>CM076572.1:347886811-349211189 GCA_034641835.2 Pinus albicaulis
GACATAGGCTATAATGTTGTTTTTAGCGATGGAAAAGCTTTCCTGTGACATAAATCAGGGAAATTTTGAGGTCTATAATGGGCCTCCTAAGGAAATTATAAAATAATAGTGGAAAAAATAAAATACGATTAGATTACATCATCAAATTTTAGAGGGAAAAAAGGAAAAATTGATTTTTCAACTCGTATTTTCAACTTATCTCCCTATGGGTTTACTCAAATTTCGAGTGGAAACACTTGTTGGATGCATAATGATTCCTCATCCAAGGGGTACCCATGTTTCATACTTTTGATGAACCCTGTTGCACGAAAAATGAGAAATACATGAAAAACATGATTGCTATCACACTTTTTCATCTATTTAGAATTTTTCATGTAACAGGGTTCATTGAAAGTATACAACATGGGTTCTCATTGGATGAGGAATTAAATTTTTCATCCAATGAGCACTCCCACTCAAAATTTTAGTAAAACCTAGAAAGATAAGTTGAAAAAGTAGTTTTATTATTTTATTATTTTTTAAAATTTGTACTTTTTTACTCCCTAAATGGTGAATCATCCCCCATGGTTGACATCATCATCTTGAATCTTATTGGTTTTTATAAAGTGTATTTTGGCTGTACATTTTTCTTAGGAGGCCTATTTTAGACCTTAAAATTCCCCTAATGAAACAACGGTTCAAGCCAAGAGGATATGGATTTGAGTTAAGAGTCTCTACATGCTGGAGGTAGATGGCTGCACTACCATGATGGGCAAGGCAGAAAAAATAGTGAGCCGAGATTGGGGCGAATTATGGCACATGCGATTGGGCCATCTTCATCATGGAGCCTTAAAATTCATGCAGTGAATATCTACTGGACTTCCAATGGGAACACTTGCTCAGTTAGATCAATGCAAGTGTTGCACCACGGGGAAGTATGTAAAGTCCACCTTTCATGAAAAAGATAACTGTACTTTGGTGATCTTGGAGAGAGTTCACACAGACATGTGTGGACCATTCTTGATTGCTTCAACAACAAAACATAGGTATTATGTTATTTTTGTTGATGAATTTTCTTGTAAATGTTGGATATTCTTCATGCAGAAGAAGGATCAAACATTCTCAAAGTTTTGTGAGTTTAAGGCATGGGTGGAGAAAGAGTCGGGGAATTAAGTGAAGGCTCTGAGGATCGATAATGGTGTATAATGCATCTCTAATGAATTCAAAGACTTCTGCAGCAAAGAAGGAGTTCAAAGAGAACTCATAGGGCCTCATAACCCACAACAAAATGGGGTCGCGGAGAGGAAGAACAGAACGATCGTGGGTGAAACACGAGAAATGTTGCATGATCAAGGCCTACCAATACATTTGTGGGTGGAAGCATGCAACACTGTGGTTTATGTACAAAACCGTTGTCCTCATAGAGTACTTGACATGAGTACACCTGAAGAAGCTTTCACTGGTAAGAAACCAGATGTTTCTCACTTTAAGATTTTTGGCTCATATGTTTATGTGCATGTGACCAAGAATGCCAAGAAGAAGCTGGAGCCAACTACTGAAGTTGGGATATTTGTGGGGTACAAAAAAACACCCCATAATTATCGTGTGTATTTTCCTAACAGTAAGATGACTTTTATGTGACGGGATATAAAATTCGATGAGGGGAAAGCCATGCAGTTGTCGCTTGAGAGGGAGCTAGACTTGCTTGCAGAGGAGTAACTGTTGGTTCCCAAATATGAGTCTCTAGATTTGGATCAACCAGAGGAGGAGGTTCTTGGATTGGATGAGTCCACTCACTCAGAGCCAAACATCAGAATTGGCATAAGGCATACCACAGAAGCTAATAGGCTGATACTTGATGCTGCACAGAATTTAGGAGCCTCTACTTCACAACGTAGAAAAAGATAGTCTCCTAACCGATTTACTGGATACATGGCTCTCATGAGAAAATGTATTGTGACTGAGCCATCTTCCTTTTAGGAAGAAATGTAGGAGCCCACATAGGTATATGCAATGGTGGAGGAGTATGACTCCATTGTCAGAAACAGTGCTTGGGAAATTGTTCCAAGGCTGGTTGATAAATCAATGGTAGGTTCGAGATGGATATACAAGGTAAATAAAGTTGTTGATGGGAGTGTTGAGAAATACAAGGCCATATTTGTGGTCCGGGTCTTCTCATAGATCAAGGGGATAGATTATGAAGAAACCTTTGCACCTATCGCACGGTATTCTTCCATAAGGACCATCCTTACTCTCTCAGCACAGATGGTTTGGCGCATTCATCAAATGGATGTGAAGACTATGTTTCTAAATGGGATCATTGAGGAAGAGGTGTACATAGAGTAGCCTAAAGGATTTGAGATCTTCAGCAGGGAGTCACATGTGTGTCGACTCAAAAGAGCATTGTATGGGCTGAAGGAAGCACCCTGTGCTTGGTACACTCGGATAGACAACTATTTCACCAGACTTGGATTCACCAAGAGTGAGGTGGATGTAAACATATATCAAATTGTGGTGGAGGGTAAGCTTTTAATCATTTTTCTTTATGTTGATGATTTAATACTGTCTGGTGATGAGCAATTGATACACTCATGCAAGGAGGACCTTGAAAATGAGTTAAAGATGAAGGATATGGGCCTCCTTAATTATTTCCTTGGATTGGAAATATGGTAGTGAGATGGTGAAATTTTTGTGTCTCAAGGCAAGTATGCAAGGGAGATACTGGGTAAGTTTCACATGGAGGGCTACAAACCCATGGATACTCCTCTTCCAGGAAACTGGAGGAAAGAGGATGCTACATCTTGAGAGGTAGTGGATGCTACTGTTTATCAAAAATTAGTGGGTTCTCTAATGTATTTAGTGAATACGAGACTAGACATATGCTATGCGGTTAACCAATTAAGTCAAGCGATGGTTAAGCCTACCAAGATCTTTTGGAAGGCGGGCAAGCATGTCCTAAGATACCTGAGGGGCACATCTGAGTAGGGATTATGGTATAGATAGACGGATGAAGTGATGTTGCATGGCTTCACGGATGTATATTGGACATGCATCCCAACAGATAGAAAGAGCGCATCAGGGGGGGTCTTTAGTATTAGATATATAGTTTTTTCTTGGTACAACAGGAAGCAGAGATCCGTGGCACTCAGTTCAACGGAAGCAGAATACTTGGCAGCGAGTCATGTTGCATGTGAGGCTATTTGGATGAGAAATATCCCGGTTGGTTTGTTTGGTTCTCATTTAGATCCGATAGTGATTCATTTTGATGATCAGAGTTGCATTAAAATCTCGATTAATCCTATGTTTCATGATAGATCTAAGCATATAGATATCTAGTATCATCATATCAGATATTGTGTGCAGCGGAAGATCATGTTGCTTTAGTAAATTCCCATGGAAGATCAGGATGCATATATTCTGATGAAGGCGCTCACCAGGAGAAAATTCGAATACCATAGAGACAGGATTGGGGTGAAGGATGATCCCTTTCTTGTTGAGAGGGAGTGTTGAGATTCAACAAGAAGATCCTAGTGAAAATTATGAACCTACACTAGGATGGAGCCTCAGGGTATTTTTAGGTGGAAGTCTATTTTTAGAATGCATGAGAAAATTCTATTTATAGATGATGTCTATTTACAGATGGTGAGAAAATTCTATTTATATATGATGTTCTATTTTTATATGTATGTGCGAGTTCTATTTATAGATTGCATGTCTATTTATAGATGCATGTTGACTACTATTATCCCTTAATAATAGTTGGAAAATAAACATTAATCTATTCTCAATGAGCACCTGGAAATAGTTAACTGAAGTGGAAAATCAGTTAGCTATAGAAATTCGAGTTCAAAAGTTGGTTGGTGGGACATGCAATTGGACTTAGTTGTAACTAGGTGATTCAAAGTTGTAATAGAGTTGGATGTGTAGTTATGTGAGTTGTAAAGTAGTTTAACTTAGTTAAGTGAGTTAAACTTAGTTGTGCTAGTTGTAAATGAACATACACTAGTGAGAGATCAATGAATTAATTATTTAATTAATTCACAATCAATGGTCTCACATGCAACTGAAGATTTACTACTTTTAACTACATGCATGTCAGATCCAGTGGAGACCCAGTTGAGAGATAGGTGAAAGGGACAATTTGACTATCAGTTGTGACATTAGTGGGTGAACTCATGCAACCACACACACATTGGATGTGCCCATGATGATTGCGCAATCAAGGAAATCATGATTCCATTCTTTCATGGATTTCTATCAACAGGGATTGTGCAATGGAGGCAGGCTGTCAGGAGGCAGTAAATTGGCACATGTATTTGACAATTTTTGTATGACAGTGTGAAACGATTGTATATTGTACTAAGAGATCTTGGATTATAGTTTTGTATAATATTGTTTCATTATCCATGATATATACATAATATTTGATAGTGGGGTTTTTAGATTTATGCTTTCCAAATAAAAAAATATGTGTTATGTGTCATTGATCTTTCTTCTTGATATTGCAATTGGCGATTGTGTTTTAAATTCCATAAGGAAAATTTGTAGCAACGATTCTGTGTTTAACAGTGGAATATAATTGTTAGATCAGGAGAATCTAGACAATACATATTTTGTATTAAAATTTTTACAAGGTTTCCAATTTCCAGATGATTGATCAGATGATCTTTCCTACAGGGTAGAAGTTTTCTTTTCTTTGATTTCCCCTTTTTCTTACTTCTTGGTTTATTGTCACTTTTTCCTTTTTCAAATTACACGAAAATGATTTTGAAAGAAGGTGCAGGATCATATGCAATAATATGATTTGTTCTTGCAGTACCAATCATACAGTCTCTGACATGAGAGTCCTTGGATGGAGGAGGAACAATAAAATTAGATTGCGGTGCGTTGGGATTTTTCTTGTAGAGCATGCCAGACTGAGTATAAATCAAGTCTAAATATTGGGCACGAGAAATGACCAGATATTTAGTGATGATGCCACCCTTAGCCACATCATCAGTTATATATGGTAGCAGGTACTTAATGCACCACTCAGCAAGAAGCTGATTAGAAAAAATGTCTTAACCATTCTACGATGATGATGCCACTCATGAATATGATCAGAAATGTGAGTAGCATTAGTTTGTTTAAAATTAGTCAAGATTTATGTTCCAGTTTCATATCACATGGGTAACTTGAAGTGGGTAAAAAATACAGTAGCTAAGGCAGCGAAATTATCAAAATAAGCTCTAGGTAACTCAATGTACCATTTTTCAGCCGGACTAGTGAGCATACGTTGGAAAAGACGTAGTCGAACAGAGTCATCATTCAAGGAGTTAGATGAACAACACAAATGATAAGTCATAACATGAGTTGACAGGTCTTCCCCATGGTTTTCAATGAACTTAGGAATATCTGAGGGTAATTTATGAGGTATCACCGGTCACTAAGGAGCATAGTTGATTGGGTCGTTGATGAGTCGGTTTAAATCCAGTAACTCTAAAGTTGCAACAAAGGGAAACTGTCGATTGGGTTAGGGTTGAGCATAGCCAGGGTATGATGGAATTTCTTGGGAAATGGGCCTTTGAGCACCAACATAAGGAATTTGTTGCTGGTAACCCAGATAGGGGTTGTTTTGATAGGTAAACGCTTGAGGATTCTCTTGACCAAAACCTTGGTACGATACTTGTTGAAATGAAAGTTGTGGCATTTGCGCCTGTGGCTGGCAAGGGGTCTGTCCAAAATTTTTATAACCCAAACTAGGATAACTTGGATTCAGTTGAGGATAGATATAACATGTTTGTGGCTACGACAACCCATAATATGGTAATCTAGATTGTGAATAAAATATTCTAGATACCGGTGGTTGTTGTAAACTAGCCGAAGGAGTTGGAGTCTAAGGGCCCAATACTTGAGGGAATTGGGTTGAAGGACCCACCTGAAACGATTGTGGAGCAAAAATTTGAGTCTGTAACAGGGGTAAATATGTATTAACAAGTGGAATTGATGTGGGTGCAACAGTTTGAACTAGTTCATACGAGTGTACAACCGTTTGTGGTTGGATAGGAAGAGTGGGCTACCATTGAAAAACATTCATTTCGACATTACGATGACAAAATAACGACGGAGTATTCTCAAAGTGGGTGACCATAGGTTGCTCCCCAGCATGAGGAGTTTAATAAGATGGAAAATATTGTTCTCCAAATGCAGGAAGTCAAGTTGAGATTGTATTGGATGGAATATACCCAGATGGACCAGCTTGATATTGTCGTGATGATGGATATAAAGGATCAAGTCGTTTAGTACTCACTATAGGTTTACCAATTAGAATACCAGACGATGACATTGGTGAATTCCATGGGTTTGAAGATGTGCTAGAGAAAATTCCAGATAAATATTTATAACTTGATGGGACCATAGGGCACCATGTAAATATAACTCTAGTGAAGTTGTGAACATAGACATGGTAGCGAGAGCAAGTGTTGTCGCAATTGTAACAGATGGTCCAAATGAAGATGTTGGTTCAGGCATGATTACTTGACCAAATGTATACCCTATTGAATCAACGAGAACTCGAATAAGCGTAGGATCAACAAAAGCAGAGGCAGGTGATTGAGGAAAATACTTGTACAGGTAAAGCTCTGCCCCAAAATGAGTTGGAGTTAAAGGTGTTTCGTCTTGTGGTATTTCTTCAATCGAAATTAAACCAGGTGGAAGGATTCCATCGTCAGGGCCAAATTATATTTCGGGAGGTTGACTGCGTGATATGGGAGACTCGATGGCTACAATAGATTGCGGGGTGACTGATACAGGAAAAACTTCCAGTCGTTCAACTTCGGGATGCAGATGTTCTGGAAAAAATGAGACAGGATCTGGATCTGCTTCCAGTTGAACAACGCTGGGTTCGGGAGGTATGGTCTCACTGATTGGATGGATCATGTCCATGTGTAATTGTGAGGACTCTATCTCGACAACTGTAGATGAACCAGAATTTGTCGAAACAACTTGTGTCAACTCTAGTATATGTGAAGATGATGCTCCACCAGAGGTACTGATAGTACTACCGACCAGAAGTGACTTTTGGTGGTAAAGGTGGTTTCAATGGAAGTCTACGCGAATGATGGGGAAAATGATTTTCTTCTTCCATGATGACTGATTTATTTTATGACAAAAAATAAACAAAATAAAAGGGTAATGCTAGGAAAAAGGTTTACCAAGAAACTGTGAACTGAAAAATACCTCCTAAAGAACCAAGAAGTACGGGCAGATAATCTCCCCGAATGTTGTGTTCAGTGTATCACAATTTACAAGGCATCCGAATCAGTTCACTATGGATGGATAGCAACCTAAAGATGTCCTCTGAATGTACCCGAAGGTACGTGGAGGCCCAAGTATGTATTAGCGGTGTCTAATGCGAAACCGCATAGTGAGAGCACCCCTTTATAATTTTCGTACTATAACACCGCCCGATATACGCGAAGGTACGTGGACGAGCTACGATATACTTACATTACGTGGAGTGAGCTATCACACTCGGAATGTATTGGATAAAATTAGTGGTAGCTGCTATGTTTAACGACGTTGGAACACGTCTCTAGCCTAGACCTTCTAAATGTTATTGTTTTGGTTCCAATGCTTTTTTAGGTAAATTGATGTAAAATTTAAGTTGATCTTGTTTATCAATTTTCCTTTCAAGGTTCATCATGATGATGTGATGGAAATTCCTAAAATGAAAACTAAAATGATAAGAAAACTTTTCAAATTTATCTTTTTCAATAAAAATCCTAGCTACTAAAGGGAAAGAGCACTCAGTTTTGAGAGCAAAAAACAAAAAGAACAAACTAATATGCAGCTTTACTAATTTGTTCCTATGCAAAACACACAATTCACTATATTCAAATGCAGGTTTTTATTTTTAGTCTCCTTAATGTGAGTGCAAAAGGAAACTATATGCATCAAATCAACATAGAACAAATGATTTCTTCTTTGAGAAATGATGAATTTAACAAAAAATTTTCTTTTATGAAAAACGAAGAATGGAACTACAATTTTTCCTATAGGAAACGAAGAATTTAATGACAATTTCCTTTACAAAAACAAATGGATCTAATGCAGAAATAAAATAATTTGAATTTGATTTGTCAATGATAAATAAAAACACTTAAAGAGACATTGAACAAACTTACTTTTCAAAGGAGGAAGGATCTGGCAAATTCACTGGTCTCTATGAAGTATCAGACAATTGAAAACACAACAAAAAAAAGGCTGAAAGTGATGGCAATGAAAAATTCAAAGGGAATTTGGTTGGCTTAGGGGGGAACGTGACCTCTAAGGGGAGACAGTGCATTGCAAAGCATCCTTGAGTGGGAGATAGTGCTATGCAAGGCACTATGTCTTGACCAACAATGCATTGGGCGCAGCAGAGATTCAAAATCCAAGCTATTGAACACACTTCTAATGAAATTATTTGTTTCAAAAGTCTAATAATTGACAGCAGATGCTAATGGGTGGATAAGTAGAGGCAAAAAAACAAAGGGTGATGGGAAACTCCCCAGTGGAGTCCCCAATTTTTTATGCATAATTATGGATTACAGATAAAAAACATTCCCTAAATGTGGTGTTATGAATTTAGAACAACAGATCAAAGACTTCGCAGACACTTTCTCTAAGAGTAAATAAACATACAAAAGGATAGAATAACCTACTTTTAATCCAAGCGCTTCCTATTATCCTTCTGTTGCTTTTGTTGTAACTTCCAATCCAACTTACATTTCCAAACTAGTTCCTGCAAGTATAAACACTAAAAAACAAAGAGATTTCAATATAAAAATGTCTATTTATCTTAATTAGTTAAATCGATGAAACATGAAACATATATATTAGTTAAGAATCCATCATATGAAAATTATAATCATAAACATATACATATATGGGAAAATTAACAACAATCTTTATTAATGGATAGAAGGGGGAGGTTACAACCAGCGATCGATTTGATGTCACCAGCTCCAGAATTCATCCCAGCCTCATCACAATAAACATCTCACCAGCAGCATATCATTCTTATCACAAACTCAATTGAGAATCCAACAACATTTCTTTACCAAATTTCTTCCCTCCCTAGCACTAGGATCTATGCTCAATTTATAGGGAAATTGATGGTAGTTTCTCAAAAAATGACTTTATAATAATAGGCAAGACATGTTCCCAATCTCAAAGGTGTTATATGGACACATGGATTCAAATTATGACACATATGGACTCTTCTAGAAGGCATTGGCCATGTGGAGATTCCAAAACAATGAGAATTTTGCTCCCATTTGACCAACGCACTCTTGAATTTCGGGAAGTGCTTTGCAGAGCACCATTGAATGGAGGAAGCTACATATGAAAAGCAGTTAGTCCCTTGAGAGGTTTCATTGGTGAGCTCATAATTGATATAAAATATACTTCAAACCTTGGAAACCTTGCAATGGAAGTCATGAATGGTTTGTTCTTGTATTAGGGCATTTAGCAACTAAAATGATAGGGAATGATAGACCCTATTTCATTGGTCCTGGGGATGATGTCTAGTTTGACCAAGTCATTGGGAATGATGCCCAAATTTACCTATAACAGCTGCTCTCTAAAGCATGAAGTCAAAATAATAACAATATTTTTTTGAATGAGATGCTTTACGATGTGATGGGCTAGAACTGAAGCGGAGTGGCAACTTGCATCAATATTATAATACATTACATCACGATATATCCTCCAGATCACGAATTTTTGAGGGAAGGCATTCCCATGCTCAACACATAAACTATCTAATAACATGTACATAGTGCAGAAAGTCGTCTACATTGGAATGTTGCCAATAAATTCATGCCTACAGATATAGGCCCTTGTTCAGATGATGATCTATATGTAAGGTCATCATATAGATGTTGTGTACAAAAATCCTGAAATTGTAACCTAGATGGATGAAACTAGATCTAGGTTCTTCTTATCTCGTTCACTCGATTGTTCGGGTACAAGTCTAGCCATGCGAATATATGATTTGTTGTCGAACATGGTAAGACATCGTTTGATTACCAGCCAATGATGTGATCTGTTAACAAACGCGAGATAACCACCATTGATTTTATTGGATTTCAAGGTATTGCGGTACATTTCATAAGGCGTGAATAGATGATTTGATGTCGAATGCCAAACAAAATATTTCGGTCAAAAGTCCGGAAGCAAGGATCTTGTCGATGCTGTAACAAGCCTCATGGTACTGGAAGATGATGTTTTCTAAGTAAAATTTCTGGATGATGATTTGACGTTGATAGGAAGCCACTTTATTCTAAAACAGGAGTTACTAATTTAAGAGAAAAAATGTGACTTTATATAGAAATTTTCAGGGATGACTATCATGAGAATGAAGGTTTATGAGTATTGCAGAAGGATGAGTATTCACTGGATGACTTCTCTTGAAAATATCAGTGACACTGAGATGATTTGGTAGCATTTACCCAAAACCCAAGTGAAGGTATGATGAACCGTCAAGAAGATTACCCAACCCAAACAATCACGATGATGGAGTGAATTCCCATGTTCAAGAGTGACCTACTACCATAAAAGTTCTGTCCACTTTCCCAAATTTTCCCTAGTCATTTGTCGACCAATACCTCTTTATTTTTTAACAAGATTCAGGAGGGTAACATATGCTTGATCTATAATTCAACCCTTCAGGTGAATAATGCATTGCTATTTAATAATTTAACGAGTCTAATGATGAATGAAACTCGATTCGTGCCATGATTGACAAGCTCGTCGCTATTTTATGTTTTAATGAGCCTAATGATAGTGACAGCCTAGTCCTTTTTCATATTTAGAGAGTTTGAAAAAGAGGACAAAAGAAAACTCCATAGGTAATTTTTCGTAAAGTTGTCGCTCAGATCCGAAAAAATGTAAAATAATATCTGAGAGAACCTCCTAGCCATGTTCGACTAAGGCATTCCTTTTTCATAAATAATTTATCTCAATTCAGAAAAGGGTTAAACTTATACTGAGTAGATATCAATTCATTTACTTTTATGAGCTTGAAAAGACAAGTGCTTGACAATATTTTGACATTATTGGAATCTGAAAATAACTAAAAGAAGACTCTAGGGTTTCCTTTTTCGATGTTATCGAAGCTCGAAAAAGAGATAAAAGTGCACTTCAAGTCCTTTTTCATTTTTATCAAAGCTTGAAAAATAAGGATAAAAGTATGCTTTGTGGTCAAATCATTCTTGGAATAAATGTGCACGACTAATCTACTCATCAGTTTCAAACTTGTTCAGAACAACATCAAATGGATTAATAATACCTATTTCATGATAAAAATTGAATAAAACCATAGTCACAACAATAAATATGAATTGAAAATAATCAAACGACTAATTAAAAGAGATTTAATATTCATTTTTACCATTTGAAAGTTACCATTTTCATTTTAGAGCTATGAACCTGTTTTTCCCCCGAACTCCAACTATTGATTGCGATTGATTTTGTGGACGGGTTTCATTGCCGTTTGATCCAAGTTGGTGCCATAAACACTCTCTGTCTTTCAGTATTCATTTCATTTCATTTCACTGTAAATTGCTAGGGATTTGGGCCCCTTATGGTAAATTATTTTTCCAAATAGGGAAACGCACCCTTGAGCATCGAAAACTGTGTTGTAAAGCACTCAAAATGAAGCCTAGGTGCATATGCAACACACTGTCTATTGGCCAAGATTGCGTTGGGCACAATTCACATTTTTTATTCTTGGATTGTACCCAAATTTTGCCTAATTTTTTACATGAAAAGGAGTCTAATGAGTATTATGGTTATGTTTTATGGATTCATTGGACTAGAATGACAATTACTTGGAGAGAAAGAGAGCATGAATAAAAAAATATGGTTGCCCTTAATGATCCGGGTATTGTAAGAGCCCTAAGAGATTGTGGGTTATTAAAGTACTTCTTCTTATCAAGTATGAGGCAACAAATATAACTTTTGGAGTTCCATGTTCGTGCATGGGATCCGGTAACTAAGGCATTTCACATTAGGAACAAAGTGGTTCCTATTACATTTGAGGACATATATTTTCTGACAGGCTTGTCGAGGAGAGGCTTACCCATTTCTCTCTCAGGGTCTGCTCTTAGGGGAGAGATGGTGAGAGACTATATTTTGTAGCATTGCTATCCAAGGGCAGAGCCAAGCAAGGATGGGAAAATAAATATCTGTGACATTCGTGATTTTCCTTTGATAACCATTCTATTCACAATCACAAAGCTTGCTGGTACCATTACACTACATGTAGCAAATAAATCTTATATGAAGTATGCGCTAGAGTGTATGGAACCAACAATTTTTAGTTGGTTTGAAGCTATAATTTTTTAAATAAAAGAACAACTGAGCAAGGAAAAGGGAGGAAGGAAGAAAATTCAGTTATGGTTCAATCCTCATTTATTTTACCTTAGAGAAGATTCCAATGATGAAGCCTCAGCATGTGACGTTGGGTGTGTCTAACCCTAGAGATCCGAGGATGCAAAGATGAGTAGAACTGATGGCTAGACATGCAGGGCAATCATCCATCGTGTTCTGGATGGCATTCTTCACCTAGTTCAGGTGACAGTTTATTGCCAATGATGAGTATGCATATGCAGGAGTCAATTTCCAAGGAGGTTTAGAGTTAGCTTTACCAGAAGGTGCTCAATTGGGTGCAATGGGTAATGTATATTTACATGTGTTGCAAATGTCTGTCTATGACATGATTAGCTAAAGAATTATTTAATGTTCAAGTTTCTGGAAATGTGTTGATATTGAATAAAATCGAAGTGTATTTCTAAAAATCAAACTGTTAGGAACAAATGATGCAGTGTTGGATTTCTAACAGTATAAACACTAGTAAGTTGTAATACCACAAGTTGTGAGTCTAACCATATGATGATGCGGTTAATACCAAATGAAATGGCATTAGAGAGAAGTTTGATCAACACGCTATACTGAGGTCGATCTACCGATACAAATCCATTTAAAACTCACTATCTCGCCTTTTGGAGCGAAAATGGCCCACACTACAGAGGATAGATTTTGCGTACTACGACTAGCACCATCAACATACCCAACAAATGGTTCCAAATATTTAGACATTTGCGATGAAATGTAAAGAGGATTACTAACGTCAAGAAAACTCTAAAAAACAAACTAAGATAGTGAATGCAGATCAACATCATATATGTACAATATAATACAAAAAACTACTATGCTCATGATTAAAGCATAATGTTTTAGATACAACCCATTTCAGGGTTGTGCCAACGGAATTCCATCATAATCTACCAACTCGTAGGCACCCTTAGAAAGAACTCTTTTGAAAATATAGGGGCCATGCCATAATGGCTCAAATTTTCCCGTACCTATTATATCAACTTCTTGAACATAAAGAAGGATCAAGTAGCCCACTAAGAAAATGCGAGCCTGGATATGCTTTTCATATTGTGCCTTTATACGTCTCTTATGCGCTTTGTTGGCAAATTAGGCTTCACTATGCGTTTCATAAAGATGTATGAGGTTAAAAAGATGTGCTTCTTCATCTGAGGTGTCAGGTAACAAGTCGATTTCGAGTTTCGATGACGGTATTTCACATTGGATTGGAAAGATAACTTCTAGACCATACACCAATTGAAAGGGAGTAAATCCGGTTGTGTTTCTCACTAAGGTTTGGTATGCCCACAAAGCCGAGTATAGGATCAAATGTCTGTTTTATTTACAAACTCCTATCATTCTTTGAAGCATACGTTTAATAATCTTGTTGGTAGCCTCAACTTGTCCATTTGAATGTGGATAATAAGGATTAGAATTATCATGTGACAATCCTAACTTGGCAGTGAATTCAGTCGTCATATGGTTTCGAAAATGCTTCCCTTGATCTGTGACTATAGCTTGTGGGACCCCAAAATGTGCAATTACATTATTAAAGAAAAACATGCAATTGTTTGTCCTATGTTGTTGAATGTAGGCATCGCTTTGGCCCACTTCGTAAAGTATTCTACTATGACAATAATATAACCATGCCCCCCTGATGAACGAGGGTTACAGGTCATGAAGTCAATACCCCATTTCGAAAATAGTCCCACAGAGACAACATGATGCATTGGTGCTGGCAGTTTGCGGACTTTACGATCAAATATCTGGCATGCATGAGAACTTCTGACCACGAGGATGTAGTCGCAAAATATGGTAGGGAGAAAGTAACCGGCTCAAATTATCTTCTATGTGGTAGCATATCGTGACAAGTGTCCAACATAAGCCCCATCATGAAAATCATTTAAAACCTTTTCTTCCTCCTCATGAGTGAGGAACCTTCTTAAAATTGTGTCGACACCACGACAATAAAGTGTATCGTCGATGATCAGATAATATTTGGCTTGGTATCAAATACGTTGCTGGTCAGAGTGAGAGGTATCAGGCTGAAAATTCTGGGTATGGAGATAAATGATAAAATCCCCATACCAAGGATCAGATGATCCGATCAAAAATAGAGACTCACCAGGAATAGATGGTTCCAACGTAGTAGCAGTACTATTAGAGGGAAGGTCACAGAGAAGCTTAGCCAAAACTAAAGACTTATTTGGCTTGGATTTGATGAATTCCAAATCAAATTCCTGCAAAATGACAATCCATTTTGAATACTTTCCCCCCAGCAATTGATGTGATAATATATAAGTCATGGGGTTGAAATTCGAAATGAAAATGGTATTCCGGAACAGGATATAGTGGTGAAATAATTGGACATCTTGAACAACCGCCAAGGCAAGCTTCTCTACATATGAATACTTCACTTCTATATAATTGAGTTTATGACTCAAATAATATATCGGATGTTCTATCCCATTTCTAATTGGACCAATACCATAACAATGGTCATATTAGCCGCAGATATATATAATAAATAATCACTCTGATAATTAGGGGGATACATTAATGACACCCAGACAAGTGTATCCTTGACAACATCAAAAGAATCTTGTGCAACTTGGTCCCAATGGAAGGGAATCCCCTTTTTCAATAGACGAGTAAATCCTTTAGCCGTTTCGGTGTAGTTGGGTATGAACCTCCTTAGGAAGTTAAGCTTTCCCTGAAGTTTCTGTAACTGAAGAAAATTTGATGGCCCATGAAAATCAATAATGGCCTGGACATTCAATGGGTCTATTCAAATTCCTTCTTTTGAGACGAAGAATCCTAGAAAACGACCAGAACCAACACAAAACACTCATTTATGTGGATTGAGGCATATTTTATAGTGTTGATAGCGTAAAAAGATAGCTCTCAAATGCATCGGGTGATCAGTCTAATTTTGTGAATGTGCGGGTAAATCATCTAGATAGGGTTGAACAATGTGCTTGATGTCATTGAAAGCATAATCCATTTCTCTATGAAAGGTTTCACCAACGTTCTTTAAACCAAACGGGAGTTTCCTATAAGTAAATGTGCCCCAGGGATAGATTAATGTTGTCTTATATTGGTCCTTTGGGTGGATATTGATTTGATTATAGCCAGAAAATCCATCCATGAACGAAAATATTTCACCTCCAGCACAATCGTCAATAGTCTGGTCGATAAAAGGAGTAGGATAGTTGTCTTTTGGACAAGCAAGATTGACATCTCGATAATCAACGGACACTCTGATGGTTCCTTGTTTTTTCATGACATGAACGATGTTGGAAACCCACTCAGTTAGCGAAATGGGGTAAATGAAACCAGCACGCAAAAAATTTTCAACTTCTGCTTTAATGGTAGTGACATTCTTCGGATGAACAGGACGAAGGCATTAACGTATCGGCTTGACACTAGGGTATATTAATAGTGTGTTCAATGATACTAGTATCTATGCCTAGAATTTCCTCATAACACCAAGAAAATACATCACATAATTCATGAAAGAGAGAGCGATATGTTTCGAGTTCTAATGGAGAACAAGACACGCTGACATGAATGTTTTCTATGACGTCGGGTTTGGTTGAAATATCGATAGAAATAGTTTCTTCAATTTTTGACAAATTTCACTAGAAATCGATTGCGTTAATAGGAGAATAATTTGAAAAGAAATTTTTGATCGATGGTTGATATATTTCACTACTATTATCTTCTTCATAATCAGGAAGATGGGAACGATGATGATAATCTTCCCATGGCTCTCCTTCCGACGTCATGGTTTCTATAATATTCTCATCTGTCAAGAAAGTTGAGGAAAAAGGATCAAATGGAGTACCATAATCTAATGAACAATCAACCCAAATGATTGGTGACAATGATTTCATATTCGCTGCCCAAGCCAGATAGATTGATTGCTATTCTATCTCAATAGGGATGGGAGGCAGAAACTCATCCAACGTAACAACTTCAGAATCACCCGCACTCTTCCTTAAACCAGATGGAGTGGAAGAGATCATGTAGTAGGTCTCTATACTTGCAATTTATGCCAACGTCGCAGGCGGTGATAATGGAAAGGTTCTCATGAGAGTGGAATCCTTTAAGAGTCCCACACCGATGTTCTGAAGTGTGAGTTGGGGTGCGTGAACTAACGGAACAATTCTAGTTACCTGGGAACTGGAGGCAAAGAAGGATAGTTGATTGATGACTGTGATAACACCTTTATGTGGAAACACGATCATTCTAAAATATGTAGAAATGATCGCAGTCATAGCATATACCCATGGTCTTCCATGTAAAATATTGTAGTCAAGGGGTCCGTCAATGACGTCAACTTCAACATTCACTGTTTTTCCCCCTAATTCAACATGGAGGTTATTGATAATACCACAAGGCTTATTTGTACGTCCATCAAAAGCCTTTAATGTAATTGATGATTGAGACAAGCGTGGCGAGCCAAGTGACTTCTAACAGTTTAGAGACATAATTCACATAAATGGCCCCTCATCAATAATAGTACAATGAAAAATGTGATTGAGAACATTTACTTGGATGGAGAATGCCAATTCTGCTGGTAATTGTGGCACATAGCCCGTATGATTAAAGACTACAAGATTAGAATCAGTCGGATCAATTCTACCAATTACCAACAATAAAGCCTATTTCTGGGAGGGACAATTTTGTAGCACCTCAAGCGCTGACATAGTTGAAGGGGATTGAGCCAAATCTTAAACTATATTATAATTTTGAGCAGCTCTGGCTCGAGGAATAAATGTCGATTTATGAACGAATCCCTCTAGTGGCTTGATTGTAAATTTAGGAATAACAGGTGGTGGTATCGATTTCTGGACGAATTCATGGTCGAGGTACTATATTGATCAGTAGCTTGAATACCGTAGTATTTATTATGTGTTTACACCAAAACATATGTTGATGGTTTCATGACGGATAGCATAAGAACTTGGGAACTAGAAGCTGGATCCGTAGCAACCAAATTTGTGTCCGGATTCGGAAATGGATTTGTCAACACAGCTGACGCATGTGAGGTCTTAACCATTTTTGAGACTTCAGCACAATGAGAAAAATCCTGAACAAAGTTTTCCTCATTATATATTATGCATGGATAACAATATTTTTTATTTCTAGACAATTGATCAGATGATCTTTCCTGCGACGTAGAAGTTTGTTTTTTCTTTGATTTCCGCTTTTTCTTACTTCCTGGTTGCTTTTCACTTTTTCCTTTTTTCAAATGACACGACATTGATTTTGGAATAAGGCGCAGGATCAGATGCAATAATGTGATGTGTTCTTGTAGTACCAATCATACCGTCTCTGGCATGAGAGACCTTGCATGGAGGAGGAACAGTAAAATTAGATTTCGACGCATTAGGAATTTTCTCGTAGAGCGTGCCACATGTTATCACTCTAATATTTATCAAATTTGTGAGATTTTGATTTATATTTTAAAGAATATCAGAGGTAACCACCAACCTACTTTTAAGCTTTAGGATCTAGCCTTCCTAAGGCTCAGAGAGGGCTCTCTCTATAAGATTTAACTTTGTTTTTATATCTGATTTTAGACTAGTTATATAGGGAAAATTGGTTTTGGGGTTTTGATTTGTTTTGGTGGGAACATCACTTAATGATATGGATAGTTGTGGATCTGTAATCCATTGGGTAGATGGAGTCAATGTGTCAAGCAGATAGAACAGGATCAAGGTGTAAAGTCAAATTTTCACTGGGAAATATAGTATAGTCACTTCAGATCTTTAAAGGTTGATGGTGAAATGGTTTTAATTGGGATAAAGAGAAATTAAGAATTATTTGATCTGGATAACGAGTGAAAAGGTAGGGTTCAATCAAAATTAGAGAGAAATTAAGGGTTCCCTAGTCTGGATATCAGCATAAAACATTTAAATGAAAACCAGTCAATAACAGAGTGCTTTTAACAAATTCTGATATAGCAATTCCTGAGTTCACATTAAAATTTAGAACACATTTATGAATGGATGAAAAACATAAGAAAATTTATAGATAACATTAGAAAATACTTCACTTCAGTGGCCTAACACATGAATCCAGTAATATGATGCTTTAATGCTTGAGATCCAATCTTCTGACTTGAACTTTGTAATGTTCCAAAATGGAAATAACATCAATACAAGACATAATAATGTAAAACAAAAAAACTATGAACATATCATAAAAGGGATCAATATGCAACCATAATTTTATTCAGATATCAACAACAATATACAAAAATATCTTGAGGGTCAAGCCACTCAAGCAATAAGAACAAGTCTCCCATGATCATATCAATAAGCACATGAGTTGTTGCTACTATATAGAATGCCGAAAAGCGGTGACAACGATGTCTATATCAACGTAGCTTCTTTTGTAAACATACATGGATGTAATATTACTGATAGATAAAAAAGAAATATCTATAAAGGAAGATATGGGCTCTAATACATGATTTCTAGCCAACCCAGAAAAGATTGCTATAAATACCAAGAAAATATACAATGTGACAAATAACCCTAGGGTTGATATGTCACTGCAAATTGGAACTGAATAGAATGAGGCTATGATAGATCTGAAATGATAATTTCATCCTCCAATGGTATTCCTCAATAGAAGGCTGATCCCTCTATTCAGAAATAGACCCTCCTGATGAGCTCAATGAACCCTCTCAGCAAATGCTACTAAAAATAACACAGATCCAGACTGAAACTGTGCTGTGAGGGATGGTAGATTGTTGGCCTGATGCCAAAAATATGTAAATATTCCCAATAGCCCTCCTTTTTGATCCTCCACTGGATAGGATACCTCTCCACTGAAAAACAAGCCCAGAATTGGCTCTATGTGATCCTCCTTTGCTACACCCTGCAACACAACCCAGCTCTAAACAAAAACTGCATTGTAGTTGAAGGAGGTGAGCATGGCCAAAATGTTGGAATGAGGAAATGCAGTCCAATGAACCTCTCCTTCCCTGAGGATGAGGTAGGGATTCCCGATCAGGAACACCCTTGTGCTAAACATCACACCAAACCCTGCTAAACAACTAAAGGATGCAAAGCCTAAACAGACCAATATCAAATAATAATCTAAAACATGAATAACTATGGCTGCCATCCCCTCCATATATAGTGTGTGAGCCTTCTCACATTGGGCCCCATCCATAAATTCCACTCCTCCATGACAACACTGTTGATTTGGTCAAAGTTGACCTATTCAACATGTATCCCCTCCAATTCACACCCAAAGGTACTTAATACAACTGCTTATTCTTCCTCCTTTCACATTAGGAGTGTTATTATTCCTGCCTCCCTACCACTTATTTGCCTACCTAGTGATAAAACAAACTATAATATTCCATTTTGCTAAAGGCTAAATTTTTGGAATATTACAGTCCTCTCCTCCAAAATGTTGCTTGTCCTCAAGCAACTGCAAGGATATGACAACATCCTCTCTCCTTCCTCTTGTACCCTCCTCATTAAATAGTTCCCACCACTGACCCAAATAATCTGCAATAAATCTGCCCCCAAATGGTTCCTCCCAATTATGCAAAACCAAATGGCTCACATCATGAGAAAGTGGAAGGTGTAAGTGGAAACCTTCTTGCTGTCCAATGGCCTCCTCAAGGTGAGTGAGAATATGAAAGTTGGGGATATCCATCCCAATAATATACTCCCATACCCATGCTATCATCCAAATTAAATGAGCCATCCTAGGTAGTTCATTCAAGAAATCCTCAACCCCCGGTTCATGCAATGTATTGGGGCTGTATGGAGAGATTAGATTTTTCCACCCATGTTGTTTCTCTCTCCATTTATGATATGTATGGGGTTGTTGCTAATATTGGGCTAAAATATTATGGTCTCCAAGAATGTCCCAAGTTACCCCACCAATCAAAACATCCATGAAATGCCTCTCCCAATAACTCAAGTGCTCCAAATGGCTCCCCCCACATGAAGACAAGAGATGTAGTGTGGAAATCATGGCTTGCCCATTGTTTCTCCTAAAACATACAACATATGAAGTATGGAGAATCATACTCCCAATGGGCACCTCCAACTCTTGTGCCATCCTCCTAACAAAGCTTCCCATAAGAACAAAAACATCATCAATATATGGAAGCAAAAACAGATAAAAACAAGTTGCCATATGACAACCGGAAGGTGGATCATAGTCCCACATGTGGACCTAGCGTAATGCATCCCCTGCCTATTGAAAAAAAGTATAAAAAGTGTCTTTTTAGCCACTTTTTCTGCCAAAATCATCCCACAAGATGATATCATAAAAGTAAAATTTGGTGCCAATGGTGCACACCAAGAATCATGTGGCATCTCCCACAAACCACCAATAGAATGGCCAACATCCATGCTACAAATGGGTTCAAGTACATCAAAATAAAATATACAAGAAGGAATGATCCTCGTTGGTACAATATGCTGCTCACAAAAAGTAAAGGAGTACAAATCATAATGCATGAATGTACCTTCTCTACTATGTACTTTGGTTGTTGAGCTGAAAGGGCTCAATTGAAAGTTCTCCCTCACCCTCCATGAGTAGGGAAGTGGTTGTGACAACTTCTCCATCATCATCTGGGCTATGCATCTCTCCATATGCTGATATACAACCTGTTGGATGCCCTCCCAAGTGAACTCCTTCATCAAGGAATGATATGCATCAAAGTGCATGGAAAGAAAATCCACATATGCTGCATGTAACAACTTCTCCTTGAGCTCATAGGCTCTAGTCAAGAAGACTCTGCCATAAGGATAGATGAACCCATAATCCACCATGTATCTATCATCTCCCTCCGGGTCATCAAGAATCATGCAAGCATATAGATCCTTGGAGTACTCTACCAAAAGTTGAGACCTCCAATATGGATCAGTCCTCCTAAGAGACAGAGCTAGACATCTAAAATGTGAATCTCCCCACATGTTTCTGTCTTTTCTTGTGACATCCCTCATGCCAAAGTCATCCTCCAAAGTGCTACCATGCCCATCATGAAACTGCTCATGCTCAAGTAGAATTTGTGGCCTTTGGAAGTTGGCCTCCCATGAGAAGCTACCATCCAAAAAGAACCTCTTGATCCTGGACAATGTAAGCATGAGTGGCCTCCATCTACTCCAATATATGGACGATTCCTTCCTCAAGGGAAGTACCCTATTTTTCTCCAAATCCATGGAGAAAATTCCTTGCACCATAGTGGTGCCATCCTCCATTACTGCAGCAACTTCTGTCAGCGCAGAATATATAGTGAGAGTGGGTAATGCTGAAAATGGGGAAGTGTATCCCTCCTCATTGGGTCTATTCAAGAATATTTGCATTGTACTAGAACCCTCCAAGGTATTCACCCCTCTGGGATCTAAGAGTGGTGAACTAAATGGTAATATGTCTCTCACCAACTCTAGATCTGGTGGCCTCCCAGGTGGAATGCCCTGATGTAGTGAGACATCAAGATCTAAAGCAGATTGTATATATGAGTGGACTGATTTGTCCCTCTTTCCACTGTGCAATAAAGTCTCCTTCTTCTCTACATAAACCTCCTGAAATAGATAAGGGTGAATGATCATCATCCCTTGATGTTGATCCTTCTTTTCTTCTTCTACTTCCATCTCCCAATCCACAAAAACTGATACATGATGCTCCGGAATTGTGCTTTGGTCCCCACATGTTAGATCATTTGGAATTTATTGTAAAAACACAAGGGCTCCTCTAATGGAAGCAATGGATCCCTTTACACCTCCATGTGGTGATGGATCTTCTCCTGATGGTACAGTGTTGTTAGGTCTTCTTTTCTCATCCTCTTCATCAATTTTTGAGAATGCCTCATCATCAATGAGAGACACTAGATCTTGGTCTTCCCTTGAAGGAGGAATCTCCATGTATTCATCTATAGAAGAGGGCTCTTCAAGAAGTGGGGATCTTTCCCTTGGAAAGGTATTATGCATGTTTTTTCCCCTTTAATAGAAATATGGAGTGGAGTTGGTAAAAGAAATCCCCCCAACTCATGCAAAGGTTTTGAATTTTTGGGTTCAACAAAAGATGTTTCACAATGTTTAATATTAAATATTTTCACTAACTTCCTAGTGAACCCTGCATAAGTATTTACACTTGCATGATGAAATGAATCAGAACTATAAAACCACCAATCATGGGCCATACCTTTAAGGTGTAGCATTGCTACTCTAATGGCCTCCTTTTCTGAAACTTGGTGTCGCTGAAAATAAGAATCTAGCTCCTTCACCCAAGCCTTGGCTGTGCACTTTGATGATTCATCAAAGTTAGGAAGAAAGATTCTACCTCTCTTGCTTCTATTATGGTTGTTGGTTCTTATATCTTCATCGAGTTGGAAAAACCCTCGGAATTCCAAGTGCTCTTTGAATCTCCAAGATTGAGATTCATACTCCTTAAGATAGTCACTCAAGGTCTCCTCCTTTGGTGCATCTTCTTCCTCCATTTCTCTTGCAGTGAATGTGGACAATAAGCTACGTTGTGGATATGCATGTGTGGCTAAATGCTCACACCCATCATGTGAATATTTAGGGCTTTCTTCACTTTCAAACCCGCTTGGAAATTTTCCACACCTCTCCCTTTTCATTTCCTTGATATCTTGCTTGATATTTTTCACAGTTTGAAAAAGAAGCTAGGAGAGCCTCTCTTCCTTCATTTCTCCAAATAATGGAGTCATGCCTTTGTTTCTTCTGTACAACTTCTCCTTTCTGTGAGAAGCTTCTCCTCGTAATTGCATAATCTGAGCCAAGATTATGCTCTCATACCACTGTAATATCCCAAACGGGAAATAGCAGCAATACAAGACATAATAATGTAAAACACAACAACTATGAACATATCATAAGAGGGATCAATATTTAGCCATCATTTTATTCAGATATCAACAACAATATACAAAAATATCTTGAGGGTCAAGCCACTCAAGCAATAAGAACAAGTCTCCCATGATCATATCAATAAGCACATGAGTTGCTGCTACTGTATAGAATGTCGGAAAGCAGTGACAGCATTGTCTATATCAGTGTAGTTATTGCTGTAAACATACATGGATGTAATATGGTTGATAGATAAAAAAGAAATGCCCAGAAAGGAAGATATGGGCTCTAATACATGATTTCTAGCCAACCCAGAAAATATTGCTAGAAATACCAATAAAATATACAATGTGACAAATAACCCTAGGGTTGATATGTCACTGCAAACTGGAACTAAATAGAATGAGGCTATGACAGATCTGAAATGATAATTTCCTCCTCCAATGGTATTCCTCAATAGAAGGCCGATCCCTCTATTTAGAAATAGACTCTCATTATGAGCTCAATGAACCCTCTCAGCAAATGCTACTAAAAATAACACAGATCTGGACTGAAACTGCGCTGTGAGGGATGGTATATGGTTGGCCTAATGCCAAAAATATGTAAATATGCACAGGAGCCATCCTTGTTGATCCTCCACTGGATATGCTACCTCTCCATGGAAAAACAAGCCCAGAATTGGCTCTATGTGATCCTCCTTTGCTGCACCTTGCAACACAACCCAACTCTAAACAGAAACTGCGTTGTAGCTGAAGGAGGTAGCTTGGCCAGAATAACAGAATGAGAAAAGGCAATCCAATGAACCTCTCCTTCACTGAGGATGAGGTAGGGATTCCCGATCAGGAACACCCTTGTGCTAAACAACACAACAAACCCCACTAAACAGCTAAAGGATGCAAAGCCTAAATAGACCAATATCAAATAGTAATCTAAAACATGAATAACAATGGTTGCCATCCCCTCCATATATAATGTGTGAGCCTTCTCACATTGGGCCCCATCCATAAATTCCACTAAGCTCATGCAAGTTTTCCTCCACTAAAATTGCGCTATCTCATCATAAATGCCACTCCTCCATGACAGCGTTGTTGATTTGGTCAAAGTTGACCTATTCAACATGTATCCCCTCCAATTCACAACCAAAGGTGCTTAATCCAGTTGCTTATTCTTCCTTCTTTCACATTAGGAGTGTCATTATTTTTTCTAAGGATATTCATGGGCCTCCCTACCCACTTATTCACCTACCCAGCGATAAAACAAACTATAATATTCCATTTTGCTGAAGGCTAAATTTTTGGAATATTAAAAAATTGATACAAAAACCCTTAGGTTCAGAATATAACAACTATAGAAATCTTCAGTAATTAATCCACACTAATACTTACAATGATTAAGTATTTATACAAAAAGTAATACAAAATATCCTAGAACAGTCTTAGGAATGTTTCTTAGAAAATAAAATTTCTTTTTACAAAAATATAGTGACAACTTCCTAACAAATTGCAAGCTCTCCTGTTTATTCAAATTTACTAGCTTGTTGTTTGGATTTGAGCTACAGCTAGGAAAATGAGGTGTCCCTCATGATGGAAGTTTGATCTTTAATTGGTTTTGAACTTCATCTTTCATCTGATACTCTTTTTCAACTGATACTTTTTAATCTGATACACTTTAACCTGCTGATTTTGACTGCTTTATCGCCTAAAATCTATTTTACTGTGTAAAAAACAACAACTATGTTTTTATCCATTCTCATTGCAAACTAATTTTTATAGAAAATTTGTAAGCTTCTCCCAAACTTCTACCTTTGGTAATTTGATATTTGTGATTTTCCTGAAGTTCTCATCTGCTTCTGTGTATCTAAAAAAATTTGGCTTGACCACAAAAAGGTGTTTTATCTCATGTTGTAAATAAAAAAAAAATTTCAATGTTTTTGTGCAAAACTTTACCTGTTGGAATCCCTTGCCAATCTAATTTGTTCACTTGCTCTTTGGCAAATTCCATTATCCTTTTATCATAATATTCTTATTTCATCAATTTATCATTTATTACTAGAATATTAGGAAGTCCTTTTTGCCTCAAAGTGTCAAATTTCACCATGAATCTTGTGATGGCTACATCCATATTTTTGCACTTTTCTTCCAACTGTTTCATCAAGTTCTTCTTGGAAATTACTTTTCTTACATCAAGAATTGTTTCAGTCCTGTCTTTTATTCCTATTTCATCCAATTCCTGTTTATTTTTAGTATTGAGGAACTTAATGATTTCCAATGCTTCTTCAGGCTTGGTGCCCAATTCATCTTTGGTCTTCTGTATTTATTCTCTAGCTACTTTTAGCAAGGCTTTCTGTTCATAGATCACTTGTATTGATGGCCAAGTATCATTGACTGATTCAATGATTTTGGACCATATTTTATTTTTGATGTATGCTATGGGCTCTTTCAAGGTCAACTCTGTTTCTACCTTTTTGAGTTTTTCACTTAACCTTTTAGCCTTTTGTTCTTCTGTTTTAGCATTTATCTGTGCTAACTTCTTGGCATCTTCAAGATTCTTGATTTGATCCTTCAATCTGTTTATCGCTACTGAAGTAGAATAATCAGTGGCAGAAGTAGTAGAGGAAGTTACTGGCACTGTTGTGGCAAATGGAACCTTTGGAGCTAATTCTTCAGCCAGAGTGGATGGTACTGCTATTGTTACCACAGTAATTACTGTAGGAGGGACATTTTATGTCTTTGCAGCTTCTTTTTCTTGGACTAGCTTGTCCATCTCAATTTCCATTTCCTTGATTTGTGCTATAATATGTAATATGAGATTCATCATCTCATCCTTTTGGTTTGCTTCCTGTACAATTTTCTTAGCCTGTGGATGCTTTGTAGGGGGTAATTTCAATTGTTTTCTGAGTTCTGCAATATCAACATTTTTCTTCTTTACTAGTTCTTCTGCAGCTTTCACATTAGAAGGGTCATAACCCACTTCAATTACTAACACCTATAAAGATTTGATTTTGGTGTCTTTAGCATATGAAGAAGCATTTTCAACCTTAAGTTGATCTTTCATGTTTTTCAAAGAATTCTGGAGCTGTTGAACACTCATTGCTTTTGCGGTCATTGTAGAATATAGAATTTCTGAGCTTTTCTTGTGGAATTCAATATGGTCCAAGGGATGAATGTCTTGGACTGGTACTTCAAAATCAACCTTTTTATAGTCAGGTGTTTTTTTAGGTGTTTTCATTGTAGGCTGAAGTACTGACATCAAAAATTTCTTATTTGTATAATCAAAGGCTGAAATCGGCCTATTTTGTATCCCTGGGGTCTGCTTCAAATATGGAGAATAGATTTCATTGTCGATTTCCTCATTCTTAGCTTTGATCTCTTTATACCTTTCTTTAATATCCATATCTTTATCCTCTGCCTGTTTTGATGAAGATACTTCCACACTTTGCTGTTTCTTAATCATTTGTGTGTTGGAAGTAGCAGGTTGCTGCTCATTTTAAATATCTGTGGGAGGCACATTGTTTTTATCTTGAACCTCTGTATCTATAACCTCAATTGTTTCCTTTTCTTTATCTGCTAGATTTGTCTTTTTTTTCTTGTTGTACCTGAGTTTGAATCTAGCTTTTGTGGTAGTTTCAGCAGTATATGAGCCTTCTTCCCTTTTTCATTTTGTATCTCTGTCTTCCTGAGCTGATGTTTGAAAAATGTGGCTAGTATCACCCTGTTGAATATCTTCTACCAATGTATTTTCTAACCATTCAGATTGGTTAGAAAACTTCTCAATGTCAGGCTTCTTGTCATGAAAATATGGGGTTAATTTACATTTTACCCTCAGCTTGCTGATTATACCATATGGATCATAGTACCAAAGGAAATTTTCACTAAAATTATACTCTAATAACTTCTTTGCTGCCTCTCCACCTGCTTCTCTGCTATTTCATATGAAGGGACCCACTTTTTTTTTCAACTTAAATCGGGTTTTCTTTCTAGCAGCCAATAAATTTATTGAATCTGAGTTTAGAATCTGTCTAATATATTCTAAGGGAAACAATCTCATTGGTAAATACTTTGGAAACTTATAGGGAAGCAAATTTGACCCATAAACTCTAACTTCAATGTGATTTTGGTATAAATACCAATCACTTGTCCTACTCTGTTTTGATTCACTGATTTTTGGTTGCAAACTGTTTTTAAGAAGATTTACCAATGGATGGATAAAACAGTCTGTGAAGTCTGCATATGTGAACTTAGTTGAGTCCTTTCTGATCAAGGAAGTCCAGAAAATGATAAACTGTTCATTTCCCGCTACATCCATCTTTTGAAGAGCTATTGGAAACTTATCTGACTGAAAGTAGAGGAACATATGGAATAGGAATGAGGTGTACCTAAAAACACCTTTAGTAGGAAGTTTAACAATATTTTCATGAATGTTATTAGAAATATACTCAGCAAACTTATAGATGATTGCAGGGCACTGACCAGGCACAAATATGGACATAAAACCAAGTATAAATGCATCAGTTTGTTCATCAATAAAGTAACTAAGAATAAAAGACAACATTGAGATAATGTGTCTTGTTCCTTCTGGGAATTTGGATGATGAATATGGAGGGTTAAGCTTGGGGATTTCTACATATGAGGGCATGAATGTTTGAAAGATTTGAAATATTTTGGGAAAGTATAATTCCAAATAGGAATTTGTCAGAACTTCAATGGACAAAGGGACTGCATTGGGTTCAGGCTACAAATGAAGCATTTGGTTTATGGATTCAGTTTTTAATGTGAACAAAACTTCTTTTTCATCATTAAAAATTTCTCTTTGATCTGGGGAATAATGATTTTGACACAATCTGATGGCCTCAGGGCATTGATGGGTGTGGGGAACAACATACTTGGGAAAATTAGACTCCCAAATAATCACATCATCAACTTGGTCCAAATATTTCTCTTAGTTCCAGTAGTGGAGCTCAAGAAGGTTATATTCAATTACTAGATCAGTGATTTTATAGTCTACATCAGCCAATGGGGTATGGTCAACATCTACAACAAGAGGTTGTAGTGGATTGATGACAATTGTGCTTTTAGAGGCCATTTATGGGTTTGATTTTAACAATTTAACCTTTCTTGATCTTAAAAAACTCTGATTTTAGGTTTTTAACACACTTCTGTAAGATTAAACAATTTACAAAAGGTATTTTTAGTATAACAGAGGGTTCTTTTGGACTGCAACAGGTAAAATTTTGGTTTCTCTACCTCAGTCTGTCAATTCTTCTCTAGAAACCAATTTCTTAACCTTTTACAGACTCAGGAAAAGCTAGAAAGGGTTTACTATATATTTCTTTGATTAAACAGTCCTAAAACAACCAAATTTATGCACAAAGGGCTTCTAAGCACTATAAAAAGGCTTTGAATCACTCAGAAGGCTTCTAAAGGTTTGCAGATGGCTAAATCAATCAGATTTTGATTTAAAAACAACTTATAGCTTTCAGAAACTGTGAAATTCATAGGGTTTGCAGCAAAGATGATTTTATAAGGTAATATGGGTGTTTATAAGACAAACATGCTTTTAAAGACTTGAATTGAAGAGTATGCTTCTTTTCTGATGAAGGGATAGGTATTTTTTTTGAAAAATACCTGTAATTTTAGGAATTTGACGCAGAAAAGGGATTTGATGGGAGTTTATAAGCTTTCAAGAGCTTGCTCAGGTCTTTTAAATGCAGACTAGAGGCTATGAGTTGTCGCATCAGTAAATTTGATTGAATTCTGATGTTATTTGCATTAAAAGAGGGCAGTAACGTCTTTTTCTCAGTCGATAACGTTTTATTAACAAAAAGAGCAACAAAAGGGTTAAACATGTACATTTTGGTGTTTTTATAAATAATTTGAATTGTACAGTGTTTGCATTTAAGAACAGTCAATTCAAATTGGAGTGGTTTAGGTGTAGGGGGGGGGGGGGGGGGGAGATTTACTATTGAGTGGTTATCGCACTGAAAAAAGGTGGTATATGGTATTTCTCAAAAGGATGCGATCCAATATAAAATGGATGCGTGGAGGAGAGAGAGCGGGACAAAATAACTTATATTGCAAATCTTAATTTGTTTAACGACTGCACTATTAAATTTATGATGTGGATTCTGGGCCATTGGATCAAGCGGGTGAATGCAAACATTCAATATTTAAGCGGCTTAGTTGTTGGGTATTATGTATGGGGCCCAGGAGTTCCTTTATGCGGCGAGTTTAACTTTATACGTTAAAACGAAGTTTTTAACATATAGTTTTAATGTTAATAGGGATAGGTGGGTAGGCGGGTTTTAAAGTTTTTCATAGAAAACATAATATATGCAGGTGAAAAGTAAACCTTAGGCGAATTAATATAAAATAAGGATAGTTTAAACCTATGGGGAGTGGGGAAATTATCACATGGGGTAAATATACCATAGGATAAAAATTAAATGTGGGTTGGACTATTTAATATAAATGAATTAACATATTACGAGGTGGAAGGTTTATAGGGAGTTAATATATAAATTAAATGTTAATGAAGAAGTGTATGAGCGGGAATACACAAATGCACTAAGTAAAGTGTAACATAAGCCTTTGGGTGGGATTTTCATATTGGTGGTCCAATATCAACATTTTACACTTTAAAACTTTGGATAAGTGCATTTTTTGGGTTTTTTGAATGAAATGAGAATTATTTAAAGGGGTTTTTACCTTTCCTAAGTAAATATGCATTTTGACTTAGGAAAAGGGGTTTTAGTAGGGAAAAATGAGTGATATTAAGGGAAAATGGTTTTTATGAAAGGGAAGGATTTTAATGAATTAGGATCCAATATTTAGTGCCAATCAGTCATTGAGACATGGGTGCGGTCCCACTAGAAGTCAGAGAAATGCTCTGAGTCTTTATAATTGAAGATTTTTAGTACTGGAACACATTGTGGGGAGGGAAATTAGTAATATGCTAGATGATGTTTAATTCATGCCTTGTGTAACTGTTTTCTACCTACCCATCATTTATTCTACTATTTTTTTTCCTTTATTTGCATGGGTGCATTTGAGTTTGCAAACCCTAATCCATTTTTCTTTTAAAAATTGTAAACTATCTAATTCTAACCTTATTTCATTCGAGGGTTGAGATTAAACTATTGAGCTCCTCATTTATTCTCTAACTATCTGCTGATTTTCCAAGACTATATTGCTTGGAAAAATCTTTTTTCTCTATCTGTAAACATGAAATTTAAAGCATGAAAAAGTTAAGATTAAACTATTTAACTCATCATGGATTATGGAAATTTGAAAAAGCTGCACATAATCATTTATTTGTAGTAAAAAGTAACTAGTAGTGGCATTTTGACTTGCATCACTTTCATGTCTTACTCTTATCTCTTTTTGGGGTCCATTTTTTCTATTCTTTTTTATCTTTTTCTTTTAAGTCCTTTGATTTTTCTTTTAGGACTTTTACCCTCTTTTCATTTTATATTTTCTAATATGGGAAAACAACTTGCAAAAAGCAATGTATGTACATATTACAAGACTAATCATAGTCAATTAAACAATTATGAATCCTATTATTATAGGACCCTAATAGTGGCTCCACATGGGGATGGCATTTCCTGGTGAAATGTCAAGAACTTTAAGACTAGTAGCATCTGAATTTTAACTGTGTTGGCCTTCTAAATGTTGTCTGAGCTCTACAATTATTCATACTTATGATATTTTACCTTTCAAAGCTTATGGCCTTCTCTCCGGGCTTCAACTTTGTTAGGAAAAACATCCAATCCAATATAAAATCTGAAAAGTTATGTACAATTATTAAAGTAAACAAAGTTAACTACTTGTTATTCTAAAGAGTAGTAATGCTTCAACATTCTGCCATTGACAGGTCCACCTAGCAGATCTGACCCATCCATCTCTTTCAAAAATAAAGCATTGTTACCTCTGTAACCATAAATAACATAAGGTCCTTTCCATATAAAATCAAATTTCCCATTTTTACCTTTCTCTTCCCTCCTTGAATCCCAATTTAGAACTTTGTCACCAATATAGAAATCATCTTCTTTACTCTTCTTGTCAAAAAATTTCTTAGTCTTGTCTTGGATAAATTGAGACTTAAGATAAAATTTTTCTCTTGTTTTTTGCAAATGTATGGTTTGGTTAATCCTTCTTTGAATGTCATTGGTCTCAACCTGTAATTCTTGGATTATCTTCATTACGAGTACTCCTAAGGAAGATGGAAAAACAACATCCATTCCATAAAGAATTTGGTAAGGGGATGTACCAATAGATTTCTTAGTAGTTAGTCTATTTGCCCATAGGGAATTAACTAACCTCTTGTTCCAAGTTTTCTTGTTATCTTCTAGTAATTTCTTGATGATGTTCACAAGGCTTTTATTGGAGGATTCAACAAAGCCATTACCTAAAGGGTAATGTTTAGTAGAATGGCCAAGGGTAATGTGGTATTTATGGAAGAAGTCAATCATTTTTTTGGATTTGAATGCAACTGCATTGCCATTGATAATCTTTTGGGGGCATCCAAATCTTGAGAGTATGTTGTTTTTTAAAAAGGAAATTATGACAGTGTGAGTGGCTTGCCTGGAGGGTATGGCTTCTATCCACTTATGTTGGGCTGAGGATGGAGGGTTTATTTCACCAGTGAAGTCAAGACCCCATTGTTGAAAAGGCTTTTCTGTTGAGATGGGTTTTAAGGGTAGGGGTAACAACTTTTTCTTTCCTTCAAAGATTTTGCACTTGTGACAGGAGGTTACATACCTTTTTACATCTGTAAAAAAGGTAGGCCAGTAAAATGTAACTCTTAAGATTTTGTCTGCAGTAGTCTTTTAGTAGATATGTCCTCCATAGTCACCTGCATGAAATTCTTCCAAAAAAATTTCAGCTTCTTCTTTAAGCAAACAATTCAATAAAATTCCACCATGATCTTTCCAAAAGAGTACATTGTCTATGATACAAAATCTTACTACCTTTAATTTTAGAAATCTAGATTTTGTTCTTGATAATCTAGGAGGAGATTGTAAATTTAGTAATACAAATACAATATCTACATACCATGGTGAGTCTAAAAAGGCTTCACTGATCTCTGGAGTCGCCATCTTTTCCTGATCATCTATTTGGGCAATAAAATTAATATCTAAAGCATGACAATTTGATTCAACCATGAGTTTGGCTAAACCTTGACCTTTTATGAGTTTCATGGGTTTGATTTCTATGTCATATTCCAAAATTGTGGCAATCCACTTGCCTCTTTTACCATCAGGCCCATTCTGTGTTAGAATGTCCTTTACAACTGCATTTGGAACATAAGTAATGATATGTGAATAAAGAATGTACACTCTAAAGTATTTGATGGCTTTTACTAAAGCTAGGGCCTACTTTTCCATTATGTTATACTTTAAAGTGGCATATCTAAGTGACTTGCTAAAGAAAGAAATAGGCTATTCATAGCCCTGATCATTTTTTTGCAGTAAAACTACAGCAATAGTGTGTTCTGAAGCAAAGGAGAAAATAATGAAATCCTTTTTAAAGTCAAGACTTATAACGACTGGTGTTTTTTGTAAGGCTTTTTTAATTGATTCAAATGATTGCTTGGCCTCAATAGTCCATTTAAGTACTGAGTCTTTTTTCATCATATTGTTAAGTTCTCTGATTATTTTAGCTAGATTTGAGATGAATCTTCTAAGGAAGTTAATTTTACGTAGAAAAGCTTGTAATTCTTTAATGTTACTAGGAGGACTAATGTTTAGAATGGCCTCTATTCTAGCGGGGTCTATCCTAATTCCCTCTTTAGATATGATATGTCCTAGTAATTTACCTTCTTCCAATCCAAATAAAGTCTTCTTAGGATTTAGAGAGATGCCAAATTTCCTGCATTTAAGAAATATTTGTGTGAGATGATCCAAATGTTCATTATCAGTCTTTGAAAATACAGTAATTTCATCTAAATAAATCACTAGGAATTCATGAATTCCCTTAGCAAAGGCTATATCCATAGATCTTTGAAAAGTGGCTTCTGCATTCATTAACCCAAAAGGCATTTTTACATACATAAACATGCTCCATGGAGTAGTAAAAGCAGATTTAGCTTGCTCTTTTGGTTGAACTAGAATCTGATAGTATCCAGAGAATCCATCTAACAATGAAATTCTAGTAGAACCAACCGCCCTCTGTAAAATGTGATCCATTTTTGGGAGATGGTAATTGTATTTTAAGGACACTTTATTTAAATTTCTGAAATCACCACATAATCTAATTTCTCATGTCTTTTTCTTAGTGGGAACTAGATTAGAAACCCAATCAAAATATCTGATTGGTGCAATTATTTGGGCATCATACATTATTTTTACCTCTTTCTCAATTAAAGGCATCAAAACAGGATTGATCCTTCTTAGCTTCTGTTTAAAAAAAATTTGGTCTTCTTTTATAGGTATTTTATGATGTATTATGCTAGTGTCATAGAATTTTAAGTCCTCATAACTCCAAGTAAATACATTCTGAAATTCCTTAAAAAGAGCTATGTATTTAACTTTTTCTTCTTGAGGTAAAGCTTTTGAAAGTTTAATCATCTTAGGTTTTAACTCTATACCTATATTACATTCCTCAATATCAGATCTTAATGGCTCCATTTTAGGTTTTATTGCAACATGATTAGAGTCAAACAAGTCGCCTAAAGAGGCTAATACTTTTGGTAAAAAGTTGTCTTTGAGGTTCAAAATATCAGATTCATCATCTGCTAACTCTTCAATTTCTACTGTCTTTAAATTATCTATGTATAATTGATTGAATTTAGTAGGTTTAGTAGGATCTACATTATTTACATCTAGATTATTTAAATCAATTTCACTATCTAAGTTCTGATCTATTGTATAGTTTGTGTCTATATTACAACCCTGAAATTCTCCTTCATTGTTCATGAAATGATAAATCTGTTCATCCTGTGAGAAAATTTACCAATATTTAAGATTGTCTGGAATTATAGGTTTGTGTTTGAATTCTACAGTGTATCTATGATTTGGTTGAAATGATAAATTATAGGTACTAGCAAAAGTTGCTGAGCAGTGGGCTTGTATGTTTTGTTTTCTTGGTATTGCAGAAAAATCACATTCTAACAGTTCCTTAATTAAATATAAAACAATGTCTCTATATCGGCTTAATCTTGGATTATAAAAAAATATTCTCCAGTTATATGATTCACAATTAACTCTGAGTCTCCCATAATTGACACTCTTTTACCTCCTAAATTCCTAACAATCTGCAGTCCTAAAATAAGAGGTTCATATTCAGCCATGTTGTTTGTACATTTAAAATTTAGTCTGAAATCATGACTTTCTGCATGATTATTTTCCATATTATGTATCCAACCTCCTACTCCTGCTCCTAATTTATTGACTGATCCATCAAAATCTAGGTGCCATAATGATTCATGAAAGATGTTTTCACTGTCTAGTGTTTTTTTTCTCTTTTAGTTTAGTATTGTTTTCAGTTCCAGTTTCAGAGTTACATAAAATGAATGAATCCATGCCAGTAGGTGTAGAGTAAATAGGATAATTTCTTGGTCTTTCTACACTACTCACCATATATTTCATCAAATTTTCTCTATAAAGTTTCTTTGGTTGGCCAAAAACTGATATTGTGGCATAAGACATATCAAGTTGTAGATATCTCTGTAATTTAGCTCCCCATGAGTGAGATAAAAACATTCCATACTTGGGAGGGATGCTAGCTACTACAATGTCCATGACTATGCTTTTCCCAGGATATTGAACTAAAGTAATGCATAAATATTTAATCAAACCTAAACATTTTACTTTGTTGGAGTCAAATGAAAAGAGATCTTTGTAAGGCCTAGTGATATCTAAATTCAGGGTTTCCATTATTGTTTTTTGCATCAAATTGTGTGAAGCCCCTGAATCTGGCATTGCATTAAGTAAAATCTAGTCATGAACAGTTAAGCTAATGTAAAAACGTGGAACTGCTCCATCTTGGTATTTCCCATTAACATCAAGACCAAAGATTAATTCTGTTTGATCATCACTTAGATTTACTAAATCTTCTCAATCATTCAGGTTTAAAGTTTCAGTGATAGGTGTTTTTAATAAATCATGTTTTACCAATTATGTCAAAGGAACTAGTATTTTTAATTTGGCAATTTCAGCTTGGATATTAAATGGAGCTTGTGATTTTCCTAGCCGAATTATCTTTTATTTAGTAACTGTAGTTTGAGTAGGTTTATCTTCTTTTTCTACAACTGTTTTCTCATTCTCTGTTTGTTTTTCTACTGTCTTACTGTTTTTAGTTTTCTTTTCAGGAACAGTTTGAGAAGTAGTAGATGTTTTTCCAGAATTTGTATTTTCAGAAGCTGCTTTAGCAGTGGCAGTGTTTGGATCAACTAATTTTGGATTAGCAGTAGGTGTTTTGGAGTCTAAAATTGTTATTTTAGCAGAATTAGTGGTCTTTACAACAACATATTTTTATGAATATGTTGATGTTTAGACATCATCATCTGTGATGTCAACAATTTTGGGACTAGGTGAAATTTTAGGATTTGAAAATTTCTGAGATGAACTAGAGTTTTGCTTGGTTTCCCTAGGGAGAATTTGCAGAACTTTATTGGTGGGAGCCTCTACTGTTTTCTTTGTTTATGTTTGGAAAGATTTTTTAGTAGAAGTCTCTATATTTTTCTTGCTTCTAAGGTTATATTTCTTATGTACTTCATTGATAGCAAACTCATAACCTTGTTTGTAATCAAATGACTCACCAGAATCTAATTGCAGTTGTTGTAAATCATATAAATCCTGGTCTTATTTTGTAATAAAGATGGTGTTATCATCATTAATACCCATTAGATTTATGATGTCTTCATCATCTTCATTTTGATGAGAATTTTCAACATATTTCTCTTGGAAAGTTGGTCTTATTGTTTGGTTAGGTGTTGATTCTCTAGATTTTCTAGTGTTGGTGTTTTTCCTGAAATTAGGGTTTCTAATTTTTTGTTGGTTATCCCATTGTGGTTTCCTTTCCATATTATCTAACCTATCCATCACTCTCTCTAGTGTTTTTTCTATTGATCTATTTTTAAATCTGAACTAGATGTTTCTTCTTTTATTGTTACTCTTCTTCCATTTCTTAATCTAGCTTTTCTAGCCAACAAATTTGCCTCTACACTAATAGCATTACTTTGCATCTTCTCTAAAGTTTCAGGATTCCTCTTTCTCTCAATTGATATGCTATATTTGTATCAAATCCATCAGGGAATTTGAGAAGAAAAAAATCTGGAGGAGGCTTAAGATTAGTAGGAATTGAATTATAAATGATGTTGTATCTAGTACAATAATATTGGACTGTTTCATTTGGTGCTCTTTTTATGCTTTCAAATTCAGATAAGATTTGTATGAATTTTTATTATTTTTCAATTTATTAATAAATAATCTATGAAAAATTTCTAAATCAGCAATACTACCAACATTTAAACCTTTAAACCATTTTTTCACCTCACCAGTTAATGTTTGAGCAAAAAGTCTTATTTGGACATCAAACTCATCTATTTCATGATGTTGAAAATAGTTTGTCATCTTATTAACATGTTGTTGGGGAGTGTATTGAGTGGTTGCATCAAATTGAGGTATTTTTTTTTGATAATCTTTGGGCATGTCACGTAATTGTGCTGGAAGGACCAATGGAGCACATCTAGCAGCCATGGCTTGAATTCTAGCTTGGCTAGGAGGTAAGTTGGATGTACTTGGAGAATAACTAGAAGTACTTGTTGATGTAGTTAAAGAATTTGCAGATGAGATTGGGATATAAGAAGATGTACTGGAAAATGTGGTTGAGACGCTAGAAGATGATGTTTGGATATATGAAGAGGTACTTGGGAATGAGAATGATGTATTGGTAAATGAAGAAGATAAACTAGTGGATGGAGTTGAGGTGGCGGAGGATGGGAATAATACTCTAGGTTGAAATGGTTTCTTTGGAAAAAATGAATCTATGGAATGAAGTGTCATGGAAATCATGGATGAAGTAGTAGTGAATAGGGATGAACCTACAGATTCTATAAGGATGGTATCTAAGTGAGTGGTTGAAGGCTTAGGGGTATAGGCTGATAAAACATTTAATTAAACTGAATGCTATAAATAAGCTTCATCTATTTCTTTAATCAAATTAGTAGTTATTGCATCAAGCTTATCATAAACTTCAAAAATATTCTCTTCAGAATCTACTGAAACAATTTCCTTCTTAGTTTCAATAAATGAAATAAAATCAGGATCTATTACAATGCTAAGTAAATCACTTTCTGACTTGGTTTTGATTAAAGATTGTTCAAAATTTAAATAAAATTCTTTGTCTTGTATACTTGAAAGCTTTTTTGGAAGAGAATTAGCTTTGACTAACAAAAAATTATTACCTAAATCCTCTACTCTTTTATTTTTCCTTCCAATTCTGTCAGGATTATCTACTATGACAACAGGTTGTGGATCTAGATTTGACCTAGTATAGTAGACTCTTTTGGAAGCCAGAATTACAATTTTTTATGAAAATATACTCACAACTTATTAAAACAGTTTTAAGGTGAAAAGATAATGAAAATATTTCCTTTAAGATCTATTTTAAAACAGAGGATTGGTTAGTTCCCCAGTATGGTCACTAGTGTGTTATCACTCTAATATTTCTCAAAGTTGTGAGATTTTGATTTATAGTTTAAAGAATATTAGAGGTAACCTTATACCTACTTTTAAGCTTTAGGATATAGCCTTCCTAAGGCTCAGAGAGGGCTCTCTCTATAAGATTTAACTTTGTTTTTATATCTGATTTTAGGCTAGTTATATAGGGCAAATTGGTTTTAGGGTTTTGATTTATTTTGGTGGAAAAATCACTTAATTAGATGGATAGTTGTGGATCTGTAATCCATTGGGAATATGGATTCAATGTGTCAAGTAGATATATTAGGATCAAGGTCTAAACTCAAATTTTCATTGGGCAAGATAGTAGAGTCACTTCAGATCTTCAAAGTTAATGGTGAAATGGTTTTAATCGGGATAAAGAGAAATTAAGAATTCTTTGATCCGGATAAGGAGTGAAAAGGTAGGGGTCAATCAAAATTAGGGAGAAATTAAGGGTTTGCTAGTTTGGATATTAGCAGAAAACATTTAAATGAAAACCAGTCAATAACGGAGTGCTTTTAACAAATTCTGATATAACAATTTCTAATTTCACATTAAAATTTAGAACACATTTATGAATGGATTAAAAAAATAAGAAAATTGACAGATAACATTAGAAAATACTTCACTTTAGTGGCCCAACACATGAATCTAGTAATATGATGCTTTATTTCTTGAGATCCAGTCTTCTCACTTGAACTTGATACAAAAACCCTTAGGTTTAGAATATAACAACTATAGAAATATTCTACAATTAATCCTCACTAATACTTCAAATGATGAATTATTTATAGAGAAAGTAATAAAAAATATCCTAGAACACTCTTAGGAATTTTCCTTGGAAAATAAAATATTTTTTTACAAAAAGATAGTGACAGTTGCCTAACAATTTGCAAGCTATTCTATTTATTCAAATTAAATATCTTGTTGTTTGGATTTGGGCTGCAGCTAGGCAAATGAGACGTCCCTCACATTGGCAGTTTGATCTTTAATCAGTTTTGAACTTCATATTTCATCTGATACTATTTTTCAACTGATACTCTTTAATATGATACACTTTAACCTGCTGATTTTGACTGCTTTACTACCTAAAATCTGTTTTACTGTGTAAAAAACAACAACTCTGTTTTTATCCTTTCTTAATGAAAAATGATTTTTACAGCAAATCTGTAAGCTTATCCCAAACATTTTCCTCTGGTAATTTTATCTTTGTGAGTTTTCTGAAGTTCTCATCTGCTTCTGTGTGTCTTACAAAATTTGGCTTGACCACAAAAAGTTGTTTTATCTCATGTTGTAAATAAAACAGATTTTCAATGCTTTTGTGCAAAACTTTACCTGTTGGAATCTCTTGCCAATCTAATTTTTTCACTTGTTCTTTGGCAAATTCCCTTATATTTTTATCATAATATTCTTGTTTCATCAATTTATCATTGATTACTAGAAGATTAGGATGTCCTTTTTTCCTCAAAGTGTCAAATTTCACCATGAATCTTGTGATGGCTACATCCATATTTTGGAAATTTTCTTCCAAATGTTTCATCAGGTTCTTCTTGGAAATTACTTTTCTTACCTCAAGAATTGTTTCTATCCTGTCTGTTATTCCTATTTCATCCAATTCCTTCTTATTTTTAGTATTGAGGTGTTGGCGAGGAAACAGGTCTCTCAGGCAAGACCCAGGTTCAGGGGTTGGGGCCAACAAAGGAATCCACTGTAGTCTAGAACCACGCCGGCATTATCACCCTACTTCGGAGAGCAGAGAGTCTCACCCGAGGTGTGCCGCAACCACATGCAGAAGGGGAATAGATCGATAGCAGAGAAAGGATCCGCAACTCATGATTAACAGTGAATTGATTGCATAAACATCGTTATATACGAAAGAACATTCAGAGAGTGTATAGGTATTAAGCAAATAAAATTTTAAATCATCACAACCATCATGCATGCATGTGAATCACATAATAAGACAACAACCTACAAGTATATTGATATCTTCGGCCAAACCCATAGTTACATAGCTTCTGCAAGGAGAGCTTACAAGTTTGATACAGACGCCTTATAGAACAGAAAGGTAAATAAGAGAACCCTAGGAACTACAGAGATATCATGCCCGATCTGTGTTCCCTCTGCAACATCCGCTTAATCTCCTTCAATCGCTCTGCATTCTCCTTCTCTTTCACCCGGGTGACGGCTATTTATTCACCAGCTATCGCAACTGTTAGTTCCTCTTGCGGTCTTCTTCGGCTGCTTCTGGCTTCTCTCTTGTTGTCTGTGTGTTCTGCTCTCTGTCTTCTGCTGTATGTTCTCTTCATCTGTACTCATGCATCTGCTTTATTTAGCTATGTACCTGTTCCCTCGCAACTTCGGTAGTTTCGCTACTTACTGTAGTTGCAACTTGGTTGCGACTGCCATGTGTCATCATTCCGCAACCCAAAATCTGTCCTTTATTCAAAATTCAAAATATTCAAAACAAGTTTTCAAAACAAGGGCCCCAACAGGCCCTGACCACAGTTTCTTAACTCGTCCCGAGTCAATCGCAAATCACAGTCTCTATCTCCATAACCCCGCTGGACCTCGTGGCCTGTTCTTGCTGTGCTCCTTCCGTCTGTTGTCCAAACAAGGGCCCCAACTCCGTGAATCCGCGGAACGCTGTAGCTTTAAGTTTAGTGAAGGTTGACACAACTTGCTGCCACCCCTGCAGCAGTGAATATGTTTCTTCGACAATCTTGGTGACAACAGCCTCCTCTATGTGCGCCGGTACAGCCTCGAACACCGTGCTAAGCTGGGTCTCGGCCTCGGCGGCTAGCTGTTGTATTGTCCTGGTGTTGAGTTGGAGGGGCGGGCGGAGCTCATGAATTACCTGTTTGGCCACTGGTGAGTTGGCCTCTGTTTGCTGGATCTGCACTTCGAGATCATCTGCCTGGGCATATAGCTGGTCCAACCGCATGGGGTCTGTGGCCTTTTGGATTTCCCTCGAAATTTGTTGTAGCTACGCTGAAATTGGCTACATTTTGACTGTAAGGGCCATTGAGCATGCCTGAAGACCCTTCAAGAGGTCGTGAATCTTGCGCACCACAAAGGTGATATTTTCTTGCATTTGAGTGGCCTGGCCCTGCTTTGCTGCAACCTGTGCTGAATATTCAACCTGTGGATCGGGCAGCACTGGCCATGTGGCTAACGCTACTTGAAGCTCCTTTTTTTCCTTGTGGAGACCATTGAATTCGATCTGGAGGTGGAAAGCCTGTGCTACGACACTCGTCTCCATGACATCGGCAGGCAGCTGAGTATAATGAGCCTCGACATTCGACCATAGCTCTAAAAACACCTGAGTGACGTTGGTTATCTGACTTTTCAGCTGCTCCTGTGCAGTTATGATCTGGTCGCACTGTTCAGTAAGCGCTGAAATCTATTGCTATTTCTCATCGCACTTCTGTTGTAGCTCAGAATGAAGCCTTTCGGCTTGCTGGGCCGCCCTTTGGATAAATAAGTACAACTGAGCTGTACCCCAGGTTTCTAAATTAGCGATCCCCGAAGTGCCCTGGTCCAACCTCCTTTCTTGCAAGGTTTTCCCACTGGCAACTGATCGATTAGAATGCTTTGGAGGGGAGGGTGGTGGGGTCTGTGGGTGCGCTGAGTCGGCCATATTCAAGTCCGATCATTCCTGCTGATCTATAGGGCCAGTTTGTGGAGGGACAGTAGGCTCAGGCTGAGCCTCATCTGAGTCGGCAATAATATGTGCCCTTTGGGTAAATATATCAGACAGAGAAACTTGGGGTTCTCTCGCGGGGTCAACCGGTGGTACTACTTCTGCAGTACTAGAGTCAACTTCGTCCCCGTGGTCCCCACCAAGGAGTTCCCGGATGATTGGGTCAGACATGGTAGCAGATGAATTGGATGGAGCGGATGAAGTGGTAGGTGGAGGTGGAATAATGGGTGGGGTGGTGGAGGGATGTGGAAGGTGAATATTGATAAACTCCGAGGGGTCAATGAGGGGTTCTTCCTGTATCAACACTCCTGTGCTCGATGGCAGTGGTGGATCATCAACAGTGAGGTCCACCACCGGATTTGCTTCAGTGGTGCGGGCCTGCTTGGCTGGAGGAGCTTCTAAGTGATTTGTAATCTTGCTCTTCTCTCCCATCGGGGTTATGATTGGGCTTGCCGAAGTAAATATAACAGTAGGGATGGGGAGGTGATAGGAGTTGTATGGGGGTGCGAGGTAGAGCAAGAAAGCTGGAACTCAGAAAGTAAAGGGAAAGGAGCGACACTCCTTGAAATGACTTGGGCCGCCACATTAAAATTGCATACTTGAGTGTTTAAGTGGCGGATGGTGGGGACGAGTGGCTTAGGGAGTTCCTGTGGTGGTGCCTCCACATCCGTTTCAGCAGGCTGTTGTTGCGGCAACATCCGATCAAAGTTGTACCTGGGTACCCCGTCGCGGATTTCCATCGCAACCCCCGGCCACGAACAGAACTCGTTGTGGAAGGCGGTATCTTCAAGCTGGAATTTCAACGGCTTCATGCAGAAGGTGTCCTCTGGTACGCAAGTCAGTCGGAGGTAAGTATACCTGTGACTGACCCCGAACCACACTTGCTCGCTCTACTCATCTAACAGGTTTCGAGGCACCCTTTTCTGGATGGTTACCACGTCCGTCATTAACCCATACGAGGACCAAAATGCCTCTGAATTCACTTGTTTGGTGCTAGGATCAGCTGACACCTTCCACGGAACACTAGGATGGCTGGGATGGCCTTCAACATTTTTGCTCTGCGTTGATAGACCTGCAGAATTCGTCTCGGCGTCCTCTCTTGGTGTTGTGCGTCTGGATACTTCTGTTGCTCTGGTTCTACTTCAATTGCTAATTCTAACCATTCCGGCATTATCGTGCTTTGTCCCATGCAAGTGATGGAATTACCTGGAATGAGTGAAGTGGAAGAGATCCCATAACAAGTTAATTCTTGCTGGCATTCCTCTCGGCGATAATCGTGCGATCAATCGCGTGCCAATGTGTATTCTGACAGTTTCTGACGGTGGCATGGGGAAATAGGCAGACGCGATGGCTGAGGTTACTACGGATTGTGGCAAAATTATTATTGCGAGGTTACTTCCAATTATGGTAATTTATGGTGCAAATCTAGATGATCCTATGGACTGACACAAGTACTGATTGAAATGACCTGGACTGACCTTGACATGTTTATGAATCCTATGGGGATGACACGCTGGACGCACCCCTCCCCGAACACAGTCGGTTGCGGTGCGGTCCCACAACAGAGCGGTTATTGACAAACTATGCATGAACAAAAAAAACACTACCTATGCTCATCCTGGTTGCGGGAGAGTTATTCAACTACGCTACTCTACGGGTGCTCTCGGTTGCGAGAGTTATTGATGAAGAGTGAAATAAACTTACTCCTGGTAGGGTTTCAGGCATGCGCCATTCATCCACCCCGGTAACATAGTACCGTCTAGCTGAGCCAACCAAACGGTTTCAGAATCTCTAATCTCGACAACGAAGTAAGGTCCCAACCAGTGCATCTGCAATTTCCCTGGAAACTTTTGAAACTTGCTGTCGTATAAGAGGAACTTTCCACCAACCTGGAACGTTTTTTTCTTGATGTGGTAGTTGTGCCACGCCTTCTGCCTGTCCTTTTGAACCTTCTGGTGAAACGTAGCCAAGAACTGGGCCTCGTCCAGTTCCTCTAATTCATGTAGGCACTCTTGGAGTGATGCTTCTTCCGAGAACTTGAGAGACGTGGCGATTAAAAGACTTGGTACAGTGAACTCGGCGGGAATCATAGCTTCTCGGCCATACACCAACTGGAACGGTGTCTGATTGGTCAAGCACTTCATCGTAGTCCGGTAGGCCTAGAGTGCAGCTGGTAGCCACTCATCCCAGTCATCCCGTTGGGTGTTACAGATCTTTGTTAACCCCTTTTCAAGAATTTTATTAAATGCTTCAATAGTACCATTGGCCTGTGGGTGGTACGGGATGCTTTTGTGATGTTGAATCATAAATGTGTACAGCAGCGACTTGACCATGTCATTAATGAAATGCGTACCCTGATCGCTGGTTAAACTTCGCGAGCAGCCAAACCTGTTGATGATGTGTTCAAAGATGAACCATGCTGATGTATCCGTCGTGCAGTCTTGTACCACCGTTGCCTCAGCCCACCTGGTGAGGTATTCGGTTGCGTTAATGATGTAGCGAGCCTTGGAGTGCCTGGTGACTGGGGCTGTGGGGCCTATGAAGTCGACAGCCCACTTCTCAAACGGCCGCAACACATGCACTGGGTGTAGCGGAAGCTCGTCCCTATGAGAGGGACTCCTCATTCACTAACAGACATCGCATCTCTTAACAAATGTCTTACAATATGCATGGACCGTTGGCCACCATAGTCCAGCTTGGAGCACCTTCCTCGCAGTGGGTTTCGCCCCCACATGCCCTCCCGCAACACCGCTGTGACATTCCCACATCATAGCTTCGCGCTCATGGTCAAGTACGCATCGGCGCAGAACCTCATCGAGGCCCAGTTTGTATAGTTGTCCCACGATCAGTTGGTATTCAGCGGCGCGGATGACCAAGTGCCATTTCTGGAGCGGGGTGTAGTGCTGAGGGCACTGCCCCATGTTCAGATAGGTGGAAATATCGGCCAAGTAATTCAGTACAGCTTCGACTCGGAAGAGGTCAGCAGTCGGCAGCTGATCATAGAGAGAGTCGTTGTTCTCCCCTGTATCCAACCTGGATAAGTGATTGGGCCCGACGTTCAACCTCCCGGGCTTGACGATAACCTCAAAAATAAATTCTTGGAAGAGTAGAAGCCAGCGACAGATCCGTCCTTCCAAGATAGGCTTATTGACTAGGTACTTCAATGTAGAGTGGTCGGTAAATAACTTAAATTTTCCCCCTAGAAGATAGTGGCGGAACTTCTGGAGCGAGTACACCATTGCCAGGGCCTCCCTCTCAGTAGTGGTGTAATTCTTCTCTGCATTAGACAATTTGCAGCTGGCAAAGTAGACTGGGTGGTCAACTGTCGTCTCCCTGGGTTGCGCCAATACAGCCCCAAGTGCAATACTGGAAGCATCAATATGCACATGGAACTGCTTATCCCAATCTGGGTGAACAAGAATAGGCACCGTCACCAGCTTTTCCTTCAGAGTGTCAAGGGCCATCTGACACTCCTCCGTCCACTAGAATACTTCGAACTTCCGTAGGAGCATTTCTAAAGGGGCGGTGATCTTCGTGTAATTTAGGATAAACCGCCTGTAATATTCTATGTGCCCAAGTAGTGCCCACAACTGCTTCACCGTTTTTGGGGCTTCCATGTGGACGATCACTGCTACCTTGGTGGGGTTGACGCAGACCCCTTGCTTGCACACCACATGTCCTAACAATGTGCCGAAAGGAACTGCAAAAATGCATTTCTTCAAGTTCAAGGAAATCTGCAACTAGCGACACCGATCGAACATGATACGCAACAGGGTGGCCTGTTTCTTCAACAAACTATAGATGGTCCAATCGTCCATATAGACTTCCAGGAACTTGTGGATATACTCCCAGAAAGCAGCGATGACAATCCGGGAAAACACGGCTGGGGCGTTCTTCAAGCCAAACGACATCACATGGTATGCGAACGATCCCCACTCAGTGGTGAATGTTGTCTTCGGCTTGTCTTCTTCCGCAATGTGCAGCTGATGATAACCCGAAAAACCATCAGTGAAGGAGTAAGCTTCATTGCCTGCAACATGATCCAATACTTTGTCGCTGAAAGGAGTGGGAAACGGATCATGGATGCAGGCGTTGTTCAGACTCCGGTAGTCCACACAAACGCGTATCTCCGCCTTGTCCTTCCCCTCTTCGAAATATAGGTGCCTGAGGTCCTCCAGGCTGTCATCGTCTGGATCACCGTCAATCTGTTAGCAAGCCAACTCGCGCCTGGCCTCAGGACGTGATGCAAAGGTGCTCCCGTCGGTCTCTAGGTCATGGAGAAAAAGGACCCCCTTGATAGCTTGTAGTGCTCGGGACACCAGCTCTGTCTCTCCTTCGAACGAGAAGCACCGAAAAAATTTGTTCGCGACATCCTGCTAAGAGTTGTTTCCTCTTTTCCACTCTTCTTCTAAGTACCAGGCCTAGGGGATGGTATCTAAGGAGTGGATGAACTGATGTACCCACAGCTCTTGCGGGTATCCCAGACTTTGCCACTGCTCCTCACAGGTTCTCAGGTGGTCCCATGGATCGGAAGCCCCTTGGTACCTGTGCCCGCTTCAAGGGCCTTTGTCCTCTTTAAACCAGGCCCTCGAAGCCTTCACCACACAACTCCACCGCGATAGGGTGTTTCGGTCGTTCCTCCACCACCTAGCTGATGTGGACTGTAGTGCAACGTCCAAAAGTGGTATCCTGCTTCCTTCTGGTACCATGTCCTCCACCTTTGTAATAAAGGTGTTGACAGCCTACACGTTTGACAAGGTGGGGTATTCTCTGAACTCAGCACCAATCCAACAGACGCAAGCAATGGCAGCACATCTCTGCATGTTAGTCTCGTACCCTCCCTGCTGCCAGTCTTCCCAAGAGAGTTCCGATCCCAGCTTCGAGCTCTGGACACTGCTCCAGCTGACAGAGCCGGTTGCGGTCGGGTTGATATAGTCCTCCCGCTTCCCTACAGTCATCTGATAAAGGTGGTCCATCATCTAAGCATCCTCTCGGTTGTCCACAGTTTCGGTATATCGCGAGCCTTGATACGGGTCGAGGGGCTGAGTGACCCGGACCTCTCCATCTTTGAAGATCATCAGCTCCTTTTTGAGGTCGATGATGGCGTAATTCTCAAAAGCCCAATCGATGCCTAGCAGGGCAGGGTAAGGATCCTTGTCTCCCATAATATCAATAACCTCAAAATCCGTGTAAGTCTTCACTGTCGTGGCCGTCTAAGAGCCTCCCACATCTTTCGCGGCAGGATGTTGACATCAGACCCTAAATCAAGCATGGTATCACTGATTTGGAATCTCGAAACCTGTGTGTTAAGCCGAAACTCTTTTCCCATGCGGCGCTTGTTCCACTTGACCCGCTGCACATACTGGGGTGCTGTGTCCACAGGTTCCCTCGGCCCCGTATTCCCCCGCAGTGTGTCCTCCAGGGTACGCTTGAGATGGTCCCGCATCAAAGCATTATCAACAATCTTGAGGAACAGCTGAAGCCATTCCTCAATCAAGGTCCCCGTAGCATTCTGTTCTCCGGAGCCAGTCGTCGAGGGTACCTCGAGGCCTTTGGCTCCCCCCAGCTGGGCAAACGCATCCACCACCTCCTGGAAGTACCTCTTCTGCGTGTCTGACCGGATTAGTTGTTTCGGGGAGGCGGGCCGAATAGCCCGGACCGACTCCTTTCCATGAGCGTCCTCTCTCGTCTTCTTGCCGCCGCGCATGACGATCGCTACATTCTGCATGGCCACAGTCGCGGTTCCTCGTGGCTCGGAGTTTACCAAATTCATGCCCCTCTGTCGTTCCCGTTCCTCCCACTTCTTGATGAGTTCTGGACAGTCCTCTGTTGCATGGGTGTTCACGCAGCACTGGGAACACCAAGGACGTCGGGGAAGGGGGCATTCCCGAGCCACGTGACCCTCCTGGTCACAGTTGTATTATTTTACCAGACCTCGTCCCCCTGTGCGGCCTCCGCGCATACCGCCTCCTCTTCCCCTGGAAGCCTCATTCACCCTATAGGAGGGTCGGTCCAACCAGTCCGCGAGTGCATCGAGAGCCCTGCACTGCTCAGTGTTGTGAGTCGTGGAAGCAAAAAAATCACAGTATACATTTTTCAGGACGTTGGATTACTTCTGTAGTATCGGGCACATCCAAGGTGGATGCCCCATCGTCCAGTAAATCTGAAAATACTCCATGGCGGTTGGGTTTGGTTGAGATGGGAACCCCGCATAAGGCTATTGTGGCTGGTATACCCCCTGCGGATTCATCCCCGTGCCACCTCCCGCGGTTGGACCCCCCTGGATTGCCGCAATAGAGGGTCCCACACCTGTGCCCCGTAGTCGAGGACACTTAGTGGCGACGTGGCCTTCAACTAAGCAATGCGTGCACCAAACGTTCGGCCTGGCTAGTATTATAGGCTGCATCTCCTTGAGCTTTTCTATTAGACTAGTGATCTGATGCTGCAATCCCACCAAGGAAGGATCCTTCGGGGCCGGCCCTCCTCGGTATTCCTTAGGGTAGCCTGCCATGGCCTCTATCTTCATGGCCTGTTCCAAAGCATCCTGCAAGTTTTCAATCTTCTGTTGGGTGAGGGGGGTTCATGTCAAGGGAAGCAGAGCCTTGATGAACCAGTCCCTCTGATGGTTTGGATCGATCGGGTAGCTGAGTTTCCCGATCGCGTCCTTGAATCAATGCATTGGCTCTCATGCAGTCTCTCCTTCTTTCTTCTTAATCTCCCAGAGCTCGGACAGACCCTGCTGGTCCATCTGGGGAAGTTTAAATTCCCGGAAAAAATCCCGCTTAACGTCCGCGATTACTGGATTAGGATGGGCCTCGGACCACTTGATAAACCATCGCAGAGCCCTCTCTCTGAGCGTGGTTTGGAACTCTATTAGCTTTCCTATGTCTGGCGTCTACCGAGCCCTCCATATGGCTTCACATAGATACTAGTGCTGCTCTACATCATCGTTGCCCCGGCCAGAGAATTCTGGATACTGGGTGAATGACCTAGCCATATTTACTTGCGGAGGGTTGACCAAGATAAATCCTCCAGGTCCTGGTTGAGTGATTGTTCCACTGGGGAATGCAATACTACTAGTGACGCTACTGTTAATGTGTGTCGCTATCGACAATGAACTTCTGTGCAATTGACTCAGTGCTTGTAACTTAATGAAAATATTACTTAAAGGTTGATAGAGTACCAAGGGAAGGTAGGGATCCTTTCCGTGCAAATTTTTGGAAGTAGGGGTGCTTGGAGAGATGAATGTCGTCCTCTCTTGAAAAAACCGCTGCATCGCGACGTACCATTTTCCATAGAAACTTTCTTCAGGCTGCACACCTGCATCGTCCACGTCGGTCATTTTCTCCCTTTCCCTCTTAGCTGGGCTCCCATGCACCCGCCGTACTCCCACAACAGTCCCCTCCCTTTCTAGGGTATCCACCTGAGTGTCCATAATTCCTATCCTCTGAGGCGCCTCCTCTTGATTTTTCCTATCATTTTCCCGTCATCTTAACTCCCACATCACCCTTTCTCACCACCTGTCGGTGATTTGCGCCCGCCGATGTGCACGTCGCTCCCTCAATCTCCTCGTGGCCTCGACATCCATCCCCCACTCCCCGCTTCACACTTCATGTAGCATCTGTCCCTTCAGCCCTTCCCCCAGCACTGGAGGTTTACGCTTCCATGCTCGACTTTTGGAATTCCATCAGCCCCTCTTCCACCATCAAGGCCTTAATCCACAGCGGAATCTCCTTAAGCAACTTCCCTCTTAGCCCAGAGCGGAAAATAGCTTCATCCTTCAAGAAGGATTGGTAGCACTCTACAGCAAACTCCACAATATATCCATCCAAAGTGGTCTCTACCCAAAATCCCACCGTGCGGGTCAACTTAGTGTTCAACCGATGCAGAGCCACCAAATCCCCGTGTGCCCACTTGCGATTTATCTTCCGCGAGCTATCCCGAGGCACCTTCGTCTGTAACCTCTGCAACCAATTATAGAGGTCGCTAGGGAATTTTCCCTAGAGGATCTCAAAGGTATCATTGGTGGAGTCTGAGAAAAGGACGAGATCCTTAAGCACCCTTTCCTTTTCATTCGTCAACTCCGCTTGCTGAGCAACGAACTGGTCCAGATGGTTATCCCACCGTCTCCATATTTCTCCTTCGAAGATCCTCGATACCATGATCTAGTTTCCCTCATAACATGCAGATCCCGGCAACGGAACCATTTTTTGGCGAGGAAACAGGTCTCGCAGGCAAGACGTAGGTTCAGGGGTTGGGGCCAAAAAAGGAATCCACTGTAGTCTAGAACCATGCCGGAATTATCACTCTACTCCAGAGAGCAGAGAGTCTCACCCAAGGCGTGCCGAAACCACATGCAGAAGGGGAATAGACCGATAGCAGAGAAAGGATCCGCAACTCATGATTAACAGTGAATTGATTGCATAAACATCATTATATACGCAAGAACATTCAGAGAATGTACAGGTATTAAGAAAACAAAATTTTCAATCATCACAACCATCATGCATGCATTTGAATCACATAATGAGACAACAACCTGCAAGTATATTGATATCTTCGGCCAAACCCATAGTTACATAGCTTCCGCAAGGAGAGCTTACAAGTCTGATACAGATGCCTTATAGAGCAGAAAGGTAAATAAGAGAACCCTAGGAACTACAGAGATATCATGCCCGGTCTGTGTTCCCTCTGCAGCATTCGCTTAATCTCCTTCAGTCACTCTGCATTCTCCTTCTCTTTCGCCCGGGTGACAGCTATTTATTCACTCGCTATTGCAACTGTTAGTTCCTCTTGCGGTCTTCTTCAGCTGCTTCCGGCTTCTCTCTTGTTGTCTGTGTGTTCTGCTCTCTGTCTTCTGCTGTATGTTCTCTTCATCTGTACTCATGCATCTGCTTTCTTTAGCTATGTACCTGTTCCCTCGCGACTTCGGTAGTTCCGCTACTTACTGTAGTTGCGACTTGGTTGTGACTGCCATGTGTCATCATTTCGCAATGCAAAATATGTCCTTTATTCAAAATTAAAAATATTCAAAACAAGTTTTCAAAACAAGGGCCCCAACATGAGGAACTTAATGATTTCCAATGCTTCTTTAGGGTTGGTGCCCAATTCATCTTTGGTCTTCTGTATTTCTTCTCTAGCTACTTTTAGCAAGTCTTTCTGTTCATAGATCACTTGTATTGACGGCCAAGTATCATTGACTGATTCAGTGATTTTGAACCATAGTTGATTTTTGATATGTGCCATGGGCTCTTTCAAGGTCAACTCTGTTTCTACCTTTTTGAGTTGTTCACTTAAACTTTTAGCCTTTTGTTCTTCTGTTTTAGCATTTATCTGTGCTACCTTCTTGGCATCTTCAAGATTCTTGATTTTCTCCTTCAATATGTTTATCTCATTAGTTTGTATGAACATTTCTTCCATTACCTTTATCAATTTGTTGGCCTCATTTGACTGCTGAACTATTGAAGTAGAAGAATCAGTGGCAGAAGTAGTAGAGGAAGTTACTAGCACTGTTGTGGCCAATGGAACCTTTGGAGCTAATTCTTCTGCCAGAGTGGATGGCAATGTTTTTGTTACCATAGGAATTATTGTAGGAGGGAAATTTTGTGTCTTTGCAGCTTCTTTTTCTTGGACTAGCTTGTCCATCTCAATTTCCATTTCCTTGATTTGTGTTGTCATCTGTAATATGAGATTCATCATCTCTTCCTTTTAGTTTGGTTCCTGTAAAATTTCCTTAGCCTGTGGATGCTCTATAGGGGGTAATTTCAATTGTTTTCTGAGTGTTGCAATATCAACATTTTTCTTCTTTACTAGTTCTTCTGCAACTTTCACATTACAAGGGTCATAACGCACTTCAATCACTAACTCCTCTAAAGATTTGATTCTGGTGTCTTTAGCATATGAAGAAGCTTTTTCAACCTTAAGTTTATCTTTCATGTTTGTCAAAACATTCTGGAGCTTTTGAACACTCATTGATTTTTGGTCATTGTAGAATATAGCATTTCTGAGCTTTGCTTGTGGAATTCAATCTGGTCCAAGGGATGAATGTCTTGGACTGGTACTTCAAAATCAACCTTTTTATAGTCAGCTTCTATTTTAGGTGTTTTCACTGTAGGTTGAAGTACTGACATCAACAATTTCTTATTTGTATAATCAAAGGTTGAAAGCAGCCTATTTTGTATCCCTGGAGTCTGCTTCAAATATTGAGAATAGATTTTATTCTTGATTTCCTCATTCTTAGCTTTGATCTCTTTATACCTTTCTTTAATATCCATATCTTTATCCTTTGCCTATTTTTAGGAAGATACTTCCACACTTTTTTGTTTCTTAATCATTTGTGTGTTGGAAGTAGAAGGTTGCTGCTCATTTTCAATCTCTGTGGGAGGCACAACGTTTTTATCTGGAATCTCTGTATCTATAACCTCAATTGTTTCCTTTTCTTTATCTGCTGGATTTGTCTTTGTTTTCTTGTTGTACCTGAGTTTGAATCTAGTTTCTGTGGTCTTTTCGGTATTATATGAGCCTTCTTCCCTTTTTCTTTTTATACCTCAGTCTTCCTTAGTTGATGTTTGCAGAATGTGACTAGTATCACTCTGTTGAGTAGCTTCTACCAATGTATTTTCTAACAATTCAGATTGGTTAGAAAACTTCTCAATGTCAGGCTTCTTGTCATGAACATATGGGGTTAATTTAGATTTACCCTCATCTTGCTGATTATACCATATGGATCATAGTACCAAAGGAAAATTTTACTAAACTTATACTCTAATAACTACTTTGCTGCCTATGTACCTGCTTCTATGCTATTGCATATGAAGGGACCCACTTGGTTTTTCAATTTAATCTGGGTTTTCTTTTTATCAGCCAAGAAATTTACTGAATCTGAGTTCAGAATCTGTCTAATATATTCTAAGGAAAACAATCTCATTGGTAAATACTTTGGAAACTTATAAACAACCCCCATCATTGTAAGTAGCCTAATATCAGTACGTATAACCAACAAATTAAGTCGATTTAAATCATAAAACAGAGAAAGCCCTCTCTGAGTCTAGGAAGGCTAGGTCTTGGACTCCAAAGTGGCTTGATGTTGTGCTTTATAGTTTAGTTTTGCCAATTTTCTAAATTATAGAGTGCAAACAGGCTCAAAAAAGAAATTTTAAACAAAGGGAGACTTTGTGTTGGGCACAACACTATTTTTCCTATATCTATTATTTTTATATGACATGTGGCACACTTTGGTTGAATGCTCATGTTTTAAACTATTTTAGACAATTCAGTATTGTACATTTTTATGTATAAGTTTTGGGGAACTTGACATGTGCTAACCTATATCTTATGTGTCTTTTGTATCCTGTGGTTCTTGCAAACTCTTAGTTAATGCTCTACTACTTATATGAACTATACATACATGTGAAATATTGCCTATGTAAGCTATTTTTATTAGTTGCTTTATGGCCATGGCTAGATGTGATCCTTTTCTTGGTAAGTTATTAAGTGGGAAAATTTCAGCTTGGACATGACTGGCCTAAGATGAGGTATAGGAATTTCTTAGGTGAAAAAGGCACAATCTACTTGTAGTAGGTGAAATTGATCAAGTTGTTATGGTTGAAGCAGACCAATGTCATAGGAACTGGAGTAGCTAAGGACTTGATTGGGTTCCCAAGTCATGAAAAAAATTAAGGATATTTGTGAGGGCATGAGTGCCAAGGCATACTAGGGAATGCTAACATGTGCCAGATAGTTCAAAGGCATGTAAAATATGCTAATATGTGTCAAGTGCTAAGGCATGCCAATATTTGCAATGGTGTGACAATACATGCCAGGGACTATCAAGGAAACAAAAAGGAGAAACAAGTTAAAATACAAGGAAATGAACACATCATAGGGTTAATAAGTCATCAATTTACATTTTCCAAGAGGGGCATGCTATGCACACCAGTGCTAGGTGGAAATGAGTTTCAAGTGCCAGGTGTTAGTGCATTCTAAGTGCAAAATCATCCTGTGTTACTTATCTTCTACTTTCCAATAACTAATCTCAAATAACTTTAATATTAAACCATGCAAAAGCATATTGAGGCATCATAATGAATTCTATACATGATAATGATCATGGCCTCTTTGGGACTACATGTCTCTTCGCCCCCTTATCAAATGAGCTCCTTCTCACTTGATGTTATTTCCTTCATCCTTAGGACTCCTTAAATAGTTTTTCCTAGACCTCTTAGGAACCCTCTAGAACTTACGAGTTTTATCCACTTAGACCTTAGGAAATATTAATTTTTATTTTTAATTTTCTTTTATATTTTAAACCCCATATAGGGTCCAAAATCCCTTTTCTTTGCTTCTATTCCCACAAAGCCTTTTGTGACCAAACTCACACAAATCCATCTCACTAGGCTTGTGGAGTACCTCCCAAGCTACACAATTCAACAATATAGTCTAGTTTTAGTAACTATAGCTTGGTCAAGCTCTTGTAGTCAAGCGAGGGCTTGGTTGGGTTCCCAAGTTGAAAATTAAGTAAGGGTAGTTGTGAGGGCATGATAACTAGGGAGGGTTAGGACATGCAAAGGAATAAAAAAGCATACTAACACGTGTACTAACATGTGTCGGACAATGTCAATGCATGCTGAACTAGAGTGTTAGGGAGCGTTGGGGCATATCAAGGGATAACTAGGTCAAAATGCATGGAAAGGAACAAATAAGAGTGTGTGCAACGGAGTGTTAGCGAATTAAAATGTGCTAAGGATGAAGTGTGTTAGGATAAGTTTAGAATAGGATTTACATGAGACAAGCCTACGGTTGTTATAAGTGGCTCGACATAGCAGTTTAGACCAAGGGAGATCATTTTGTGCAAGGCACAACATTTTTTTTCCTTTAGTTATTTTTTTTATATGAGATGTGGCACACTTTGGCTACATGCTTATGTTTTAAACTATTCTAGATAATTACATATTGTACATTGTTGTGTATAAGTTTTAGGGCACACATCTTGTGTCAACTTATATCTTTTGTGCCTTGTGAACCTTGTGGTTCTTGCAAACTCTCAATTAGTGTTCTATTGTTTATATGAACTGAACATACACGTGAAATATTGCCTGTGTAAGCTATGTTGCTTAGTTTTTTATGGCCATGGCTAGGTCATGTGATCCTTGTCTTGGTAAATAGTTAATTGGGACAAGTTGATATTGGACATGGGTGGCATAAGGTGAGTTATAGGCAGTTCTTAGGTGAACAAGGCACAATCTACTTGTAGTAGGTGCAATTGGTCAAGTTGCTGGGGTGGAAGCAAGCCAATATTTTCACATGAACTACAGTAGCGAAGGACTTGATTGGGTTCACAAGTCGTGAAAAAATGTAAAGTCTAGTTGTTAGGAAATGAGTGCCAAAGCATGCTAGGTAATGCTAAGATGTGCCAGATAGTGCGAAGGAATGTCAAACATGATAATATGTGCCAAGTGATAAGGCATGCCAAGATGTGCAAGGGTGTGTCAATGCATGCCAGGGACTGTCAAGGCAACAAAAGGGAGAAAAAAAAATACAAGGAAATGAACACATAAGAGGGTTAATTAGTCATCAATTTACCTTTTCTAAGAGGGGCATGCTAGGCACACCAACACTAGGCACCAATAAGTGCCAAGTACAAAGTCTTAGTGCATTCTAAGTGCCAAGTTTTCCTTTGTTGCTTCTCATCTACTTTCCAAAAATTGATCTAAAATAAATTTAATACTAAACCATGCAAATTCATACCAAGGCATATCAACGTGTTCCATACATGCTAAGACTTTCCAAGCACCAACAAGTGCCAAGCGGAAATATGTGTTAGGGACTGTTATGGATGTTATGAAGTGGAATGACATGTTGAAGACTACTAAGGTGTGCTAGAGAGTGCTAATGCATGTTTATGAGTGCTAAGGAGTAATAGGACAAAACATTAGGGGAGCACTAGGTAAAAATTCATGGAAGTTAATGAATATGAGGAATGTGTGCCAGGGACTAGTGTTAATGAGTGCTAGCTATCATGCCAAGGAGGGAGTGACAAGGTATGCTAATCATTGGTAAGGCATTCTAGGGAATATCAAGGCATGTAAAGAAGTGCCAAAGTGTGCTAGGGAGTTCTAGGGTGTGCTAATTATATGTTCCAAATAGTACCAAGATATGCTAATACATGCTAGGTGCTAAGGATGTGCAGGGTGCCAGGGTATGTCAATATGTGTCAAGAAGTGTCAAGGAAAAAAAAGGAAGAACTAAGCTAAAATATAAGGAAATGAACACATAAGAGGGTTAATAAGTTAGGACTTTATCTTTTTCAAAAGGGGCATGCTAGTCACACTAATAATAGGTCCCAATACATGCCAACTGGCATTGTGTGCCAAGTGCTAATGTAGGTCAATGCATTCAACCAAGGTGTTCTAGGGCATGCTAGGGACTACATGCATGCTAACACATGCTAGGAGAGTTCCATGTTGTGCTAGCACACGACACCATGTGCTTGGGTGTCAGTGTCATGACAAGATGTTCTAGGTACAATTATGTTCCAAGACATGCGAGGTGATAAGAAATGTTAGTCTTTGACAAAGCATTAATTTGAGGTGTGCCCGAATTGTTGAGGAGTGTTAGGTCTTTCTCATTAATAGAATTTTCAGAGCTTGATTATGTATTAAATAATATATTTCCTATACACACTAGTGGAACTTTATCTAAATGGAATTTGATAGATAATAGACTTAATAGATATGAATCATGTGTTGAATCATAGGAACACTCTATTCGACTAGTGATTACTTGAGGGAAATGATACACACTAATTACTTCTTAAAAAATTGACTGATTATAACCATTGTGGCCTTGGAAATATCATAAAAAATAATCCACAATAATGGCCTTAAATCGTTATCTTTTGAAAAAAAAAATATTAACATGCATATAGTGTCATCAAAAACTCATTGGAATGATCAATGGTGACGAAAATTTTTTGACCGTCACAAAAAGTAACAAAATGAGCATTGGTGAGGGTCATTAAAAGTTTGTTACTAGAAGTGTCACCAAAGAGAGAATTAGTGATGGGCCTTTAACGACCCTCACCAAAAGTGTCATTGAAAATGGCTTTGGTGACGAACCTTAAAGGACCATCACTATATGCACTTACAGTGACACTTTTTTAAGGACTGTCACCATATGTGACATTGGTGACGAACCTTAAAGGTCCGTCACAAGCATGACCGTCACCAATGTCCTTTTTTCTTGTAGTGTTAGACCGCAAAAAGTTTTCAATTTTCTTATCATTTCCAAACACTTTCTAATACCTCATATTGTCTAGTACAACTGGTCGATGTTTTACTTCCACTACATATTGTCTATTGGGGTGAGGCATTTTACATGTGCTGGCTGAAAAATAAATACCATTTTCAAGGATATTTTGATTTTTAGGAATTGCAGCAAGATCATATTCCACAAAAGTTTCTAGAAAATCAAGCACAAAATTTTTGTATGTTCTCAATCTAGGATGATTTACAAGGTATTATCCTTTAATATGCTTTATGATTAACTCAGAATCCCCATGAATGGAAATTATTTTGGCACCCAATGTTTTCAACAATTGCAATATTAACATAAGTGCTTCATACTCAGTTATATTATTGGTACATTGAAAATTAAGCTTATATGAATGACCTTCAACATGGTTGTTTCCTATGTTTGAAACCCACACTCCTGCTCCAAAACCTTCTCTTCTACAAGATCCATCAAAAATCATGTTCCAAAGAGGTTTGATCTTAGTGTTTTGTTCCACTATTTGTGTTTTTTCTTCATGTGTTTCACAAATATCATTTTCTGCATTGGTAACCTGAGTATTGATATCTCCATCATTATAAAGAATGAAAGATTCTAAATCTGAGTGGACAAAGAAAATATGATATTTATGTGGTTTATCCTAACTACTCACCATGAATTTCATCAAAGTTTCCCTATATAATATTCTTCGTTGACCAAACACTGGTATGGTAGCATAAGTCATGTCCATTTGTAGGGTCCCTTGTAATTTTTCTCCCATGAGCATGAAAACAACATGTCATACTTAGGGGGCATATCTGCAACCATTATATCCATTACTAGACTCTTAGCTGGGATTTGAGATAAAGTAACACATAGATATTTGATGAGACCTAGGCATCTTACTTTGCTGGAATCAAATGAATATAAATATTTACAAGGTCTAGTAATGTCAAGACCTAGTTTTTCCATAACATATTTGGGCATTAAATTGTGCGAAGCACTTGAATATAACATAGCATTATGGATAATATTATCATGAAAATTTAGGCTAACATAGAATGGAGGAACTCCTCCTTCCAGTGGTTTTCCATCAACTGCTGGCCCAAATAAGAGCTCAAGCTTATCACCATTCAAATTAACAGTGTCAATATTTTCTTAACTATAGTATCAGAGGTTTTCTAAGCAGGATTCTCATAATTCTTTTTATTGGGGGTGTCTGAATTTTTCTTACTCAGGTTATATTTCCTATGGACTTCCATAATAGAATTTTCAAATCCCTGTTTGTGTTCATCTGATTCTTTTGAATCAAGCTTATTTTTGGAAAGTTGAAAAATCTCTTGTTCTTATTGAGTGAGAAAAATGGTTTCATCATCATTAATACCCATCAAATTTATTTGGTTATCTTCTACCTCTTCTACTATTTCCCCATCACCATCGGCATAATTCTCTTGGAATGGAGGCATAATTTGTTGATCTAGGGCCCTTTGTTCCCTCTGTTTGATTTGGGGAGGATTTCTTCTAATATTTTTATTACGATTTTGAGGTGTAGGATGATTTTCTCTAGGAGAATCCCTTTCATTTAGATTAATCATTTCCATCATTAGTTTTTTTGTTCTAACTAATGAGTCTATTTTGGCATCAGTAGAAGATGCTGAGGGTTCTTCTTTCATGGTCACTCTTCTTTCAATTCTTATCGTAGCTCTCTTTGCTAAAAAATTGGATTCTACACTCACGACATCCCTTTGCATTTCTTCTAATGTTGATGGATTCCTCTCTCTAAGATAGTACGACATGTCTGCCTCAAATCCATATGGGAAATTTATTAAGGCTAGACCTTGTGGTGGTTTAATGTTGGCAAGAATTGCATTATATACACTCTTAAATATAGTTCAATAATCCTGGATGCTTTCCCCTAATGCCCTCCTAATGCTTTCATATTCTGATAGAATCTGAAGAGGGTTAATTATAATTTCCCATCTATTAAGGAATGTCTGATGGAATGTAGGGAGATGATTAATGCTAGCAGGAGGAAAATCTTTAAACAATTTCCTCACTTCTCCAGTGAGACTTTGTGAAAACAACCTCATTTTGACATTTTCCTCATCTACTTCCTGAAGGTAAAAACCATCATTCATCCTATCTACATGTTGTTGGGCAGTGATAGGTCCAGTTCCATCAAATTTTGGAATCCTCGTTTGATAGTCATGTGGCATGTTTGCCAAAGGAGCTTGAAGAACAAGTGGAGCATATCTAGTTGCCATTATAGGCATATGAGGATGAACAATATGTGGAATAATCAAAGTTGGTTTTTGGATGAGAGGTGGGGGTTGAATCAGAGGTCGAGGTTGAATCAAAGGTGGAGGCTAAACTAAAAATTGAGGTTTTGGTGAAGGTGAAGGTTGGATTGTGGTTGAGGATTGGGGAGAAGATGGGGTTTGAGTTGCTTGACAAGAAACTACCAGAGTAGTAGTGGAAACTATAGAAGGGGTAGGAATAGATGATCTGGGATGTACAAATTGTGATGAAGTAGATGAAACTACAAAATAATTCAGGGCAGAGAGTTCAATAGACTATTGGACATATGCCTCATGAATAGAAAGGTCAAGGCCTGAAACTAAACCTTGAAATTTATCAAAATCTTGAATAATTTGAAGTTCAATATCAGGTTGGGCTGATTTTACTTCAAAATAATGACGTCTTAATGTATCTTGGTCTACCACTATTTCATCCACCCAGTTGGCTGACTTAGCTCTAAACAAACTATGTTCAAAAGGTAAGTCAAATTCAATGTCTTGTAGGGTAAAAAAATATTTTGGGAGAGAATCTACTCTATGGGGAGGACTACTACTTCCTTCGCTCTATGCTATACTTTTTCTTCTCAATAGTTTTTCAGGGTCATTAGCAATAACTACAGGCTTTGGATCAGGATGAGATCTAGTGTAAGCTCTTTTGGGAGCCAGAATTGAAATCTAAAGCACACACACACTTATTATTTACAAAAATGAAAAGGAAACAATCTCTCGAAATATTTCTATTATACAATTTTTTAACGAGGGTGATGAATTCGAAGAAAATTACAATATTTTCAATTTGTCCCCGGTATGGTCACCACTATGTTATCATTATCCAATTTATGATATTGTGAGAATAAACACACAAGACAACATCAAAACCACTTTGGAAGCTGGGATCTAGCCCTGCTAGCTTAAGAGAGGGATATCTCTGTAAAATTTAACTTTATTTTGAGTGAATTCTAGGCTAGTTATTATTGTACTCATTGTTTGCTTGATTTGGATTGTTTGGTTGATTAAATTTCCATAATTCCATTTAGCTAAGCGATATAAAGATTTAACTAGATCTGCATCAATTTTGAAGGAGTCTCGCAGGGCAAGATAGGTTGAACTAACTGCATCTTTTAGGATTTTAAATGGATTATGAAAATAGAAGAAACGTAGCATTCAGTAGAAATTGAAGAGCAATGAAGTATTCTTCAATTTGACCTTAGCAGAAAACATGTAAATTGCAAACAACTAGAATAGGGTTCTCTAAGTAACAAATCCTATTCGTCACAGTTTTTGTTATACAATTAAGATTTTCATATATAGAAAGAAATGGAAAACAATGAATAACACATTTATAGAAGAAAAAACATCACTGGTGAGTAAACCACATGAATCCTATGAAAATGTCCTTGTATCATTGATGCTTCTAGCAACTTGTCTAGCAACTTGGAAATTACAATCCTTGTTATAAATTATGCTTAGTAATCAACCCTTAATATTTCAAATTTTGAAGTATTTATACTAATTACAAAAAGGATTTATAGAATCGATGTCTCAACCGACAATGTATTATTAGTGTGATATTAAAAAATAAAATCGAACTGTTACAAAATAGTAGGCAAGGTTTACAATGATCTGGAATGCTAGAACTTTTTTGGAGGAAACAATTTGTTGAATAGGCCTATTCTTGTGCTGCATTGGATGATGTGTTGGATGATGCACTAACCTATGCTAACTTCCTTCAAATTACTTCTCAATATTGTAACTCGTATAGCTTATCCCACCAATCGTCATCTGAGATGGTCAACTTAATTACCTTGCGGTAAATCTCATCAACTTCAATATACATGGAAAAAGGGGTTTTACAACGAAAACATGATTTACTTCATGCTGGATGAAAAAATCATTACCCATAGCTTCCAAAAATTCTCTGTCTGTCATGCTTCCTTTGATGCTTGCAAATTTGGATTTGTCCCCAGCTCTCTCCTTCAGTTTCCTGACATAATCTTCATAAGTAATTAACTTATCATTAATTACAAATAAAGGAGGCAACCCCTTCTGTGTTAAAGGCTCAATTCTTGCAAAGAATCTGTTAACTGTTATCTATAGACTGTGGCACTTTTCTTCTAGCTAAACAACTAGATTATTCTCAGTAATAATCATCTTCACTTCTAGAATAGTTTTTGTCCTGTCATCTACTCCCAAATCATTCAATTCATATATGTTTTTAGAGTTCAGGAACTTAATGATGTTTTTTGTTGTTGTAGGCATTTCTCCCAACTCTTGCTTGATCTCTATTATAGCATCAATTTCTCCTTTTATTAACTCCTTCTGCTCAAAGATAATCTGGATGAAGGGCTAGATTTCAGCAATGGAGTTCATGATGTTTTTCCAGATGATTTCCTTGGCTTGGACCAAGGTCTGTCCTATTTTTTATTCTCTTTCTGATTTCTGTAATATTTCTATCAACGTCTAAGCTCTTTGCGCTTCTGCTGAATGAGAAGCTTCACTCCTTTTCCTCTAGTCTTGTAACACTTTAACCTAGTCCTGCAGTTTCTTAATCTCTTATGTATGAATGGACATATTTTCAACTGCCTTAGTCAACTGTTCAACACCATCTGCTATATTTGTAGTCTTTGGAGTAGAAGTTGCAGTTGTAGGAATGGTAGTAAGAGGAACAAAATACAATGGAACCATGGAAAACTTTGCATTCTGCTCCTTTTATTTGATCATATATTCCATCTCAGTCTCCATCCATCTTATTTGTGCATTTTTCTCCATGATGAGCTTCATCATGTCAGTATTTTGGGTCTTTTTCTCCTCAATATCTTTGGTAAGAGGATCTTCAGTAGCCGACATATTCAACTTCTTTCTCAATTTTGTTATGTCAGCATTCTTATTTTTTATGATCTCCTCTGCAACCTTCATATTTGAGGGATCATATCCTATATTGACCACTAAATATTCTATGTAATCCTTGTATCCTTAGAAAGAGAAGAGATCTTCTCCATTTTCAACTGTGACTAGATATTGGACAAGGAAACTTGCAATTTGGAAAGATTCATAATAGTATTAGTCAAAGTTGAAGAAATCATTTAACCTCTCTACTTATTCATCTCCATTTGATCAATGGGATGAATATCTTTAATGTCAAATTCAAAGGTTGTATTCTTGTAGTTGGATTCTGATTTTGGCTGTGGAATTTGGGCCTCAAGGAAGTCCATCTAGATCTTACCCTTCTCTGAATCAAATACGAACAACAACTTGCTTTGAGAACTGGAAGTCTGCTTCTACATTTGGGAATAAGTGTTGTTCTTTAGGATTTCATTTTTGAGCTTTATTTCCCTCAAAATGTCAAAAACTATCTTCTCCTTATCACCTTGGACAACCTTAGTTGTTTGGATATCCTACTGCTAGTCATGAGATACAAAAGAATTTGTGGGAGAAGCAGTGGATTGGCCACCTACTTGAGAGCAGGAAGGTGTTGAGGGACAGGAGTCTGTGATGTCGATGTTGATACTAGTTGTTCCTAAGCTTCCTGCAATGTGTTTCCTGCCCATCCTCACTGGTTCATGTACCTTTATATGTCATGGCTCTGGGTATGAATATAGGTCTTAGTTTTGTTCTCTACTCTCCTCTTTGAAATGATTCCCAGAGGGTCATAGGACCAAGAGAAACTCAAGTTGAAATTCATTTCTTTCAATATCTTATATGTTTCCTCCCTTGCTGACCCGCTATCGCAAATAAAGGGCCCAATCTATGTATTGATCCTGAATTGGGACTTATTCTTGACTGATACAAAGTGAATTTCATCTGCATTCAACATCTATTTGATATACTCAAAAGAAAAAATCCTCATGGGGAGGAATTTTGGGAGCTTATAAGGCGCAAGCTCACATCCATAGACTCTAATCTCAGTATAATTATGGTATAAGTACCAGTCTCCTGTCTTGGCCTGATATGGAAAATTAAGTATTCTTTTAATGTCTTCACCTATCTTGGGTTCAAATGTACTGCTCAAAACACTCATAGATGGATGAAAAAATAGTTTAATGAATTATTTGTAAGAGAATTCCTTATGTTATTTCATCACCAAAGATGTCCAAAAGATGAATGATTTTTGGTTACCTTCTTCATCAATATTTTGCATGGTTAATTTGAATCTATATGCATGACAATGCACAAACATATATACTAAAATAGAAGAGTATTTAAACACTTCTTCAGTCTAAAACTTGATAAATTGCTCATGGATGTTGTCTGCCAAGAATTGGATGAAATTGAAAATGATTGATGGTTTGTTATATGTGGAAAAGATAGAGAGGAAGCCTAAAATGGGTTCATCTACCCATTGATCAGAATAATAACCAAGGAGGTATGCAATGACTATTATAACCCATTTAGCTTGATAAGGGAATATGGAGGAAGGGTATGGAGGGTTTTTCTTTGGCAATTGAGTGCTTTCAGGTAGAAATATGTCAAAGATTTTATCTCTTTTAGTAAAATCAAGCTTTTGGTATAGTTCATTGAGGGCCTCTAAGGAGAAAGGGGTGTTATTTTCCATAGAGGGAGCTTGCATCATTTGGTCAATTTACTGGGAAGTGATGGTGAAAAGGATTTCACCAGTAGGGCCAATGATGGCTCTCTGATTAGGAATATAACAGGATTGGCACTTTCGAATGAATTTAGGGGAATTTAATGTGTGAGGGAAGATATAATGAGGTAAATTGGACTCCCAGAGTCCAATATCATCTGATTTATCAATAAATTTATCTTCCAACCAACAACACATTTCAAATAGCTCAAATTCACATTCTGTTTCATTTATTTTGTAATCCCTATCAGCTAGAGGAACATGATCTAAATCTATGGGAGGGTGGACCAATGGATTGAAAGGTTCCTCCTGGTTTTTATTTTTAGGAAGAATATTTAATTAATTTTGAGGAATTTGAACTAAATTGGGATAAATAGGGTTACTGGGAACGCACAACATTTGTTTGATTGGTTGAAGGAGGAAAAGAGAGTGTTGTCACTTTGGTCGTAGAAAGATCAACTGATAAACATTGGTGCACTGTAAACATGTAAACAAATTCGATTTGCATAGGTAAAATCACAGTAAAGGTTGAACAAGATGAAATTGCATGGTTTTTATAGCAACAACTTGTTTCAGTTGTAAATGGCGCAGGTCCGTTGACATTAATGACCATACAGTTTTAATTAAATGTTAATGGATAACACACAACAGGAAGTGATATTGTTGGACATGTATTTAACGACATGGCGCGGTAGTAATGATGGATGTAACGGGTAGGGGTCGTGGTATTGGAAACGAGGGGAAAATGGGTTTCGGGGGGTAGTAGGTGGTTAGTGGTTTAGGCAGCGGGGGTGTGAAGAGCAGAGAGGAGGCCAGGTGGTAGTGGGTCCAGGCGAGGAAAATGCTTATTTCAGACAACCCCCCCCCCCGCGACGGTAAAGCTAGGATGGAGAGGGAAGGGCGAAGGCTAACGAGGGTCATTGATTGGGGAGCATGTAGATCGGATGGTGGAAAACTACATATTGTTTACGAACATATGACATGACAATTTGTCAGGTAGTGAACAATAATTTTGGATTGAAAACTTAGGATATATTGTGAATGGATTAAACATATCACTCATTAGAGGAAATTTCAGCCTAAAAGTGGCCTCCTAAGGAATATTAATAAAATAATAGTTAAAATAATAAAATAAGAGTTAGGAATTTTGGAGGGAAAATAAGAAAACTACTTTCTTTAATTGTATTTTTTGCTTATCTGCTTATAGGTTTACTAAAAATTCAATTTAGACACTCATTGGATGCGGAATTAAATTTCACATCCAACGAGTACCCATTATGCATACTTTTGATAAGACCCACATTGATAAAAATCATAGATACATTAAAAAAAAATTAACACGTTTTTTTTTTTAATGTATATGCAATTTTTATCAATGTGGGTATTCTCAAAAGTATGCATAATGAGTACTCTTTGGATGTGTAATTTAATTCAACATCCAATGAGTGTCTACACTTGAAATTTGGGTAAACCTATAAGGAGATAAGCAAAAAATACAATTAAAAAAAGTATTTTTTCTTCTTTTCCCTTCAAAATATTTACATGTACCTCTTTTTAAATTTAAAGGATTTTAATTGGTTTACATATTACGACATGAAAAACACATGGAAATTTCATTGGCACTTTTAGGCTAAAATTTCCTCTAATGTTATGCATCCGACACTTTGAAACTTAGAATAAAGTGATTTTTGTCACTTCCTCCTTTATGTACCAAATGCATAATGAAATAAAACTTAGGATAAAGTGATTTTTTATCCTTTTTCAAAGCCCAAAACACCTCTACCTACCCTTTCAATTTCACCTTATTTTTTCTAAAGTAACATTTTTATTTCTTTCAGGGGTGCACTTAGACTAGCAAACCCATGTCCTTTTTTTATGAAAAATATATTCTATTCTATCACTTATTTATCCTATTGATTCGGATTAAACAATTGTATCAATGTCATTTTCTACCTAACTATTGATTTACCAAGATTCTACTATTTGGAAAATATTTATTCTCTAACCTGATTTACAAAAATTCAAAATTGTTCAACCATGATTAAGCTGTATGGTTTGAACAAATAGCTAGTCATTGTGGCATTCTTAAACAAGATCCACACAACCTTATTTCATTTGAAATAAAGAAAACTATCTATCAATAGTGGCATTTGAATTTGCAGCACTTTCAGTGTTATTTGGTCTATTTTTTCTTTTGTGGGGTTCTGATTTCATTTTTATTTTATTTTTTCAATGTTTCTTTCTTTTTGTACTTTTCTCTTTATTCATTTTTTTTAGACATATCCTCTTTTTATTTTTATTTTATGTACTTTTTTGGAAATAATTTGCAGATTGAAAATTATTTACAATATAAAATTACTGACATAAAATACTTAATCACCTTGAGATCCTATAAATTATAAGACCCTAACACTACTCACATTTCAGATCACATTCACAAATGGCAACGTTGTCGTCACCTCATAAAATTTGAGATCCCCGATCAACTGTTGACTGAATGGTTTACGAAATAATTCTTAAAGATCTTGCCATTGGTGGATGTATCACGAAAGAGGAAGTCATTGTCAGAGCCCAATACCTCGATTTGGTTCATTCCCAATCTAAAACTCTATATGAGCTCTTGCCTAACGTGTTGCGACCTTCAACTGATATGCCATCATCTCAGTCTCCTCCTACACCTCCAGTTGATGGCATTATCTGAGCAGTGGCTCATGCTGATAGTAGTGCACCTAAAGCTTCTTCGAATTCTAAATCCATGCCTCCTACTTCTGGTTCTCTCCAGATTGAGAGATCTAGTAGTGAATCCATCATCCGACCACCCCCAAAAGGTGTTCTTCGAAATCATTCTATAATTCGAATGCAAAAACTGCACAACACTAAAATATTTTAGAGGATCTATCTCAAGCACCTTCGGCGATGAAGGCTTTAGAGGTCCTTAAGTCGTGTCCATCACAACAGAAGGCACTACTTTCTGCTATTGGAGGGATTGATCCCATAGATTCGCATATTATTACTTTCGATCTTGAGAACTTCATTCAGGTGGCTTTTCTAATTCAAGTTACCATGATGGGGAAAACCATTCATAGGATTTTTGTTGATGAAGGCACTTTAACTTGCATCATGTCTATTTCTTGTTGAAAATAAATCGACTCTCCTCCGTTGATTCAGTCCCTGAATACCTTGAAAGCTTTCAACGATAGAGGTTCTCAGCTGTATGGTATTCTCAAATCATTGCCCATCCTATTGGAGGGAAAAAAGGTAAATTTATAAGTTTAGGTGGTAGATGAAAACTTGAATTATAATCTACTTCTTGGACGCAATTGGACTCATGCCATGGTTTGCATGGTCTCCACCCTTTTTCATGTCCTCTGTTTTCCTCATCAAGGAAAAATCATGACTGTCGATCTGTTAGCTTTCTTTCCATCCTATTACTCTACAGGAAACATTCCATATTTTGGGAATACCACTACCCCCTATGAGAACATCAGGCTGGGTCTATTCAAATACTTGTCACTTATGGGAATTTTTCCACTCCCACCTCTGAATGTCGCCACTGTCAATATGATATTGTCTGGTCACGATCCATGGATTGTTCTTGATCCCGACCAGCTTGAAATTTTTTATGACATTATTCCTTTGAGCACTACTAAAAAAATGTATCATAGTATTATTATGGCTTCTGAGGCTGCATCTAAAACCAACGATTGATTAGTTTCTTCTCTAGACACTTATGTGTAGTCTCCCTGGTTTGGTTCTTAGGAATATGATGATCCCTTGAATGCAATTTTCCCACCGTTGAAAGTATCGTGGAGGTAATGTCTCTCGAAGAAACCCCATGGGATGATGGACATCATTGTTCCTCATTTCTCACAACCCTAGGTTACATCTCCGCCCGTCTAGAATCTCATGCTTCGTCTGCACCAACTAGCCCATTTTAGAATCCTATATTGATTCATGAAGTGTTTTCTGAATGGAACATGGGAAATATTACTCTAACCATTTTGATCGACATCTTTGTCAAACCAGGGATTGTCAAGAATGTTCATATTCGTACATCTTGTTCTCCAAATGAGATCAAGATCTACACTAAGCTTTTCTAGGAATTCTATGTTGTCTTTGCATGGTTATACAAAGAGATGTCTGACACTGATCCAAGTATTTTCATGCACGAAATTCCTACCTATCTGGATTCAAAGCCTGTTCCCTAATGACTTGGTCAAGTGCACCCAAGAAAGGGTGTTTCCATAAAGGGTGAAGTTGAAAAACTTCTCAAATTCATTTTTATTTATCCCATACCGTTGACAGATTGGGTCTCAAATATTGTTCTCGTTACTAAGAAAAAATGGACCATCTGGGTTTGCGTTGATTACCATGATATCAATCGAGTGTTTCCTAAGGATAACTATCCCACTCCTTTTATCAACCAAATCATTGATGAGTGCGCTGGGAGTGAGATTTTTTTCCTTTATGAATGGTTTTTTTGGCTATAAACATATTGACATTTCTCCAGTTGGTCAACACAAAACCGTGTATATCTTTACATGGGGGAAATTTTCCTACAAAAAGCTCCCATTTGGCTTGAAGAATGTCGGCGCCACCTTCCAATGAGCTATGTCATATGCATTTCATGACATCAAGCACATAGTTCAGCCATATCTTAATGACCTTCTTTCTCATTCCGCGAAACGTAGAGATCACCCGGAACACCTCAGAGCCATATTTATTTTATGTCGACACTATAATATCAGGTTGATCCCTCATAAGTGTGTCTTCTGCGTCGAATCTAGTCAAATATTGGGACTAGAAATGTATTTTCATCCTTCAAGATATCAACATAGAATTCACTGTTGCAAAGTCTAAGAAATCCCTAGTCTTTGTTGAGTTGATTTGTGATCTTCCTACTGCGGTTGATCCCACTCCTCTTGATGAGTCAATTCCAAATGAATCCCTCTTTCTCATTCATATTCTTGATCCATGGTATGGAGACATCATCATTTATCTCCAAACCCAAACTTTTCGGCCAAAGCAATCGCAATCTAAGTGACGATGGATTCGTTACGAGTACCAACTTACCGTATCATTTGAGAAATGCTATATCGCACTGGTGTTGAATTTGTCCTCTATTGATGTTTGACACTTGAGGAAGTTGAGAATGTTCTCAATGAATGCCACTCCAAGGCCTGTGGTGGTCACAATTCTAGTTATGGTACCGCCCAAAAAATCCTCTGCGCATGGTATTTTTGGCTATCTATTTTTAAATATTGCATTGTTGCGGTGTGAAAATTCCATGACAACCAAATCTAATCTCGGAAAGAGTGCACCCCACCCTCACCCTTGCACCCAGTTGTGACTAGCGGACCCTTTGCGAAATGGGGCATAGATTTCATGACCTGTAACCCTTGCTCGGCTGGGGGGCATGGTTATATTACCATTGTTCTTGATTATTTCATTAAATGGGCCAAGTGATGCCTACATATGATAATTAATGTCTAATTGTGGCGTAATTCCTATTCAATCATGTCATAGCTCGGTTTGGTGTCCCGAAAGCAACTTTGACAGATCATGGCTCTCATTTTCGAAATCACATGATGCCAGAGCTTGCTGCTCAGTTGGGGTTACATCACGATAGCTCCACTCCTTATTATCCACATGCCAATGGCCAGGTTGAAGTTGTCAACAAAGTTTTGTTGACCATGCTTTAGCGAACCATTTGGAAACACAAAGGAGATTGGAATATCATGATTTTATTAGATTTTTGGGATTACCAAACTTCTGCTAATATTTCCACTAGATTCACACCATTCCAATTGGTGTATGGTCTAGAGGCCACACTCCTGATAGAGTGTGAAATTCCTTATCTGAAGCTCGCTGTCGAACTACTTCCTAGTACTTCACAAGAAGAGGAAAATTTTCTTTACCTCAAGTGTCTCGATGAGACCCAAAGACTTGTTGCTCTAGTCATTGAAGCAAAAAAAATACGAGCCAATGTGACATGGAAAGAGGTGCCTATGAGCTAGCATATTATGAATGCAACCAATTATTTGAGCCCTGGAATGGGCTCTATCTGACGAAGTATTACACTTTATCATAAGTGTGATTATTTGTACATTAGTGTTTTATTCGTTAGTGTGATTTAATTGGATTTTTGGTGTGATTTTTTGCTTTGAAAACATGTTTCCTCTGCTCAACTTGTGTTCCACTTGCATTTTAGATGTCATTGAATCATTACGTTAGTTTTGCTGATTGGTGCTTTCCGTAGCACACAGAACTTGTCTTCCGCAGCATGGGCACTCTTTGCCCCTGATGGAGAGTTGATTAATTTACGAGGTATTTGTTTGGGTGGAACAACTAAAAATGTTTCTGAATATAGTGTGGTTATCGAGCTATTATCAAATGCTATTTATCTTGGAATTAGAGATTTGGTTGTTAAATTAGACTCACAACTCGTTATGTTATAGTTAAATGGCCATTATTTTGTGCAAAATCCTCAAATTTTGCATATGTATTTGCGTGTTCAATTATTGGAAAGGCATTTTTATTTTATTACATATCAACATATTCCAGGATGTTTAAACACATTAACATATGCATTAGCAAATCATGTATTAGATAGACATATGTGCAACATGTAAAGAAACCAACACATCATTATGATACACAAGTAGCCATATAAACATGCATGTGTGTGTGTGTGTGTGTGTATATATATATATATATATATCAGGTTTGTCAAGTGTGTTACATCAAAATCTCAAAAAATATGTGTTTTGTGAAAAAAATGGCTCTTTCAGCCTACATCAGTACAAAAATGTAAAAACAGGGATGATATCCACCAACATGGTGCTCGTGATAGTAGGTGACCACTCGAATCACTCGCCAGAGTAAACGACGTAGTATTCCTGGAACCATGACTGTATGCCTATGAAAGTGAAGAGGAATAACATCGAAGGTAGCATACTCTCGGATGCCTCTCGTAAGGCCTACCAATTTATGCTCTAACTCGACTAATGGGTTTTTTCCCTCCTCATAAGGGACATCCTCCATTGGGCGAGATACCCTCCTCGTAATCGGTGACATACCTAGTGGTATCTAAGGACCCATATCTGTAAAAAAATCATATGCTTACGTCTTAGAATACATGTCAAAAACATTCAAAAAGTAAAAAATGTAAAAAAACAATTTACCTGCATTAGTCCACTATGTGCCTTGCGAAATGGGTAGATATAGATCTCCCCTGAAATCAATGCCTGTGTATGCATAGTCCTCAACCACGATGAGTTGATGACATAGCTAGCTGAAAAATGTTGTAGGGAAATGCATCTGCTTTCCCCTACACTAACTAGGCACAATCTCACACCACCTCATCAGTCTCAGGTCCCTCAGGGTTGGATCATGGATCTCCAACCATTCATATTAATGTTAGTGTCTTAATGTTCAATTATAAAAAATACTCTTTTTAGATTTACTTGGTAGTGGTCCAAGGTCAAAATTTCATGTTTCAAATCAACTCTCAAATAAAAAAATTTCACTGAATATGTCTAGGTCTAAAATGTTTCTCCCTTCACTCCATTCATAGTCATCATCATTTCAAAGGTCATGTCATCCATCACTAATATAACGTTTGAGGTTATTCACCACACCTTCATATAGGTCATGGTCTAGGTCTCTTTTGTTTCGCCACCACGATGTTCAATCATTTCATGAAATAAATTCAAATAGAGTTCATTGTCATTAGTCAAATCACCTTCATTGGGAGTTAGCAAAGATATGTAATAAAACAAAGGAAACTTCTCCTTTTTCAAGAAGTATGCTATATGGTCGAAAGAGCTCCTCGCTCATGCTCACAACTCTCCACAGACATCCAACGGTAAAATCAACTTGAAAAAAGTTTTAGAGACCTACAAATCAGTAAGTGGATGCTTTTCACACCTCTCTCAAGTCAAATTCTTTAGCAAATGAGTGATTTCCTTCATTAGGTCATCTCCACTATGTTTTTGGTATTTTTCATCCTTGGCTTGTTTCATCTGATAAAACCCTAATCTAACCATCCATGGATTTCATAAAAAATTCATACACCATACCTTGACACTCCCTATCACTCACAACCCTCATTTCCATCCATTTCATTAAAACCCTCATTTTCACTACATTCTTGAAGGAAAACTAGAAAATTCATGTGTTTTGACCTTTTGGGCAGTTTCCTCATGCCCATCTCTAGAAATTTCACTTGCACTGTAAATCCAACACATCACCCTACCTCCCTAATTTTTTAGAGATTTTTCCCTAGCTTCCTACCACACCATTTGTGCCACAAAAATCATCCTACCACTATCCCATGTTTTCCTAATTCTACACCTCCCCTACCCATTTCATCTAGCTAGGGTTTTAAACTTGTTGAAAAAAACCATGGATGGAGAAGATAAAGGCCCATAAGGGAGGTCATAATTCCAATTTTTAGCCAACTCAGACCCATGGCATCATTTTTAGAGCTTCCTGATTATTTGCTAGGGTTTACATTCCACACAAGGACAATTTTTCTTCAAAATAAGTTTATGAAGAAATGGAGATGTATTTGCAAAAAGTGAAAGACAATTTTGTCAATAACATACCAAACAAAAAAAACATTCTTCAATTTATGCAAAGGTGCTATGATTTTAGATAAATTCCAAAAATAAAGCTGCCCCAGGTCATTTTCTGCACTTTTGAAAAGGTTGTCTTCAAGTTAATTTTTCAGGGGTTGGAGTAGGTTTTTGTAGTGATTGATGACTCCATTTTGTATCACACATCCTAAAATTTTCAAAAATACCACTTGTAGCCCAAAAATCCATTTGGAAGACCTCCAAATTCCCTCTAAAAGTAGGTGTGACACTTTTGTTGAGAGTGTGCTACGCTTCTACAAATTTTTAGTGATCAATTTCAGACTTGGATTATGAGAAAATACGAAACTAGTTAGGAAAAATGGAGGAGGTTTTGTTTCACAAAATACCAAAGAAAAAAACCCTCTCTCAGTGTTGCAAAAAACGTTATGGCTATAGAGGTATTGATGCATATTTAAGCCCCAGTTTTACATAAAATTTCTTGAAAAATCTGGAAAATTGGTCTTTACAGAAGCGTCGTGCAGTGGCACGACACTTTTACTCAGAGCATCTAAATGGAGAAATTTCTATATGGTTTTATTTATTTCCACCTCTACATCACAGATATGACATCAGGTCAACCTGTCACCTTTTGGTTTTGAATAAAAATGCAAGAAACATCACTTTTTTCATCCTTCTGCCACCTATTTTACCTCTGTGTGGTGCTTCTGGAGTGAGGTTGGGAGAATAAATTTTTGGAGGCCTTATAGTGGGTGTTATCTCAGTTTTGGGGGTGCATTGGAAAGAATACAAATAGGGATACCTGTCCTAGTTTCCATATCTGAAAATGGGCACTTAAAAGGCACTCAAAAACAATTCCAAAGTAGGTGCGACACTTCTGTTAGGAGGCACGATGCTTCTGGCATTGGATTCCCTTGGGCAATTGTTAGCTAAGAAAATATCCAAATTTTGAAGTTTAGCTGTCCCATTAGGTGTATTTTTGTGGAAAATTTTGTTTTTTCCTCTTTCTATGGATGAATTATGTAATTAATTCAAGATACACGAACTCCTAGTTATTAGCTAATTTTGAGGAAGTCGTTTCTAACTTCCCTAGACTCTAGGTAATGACTCATGCAATACATTTATGATGTGTTTTAGATCCTATTTCGACCCTATGAGGTGTCTTGAACTCCATTTTCTATAATTAGTCCACCTCAAGTCATTTTATATGTTGGATAGTTGTTATTTGCAGTGGACCTATTGTACAAGCTTTTGTTTTTAATGAAATCAAAGACAATGTTGCATACATAGTGTTGAGACTCTAGTGGTATGTCTTTAAGATTTTTTTTTTCTTTATAATCTTATTAATTTGAATGTTATGTTATCCTTATTCCACATATATGCTTCTTTATGTTAATATTATTATTTTATAGACAACAATCGTGCTTTCCATGCTATGTTTTTATAATATTTACATGAACATGTCTCTTCTCTTCTGATGAATGAATTCATTTCAATGCTCATTTTGAATCTCTCTCTGTTTACCCTATACACAATGATAAATTAAGCATGATTATAAGGTTACCTACCTAGCTTCATCCTTGCCTCTACAATCTAACCTTTGAAATTTGAACTAAACCGTAGACATAGTTCCCTAACTGTCATTCATATCTAGCAAAACTTCAAAAAAACAAAAACCCTAATCTACTGAGCACCATAAATAGCCTAATATCATTATATCCAATCATCTCTTTGGCTGAAAAGTCACATTGAGAGAACCCTATCTGGTCTTGGTAGGGCTAGCTACCTGACCTAAAGTTTGGTTTGTGGTTACCTTCCTTCAATTCCATTCTCATCCTTAGGAAGCAGCGGGAAGTGCTAACATTTTTGGCGTCATCGTCGGGGAATAAAGGTTAAATCATTCCCAGGAAATAACGAAAAATATTAGCTCTGATTGCTGATGGTGAATAGTGGTCAGGCACAAGACGTTTATGCATATTTCACCTAGTGACTCCAGTGTCGAAGAATCCAAAAGTTCAGAGTTTTCATGGCGACTCCACTGTTAAAAAATTGGTAGCTTGAAGAATTTCTTGGTGACTTAAATATTTTCAATATGGATTCAACTACAAGAAGGAATGTCAGGTATGCTCCTATGGATCGGTCTCATATCCCTGGCTTTCCAAATCCTATGCCTTGTGTTGATTAGTTGTCTTATCTTCCCATGTTCAAATATGAAAAGAAAGATGATGTTGCCTTGCACTTGATCAAGTTTCATATGCATGTACGTAGACTTAAAGTTAAGTTTCCTGAGGATTTATTAATGAATATATTTATGGCTACTCTAGAAGACAAAGCAAGAACATGGTATGAATGGTTGAGACCAACTAATATATATTCTTTGAAGGATTTTCATTCAGTTTTTTTTTTTAATCATTAGGGGAGTTTTGAGGTCTAAAATGGGCCTCCTAAGGAAATTATAAAATAATAGGGGATATAATAATATAAGAGTAGATTACATCATCAAATTTTATAGGGAAAAAAGAAAAAACTATTTTTTCAACTCGTATTTTCAACTTATCTCCCTATGGGTTACTAAAATTTTGAGAGAAAACACTCGTTGGATGCACAATTTGATTCCTCGTCCAAGGAGTACCCATGTTGAATAATTTAGATGGACCCAGCTACATGAAAAAGGAGAAATACATGAAAAATGTGATTTCAATCATGTTTTTCATGTATTTCTCATTTTTTGTATACCAGGGTCCATCGAAAGTATGCAACATGGGTACTCCTTGGATGAGGAATTAAATTTTGAATCCAAAGAGTACTTTGAGTAAAATATTAGGTAGATAAGTTGAAAATACGAGTGGAAAAAGTAGTTTTATTATTTTATTATTTTTTAGTCTTTTTACTTTTTTACTCCAAAAATGGTGAATCATCCCCCATGGTTGACATCAACATCTTGAATCCTATTGGTTCTTATAAAGTTTATTTTGGTTGGACATTTTTCTTAGGAGGCCCATTTTAGACATCAAAATTCCCCTAATGTATAAAGAATATTATCCATCTTTTTTGCTGGTATAGAATTGTTGTGATCATTTTGAGGGTTTCATTCAGTATCTTGAAATTATTGATGAGGATCTAGAATTTATGAATGATGAGGATATGTTAGAGGCAATTTATGAATTCTCTTCTCATGTTATTTTTCATGATGATCAAGAATATTTAAAACATGTAGAAAACTTACAACCTATTATCACTCCCCCCTACTTCCCAAGGCTGAGAATGGAGCTTAAGGAAGGTAACCACAAACCAACCTCTAGGTTAGGTAGCTAGCCGTACCAAGACTAGAGAAGGATCTCTCAATGTCACTTTGCAGCCAAAGGGATGACTCGATATAATTTTTTAGGCTAGTTATGATGCTCTGTAGATTAGGGTATTTTGTTTGTTTAGAGTTTTGTTGGATAGGAATGACAGTTAGGAAAATAAGTCTAGGGTTTATGTCAGATTTCAAAGGCTAGATTGCACATGTAAGGGTGAGGCTAGGTAGGTAAGCTTATAAGCATGCTTCATTTTTCATTTTGTATAGAGTGAACTGAGAGGGAGTGAGAATGAGCATTAAATCGAATTCATTCATCAGAAGAGAAGAGACATGTTCATGTAAATATTATAAAAAACGAAGCATGGAAAGCATGATTTCTGTCTTTAAACTGATAAGACTTAACATAAAGAATCATATATGTGAAAATGGATAACATAAAATTCAACATGATAAGTTTAAAAAGAAAAACAAATTCTCAAATGCATACCAATGAATTCGCAACACTATGTATGTAACATTGTCTTTGATTTCATTAACAAAATCTTGTAAAATATCTCCACTGCAAATAACAACTAACCAACCTCCAAAATGGCTTGAGTTTGACTGATTATAGAAAATATATTTTATGAAACATCATAAGGTCGAAATCCTATCCAAAAAGCATCATAATTACATCATATGAGTCACTTCCTAGAATCTAGGGAAGTTGGAAAATAATCCCTGAAATTTAGCTAAAGACTAGGAGTGTGTATCTCCTTCATTAAATTACATGTTTCCTCAACATAAGAGGTAAAAAAAACTCAAATGCATCAAATGAAACCTCATGGGAGAACTATCATCGAATTCTAAAGTTTTCTTGGCATGACAGCTGTTTGAAAGGAATCCAATGCAGAAACATAACGCCTTTAGCAGAAGCGTCGTGCATCTCTGGCAAAAATGTTGCGCATGTTCAAGGGTGATTTTGACCCACTTAAAAACATCCAAATGAAATTCTAAAGGTCGGGCTGAGTATCCCTATGTGTCTACTTTCTAATTCACCTTGAAATTTTCAAAAATACCTACAGGTAGACCTTAAATATTTGATTTTCCCAACCTCACTCCAGAAGTGCCGTGCTTGGTCAAAAACACTTTCAAAAGCATGGAAAAGTGGAAGTTTTTTTTTTTTTTTTTCTCCACAACCAAGGGGTGTCATGAAAAAAAAAGACCTGATCTAAAATTTGCAGGTGAAATTTCATCCAGCCATGTAAACCAATCTTCATTTGGGTGCCCTAAGAGAAAGAGTTGCACCACTGCGTGACACTTCTGTAATGACCCAATTTTGCAGATTTTACAAAATCTTCTGGAGAAATAGGCCTCAAATATGGATCAATTTCTCTCAAACCATAAATTTTATTGAAAAAATGAGAGAGTTTTTTTTTTCTTTAACATGTTATGAAAAAAATCTCCTATAGTTTTCCAAAATAATTTCCCATTTGCTTAAAATACAAGTTTGAAGTTGATCACTAAACATTACAAAAGCGTAGCGCACTCTCAACAGAAGTGTTGTGCCTACTTTGAGAGGGATTTTTGAGGCCTTCCCAGAGTATCTTTGGGATGCAAGTGAAATATTTGGAAAGAGTAGTATGTATGATACAAAATGGAGTCATAAAGCACTGCAAAACTCTTCTCCAAACCACTGAAAAATTAACTTGAAGACAACCTATTCAAAAGTGGAGAAAATGACCTCGAGCAACTGTATTTTTGGAATTTCTCTCAAATAATAACACTTGTGCTTAAATTTAAGGAGGTTTTTTTTCTTTGGCATATTATTAACAAAAACCTCTTTCACTTTTGGTAAATTCATCTCCATTTATTCATAAAATGACTTTGAAGAAAAATTTTCCTTGTGTGCAATGTAAATCATAGCTTGATCACAAAGCTCTGAAAATGATACCACGGGTATGAGTTGGCTCAAACCTGGAATGATGACCTCCCTTATGGGCCTTTCTCTTCTCCCTCCATGGTGTTTTTCAACAAGATGAAAACCCTAGCTAGATGAAATGGGGGGGAGGTGTAGAATTAGGAAAACATGGGATAGTGGTAGAGTTGTTTTTAGGGACAAAAACGGGTTGGAAGGAAGTTATGGAAAAATCCAAAAAAATTTGGGGAGGCATGGTGAAGAGTTTGCTACAAGATTTGTAATATTCCTAAATTAGCATGCAGCTAATAGGGATATTATTTTTTATTTAAAAATATAGTTAGATGAATAAATGTGCAAAGGAGGTTAATTAAACTCCTAATGAAGAATAAATCAATGCCAAATATGAAAAAGGATAAATCTTGGCTATGTAAATAAGCACCCTTAGGTGTGAAAGGGGTTAATCATCTTGAATGGGTCAACCTTGACCAAATATACAATGTTGTATTGGAGGAGTGCTCATCATTAAGGCACAACGTAATTCTAGTTGAAGATCTCCTGTGTGAAAGGGATGAGTCCATTGAAGGTGGTTTAGGGTTTTGCACACTCTCATCTTATAAAAAGAAGGGGAAGGTAGCATGAGGAGGTTTTTCATGATATGATATTTTGATATATTGTTTTTTTAGACCATATAGCTTTCTTTGGATGTTTAGGCTAGATTGCAAATGTTGTTTAGCATTGGAATTTCTTGTTTAGGAGTTCCTCTCTTCCCATTGAGTAGCTCTTGGGAGAGTTTGTATTGCATATTCCACTATCAGGCTTGAAGGCCAAGCTTCTCCTTTCAATTACAACTCAGATCCTATTGAGGGTTTGGTTGTCTTTGCAAGCTGCAGCAAGTAGAGATTAGATCTATTCAGATCTAAGACATTTCAATGCTCTTTTTCAGTGTAGGAGCCCTCTGCTCTATTGGAGGAAGTGTATTGGAATGATTGAGCTTCATTTCTTGATCTTTTCATGTGGCCAGCTGATATCTATACCCTACATCATAGTTTCTATTCTATGTCTACGTTATTCTTGTAGGATTTGTTGCAGGGAGTTTGGGTGCACTATTTGGAGAGCTAGTTTCTGAGTGTTGGGGATCTACCCTTCACTTTGAGTTCCATTGGAGGAGATCTACACATTGCATACTTCAGATCTGATCTACATATTCTGAATACTTTGGAATTTATGAATATTTCTGCAGATCTACTTTCTTAGATCTCATATCTACTACTCCTCCTTGGTGTAATGCTCAAAACCCTAAGGGGATTTGAAAGAGGAGAATTTCTAGTGCATGGATCTGTTATAGATCTGACGTTTTATGCACAGATATACTCTAGATCTGACATGTAATCCACAACAGTTTTCAGCCTAATAAAATAACGTTTTCAAGGCAATTTCAGTCCATTCATGTGGTTGCAACACCTCTTTAGAGGGAATTTCTTCTGTTTATGTCTTGTATTTCCAGCTATGTATTTCATGGGCTTCATTATACATTTATCTTGCTACTGTAAATACTATTGAAGAGAATTATATTGGCCTTCTGCCCTTGCTATAAGTGAACTGAGTTATTTCCTTGCTGTATTATTCATACATTGCTGCAGTCCCACTTTTGGGTATTTTTCCAGTTGTAATAGGTGTGGGAGATATGTTTAACCCACCTAGAAAGATTTTTTTATGTTCCCCTCTTGGATTTGGGTCTTAGATTATCATATCTAAGGGATCCAAGGGATGATTTCATATTCTATAGCAGCCATTTCTGAAAAATGCATTTTTTTAGACATGCCTAGATAGCAGTCCCAATTTAGGGGATTTTATAAGATTCAAGTGGAATTTTTGTAAATGGGCAAGTGAAATGTACCCAAAAGGTCGAAACACATGGTTTTCCTAGTTTCCCTGGAAAAACATAGTGAAAACTAGGTTTTGAGTGAAAATAGTAGCAAGGAGGCGTATGAGTGATATGTATTGTTTTGATAAGGTATATGGATGATGTATGAAGGTTTTCAAATGGTGAAATTAGAGTTTTTCCAACTGAAACCAGTAAAACATGGAGGAAACCAAAAACGTAGTGAAGAAAACCCTAAGGAGGGAATACACCCTTTTCTTAATAATTTGACTTGAATGAGGTATGAATAGCATTAAATTATTGTTTTGGAGATCTCTTAACCTTTGTGCAAGCTAATTTAACCCTTGGATGGTTGTTTTGAATTTTGGAACCAAAAGCATAGCAAATTGCCAATCTTTGGATGGACGTGGAGAGTTGTGAGCATGAGAGAGGAGCTCTTTTGACCATGTAGCATACTTCTTTAAGAAATGAAAATTTGCCTTTATTTATTTTCCTATATTTGCTAACTCCCAATGTAAATGATATATATTGTGAAAATGACAACTTTTTCACCTTCTTTCATCACATGACTGGACATTGTGGTGGCGAAACAAAAGAGACTTAGACTCTGACCTAGTTGTAGTTGTGATGAATGACCTCAGACCCTAGATGACTGATGGATGACATGACCTCTGAAATGATGATGACCATAAATGGAGCAAAGGGAGCAGAATTTTATACCTAGACATATTTAGTGAACGAAATTTTATTTGAAATTGACTTGAAACATAAAATTTTGACCTAGGACCACCACTAAGTAAATCTGAAAAGAGTATTTTTTGATCACTGAAAATTTGGACACTAACATTGGCTCTAGCTGGGTATGGAAGCTGCTTCAAGAGCTGTCAAGAACACCATAGAATAAGTAGCCTCATCCATTGGGAAATGGAGTCACTACAGCTACAATCCTCAAATTGACTCAAATCAAACTAAAAGTTGAATTGTACATCATGAACTGCAAACTCTACTGGAAACTGACATTGAAAAATATGCTAAGGACATTGAGCTTATTCATCACACATTAACTACTATAATTGATCCATAAATCACTTGATAAAGTGAAGTCAAAGATCCAATGTAACCAATCAAGTAAATGAATACCTGATGGATGCTTGTATTCAGCTCCACTAGGCATAAAGAAAGATTGAGTAAATGGAAACTCAAAATGAAATCTGAGCCCAAATCCTAGGTTAGCGAACAAAACAAAAATTAGGGGAATTTTGAGGTCTAAAATGGGCCTCCTAAGGAAATTATAAAATAATAGTGGAAATAATAAAATAAGATTTGATGACATCATCAAATTTTAGAGGGAAAAAAGAAAAAACTACTTTTTCAAATCATATTTGCAACTTATCTCCCAAATTTTTTACTCAAATTTTGAGCGGGAGTACTCATTGGATGAAAAATTTAATTCCTCATCCAAGGAGTACACATGTTGCATACTTTCGATGGACCCTGCTACACGAAAAATGAGAAATACATGTAAAACGTGATTGCAATCACGTTTTTTCATGTATTTCTCATTTTTCACGTATTAGGGTCCATTGAAATTATGCAACATGGGTACTCCTTGGATGAGGAATTAATTTTTTCATCCAACAAGTACTCTTGCTTGGAATTTGAGTAAAAAAATTGGGAGATAAGTTGAAAATACGGGTTGAAAAAATAGTTTTATTATTTTATTATTTTTTTTATCTTTTCACCGTTTTACTTAAAAAATGGTGAATCACCCCCCATGGTTGACAACATCATCTTGAATCTTATTGGTTCTTATAAATTTTATTTTGGTTGTACATTTTTCTTAGGAGGCCCATTTTAGACCTCAAAATTCCCCTAATGCTCCAACTTTTTTTAGGCTTGCAAAATACTACCCAAGGGATCTTGAAAATCATGAGACGTTACCTCTTGTTGATTAGAAAAAGAAGGGAGATGATTTCAGATATAATGGATGATTGTTATTCTTCATTTGGTTGATGCTTCTTAAATAAAAATGCAACAATTTTATCTTCCATATCATCCAGATCATAGATAAGATTTGTATGTCCTTGAAGATCTTCAATTGAGGTAGCCAAATCAGCATCAACACAAATATTTACAAGTGGATTTTCATGTATATCAGAAAGAGAATTGTCTTGGCTTTGAAAAAATTCTACATCTCGATCATTTGAAGGTTTCTAAACATGTTAATTAAAATCAAGACAACAAGCCTATTGTACATTATTTTTTTACCTCAACAGATAAATCATGAGTCTCTAAAGTCTCTATACAAGCAAACTCAAAATTTTGATTTTCTCATATTTCTTCCTAAATTAAAAAATTAGAAGAGGAAAGGGATGAAGGGTAGCTGGACAAAACATCTTCATATATATCTTGATCGCTTGAATATTGGCAAGACTTCTGCAAATTTTCATCAACTTCAAAATATGGAAGATCAATGTCATTCTTTAAAGAATTCTGCTCAAGTTCGTTGTCATCCAGGGTAGAATCCATGATCTTCTTATGGCAGTGAAAAGGGTTTTCAAGCATCCAAGAGTTCATCATTCATAAAATTTGCATCGCCATAAGCATTTTCTAGCTCTTGAATAAAAATATCAAAGTGGTCACAACAATCCTCAATCAAAAGTAAAGAAGGATATGTTTCTCTATACTTCTCAAAAAATAATGAGTGAAAATCCCTGAGAGAATAAATACAAGCAGGAGGCAAGATTTCATACCAAAACTATGTTTTTTCTTCTAATGTGATCATGAACATATTCATTAAACAATCTTCATGAAAATTAATCTTCAGCTTATGCACCTGCATATGAAATCTTATTAAATGAAGTGTAGCATCATCACATTTTCCATCTCTTAATTTTGGCAAGTATGTTTTCCAGTCTACTTGAGGCATAGGATTTTGAAAGCCTAGAACATGATATCGATGCATAGGATCATATCGTCTGGACTGAGAACTCATCTTGAAAACAGTAAATTCACCAAAAAATTCTTCAAGCTATCATTTTTTGAACAGTGGAGTTGCCATAAAAACTCTGAACTTTTGGATTCTTCGACACTAGAGTCACCAAGTGAAAGATGCACAAACTTCTTATGCCTGAGTGATTGTTCACCATCAACAATCAGAGCTAATATTTTTCATTCTTTCCTGAGAAATATTTAATCGTCACTCCTCGACAACGGTGCCAAAAATATTATCACTCCCCATGCTTCCCAAGGTTGAGAATGGAGATGAAGGAAGGTAACCACAAACCAACCTTTAGGTCAGGTAGATAGCCCTACCAAAACTAAAGAGGGTTATCTCAATGTCACTTTTCAGCCAAAGGGATGACTAGATTTAATTTTTTAGGCCAGTTATGATGCTTAGTACATTAGGTTTTTTTTGTTTTTTTAGAGTTTTGTTGGATAGGAATGAAAGTTAGGAAACTAGGTCTAGGATTTAGGTCATATTTCAAAGGCTAGATTGCAGAGGTAAGGGTGAGGCCAGGTAGTTAAGCTTAGAAGCATACGTCAATTGTAATTGTGTATAGAGTGATCTGAGAGGGAGTCAGAATGAGCATTAAGCTAAATTCATTCATCAGAAGAGCATATACATGTTCATGTAAATCTTATAAAAAATAGAGCATGGAAAGCATGATTTCTGTCTATAAACTGATAAGACTTAACATAAATAAGAATATATGTGAAAAATGGATAACATAACATTCAACATGATAAGTTTATAGAGAAAAAAAAGTTATAAAAGGCATATGACTGGAGTCTCAACACTATGTCTGCAACATTGTCTTTGATTTCATTAACAAAAGTGTGTACAATAGCTCGACTACAAAGAACAACTATCCAAACTCCAAAATGGCTTGAGTTTGACTAATTATAGAAAATAGAGTTCATGACATATCATAGGGTCAAAGTACTATCTTAAAAGCATCATAATTACATCAGATGAGTGACTTCCTAGAATATAAGGAAGTTAGAAACTAATCCCTGAAATTTAGCTAAATACTAGGAGTGTGTGTCTCCTTCATTAAATTACATGTTTCCTCTTCATAAGAGGTAAAAAAACTCAAATACATAAAATGAAACCTCATGGGAAAACTAGCATCAAATTATGAAGCTTTCCTGGCATGAAAGTTGTATGAGATGAATCCAATGCAGAAACGTAGCGCCTTTAGCGAAAGCATCACGCATGTCTGTAATAAACATTGCACATGTTCAAGGGTGATTGTGATCCACTTAAAACCATCTAGATGCAAGTCTGAAGATTGGGATGAGTAGCCTTTTGTGTCTAATTACCAATTCAGATTTAAATTTGAGAAAAAACCCACAGGAAGATCTTCAAAAATTGATTTTCCCAGCCTCACTCCAGAAGCGCCGCGCCTGGTCAAAAACACTGGTAGAAGCATGGAAAAGAGGTGGTTTTTTGGATTTTTTCTCCACAACCAAGGGGTGTCATGAAAACCAATACCTGATATGAAATGTGCAGGTGAAATGGCATCCAACCATGTAGACCAATCTTCATTTGGGCGCCCTGAGAGAAAGCGTCTCGCCAATGCATGATGCTTCTGTAATGACCCAATTTTCCATATTTTCTAAAAAAATTCTGCAGAAATTGGGCTCAAAGATGGATCAATATATCTCAGACCATAATGTTTTTTTCAAAAATTAGAGGTTTTTTTTCTTTGGCATGGTATAAAAAACAACCTCCTATACTTTTCCAAAATACTTTCCCATTTTCTCATAATCCAAGTTTGAAGTTGATCACTAAACATTTGCAAAAGCATAGCACACTCTCACCAGAAGCGTCACACCTATTTTGAGAGGGATTTTGGAGGCCGTCCTAATATATTTTTTGACTGAAAGTGATATGGTTGGAAATTTTTTGATTTCTGATACAAAATTGAATCATCAAGCATTAAAAAACCCTTCTCCAAACCCCTGAAACATCTACTTGAAATCAACATGTTCAAAAGTGCAGAAAATGACATGGAGCAACTGTATTTTTGGCATTTCTATTAAATGATAACAATTGTGCATAAAATAAAGGAGGTTTTTGTTTTTTGGAATATTATAAACAAAAATAAATTTAACTTTTTGAAAATTCATATCCATTTCTTCATAAACGTATTTTGAAGCAATATTGTCCCTGTGTGCATTGTAAGCCCTAGTTTGATCACAAAAATTTGAAAATGATACCATGGGTCTGAGTTAGCTCAAACCTGGAATGGTGAACTCTCTTATGGGCTTTTCTCTTCTCCCTCCATGGTGTTTTTAAACAAGATGAAAACCCTAGCTAGATGAAATGGGTAGGGGAGGTGTAGAATTAGGAAAACAGGGGATAGTTGCAGAGTGATTTTTAGGGACAGAAATGGGATGGAAGGAAGTTAGGGAAAAATCCCAAAAAATTTGGGGAGGTAGGGTGATGATTTGGCTACAATATGCAAGTGGATATTTTTGAAATGGGCATGTGAAAGGTTCCCAAAAGGTCAAAACACAAGGTTTTCCTTGTTTTCCTGCAGAAACGTAGTAAAAACTAGGGTTTGAGTGAAAATGGTGGCAAGGAGGGGTATGAGTGATAGGTATTGTTTCGATAAGGTATATGGATGATGTATGAAGGTTTTAGATGGTGATATTAGGGTTTTTCCAACTAAAACCAGTCAATCATGGAGGAAACCAAAAACATAGTGAAGAAAACCCTAAGGAGGGAAACCACCTGTTTCTTAAGAATTTGACTTGAATGAGGTATGACGAGCATTCACTTACTGTTTTGGAGGTATATGAACCTTTGTGCAAGCTGATTTAACCCTTGGATGGTTGTTTTTAATTTTGGAACCAAAAGAGTAGTAATCTACCAATATTTGGATGGTTTTGAAGAGTTGTGAGCATGAGAGAGGAGCTCTTTTGACCATGTAGCATACTTCTTGGAGAAAAGAAATGTTTACTTACTTATTTTCCTATATTTTTTAACTCCAAATGTAAATGATATGTATGGTGAAAATCAAAACTTTTTCACCTTCTTCATGACATGATTAGACATTGTGGTGGCAAAACAAAAGAGATTTAGACTCCGACCTATATGAAGTTGTGATGAATGACCTCAGACCCTAGATGATTGATGGATGACATGACCTCTCAAATGATGATGACCATGAATGGAGAAAAGGGAGCAGAATTTTAGACCTAGAAATATTTAGTGAACAAAATTTTATTGGAAATTGACTTGAAACATAAAATTTTGACCTAGGAACACCACTAAGTAAATCTAAAAAGAGAATTTTTTATCACTGAAAATTTGGACACTAATATGGGCATCAACAGTTTCTCTCTTAGATTAATATTAAATCAATCAAGAACTTGATGTTGATATCCATGTCCCTTCTCTTGAGATAGGTGAATTTTTGCAGCCAATTTGTCAGTTTTTGTTTGACCAAGGTGCAAGTAGTGAACTAGCTCATATTGAAAAAGCCCCACAACTGCAAGAGGATTAGAAATCAGAAATAGTCTCCCATCCTGAAAATCAAGACGATTGTCTCCAAATGGAGTTATATAATGAGATGAAAACATAATTGTTTGATTAAAAAAAGGACAATCTTAATACACATGATATGGCTATCATATTTGAGAATGTTAAGGAAAATTTGGACGTTTTTATAGAAAAACCTGTTGTTCCCTTTTTCTTTGAAGTTGAAATTGATCATGACAGGATTGAACAAGGACTAATTATGAATGAAAATTGTCCCTTGGATCATGAAGACAAGGTAATCTTTCATATCTTCAAGGATCCTTTTTCTGATTTTCCGCAATCATCTAGAGAAGTGAATTTACATGAGCCTTTTCTAAGTCTATTGCAGTCATCAATGAAGGTGAAATTGAATGAAGGTAACCACATACCAACCTTTAGGTCAGGTAGCTAGCCCTACCAAGATGAGAGAGGGCTCTCTCAATGTCACTTTTCAGCCAAAGAGATGATTGGATATAATGATCGTAGGCTAGTTATGATGATCAGTAGATTAGGGTTTTTACTTGTTAGAAGCTTTTTTGGATAGGAATGACAGTTAGGGAACTCCATCTAGGTTTTAGATCAGATTTAAAAAGTTAGCTTACAGAGGAAATGAGGAGGCCAGGTAGGTAAGCTTAGAAGCATGATTAATTTTTTCATTGTGTATAGGGTGAACATAGAGAGAGTCATAATGAACATTAAAATGAATTCATTCATCAGAAGAGAAGAGACATGTTCATGTAAATATTATAAAAACAGAGCATGGAAAGCATGATTTATGTCTATAAACTGATAATATTAAAATTAAAAAGCATACAATTTGAAGAAGGATAACATAACATTCAACTTAATAATATTACAGAGAAAAAAAAATTCTCAAAGGCATACCACTAGAGTCTCAACACTACATGTGCAACAATGTCTTTGATTTCATTATAAAAAAATGCTTGTACAATAGCTCCACTACAAATAACAACTATCCAACCTCTAAAATGACTTGAGGTGGATTAATTATAGAAAATAGAGTTCATGACACCTCATAGGGTCAAAATCTGATCTAAAACACATCATAAATGTCCTACATGAGTCATTACCTAGAATCTAGGGAAGTTAGAAACCACTTTCTCAAATTTAGCTAATAACTAGGAGTTCATGTCCCTTGAATTAATTACATCATTCCTCCATAGAAAGAAGAAAAAACAAAAATTTCCACTAAATTAAACCTCATGACATAGCTAAAATTTGAAATTTGGAGATTTTCTAAGTTGACATCTATCCAAGGGAATCTAATGCTAGAAGTTTTGCGCCTACAACAGAAGTGGCGCGCCTCCCAGTAGAAGCGTTGTGCCTCCCAGTGGAAGCGTCTTGCCTCCCAGCAAAAGTGTCACACCTACTTTGGAACTATTTTTGAGTGCCTTCTAAGTGCCCAATGGTAGATATGGAAATTAGGCTAGGTAGACCTATGTATATTCTTTCCAATGCACCCTAAAAACTAAGAAAAAAACCCAATATAAGGCCTCCAAAAATTCGTTCTCCCAACCTCACTCCAAAAGCGCCGCACAAAGGTAAAATAGGTGGCAGAAGCATGAAAAAAGTGATGTTTCTTGAATTTTGTTTCAAAACCAGGAGGTGACATGTTGACCTAATTTCATATATGTGATGTAGAGGTGAAAGTAAATCCAACCATATAGAAATTTCTCCATTTACATGTTCCTAGTAAAAGCGTCGCGCTGCTGCGCGACACTTTTGTAAAGACCAATTTTCCAGATTTTTCAAGATATTTTTTGCAAAAATAGGGCTTAATGATTTATCATACCTATCTAACCATAATATTTTTTGAAAAAATGAGAGAGGTTTTGTTTCTTTGGTACGTTTTGAACAAACACCTCCTCCATTTTTCCAACCGTATTTACCATTTTCTCATAATCCAAGTTTCTAATTGTTCACTAAAAATTTTCAAAAGCGTAGTGCAATCTCAGCAGAAGCATTGCACCTACTTTGAGAGGGTGTTTGGAGGCCTTCCTAGAGGATTTTTAGGCTGAAAGTGGTATGTTGGGAATTATTAGGATGTGTGATGAAAAATGAGTCATCAATCAGTGCAAAACCCTGCTCCAAACCCTTGAAAAATTAACTTGAAGACAATGTGTTTAAAAGTGCAGAAAATGACCTGGGGAAATTGTATTTTTGGAATGTATCTCAAATAATAACACAGATGCATAAACTGAAGGAGGTTTTTCTTCTTTATTCTATGATTGACAAAAACCTCTTTCACTTTTGGTAAATTCATTTTCATTTCTTCATAAACTGATTGTGAATAAAAATTGTCCTTGTGTCCAATGTAAACCCTAACAAATGATCACAAAGCTCTAAAAATGATGCCACGGGTCTAAGTTGGCTAAAACATGGAATGATGACCTCCCTTATGGGCCTTTCTCTTCTCCCTCCATGGTTTTTTTCAACAAGATGAAAACCCTAGCTAGATGAAATGGGTAGGGGAGGTGTAGAATTAGGAAAATAAGGGACAAAGGTAGGGTGATTTTAGGGGTAGAAATGGGGTGGAAGGAAGCTAGGGAAAAATCCCTAAAACATTTAGGGGGTAGGGTGATGATTTGGCTTTACAATGCAAGTGAAATTTCTATAGATGGGCATGAGGAAGGTGCCCAAAAGGTCAAAACACAAGAATTTACTAATTTTCCTGCAAAAATGTAGTGAAAATTAGGGTTTTATTGAAATTGATGGAAAGGAGGGTTTTGAGTGAGGGTTTTGAGTGATAGGGAGTGTCAGGATATGGTGTATTAATGTTGTATGAAATTTTTGGATGGTTATATTAGGGATTTATCAGCTGAAACAAGCCAAGGATGAAAAACACCAATAACATAGTGGAGATGACCTATTAAAGGAAACCACTCATTTTCTGAAGAATTTGAATTGAAAGAGGTGAGAAAAGCATCCACTTACTGATTAGGGGGTATATGAACCTTTGTGCAGTCTGATTAGACCCTTGTATGGCTGTGGAGAGTTTTGAGCATGAGAGAGGAGCTCTTTTGACCATGTTGCATACTTCTTGAAAAAGGACAAGTTGCCTTTGTTTTATTACCTATCTTTGCTAACTCCCAAGAGAGGAGCTCTTTCGACCATGTAGCATACTTCTTGAAAAAGGACAAGTTGCCCTTTTTTTATTACCTATCTTTTCTAACTCCCAATGAAGGTCATTTGACTAGTGACAATGACCTTTATTTGCGTTTCTTTTTTACATGATTGGACATTGTGGTGGTGAAACAAAAGAGACCTAAACCATGACCTAGATGAAGGTGTGGTGAATGACCTAAGACACTAGATGATTGATGGATGACATAGCCTATGAAATGATGATGACTAGTAATGGAGTGAAGGGAGAAAAATTTTAGACCTAGACATATTCAGTGAAAAAAAATTCTTTGAAAATTGATTTGAAACATGAAATTTTGACCTAAGACCACTACCAAGTAAATCTGAAAAGAGTATTTTTGATCACTGAACATTAAGACACTAACAATTGGAACAATGGTATTCTCTCTAAGAAAAAGGTCACCAAAATGGACCCGTACCCAAATTTTTTCAATCGACCTATCTTGCACTTGGTCGATTGGCTCTTCATGTTGGCTAATAACCCCTCAAACCAGTTGAACATAGTAGGAGCCAGATAGTCCACCGCATACTAGAATTGGGATTTCATTGCCTCATGCAATGACTAGGCTCCATCCACTCAATTCATGCAATGAACGATTATGCACAAGGGAAGGAATCTGATATAGGATATCTCTATATTTTCTCTCTCAGTATTTTGAGCCCCCAGACAGTGTCTCTGGATGAGCATATTTGTACTCTCACCCCCTGTGTGAGCTCTAGAGAGTTGGATTCTCTCCCCTCTCCTAGATAATCCTATGATGAAATATATTTCCATGACATATAATTATACTTCCTGGTCCCCAATGATGAATATTTTATGATCTAAATCCCACAGTCCAATCAAATGCCGAAGCAACTCCATTGAGCTCTCAGCCCTGATGTATGAAATAAATTCAGTAATATGAAATTGCGCAATGAATTTATGAAATTTTTTTCTTGAAGTGCTTGGTGGTATTCCACCTCGTGGCCTCATTCTTTCCATTCGATGATCATATCTGCTGAAATCACCTGCGAAACATGTTCAAAAGACATTTTAGGAGCTTTCATCGGAGTGGTTTTTGAAATCGTCCATTGGAAATGGGTATATTTATCAGTTTAAAATATTTCCCACGGCCAGCGTGAATTTCCAAATTAATTCAATTTTGGAGGCGTGCTGCCCTAATGGGCTAAACGCGACTAGCACAGGTCTAATAGCTTGAACCCACGCTGGCCGCGGGCGGTCTTGAGGTTTGAAATCCTTCCCCCATATGTCTCTTTCTAAAGATAAACATTAAAAGAACAGAATAAAAATAAAGAGGATGATTTGAGCTCTTACCTGTCACTGACAGATCGTTGAATGGTGTCCTATATCATCCACATCACTGATCTGAAGTTCAGGGGGAAATGGGTAAAATTCACTTCTCAAATTTACTCAAAATAGAAAGGTGAAAATGAATTTAATTTTTGTCTATTTAAATATTTTTGAAATATTTTCTCCATTATTTTATTATTTTTCATCAATATCAATGATGCTTTTCATTTTTTTGTGCAGTAATAGGACCTTTACATTATTGGTGATTATTTATGATGCAAACGAGTTTTATTTTATCTATTTTTCGGGCTCCATAAACATAAATGAAAAAGGAACCCCCCTTGTAGTCAACTTTCATCTATTTTCCGACTCTTGAAAAATGAAAAGATTTTTGAGTACCTGTCATTTTGAACTGGTTAAAGTAAATGAATTGACATAGTCTCAATACACATTTACCCCTTTTTCGGGCTGAGGTTCTGTTGGGGCCCTTGTTTTGAAAACTTGTTTTGAATATTTTGAATTTTGAATAAAGGATAGATTTTGGGTTGCGGAACGACACATGGCAGTCGCAACTACAGTAAGTCGCGGAGCTATCAAGGTGGCGAAGAAGCAAGAGATAGCTAAAGAAAGCAAAAGCATAAGCGCAGATGAAGAGAAGATATAGCGGAAGACAGAAAGCAGAACTCACAGCTCACAAGAGAGAAGCTGGAAGCTGCCGAAAAAGAACACAAGAGGAACTGGAAGTTGCGATGGCGGGTGAATAAATAGCAGTCACCCAACCGAAAGAAGAGAGGGAATGAGATAGAAGGGATGAATGCAGAGCGCCTGAATAGGATGGAGCAGATGCTGCAGAGGGAATCCATTCCGAGCATGATATCTTTGTAGTTCCTAGTTTTCTCTTATCTATCTTTCTGTCCTATAAGATGTCTGTGAAAGATGTGTAAGGATCTTGCTGTGGAAGCGATGTAACTATGGATTTGGTTGAAGATTATTAATATACCTGCAGGTTACTGTCTGATCTTATGATTCATGTGCATGCATGATGTTTGTGATGCTTTAAAATTTTATTTGCTTAATACCTAATCGACGTTTTGAATGTTCTTTCGTATATATGATGTTGATGCAATCGATTCTATGTTAATCATGAGTTGTGGATCCCTCCATCACCATTGATCTCTTTCCCCCCTGCATGCGGTCGCGGCATGCCTCGGGTGAGACTCTCTGCTCTCCGGAGTAGGGTGATAATGACGGTGTGGTTCTAGACTACTGCGGATACCCTTGTTGGCTCCAACCTTTGAACCTGGGTCTTGCCTGCGAGACCTGTTTCTTCGCCAACAAATGGTTCCGTTCCCGGGGCCCTACACGTTATGAGGGGAACTATATCATGGTATCAAGGATCTTCGAAGGAGAAATACGATAACCATCTAGACCAATTTGTTGCTCAGCAAGCAGAGTTGACGAATCAAAAGGAGGGGGTGCTCAAGGATCTCGTCCTTTTCTCGGATTCCGCCAGTGATACCTATGAGATCCTCTGGGGAAAATTCCCTAGCAACCTCTATAATTGGTTGCAGAGATTGCAGACTAGGGTACCTAGATATAGCTCGCAGAGGATAAACCGCAAGTGGGTGCATGGAGATGGTGGCCCTGCATCGGTTGGATACTGAGTTGACCCGCGCGGTGGATTTTTGGGTAGAGACCACTTTGGACGGATACATTATGGAGTTCGCCACAGAGTGTTACCAATCCTTCTCGAAAAATAAGGCCATCTTCTGCTCTGGGCCAAGAGGGAAACTACTCAAGGAGATTCCATTGTGGATTAAGGCCCTGATGGTGGACAAAGGGCTGATAGAGTTCCACAAATCGAGCATGGAAGCATAAACCTCCAGTGCTGGGGGAAGGGTTGAAGGGATAGATGCTAAGTGAAATGTGAAGCGGGGGGAGTGGGGAATGGATGCTGAGGCTGCAAGGAAGTTGAGGGAGCAACGTGCACATCAGAGGGCGCAGATCACTGACAAGTGGCGAGAAAGGGTGATGCGGGAGTTGAAGCGACGGGAAGACAATAGGAAGAATCAGAAGGAGGCGCCTCAGAGGATAGGAAGTATGGACACCCAGGCGGATACCTGGGAGAGCGAAGGGACCACTATGGGAGTGCGATGGGTGCATGGGAGCCTAGCTAGGAGGAAAAGGGAGATGACGACTGAAGAAGACGATACAGGTGTGCAGCCCGAAGAAGGTTCCGATGGTGAATGGTATTTCATGATGTAGCGGTTGTTTCAAGAGTGGTTGGCATTCATCTCTCCAGGCAGCCCTACTTCCCAGAATTTGCACGATAAGGATCCCTACCTTCCCCTGGTACTCTACAACCCTTTGAGTAATATTTTCGTTAAGTTAAAAGAATTAATTAGATTGCACAGTAGTTCAGTGTCGCATGTTAGTAGCAGTGTTACTAGTAGTATTACAGTTCCTGGTGGTATAGTCACACAACCAGGACCCGAAGAGTTTATCCTGGTCACCCCTTCGCAAGCAAACATGGCCAGGTCATTCACCTGGTATCCAGAATTCTCTGGCTGAGGCAATGATGATGTGGAGCAACACTGGTATCTCTGCAAAGCCATATGGAGGGCTCGGCAGATGCCAAACGCAGGGAAGTTAATAGAGTTCCAAACCACGCTCAGAGAAAGGGCTCTACGATGGTTCATCAAGTGGTCCGAGGCCCATTTGAATCCAGTAATTTCTGATGTTAAGCGGGATTTTGTCCACGAATTTAAGCTTCCATAGACAGACCAGCAGGGTCTGTCCGAGCTCTAGGAGATTAAGCAGAAATAAGGGGAGACTGCATGGGAGCTGATGCACCGATTCAAGGATGTGATCGGGAAACTAAGCTACCTGATCGACCCAAACCATCAGAGGGATTGTTTCATAAAGGCTCTACTTCCCTTGACATGAACCCCCCTCACCCAGCAGAATATTGACAACTTGCAGGACGCTTTGGAGCAGGCCATGAAGATAGAGGCCATGGCGGGCTACCCTCAGGAATATCGGGGAGGGCCAGCCCTGCAGGATCCTTCCTTGGTAGGATTGCAACATTAGATCGCCAGTCTGACTGGAAATCTCAAGGAGATGCAGCTGATAAGACCAGCCAGGCCGAATGTTTCGTGCACTCATTTCCTGGTCGAAGGCCACGTTGCAATCAAGTGTCCCTGGTTGCGTGGCATAGGTATGGGACCCTCTGTCGCGGTAATCTAGGGGGGTCCACCTACGGGGGGTGGTGCGGAAATGAACCCACAGGGGGTATACCAGCTGCAATAGCCTTATGCGGGGTTCCCACCTCAATCAAACCCAACCACCACGGAATACTGTGAAATTTTTCGGACGATGGGCCATCAACCTCGGATGTGCCCAATTCTACAGAAGTACTCCAACGTCCCAAAAAATGCATACTTTGAGTTTTGTGCTTCCACGACTCACAACACTGAGCAGTGCAGGGCTCTCAACGCTTTGGCAAACCAGTTAGACCGATCCTCCTATCGGGTGAACGAGGCTTCCAGGGGCCGAGGAGGCGGTATGCGCGGCAGCTGCACAGGGGGCCAGGGTCCGCTGAAATGCTACAACTGTGACCAGGAGGGTCACGTGGCCCAGGAATGTCCCCTTCCCCGACGCCCATGGTGTTCCTAGTGCCGCGTGAATGCCCATGCAACAGAGGACTGCCCAGAAATTATCAAGAAGTGGGAGGAACGGGTATGGCAGAGGGCCACGAATTTGGTCAACTCTGAACCACGGGGGACCGCAACTCAGGCCATGCAGAACGTAGCTATCGTGACGAGAGGTGGTAAGAAGACAGGGGAGGACGCTTGCTAAAAGGAGCCGACATGAGTTGTTCGGTCAGCCTCCCCGAACTAGTTAATCAGGCCAGATGCACAGAAGAAGTACTTCCAGGAGGCGGTAGAGACATTTGCTCAGCTGAGAGGAGTTGAAGGCTTGGATATGCCCCTACCGACAGATCCCAGCGAGCAGAGCACCATGGGAACTTTGATTGAGGAATGGCTCCAGTTATTCCTCAAGATTGTTGACAATGTTGTGATGCGGAAATAGCTAAAGCGTACCTTGGAAGATGTACTACAGGGGAGTACAAGACCAGGGGAACTGGTGAACAATGCCCCCCAGTATGTCTAGCGCGTCAAGCTGAACAAGCGTCGAACGGGAAAAGAGTTCCGGCTTAACATGCAGGTTGCGGGATTCTAGATCAGCGACACTATGCTTGACTTACGATTTGACGTCAATATCCTGCCGTGGAAGACATGGGAGGCTCTTGGCCGGCCACGGCTGACCTACTCGCCAATCCAGCTTAGAATGGAAAACCAGTACTGCATTGTGCTGATCGGCCGACTCGAAGGTGTCAAGGTCGACATTGCAGGGGTGAAGACTTACATGGATTTTGAAGTTATCGATATTGTGGGGGACAAGGATCCTTACCCTGCTCTATTAGGAATCGATTGGGCTTTTGAGAATTACACTATCATCGACCTCAAAAAGGAGCTGATGATCTTCGAAGATGGAGAGGTCCGGGTCACTCAGCCTCTCGACCCGTATCAAGGCCCGAGGTATACTGAAACGGTGGATAACCGAGAGGATGCTCAGATGTTGGACAACCTCTATCAGATGACAACAGGGAAGCGGGAAGACTATATTAACCCGACCGTGACCGGCTCTGTCAGTTGGCGCAGTTTCCAGAGCTCGGAGTTGGGATCAGAATTAGCATGGGAAGACTGGCAGCAGGGTGGGTATGAGACCAACACGCGGAGGTGTGCCAATATTGCCCAAGTTCATTGGATTGGCGCGGAGATCCGAGGGTACCCCACCCTGTAGAACATGCAAGCCGTCAATACCTTTATTGCAAAAGTGGAGGACACAATACCAGAAGGAAGTAGGATACCACTTTTGGACGTAGTGCTGCAATCCACATCAGCACGGTGGTGGAAAATTCACTGCAACACCCTGTCATGGTGGAGTTGTGTGGCGGAGGCATTGAGGGCACAGTTCAAAGAAGACGAAGGACCTCGCAACAGGCATAGGTACCATGGGAATTCTGATCCAAAAGACCACCTGAAAACCTACGAGGAGCAGTGGCAAAGTATAGGGTACCCAGAAGAGCTGTGGGTACATCGATTCGTCCATTCTTTAGCTACCATTCCCCACACGTGGTACTAAGAAGAAGAGCGGAAAAGAGGGACCAGCTCCTGGCCGGAAGTCATGAGAAAATTTGTGCGATGTTTTTCCTTCAACGGAGAGATAGAGCTGGTGTCCCAGGCATTACAAGAAATCAAGGGGGTATTGTTTCTCTGTGATCCGGGGACTGACGAGAGCACCTTAACATTACATCCTGAGGGCAGGCGTGAATTGGGTTGCCAGCGGATCAATGGCGATCTAGACGATGACGGTCTGGAGGACCTAAGGCACCTGTACTTCGAAGAGAAGGAAGGCGAGCGAAGCATCAAAGACGAGCCAACCACTAAAGGTGTCCATCTGCTCCCATTGAAGACAAAGAAGTTGAACATCGGTACGGATGAGAGACCCAAAATAGCTACAGTTGGAGATTACTAGGATGAGGAGACGACAAAGGAAATTTTCAGCCTCCTCCAGGAATACGAAGACCTATTTCCTTCATCAGTTGCAAAGTTGAAGGGCATCAAAGGTGACCTCGGAGAAATGCGTATTGTGTTGAAACTGGACGCTAGGCCCGTGAAGCACCGACCCTATCGGTTGAACCCGCGGATCAAAGAAAAGGTCAAGATGGAGATCGATAAGATGTTGGCAGCAGGTCTAATATTTCCAGTGGAAGAAGCGGAGTGGGTGAGTCCTATCGTCATTCAGAATAAGAAGGATAAGTCAGAAATCCGAGTCTACGTCGACTACCGAAGTCTGAACAACGCCTACATCCATGATCCGTTTCCCACTCCTTTCAGCAACAAAGTATTGGATCATGTTGCGGGAAATGAAGCTTACTCTTTCACTGATGGCTTTTCGGGTTATCATCAGGTTCGCATTGCGGAAGAAGACAAGACGAAGACGACGTTCACCACCGAGTGGGGATTGTTCACATACCACGTGATGTCGTTTGTCTTGAAGAACGCCCCGGCCGTGTTTTCCCAGATCGTCATCGTTGCTTTCTGAGAGTATATCCATAAGTTCCTAGAAGTCTACATGGACGATTGGACCGTCTAGAGTTTGCTGAAGAGACACGCCACCCTGTTGCGTATCATGTTCGATCGGTGTCGCCAGTTGCAGATTTCCTTGAACTTGAAGAAATGTATTTTTGTAGTTCCTTTCAGCACGCTGTTAGGACACATGGTGTGCAAGAAAGGGGTCTGCGTCGACCCCGCCAAGGTAGCAGTGATTGTCCACATGGAAGCCCCCGAAACGGTGAAGCAGTTGCGGGCACTGCTAGGGCACACAGGTTATTACCAGCGGTTTATCCGAAATTATGTGAAGATCACTTCTCCCTTAGAAAAGCTCTTGCGGAAGTCAGAAGTGTTCTAGTGGACAGAGGAGTGTCGGATGGCCCTTGACGCCTTGAAGGAAAAACTGGAAACGACGCCCATTCTGGTTCACCCAGATTGGGACAAGCAGTTCTGCGTGCACATTGACGCTTTCAGTATTGCTCTTGGGGCTGTCTTGGCGCAACCAGGGGAGACGACAGTTGACCACCCGGTTTACTTCGCCAGCCGCAAATTGTCTAATGTCGAGCAGAATTACACCACTACTGAGCGGGAGGCCCTTACAATGGTGTATTTGCTCTAGAAGTTCCGCCACTATCTCCTAGGAGGAAAATTCAAGTTCTTTATGGATCATTCTGCGTTAAAGTACCTGGTCAATAAGCCCATCTTGGAAGGACGGATCTGTTGGTGGCTCCTACTCTTCTAAGAATTTACATTCGAAGTGATTGTCAAGCCCGGGAGGTTGAACGTTGGAACAGATCATTTATCCTGGTTGGAAACAAGGGAGAACGATGGCTCTCTCGATGATCAGCTTTCGGATGCTGATCTTTTCCGCGTCGAAGCCATACCCAATTATTTAGCCGATATCGCCACTTATTTGACCACGGGGCAGTGCCCTCAGCACTACATTCCGCTTCAGAAGCGGCACCTGGTCATTTGCTCTACCGAGTATCAACTGATAGCAGGGCAACTATAAAAATTGGGTCTCGATGAGGTTCTACGCAGATGTATACTTGACCATGAACGTGAAGCCGTAATGTGGGAATGCCACAGTGGCGTTGCAGGCGGGCATGTGGGGGTGAAACCCACTGCCAGGAAGGTGCTTCAAGCTGGCCTATGGTGGTCGACAGTCCACACCGATTGCAAGGCCCGGTACATCATTACCGCAACTGACTACCTCACCAGGTGGGCTGAGGCAACAGCTGTATGGGATTTCACGGAGGATACAGCAGCACGGTTCATCTTTGAACACATCATCGGCCGGTTTGGCTGCCCGCGAAGTCTAACCAATGATCAGGGTACGCATTTCATTAATGACACGATCAAATCACTGCTGGACATATTCATGATCCAACATCACAAAATCAGCCCGTACCACCCGCAGGCCAATTGTACTGTTGAAGAATTCAATAAAATTCTTGAAAAGGGCTTGACTAATATCTGCAATGCCCAGCACGACGATTGGGATGAGCGACTACCAGCTACACTATGGGCCTACCGAACTACGGTGAAGCGCTTGATCAATCAGACACCGTTTCATCTGGTGTATGGTCGGGAAGTTGTGGTTCCCACCGAGTTCACTGTACTGAGTCTTTTAATTGCCACATCCCTCAAGTTCTCAAACAAGGAGTCACTACGGGAACGCCTCCACGAACTACAAGAACTGCACGAGGCTCGGTTTCTGGCCAAATTTCACCAGAAGGTTCAGAAGGACAGGCAGAAAGCGTGGCACGACCACCACATCAAGAACAAAACGTTCCAGGTTGGTGGCAAGGTCCTCTTATATGACAGCAAGTTTCAGAAGTTCCTAGGAAAGCTGCAGATGCATTGGTTGGGACCTTACTTCGTCATCGAGATTAGAGATTCCGGAGCTGTTCAGTTGGCTCAGCTGGACGATACTGTTTTACCTGGGTGGGTGAATGGTGCATGCCTGAAACCCTACCAGGAGTAAGTTCATTTCAATTTTTCATCAATAACTCTCGCAACCGAGAGCCCCCGTAGAGTAGCGTAGTTGAATAGCTCTCCCGCAACCGGGATGAGCATAGGTATTATTTTTTGTTCATTCATAGCTTGTCAATAACCGCTCTGTTGCGGGGACCGCACCACCACCGACTGTGGTGGGGGAGGGGCGTGTCCAGCGTGTCATCCTTGTAGGATCAATAAATGTGTCAATGTCAGTCCATGTCATTTCAGTCAGTACTTGTGTCAGTCCGTAGGATCGTCTAGATTTGCATCATAAATTACCATAATTGGAAGTAACCTCGCCATAATCATTTTTCCATCATCCGCAGTAACCTCAGCCGTCGCGTCCGCCCATTTCCCCATGCCACCGTCAGCCACTATTAGAATACACATTGGCACGCGATTGATCGCATGATTATCGCCGAGAAGAATGCCAGCATGAATTAACTCGTTAGGGGGTCTCATCAACTTCACTCGTGCCAGGTTAATACATAACTTGCATGGAAAAAAGCATGAGAATGCCAGAGTAGTTATACTTAGCAATTGAAGTAGAACCAGAGCAGCAGAAGTATCCAGACGCACAACACCAAGAGAAGATACCGAGACGAATTCTGCAAGTTTATCGACCTTCCATGAGCTTAATACTACAGCGTTCAGCAAAGTCCCTGAGTTGGGGCCCTTGTTTGAACAACAGGCTGAAGGTGCACAGCGAGAACAGGGCACGGGGTTCAGCGGGGCGATGGAGATAGAAACAGTGATCTGTGATTGACTCGGGGACGAGTCAAGAAACTGTGTTTGGGGCCTATTGGGGCCCTTGTTTTGAAAACTTGTTTTGAATATTTTGAATTTTGAATAAAGGACAGATTTTGGGTTGCGGAACGACACATGGTAGTCGCAACCAAATCGCAACTACAGTAAGTCGCGGAGCTATCAAGGTGGCGAAGAAGAAAGAGATAGCTGAAGAAAGCAAAAGCATAAGCGCAGACGGAGAGAAGATATAGCGGAAGACAGAAAGCAGAACTCATAGCTCACAAGAGAGAAGCTGGAAGCCGCTGAAGAAGAACACAAGAGGAACTGGCAGTTGCGATGGTGGGTGAATAAATAGCAATCACCTAGCCGAAAGAAGAGAGGGAATGTGATAGAAGGGACGAATGCAGAGCGCTTGAAGAGGATTGAGCAGATGCTGCAGAGGGAATCCATTCCGAGCATGATATCTCTGTAGTTCCTAGGTTCCTCTTATCTATCTTTTTGTCTTATAAGATGTCTGTGAAAGATGTGTAAGGATCTTGCTGTGGAAGCAATGTAACTATGGATTTGGTTGAAGATTATTAATATACCTGCAGGTTACTGTCTGATCTTATGAGTCACGTGCATGCATGATGTTTGTGATGCTTTAAAATTTTGTTTGCTTAATACCTAATCAATGTTCTGAATGTTCTTGCGTATATATGATGTTGATGCAATCGATTCTATGTTAATCATGAGTTGCGGATCCCTCCATCACCATTGATCTCTTTCCCCCCTACATGCGGTCGCGGCACGCCTCGGGTGAGACTCTCTGCTCTCCGGAGTAGGGTGATAATGTCGGCGTGGTTATAGACTACTGTGGATACCCTTGTTGGCTCCAACCTCTGAACCTGGGTCTTTCCTGCGAGACTTGTTTCTTCGCCAACAGGTTCACTATTTACGAAAAAGGAATACCTTGATCGAACATGATAAAGAGATTTTCTCGAATATTGTTTTCTACCTTTTCAGATTCGAGAGACGATTTATGAAAAGGGACATGCTGATTTTTTCTTTTCATTTCTTTTCAAACTCCTTAAACATGAAAATTTACCGAGTTACAATTTCGTTGGACTCGTTAAAGGTTAAACGACGAAAGACTTATTACCATCACGAGATCGAGTTCCTCCTTCCTAGGGCTCGTTAAAATTGCTAGGATGGATTCGTTCAAAGACTGAATGTACATGCTCAACATATATTATCCTCTTCACACTGGCTATCAAAAATAAATAGGTACTTCTTAGCAATTGTTATCAATCTCAATTTTTCAAATTTGTTTGATAGGGTCATCATAAGCTTCAACTTGTCTCATTAGGTTAGGTCAGTCATTTGATGATAAATTCACTTAATAATGTTTATTATAGGTCATAGACACTTCATTAGTCTTTTCATTAGGGTCATGTCCAAAATAATCCAGCTTTGGTTCACTTGCATAGTCATCAAATTTAAAAAATGAGCCACTTATCTAGTTTTTCACAGTTTCGTAGCGAATACAGTGGCAGAACAACGGATTTCGCTATGAAACTACCTAAAATTTCCGTAGCAAATCCGCCAAAATAAAATTGATGAATTTTCATTTGCTATTGGTTTTGGGGAAAGGTGAGATCACCTAGTAGGTTATGACAGCTATCCAACATGTGAAATCATAAGTGCTTGTCATCATTACAATTTCATTCCTCCTTTTTCCATTTTCCCTCTCATATTCGAATTTCATCTTCTTAAAAAAATCACCCAATCTCCTCTCTTTCATTAACTCTTCAGCCTTTGAATGTATTAGTCATTTTTCACCTTAGAAGAGTTTAGCTTTGTGGCAAGAAGCTTGCTATCCAATTCATTTCTTTACAGGTGTCACATTTTTAAGAAGGCAACTTGGTCATAAAGGGGGATGGCCATGAAGAAGAAAGCATACAAAGGAGGCTCTGTGGTTATATAGGAGCCCATGGACCTTAAGATATTCATGGAGGACCCTATATTTTCTGAAGCATTCACCAATTCAGGTTTCTTGAATTTCTGTTGGAGCTACAGGGGAATTTGTTGTGTTTTTGGACTATGTGAGCAGTCAATTTAAAGAGAAGATTATGGATGACCAGAGATGAATTCTTAAATAATGAAAGAGTTTATTGTTAAGCACAAAACAAGGAACAATAACCTCTTTCACTTTTTTCATAGGTGCTACCAATTTGGAGATTCAAAGATGTATTTGGGATCTATTTTTCAGAATTCAGAATTTTCTTGTTTTAGACACATTTTTATAATGCATATTCTTGACAATTGGGGATGGTTTTCAGAAAACCAAGATAGGTTTTTCTTTAATATGAACTTAATTGAAAAAATCCTCCCGTTTTGCAACATCTATCAAGGATAGGAAGATAGGAACTCATCTCTAAACCCTATTGTTTCAGAAAAAACATAGTCATTTTATTGGTAAATAAACTTGCTAAAGGTGAAAATGATGTTTTTTGAAGGGGGTGAGAGGAACTTTGAACCAAGTTTTCCTTATCAACCTTCATCATATCAATTTTCAGACCTACAGGTGAAATTTTGAAGAAAAAGGGAGAATTTTGAATTTTCTGCAAATTTGGTAGTTTCATAGCAAGGTCCAGGCTTGAAGCCCTAAATCTGCTACGGAACTGCTGTAGGTGATTATATGAAAAAAATCATGGATAAAATCAAATTCAAGGCATGGAAAAAAAAAATTTCATCTCTTTTAACCCAAAAAACATGTCTACATCAACAAAGAGAGCTAACAGGTGGCAGAGGTTGGTGAACTAAATTCGCTACAAAATGTCGCTATGAAATTGCTTTGAATACACTGTTTCTTTAGCAAGTAAAATTTTGAAGAAATTTTGGGTTTTAATGATTCATTAGAGGTCATATAGCCACATTTAAGGGTCAAAGATAGTCATAGGAATGTTTTTTCATGTAGGTTTTGTCTTAGACAAAGCTTTCTAGCTCATCAATTCATCATGGAGGCATTATCATGTGTGATGGCACCATTTCCTTAAAAATAGGAAGATCACTTTCATAAATACAGTGAGGGCATTTATATCTTGGTCATGGTACTCAAGCACATGATCCTTTTCGATTTAAATAGTTTTTCCTTTTAGTTAAATATGCAATTAATAAGTAGTAGAGTCATAATAGGTCTCTAACTCTTAAAGTTAGTATGTGTCTGTTTTATTTCCATGAATCTAGGTTATGTTTGAGTGAAGTGTCAACTCAAATAATTTGATGATCTAGCCAGATGGAAGATCTTATGTAAGTCAAAAAAGTATATTTATATGCAGGATTACAAATCAGGAGAGGGAAGGGGAAAAAAGGTGATTTCAGAAGACTAATTTGTAAAGCTTTGGAGTTTCAGCAATATACAGTGACAATACAACTTTTCTTCACTTGAGATTCTTATTATGTTTCAATGAGTTATTGTTCTATTTTTCTTAATGTTTTTCCTCCAATGTATTAACGCTTGATTACTCAGAATTCGTGTTTCTCATGCTTTGACTTCCTTTGAACATTAAGTTATTGAATATTTTATGTGTGTGTTGTCCTTTCATTGAAGCATCTACAAGCCTCAGCTTCCACAATAAGATCCACTTGTCATTGAATTCCTTCATACTAACTCCATAAGCCCAATGATAGTAAACCCTATACATTTTTCACCTGCATACAAACACATTCAAAATAATATTACAGAGTTAGACATCTGCTTTCAATTTATTCATTGAATATCCTTCATCCTTTTCAGAGATCCCTCTCAGGCTAGAAAGGCTAATTTCCAGCTGCAAGTGGTTTGAAATAGTTACTCCAAGTTGACCATTGAAGCAGCCCATCAGGACTCAATTTGGTGATAAAATTTTGGCGTCGTTGCCAGGGATCGAAGTTGTAAATTTTCTCAGGGAAGAACGACATTGTTTCAGTTCTAAGGTCTGAGAGTAGCAGACACTTAAGCACATATTGGTTATATGTCTGGTCTAACGACTCCACACATCAAATAATCAATTCGAAGGTGACTTAACTGCTTAAATATCAGTAGCTTTATGAATTTCCAAGATGAGTTCTATTGCAAGAAATAATTCCAAGTATGCCCCTGTGAATCGGTCTCACATCACTAGTTTTCCAAATCCTATGCCAAAAGTCAATTGGTTAACTTATCTTCCCATATTTAAAGATGAAAAGAAAAAAAAAATTTCTCTTCACTTGGTTAGATTCCATATGCATGTATGCAAACTTAAGGTTCAGTTTCCTGAGGATTGTCTCATGAGGATGTTTATGGTCTCTTTAGAGGGAAAATAATGGTCTTGGTATGAAATGCTGCCAAATGGTTCCTTATATTCTCCTACTAATTTCCACGTTGCATTTTATGAGAGGTATAAAGAATGCCATTCCTCCTTATTGATGGTCAAAGACTTCTGTAAACATTTTGTAAGTTTTATTGAATACTTGGAGAATTTTTATGAAGATGATGAGTTCATGGATGAGTAAGTTTTAGAGGCCCTTCATGACAATCCTTTTCATAATCAAGAAGAAAGGGTAGTCTCTCTCTCGGATGAAAATGAAACCCAACAGGAGTTTATTTATGACAATCATGTTACATCCTCTAAGTTTAATAAACATTTGCAACAGACTTGTCAGTCTTTTCATGGTCATGAATATGAGAATCATTTCCAACAACAAGAGGAAATGATAGAAGATAGTTGCTATAATGTTCAGGTAAAAGAAGAAATTTATTTTTCATGTCATTCCTCGTATCAACTTATAACCAATGAATAAAATTACGAAAAGAAAATTTTAGATAATTATATGGATATGATTGTTGAATCATAAGAAGAGTTACCTTTATAAATTCATGTAGTACATGCTAACGTAGTTCCTTGTGAAAGTGTCCAAGAATACTCCAAATATTGCTTCATTTCAAATGGAAACAATGATCAACAGATTGTTCCTTTTCTATTTGAGAATGGTCACAAGAGTTATAATGAAAAATTTGAACATGAAACAACATCAAAGGATCATACTTACTCTTATTTTCTTGTTGGTCAACAAGAACTATTAGTGCATACTCTCAAATATCCTTTCACAAATCTTCTAGAATATTCAATAGAAATTAAATTCATAATGTTCATCATTTATGAATGCAAATTCAGAAGGTGGAACAAGTTATCATATCTCAGGAATGGCTTTGTGATCAGAGAAGTGGAATGCTCGTTCCAATCCAGTACCCAACTTCTTGATTAGCTTCATTGGAAGTGTGAGATCCCTTGATTTGAATTTTATTGTTGAGCAAGTAGAGTATGATAATTTGTATATAAATAATCTTGAGGATCAAGAATTTTTTCATTTTTAGTTTTAAACTTCAGCATGTCTACTTTATTTTCTTTAGAAGCTATTGGTTTTTTTAGTGCCGAGGTTACAGGTCAGAGCGGGTTGCAAGTTTTCATTTTGAATATGGGAGCAGCACAATGGAGGTGGCTGAAACTACTAGTTATTTATTGTACCATAGGGGTACACCATCCCCAGTGGGGCCACTGTTATCACTCTCGATTTTTCAAATTTGTTTGATAGGGTCATCATAAGCTTCACCTTGTCTCATTATGTTAAATCATTCATTTGATGAGAAATTGACTTAATAATGTTTATTATAGGTAATAGACACTTCATTAGTCTTGTAATTAGGGTAATTTCCACAATAATCCACCTTGGGTTCACTTTCATAGTCATCAAATTTAAAAAATGATCCACTTATCTAGTTTTTCACAGTTTCGTAGCGAATACAGTGGCAGAACAACGAATTTCACTATGAAACTACCTAAACCTTTTGTAGAAAATCCGTTAAAAGAAAATTTATGAATTGTAATTTTCTATTGGTTTTGGGGAAATGTGAGATCACCTAGTAGGCTATGACAACTATCCAACATGTGAAATCATAAGTGCTTGTCATCAATACACTTTCATTCCTCCTTTTGTCCTTTTTCCTCTCATATTCAAATTTGATATTTTTAAACAAATCACCCAAGCTCCTCTCTATCATTAACCCTTTATCCTTTGCATGTATCAGTCATTTTTCACCTTAGAAGATTTTAGCTGTGTGGCAAGTAGCTTGTTGTCCAATTCGTTTCTTTACAGGTGTCACATTTTTAAGAAGGCCACTTGGTTATAAAGGGAGATGGCCATGAAGAAGAAAGCATACAAAGGAGGCTTTGTGGTTAGATAGGAGCCCATGGACCTTAATATATTCATGGAGGACCCTAGCTTTGCTAAAGCATTCACCAATTCAGGTTGCTTGAATTTCTGCTGGAGCTACAAGGGAATTTGCTGTGTTTTTGGACTGTGTGAGTAGCCAATTTCAAGAGAAGATTATGGATGAACAGGGATGAATTATGAAATAATGAGAGAGTTTGTTGTCAATAATAAAAAAAGGTACATTAACATCATTCACTTTTTTCACAGGTGCTACCAATTTTGAGATTCGAAGATGTATTTGGGACCTATTTTCAGAATTCAGAATTTTCTTGTTTTAGACACGTTTTTCTAATGTAGATTCTTGACAGTTGGAAATGGTTTCAGAAAACCAAGAGAATTTTTTCTTCAAGATGAAGTTATTTACAAAAATATCCTCCCGTTTTGCAACAACTATCAAGATAGGAAGATAGGAGCTCATCTCTGAACCCTATTTTTTCAGAAAAAACAGAGTCATTTTATTGGAAAATAAACTTGCTAAAGGTGAAAATAATTTTTTTTTAAGAGGGTAAGAGGGATTTTGAACCAATTTTTCCTTATCAACCTTAATCGTATCAATTTTCAGAACTACAGGTGAAATTTTGAAGAAAAACGAAGAATTTTGAATTTTCTGCAAATTAGGCAGTTTCGTAGCAAGATCTAGGCTTGAAGCCCAGAATCTGCTATGAAACTATTGTAGGTGATTATATGACAAAAATCATGGCTAAACTCAAATTAAAGGCTTGGAATTATTATTTTTTATCTATTTTAGCCCAACAAACATGTCTACATTAGCAAAGAGAGCCAATAGGTGGCAGAGGTTGGTGAACTGAATTCACTACAAAATGTTGCTATGAAATTGCTTTGAATACCATGTTTCTGTAGCAAGTAAAATTTTGAAGAAATTTTGGGTTTTAATGATTCATTGGAGGTCAGGTAGCCATATGTAAAAGTCAAATATAGTCAGAGGAATGTTTTTCATGCAGGCTTGGTCTTCGACAAAGCTGTCTAGCTCAACAATTCAGCATGGAGGCATTATCATGTGTGATGGCACCATTTCCTTATAAATAGGAATATCAATTTCATAAAGACAATGAGGGCATTTATATCTTGGTCATGGTCAGTGATACTTAAGCACATGATCCTTTTCGATGTAAATAGGTTGTCCTTTGAGTTAAATATGCAATTAATAAGTAGTAGAGTCATAATAGGTCTCTAACTCTTAAATTTATTATGTGTCTATTTTATTTCCATAAATCTAGGTTATGGTTAAGTTAAGTGTCAAATCAAAGAGTTTGATGATATAGCCGAATGGACTATCCGTTGTAAGTCACAAAACTCTATTTATATGCAGGATTACAAATGAGGAGAGGGAAGGGAAAAAAAGGTGATTTCAGAAGACTAATTTGTAAAGCTTTGGAGTTTCAACAATATATAGTGACAATACAAATTTTCTTCACCTAAGATCCTTATTGTGTTTCAATGAGTGATTGTTCTATCTTTATTAATTTTTTTCCTCCAATTTCATAATTCTTTATTACTTATAATTCATATTTCTCATGCTCTGACTTCCTTTGAACATTAAGTTATTGAATATTTTCTATGTGTGTTGTCCTTTCATTGAAGTATCTACAAGCCTCAGCTTCCACAAGAAGATCCACTTGTCATTGAATTCCTTCATAATGACTCCATAAGGCCAATGATATCAAACCCTATACATTTTTCACCTACATACAAACACATTCAAAATACTATTACAGAGTTAGCCATCTGATTTCAATTTATTCATTGAATATACTTTATCCTTCTAAGAGAGCCCTCTCAGGCTGGAAAGGCTAATTTCTAGATGCAAGTGATTTGAAATAGTTACTCCAAGTTTACCATTTAAGTAGCCATCGGGACTCAATTTGGTGATAACAGCAATAATGAGGAAAAATTGAAAGTGAACATTCTATGTGTATTTTGGACAGCTTGTCGCCTTTGAACATGACACTCATCTGTAGTTAGTGTCGGGTTGGGGATATCCTTCATTTGTCATTTTTCCTCCACATGTTTTGGAAATCCATTTGCCTTCTATTCAATCACCATTTTTTTCATCATGACCTCTCATCCCATTTGAGTCAAATTTCTCCACACTCTGGATTCGTATTGCGAATATCTTCAAGAGAATTCCTTTTTTAAAAACATCCTTTGCTTATCTGACCTCCTCTATTACAATCCCGAATCACTTGTATCATATTGAGATATTTGTTGTTTCGTGTCGATGATGTGGGAATCATTATGGCCCTCCTTCAACGAATCACTTCCTGTCGACTTCAGCTCATTATCTGAGAAGGTGATTTAGAAACTTATTTTCAGTACCTTGGAGCTTGCATGCCTCAACGAAAAGTTCTTCATGTTCGACGACAGGTTCACATCATTGGCCTTCGATCAAATTATTCTACAAGTGTTCGACTTCAACACATTCATTCACACTTGTAGATTGTGTTTTTGTACCTTGAGGCCCATCGTCATTATTTGTGGTTTCTCTCATGCCTATTAATGGTTTTCATCATTGACCGGTAATCAGGTGGTTTCTACCATGTTTGACACCATCACATCTATTCGCATGGCTAGATTCGTACATTGGGTTGATTGAGATCGCGGTGAAGTCCTTGGGTCACATCTGGTTTTTTATCCAAGCTGCGGGGAGTTATTTATTATTCATGATTGTATACATGACCCTATCTATATGGATGGTTTTTTCCATACCGTGGATCCATTTCTGTGATCTCTTTAGACGGATGGTTGTGACCATGCAACGGGTTCATGTGTTATTTGATGACTAGTGCAGAGTTATGTTGTTAGGCATATTCATACCATAGATGTCATATTTTGTAATATGTTTTTGTCAGGTTTCATGGCGCTGATTTGAGTTCTTTGCCTTGGTTCATAAATTATTTCAATCATCACTCCCCGTTCTACCTTCATGCTTTAAGGGGCATCGTTTACACAGAAATTTGTCACCATGATCACTTCCCGTCCCTAATCCTTAAGTGCCCCATGATAGACCATGTGAAATGTTTCCACCATGAAGAAATATGTAAAGACATCCCCTGAAGATTCAAATAAAACTGCCTTGGAAGATTACTGATGGAACTTGGTCGAAACTCTAGTTTTCTGGGTCAGCACATTTCCTAGTTTCATGCTCACTTTGATTTCATATTGAAAGTTCTAGCTTAGCACTACCAACACCCTTATTTCTTGGAAAATTGCGTTGATCCCTTTCTGAAAGTGTTTCCTCAAATGGAGGAGAAGCTTCAACCTCTAGAAGTTCCTGGGCGATGATTTGGTTGTTAAATGGTGGTGATAGAGTTGAGCTCTCTGATTTTAGAGCTTTGATCTCATCCATGGGGGTTTCTCCCTTAGAAAGTGGACCTTCCTCCTCCTTTCATGGGCTCCCAACCTCTTTTCCCTTCCTATAAATTGGTCCACATCCTTCCACTACTGGTTGGTAATTGTTGGGTGTTGGGTTGTTTACTGGGTAAACAAACACAAGTATTTATTATCAATCGGGCTAGTAGGACTTAGAAGCATCCCCAAAGTATATGGGTTACAATTATGATAAAATTATAATATGACTTATCAATGATTAAGGAAATGCATATTACAAATATAAATTGAACTTAAATAATTTCTAAATTCAAGTATGCAATTAGCAGTAGAAGAATATTCTAACTTAAGAGATATGTTTATCCTTCTCTCACAAGATTACTTCATGAATTAAAAATAAAAAATCACTAATTTAGAAATAGATTAAGATGCATGAAACAATAATTTGAGAGGCTCCTAACTAAAGAGATCCTGGTTGTCCTTCATCACATATTCATTCATCAGCAATACTATTGTTAGAAAACAGGAATTCAGAAAAGCATTAAAAGAATGAAAAGATGAATTCTAGCTTATGATCTTAATCAGATAGAAAGAATGTTTAACTTAAAACATTTGATTGCCATTTCATATTCAAAATGAGAATGATAATTAGATTCATCAGCAATCATAAAACATCAACATAAATCTAGTCAACAAGTTAAGCATGAAACAAACTAATTCAGAAACTGCAACTACAAATATCTAGGAAGTGCACTTAGCTCAGTGTGGGAGCCCTCCACCCTTTCCTCACACACTGAAAATGCTTTCAGATACTTAAAACTTTAATCAGTCAATCAACATATAACAACGAAAATGGAATATAACATATCTTCAATTAACTCTCCAAAATCTCAAAAATAATAACGTTAAGTCATACAATTTCTACATATCAATGCCTTCAAAGTATGAGGCTTAAATAGATAAAATATCCAAAAAATTCATCTAAAATGTCTCCTATAGTCATGGTTAACCTTATCTTATCAAATCAGGTAGAATTCATCCATCAGATCCATCGAATTCTGGAAAATCCCATAAAATAAGAAATTTTACCTAGTTCCTAGGGACCCTCCATAAAAACAGGTCGTGTTTGACCGCCTTTGACTGGACCTATTTAAGCTCAATTTGACTAAACCAACAGGTTTACACATAATATTAGTTCCAAATATTTCTATAAATATATCCATCTCGAGCCCAAGTGTTCTACAAATATGCAAACCATGAGGCCATTACGGGAATTTCTGATCGGGTCCAAAAATGCACTTACAATTCAATTTTTATAAAAACTTCTAAGAGTTGAAAAATTAATTTAAATACCTGCATATGAATTTATTTTTCAAAATAAGGTGAATATTATGATGTATAGATGGATATTATTTCAAATAATATGTACTTCATAAACAAAAAGAGATAAAAAACGAGGGCCAACATCTTCCCCAAGCTGATGTTCAAGCATTTCCTCATGCTTTCTTTTTCCTTTTGGACCTCCTGAGTTCTGATGCTGATCCTGTTCCTGATCCTAAAGCTTCCTCCTGTGTTCCATGTAAAAGATAATCTATACCTTTGCATTTTTCTTCCTTGTAGATTGAGGCTTTGGCCTTCTATTTCTCATATTTGACCTTCTAAAAAAATTTCTCCTTAAGCCACATGAAGGCTTGTATGTAAAGAAGATTGTTTTCGGCTTTAAATTTTCCCATTTATTCACTTATCTTCTCATTTTCTTTAATCAATTTTTCATTATTTGTCTTATATGTTTTATTTTCTCTTTTCAAGTGCCTTTCCATTATCCTACTTACCTCTATATTATCAATTAACTCTCTGATCCTACTAAGGTTTTGGTATTTTTCTTCCTCCTTGGTATTTTTGGCAACTGAAGTAGCCTCAACCTCATCATTGTCAAAATAAGAATCTCTTTCTACACGATTCTCATAAACTTCTTGCCGCAACCTCTAAAGAATTTCATTGGCTTGTTTGGTTAAAGGAGATGTCTCTATGATTTGTACTTCTGGTTCATTTTCTTTGCCGCTTCTATCTACTGAATTCCTCTTTTTCTGTCTCCTAGAAATGGTCAAGAATGATGTTTCCCTCTCTACCATGATTGTTTCATGTTGTTTCTTTGATCTGGTTCTTGGATAGAGAGGTGAATTCATTATATTTCTTGTTTCTTGTACTAGTTTAAGTTTGTCTTCTGTGGCTTTCTCTACAAAATTATTTTGAGTCGGGAAATCTTTCCAAATCATACCCTTAGTTTTCAACTGGTAATCAACAATGATTTTTATGAGTCCCCGATGATGAATTCAGGCTTCCTTGGTTTTGGTTTCAGATTTTACATTTTAAATCATCCTTATCAAGTTTCTATAAAATAAGTATGGCAAGCTGATCCTTATATCTCCCTTGATATGTTGTAGAAACCTAATGTGGTATAGGTGTACTATGCTATGTCTGCTATCACAAGTGAAGAAATTTTGGATTATCAAGACTAACTCAGCCCAACATTCATTGAACCATTCCCTGGGAATCCCCTTTGTCTTGTCAAAGGAACCCTTTATGTTCTTATCCAGGAAGAAGGTCCAACCCTTGTCCTTAAAATGCAATCCTTTGTGGTAAATTTCACCTAATAATGGCAACTCTAGGGCTTCAGAAATAGATTCTGGAGTTAAAGTAATGTGTAAACTACCCACCATAGTTTGATGTTGTTTACAATTTCTTATAAACTCCCTTGTAATATCTTCATTATGTCCTTTGAATTTATGAAGGAAGCCTATCAAGCCTAATTGATAAAGTTTCTCAACTCGTCTCTACCCCAATGTTCAATCTAAAAATATTTAGGCTCTATTCTTGATTGCATGTTGTTTGAAAACCATTTGATGTACCCCTCTATTGTCATTAACTTCATTTTTTAAAACAAAAATTTATGTAGTAGATCTTATCATAGTAGTGAGGCTTACCTCAGTTTGTTGCCTTTGCCAAGTAATTGAAACCAATCCTCTGTTTTCTTTGGAAGAAGTGAGCTTACTGCTTCAACAGATACAAGATTTGATATAAAGAAGTTTATAAAAACATTAAAAAAAATCATGTTTCTATTATTCTACTCTCTTTATTTGATCCTCTGTCCCTTTAAAAAAATAGAAATCCTCTGCCTCTATTTGTAGATTTTTTTCTTGTTTGACTGTGTAAAAAAAAATGATTTTTTTTTATACAAAAGTGTCTTCTAATCCTTCAATTCCATACAAAATCATTTTTCTAAGGAAAAGAATTATTTATCTAATCTAATCTCCCTGTTTATGCAAGAGAATTTGGAAAAATGGCTCACTATTTCATCAAAAATCTCATAAAATGAGTTCACTGTATTCTTCAAAATTCACCAAACTCCGCGCTATGTTATTCAAAAATGCAAAAACATGTTGACTTTGCTTTTTAAACCAAACATTCACCATAAATCTTGGTTCGAATTCTTTTACTGAGTGTGAAAATAAAATAAATTTACTACACAACCCATTTAAAATGAATCCACTGTGAATTTAAAACCAAACTCTCCACTCTTTGTTTGCATTCAATTTGAAATAGAAGACTGCGCATGAAGACATTTTCCAAGTTTACCTGTTCTGCAATGATCCTCATGATTTTTATTTTAGTTTGACTGGAGTCCCTGTGTTTCAAGCAGCACCAACTTATCAAAATCTCACTGAATATCTTCATCATTTACTCATTCAATCAACAAAGGATCTAGTGTTGACTGGTGGCACAGAGTTTATGAGTGGTGGCAGTGACATTACGTAAGGCGATGACAATTTTTTAAAAATGTGGTAGAATAAATCCATTTATAACTCACTATTTTTTCAAAAACCTCGAGATTTACTCATACGAATAATCATTGTTTTAAACAAGAAAATCCATGTTTGCTTCTTACCTCGTTCTTCACGGGATTTTTTCCTCCTGACAGTGTGCTTGCTTGACACATCTGTCAAATATGTTGGCTTGAAATCTCAGTCAACTCTCCTTATCCCTCCATTCTTCTCACTGCTATATCTCCTTCTCTCTTTGCTGCTTTAAATTTCCTCTATTCTCCTCACAACTCTCCCTTGTCTTCTCTTGTTCATTTGTTTCTCACAGAGTTTTAAAATGGATGTGTGTTTGGATTACACATAATTTATTCTCTCACTAAGCCTGTGAAAGGCAATGATGGTGGAAAACACACTGTGTTTCATTAGCTTTAGGTCTTATAAATGGCAGAGGTTCTTCTCTCAAAAATTTACACAATGTTTGTAATATTGCATTTTGAATTTGTTTTGACCGTTCATCAACCGCTTGACTAGTGCCTCTGCGGTTTACCTTTCCTGACTGATTTGGCATGTTGACTCCACAGTGTACATCTCGTCCTCGACTTCACTTATTACACAATCCTTTTTCACATTTCGTTATCATGGCTTGTGTTGATCACTATGTCTACATTCCATTCTCCATTAAAACACATCATGCCTCATCAAATATGCACTATCATATTTCCTTTCATCACTGTATATGCATAACTGCTTTATCAAACATGTGTCATCATATTTCTGTTCCACCACTGTATATGTATCACTGCCTCATCATATTCCCATCCATCCATATATGCATAATTTTCATACATTGTTTTCTCATAGCATCATTTTAATACTTTAGGTTAGTTTGTTGCATATAAATTTCCTTTTTTTCATTATTATTTCACTTCTACTCCATTACCTTAGCTCATAATCATATTTTATGATTGTGCCTTTGCATCTTTGTTTTGTTTTTGAAATTCAAATAGTGCGCTATCATATGATTTAGACTTTAGGTTTTGTATTTTATTTAATTTTAAAAATTACCAATGGAATGGTCATATTTTATAATCAAATATTTACAATGAAACTAACCTCTTGTTTGTTTATTGTAGGTCCAAAAAAGGTTTGATGTTAAGCCTTTTGTTTATGATTCTTTTGTTTAGAAAAAGTAGGGTTACTATGGTATGGTATGGTATGGATAGGAAATAGATTATGGAATGTTTATTGAATGATTAGGATAGTGGTGTGGATATGGATAAAATAGGGCTAAGAACATAGGTGATGAAATGTCGGTGATGAAAATGTAAAATGTAGGTGATAAAAATGCATAATCAATATTAAATTATCTTTAACAATTCTAGAATATTTTCACAAAAAATTGAAATTTTAAGAGTAATATTTTACTTATTGTACTTGTATTCCCTCAAACCATTTGATGTTCACGATGGTCGACATTGTGTTTATTATAACGATGGCTCTTCTAGACTACGTAGAGACTTATTTTATGCTTTGCATCTGATTTGATTTGGAATGATGTTGTTTATGTCCCTTCTACAGGTTAAATTTTGACATTTCAGGTCCCTTCTGTCATGATCTTCAATTTTGATGTAGCTCAGGTCCCTTCTGGCGTAATTTGCTATGATATTTGAAAATTTCTTCTATCGTAATGACACAAGTCCCTTCCGGATAATTTTTCTCAATAATAATTCATGTCCCTTCTGTATATGTTGAATGATGTACTAGGTCCCTTTGTACTTGTAATTCATATTCCTTCTTCAATTCAGCTGCTCAAACTATTTACATAGTTTTATTACACGCCTTCCCCCAAGCTGATGTTAAGACTTGTCCTCAAGTCTGACATGTCTCAGATGGTAAATCTAGAAAAATCATATTGAATTAAAATCAAAACAAAAAGAGAATTAATATTGGCCAAACAAGTTGGTTTTCTGATATGAATTCGAGTTTGTATTGTGCCAGTTTCCTAGATTTTCACAACCAAACTCTTTTATTATTTTATTATTTTATTATTATTTATTTATTTATATTCTTCTTCTTCTTCTAGAATTATGGGAGGCATATTTCTATGCTTCCCCATTAGTTCTAGATCAGTATCTGTAGAGATTTTTATCATAAAATACTCTTTATTTATAGGCTTATTGTAAACTTTAAGCCTATGTCCATTAATGACAAACGAAATAGAAGCTTTGTCAATTGTTTTTATCTTTACAACTCCATTGTCAAATATTTCTTTAATCTCATATGGCCCAAGCCATTGAGTCGTAAACTTTTCTTCAAAATATTTAAACTTGGAAATTAGAAAAAAGGTCTTCAGTTATTTCTTTCTGGATGGTCCATGATTTGTGCTGATCTTTTAAAGGGAGTATTGATCTAACACTTCTTGTCTTTCTCCAATCGATTGATTTAGTTGTATTCTTTGTTCATTTTAATTGTTCATATCAAATTGCTACTAGCTTGGAATGTGTTTAATTATATGGGTATCAGGACTTTCCTACTAACTGTGATATAATTCTAATGGATATGTTTTCATGTTATCTCTTCTCCCTTTTATGGTGCATCTATCTCAATTCTAAGTAGATGCTTTCTCATTTTATCCAGGGTATTTTTCATGATGTTCTCTAGGAATTTGTTTGTTGATTCCACTTGTTTGTTTGCTTGAGGATGATACAAAGTTAATTTTCTATGTTTGATCTTGTATTTATTTGTAAGATATCGAACAAGATTTGATGTGAACTGTGTGCCTTGGTCATTTACTATCCATCTCGAAACTCCATACATTACAAATATTTCTTCAAATAGAAAAGACAAAACAATATCTTTTGTTTCTCGTGCTACTACCTTTGCCTCCACCATTTAGTTACATAATCTGTACATACCAAGATGTACTTCTTTCCATTGGATGGAGGGTTGATTGGTCCTACAAAATCTAAAGCCCACTGTTCAAATGGTTCAATCAATACTTGTGGATTTAATGCCATTTCATCTAATGCCATTGGTCTCTCAATTCTTTGGCAGCTGTCACATCTCTTCACATAGGCCTTGGAGTCTTCGAAGATGGTTGGCCAGTAGTAGCCAAGTTTCAACACTTTGTATGTTGTCTGCTTGTCTAAAAAATGACAACCGCATGGCTCATCATGACATGCTTTAAAAATATAAATAATCTCATCTTCTCTAACACATTTTATAATCATTATATCAGCACTAGTGTAAAAGAGATCTCCATTGACCCAACTATATCTAGCACTTTCTCTAATTATTCTTCTTTTATGTTTATTTGTGTAATGAGATGGTAGGATGCTAGATGATAAATAGTTGGCTATATCTACAAACCATGGAGTTTTGACATTTATAGCAAATAGAGTTTCATCTAGAAAATTATCTGATACATGATTTGGATCACCATGCAAGTGAAGTCTTGATAGAAATTCTGAAACTTGATTATCCTTACCCAGTTGATCTTACACAGTAATGTAAGCATCTACAGTGGCTAACCATGGCCTACCTAAAATTAAGGGAAGCCATCCTAAATTTTTTTTTGGTTGCAAAATTAAGAAGTCTACAGGATACTCCCATGAATCCAGTGAGACAATGATATCTTCCAATATACCTTCTGGTACAACTTTAGATCTATCTGCAAGTTCTAATATTGTATTAGTAGGTCTAATGTTGTTTAGATTCAAATGTTTCATAGTCTCTGTAGTCATAACATTTATAGCTTCTCCCAAGTCTATTAAATTATTTGGCACTGAAAATTTGTTAATTGAAATGGTAACCATAAGAATCCCTCGATCAACATATTTTTCAATGGTTGTGTCGGTTTCCAAGGTCTCCTTGGTGCCATATAGTAGATAGAATCTACTCCTTGCACTTATTCTCCTTGAAATTCTTTTAATTTGGGGAAATTTTCTGTTGCATGATTTTCTGTGCATAGTCCACACACTTGTATACCTTGCAAAGGACGTTCCCTGAGTGGATGTTTTTGCCTACACTTTGGACAGAAAATTGCTAAGATTTCATCTTGTTCTTCTTTATTTTTCTTAGCTTTTAAGACATCTACTTGTGTTTCTAAAGTGCTCAAGAGATTCGTTTAGAAATTTTCTAGTAAACATCCTATCTCTGCTCTTATTACTGCACTTGCTGCAAATTTGGAAGCTCTTGATGAAATATCTCTCTTTCCACTCTTTTCTCTTCCCCTAGATTATTTCTAACAAAGTTCAACAATTTCTTCAAATGGTAAATTATAGGTATCTTCTTTTCCCATCACATTAAGGATGTCTAAATATTCATCTCTAATACCCTTAATAAATATAGTACGGATGGTATCAGGACTTAGAGAATGATGTTTGGATTTCTGTAAATTGTAAAGAAATATTTCCAAATATTCTTCCAAAATTTCGTCTTCTTTTTGTGTCATTCTAAAAATGTCTTCTTTTGAGTCTCTAGCCTTGCAGTAAGCTTGATACTTTTTAAGAAAAAAATTCTTCATCTCATCCCAAGAAGCAATTGTATGTTCTCCTAAACCCATAAACCATTTCAAGGTTGTTTCTTTTAGAGTAGCAGGAAAAAGTCGAAGCTTGTGTGTGTCATCTGTATATCCATAAGTTCTACACAAGATATCAAACTCGAACATGAATGCTTCCGGATCTTCTTTTGACATTCGATAGAAATTAGGCAATACAGAAGGTGGAATGTTTTTCTTTTTTATTTATTTTCCTAATATTACTCTTGCATATAATATTGGAAAGCCAAAAGTAGTTTCCTGATAATTGTTATTTTCTTGCTCATTTTCTTGTGTTCTTCTATTTTTATTTTCTCTTCCTGCTTCTTCTTCTATCCTTCTAAGTGATTCTTCTCTTCTGTCTTCTTCTGCCTTTCTTTCTTCCTTGGTTTTTCTTTCTTCCTCTTGTTTTCTTCTCCATTCACTTTGTTTTCTTTCATATTCAAACCTTTGTTCATGAGTCATGTTTAGCCTATTTGATCCTTCTCCTTATTCAGCCATTTCTTGTTCAGAGATATGGAGTGTTTCAATATGAGGTTGATTCTGTATTTCTTCCACGACTTTGATTTTTTCAAGGACAGGTTGCTCTAGTTTTTCAACAATTGGTTTTCTTGTATCTTTTTGTTTACCTAAGGAATGAGGTTCTTTAGGTGATTGTTTTCTTTTTACCTCCAAGGATAACAAGATTTGTCTTTCAAATAAAGTTAATCTTTGTCCTGATCTTTGTTTTTCTTCTAACTCTTCTATAGTAGGTCTTCCAGCAACTGGTGTTGTTAGTCCTGTGGATGAATAAACTGTTGGGGTTTTTTTTTTTACAAATCTACCCTTCTGATCTCTATCTCTAGGCATAATAAAAAATAGCTTAAAAGAAAAACTATATTTTTGTTGTTTTTGATGATTTTATATTTTTTTTAATCTTTTTTTCTTCCTAATTGACTGTTTTGAAATATGCTTCCCCAGCAACGACGCCAAAATGTTGGGTTGTTTACTGGGTAAACAAACACAAGTATTTATTATCAATTCAGGCTAGTATGACTTAGAAGCATCCCCAAAGTATATGGGTTTCAATTATGATCAAGTTAGAAGATGATTTATCAATGATTAAGGAAATGCATATTACAAATATAAATTTAACTTAAATAATTTCTAAATTCAAGTATGCAATTGGCAGCAGAAGAATCTCCTAACTTAAGAGATTTGTTTGTCCTTCTCTCATAAGAGTACTTCATGAATCAAAAACCACTAATTGAGAAATATATTAAGATGCATGAAACAATAATTTAAGAGGCTCTTAACTAAAGAGATCCTAGTTGTCCTTCATCATAGATTCATTCATCAACAATACTATTGTTAGAAAACAGGAATTCAGAAAAGCATTAAAAGCATGAAAAGATGAATTCTAGCTTATGATCTTAATCAGATAGAAAGAATACTTAACTTAAACATGTGATTTCCCTTTCATATGCATAATAAGAATGATAATTAGATTCATCAGAACTCATAAGACATTAGCATAAATATAATCAACAAGTTAAGAATGAAACAAACTAATTCACAAACTGCAACTACAAATAACTAGGAAGTGCACTTAGCTCGGTGTGGGGGTCATCCACCCTTGCCTCGCACAATGAAAGTGATTTCAGCTACTTAAAATTTTATTCAATCAATCAGCATATAACAATAGCAAATGTAATAGAAAAAATCTTCAATTAACTCTCTAAAGTCTCCGAAATAATAATGTTAAGTCATACAATTTCTATATATCAATGCCTTCAAAGTCTGAGGCTTAAATAGATAAAATATCCAAAAATAATCATCTAAAATGTCTCCTATAGCCATGTCTATCCTTATATTATCCAATCAGGTCGAATTCATCCATCAGGCCCATCAAAATCTGGAAAAACCCATAAAATAAGAAATTTGACCTAGTTCCTAGGGATCCTCCATAAAAATAGGTCTTGTTTGACCGCCTTTGACCGAGACTATTAAATCTTGGTTTGAATGAACCAATAGGTTTACACTTAATATTATTTCCCAAGCTTTCTATAAATATATCTATCTCGATCCCAAGTGTCCTGTAAGTATGCAAACCATGAGGCCATTACGTGAATTTCTTATCTGGTCCAAAAATGTACTTAAAATTCAATTTTTATAAAAACTTCTAAGAATTGAAAAAAATAATTTAAATACTTGTATATGAATTTATTGGTCAAAATAAGGTGAATATGATGGTGTATAGATGGATATTATGGAAAATAAGATGTATTTCATAAACAAAAAGAGATAAAAGAACGAGGGCCAATATTGGGCTAGTCTGAACTCTTGTTCCCTTTACATTATTACACTATGATAACGCCTAAGTTGTTCAAGAGAAGGAATGCTTTAGAGCTTCTGTGAAGGACTCATATTTTCACCAAAGGGAGGCCTCCAACATCAATGCATGGGTTGTAAGCTCTTCCTTTCATATTTATCAATAAAACATATTGTGTTTGCTTTCTATATTTGTCTAATATTTTATGAAAATATTGTGGTACTCCTTGATCTGCTAGATAGCTAATGTTTAATGACTATTATGTATTATATTTTTGTTGCCTCTTGATCATCCGTAGGTATTCGCGTGCCACTAGTAGCAAGGAGCGAGCCTAAAAGGATCGTGGATCAAGGACATCATCAACGGGTTCGAACATAGCATCAGGAAAAAGGTACTTCTATCTATTTTCTTGTCACCTTTTAAATATTAGCTAAGAAATATTTGCATTGGAAAGTATCTCAAGTTGCTAGACCCACTCTATGGGTAGAGAGATCGCCTCTGTTCGCAGAGGGGGTTTATCTTGACAACAATTCCTTCCTCAAATGTTCTAGGACTAATTCTCCCACTTCAAAGCTCTATTCTCTCCTTTTCAAATATACTCTAATTTTTATATTTTTGGATGCTTTGTTGTAGCTTTGGTTTCACCTGGTCATGGATTTCCTACATAGTTGTAGAAAATTCGTCTCCTTCGGTACTCTTTTGTTCATCTCATTGTAAAATTTTGAGTTCATGAACTCCTCCGGGATATATACCATATATTATTTGGAATGGAATTTGAGAAATAATTCTATTTAGAGAATCATTATAGGTGAATCCTTTCTAATCCAACACTTGATCCCACTGTTTGGGATGCTCTCCAACCAAGCTCCTTAAAATATTCCCTAAGATTATGTTGAGTACCTCAACATGTCTATCAGTTTGAGGATGATAAGTTGAGCTAAAACTCAATTCTATTATAATCTCCTAAGAATCTAGTGTCTCTATCCGAGACAATGCTCTTGGGAAATCCATGGTCTTACCACTGAATAATAGGTTAGCAACATGGGTAGCATCACTGTTTTTAAAATCAAGGAATGAAATGGACCCTTTTTTAGAATCTATCATCCACTACAAAGATAGAATCATTACCCTTTTGTGTTTTTGGAAATCCCAACATAATTCCATACTTACTGAATCCCAAAGAATATTTGGAATTGGTATAAGTGAGATATACAAGGTTGTGTTTTGACTTTATCCCCTTGCATGTTGACAAACCCTACAATTATTCACAAAATTTTGAACAATAGTCCTTGTGTTCCACCAAAAATAGAAATTTTGTAGTTGTTCATAGGTATTTTCATGCCCAAAATGTACATCTAGACCTACATTGCACTTCTCCTTAATTAAATTCTCTGGGATTTAGAATTTTGGAATGCAAATTTGGTTGTGTTTTAAATAGTGGTCCATAATATAAAATATACTGAAGCCACTTTTTTTTGTCTCTGATTTTTGGGTTTTTGTATGCCTCATAAGCCTCCTTGAAAGCAACATCATTTTCATACAATTCCTTACATAAAATCAAATCCCATTACTAGTATTTGAATCATGGAAAATTTTAGGGGCTAATATTCATAGATGGGCTAATTTTCCATGTTTTTTTCCAAAAAAAAAGATTTTCCAATTCCCATTTTTTCTTAAAAGTGATTCACCCAAATTTTATAAGAAAAAATTATTTTACCTTAAAAATCGCCAAAATTCTATAGAGACTATATAAAATCACTAGAAATTTTAATATTTTTACTAAAATATCACAAATAATTTTTATAGTTTGCATATTATGGATTAGTAATATTCGCCAAGGTTTCTAATATTTAAGATAAGTTTCCATCCTTAAAATTTTCCCTGATTTGAATCTCCTGCATCATCAAGATCCTTCTACTCAAGGCATATGCAATTCAGTTAGCTTGGGCATGGAAATGTTTAAAAAAAGAAGTAAATATCTACAATAATTCTATCTATTTAATGTGCTTTTGGCTTAACTTTTTCTACTAAATTATATATTGCATGGCATGATTATCAGTTTATAAAATAAACTCCCTTGACATTAAATAGTGTCTCCATTTCCTGAGTTCTTGAACCATAGCATAGAAATATTTGTTGTAGGAAGAGTATTTCCTTCTTTCCTATTTTAACTTTTCAATGAAATATGTGATGGCCTTCTCCTCTTGATTTATCATAGCTATGATTGCTTCACCACTCGCATCACAATTTACTTGAATGTCTCATTAAAATATGGAAACATCAAAATAGGGTTCTATGTAATATTTTTTTTAGAAATTGGAATATTTTCTCAACTTCAGCAGTCCACTAGAATGGTGGTTTTTCTTTTTTATATACACTATGATTGGTGCACTCATATTGCTAAAATTCCTGATGAATTTCCTGTAAAAGATAGCCAAACTGTGAAAAGTCCTAACTTCAAATACATTCTTGGGAGAAGACCACTCTATGATCACTCTTACATTCTCAAGGTCCATCTTCAATCCATTTTCAAATATATCAAAGCCCAAATAAATAAGCTCAGGTTTCATGAATGAATGCTTCTTCAAGTTAGTTAATAATTTATCCTGTTGCAACTTTTCCAAAACATAATTTAAGTGCCTTAAATTCTCTTCTTTGGACTAACTGTATACCAAAATGTCATCAAAATATACAATCGTAAACTTCCCTATTAATTCTTTAATGCCTCATTTATTCATCTCATAAAGGTGCTGGGTGCATTAGGTAGTCCAAATGGCATAACCATTCATAAAAACCATCATTAGTTATAAATGTTGTTTTCCACTCATCCCCTTCTCTAATTATAATATGATGATATCCACTTTTCATATCTATCTTAGAGAGATACCAATCACCAATTAAAAAATCCAACAAATAATTTATTTGGGGTAAATGAAATCTATAAATAATTGTGATTTTATTTATCACACCTGAGTCTATGCACATTCTCCAACCACCATATTTCTTTGGGCTCAACATTGTTGGAATCACACATGGAATAAGGATCTTTATGATTACTCCCTTATCTAGAAACTCTACACTTGCTTCCTGATATCCTAATTATCCTCAGGGGTCATTTTGTATGCAACATTATTTGGTAGACATTCTCTAGGTATCAATTCAATATGGTGACTTATACGTCTTAAAGGTGGCAACTCATTAGGTAAATCATTCACAATGATATTATCATACTAATTCAACATTTCTTGAATCTCAACAAGAAAACATATAATTGTATTGGTTGTAATAATTACTCTATGCTTGCAAAATAAAGCATAATTTACCTCATTATCTTCAACTTGCTGCAGGAATTATTTCTTACTCAGCAACAAGACTTTTAGGTCACTATTCCTTGTTGCATATTCCTCTTGTAATGGCACCAGCATATGATTTATGTCATCCTTCTAAAAATTATAAGTGTCTTTCTTCCCATCATGTGTAACACTCTTTTCAAACTACCAATTTCTACCTAATAGAATGTGGCACACATCCATTGGCATAACATCCAAAATAATTTTATCCTTGTAGCTTCCTATTTGCAACTACACATCACAAGATTCGTTCATCAACAATTCATGTCATTTTTTAAGAAAAGATACCTTATAGGGTGCTAGGTGTTTAGTCTTCTTTAAGAAGTATTTTTTTACCACCTTTTTGGACACCAAGTTATTTTTACTTCCACTATTAATCACCACCTTGTAGCACTTCCCTTTGACCTTGAAAATAGTTCTAAACAAGGCCTTTCTTTATGTTGGTTCAATAGCTTCCTTCTAGAGCTTCAACAAATCTCTCTTCAATAATAAATACTCCCTTGTATTATGTACATTCTCAACTTCCTATACCTCTTTTTCACTTTATTCTACTTGTGAAATAATATATATTTTTTTGGACCGCTCTTTCATTTTTTTGGGCATTCAAATGACATGTGTTCTATCTTGCCACATTTTCAGCATTTGTATTATATTCCTATTCCTCTACTTCTTCCTATAAAATAACCTATTCTCCTCTGGATTCACTTCTTCGTGATTCTTGCTTACTCGAGATACTAGCTCCATCCCACTGGTATGTAGATCTCCCTCTACTAGATTGTTGTCCTCTTCATCTAGAAGAACTTGTCCCTCTACCATAATGCTTCCTTGCACTTTTTTCTTCAGCTTTCAAAGGAATTTTATATGCCTCCTCTACAATTTTAAGATATAATACATTAATTTCATCCTAGATATCCAATATGAGGCCATTTATATACCTAGTTTTCTTCTCTATGGTGTCCTCCACATAATATGCCCTAATATTCAATTTATAAAACTCCTTAGTATACTCCCTTAAAAACATCAATATATGTTTAATATTCTTCATTTTTATAAATAAAGAGAGTTGGTAATATTTAAGTAGAAACCTACATGTTATTTATGCAACCATCCTCTCCCAAATTTTGATTTTATGCTTATTCTTCCTTCTTATTTTAGCTTGCACACCATCCTAGTGATGAGCCCTGATACTGCACCAAGAGTGTTGCAACTCCCAAGGGCTTTTCAAATCCAATTATCAACTTAGGGTTCATACAAAATTAGAGGTGACAATTCTATATGCACACTAGCTTAGGTTCTACTCATGTCACCCCCAATCACGAAATCAGATCAAGGTGTTCAGAGACCATTCCTGCAACCAAATATAGTGAAAACTTATTATGAAAGCATAATTGAACCTGATTCTAACTATGAAAGTGAAAATTTGATTCATTCAAATGTAAATGCTAATTAATACTGAACGAAATAGAAAGGGCTAGCCTAATTGCTGAAGTAAAGCTATTCTACTTTTCACATTTAATCAAATCAACAACCTACCTTCATGTATCATTGGTATTCTTTACATTTTCTTGAAAATAAGGAATCTAAATTATAACATGATTTTGAATAAAATCACTAATTATAACTTTGTTTTGTTGTTTAATGCTTGTATTGAGGAAAGGAAGAGGTTGGAGTGGTCCTAGAGCCTCTCTTAATCATCAATCACAAGTTCAGGGCCATTATTCATCTTAACTAGGCTAGGATCAAAGTGGGAAGCAAAATTGGTTGAAAAGAACATTGCTACAGGAGCTGCTATAGGAGGTCATGTATTGCTACAAGAGTCCATTTTTTGCTACAGGAGGGGTTTTGAGATCCGTTTGAGGGTATAAATGGTGTGTTGAGGGTAGGATAATATGGATGAAGGTAGGAGGAAGTTAATGAAAGGTGTGGGAGCCCCTAGCCAAGCCTAGGACCTCTCGGAGGTATATATTGCACAAAGGTTGATGCCCACGATGTCCTCCATTTTCCTTAATAGAATGACTATGGAAAGAGATTTTGGGAGCAGTTTGAGGTGCCTAAGAAGAAGATGGAAAGGTCTATGTGGAGATGGAAATATGTTCCCACTCCTACAGATCAACACCACCTTGCAGCTATCCAAATACATGCATCAAATGACCAATAACACAGTGAGATAAACTATCATGGAAAAGATGAGTTGAATTTGACTCAAATATATTATATTCCATAACTCTACTCAAATCATTGAACTAATGACACTAAATCATAATTTTCATATAGTAAGCATGAAAAAGGATCACAAACTAGCATCTATCCATTTCCAAGAAATCATAAACAAATATTTTGGGATTGATTTTGTAAGTATTCCCAATCACTCTTCCCACAAGGGAGGTGATAGGAAATCCTACAATCACAAGTTTTTATAGCTTAACATCTATTAAAACAAGAGAAATAAATACATAAGGGGGGCTAAATTATTTGGGTTGGGCCCAAACCCAAGGGTTTTAGCCCTCTAAAACTAACTCAGATGCAAATCAATGGAAAAATTCTCATTAATAGAAAATAGTAGTCTCATACATCATACAAAATTTAAGAATAACAGTGTCAAGCACTAGGATTAGTATCTACTCTTATCTGAATCAAAAACTTGAATTATAATGAGCCTTTCAATTGGTTTATTTGTACAAAAATATAGTTCATGGTGGCTCCCTTGAAAATAGGAGTGATTCCCTCCAAGATCTAGAGAATTGTGGATTTGGTCCTCCTTGAGCTTCACATGTACTTGGAGTCACTCATTTTTTAGTGAATGCGAGCTTTTAAGTGAGGATTCTGTGATCTCATGTTGAAATTGGCAACAAGAATGGCACCCCAAGGGGGCTTATAATTTAATTTTCCCTTAATTAAATTTGAAGTAAATTGTAATTCCACATCTTATGACAACTTATAAGTGTTAAATGAGTCAGGAATAATTATTTAGCTTAGTTAATTCGATTTGAGGGTCAAAATGGAGGCATGAAGAGGCCACCCTAAGTTTTAGGGGGTCCACTTGCACTTTATTTTGAGTTGTAATTAGTTGACTCAATTATTTGAGTTAAAATCAGTTTAACTAGTTCTAACTGAGAGATGAGCTAGTGATAGGTCCAATGAATTAAATTTGATTTAATTCACATGTATTTATCAATCACATAACTTATAATTCGTTATAAATATTTGTTGCATGTCAGTTCTAAGGAAGGCTCAACTGATAATGGAGTTAAAGGGAAGAGGACTATCGGTTGTAAAATTAGAAAATTGTACAGGTCATGCATGATGTCATTAGGATGCCTCAGATGTATTGTGCAATATATTGATGGGAATTTCATAATTAATAGGGGCCTAATTATCCCAAGAAAGTGTGAGAAAGGGTGGTTAGGAAGAGGCAAGGAAGTGGTTAAATATTGGACCAAACTTACTTAGATCAGAGTGAGGCAGTCAACGGAGTGCAAAGGTTTCTCAAGAAGGGAAATAGCATTGTATTGTTTCATGTTCTTGAATTTATACAATAAAAAATAGCAGGGTTTTTAGTTGATGCTTTACCCAAATACATATTTGTGTTATGTGATTGATATTCTTTCTCTTACTTGTTCATGTGATTGTGCGATCGTAATTTGTTTTCGTAATTTGTAGAATTGATTCAGTATTTTGTTTTAGTACATTATAAGATTAGTTAAATATATTTATATATTTGATACATGGTATCAGCTAAGGAATGAATATAGAAGAACCAAATTTGTTTTTGTACATGTGAATCAAATTTGCATATTTATTCTTCAGGACCATCAGTAGATCAAGATGTATTTTTCTAGATTGAGACTTGAATATTCCCTTGAATTACATAATATGGAAGGATGGGATAGAGGTAGTGATGGAGTACAAAAGACTAAAGGAATTCATAAACAGTTATATTCCCCAGCTTGCAATAGAAAATGCTCAACTTCTTGATGCATGGAAGAAGAATGTAGAAAAGGCAAGAAGGATTCTGTTAGAAGGAGTTTGAGATCATATTGTCTCAAAAATCCATGGAAAGGAAACTCCATATGCTATGTGGAAGGCCTTAACATATCTATTTTAGAATAGTGGTGACCACAGGAAGCTGGTGCTGAAGGACAAGCTTTGAAATATCAAGATGGAGAAGGGTGACATGATCCCAAAGTACTTGAGGAATTTCACTCAATGTCGAGATGAGATTGGAAGTGTTGGAGTGACGGTTTCCCAAGATGATTTGGTGATCCTAATACTTCTAGGCCTTCCCAATTGTTGGAATAGCTACTAGGACTCAGTGAGTGGGAGGGAGAAGCTACTAGAGTGAGAGTGATTATGGTCTGACTTGGTATAATAATACATTCAGTGGAACACCAGAGATGGATCCTCATCAAAGACTAATGATGAGGATAATTATGTCTTGGATAAAAGGAGAAGAAAGGGAAAGGGAAGGAGTCCCATTCAAAATTGGATTTTGGTCAGGTGGGCAAGAAGAGGGACTTGTCAAATGTAAAATGTTTTCATTCTCATGAGCTTGGACACTATGCTACAAAGTTCCCACATAAGAAAACCAAAAAGAATTCCTCAGGAGGAGTGGCAGGTGAAGTACTTGCTTCACAGTTCGAGTTGAATTTCACCCTCATCGCATGCATGGTGTCATAAAATATGGGTTATATGTGGTACTTAGATAGTGGATCTTTGTTCCATATGACCAGAAACAAAGAATTCTTCAGTAATTTGGAGGAGAAGGATCTACAAATACACATCGAGAAGGGATATGACGGGAGTTATAACACTGCCAGCATAGGTACATTTACCTTTAAGAGGGAGTCAGGTATTCCTCTCACATTAAAAGATGTCAGGAATGTTCCTAGTTTAAAGAAGAATTTGGTTTATGTTGTTATGTTGGAAGATCGTGGCTATGATGTGATATTTAGTGAAGGAAAGGTGTTACTTCATCAAAAGGCCACGGGACAGGTGAAGAAGATTGGGGTTTGAGTAAAGAGCCTCTAAAAATTGGATGTACAATATTGTGTTGACTTGAGCACAAAATCAAAGAAGGTGGAGAGTTGATACATCAGTGAGTTATGGAATAGGAGATTGGTACATCTACACCATGGCGCTTTGAAGATGATGTAGCAGATTTCTATAGGACTTTCCAAGGGTGCACTTGTGCAGTGAGATACATGCAAAGGGCATACAATGGGGAAGTGTACCAAATCCACATTTAATGATAAGGAATTCTGAGCGAAGGTGATCCTTGAGAGATTCCACTCAGACGTGTGTGGACCATTCTCAATAGATTCCACAACGAAACACGGGTATTATGTGATTTTTTTAGATCATTTTTCACGCAAATGTTGTATTTTCTTCATGTAGAAGAAATATCAGACGTTATCCAAGTTTTGTGAGTTCAAATCACTTGTTAAGAAAGATACATGGAAGAAGGTGAAGGCTCTGAGGAGCGATAATGGTGGAGAATATTTCCCTAACGAATTCAAGAACTTTTGTGCTTCAGTAGGAATTTGAAGGGAATTGATAGCACCTCATAAACCATAGCGTAATTGGGTTTCAAAAAGAAATAACATAACTATTGTGGGAGAAACACGAGCTATGTTGCATGATCAGGGCCTACCATTGCATCCGTGGGCAGAAGCATGCAATACAACATTATTTTTGCAGAACAGAAGTCCTCATCGGATCCTTGGGATGATTACACCAGAGGAATTTTTTTCAAGTAAGTGACCATATGTGTCACATTTTAAATTTTTTGTTTCGTCAATTTTTTTTCCATGTGACCAAATATGCGAGGAAGAAGCTAGAGCCAATAGTTGAGTTGGGGATATTTTTGGGGTACGCTGATACACCTCACAACTATTGGGTGTTATTATAAGCACACAGGATGGCAGTGGTCAAAAGAGATGTGAAATGTTATGAATAGAAGGCCATGTGAATTTCAATTGAGAGGGAGCTTCAGTTGCATGCAGTTTAGGAGCTCTTGGCTTCAAAAGAAGAACCTCAAGATGTGGAGTAGCCACAATCATAGGTGCAGATATTGGAAGCACCCCATCATGCAGAGACATCCTGAGAAGAAAGGAAGCACACTAAAGAGGTTGACATGTTGTTTCTTGATGCTAGAGAGAATGTGGGAGCACCCAAAGTGCAGGTAGAGAAGGTCCCTAGAGCAGTACATTGGATACATGGCTCTTCTGAGTAAATGTGTAGAGATAAAACCATGCTCTTTTGAGGAAGGAGTGCAATAACCAATTTGGTTTCATTCCATGGTTGAGGAGTATGACTCCATTATCAAAAATAGTGCATGGGAAGTTGTCCCAAGATTGGAGGGGAAGTCAGTTGTAGGATCCAGGTGGATCTACAAGGTGAAGAAGGCATCATATGGGAGTGTGGAGAAGAAAAAGGCCATATTTGTGGCCAGAGGTTTCTCTCAGGTGGAGGGGATGGATTATGATGAGACATTTGCACCAGTCACAAGGTACTCATCAATCATAGCTATCCTTGCACTCTTAGCACAGATGGGATGGCATATACATAAGATGGATGTAAAGACAACCTTCCTTAATGGGGTGATTGAGGAAAAGGTGTACATTGAGTAGTCAGAAGATTTTGAGACCTTCAACAGAGAGTCGCATGTGTGCATACTCAAGAGAGCATTGTATGGGCTGAAGCAAGCACCTCGTTCTTCATACACCAGGATCGAAAACTATTTCACGGGGTTGGGCTTCACCAAGAGTGAAGCAAATGTGAACCTAATTTATGATATTGTGGTAGAAGGTAAAAATTGTTATCATTGTACTTTATGTTGATGATTTGATATTGACAGGTGGTGAGCAGTTCATCAAGTCTTGCAAAGAGGATCTTGCAAGATAATTTGAGATGAAGGGCATGGGGCTCTTGCACTATTTCCTGGGATTGGAAATATGGAAAAGAGATGGGGAGATATTTGTATCTCAGGGAAAGTATGCCAATGATATTCTCAGGAAGTTCCACATGGAGGGAAGAAAACCCATGGAGAATCCTCTAGCAGGAAACTGGAGGGAGGAGGATGTTAATTTAGGCGAGGTAGTAGATGTTGTTGTCTACAGGCAGCTTGTGGGTTCACTAATGTATTTGGTGAACACATGACAAAAAATATGCTATTTGGTTAAATATCTTATTTAAGCTATGTTTAAGCCTACAAATATCTTTTGGAAGGAAGGAAAGCATGTGTTGAGATGCCTTAGGGGCACTATAGAGTTTGGGCTATGGTATAGATAGATAGAGTGAGTGAAGCTTCAAGGATTCACCAATGCAGATTGGGCAAGGAGTCCATCTGACTAGAAGAGTGCATCAGGGGGGATCTTCAGCATAGGATCAGCAACAATTTCTTGCTACAGCAGGAAACAAAGATTATTTGCACTCATTTTAGCAGAGGAGGAGTACATGGCATCTAGTCAAGTAGCATGTGAAGCCATATGGATGAGGAAGATATTTGTTTGTTTTTTTGGCCAACAGATGGATCCGGCAATGATTTGTTTTGATAACCAGAGTTACATCAAACTCTCGATTAATCTAGTTTTTCATGACATGTCCAAGAATATTGATATTTGATATCACCATCTCAGAGATTGTGTGTAGAGGCAGATTATGTCATTAGAGTACATTCCCACAGAGGAGCAATGTGAGGACATCTTGGCGAAGGCATTATCAAGAAGAAAATTTGAGTTCCATAGAGGTAGGATCGAAGTAGCAGAAAATCCATTTCTTGTTGAGAGGGAGTGTTGAAATTAGCAACAAGAATGGTGCCCCAAGGGGGCTTCTAATTTAATTTTTCCTTAATTAAATTACAATTAATTTTTAATTCCACATCTTATGAGAGATTTTAAGTGTTAACTGAGTGAGCAAGGCTTATTTTTCTCAGTCAATTTGATTTGAGGGTCAAATTGGAGGCATGTAGACGTCACCCTAAGTTTTAGGGGGTCCAGTTGCAGTTTATTTTCAGTTGTAATTAGTTAACTCAATTATTTGAGTTAAAATCAGTTTAACTAGTTCTAATTGAGAGATGAGCTAGTGATAAGTCCAGTGAATTAAATATGATTTAATTCACATGCAGTGATCAATCAGATAATAGATAATTCGCTATAAATAGTTGTCGCATGTCAATTCTAAGGAAGGCTTAGTTGAGATTTGATTTAAAGGGAAGAGAACTATCAGTTGTATAATTAGAAAATTTTACAAGTCCTGCATGATCTCATGAGGATGCCTTCTATTTATTACACAATCTATTGATGGGAATTTCCTAATTAATAGAGGCTCAATTAGGCAAGGAATGTGTGAGCAAGGATGGTCAAGCTGTTAGGTCCCTATAATACTAGTGTATCCCCTTATTGTTATTTGTGTGCCCATGTAGCCCCAATATTTCTATTTTTGTGCCCCATAGAATCCCACTATTGTTATTATTGTGCCCTTACATTTTTATTGTTATGTCGACTCTGATTATATTGTGACCCCTTAGAATACTATATATAGAAAGTAGGTTTTTTCATTTGAATCATCCAAGAATTGTTCATTTATGTAATCTAAAGTAGGTTTCCCCCTCGAAGTGGATAATTTTTAAGTCGTTGATCTATATTTTCTTCTATTTTGTGAGGTGGTTGAATAACATTCAGCATCATAGCTTTGGATTCTAGGGTATCATTGCTTCAAATAGGTCATCGTGGAATTTTCACTATAATTCTTTTCTACGAAGCTTTAGAAGCTAAAATTACGACCACATAGACCCAAAATATTGATGAATTTTTTTCCGAAATTTAAGATCTTGGTTCGCTATATTTTCGGAGATATGATCAAGGGAAGTTATGGTTTTTGCAGGCTCCAAAATTTAGTTTCAAACAGGTGACCTAGGGAAATTCATTATAACTTTTGTTTTAGGCATCAGATTTGAATTCTGTAAAAAGTGGGAGAAATTTTACGGAATTTGGTTTTTCGTGTAGAAATTTCAAGGCCGAAGGTCTAAACAGTGACACATGGTACTCTGTATAAGTTTGTTCTACTGAAATAGTCTATAATCAAGTCATCGTGAGAGATGGGGAATAAATTTATCTTGAAGAATCAAAATTAGGTCTGACATGTGGGATTGGAAAGAAGACTAGGAGGGATACTAGAGGACCAAATTTCAAATCTTAGGGTTCTGAAATCATAGAGATACATTAGGTTCAATATTGAGCTCCTCAAAAGAAATAAAAAGGTGTGTATTTGTTTTTAAAAATGGCATAACTTTTATTTGAAAAATCAGTTTGAAGTGATTCCAAGGGAATATTGAAGAATAGATATCAATATTGGGTTACAAAATGCCTCCAAAAAATAATTAGACACCTATTAAGACCTGAGAAAGCTCTACTATGATGCATGAAGAGGAATAATTGCAGCATGATATATCAAAATTATGGGACCAAGTAAAACAAATTTCTCTCTCACAAAGAATTAGGGGAATTTTGAGGTCTAAAATGGGCCTCCTAAGGAAATTATAAAATAATAGTGGAAATAATAAAATAAGATTTGATTACATCATCAAATTTTAGAGGGAAAAAAGAAAAAACTATTTTTTCAACTTATCTCCCTATGGGTTTACTCAAATTTTGAGTGGAAGTGACTTTTTGGATGCATAATTGGATTTCTCATCCAAGGAGTACCCATGTGGCATACTTTTGATGGACCTTGCTATACGAAAAATGATAAATACATGAAAAATGTGATTGCAAACATGTTTTTTCAAGCATTTTTCATTTTCGTGCAGCGGGGTCGATCGAAAATATGAAACATGGGTACTCCTTGGATGCGGAATTAAAATTTTCATCCAACGAGTACTCCCTCTCAAAATTTGAGTAAAACCTTCGGGAGACAAGTAGAAAATATGAGTTGAAAAAGCAGTTTTATTATTTTATTATTTTTTGATATTTTTATTTTTTTACTCCAAAAATGGTGAATCATCCCCCATGGTTGACATCATCATATTGAATCCTATTGGTTCTTATAAATTTTATTTTTGTTGTACATTTTTCTTAGGAAGCCCATTTTAGACCTCAAAATTCCCCTAATGGAGGACCAAAGATGAACTAAAAGGTGACATGAATGGTTTAAAATAAGACATAGAAGATAATATGGATGGTTCGAAGAATGGAATGGAAGCTAAGATGGATGGCATGGAAGCTAATATCGATAGTATAGAAGAAAAACTTGAGCTTGAAAAAGTTACTACAATAAAATCTTCCTAATGGAGAAAAGGTAGTAGAGGAAACTCGGGACGAGAAAAAAATAAATGTTACTCATGATTTCATATACTATAACATTGGATTGAATACCCACCATATTCCAAATATCGATATGAGGAATTTTTATGGCAAGGATCCTGTAACATGAATACTACAGATGGAGAAATATTTTGATCTCCATAATGTGCATAACACACAAAAGGTACACATTGCAACTTTATATTTAGAACGCAATCAATTTGTATGGTATCGATGGATTTTCTCTTGTAAAAAAAATTCACTTGGTCAATTTTTACGAAGGAAATGATAGCCCATTATGAGGATACAAATAGCAACACCTTCTTTAGCCAATTGATAAATTTCAAACAAAAGGGTTCAATGATGGAGAACATTGAGGACTTCCAAAAATTGAATATAACGATAAATGATATTCCTGAGGATCATAGGATTGATGTCTTCATAGGGACTTTAAAGGATAACATATAGCATGAGTTTCAAATTTGGGAACCTAATTCATTGGAGAAGGCATTCAATTTGGAAAGGAAAATTCAAAGAAAAATTATGGCGACAAGGAAGCCTACCACTCATTACAATAAATATGGAAGTGTTGCTACTCCTAGCCTTCGAAAACCTACAGGGTTGACACCACAACAGTTGGAAGAAAAGAGAGAAAAGGGGCTTTGTTATAGTTGTGATAGAAAATACACTAAAGGTCATAAGTGTGCTAAGAAGAAATTATTTTACATATATTGTGAAGAGGATGAAGAAAAGGAACAAGAAACTTCAAAAGAAGAGGATATACACCAGGAACCAACCCTAGAGAAAGAAGAAATGAATCCGACCACATATTGTAATGCATTGGAAGGAATTACCTCTCCTCAAACTCTCAGTATAGAAGGACATAGCAAGAAGAGAAAGGTAATAGTGGTAATTGATTTAGTTAGTACCCATAATTTTATTCATTTTTAGATAGCCAAGGAATTGAATTGCTTCCTATATCCAGCACCAGAGTTTCAAGTGATGATTGCAAATTGAGGAACTCCAAATTTCTCTGGAAAGTGCCATAATATCAAGTTGTCCATGGGGTAATATGTATTGAATATACTAATGCTTTCCATTCTAATGGACGGTTTTGATGTTGTACTATGATTCCAATGGTTACAATATTTGTGTATGATAGCTTTTAATTTTCAAGAACTTTTCCTAAAAAAATTTTGGGAAGGAAAGGAAGTTGAATTAAGGGGTATCGCAGGGAAACCATGAAAGATAATCAGCTTTAATGTCATGAAAATTATTCTAAATAAATAAAAACTGTGCATAATTTCACAATTATGCTCACTAGGGGTTCAAACATTGAAATCATCTATTTCTCCATATCTCCAAAAATTATTGGACAATCATTACAAGGTATTTGTGACTCCCAAAGGCCTCCCACCTATTCGTGATCATGATCACACTATTCATTTGATTCTAGTTTGTGTTCCTCCAAACATCAGGCCTTACATATATCCCTATGCCCAAAAGAGTGAAATTGAAAATATGGTTGCAGAAATGCTAGAGGCTGGTATAATTAAACCTAGTCAAAGTCATTTATCTGCTCCAGTCGTATTGTTGCACAAGAAGGATGTATCATGGTGCATGTGTCTGGATTATAGGGAGCTCAACAAGCTCATTATTAAAGATAAATTTCGCATTCCTGTTATTGATGAATTATTGGATGAATTACATGCAAATATTTACTTCACCAAGTTGGATCTTCGTTCAGGATATCCTCAAATTAGAATGAATATTGAAGACATTCCAAAAACAACTTTTAGAACTCGTGAGGGTCATTATGAATTTTTGGTCATGCCTTTTGGACTTACCAATGCACCTTCTACATTTCAAGTTTTGATGAATTCCGTTTTCAAATCCTTACTTAGAAAATTTGTGTTAGTATTTTTTGATGATATACTAATATACAAAAAGTCTTGGAAGGATCACGTTTAACATGTTGATAGGGTGCTCAAACTATTAGAGGAGAAAAAATTATATGTAAAAACATCCAAATGTTTCTTTGGAGTATAAGAGGTGGAATATATGGGTCATATTTTATCTCATGAGGGTGTTAAGGTAGACCCTAACAAAATTAAAGCCATTAAGGAATGGAAAATCCCCACAACCATAAAGCATTTGCGATGATTTCTCAGGTTGATAGGGTATTATCGCAAGTTTGTTATGAATTATGGTAGAATAGAAGCACCTCTAACAACATAACTAAAGAAATATGCATTTTCTTGTACTCCAAAAGAAACTAAGGCCTTTAAACATCTTAAAGAAGTAATGTTCCACGCACCAGTATTAGTTACGCCAAAATTCACAAAAACCTTTATTGTGGAATGTGGCACCTCGGGAAATGGAATTGGTGTCATTTTAAAGAAAGAAGGAAGACCCATTTCTTTTGAAATTCATCCAATAAAAGGAAAGTATTTACACAAATCTATTTATGAGAAGGAAATGTTGGCAATACTACATGCACTAAAGAAATGGCGACCTTGCCTAATGGGAAGACACTTCAATGTAAAAACAGATCATGATAGTATTAAATACTTTTTGGAAAAAATATTATCTTCAGAAGAGAAAAAAAATGGGTCACAAAGATTATGACTTTGAAATCGTTTACAAAAAAGGGAGGAAAAATGTTGTTGTAGATGCACTCTCAAGAAAGGATGAGGATGTGGAAGCATTTCTTTGTGCCATTTCTATTATCTAACTGGATCGGATAACCAAAGCAAGGAATGAACGGAAGAATGAGGAAGAAGTGTGGACACTCATTCAAAAGTTGCAACAAGATCCCAATACATCTGATACATTTAGTTGGAAAAATGATTCATTATGGTAAAAAGATCACTTATATCTTTGTAAGAATTCCCAACTCAAACAAAATATTATGTTGGAATTTTACACCTCTCCCTTAAGAAAGCACTCGGGATTTTTAAAAACTTACCACGGTGTCAAGAAGGAATTTTTTTGTGATGGCCTTAAATCTGATATTCAAAATTTTGTGGCAGAATGTTTGGTTTTCAAACAAAATAAAGTTGAGAAAATTAAGACCTCGGGCTTGTTACAACATTTATCCATTGCAAGTCAACGTTGGGAGGAGGTTTCGATGGATTTTATCACAAGTTTACCCAAATCTAAAGTAAAAAATGTCATCATGGTGGTAGTTGATAGACTTACCAAGTATGCACACTTTTGTGCATTATCTCGTCCATTTAAAGCCAACACAATTTCTACTACATTTATGGAAACAATTTAAAAGCTACATGGAAATCCAAATATTATTGTAATTGAATGAGATCCCATTTTTACAGGAAATTTTGAATGGAATTATTTTCTTGTCTGGGTACTCAATTAGCTCATAGCTCATCTTATCATCCTCAATTTGATGGGGAAAATGAGCTAGTGAATAAATGTGTTAGGTCCCCATATTACTAGTATAGTCCCTTATTGTTGCTAGTGTAACCCCCTTATTTTTATTGGTGTACCCCTGTAACCCCCATATTGTTATTATTGTGCCCTTACATTATTATTGTTAGGTCGGCTATGATTACATTGTGGCCCCATGGAATCCTATATATAGAAAGGAGGGTTTGGTCATTTGAATCAATCAATAATTGTTCATTTATGTAATGTATTGGAGGTCCCCCCCTCGAAGTGGCTATTTCTAAGGCGTTGATCTCTCTTTTCTTCTATTTTTGGATCTGGTTTCATAACATTTGGTATCATATATTTGGACTCTATGGTTTCGCTGCTCCAAACGAGTCATTGAATTTTCACTATAAAAAATTTTATACGAAGGTTCAGAAGCTAAATTTTTTATAGAGAGAAGCCGAAAGCCTGAGAAATGTCGTGGAAAATTTTCAGATCTTGGTTCACAATATTTCTAGAGATATGATCTGTTCAAGTTAGGGATTTTTTCAGGCTCTTGAATTTAACCTAAACAGGTCATCGTGGAATTTTCGCTATAAATTTTTTTCTACGAGGTTTCGAAGCTGAAATTTTCATAGAGCAAAGCCGCAATCCTAAGGAACGTCATGGAAACATTTCAGAGCTTGATTCACAATATTTTTAGAGATAGGATCTGTGGAAGTTAGGGATTTTTCAGGCTCCCAAATTTCATCTCAAAGAGGTGACCATGGGAAAATCATCATAACTCTCTCTCTGAGCATTGGACTGGAATTCTATAAAAATTGGCCACAAGGACACAGACTGAAGTTTCTTATGTATCAATTTCAAATCCGAAAGAGGAAACAATGATATGTGGAAAGTCGTACAAGTTTCTCTATTGAACTAGTCCATAATTAGGTCATTGTAGGAGATTAAGCATAAATTTGTCTTCAAGAATCCAAATTAGGTCAAACCTGTGGCATTTGAAATAAGATTCAGAGGGATACTTCAGATCTGAATTTCAGATATTGAAGATCCAAAATCACAGAGATAATTTAGTTCCAATATCGAGCTCCTCAAAATCGAGAAAAAAGTGTGTATTTTTTTTTCAAATTGCATAAGTCTTGTTTGAAAAATCAGTTTTAAGTGATTCCAAAGGCCTATTGAGAATAGATATCAGTATTGGGTTCTAAAATGCCTCCTAAAAATAATTCAACACCCATTAAGCCCTAAGAGTACTCTACTATGACTCATGAAGATGAATAATTTCATTGATCTATCAAAATTACAAGAGAAAGTGCACCAAATTTCATTCTCGTAAAGAGCAACAAAAACTGAAATGGAAGTTTTGAAGAAAGGTGTGGGAGCAAAGATGGATGGTTTGAAGAATAATATGGATGGTTTGAAGAAAGGCGTGGAAGCTAAGATGGATGGCATGGAAGCTGGCATGGAAGCTAAGATGGATGAAATGGAAGAAAAAATGAGAGACAACATGGAAAACATGGAGAATGATCTAAAATAATACATGGAAGGTTTGACGAATTTGATACAAGAAAAGTTTCCTAACGGCGAAAATATAGTAGAGGAAACTTGTGATGAGACCAAAATAAATGTTAATCGTGATTTCATAAACTCTAATGTTGGATGGAAGAACCACCATATTCCAAAGAGGGATATGAGGAAGTTTGATGGCAAGGATCCCATAACATGGATACTACAAATGGAGCAATATTTTGATCTCAATAATGTGAAAAACACACAAAAGGTACGCATTGCAACTTTACATTTAGAACAAAATACATTTGTATGGTATCGATAGCTTTGCTCTTGTAAAAAAATTGTCACTTGGTCAATTTTTATGAAGGAAATGATAGCACATTATGAGGATACAAAGAGCAACACCTTCTTTAGCCAATTGATAAATCTCAAACAAAAGGGTTCAATGGGGGAGCACATTGAGGACTTCCAAAAACTGAATATAAGGATAACTAATATTCCAGAGGAACACAGGATTGATGTCTTCATAGGGACTTTAAAGGATAGCATCCAACATGACGTTCACATTTGGGAACCTGATTCATTGGAGAAGGCATTCAGGTTGGAAAGAAAAATTGAATGTAAAATTATGGCAACAAGGAGTCCTACCACTCACATCTATAAAGATGGAAGTGTTGCTACTACTAGACTTCCACAACCTACAAGGTTGACACCACAACAATTGGAAGAAAAAAGAGAAAAAGGGCTTTGCTACAGTTGTGATAGAAAATACACTGAAGGTCATAAGTGTGCTAAGAAGAAATTATTTTACATAGATTGTGAAGAGGAAGAAGAAAATGAACAAGAAAATTCAAAAGAAGAGGATATACACTAGGAACCAACCCTGGAAGAAGAAAAAATGAGTCTGACCATATCGTGTAATGCATTGGTATGAATTACCACTTTTCAAACTCTTAAGATAGAATGACATATCAAGAAGAAAAAGGTAATAGTGTTGATTGATTCGGGCAATACCCATAATTTTATTCATTGTAAGGTAACCAAGGAATTGAATTGTTTCCTATACCCATCACCATAAATTCAAGTGATGGTTGCAAATGGAGGAACTAAAAATTGCTCTAGAAAATGCCATAATATCAAGCTATCCATGTGGGAATATGTATTGAATAATATTCCAATGCTTTCCATTCCAATGGGAGGTGCTGACGTTGTACTAGGAGTACAATGGTTACAATATTTGGGGACGATAGCTTTTAATTTTCAAGAACTATTCTTGAAATTTTTTTCGCAAGGAAAGGAAATCGAATTATAGGATATCAAAGGGAAGCTAGGAAAGATAATAAGCTCTAATGGCATGACAAAGCTTCTGAATAAAGAACAACAAGGCGTTATTGCACAATTATTCTCACTAGAAGTTTCAACATAAAAACCATCTATTTCTCTAGATCTACAAAAATTCTTGGAAAATCATTCTAAGGTTTTTGAAACCCCCAAAGGACTCCCACCTATTCATGATCATTATCATGCTATTCATTTGATTCCAGGAAGTGTTCCTCCAAACATCAGGCCTTACAGATATCCTTATGTCCAAAAGAGCGAAATTGAATGTATGATTGCAGAAATGTTAGAGGCTGGTATAATTCAACCTAGTCAAAGTTATTTCTCTACTCCAGTAGTATTGGTGCACAAGAAGGATGGATCATAATGCATGTGTCCGGATTATAGGTAGCTCAATAAGCTCACTATTAAAGATAAATTTCCCATTCATGTGATTGATGAATTATTGGATGAATTACATGGAGCAATTTATTTTACTAAGTTGGATCTTCGTTCAGGATATCATCAAATTAGAATGAAGACTAAAGATATTCCAAAAACAACATTTCGAACTCATGAGGGTCATTATGAATTTTTGGTCATGACTTTTGGCCTTACCAATGCACCTTCTACATTTCAAGGGTTGATGAATTCCATTTTCAAACCCTTCCTTAGAAAATTTGTGCTAGTATTTTTTGATGATATACTAATCGACAGCAGGTCTTGGAAGGATCATGTTGAACATGTTGACAGGGTGCTCAAACTATTGCAGGAGAAACAATTATATGCAAAAAAGTCCAAATGTTTCTTTGGAGTACAAGAGGTGGAATATCCGGGTCATATTGTATCTCACGAGGGTGTTAAAGTGGACCCTAACAAAATTAAAGCCATTAAGGAATGGAAAGTTCCCACAACCATAAAGCAGTTGCGAGGATTTCTCGGGTTAACAGGGTATTATCGCAAGTTTGTCAAGAATTATGGGAGAATAGCAGCACCTCTAACAACATTATTGAAGAAAGATGCATTTTCATGGACTCCTGAAGCAACTAAGGCCTTTGAACGTCTTAAGGAGGCAATGTGCCATGCACCGGTCTTAGCTACGCCAGACTTCACAAAAACCTTTATTGTAGAATGTGATGCCTCAGGAAATGGAATTGGTGCAGTTTTAATGCAGGAAGGAAGACCCATTGCTTTTGAAAGTCGTCCAATCAAAGGAAAGTATTTAAAAAAACCTATTTATGAGAAGGAAATGTTAGCAATACTACATGCACTAAAGAAATGGCGAACTTACCTAATGGGAAGACACTTCAAGGTAAAAACTGATCATGATAGTCTTAAACACTTTTTGGAACAAAGACTATCTTCAGAAGAGCAGCAAAAATGGGTCACAAAGATGTTGGTTTATGACTTTGAAATCATCTACAAAAAAGGGAAGCTAAATGTTGTTGCAGATGCACTCTCAAGAAAGGATGAAGAGGTGGAAGCATTTCTTTATGCCATTTCTATTATCCAACCAGATTGGATAACCGAAGTAAGGGATGAATGGGAGAAGGACGAAGAAGTGTGGACACTCATTAAAAATTTGCAGCAAGATCCTTGTACATTATAAGGATGAATATGAAGAAAATGATTTAGAGTCTGAATTAGAAGATAAAATAGTTGTACATTCTAATGTAGGAAAACAGTTAGATAATTCAGATGTAAATACTCATGTAGATAAAGTTGTAAATAAATTAGAATTGCTTGAAATAGATCCATAAAAAGAAGAGTTTGAAATACTTCAGTTAAAGGATAATGTTTTACCTAGAGGTTTGGTTCCACTAGAAGAATTATTTGATTTCAATGATGTAGCTAAGAATCCTAAGATTGATCCCACGGGGGAAGATGTAGAAGAGTGTAATATAGGCAGTGAAAAAGATCCTAAAATGATAAAACTGTCAAAATAATTACCTGTTGCTGAAAAAAAATAATATATTTCTTTATTGAAATAATTCATTGATGTCTTTGCCTGGAGCTATGAATACCTCAAAGCATATGACACTAGTATTATACATCATAAAATCCCAATTAAAGAGGATTATAAACCATTTAAACAAAAACTTCGTAAAAAAAATATAGTTTCGACACCTCTGATTGAGAAAGAAATTAAAAATATTTATGAAGCTAAAATCATAGTTCCTCTTAGGTACTCCAAATGGGTGTCTAACATAGTGCCAACTAGGAATAAAACAAGAGAAATAAGATTATGCATAGATTTCATAAACCTTAATAAGTTCTCCCTAAAAGACAACTACCCTTTGCCAAAAATGGATCATATATTACAGAAGGTAGTTGGATCTTGTAGGATTTCTTTATTAGATGGTTTCTCATGCTACAACCAAGTCTTAATTCATCTTGATGATCAGGATAAAACAGCTTTCACTACTCCATGGGTGACCTTCATGTATGTGAAGATGCCCTTTGGATTAATGAATGTTGGAGCCACTTTTCAAAGAACAATGGATATTGCCTTTGTTGATGAAATTGGTAGGTTTATTGTGATCTATCTAGATGATATTACTGTCTATTCAAAAAATGATGAGGAATATTTGTTACATCTGAGAAGAGTGTTTGAAAAAATTAAAGGTTTGGAATTTCATTAAATCCTAAGAAAACACTTTTTTTCCTTGAATAAGGAAAAATTTTGGGTCATATTATTTCTAAATATGGTATTAGGATTGATCCCAGTAGAATTGAAGCTATATTTTAAATCGACCATCCTAGAAACATTAAGGAGCCTCAATCATTTATTGGCAAGATTAATTTCTTAAGAAGATTCATTCCTAACCTTGCAGAACTTCTTAGAAATATAACAAATATGCTGAAAAAAGATTCAGAAATAAGAAGGAACATTGAAGCTGGACAATCCTTTGATCATGTTAAACAAGCATTGACAAAAGCACCAGTCTTGATTAGTCCATATTTCACTAAAGATTTTATAATATTTTATTTTGCATCTAGACATACTGTTGCAGCTATTTTATTATAGAAAAATAATGAAGGGTTTGAAAAGCACATTGCATTCTTTAGTAAGGCTTTAAGGGATTCAGCATTGAAATATAACAGAATGGAAAAACAATTCTTGGCATTAATAAAAGAAATCAAAGATTTCAGAGTGTGTATATCCTACATTCCTATATAATTTCTTATGTACCAAATTCAATGGTCAAGGATATTTTAAATCAGAATGTGCCTGATGGTAAAAGAGGTAAATGGATTACTATCATTCTTGAGTATGAATTAGAAATCAATCCCACCAAGCTTATCAAAGGACAAGGACTAACCAAATTGATGGTTGAGTCTAATTTTCATGCATTGGATATCAACTTTGTCGCTGCATTAGATGATTAAGAGGAGCAAGAGACTCGAAAAATTGATGAGGCTTTTCTAAACGCACCCTGGTATGCAAACCTCATTTTTATTTTATTGTTTTATTCAATTGAAATGCTCCTCCTGGTTTAACAAAAACAAAGGCTAGATTTATAAAGTTAAAAGAAGTCAAGTTTTGCATCATAGATAATGTTTTATATTGGAAAGATGTTGGTGGTATTTTACTGAAGTGTCTATTTAAGGATGATGTAGAAATAACCATGCAGGAATTCCATGAAGGTGATTGCAGTGGAAATCTATACTGGAAAACCACTGCTAACAAAATCCTTAGAGATAGCTTATACTAGCCTACCCTTTTCCCTGATGTCCACAAGAAAGTAACCTCCTACCATAAATGCCAAATATTTGAGGGAAAAAGAAAACTCTTGCCTCTTCCATTAAAGCCTATATCTGTTGAAAGTACTTTCCAACAATGGGGATTGGATTTCATTGGTGAAATCCATCCACCTTCCTCTGCCCAACATAAATTTATTCTCACAACCACTAATTACTTTACTAAATGGATTAAAGCCACACCTTCCAGATTAGCCACTAATGCTGTCATCATTAAATTTCTGGAAACTAATACCCTCTCTATATTTGGAAGTCCAAGAAATATCATTATTGATCATGTTGTAGCCTTTAAATCCAAGAAAATGATATAATTTCTGTCAGAAATACCATATTACTTTGGTACGTTCAACTACTTATTACCCTCAGGGTAATGGGTTGGCTGAATCCTCAAATAAGAGTTTGGTCAACATCATAAAAAAGCTATTAGAAGACAACAAAAATTCATGGCACAACCAGTTAATTAATTCACTTTGGGTTGATACACTTACTACAAAGAAGTCAATTGGCAAGTCACCATATCTATTGGTTTATGGGATGGATGATGTTTTCCATCCTCTTTGGGAGTTCTAGTTATGAAGATGATTCAGGAATTACAGGTTGAGCCAAATGACACTTAGAGAAGGATTAATCAGACCATTCAATTGCAGCAATATAGGGAAGATGTTTACAATAAAACACAACTCATCCAGGAAAATGTAAAAAATATTTTTGACAGGAGAACTAAAGCTGATGATTTAAATCTAGGTGAAAAAGTTTTGAAGTGGGATTCTAGAAGAGAAGACAAAGGAAAAGATGGGAAATTTGAAAATCGTTGCAAAGGACCTTACATCATTTATGCTTTCAGAGGACACAATGCATTCTTTCTTAAAGATCTAGATGGAGAAGAAATTCCTGGTGGTCCAATGAATAGCAGAATTTTGAAGCATTACTTTTCTTAGAATACATATTTTTCTTATATGAAATCATTGTAAATATCATTGTCTTTATAATTTTGATTGGGTAACCTATTGATAGAAGTTGAAGCCCACAAATAAGGCCCTAATATTTTGATTGATATGCTACCATAAGTACTCCAACAACAAAAGAAATCGGGTGCAGAAATTGCTGAAATGGGATACTTAAGGCTACTAATCAAATGTTCTTGACACTTCACATGGATAAGTTCCATCCCCAGTTGGAGCCACTGTTAGGGTCCTATAATTTATAGGATCTCAAGGTGATTAATTATTTTATCTCGGTAGTTTTATATCATAAATAATTTTCAATCTACAAATGATTAAAAAAAATACATAAAATAAAAATGAAAAGAGGGTATGTCTAAAAAAAAAGTGAATAAAGTGAAAAAGACAAAAAGAAAGAAACATTGAAAAATAAAAATAAAAATGAAATCAGAACCCCACAAAATAAAAAAATAGACAAAATATCACTGAAAGTGCTGAAAATTAAAATGCCACTACTGATAGATAGTTTTCATTATGTCAAATAAGGTTGTGCACAGCTTTTTAAAAAATTCCACAATGACTAGCTGTTTGTTTAAACCATACATCTTAATCACGGTCAAACAATTTTGAATTTTTGTAAATCACGCTAGAGAATAAATATTTTCCAAATAGTCTAATCTTGGTAAATCAATAGTTAGGTAGAAAATTACATTGATTCAACTATTTAATTTGAATCAAGAGGAGAAATAAGTGATAGAATAGAATAGATTTTTCATTAAAAAAAATGACATGGGTTTGCTAGTCTAAATTCACCCCTGGAAGAAATAAAAATGTTAGTTTAGCAAAAAGAAGGTGAAATTGAAAGGGTAGGTAGAGGTGTTTTGGGCTTTGAAAAAGGATAAAAAATCATTTTATCCTAATTTTTATTCCATCATGCATTTGGCACATAAAGGGGCAAGTGACAAAAATCACTTTATCCTAAGTTTAAAAGTGTCGGGCGCATAAAGTGATATGCTTAATCCATTCACAATATATCCTAAGTTTTCAATACAAAATTAATGATCACTACCCGAAAAATGTCATGTCATATGTTATTAAACAACCTGCAGTTGTCTGCCATCCAATCTACATGCTCCCTGATCAACGACCCTCGTTAGCCTGCGCCCCTCCTCCCCCCCCCCCTTCCATCCTAGCTTTAACACCGGAGGGGTCTGAAATAAGCAGTTTCCCCACCAGGACCCACTACCACGTGGCCTCCTCCTCGCTCTTCGCATCCCCCCTACCTAAACCACTAACCAAACTACTACCCCCCCCCCAACCAAAAAACCACTTTCCGCTCATTTCCAATACCATGACCCCTACCCATTACATCCGTCATTACTACCGTGTCACGTCGTTAAATCCATTGCCAATGAAATCGCTTCCTGCGGTGTGTTGTCCATTAATATTTAATTAAAAATTTATGACCATTAATCCAACGAACCCATGCCAATTACAACTGAAACAAGTTGTTGCTATAAAAACCCTACAGTTTCATCCTTTTCAACCTTTATTGTGCTTTTATCTCTGCAAATCCAATTGTTTTACAAGTTTACACTGCGATAGTGTTTATCAGTTGGTCTGGATGCGACCAAAGTGACAACACTCTTTTTTTCGCTTTCAACTAATCAAACAACTACTGTGCATTCCTGGTAACCCTGTTTATCCCAATTCCAAAGGAATTCCTCAAAATTAATTAAATATTCCTCCTAAAAATAAAAATCAAGAGGAACCTTTCAATCCATTGGTCCACCCTCCCATAGATTTATATCATGTTCCTTTTGCTGATAGGGATTAGAAAATAAATGAAACACAATGTGGATTTGAGCTATTTGAAATGTATTGCTGGTTGGAAGATAAATTTATTGATAAAGCAGATGATATTGGACTCTGGGAGTCCAATTTACCTCATTATATCTTCCCTCACACATTAAATTCCCCTGAATTCATCTGAAAGTTCCAATCCTGTTATATTCCTAATCAAAGAGCCATCATTTCGCCTACTGGTGAAAACCTTTTCACCATCACTGCCCAGTCAATTGACTAGATGATGCAAGCTCCCTCTGTGGAAAATATCACTCCTTTCTCCTTAGAAGCCCTCAATGAACTATACCAAAAGATCGATTTTTCTAAAAGAGCTAAAATATTTGACATATTTCTACGTGAAAGAACTCAATTGCTAAAGAAAAACCCTCCATACCCTTCCTCCATCTTCCCTGATCAGGTTAAGCAGATTATAATAGTCATTTCATACCTCCTTGGCTATTATTCTGATCAATGGGTAGATGAACCAATTTTAGGCTTCCTCTCTATCTTTTCCACATACAGCAAACCATCAATCATTTTCAATTTCGCCAATTCCTGGCAGACAACATCCATGAGAAATTTATCAAGTTTCAGACTAAAGAAGTGTTTAAATAATATTCTATTTTTGTATATATTTTTGTGTATTATCAGGCAGATAGATTCAAATTTTCCATGCAGAAGCTTGATGAAGAAGGTAACCAAAAATCAATCATCTTCTAGACATCTTTGGTGATGAAAGAACATAAGGAATTCTCTTACAAAGAGTTCATTGAACTGTTCGTTCATCTAGTTATGAGTGTTCTGAGCAGTGAAACCTAACCCAGGATAGGTGAAGACATTAAAAGAATACTTCATTTGTGTGATCCAACCAAGACAGGAGACAGGTACTTATACCAGAATTATATTGAGATTAGAGTCTATGGATGTGATATTGAGCCTTATAAGCTCCCAACATTCCTCCCCATGAGGAGTTTTTCTCTTGATTATATCAAACAGATGTTGAATGCAGATGAAATTCACTTTGTATCAGCCAAGAATAAGTCTCAATTCAGGATAAAGACATAGATTGGGCGCTTTATTTACAATAGCAGGTCAGCAGGGGAGGAAGCAGATAAGATATTGAAAGAAATTAATTTCAGCTTGAGTTTCACTTGGTCCTATGACCCTTTGGGAATCATTTCAAAGCTGAGAGTAGAGAAAAAAACTACTCGATATATTTATACCCGGAGGCTTGAGATATAAAGGTACATGAACCAGTCAAGGGCTAAAAACACATTGCAGGAAGATGAGGAGCATGTAGTATCAACATCGACAGCACAAACTGCTATCCCACAGGAAAAAGAAGTGAAAAGGAAAAGATAAGAAGAGTCACCTTCAGTGACTAATAGTGCAGGTAAACAATTTAATATAGTTTACAAAAAAAGAAAAAAGTTGAATCCTAAAGTTGACACAGATACAAATTAAGAGAAAGAAGTTTCTATGGTCACTAAAGAAACCCCTTCCTCCTCTCAAGTAGGTGGCCAATCCACTGCTTCTCCCACAAATTCTTCAGTATCTCATGACTAGCAACAAGCTATCTAAAAAACTGAGGTTGTCCAATGTGAGAAGGAGAATACAATTTTTGATAGGTTGAGGGAAATAAAGCTCAAAAATGAAATCCTAAATAACAACACTTATGCCCAATTCTTGAAGCAGACTTCTAGTTCTCAAAGTAGGTTGTTGTCAGTATTTCATTCAAAGAAGGGTAAGATGCAAATGGCCTTCCTTAAGGCCCAAATTCCATAGCCAAAGTCAACATCCGAGTATAAGAAGACAACCTTTGAATTTAACATTAAATATATTCATCAGATTGATCAAATGGAGATGCATAAGCATACATGTGAAATGATTTCATCAACTCTCACTAATACTACTATGAATATTTTCAAATTCCATGTTTCCTTGTCCAATATCCAATCACAATTGAAAATGGAGAATATCTCTTCTCTTGCTAAGGATACAAGGATTAAATCCTTAGAATATTTAGTGGTCAAGATAGGATATGATCCCTCAAATATAAAGGTGAGGTCAAGAGAGGAGATATTAAAGTTGAAGCTTTGTCAGTACCAGCATCCTCTTACCAAAGATATTGAGAAGACAGAGACCCAAAATACTAACATGATGAAGCTCATCATGGAGAAAAATGCACAAATAAGATAGATGGAGACTGAGATGGAAAATATGATCAAATAAAAGGAGCAGACTGCAAAGTTGTCCATGGTTCCATTGGATGTTGTTCCTCTTACAACCATTGCCACAACTACAACTTCTACTCCAAAAAATACACAGATAACAGATGGTGCTAAAAATTGACTAAGGAATTTGAAAATCTGTTCATCCAGACATAAGAGATTAAGAAACTGTAGGACTAGGTTAAAGTGTTACAAGACCAGAGGACAAGGAGTGAAGCTTCTCATTCAGTAGAAGCACAAAGAACTCAAAAGTTGATAGAAATATTACAAAAGTTAGAAAGTGAATAAACAATAGGAAAGACCTTGCCCCAAGCTGAGGAAATCATCTGGACAGGCATCATGAGCTCCATTGCTGAAATATGGCCTTGCATCAAGATTATCTTTGAGTAGAAGGAGTTTATAAAAAAAGAAACCGATTCTATAATAGAGATCAAGCAAGAGTTGGGAGAAATGCCTACAACAAAAACAAACATCATCAAGTTCCTGAACTCTAAAACATATATGAATTGGATGATTTGGGAGTAGATTACATGAAAGAAAATATTCTAGAAGTGAAGAGGATTCTTACTAAGAAGAATCTAGTTGTTCAACTAGAAGAAAAGTGCCACAGTCTAAATATAGCAGTTAACAGATTCTTTGCCAGAATTGAGCCTATAACACAGAAGGACCTGCCTTCTTTATTTGTAATTAATGATAAGTTAATTAATTATGAAGATTATGTCAGGAAAATAAAGGAGATAACCAGGGACAGATCCAAATTTGCAAGCATCAAAGGCAGCATGACAGGCATAACATTTTTGGAAGCTACGGGTAATGATTTTTTCATCCAGCATGAAGTAAATCATGTTTTTGTTGTAAAAACCACTTTTTCCTTATACACAGAGGTTGATTAGATTTACTGAAATGTAATTAAGTTGACCATCCCAAATGAAGATCGGTGGGATAAGCTCTGCGAATTACAAGATTGAGTAGTAGTTCGAAGGAAGTTAGCACAGGCCAGCACATCATCCAACACATCATAGGAATAGGCCTATTCAGTAAACTGTTTCCTCCAAAATAGTGAAAACATTCCAGATCATTGTACACCTTGCCTATTATTGTGTAATAGTTCGATTTTATTATTTGATATCATGCTAATAATATACTATCGGTTGAGATAGAAATTATGTAAATCCTTTTTGTAATTAGTATAAATACTTCACAGTTTGAAGTATTAAGGGTTGATTACTGAGTATAATTTATAATAAACATTATAATTTCCAAGTTGTTGGAAGCATCAACGAAACAAGAACATTTTCACAGGATTCATGCATTGTACTCACTAGTGATGTTATTTTATTCTGTAAATGTGTTATTCATTTTTTTCCTTTATTCATTGTTGGAAGTTAAGGTTTTTGCAGGCTCTCGAATTTCATCTAAAAGAGGTGACCTTGGGAAAATCGCCATAACTCTCTTTGAGCATCAGATTGGATTTCTATAAAAAGTGGCCAAAATTACATGGACTATAGTTTCCTGTGTATCAATTTCATAGCCAAAGGAGGAAATAGTGACACGTGGCATGCCATACAAGTTCGATCTACTAAACCAGTCCATAATTAGTTCATTATGGGAGATTGGGCCTAACTTTTCCTTGAAGCATCCAAATCAGGTCAGACATGTGTCATTCGAAAGAAGTTTTAGAGGGCTACTACAAGACCAAATTTCAAATATTGAAGATCTGGAATCACATAGATAACTCAATTTCAATATGGAGCCCCTCAAAAGCAAGAAAAATGTGTGTATTTTTTTCAAATTGCATAAGTATTGTTTGAAAAATAAGTTTGAAGTGATTCCAAGGGCATACTGAAGCATAGATATTAGTATTGGGTTCTAAAATTCCCCCCAAAAATAATTCAACATCCATTAAGCCCTCATAATAATCTACTATGAATCATGAATATGATGAAGTGAAACATGATATATCAAAATTACAAGAGCAAGTGCACCAAATTTCGTTCTCGCAAAGAGAAAAAAAAAATGAAATGGAAGTTTTGAAGAAAGGCATGGAAGCTAATATAGAGGGTTTGAAGAAATGCGTGGAATCTAAGATGGATTGTTTGAATAATGGCATGGAAGACATGGAAGAAAAAATGAAAGACAACATGGAAGAAATGAAGAATGATCTAAAAGAAAACATGGGAGGTTTGACAAAGTTGATACAAGACATGATTCCTAATGGCGAAAAGATAGTAGAGGAAACTCATTATGAGAACAAAATAAATCTTATCGTGATTTCATGAACTCTACTATTGGATTGAAGACCCACCATATTCCAAAGATCGATATGAGGAAGTTTGATGGCAAGGATCTTGTAACATGGATACTACAAATGGAGCAATATTTTGATCTCAATAATGTGCAAAACACACAAAATGTATGCCTTGCAACTTTATATTTAGAACAAAATACATTTTCATGGTATCGATGGCTTTTCTCCCGTAAAAAAATTGTCACTTGGTCAATTTTTACGGAGGAAATGATAGCACATTATGAGGATAAAAATAGCAACACCTTCTTTAGCCAATTGATACATCTCAAAGAAAAGAGTTCAGTGGTGGAGCACATTGAGGACTTCCAAAAATTGAATATAAGGGCAGCTCATATTCCAGAGGAACACAGGATTGATGTCTTCATAGGAACTTTAAAGGATAACATCCAACATGAGGTTCACCTTTGGGAACCTGATTCATTGGAGAAGGCATTCAGGTTGGCAAGAAAAATTGAATGTAAAATTATGGTGACAAGGAATCCTACCACTCACATCTATAAAGATGGAAGTGTTGATACTGCTAGAATTCCACAACCTACAAGGTTGACACCACAACAATTGGAAGAAAAAATATAAAAAGGGTTGTGCTGCAGTTGTGATAGAAAATACACTAAGGGTCATAAGTGTGCTGAGAGTAAATTAGTTTACATAGATTGTGAAGAGGAGGAATAAAATGAGCAACAAACTTCAAAAGAAGAGGATATACACCAGGAACAAACCCTATAGAAAGAAGAAATGAGTCCTACCATATCCTGTAATGCATTGGCAGGAATTACTACTCCTCAAACTCTCAATATAGAAGGACATATCAAGAAAAAAAAGGTAATGGTGTTGATTGATTCGGGTAGTACCCATAATTTTATTCATTGTAAGGTAGCCAAGGAATTGAATTACTTCCTATACTTAGCACCAGAGTGTCAAGTGATGGTTGCAATAACTATAAATTGCTTTGGAAAATTCCATAATATCAAGATAACCATGGGGGAATATGTATTGAAAATTCCAATGTTTTCCATTCCAATGGGAGGTATTGATGTTGCACTAGGAGTACAATGGTTACAATCTTGGGGAATATAGCCTTTAATTTTGAAGAACTTTTCTTGAAATTTTTTTCGGAAGGAAAAGAAGTCGAATTACGGTGTATCGCAAGGAAGCCGAGAAATATAATAATCTCTAATGTCATGAAAAATCTTCTAAAGAAAGAACAACGAGGTGTAATTGCACAATTATGCTCACTATAATTTCCAACGTAAAAATCATTTGTTTCTCTAGATCTCCAAAATTCTTGGAAAATCATTCCAAGGTGTTTGAAACTCCCAAAGGACCCCTGCTTATTTGTGATCATGATCATGCTAATCATTTGATTCCAGGAATTTTTCCTCCAAACATCGGGCCTTACAGATATCCTTATGTCCAAAAGAGTGAAATTGAATGTATGATTGTAGAAATGTTAGAGGCTGGTATAATTCAACCTAGTAAACTTTCTTTCTTTTCTCTAGTAGTAATAGTGCACAAGAAGAATGGATCATGGTGCATGTGTCCGGATTATAAGAAGGGATTTTCTGTAGTTGTGATAGAAAATACACTAAGGGTCATAAGTGTGCTAAGAGTAAATTAGTTTACATAGATTGTGAAGAGGAGGAAGAAAATGAGCAAGAAGAATGGATCATGGTGCCTGTGTCTGGATTATACGGAGCTCAATAAGCTCAATATTAAAGATAATTTCCCATTCTAGTTATTGATGAATTATTGGATTAATTACATGGAGCTATTTATTTTACCAAGTTGGATCTTTGTTCAAGATATCATCAAATTAGAATGAAGACTGAAGATATTCTGAAAACAACATTTTGAACTCATGAGGGTCATTATGAATTTTTGGTCATGCCTTTTGGCCTTACCAATGCACCTTCTACATTGGAAGGGTTGATGAATTCCATTTTCAAACCCTTCCTTAGAAAATTTGTGTTATTATTTTTTGATGATATATTAAACTACAACAGGTCTTGGAAGGATCATGTTTAACATGTTGACAGGGTGCTCAAATTATTGGAGGAGAAACAATTATATGCAAAAACCTCCAAATGGTTCTTTGGAGTAAAAGAGGTGGAATATCCGGGTCATATTTTATCTCATGAGGCTGTTAAGGTAGACCCTAACAAAATTAAAGCCATTAAGGAATGGAAAGTCCCCACAACCATAAAGCCGTTGCAAGGATTTCTCGAGTTAACAGGGTATTATCTCAAGTTTGTTAATAATTATGGGATAATAGAAGCACCTCTAACAACATTATTGAAGAAAGATGCATTTTCATGGACTCCTGAAGAAACTAAGGCCTTTGATAATCTTAAAGAGGAAATGTGCCTAGCACTGGTCTTAGCTACGCCATACTTCACAAAAACCTTTATTATGGAATGTGATGCCTTGGGAAATGGAATTGGTGTTGCTTTAATGAAAGAATGAAGACCCACTGCTTTTGAAAGTCGTCCAATCAAAGGAAATTATTTACAGAAAGCTATTTATGAGAATAAAATGATGGCAATTGTACATGCACTAAGGAAATGGTGACCTTACCTAATGGGAAGACACCTCAAGGTAAAAAATGATCATGATAGTCTTAAATAAATTTTGGAACAAAGATTATCTTCAGAAGAGAAGAAAAAATGGGTCACAAATATGTTGGGTTATGACTTTGAAATCATCTACAAAAAAGGGAAGCTAAATGTTGTTGTAGATGCACTCTCAAGAAAGGATGAAGAGGTGGAAGCATTTCTTTGTGCCATTTATATTATCCAACCAAATTGGATAACCGAAGCAAGGGATGAATGGAAAAAGGACGAAGAAGGGTGGACACTCATTCAAAATTTGCAGCAAGATCCTAGTACATCTAATACATTTAGTTGGAAAAATTATTCCTTATGGTACAAATATCACTTCTATCTTTGTAAGAATTCCCAACTAAAACAAAAATTCTTTTGGAATTGCACACTTCTGCCTTAGGAGGACACTCAAGAATTTTAAAAACTTACCACGATCTGAAGAAATATTTTTTTTGGGATGGACTTAAATATGATATTCAAAATTTTGTGGCAGAATGTTTGGTTTTCCAACAAAATAAAGTTGAGACAATTATGACCTCGGGTCTTCTACAACCTTTATCCATTCCAAGTCAACGTTGGGAGGATATTTGAATGGATTTTATCACAGGTTTACCTAAGTCTGAAGGAAAGGGTGTCATCATGGTGGTATTTGATATACTTACCAAGTATGCACACTTTTTTGCATTATCTTGTCCATTTAAATCAAGTACAGTTGCTATTGCATTTATGGAAACAATTCAAAAGCTACATGGAAACCCAAAGATTATTGTAAGTGATAGAGATCCCATTTTTTACTGGAAATTTTTGGACGAAATTATTTTCTTGTTTGGTTACTCAACTAGCTCATAAATCATCTTATCATCCTCAATCCAATGGGAAAACTGAGATAATGAAAAAAAATTTGGAAGGATATCTTCATTGTTTTGTATCTGATAAAAAAACAAAACGGTTCAAGTGGTTACCTATGGCTGAATGGCAGTATAACATTTCCTTCCATACTGCAGCAAAAATGACCCCATTTATGGCACTTTATGGATATCATCCACCATCCATCACATCGTCTTTAAGAGAAAATTCTAAGGTTCAAGTAGTGGAAGATCACATTGAGTATCGACAACAAGTTCACCAACTCTTAAAGGATAACCTAAACTTGGCACAAAATCGAATGAAACAACAAGCAGATCAACATCGCAACGAGAGAATTTTTGAGGAAGGATTTTGGGTATTTTTACGGCTACAACCATACAAAAAATTCCCCTCAAGCAAGCTAAGAAGGATAATAAATTATCGCCAAAGTACTGTGGTCCTTACAAGGTGTTGCAAAAGATCGGTACTATGGCATACAAATTGGAGCTTCCTGCTTCTTCTCGAGTGCATCTAGTTTTCCATGTTTCATGCTTAAAGAAGGTTATAGGTGAAAAAATTCCAGTTCAAACAATATTGCGAGAACTTGATGAGGAAGAAAAAAACATATTGGAACCTGAAGCAGTCATGGAAACAAGAACTTGACAACTACGAAATCGATCAATTTCATAGTATCTCATCAAGTGGAAGAATTTACCCACTAAACATTCTACATGGGAGGATGAGAATTTTATATAGAAGCATCCATATCTACTCAAGCATTGAGGACAATACATTTTTGGAGAGGGGCATGTTAGGTCCCTATATAACTAGTGTAGTCCCTTATTGTTGTGAGCGTGGCCCCCTTATGGTTATTGTTATACCCCTATAACCCCCATATTGTTATTATTGTGCCCTTACATTATTATTTTTAGGTTGGCTAGGATTATATTGTGACCCCATAGAATCATATATATAGAAAGGAGGTTTTTTCATTTGTATCATCCAAGAATTTCTCATTTATTTAATGTAAAGGAGGTTTTCCCCTCGAAGTGGCTTAATTCTAAGGCATTGATCTCTCCTTTCTTCTATTTTTGGAGTTGGTTTCATAACAACCAACCATTCATACAAGCCATAATTAGTCTTAAATTTTGTTTTCCACTCATCCGCTTTTCTAATCCTAATCTGATGATATCCACTTTTCAGATCTATATTAGAAAAATAGCAAGCACCACTTAAACAATCCAACAAATCATTTATATAGGGTAATGGAATTCTATACATGATTGTGTTTTTATTTATCATCTTGAAGTTCATGCACATTCTCTAACCACCATAATTATTTGGGGTCATCACTATTGGAACTATGCATGGACTAAGGCTCTCTGCGATCGGTCCCTTATCCAGAAACTCTTGCACTTGCTTCATAATTTCGTCATTCTCCTTAGGTGTCATTTTGTACACAACCTTATTTGGCAGGTTTACTCCATGTATCAAGTCAATATGGTAACTTATGCTTCTTATAGGTGGAAACTCAATTCAACCTTTCTTTAATATCAACTGGAAAATTTGTATTTGTAGTGGTTGTGAGAATTACTCGAAGATTGAAAAATAAACCATACTTTACCTCGTTTTCTTCAACTTGATACATAAATTATTTCTTACTTAGAAACAAGACTTTTGGGTCAATATTCACTACTACATATTCCTCTTATAATGGCACCAAATTATGCTTTATACCATCCTTTTGAAACTTATAAGTGTTCTTCTTCCCATCATGTGTAACAATATTGTGAAACTGACAAGGTCTACAAAATAGAATGTGGTACACAACCATTGGCATAACATCACAAATAATTTTATCCCTATAGTTGTCTATCTGCAACTCCAATTCACAGTGTTCATTCACCAACAGTTCATGGCCATTTGAATCCAATACACCTTATAGGGTGTTAGGTGTCTAGTATTCTTTACCTTCAACTTTTCTACCACCTCTGTGAACGCCAATTTATCTGTACTTATAGTGTCATCACCACCTTGAAACACTTCCCTTTGACCTTGCAAATAGTCCTAAACAATGCCTTTCTTAGAGCTAGTGCAATAACTTCCCTCGTAGGTTTCAATAGTTCTCTCTTCAATAATACAAACTCCCCTATCTTAGGTACATTCTCAACTTCATGTACCTCTTCTCCTCTTTCTTTTTCTTGTGCAACAACAACATTTCTCAAGTCCAATATTTTGTTTTCTACGGATTCAAATGACATGTGTTCTATCATAACACATCTATAGCATTTGTATTCTCTTCCTATACCTCTACTTATTCCTCTATAATAACCTATTCACCCTCTGGAGTCACTTCTTGATGATTGTTTTTTACTCGAACTACTAGCTCCATCTTGCGAGAATGTAGATCTCCCACTACTGGATTGTTGTGCTCTTTCTCTAGAAATTTTTTTCCCTCTGCCAGACTTCTTCCTTGCAAGTTCTTATTTAGCTTTCAAAGTAGTTTGATTGCCTAATCTACAATTTTAGGATATAATATGCTAATCTCATCTTGGATATCCAATATGAGGCCATTTATATACCTATTTTTCTTCTTTGTAATGTCCTCTGTAACGAACAAAGTTCGTATACACAACAAATTTGAAATGATTTCTTAAACTCTCACTAATACTACTATGAATATTTTCAAATTGGAGGTTTTCTTGTCCAATATCCAAACATAATTGAAAATGGAGAATATCTCTTCTCTTGCTAAGGATATAAGGATCAAATCCTTAAAATATTTAGTGATCAAGATAGGATATGATCCCTCAAATATAAAGGCTACATAGGAGATAATAAAAAATAAGAATGTTGAAATATCAGCATTGAGGAAGCAGTTGAAGTTGTTGGCTACTAAAGATCCTCTTACCAAAGATATTGAGGAGACAAAGACCCAGAAGACTAATATGATGAAGATCATCATGGAGAAAAATGAACAAATAAGATAGATGGAGACTGATATGGAAAATATGATCAAACAAAAGGAGCAAACTACAAATTTATCCATGGTTCCATTGGATGTTTTTCCTCTTACAGCCATTCCTACAACTACAACTTCTACTCCACAAACTACATAGATAATAGATGGTGCTAAAAATTGACTAAGGAAGTTGAAAATCTATCCATCTAGAGAGAAGAGATTAAGAGAATGTAGGACCATGTTAAAGTGTTACAAGACTAGAGGACAGGGAGTGAAGCTTCTCATTCAGCAGAAGCACAAAGAGCTCAAAAGTTGATAGAAATATTACAAAAGTCAGAAAGAGAATAAAAAATAGGAAATACCTTGGCCCAAGCCAAGGAAATCATCTAGACAGACATCATGAACTCCATTGATGAAATTTGACCCTGCATCTAGATTGTCTTTGAGCAGAAGGAGTTAGTAAAAAGAGAAATCAATTCTATAATAGAGATAAAACAAGAGTTGGGAGAAATGCCTACATCATAAAAAAACATCATAAAGTTCCTAAACTCTAAAAAAAGATATGAATTGGATGATTTGAGAGTATATTACATGAAAGAAACTATTCTGGAAGTGAAGAGGATTCTTACTAAGAAAAATATAGTTGTTTAGCTAGAAGAAAAGGGCCACAGTCTAGAGATAGCAGTTAATATATTCTTTGCCAGAATTGAGCCTATAACACAGAAGGGTTTGCCTTCTTTATTTGTAATTAATGATAAGTTAATTACTTATGAATATTATGTCAGGAAAATGAAGGAGATAGCTAGGGACAGATCCAAATTTGCAAGCATCAAAGGTAGCATGACAGGCATAACATTTTTGGAAGCTATGGGTAATGATGTTTTCATCTAGCATGAAGTAAATCATGTTTTTGTTGTAAAACCCACTTTTTCCAGATACACAGAGGTTGATGAGGTTTACTGCAAGGTAATTAAGTTCACCATCCCAGATGAAGATCAGTGGGATAAGCTATGCGAGTTACAATATTGAGCAGTAGTTCGAAGGAAGTCAGCACAGGCCAGTGCATCATCTAACAAATCAACCAATACATCATAAGAATAGGCCTTTTCAGCAAACTGTTTCCTCCAAAACAGTGCCAGCATTCCAGATCATTGTACACCTTTCCTATTATTTTGTAACAATTTGATTTTATTGTTTGATATCACGGTAATAATACATTTTCAATTGAGATAGCGATTCTATAAATCCTTTTTGTAATTAGTATAAATACTTAACAATTTGAAGTATTAAGGGTTGATTACTGAGTATAATTTCTGATAAACATTATAATTTCCAAGTTGTTGGAAGCATTAATGAAACAAGGACATTTTCACAGGATTCATGCAGTGTACTCACTAGTGATGCTTTTTTCTTCTGTAAATGTGTTATTCATTGTTTTTCCTTTCTCTGTATTTATGAAAATCTTAATTGAATAACAAAAACTGTGATAAATAAGATTTTTTACTTAGAGCACCCTATTCTAGTTGTTTGTAATTTACATATTTTCTGCTGAGTCAAATTGAAGAATACTTCATTTCTCTTAAATTTCTACTGAATTCTATGTTTCTTCTATTTTCATAATCCATTTAAAATCCTAAAATATCCAGTTAATGCAAACTATCTTGCCCTATGGGACTCCTTAAAAATTGATGTAGATCCAGTTAAATCTTTAGACTCTATAGCCCAATGGAATTATAGCAATTTAATTAACCAAACAATCCAAATCAAACAAACAATCAGTACAATAATAACTAGCCTAAAATTCACTCAAAACAAAGTTAAATTTTACAGAGAGATCCCTTTGTGAAGCTGGGAGGGCTAGATCTTAGCTTCCACAGTGGTTTTGATGTTGTCCTCTATTTTTATTCTCAAAATCTCATAAACTACAAAATGATAAGATAGTGGCGACCATACTTGGGACAAATTGAAAATATTGTAATTTTCTTCGAATTCATATCCCTAGTTAAAAAAGTGTATGATAGGAATATTTTGAGACATTGTTTCCTTTTCATTTTTGTAAATAATAAGTGTGTGCGTGATTTAGATTTCAATTTTGGCTCCCAAAAGAGCTTACACTAGATCTCATCATAATCCAAAGCCTACAGTTATTATTGATGATCTTGAAAAAATGTTGAGAAGAAAAAGTATATCAGAGAGCCAAGGAAGTAATAGTCCTCCCCATAGAGCATATTCTCTCCCAAAAGATTTTGTTACCCTACAAGACATTGAATTTGAATTTCATTTTGAACATAATTAGTTTAGAACTAAGTCAACCAAATGGGTGGATAAAATAGTGGTAGCGAAAGCTATATTAAGACGTCATTATTTTGAATTACAGTCAGCCCAACCTAATATTGACCTTCAAATTATTCAAGATTTTGATAAATTGCAAGGTTTATTTTTAAGTCTTGACCTTTCTGTTCATGAGGCATATGTCCAACAATCCTTTGAACTCTCTTCCCTAACTTCTTTTGTAGTTTCATCTACTTCATCATAATCTGTACATCCCAGATCATCTAGTCCTACCCCTTCTATAGTTTCCACTACTACTCCGGTAGCTTCTCATTAAGCAACTCAAACCCCATATTCTCCCCAATACTCAACCACAATCCAACCTTTACCTTCACCAAAACCTCAAGTTTAAGTTTAGCCTCGACCTCGTAGTCAACCCCCACCTCTCATCCAACAACCACCTTTGATTAATCCACATATACCTATATTGGCATCCATATATGATTCACTTGTTCTTCAAGATCCTTTGGTAAACATGGCACACGATTATCAAACGATGATTCCACAATTTTATGGAACTGGACCTATCACTGCCCAACAACATGTAGATATGATGAATGATAGTTTTTACCTTCAAGAAGTAGATGGGGAAAATGTCAAAATGATTTTGTTTGCACAAAGTCTCACTAGAGAAGTGAGGAAATGGTTTAAAGCTTTGCCTCCTTCTAGCATTAATGATATCCATGCATTCCATTAAACATTACTTAACAAATGGGAAATTAAAAAGAACCCTCTTCAGATTCTATCATAATATGAAAGCATTAGGAGGGCACCAGGGGAAAGTGTCCAGGATTATTGCACTAGATTTAATAGTGTATACAATGCAATTCCTGCCAAAATTAAACCACCACAAGGTCTAGCCTTAATAAAATTCCCAGATGGATTGAGGCAAATATGTCTTACCAGATTAGAGAGAGGAATTCCTTAGCATTAGAATAAAGGAAAAGGGATGCATTGGGTGTAGAAGCCAATTTGTTAGCAAAGAGAGCTAGGATAAGAACTAAAAGAAGAGTCACCATGAAAGAAGAATCCTCAACTTCTTCTGTTGATGCAAAAATAGACTCATTAGTCAGAACGGTAGAAAGAATGATCGAAAGGATTAATATAAATTAAACGGTTGCTCCTAGAGAAAATCATCCTGCACAAAATCGTAATCAAAATCTTAGAAGAAATCCTCCCCAAATCAAACAGAGGGAACAAAAGCGCCCAGATCAACAAATTAGGTCTCCATTCTAGGAGAATTATGCTGATGATGATGGGGAAATAGTAGAAGAGGTAGAAGATAACCAAATAAATTTGATGCATATTAATTATTATGAAACAATTTTTCTCACTCAAGAAGAACAATTGATTTTTCAACTTTCCCAAATTGAGCTTGATTCGTAGGAATAAGATGATTACAAACAGGGACTTGAAAATGCTATTATGGAAGTCCATAGGAAATATAACCTTAGGAGTAATAAAAATTTAGGCACCCCCAACAAAAATAATTATGAGAATCCTGCTAAGAAAACCTCTGATACTGTTTTTAAGAAAACCTGAGACAATTATGCTAAGAAAACTGTTGATAGTTCTGGAAAAAATACAGCAAAAAATCCTACCAAAAAGATAGTTGAGAATACTTGAAAAACTTATCAAACTGATATTCCAACCACCAGTCAACAAAATGAACCTATATCAAAATAAATTGCTGATAAATCTAATTTCCTGAACTTGAATAAGATTCAAACATCGTTCAACATTGAGAATGAATTAGAAAAACTGAAAATTCCCTTTCCTCTAATAGAGTTAATGAATAAAAATCTATATAGATCTCAGGTATTGAAGGCTCTAAACATAGGGGAAAACACTGACACTGTTAATTTGAATGATGATAAGCTCAAGCTCCTATTTGGGCCAGAAGTTGATAGAAAACCACAGGAAGGAGGAGTTCCTCCATTCTATGTTAGCCTAAATGCTCATGATAATATTATCCATAATGCTACCTTAGATTCAGGTGCTTCGCACAATTTAATGCCCAAAGATGTTATGCAAAAACTTGGTCTTCACATTACTATACCTTAGAAAGATTTATATTCATTTGATTCCAGCAAAGTAAGCTGCTTAGGTCTCATCATATATGTATGTGTTACTCTAGCTCAAATCCCAGCTAAGAGTCTAGTAATGGATATAGTGGTTGCAAATATACCCCCTAAGTATGGCATGTTGTTGTCACGCTCATAGGGAGAAAAATTACAAGGGACCCTACAAATGGACATGACTTATGCTATCATACCAGTGTTTGGTCAGCATAGAATATTATATAGGGAAACTTTGATGAAATTCATGGTGTGTATTCAGGATAAACCACATAACTATCCCCTTTACTCTATCCACTCAGATTTAGACTCTTTCATTCTTTATGATGATGGAGATATCAATACTCAGGTTACTAATGTATAAAATGATATTTGTGAAACACATGAAGACCAAACACAAATTGTGGAACAAAACACTGAGATCTAACCTCTTTGGAACATGAGTTTTGATGGATCTTGTAGCAAAGGGAGTTCTGGAGTAGGTGTATGGGTTTCAAACACAGGAAACAACCATGCTGAAGGTCATTCATATAAGCTTAATTTTCAATGTACCAATAATATAACCGAGTATGAAGCACTTCTATTAGGATTTAAATTGTTGAAAAAATTAGGTGCCAAAATAATTTCCATTCATGGGGATTCTGAGTTAATCACAAAGCAGATTAAAGGAGAATACTCTGCAAAGCATCCTATATTGAGAGCATACAAAAATTTTGTGCATGATTTTCTAGAAACTTTTGCGGAATGTGATCTTGCTACAATTCCTAGAAATCAGAATATCCTTGCAAATGGTCCGGATTTTTCAGCCAGCACATGTAAAATGCCTCACCCCAATAGAAAATATACAATGGAAGTAAAACATCGACGAGTTGTACCAAACAATATGAAGTATTGGAAAGTGTTTGGAAATGACAAGCAAATTGAAAACTTTCTGCAATGTAAGGATGAATATGCAAAAAATAGTGTATATTTAGAGTTTGAATTAGAAGATAAAATAGTTGTATATTCTAATGTAGGAGAACAGTTAGATAATTCAAATGTAAATACTCATGTAGATAAAGTTTTAAATAAATTAGAATTGCTTGAAATGGATCCAGAAAAAGAAGAGTTTGAAATACTTCAGTTAAAGGATAAGGTTTTACCTAGAGGTTTGGTTCCACTAGAAGAATTATTTGATTTCAATGATGTAGCTAAGAATCCTAAGATTGAGCCCACATGGGCAGATGTAGAAGAGTGTAATATAGGCAGTGAAAAAGATCCTAAAATTATAAAACTGTCAAAATCACTACTTGCTACTGAAAACAAAAATACATTTCTTTATTCAAATAATTCACTGATGTCTTTGCCTGGAGATATGAAGATCTAAAAGCATATGACACTAGCATTATACAACATAAAATCAATTAAAGAGGATTATAAACCCTTTAAACATAAAATTCGTAGAATAAATCCAGTTCTGATGCCTCTGATTGAGAAACAAATTAAAAATATGTACTCCAAATGGGTGTCTAACATAGTGCCAACTAGGAAGAAAACATGAGAAACCATATTATGCATAGATTTCAGAAATCTTAATATGGTATCCCTAAAAGACAACAAACATTTGCCAAAAATGGATCAAATATTATAGAAGGTAGTTGGATCTAGTAGTATTTCTTTATTAGATGGTTTCTCAAGCTACAACCAAGTCTTATTTCATCCTGATGATCAAGATAAAATAACTTTCACTACTCCATGGGGGACCTTCATATATGTGAATATTCCCTTTGGATTAATGAATGTTGGAGCCACACATTTCAAAGAGAAATGAATATTTCCTTTGCTGATGAAATTGGAAGGTTTATTGTGATCTAACTAGATGATATTACTATCTATTCAAAAACTAATGAGGAACATTTGTTACATCTGAGAAGAGTGTTTGAAAAATGTAGAAGGTTTGGGATTTCATTAAATCTTAAGAAAACACTTTTTGGCCTTGAAGAAGGAAAAATTCTAGGTAATATTATTTCTAAAGATGGTATTAGGATTGATCCCATTAGAATTGAAGCTATATTGAAAATCAACCATCCTAGAAACATTAATGAGCTTCAATCATTTATTGGAAAGATTAATTTCTTAAGAAGATTCATTCCTAACCTTGTAGAAATTCTCAAAAATATAACAAATATGTTGAAAAAATATTCAGAAATAATATGGAACATTGAAGCTAGACAATCCTTTGATCAAGTTAAACAAGCATTGACATAAGCACCAAACTTGTTTAGTCCATATTTCACTAAAGTTTTTATAACATTTTCTTTTGCATATGAACATACTGTTGCGGTTGTTTTATTATAGAATAATAATGAATGATTTGAACAACCCATTTCATTCTTTAGTAAGGCTTTAAGGGGTGCATCATTGAAATATAACATAATGAAAAAAAAAATCCTTTTCATTAATAAAAGAAATCAAAGATTTCAGAGTGTATATCCTACATTCCCATATAATTGCTTATGTACCAAATTCAGTGGTCAAGGATATTGTAACTCAAAATGGATTTGATGGTAAAAGAGGTAAATGGATTGCTATCATTCTTGAGTATGAATTAGAAATAAAACCCACCAATCTTATCAAAGGAGAAGGACTAGCCAAATTGATGGCTAAGTCCAATTTTCATGCATTGCATATCAAATTTGTCACTGCATTAGATGATCAAGACGAGTAGGAGACTCCACAAATTGATGAGGCTTTTCTGAACTCACCTTGGTATGCAGACCTCATTTTTGTTTGATTCAATTTAAATGCTCCTCCTGGTTTAACAAAAACAAAGGCTAGATTTCTAAATTTAAAATAAATCAAGTTTTTCATCATAGATAGTGTTTTATATTGGAAATATGTTGGTGGTATTTTACTGAAGTGTCTATTGAAGGATGATGCAGGAGGGAATCATGCAGGAATTCCATGAGGGTGATTGCAGTGGACATCTATACTGGAAAGCCATTTCTAACAAGATCCTTAGAGTTGGTTTCTACTGGCCTACCCTTTTCCCTAATGTCCACAAGAAAGTAACCTCCTGCCATAAATGCCAAATATTTGAGGGAAAAATAAAACTATTTCCTCTGCCTTTAAAGCCTATATCTATTGAAAGTCCTTTCCAACAATGGGGATTGGATTTCATTGGTGTAATCCATCCTCCTTCCTCTGCCAAACATAAATGGATTCTCACAGCCACTGATTACTTTACTTAATGGATTGAATCCACACCTTCCAGATTAGCCACTGATGTTATCATCATTAAATTTCTGGAAACTAATATCCTCTCTAGATTTGGTTTTCCAAGAAAGATCATTAATGATAATGTTGCAGCCTTTAAATCAAAGAAAATGATATAATTCTACAGTAAATACCATATTACTTTAGGACAATTGATTATTACCCTCAGGGTAATGGGTTGGTTGAATCCTCAAATAAGAGTTTGGTCAACATCATAAAAAAGATGTTAGAAGACAACAAAAAGTCATTTCACAAGAAGTTAATTAATGCACTTTGTTCTGATAGACTAACTGCAAAGAAGTCAATTCGCATGTCACCATATCAATTGGTTTATGGGATGGATGTTGTTTTTACATCCTCTTTGGGAGTTTCAGTTATGAAGATGATTTAGGAATTGCATATTAAGAAAAATGGGACGTAGATGAGGATTAATTAGACCATTTAGTTACAGAAATCCAAGGAAGAAGTCTACAATAAAACGGAGCTCATCAAGAAAATGTCAAAAATATTTTTGACAGAAAAAACTAAAGCTGGTGATTTCAATCTGGGTGAAAAAGTTTTGAAGTGGGATTCTTGATAGCGGGAACCCCGCCAAACCCACAATATTCACTTGCAGATGCATATAAAAATGCAATTCCAGTTTCATGTCAAGTAAATCCACTTTCTGGGCAATTTCAACACATGCGGAAGCTTCTTATAATCAAGGTTATAAAATCCATTTCAAGAATATATGAAACAATATTCCACTTCATACCTGAATATATAAACTTACCTTCACCTCATGGTTTTCAAACCATCATTCAAGCTTAAATAAAACTCCATATATCATAAGCCCAAAGCTTATGATGTAGCCTTTGGAACGAATAACCAAGTCTTTAAATTAAATATTTAAAAACCATTAAAATTCTAGCATAAACACTTAGCCTACGCTTATCATTAGGCCCACACATCGATTTTTAATAAAAAAATTTCAATTTTTAAGCAACGCTGGTTCATACCTTGACTTATCAACCTTCCAACGCATTCACTCTTCGCATTTTCCACAATGCTAATTGCGTTATTTCATAACGCTATAAGCTTCCACGCTGCATTCAATGAAACCATTCATTCTGTGTCTTTTGATGCAAATTGCCTTCACCGATTTAGTTCAACCAACAGTATTTTATTTCACAATGAATAGAGTTAAACGTTGATTCAAGATTCCATCTCAAGCTATGGTATTTTCTTGCGTTCTACAGCAGAACCATCAATTTATGAACCATCGAACCATCGAATCAATTCAATCGATTTCAAAGTAAGGAACAGAGCTTGAATGCTTGTGGACTTAGACAGAGTTTTAAATTTCTTTCAATAAACATAGAATTAGAACCATTACGCTCTATACATTCATCTCTATAAATCGAGCTATTAATTCATCATTCCACAAACCTTTACTTCGTTGTTCCTCATTTCATAACGCCACTCCAGCGTTTATTCAAATTCTGCATACATTTTATCCACTACCAACGCTAGCTTGGTTCGAACTTGCATTATTAATTGAATTTTGCAATTCATAGACCCAATCACGCTTTTGCTCATGATTCAACCTTATTGAATTCCATTCGATTGTAATTTAAGAATCGGACAGGCTTAAAACAAAAGTTTTGTACTGATTTTCAACGCTGAAATGTAACTTACCATTACTCGTTGACCACGGTCCCTTATAACCTTATGCAAATGCATAATGAAAGTTAGATTTCTTCATACGATTGCAGCGTCGCTTCTTCCTTGCGCCATTTCTTCACGTTTATAATTCCGCTCCTCTTCATCGTTTGATTGCTATCGAATCACCATTTGTTTCATGCTTTAAGGAAATCGAACCAAATCATCTCCTATCTTCTGAGTCCGCTCAGACCTAAACTCTATTCCCAAGTATGAGTTTGCAAATCAAACAAAACAGATTGCTTTTACCATACCATGAATTCTACACTTCAAATTTAGGTCTTTAAATTTTCATATTCGTAGTGCCATTCTGTCTCCATAAATCTGTGTGAAATTATTCCATGATTTCATTCAATTAACAACATCCAATTAACCATCACTGCAACCAAAATCGATATACTCAAATGACTGAATTACAATTCAACTTTCTTCAATAGGATCAATCCTTCATTGATTGATCTTTCCCAAATGCTATGTATGCAAACTCAAATCAAATTTACTATTTCAAATAGAGTCACTCTTTCAGCTAATAACACAGAGTTTCATCATGTACACAATTCGGAATATTTTCCTTCATATATAAACATGAAATCAAATACAAAACCCTTCTTGATTTTGGCCAGATTTTCAAATCAATGGCCCTTTTACAAAGCCTGTAGGCTTACAAATTCTGTTGTCCAAACCTACTATTTTCCTCTAATTTTTCCTTCTAAGCTTATGAATTTATACAAATTTAATTGAACCAATTTAGGTTCAAATCCCTTCAATAACTCAACAAAGTCCTCAAAATATTCAAACCCCTACAATCTAGATTTTATCCCTAAAATCTTGAAACCAAATCTATCTTAGGCTTTCATAATTAATTCTTAAATATCTAAAATCTAATTTCCCTCATGTTCTCCATTCATATGGGAACATTAACAAATCCTCACAATAATTAATTAAAATCACTCAAAAAGCCTATTAATATTTACATAAAGTCAATATTTTCTCACAAACATAAGACCCCCTATGTTTAATAAAATACAAAGTATTTTTCGAATCTACTGCCCCTGCATCAGACTCCCAAGGTTGAAAGTGATTCATGATATCCTGATAATGTGCCTTTAATATCTGCCTCTTGGATCCCATACTTTGTTTTGTTGTTGTCCAATAGCTGCATTATTCTTCAACTGCACTTCTCTAGGTTTCCATATCTTGTTCTGCAACTTGCCTCCAACTATCCTTTCACAATCCTTGTTTGTCTTTCCCTTGCTGCAATTCTTCTGCTTTCTTTCTATTGTCTGCTGCTTCTGAGACACCTTCATCATCAGTCTTCTGATGCTTTCAATCTCTATGTCCAGCCCACTGCTACTGTCTCCAATTTTTGTTAATTCAGCTGCTGTAGCTGCTTTTGCTGTTACTGCTGTTACTGCTCTTTTTGCTGCCAACATTGATGTTGCTTCTGTCAATATTGCTTCACCGATTGCTGCTTCCTCCCCGATTGTTGCTGCCTCCCAAACTTCCTGTCCCTCTGCAACAATTTTCCTTTTCTCATCACCTGCAAATAAATTATCATTTAATTTTCTTCCTGCATTAATATACTCATTTATCTTTGTTTGTATACTAGTAAGCAAAATTAAATTCTGCAAACTAATATCTTCTCCTATTCTTTTCACAGCTTCAAGCATTTTCATTTCAGTGCCTGCAACATCTTTCTCCAGTTCAAATGTCTTCAGTAAACATTTCAGACATCTCATTTGTATTTGTTTCACATCAGTAGTATGCTTGAATTCAACATCTTCTTCTTCTTCGACAATTTTTAGTAATTGTCCTTCACCTTCTTGATTGATTCTGGCAATCAAATCAAGTTCTTCAAGCACTGTACCTTCATCCTTAGTCAGAATAGAACTATGATTCTCCATCACTGTAGCAGTTCCAAAATTCTACCCCAGAGTTTTCTCTTGGCTATTCAGACAAGCCAACTCCTCCTTGTCATGGATGGTAACAAGTCTCTGCATATAAGACATGACTGTCTCACTTCCTTTCTGCAATAGTTCCTCTTCTCTCAAGACAATTCCAAATTATGGATTGTCTTCTGCATCACCTATAAACACAATCAAATTGTTAGCTTCAAAATCACAAGACCCAATGGTCTCACTTGTTGATTCAGTCACCAAGTTTTCTCTCTGCAGTTCTAAGTCTCTTTCAAGACTCATAAAATCTTTACTGGCTTTATCCTCAGCTTTCTTTGGCAACACTTCAGTATGCTGCTCTGAGTTTTCTTCCAAATTCTTTGTCAACACATCAGTATGTTGATTTGCATTCAACATGAGACTGTCAACTAGTCTCTCCTTCTTTCCATCCTATGCTTCATGACTGTCATTCATGAAAACTTTCTTATCTTGCTTCTTCAGCAAATTATCCTGTGTGTAAGTTCTCTTCCTCTCCAATTCTCTTCTCTGGAGATCTAGTTTCCTATACAATTCAAAATTTTCATTAGGAGTAGAACTTGGAAACTTCACACAATTTTTCATACCTTCACTTGTCTTTGACCAATCATCAGATGGTATTTCTTTCTCTGCTCCAATATTCTGTCAAATATTCTCATGAAACCCTTCTGTCTTCATGCCTTCCTGAGATCTTACCATCTCAGCATTGATCTGAACAGATTTCAGAGTCAATTCCTTCTCCTTCTCTTTAAAAAACTCTAAAGCTTGTTCATCTCCCTGTGATGTACCTACAAACACACACAACTCATTATTTTTAAAACCGCAGGACTTTTCAATCTTGTTTGCTTTCTCAAGCACTTGCTTTTGAACATATCTGCATGTGGAACCTTCAAATTCCATCTCTGGTTCAAGAACTCTAAGTTCTTCCTTCAATAAGGCTATCTCCCTCTGCCTCAACCTCATCTGCAATGTTTTCCGAATCAATCTCTTTCCATTCAGTGGAAAGATCCATCCTCCCTTCTAGTTTTCCTGCTCTTGCAGCCATTCCTGTAGAACCTGCAATTGTACCTTCAACACTACAATATCTCTCTCTCTGACCTTATCATTCATATTACCTCTATGGCATTCCTATGAACCTCTTCTCTAATTCTCCATGAGCTTCTCACTCATCATGAGTTGTACTAGCCTCTACAACAACAAGCTCTCCTGCTGCCACTTGCCTCACAAATCCACTCATTGGACTTGGCCTTTTGGAAAGTACTGGTTTCTGAAACCTCTTGAGCACTTTCTTCTGCTCTTTCTAGGCTATCTCCTCAACTCACCTTCTCTTGAGAACACTGCAATTTTTCTCCCTATCCAACCTTTAGTTTAATATCAAGTTCACTGCCATCATCATCTTATCTGCAACAATAATTCTGCAATCATAAATTTCAAATCAGATTTAAAATTATTTTACCTGCAAGATCTTTGCAAGGTCTTGTCCTCCATTCATTTCTGCAAATCTCTATTCATTGCAACTCTGTGTACTTTGTTGTATATAAGATTTAAAAATCTGATCTTCCTTCATTCTTCATCACACATTCAGATTTAAAAAAAAAATCTTCAATTTCTCAAAAAAACTATCCTACTCTGATACCACTTGATGGCGGTAACCCCGCCAAACCCACAATCTTCACTTGCATATGCATATAAAAATGCAATTCCAGTTTCATGTCAAGTAAATCCACTTTCTGGGCAATTTAAACACATGCGGAAGCTTCTTATAATCAAGGTTATAAAATCCATTTCAAGGATATATGAAACAATATTCCACTTCATACCTAAATATATAAACTTGCCTTCACCTCATGGTTTTCAAACCATAATTCAAGCTTAAATAAAAATCCATATATCATAAGCCCAAATATTATGATGTAGCCTTTGGAACGAATAACCAAGTCTTTAAATTAAATATTTAAAAACCATTAAACTTCCAGCATAAACACTTAGCCTACGCTTATCATTAGGCCCACACATCGATTTTTAATAAACAAATTTCAATTTTTAAGCAACACTGGTTCATACCTTGACTTATCAACCTTCCAACGCATTCACTCTTCGCATTTTCCACAATGCTAATCATGTTATTTCAAAACGCTAAAAGCTTCCATGCTACATTCAATGAAACCATTCATTCTGTGTCTTTCGATGCAAATTGCCTTCACCGATTTAGTTCAACCAATAGTATTTTATTTCATAATGAACAGAGTTCAACGCTGATTCAAGATTCATCTCAAGCTATGGTATTTGCTTTTGTTTTACAGCAGAACCATCAATTTATGAACCATCGAACCATTGAATCAATTCAATCAATTTCAAAGTAAGGAAAAAAACTTGAATGCTTTTGGACTTAGACAGATTTTTAAATTGCTTTCAATAAACAGAGAATTAGAACCATTACGCTCTATACATTCATCTCTATAAATCGAGCCATTAATTCATCATTCCATGAACCTTTACTTCGTTGTTCCTCATTTCAGAACTCCACTCCAGCGTTTATTCAAATTCTGCGTACATTTTATCCACTGCCAACGCTAGCTTGGTTCAAACTTGCATTATTAATTGAATTTTGCATTTCATAGACCCGATCACGCTTTTGTTCATGATTCAACCTTATCGAATTCCATTCGATTTTAATTTAAGAATTGGACAAGCTTAAAACAAAAGTTTTGTACCAATTTTCAACGTTGAAATGTAACTTACCATTACTCGTTGACCACGGTCCCTTATAACCTTATACAAATGCATAATGAAAGTCAGATTTCTTCATACGATTGCAACGTCGCTTCTTCCTTGCGCCATTTCTTCACATTTATAATGCCGCTCCTCTTCATCATTTGACTGCTATCGAATCACCATTTGTTTCATGCTTTAAGGAAATCAAACCAAATCATCTCCTATCTTTTGAGTCTGCTCGGAACTAAACTCTATTCTCAAGTATGAGTTTGCAAATCAAACAAAACAGATTGCTTTTACCATACCATGAATTCCACACTTCAAATTCAGGTCTTTAAAATTTCATATTCGCGGTGCCATTCTGTCTCCATAAATCCGTGTGAAATTCTTCCATGATTTCATTCAATTAACAGCATCCAATTAACCATCACTGCAACCAAAATCGATATACTCAAATGATTGAATTACAATTCAACTTTCTTCAATAAAGATTGATCCTTCATTGATCGATCTTTCCCAAATGCTATGTATGCAAACTCAAATCAAATTTACTATTTCAAATAGAGTCACTCTTTCAGCTAATAACACAGAGTTTCATCATGTACACAATTCAAAATAATTTCCTTCATATATAAACATGAAATCAAATACAAAACCCTTCTTGATTTTGGCCAGATTTTCAAATCAATGGCCCTTTTACAAAGCCTGTAGGCTTACAAATTCTGTTGTCCAAACCTACTATTTTCCTCTAATTTTTCCTTCTAAGCTTATGAATTTATACAAATTTAATTGAACCAATTTAGGTTCAAATCCCTTCAATAACTCAACAAAGTCCTCAAAATCTTCAAACCCCTACAATCTATATTTTAGCCCTAAAATCTTGAAACCAAATCTATCTAAGGCTTTCATAATTAATTCTTAAATATCTAAAATCTAATTTCCCTCATGTTCTCCATTCATATGGGAACATTAACAAATCCTCACAATAATTAATTAAAATTACTCAAAAATCTTATTAATATTTACATAAATTCAATATTTTCTCACAAACATAAGACCCCCTATGTTTAATAAAATAAAAAGTATTTTTCGAATCTAATGCCCCTGCATCAATTCTAGAAGAGAAGACAAAGGAAAAAATGTGAAATTAGAGAATATTTGGAAAGGACCTTACATCATTTATGCTTTCAGAGGACACAATGCATTCTTTCTTAAAGATCTAGATGGAGCAGAAGCGCCTGGTGGGCCTGCGAATGGAAGAATGATGAAGCATTACTTTTCTTAGCATAGAGATTTTTATTACATGAAATCATTTTAAATATCATTATCTTTATTATTTTGATTGGGTAACCTATTGACAGAATTTGAAGCCCGCAGAGAATGCCCTAACCTTTTGATTGATATGCTACCATAAGTCCTCCAACAACAAAAGAAAGTAGATGTAGAAATTTCTTAAATGGGAAAATCAAGGCTACTGATCAAAAGTATTTGACACTTCACATGGAGAAGTGCCATCCCCAGCTGGAGCCACTGTTAGTGTCCTATAATTTATAGGATCTCAGGGTAATTAAGTATTTTATCTCAGTAATTTTATATTGTAAATAATTTTCAATCTGCAAATGATTTCCAAAAAAATACATAAAATAAAAATGAAAAGAGGGTATGTAAAAAAAATGAATAAAGACAAAAAGACAAAAGAAAGAAACATTGAAAAAAAAAATGAAATCAAAACCCCACAAAAGAAAAAATAGACAATATAACACTGAAGTGTTGCAAATTCAAATGCCACTACTGATAGATAGTTTTCTTTATGTCAAATGAAATAAGGTTGTGTGAAGCTTGTTTAAAAATGCCACAATGACTAGCTATTTGTTCAAACCCTGCATCTTAATCATGGTTGAGCAGTTTTGAGTTTTTGTAAATTAGGTTAGAGAATAAATATTTTCCAAACAGGCTAATCTTGGTAAATCAATAGTTAGGTAGAAAATGACATTGATTCAACTTTTAATCTAAATCAATAGGAGAAATAAGTGATAGAATAGAATATATTTTTCATTAAAAAAAAAAGGACATGGGTTTGATAGTCTAAATGCACCCCTGGAAGAAATAAAAATGTTAGTTTAGAAAAAAGAAGGTGAAATTGAAAGGGTAGGTAGAGGTGTTTTGGGCTTTGAAAGAGGATAAAAAATGTAATGTTCCTAAATTAGCTTCAACTAATTTGGAACATTAATTTTGCCTTATTTATTTTGTATTTCATGATTAATGAATAAATTGTAATGGAAGATGTCTAATCCTCTTGCAAATCAAGAATAAATCAGTGCCTATGTGAAAAGAGACATATTTAGGCCATTGGAATAGAATCTTGTAGGTGTGAAAGGGCCAAGACCACCAAAGAAGATCCTATTTGACTAAGTCAATAGCGTTGTCTAGGTTCATTGAACCTCCTTGATGGACTGTGCAGTTCTAGAAGGGGTTTCCAAGTGTGAAAGGAACCAAAAGATGAAAGTGGTTTAGGGTTTTCCAAGAGATTCAAATGTTATAAAAGGAGGATGAAGGCTCATGAGGAGGTTGTTGATCATATTTCATTTTCTGAGCTTGCTAAGGCAACTCCATTTCTCTTTGTTGTTTAGCAAGAGAAAGAGAGGATCTCTTGTTTAGGAATCCTCCATCCTTCTTTGAGTAGATCTTAGAGGGAAGTGTGCTAGATTGAACCACTATCAGGTTGGAGGCCAAGCTATGTTTGTATTGACAGCGCTGGCTCATTGAGGGTTTTGCTGCTACTGCAAGTGTAGTAAGTGGAATTCTAGATATGCAAGGATCTAGTTGTTTTTGGAGTCTCCTCTTAGGGAGGGTGTCTTGTGACCACCTGGAAGAGGGCCTCTATTGTATTTTGACTTCAGATTTGTATATTTTATCTATTTTAACATCCTGCTCAAGCTACTGTACATTCTCCTTTGTCTACTGCGTTATTTCCTATGTACTACTTCTCTATTGTCTAGATAATTCATTGTACTTGTTTATGGTGATTGAGGCTTGCCTCTCACCTTGAAGATTTATGAATTATCTTGTTGATATCTCATGCTCAGATCTGATGTATATTATGAATAAATTCATCTTCAAAAATTACTGAAGCTTTCTGCAATTTTGTGCACAAAAAGTTAGATCTACACTTTCTAGTGCATTGTTTTGTAGAAACCCCAAGGGGATCTTGATTGAGAGGCTGAGTAGTTTCGAGATCTGATTTTTCAGCCATGAATCTGCTGTAAATATGTAATATAATGTTACACTACTGAAGCACACTTAGAGGGATGTTGTCTATTCATTTCTGCACTTTCTACATACATTGCAGCTCCTATTTCTGAAGATTTCTTGCTTATTTTCTCATGTAACTCACTGTATTCTTTGAGAATCCCCCTTAAAAGTATGATTTGCTGCTGCTATACTGTAATAAATTTCTTATGGCTGATTTATAGTGACTCTCTACTGAAACTGCACAATTCTGAAGTGGGTTCTTCTTCATTCCATCAACTCTTCTCTTTAGCTGATTTTTAACTAGTCAGCTTCGTGGGAGATCCGTTTAAGGTCCTTAATCCCATTTTTTTTCCCTGAAATTTAGCATGGAGGTCCCACACAGCCTATAATAAGGGAACCCAGCCCTAGGCATCGTTATTATTGCACCATTTTTCTTATACAACGTTCTCACTAAGCCTATTGCAGATTTTCCTAAGAGTGGAATTTCCCGCTTCTCCCTTGTTTGGTTTTTGCTTCTCTTTGGATCCATTCTTTAGATCTATAGATCTAAGGTTAAAAAGGGTAGAAAAATCCAAGATGAGTGTGTCATTACCACACTTGTTGTGTTTCATCAGTCTTCTATAGACAGAGACTGGAACGGGCCAGGAAGCCTCTGGTTTTCATCCTCTCCTTAGAGGTGATATAATCAGTAAATGCCCTACCAGTCTATCTCTGTTTTAGAATTTGCTAGTGTTTTTTCCATACTATTGTGATTCCATAGTGGAATATATTAAGATATTCCCTATTGTGCCTATTTTTCCCCATTTGGAACATTACAAAAAATCACTTTATCCTAAGTTTTATTTCATTATGCATTTGGCACATAAAGGGTTAAGTGACAAAAATCACTTTATCCTAAGTTTCAAAGTGTCGGATGCATAACATTAGAGGAAATTTTAGCCTAAAAGTGCCAATGAAATTTCCATGTGTTTTTCATGTCGTAATATGTAAACCAATTAAAATCCTTTAAATTTAAAAAGAGGTACATGTAAATATTTTGAAGGGAAAAGAAGAAAAAATACTTTTTTTAATTGTATTTTTTGCTTATCTCCTTATAGGTTTACCCAAATTTCAAGTGTAGACACTCATTGGATGTTGAATTAAATTACACATCCAAAGAGTACTCATTATGCATACTTTTGAGAATACCCACATTGATAAAAATTGCATATACATTAAAAAAAAAAACGTGTTAATTTTTTTTTAATGTATCTATGATTTTTATCAATGTGGGTCTTATCAAAAGTATGCATAATGGGTACTCGTTGGATGTGAAATTTAATTCCGCATCCAATGAGTGTCTAAATTGAATTTTTAGTAAACCTATAAGCAGATAAGCAAAAAATACAATTAAAGAAAGTAGTTTTCTTATTTTCCCTCCAAAATTCCTAACTCTTATTTTATTATTTTAACTATTATTTTATTAATATTCCTTAGGAGGCCACTTTTAGGCTGAAATTTCCTCTAATGAGTGATATGTTTAATCCATTCACAATATATCCTAAGTTTTCAATCCAAAATTATTGTTCACTACCTGACAAATTGTCATGTCATATGTTCGTAAACAATATGTAGTTTTCCACCATCCGATCTACATGCTCCCCAATCAATGACCCTCGTTAGCCTTCGCCCTTCCCTCTCCATCCTAGCTTTACCGTCGCGGGGGGGGGGGTTGTCTGAAATAAGCATTTTCCTCGCCTGGACCCACTACCACCTGGCCTCCTCTCTGCTCTTCACACCCCCGCTGCCTAAACCACTAACCACCTACTACCCCCCGAAACCCATTTTCCCCTCGTTTCCAATACCACGACCCCTACCCGTTACATCCATCATTACTACCGCGCCATGTCGTTAAATACATGTCCAACAATATCACTTCCTGTTGTGTGTTATCCATTAACATTTAATTAAAACTGTATGGTCATTAATGTCAACGGACCTGCGCCATTTACAACTGAAACAAGTTGTTGCTATAAAAACCATGCAATTTCATCTTGTTCAACCTTTACTGTGATTTTACCTATGCAAATCGAATTTGTTTACATGTTTACAGTGCACCAATGTTTATCAGTTGATCTTTCTACGACCAAAGTGACAACACTCTCTTTTCCTCCTTCAACCAATCAAACAAATGTTGTGCGTTCCCAGTAACCCTATTTATCCCAATTTAGTTCAAATTCCTCAAAATTAATTAAATATTCTTCCTAAAAATAAAAACCAGGAGGAACCTTTCAATCCATTGGTCCACCCTCCCATAGATTTAGATCATGTTCCTCTAGCTGATAGGGATTACAAAATAAATGAAACAGAATGTGAATTTGAGCTATTTGAAATGTGTTGTTGGTTGGAAGATAAATTTATTGATAAATCAGATGATATTGGACTCTGGGAGTCCAATTTACCTCATTATATCTTCCCTCACACATTAAATTCCCCTAAATTCATTCGAAAGTGCCAATCCTGTTATATTCCTAATCAGAGAGCCATCATTGGCCCTACTGGTGAAATCCTTTTCACCATCACTTCCCAGTAAATTGACCAAATGATGCAAGCTCCCTCTATGGAAAATAACACCCCTTTCTCCTTAGAGGCCCTCAATGAACTATACCAAAAGCTTGATTTTACTAAAAGAGATAAAATCTTTGACATATTTCTACCTGAAAGCACTCAATTGCCAAAGAAAAACCCTCCATACCCTTCCTCCATATTCCCTTATCAAGCTAAATGGGTTATAATAGTCATTGCATACCTCCTTGGTTATTATTCTGATCAATGGGTAGATGAACCCATTTTAGGCTTCCTCTCTATCTTTTCCACATATAACAAACCATCAATCATTTTCAATTTCATCCAATTCTTGGCAGACAACATCCATGAGCAATTTATCAAGTTTTAGACTGAAGAAGTGTTTAAATACTCTTCTATTTTAGTATATATGTTTGTGCATTGTCATGCATATAGATTCAAATTAACCATGCAAAATATTGATGAAGAAGGTAACCAAAAATCATTCATCTTTTGGACATCTTTGGTGATGAAATAACATAAGGAATTCTCTTACAAATAATTCATTAAACTATTTTTTCATCCATCTATGAGTGTTTTGAGCAGTACATTTGAACCCAAGATAGGTGAAGACATTAAAAGAATACTTAATTTTCCATATCAGGCCAAGACAGGAGACTGGTACTTATACCATAATTATACTGAGATTAGAGTCTATGGATGTGAGCTTGCGCCTTATAAGCTCCCAAAATTCCTCCCCATGAGGATTTTTTCTTTTGAGTATATCAAATAGATGTTGAATGCAGATGAAATTCACTTTGTATCAGTCAAGAATAAGTCCCAATTCAGGATCAATACATAGATTGGGCCCTTTATTTGCGATAGCGGGTCAGCAAGGGAGGAAACATATAAGATATTGAAAGAAATGAATTTCAACTTGAGTTTCTCTTGGTCCTATGACCCTCTTGGGAATAATTTTAAGATGAGGTAGAGAAAAAACTGGTCCCTATATTCTTCACCTAGGCGAGATGAAGGTACATGAACCAATAAGTTAGGTGAAAACTTCTTGTAGGAAGGTGAAGAGAGGCTAGTATCAACGTCGACATCATTGACTCCTGTCCCATAATAAAAAAGAGTGAAAAGGTAAACAGAAGAAGAGTCACCTTCAATGACTGATAGTGAAGGTAAATAATTTAAGATAATGTACAGAAAAAGAACAAAGCGGAATCCTAAAGTTGGCACAGAAAAAAAATTCAGAGCAAGAAGTTACTATGGTCACTAAAGAAACACCTTCCTCTACTCAAGTAGGTGGCCAATCCACTGCTTCTCCCACAACTTCTTCAGTATCTCATGACCAACAATAGGTTATCCAAAAAACTAAGGTCATCCAAGGTGAGAAGGAAAAGACGATTTTTGACATGTTCGGGGAAATAAATCTCAAAAATGAAATCCTGAAGAACAAAATTTATGCCTAATTCTGGAAGAAAAATTCCAGTTCTCAAAGCAGGTTGATGATTCAGAGAAGGGTAATATGTAGATGGCCTTCCTTGAGGCCCAAATTCCACAGTCAAATTCAACATCCGACTATAAGAAGAAAGCCTTTGAATTTGACATTAAATATATTCATCACATTGATCAAATGGAGATGCATAAGTAGACAGTTGAAATGATTTCTTCAACTCTGACTAATACTACTATGAATCTTTCCAAATTGCAGGTTTCCTTGTCCAATATCCAGGAACAATTGAAAATAGAGAAGATATATTCTCTTGTTAAGGATACAAGGATTAAATCCTTAGAATATTTAATGGTCAAGATAGGATATGATCCCTCAAATATGAAGGCTGCAGAGGAGATAATAAAAAAGAAGAACGTTGACATAGCAACATTGAGAAAAAAATTGAAGCTGTCAGCTACTAAAGATCCTCTTACCAGAGATATTGAGGAGACAGAGACCCAGAAGGCTGACATGATGAAGCTCATTATGAAGCAAAATGCACAAATAAGATAGATGGAGACTGAGATGGAAAATATGATCAAATAAAAGGAGCATACTGCAAAGATTTCCATGGTTCCATTGGATGTTGTTCCTCTTATAGTGATTCCTACAGCTACAAATTATACTCCACAGACTACACAAATGACAGATGGTGTTGAACATTTAACTAAGGTAGTTGAAAATTTGTACATCCAAATAGAAGAGATTAAGAAACTGGAGGACCAGGTTAAAGTGTTACAAGACCATAGGACAAGGAGTGAATCTTATCATTCAGCAGAAGCATAAATAGCTCAGAAGTTGATAAAAATATTACAAAAGTCAGAAAGAGAATCAGAAACAACATAAGTCGAGCTCCAAAGATGTTCTTTCTTCCACCACATTCCACTCCATTTCCTTTTTCCATTATTAATTACAGGCTCAAATGATTAATAGAATTCATTAAAATTTCTTTAAGAATGAATATCATGACTAACTTGCTATGTTTTTATGATTTTGTCATTGTATTACTTTTTGAACTAGATCTAGCTATAGAATGCAGAAATTTTGTAGCTAGTTTCCGAGTCTGTAGCCGTCTTCATGTCTACGTAGGTTCCAGGTGTCATCTCGGAGAAAAACACATATGGCTGTATTCCACATCACTCCCTCATCATTTTTTGCTCTCCACGAAGTTTGAACGGAATTCTGTAGGTGGTTATGCACGTGGGAACTCAAACTAGGAGAGAGACTCCTAATAGGACAAGGACAGTCCAGATGTCCTTAATTATATTACGTGACCACCATCAGAGTCCTAGTTTGGTTTTTATTTGGAAAGACAATTATCCCTAGGTTATCTCAAAACAGTTATGTAAATTTGTTACAAATATGGCTCGGGAAACCGAGGGACAAGGTTAGATTTTGTATTTGACTGCTAGATTTCAGAAGTACGAAAACACTCTGTTTTGAAGTAATTTCTCTCTAATGCAAGAAGTATCACTTTATTGAAAGCACTGAGTCAATATTGAAGTAGATTTTGCATGCTACTCTAGTGGTAGAGGGCCCCTGCCTCCTGAGAATCCTTGTTTATACGGTTTAGATAAGTATTTTAGTCTTGTTTTTCATTTCTAGCTTAAGCACGTTTCTGAAGTTTATGTTTCATGATTTTTTACATTGATCATCACAGCTAGACTTACTCTTATAAACTCTTCCAAAATATCATCACGATGAATAAGGCATAGCTGTGGTGTTGTATGTTTAAGTTGCATTTCCTTTAGAATTTTATGATTTATGCTTGTTTACACTAAGTGTCACAGCCAGTCTTACTCCTACAAACTCTTCCAAAACATCATTAACAATGAATAAGAAACAACTATGGTATCTTAGATTTTAATTGTATTTGCTTTCAAATCTTATGTTTATGTTCAGTTGCATTGAATAATACAGCCAGAATTGTTTTTACAAACTCTTCCAAAATATCATTCACATTGAACAAGATGGGTTGTAGAATTCCAATAGACTAGCTGCATGTTATTTTAGTCATAACACTCCGGAGGATGATTTCATTTAGTTCAGCTCTGTCACTACATTTCAAGTTTGATAATGGCATTTTAATTTAACTCTGTTCACTGTACTTCAAATAGATTAGTAGCATTCTAGTTTAGTCTTAGCTCACTGTATTAGCATTCCAGTTTAGTTGTTATCCATTGCATTTTAAATTGTATTAGTTGTTAAATTTAGATACCATGGTCTTCATTATTTACAAAAAATTCTTTTGTTCCAGCCTCATATTAATACATAATCATCTAGACAGAAGCTAGTGTCAGTCTAAGGCCTGGAGTATTTTGCAACCTTTTTACCATTTCACAAATAAACCTTTTCTTAAGGACTATTCTAAAAAGAAACCTATAACTTTTGAGTGAGGCCTAGTGGTGCTAAATTGAGTTGCAGAACATAATTAGAAGTTAGTTTAGAGTAAAACTCTTATTGTGCTACAAATGTTCTTTTCCAAATATGTTCCAATAAACCTTTAACCATGGATGAGATGTTGTAACATTGTAAGTTGATTGTTTATTTAGGAGAACTTCATTCATACTTAACTTGTCCATTTCTCAAGCTCTTCCAACACATCTTTAATGAATGAATTGGATAAGTTCAAGCTCATGTTGTGATTTATTTCGTTGCAATGAAGTCATTATCAAGCTTTGCATTTGTTGTTTTCCAGCCATAGTTTAGGCTTTGTTCTGTTTTAATATTTGCATTTGTTGTTTTCCAGCCATAGTTTAGGCTTTGTTCTGTTTTAATATTTGCATTTGTTGTTTTCCATCCATAGTTTAGGCTTTGTTCTATTTTAAATAACCAATAGCTTATTTTCACCAGCACTTAGTTCTTTCCCTTTTCAAACATAAAACCATAAAACCAAAAACATCTGGAGAAAAACACTAAACCTGGCAATAATGAAAACAAATACCTGAGGCACACTCTCAGGTGCACCACCTTATTGTTTACGCCCTGGTTGACAATTAATGATAAGTTTAGGAACACTAGGTTGAGAAGCGCTAAGCAATTTTATTAGTTCTTGGGGAAGTGTAACTAGGTAGCCTTGTTTCTTACCTCCCAAAAACAATGATATGCATAGAGAAAGAGACTCAAAGGGTAGATTCATAAGAAGAAGAAGCTTTATTCCTAGAACACCACTTGTGCCACCAAGACCAAGAGGCAACACACCTCCAACTCAAACCCACATCCCATACTCCACTGATCATAGAATTCCAGAGGACTTAAGATCATACATTCCATTAGAAAGAACTTCCACTTCATCCACTGAACCTATCTCAGAAGAAGATTCAAGAATCCCTGCTAGAGACATAAAATTTTCCACTTCCACAAGAGAATCAACTGCTAGAAGGGGAGAGTCTTTAATGGAGAACACACATTATTTGGAGGGGGTAGAGGTAGAGGTAGAGGAGAAGGAGGTAGAGGTGCAGAAGGTGAAGGAGGCAGAGGAAGAGGTAGAAGAGAGATGGGAAGCTCTTTTGGGTTTCCTATATTAGATGAAGAAACCAATACAGCTATGAAAAAAATTTCACCCTATGTCCTTCCAAAATTCTATGGACTTAAAATTGAAGATCCTGAAACCTTTCCTATTTGAATTTGAAGTCCTGTGTATAACTTATGACTACTTACAAGATACTCAAAAACTTAAACTATTCCCTTCAACATTGAAAGGATTAGCATTGAAGTGGTTTATGAGTTTGATCAACAGTTCTATTAGGACATGGGAAGACATGAAACAATAATTTCTAGAGAGGTATTTGGATTATTGTATGCCAGTCAATCATAAGGAGGAAGTGTTCAAGATGATAGAAAAAGAAGATGAAAATTTGGAAGATTTGTTGGAGAAATTTCATTACAACATCAAAAGAGAAAAAATGGAGAAATTAGATCAACACACCTTAAAAGCTCTCCTGTTGAAGAAAATTAGGGATGAATGGTTGGATATCCTTAACATGATGGGAAAAGGGGATATATCTCAGCTCACATTACCTGAAATATCTGAGTTATGTATCAACCTTTCAAGAGGGAAATCCAAAACTGTAAAAGGCCCAAGAGACCCTGCTCTTGCAAGGGTAAGTAAGTCTGCTTCTGGGATAGTAAGTAGGGCAGAGATAGGGCATATGCTTGATGAATTCAAATCTGACATCTTAGGGAGTCTTAGTGAACAAATAGACACCCTTAAGTTACAAAACATGTAAAAAGATGAATCTGATGCTTTAGCAATCTTTTGTCCCAAATGTAGAAAGAAGCATGCCTTGAGAGAATGTCCTTTGGATGCAAAAGTTGTAGAGACCTGTGTAATTTGTTCAGAAAAACATGAGACCAAGAGTTGTCCTTCAATTCCTGGTCTTAAAGTTGTCTTTCAAGAAGATACTCCTACAAGTTCCACAGAATCTCTCAATTTTGTCTCTAGAAGGCCTTGGCAAGGACCTCAAACACAAGGATTTCATGATCAAATGTATAATCAACCCCCACCAAACTGGAATTATTGGCAGCAACCTTGGCCCCAATTTCAAAATCAATCTCAAGCTTGGGCACAAGGAGCACAAAATCCCTATGGAAGATACTCCCAGTACTATCAATATCCACCATACCCACATTTTTCCCTCAAAATCCTCAACAGAATCCTCAAAATCCACAACATCAAAATCAACCACTCCCCTTACCATTTCCTCAGAAATCAAATCAGTTACCTGCTCAACCCATACCAAACCCCAACAATAAAAATCCTCAGAACACATACATGATAGAAGGCCAACATTTTCCAACTTATTTAATTACTCCTCTAGACCTTAGTGATGTTCAACTTAGGTCTGGAAGAATATTTGAAAAGAGGAAACCTTTTGTGATCATACAAGAACAAGATAACTTTGAGGAAGATTCTCTACGGGAAAATAAAAGTCTTGAAGAAGACACCTCTTTTCAAGACCCAAACATTGAAAAATCAAAACAAAAAGAACCAATAATTTCAACTCCTGTATTAGAGCAGCCATCAACATCCACTCCTACACCTCCCTTTCCAGAAAGATTACAAATTGATAGAGGTGTAGAAAAACAAATTATGATTTCCTAGATGAGCTAAGAAATGTCTGTATTAAGATTCCATTATTACAAGCTATCAAGGAAATTCCAATTTTAGCGAAGACAATAAAGGAGTTGAGCATGAAGAAAACAAGAAAAAGAATAAGAGAGACAAAGAAAATTCAACTGGCAGGAAAAATAGTAGATATCATGATGGGTAAGATTTCTATTCCAAAGTATCTAGACCCAGGAAATCCAGTTGTCAAAATTCATATCAATGGAATTGAGATCCAAAACACACTCGTTGATTTAGGAGCAGCAATCAATATCATGAGTAGACAAATCATGGATAAATTGAAACTTCCTAATCTTCTTTTTACACCCACATTATTACAATTAGCAGACAGATCTATGATCAAACCTGATGGGGTAATAGAAGACATTCCAGTGTCCCTAGATTCTTGGGAGTATCCTGTGGATTTTATGATCCTAACTCCTAAGAATAATCTAGGAGGGCATCCTATTATATTAGGAAGACCTTGGTTAGCTACAGTTGATGCTTTCATTAGTTGTAGATCCGGTGATATGTATATCTCTGATGGTAGTTCAACTAAGAAATTCACTTTGTATCCTCCAGCAAGGACAATTATAGATTTAGATGATACTCAATGGATAGAGGATGAAGAAGACTTACAACCTCTCTTCACAATTTTAGAAATTAGTGAAGATAGTCAAATTATGAATACTTTAGAAAACTTTGAATCCTCTTCGGAACATAAACATGAACAATTTCAAGAAGAATCCAACATTGAGTTTTTGTCATCAAGGCAGATGTCTCTCTATTCCATGGATAAATTTGGCAGCTCTACAATTGAGATATTTCCAGGAAAAACTTTAAACATAAACAAGAACCTAGAAAAATCTCAACAAGAAGAGCTAGTCAAAATTTTACAGAGACATTCTTCTGCATATGCATGGGAGTACACTGATATGAAAGGGATAAGCCCCAAGAATTGCACTCATCACATCTACATAGAGGAAAATTGTAAACCAATCAGACAACCTCAAAGATGGATGAATCCAAATCTTAGGGAGATTGTTAAAGAAGAATTGCAGAAATTGTTGAATGTCAACTTTATCTATCCTATTTCAGATAGTCAATGGGTTTCTCCTTTGTTAATTGTGCCAAATAAAAATGGTAAATGGAGGGTATGTATTGACTACCGAGAATTAAACAAAGCTACTCTTAAAGATCATTTTCCCCTACCTTTCATAGATCAGGTGTTAGATACCTTAGCTGGCAAAAAGTACTTCTCATTTCTAGATGGGTTTAGTGGTTATAATCAAATTCAAGTAGCACTTGAGGACTAATAAAAAACCACATTTACCTGTTCTTGGGGTACCTATGCTTACCGAGTATTACCATTTGGATTATGCAATGCACTTGCAACATTTCAAAGGGAAGTATTAGGAATTTTTTTAGATCTAATACATGATTGTGTAGAGGTATATATGGATGATTTCACAGTTTATGGAAACACATATGAAGAAGCCTTAGTAAACTTGGAAAAAGTCTTAAAGAGATGTAAAGAATCAAATCTTTCACTTATTCATGAGAAGTGTTTTATGATGTTTACTGAAGGAATTGTTTTAGGACATCACATTTCAGGGGATGAGATTAGAGTTGATGAGTCAAAAGTTGAAGTCATCTCTAACTTATCTATTCCAAGTTGTCAAAAAGATGTTAGGAGTTTTCTTGGATTTACAGGGTATTATCGAAGATTTATAGAAAACTTCACCAAGATAGCATCTCCACTCTTCAAATTACTTACCAAAGACTGTGAATTCAAATGGAATTCTGATTGCCAGTTAGCCTTTGAGACCCTGAAAACAAAAATTTATGAAGAACCTATTTTAAGGGGACCTAACTGGAAGTTACCTTTTCATATTTCAACAGATGCCTCAGATACAGCTCTAGGAGTAGTATTGGGACAAAAAGACCTGATTCCTTATGCCATCTACTATACCAGTAAAAATTTGACTCCTTCAGAGTTAAACTATACTGTAACTGAAAAAGATTTTTTAGCTATTGTTCATGCCATAAACAAATTCAGACACTATATAACAGGCTATGAAACTTTTGTTCACACTGATCATTCTGCAATTAGATACTTAATGAACAAATCAATTACTAATGGCAAAGTCATAAGATGGTTATTGCTTTTACAATAATTCAACATTACCATTCTAGATAGGCCTGGAAAACAAAACACGGTAGCTGATTTCCTATCTAGACTCCAAAACATCAAAGATGACACTCCAGTTGAAGATCAATTTCCTGATGAATATCTTTTTGCAATTTCTACTCAAACTCCTTGGTTTGCTGACATTGCTAATTATTTAGTTTCAAGAAAATTTCCTTCAATAATGAATGCAAGAGATAAAAGAAAAATCATTTATGACAGTGCAAAATATTCATGGGTTGCTAATGAGTTGTACAAGACAGGTCCAGATTTTATCATTAGGAGATGTGTTCGGGAAGATGAGATGCTTGAGATTCTCAAAGCATGTCATGATGAACCTTGTGGCAGACACTTTGCTGATAAGAGGACAGCTTATAAGGTCCTTCATTTAGGATATTATTGGCCATCCTTGTTTAAAGATGTTAAAGAGTATGTCAAAAGGTGTGACAGTTGCCAAAGGGTAGGGAAACCTTCTCCTTCGGGTGAGATGCCATTACAACCTCAGGTACATATTGAACCTTTTGAAAAATGGGCTTTGGATTTTGTAGGACCTATTAGTCCTCCATCAAGACAAAAGAGATATATATTATTTTGCACTGATTATGTTACTAAATGGGTAGAAGCCAAGCCATTACTTGTTGCTAATGAAGCATCTGTAGTTACTTTTCTTTTGAGGATATTTTTACTCGTTTTGGTGTCCCAAGGGAAATTGTTACAGATCAAGGAGCTCAATTTACATCAAGGCTAGTGGAGAAAATGATGGAGAAGTACAAAATCAGACATAGAACATCTACTCCTTATCATCCACAAGAAAATGGTCAAGTGGAATCCACTAATAAAGTCATTGAAGGGATCCTAACAAAGACTGTTCATCTACATAGAAGAGATTGGGTAGATAGGCTTCCTGAAGCCTTGTGGGCCTATAGAACTACATGGAGAAACACAACAGGCCATACTCCTTATGAACTTGTTTATGGAAAGCAAGTTTTGTTTCCCATAGAGTTCCAGATTCAAACTTTCAAAATGACAGTTCAGCTAGGACTTGATTTAACGGAGGCACAAAAGCATAGATTGGAGCAGATTAATGAATTGGATGAGATCAGACAAGATGCAGTTCAGAAAACAAGTCTAGTCCAACAGCAAAGGACTAGATGGCATGAAAAGTACATCAAGGAAAAGAAGTTCAAGGAAGGTGACTGGGCTCTCTTGTTTGATTCAAAGTTCAAGGATTTTCAAGGTAAATTCCAAACACATTGGCTTGGGCCATATGAAATCATAAGAATTTTTGACAATGGAGCAATAAAAATCAGGACAATAGATGAAGAGAAGGTCACTTTTCTTGTGAATGGTTATAGATTGAGGCTGTATCATAAGTCACTATCAAGAGAAGAATTTGTCAAGAAATTCCAGGAAAGCAGTGATATGAAGTTAATGAAGAAGAATTTTTCTTCTTCATCAACTTATGTGAATTTTCTGAAGTCAAATATTGAAAAAAAAGAAAAAGAAAAAGAAAAAAGTATAAACATGAAAACCAATCACTGATTGGCATGTTTATACAGAAAAGGTGGAGTGAAAATCAGAATCTTTCTGACACTCTAGCTTTTCAAATCTGTTCTTTCTGCAAGTAGTTATTACAAAATCATAAGTGCAGATTCATTTCACTTATGGTCCATCTCATTTTCCATTTCATTCATTCATCCATACTCCATTTCATTCATTCATCCACACTTCATTCACTTCACTCCATGGTCCACCTCATTTTCATTCCATATTTTTAAAGTTTGATGTTTTTCTGCAATTGAATAATACATATCATGAATTGCAGGCCACTTCTCATACTTCACTCCATTTCATAAGATGTGATCCATTCCACTCCATTACTCACTTCATTCATATTCCATTACACCATATTTTATTATCCATCTTCACTCATTCCATACAACATTCCATTCATGCTCCAAACCATTCCATTTCATGTTTCAAGTCTTCTACAGGTACATTCTGCAGCCAGTCAGACATTCTGCAGCCAGTCAGACATTTTGCAGCCAGAGATCCTAAAGGCACTGTCTAGTAATCACCTGATCTGCAATAAAATGATCCTGCATATCCATGACAACAAGCAAAATCAAGAAGGTTATGAAGACTAAAAAATTAACGATTTTCAGGAGAGAACAAAGCATATGAAGAACAAAAAAAAAATCAGAGGAAAGGCAAAGGTAAAAGTTCTGATTATAATGACATATCATGAAAGATTTTAGTATAGTTAAGTTATGAATAATTCAAAAAGTTGTTTTAATTAATTTTTTTGATCATGCCTAACCAACCTCCCGCAAAAACTTTGGATAAAACTCCTTCTATTCCACCATTTCAAATCCCATATTCGATCATCATTTAAAAATCTAAACGGTTAAAGTGTTGAAGTGATTGGATTAGTCACGTCACTAGGCCAAAGCATTTAATGATGATTTCGAATTCGTTACAAAATATCTCCGCGGTCTTTTCTTCCGTGATATCCTTCAACTCATATACATCATCCTCACCTCATTATATTCATTCCGCAATCACTCCATATCATTCTTTCCCGTAGCCAATTTTTAACCATTCCGGTCTGTGAAACAGAGGCATCTCTGTAACAACCATTGTCACCGTGAACAGAGGAGCAACAATTTGAAGGTTGGAAAGAGGAGTTATGGGTCTTATAGTGAGGACTGAACTGGTTGGCACTAAGTACTTGGAAGGTTATCCTCAAGTTAGAGAAATGTTACAACAAGCAGGGTGGTTGCAATTCTTTGAAAAATTCAGTGGGTTTCACAAAGAGGTGACCAAAACATTTGCAAGATCCTTCAAAGGAGCTGAGGTCGAGATAGGAGATATTAAATTCACCATTACAGAAGCTTCCATTGCAGAAGCAACCGAATTTCCCAGACAAGGAGAAAGGTGGTTCAAGAATAGAGAATTTCATAATGAAGCATGGAAGAAGATACTCAAGTCACCAGGTATGGATGTTACCATTTTTAAAAAGGGTATCCCTAGCTCTGCACTAAAGAACAAATGGAGGAACATGTTGCTTATCTTGCAAAAATTCATCACTTGTGAAGGAAGATATGGTACTTTCTATGTCTATCATATTCGGTTGATAATACATTTCCTAGAAGAAGAACTTAATTTTCCCTTTTTCTTGCATCAAATTTTAAAGAAAATGGCCTCAAGTGTTCAAAAGAGAATTCAATTTCTGGAAACAACCTTATACCACCATGGTTTAGTCAAAATTTTGATTGAACATCATTTGAGCAAAATGGGAGATAATTGGGAAGAGTTCTTAGTGAGAAATCACTTTGAGGAACCCAAGGAACCTCCATCTGAAGACAAACCTACAAAAAGAAGCAGAAGATGGAAAACCTCCAAAACTGAAACTGGTAAAACAATACAAGAAAGCAGTGAAGAAATGATTTCTGAGAAATTGACTTAGATTAAGAAGCAGCTTAAGAAAGAGAGGATAATAAGAAAATTTGCCGGAGAGAAAGGAGAAGGGCCATCTCAACCGAGAAGGAGCCACAGACTTAGAGGGATACTAAAGAAAACAAAGGTTAAAAAAACTGGAGTCATAAAAATAGAGGACGAAGAAACACCTACTGAGGAGGATTTTGATGAAGAAGTTCCAGAAATTGACCCAACACAGCAAGAAATTTACAACTATGTTGAAACATTAGAGAGGAGAGCTTCAGAATTTAGAGACAAAACCCCTAGCCCACCAAAGTCTGAAATTGATATGCTAAGAAGAGATAGGTATGAGTTAGAAGTACTCAACAGGCATATCAAGAATGAGAATGAAATTCTGAGAGAACAGGTTAAACTGAAAACTGATATGAATTCAACTCTGTCTCTACAAATGCAAAAGTTGTACAAGGCCAGTGAAAAATTGAAGAAGAGAAATAAAAAGTTAACCAGGGCACTCAAAAATTTGAGATTCAAGTTAGTCATAAGAAAGCCCAGAAGGCCTTTGACTACCAGGCAAAGCAGAAGAATAGGGTTGGATGTCCTTGCAGAGGTCTCAGAGTTCATGGAATAATTGCATGAGGACATGCAAGAACCTAGCAGTGGGGGTATGTTGAGCTCCAAAGATGTTCTTTCTTCCACCACATTCCACTCCATTTCCTTTGTCCATTATTAATCACAACCTCAAATGATCAGTAGAATTAGTTAAAATTTCTTTAAGAATGAATATCATGACTAACTTGCTATGTTTTTATGATTTTTTCATTGTAGTACTTTTTGAAGTAGATTTAGCTACAGAATGCAGACATTCTGTAGCTAGTTGCCGATTCTGCAGCTGTCTTCATGTCTACGCAAGTTCTAGGTGTCATCTTGGAGAAAAACACATATGGGCATATTCCACATCATTCCCTCATCATTTGTTGCTCTCCACGAAGTTTGAACGGAATTCTGTAGGCAGTTATGTACGTGGGAACTCAAACTAGGAGAGAGACTCCTAATAGGACAAGGACAGTCCAAATGTCCTTAATTCTATTACGTGACCACCATCAGAGTCCTAGTTTGGTTTTTATTTGGAAAGACAATTATCCCTAGGTTATCTCAAAATAGTTATGTAAATTTGTTACAAATATGGCTCGGGAAACCGAGGGACAAGGTTAGATTTTGTATTTTGACTGCTAGATTTCAGAAGTACGAAAACACTCTGTTTTGAAGTAATTTCTCTCTAATGCAAGAAGTATCACTTTATTGAAAGCACTGAGTCAATCTTGAAGTATATTTTGCGTGCTACTCTGGTGGTAGAGGGGCCCTACCTCCTGAGCAGCCTTGTTTATACGGTTTAGATAAGTATTTTAGTCTCGTTTTTCATTTCTAGTTTAAGCACGTTTCTGAAGTTTATGTTTCATGCTTGTTTACATTGATCATCACAGCTAGACTTACTCTTATAAACTCTTCCAAAATATCATCACGATGAATAAGGCATAGCTGTGGTGTTGTAGGTTTTAGTTGTATTTCCTTTCAAATTTTATGATTTATGCTTGTTTACACTAAGTGTCACAGCCGTTCTTACTCCTACAAACTCTTCCAAAACATCATTAACAATGAATAAGAAACAGTTGTGGTATCTTAGATTTTAATTGTATTTTCTTTCAAATCTTATGTTTATGTTCAATTGCATTGAATAATACAGCCAGAATTGTTTTTACAAACTCTTCCAAAATATCATTCACATTTAACAATATGGGCTGTAGAATTCCAATAGACTAGCTGCATGTTAGTTTAGTCATAACACTCCGGAGGATAATTTCATTTAGTTCAGCTCTGTCACTACATTTCAAGTTTGATAATGGCATTTTAATTTAACTCTGTTCACTGTACTTCAAGTAGATTAGTAGCATTCTAGTTTAGTCTTAGCTCACTGTATTAGCATTCCAGTTTAGTTGTTATCCATTGAATTTTAAATTGTATTAGTTGTTAAATTTAGATACCACAGTCTTCATTATTTACAAAAACTTCTTTTGTTCCAACCTCATATTAATACATAATCATCTGGACAGAAGCTAGTATCAGTCTAAGGCCTGGAGTATTTTGCAACCTTTTTACCATTTCACAAATAAGCCTTTTCTCAAGGACTATTCTAAAAGAAACCTATAACTTTTGAGTGAGGCCTAGTGGTGCTAAATTGAGTTGCAGAACAGAATTAGAAGTTAGTTTAGAGTAAAATCTTATTGTGCTACAAATGTTCTTTTCCAAATATGTTCCAATGAACCTTTAATCATGGATGAGATGTTGTAACATTGTAAGATGATTGTTTATTTAGGAGAACTTCATTCACACTTAACTTGTCCATTTCTCAAGCTCTTCCAACACATATTTAATGAATGAATTGGATAAGTTCAAGCTCATGTTGTGATTTATTTCCTTGCAATGAATTCATTATCAAGCTTTGCATTTGTTGTTTTCCAGCCATAGTTTAGGCTTTGTTCTGTTTTAGTATTTGCATTTGTTGTTTGCCAGCCATAGTTTAGGCTTTGTTCTGTTTTAGTATTTGCATTTGTTATTTGCCATCCATAGTTTAGGCCTTGTTCTGCTTTAATATAACCAATAGCTTCTTTTCACCAGCATTTATTTCTTTCCCTTTTCAAACATAAAACCATAAAACCAAAAACATCAGAAAACACTAAACACAACGTAGTGAGAAACAAATACCTAGGCACATATAGTGCACCACACTTCAGCAGTTTACCAACCCTGGTTGAAAATTAATGAACTCAATTTAGGAACACTAGGTTGAGCACAAGCACCAGCAATAGGATAGACCTTGGTCCAAGCCGAGGAAATCATCTGGACAAACATCATGAACTCCATTGCTGAAACATGCCCTTGCATCTAGATTATCTTTGAGCAGAAGGAGTTAATATTGATGCTATAACAAAGATCAAGCAAGAGCTGGGAGAAATGCCTACAACACCAACAAACATCATCAAGTTCCTGAACTCTAAAAACATATATGAATTGGATGATTTGGGAGTAGATGAAAGGACATAAACTATTATGGAAGTGAAGAGGATTCTTATTGAGAAGAATTTAGTTGTTCAGCTAGAAGAAAAGTGGCACAGTCTATAGATAGTAGTTAACATATTCTTTGGTAGAATTGAGCCTTTAACACAGAGGGGTTTGCCTTCTTTATTTTTAATTAATGATAAGTTAATTACTTATGAAGGTTATGTTAGAAATTTAAGGAGATAGCCAGGGACAACTCCAAATTTTCAAGCATCAATGGCAACAAGACAGGCAAAGCGTTTTTGGAAGCTATGGATAATGATTTTTTCATCCAGTGTGAATTAAATCATGTTTTTGTTGTAAAACCCAATTTTTCCATATATACAGAAGTTGATGAGATTTATCGCAAGGTAATTAAGTTGACCATCCCAGATGAAGATCAGTGGAATAATCTATGTGAGTTACAAGATTGAGCAGTAATTTGAAGGAAGTCAGCACATGCTAGAGCATCATCCAGCACATTAGCCAACGCAACACAAGAATAGGCATATTCAGCAAATTGTTTCCTCCAAAACAGTGCCAATATTCCAAATCATTGTACACCTTGCCTATTATTTTGTAATAGTTTGATTTTATTGTTTGATATCACGCTAATAATACTATCTCAGTTGAGACAATGATTCTGTAAATCCTTTTTGTAATTAGTATAAATACTTCACAGTTTGAAGTATTAAGGGTTGACTACTGAGTATAATTTCTGATAAGAATTGTAATTTCCAATTTGCTGGAAGCATCAATGATACAAGGAAAATTTCACAAGATTCATGTGGTGTACTCACTGGTGATGTTTTTTCTTCTGTAAATGTGTTATTCATTGTTTTTCCTTTCTCTTTATTTTCGAAAATCTTAATTGTATAATAGAAACTGTGACGAATAAGATTTGTTACTTAGAACACCCTATTTTGGCTATTTGCAGTTTATATGTTTTCTACTGAGGTCAAATTGAAGAATACTTCATTCCTCTTCAATTTATATTGAATTCTACCTTTCTTCTATTTTCATAATCCATTTAAAATCCCAAAAGATCTAGTTAATGCAACCTATATTTCCCTGTGAGACTCCTTGAAAATTGATGCAGATCCAGTTAAATATTTAGACTGCACAGCCCAATGGAATTATAGCAATCCAAATAAACAAACAATCCAAATCAAACAAAAAAACGATACAATAATAACTAGCCTAAAATTCACTCAAAACAAAGTTAACTTTTATAGAGGGATACCTCTCTGAAGCTAGCAGGGATAGATCCCAGCTTCCAAAGTGGTTTTGATGTTGTTCTCTGTGTTTATTCTCACAATATCATAAATTATAGAACGATAGAAAATAGAAGTTGACTGCTTCAATGAGGTGAGGAGGTGGGTGTCGATTTCATACTGAACAGGTGACTATAAGTGAGTGGGGAAATCCATAGCTAAAGAGTTTAAATCAAAGAAGAGACCTAGAGGGAGCTCAATATACTACTTGGTCACAGTACCAGTCAAAGTACATTGGAAAATACAAATACGAATTGAATCGTTGACCCAAGAGTTAGAAGACCACCACAAGTGGTACGCCATGACATGGGTTTGGGGGTCTTCCCCAGACTTGCCTTCAAATTTAGGAAAATCTCCTGAGATTTTGGTTAGTGTTATCATGAATAACAATTAGGTTGGTTAGGAATGTCATTTTGAGTTAGGTAAAGTTGTGTTGGTCAAATAAATTCATGAAAATTGATCAAATTTCATGATTGGTGTATAGTCTTAAAGGTTTTAAGTGCTTATAATTCATCTGACTAAGGTCTTGTCATAGGTAAATTTCATAATATCTGGATACATGAGTTTAAATAAGTCATTTCTAACACTTGTCACATTTTACCTGATTCCGCAGCATTTTCTATGCAAAACATGTTGTTTTCGCTTCAGACTCACCTGACAGTTCCGTAGCAAATCTGTCATCTTTCTAATAGAATTCACTACAAACTCGTGTTTTTCTACAACCAGTAAGGGGAGCGATGATTTTTCATTTTTACACTGGTTAGGGGTCATTTTTTCATCATGTGCCTTCGTTATTCAGTGTATGGCATGCTTGGCCATCATCACATCCATATCATTCCTTTTTCCCCTCCCATTTTCTTTTCCTAATTTAACCTTCATTTATTCGAGCTACATCACTTACCTTTCCATCCTTGTGAGATGCTTTATCCATTTCCACCATTTCTTTTCTCATTTAGCCTTTGTTTATATGTTGTCATAGGTAGTTTCCATCTCTGTCAACAAGCAGCTTGCTGTCATATACAATTTTTGCAAGTGCCAAGAGTTCAAACAGGTTAGCGCCATTTTGGAGGACATGGATGCACATGAGAAGACCAACAAAGGAGGTTCAATAGTTAGATATGAGCCTATGGACCTGAAATTGGTTATGGAGGATCCAATTTTTGCACAAGTCTTCACCAATGCTGGCCTCATGAGATTCTGTCAAAAGTTGTAGGGGTACCATGCTCAAGCCTCCAAGGATTTTTCTATCAATTTTGATGGCACAACTTCAAAACTGGGCATACTGATTTTTACAGTTTCCCCTAAGACTATTTCGCAAGCAACATAAATACCTAGGTTAGGGGAAGAATGGTTCAAGACCACCAAGTTTAAACTGCAGAATTGTGATGAGTTCCTGACGCAGGAGCATGTAGGAGTGGATATGACCTCAAGTATACCTAAGAGCTGCCTTAAGGAGAATTATTTAAAGCTATTGTTGGTAATTCATAAATATTTCACATCTGAGGGAAAATTCCACATGATTTAACAATAACATTTAAGGCTATTACTCCGCTTCACAGGTAAGCAACTCCCAGATCTTCCATTTTTCCTTTTCAGAAGCTTAGGAATGATGTATGATAAAGTGAAAGCTAGATCTGAGAGTAGTGAGACATCTATATTTCATTATGGTTTAATTAAGTTGATAGTAATGGATGAATTGAAGAAATTAAATAGGGATTAGGCTACCTTTTGTTTTTGGGTGGTTATGACGTGGATGTGATTACTCCAAAGAAAACACCCAAGCAAAATACAAGCACTCCCAAAAAGGATAAAGAGCCCATAGTTGAAGAAAAAGTTGGACATGAAGAGGAAATATAGACTATAACAGAACCCATGGAGATGGAAATTTAACATTTGTAGGAAACAGTGCCACCTTAGCCAACATCTACAAGCAGCAAGTCAAAATATGACACAAGAAGTTATAGGAGAATTACCAGGAGTCAAACAGAAGGAAAGGGTAAACTTGAAGACATTCTGTAGGCTATTGACATTGAAGAAACGCTTGTTGTTAAACCTCTGGAGATAAAAGGAACCAAAATGAAGAAGAAGGGTCTCACTGCAAAAAATATGGATTTATCCAGTGAGGACTTTGGTTTTGTCTTCAAGCCTAGAAAACATTTTACTAGGTCACAAATTTTCAAAGGTGGTAAGTCTGATAAGAAGCATAAGGAGGAAAAAAGAGGAAGAAACCCATGGTAGAAGAGATTATTGAATTATCCCCTACTAAAGAAAAAATCACCAAGTCACAGAAGGTAAAGAGATAATTATAGAGAAATTTGAAGTGGAGCTTCTTAATGATAAACTTAAAGAAGCAAGAGATGAGGTCTTAGAGACCAAGCTGGAGTTGGAGGATTTCAAACAAGAAATAAAGGAGTTGTCATATTTTAATAAATAAGTCAGCAAGAAAATCAATTTTTATGTTGAAGTGGCTAAAAGGTCTAAGAAAATGATTAAAATAACACTACCCTCGCATAGAATGATGAAGAAAAACATGAGGAGAAATAGGTGGAAGCAAGGAACGGAGGAGAAAGTTGCAAAATTAGGTTAAAGAGTTAGAGATTCAAATGGGAATGGTGCAAACAGAGCTAAAGAAGAAAGTTTTGAAAATGATGGTGGTAGATGAACCTATTGATGATGAAACTATTTCCTCTTGAGGAGGGTAAGACATTTTTTTAACCAACCTTTCCTTATGATGCTTCATCACACCATTTAACATGGCTATGGACAATTTTTGGAAGTGAGAATTGAAAATTTCAAAATCTAGAAAATATCAGGCAAGTTCATAGTGTATTCCAGGCTTAAAGCAAAGTTTTCGCTATGAACTCGTTGAAGATTACTTTATGTCATAATTTCCAAAAAAATCATAAAAGGAGTAAGTAAAGGCATGTATTTAAGTATTTTGGCTTAGTGAATACCCTACAATGAGCATAGAAATCAAAGGGTTTACAAAAGTTTCCAAGTGAAGAACTCTAAAAACTCTTCACTACGGACTTACCTACAGAGCTCTTCTTTTGCAGCAAGGGATAATTTTAATGTTTTTGAATTATTAAATGTATTTTTGGAGCACATCAGTCATCTGGATATGTTAAATTATATCATTGGAGACTATGGTTGATGAGAACACTAAAAAAGGAAGGTGATTGGGCTGCTAGCGCATCATTTTTTACACGTCATCAAGCACAATAACACATCCTCAAAATCTGAGAAGTAGACCCTAAATTTCAGTGTGGTTGTTTATTACTTAGTCATGGTCATTTCCACCTTAGGAAAATTTGTCTTGTTCGATAAACATCATCATGTATGGATCATTTAAAGGTTGTTAGTGAAGTAAATGGTGTTATAGTCCTATTAGGTTTGAAACTCTTGTAAACAAAAATATCTCTATATTCTCTCCTTGTAATTTGTTTCCTTTTTGGATAAGGTGTCTTTGGAAGTATTCGAAGGTCTAGCCCAGCTAGAAGACTACATGTAAAGGTGTCTAATTTTATAAATAGGAAAATGATATGATTAGAGAGGTTTGATCGATGTTATGCTAGATGCTACTTTTGCAATATTTTTCAGTAAGTAATATACAATTGTAGAAAGCTTGTCTCAGACATGAGATTCTTCATGTACTCTTATGCGTGTTTATATTATCTACCTTTTTAATGTTCATTCAGTTTGATTTATCCGTAATCACTTGGTATTCATGGTTAAACATGCTCCAACTTCCTTTGTGCATATATTTTATTGTTCAAGTTATTTTTTTTATGAGAGTACACATTCCTTAGCTTCCATGAAATGTGTTTTCCATGTAATTGAGTTCCACTCCGATTCCATGCCCAATGGTAGCCATTAATTCACATCCTTCACCTTCATAAAAACCATTAAAAAACAATCAAGAGTTAGCCATATTTGTTCCAAGCATTTTCTATTGAATATCATACATTTTATTGAGAGAGCCCTCTCAGGTTGGAAAGGATAAGTTCCAACCAAAAGTGGTTTGAAAAAATTACTCTAAATTGACTGTTGATTAGCCCATCAAATTTAGTTTAGTGATAACATTTGGAACTGGAGGCCAATGAAACTGATGTTGGATGGGGTCATTTGTAAGCTTTGACACATCCAAAAGTTCCAATGTAGCCAAAAATGGCAAGGGAGGATGATGAGGGGAAAGAGGTCAGTGGTTCCAACCTGGTTGATACAGATTCTGCCCCCAATCGGGCGGATTTTTTCCTAGATACACATATTGCCCCCATTTTTGTAAGGACCTTGTTGTAGCTTTTGATGAACATAGGGACCTTGTTGGGGTTGTTTATAAAGCCCCTACTAAATTTAAGGTTGTGGACCTTACTAGATATAGGGTCTAGGGTGAGGTCCTTGTTGAACATGAGGTCTAGCCTGTGGTCCCTACTGAACATGGGGTCCAGCCTATGGCCATTGTTTAACGTAGGGTCCAGCTCGAGGTCCCAATTGGGCATGTTGGTACTAAATAATCTGTTGATATTAAGCACCAGAATGAGGCCCAGGCTGGGGTTGTTGATACTGACCATGAGAAAGTGACTATTACTGAGTACCAGGTTGACCCAGAGTGAGATTCATACCAGTTTGGGTGTAAGGAACAAATTGAGGGTTAGTCGTAATAGCACATGTGGGAAGCTGGGGCTGTTGGACATACTGCTAAGAGGCGCTTGGTCAAGTAACATACTAATATTGTACATTCGATTGTTGAACATAAATATGAGGGATGTTAGGTTGTTGAACATAGGAATATGATACGTTCAGTTGCTGAAGAGGCTGCTAAACCTAAAAATACTAAGTGTGGGGTTGGTAAAAGACTAATGCAGCTAAAGTAGGCTGACCACTCAAAGGAATGGTGCCTATGACAATGTTTGTTGGTTGTGAAGACCGCGTCCCACTTAGACTAGTATTAGGTTGCCCTGCCCCAAGAATGGGTCTAGAGTTCAGTGCCCCCCCACCCGAGAGAGGAGGTACGTAAAGAGGATTAGATTCCCCCCCATGCATAGATGAAAATATATATTGTCCACTCAATCGTGGAACCACAGTAATCGTAGATGGCGAGAAGGGGGTAGAGGATCCTATTGAAATAGTCATTTGACCAATATGGACTGTAGGTCAAACAACGGGTTGAGACATGGAAGCCACATTCGAAATGAATGGGCCGGAAAATGGGGGAATACTTGTTGACCAAACGGGGTCTAGAAATAAATATGTGGCGTCAGAAGCTCCTGAAATAAGATTCCCCAAAGAGGTATACCCTTGGGGAAGTGGAGATGCAACTTGAAAGAAGGATATTTCGGTTTCACTACCTAAATTGTGAAGTGTGGAGCTGAAAATTTCACCTTCAGAGGGAAATACATATGAGGAATATTATGGGATATAGGTGCCGGTGGTTTCATGTAGATTACTCTGAGGAGCACTCACGAATGGGACATCATCAGCATTGAATTCCATTTCGTCAGGAAATAACTGACGGATAGTAGAGAAAAATGCTACTAGAGAAGAAGGAATGGGAACTCTAGGTTGATAAAGAGGACTATAAGCCTGTTGAGGCGAGACCACAATCAGATCAAAGAGCATATTTTTGGGAAATACCGTAAACTGTGCAGACAGGTCAGGGCTTTCTGGCTCAAAGTCTTCTGATTTCGTCCAAGGAGAATCATCAGGTGGCGATGGAGATGAAATGGGTTGTACACTTATGAAAATCCCGAGTTTGGAATCTTGAGCTTGAAGGGGTCCAACTAGAAACTAGGGGACCTCAGGAGGAGGTTCTTGAGATCCTTCAGCGGAGGGATGAGGTGAATCCAATTATTCAACCACGATTACCTTTCAGTACAAGATCAAATAAGGAAAAGGTGAAAATATAAAGAATCCACAATTTACCAAGAAATGATGAGGCTGGAGAACTGAACAGGTAAGATGTTCTCATGGGTAGTTACTTTTAGAATTAACAAAAAATAAATCAAAAAGGGTGTACCAGGCATAGAGGTTTACCAAGTATTCGTGAACTGTAATATATATCTTGGTGATAAATGATAGAAAAAATGACCAAGGACTTAATGTACTACAACCGATCTCCTCAAATATTGTGTTCGTTGTATCACGTTTACAAGGCGACCGACTTAGTTACCTATGGTTAGCTTGCAACCTAATGGTGTCTCCCCAAATATACATGATGGTACGTGGGATTTAAGTCAGTAGTAGTGTTGTCTAATGCGTAATTGTTCGATGAGAACACCCCAAATATACTTATCATAAATCAATATGCTTCCATACATGGGATGGGATATCACCCCCGAGCTGTAACGTAGACCGTTAGCGACAAATCCTACGTTTTACAACGTTGGAACATGTCTCTAGCCTAGACCTCTAAATGGTCTCGTTAGTTCCAAATGCTCCTTAAGGTAAATTGGGTAAAATTTAATGTTGATCTTCAATTAAATTTCAATTTATGGCTCAAAATCAATGTCACCTGAATCCTATGATGCAAGCTAAATGAAAAAAGAAAAGATTTCCATTTCAATGAATTCTAAACTATTTAGGGAAGAGATGAAAACACAAGTGCAATCAATGCAGCAAACAATGATGCCCCCCAAACTAGTTCAAAACTATGAAATGCAATTCTTACCTATCGAATTCATTCTTCCCAAAAATGAAACTTATTGAAAAAAAATGAAAACATTTCTCTTTCCCGCTAAGATGCATAAAATGATACTCTTTTTTTTACTTTTTAATTTGAAATGCAATCAAAAGTAAAATGAACAAAAAAGAAGAAGAAATGTATAAAAACACACTTTTCATTTTTCTTTCAATCGAACAGAAATCAAAATCGCTTTAAAAATACATGAATGAAATGTTTTTCACTCCTTTTTCAAAACAATAAAGACAAGCCAAATCAAAAACTAAAATGAAAATCACTTTCAGTTTCTTTTGAATTTTGAAAAAGACACACTCTTCTAGACTCGTGAATCAAACAATTTGTGATCCTATGTTTGACACTAAGTTGATGGTAAGATCGGAATTGTTGTGATGACCAATGCATATGACAAACTACTTCAAACCAAGTCAAAAGCAATGCGACAAAACATGTTTAAAATCGTCAAAAAACTCCCAACTCACAAAAAATTCAAAGAGACGAAAACACTCATTCAAAGAAGACAAACAAGTCAAACACATAGGTAGGAGGTCACTGAGACTCTACAAACATTCTTTAGGGGCTAGGACATACCGTAAAAATAGGGGGAAACCCTAACTTTTCCTAGGTCTGAGATCAATGCTTATGTGATAAGAAGAAGGGTGTTGAAAGACAAATCAACATGGTTGTGCTATATATAAAAGCACTGGAAATGCTACTATGAAAATAGAAAACACCTTAGTTGCTAAAAACAAGCAAAAACAAAAAAGAGTTTCACACGAAAACTCGACCTGACATAGTGAAGTGATTATCAAACCCTATGAAAACTAACAGAGAACTAAGAAAGCTTAGATTTCAGTGATCGGTCAAAGTGATCCAAGATCAGTCTGGGAAAGGAAGGTTAAGAGGCTAATCTCCCCAACGGAGTCACCAATTCTGTTATCAAGATAAATCCCCTCTGTGGACAAAGGCGATGTCTTTAGCCCTAGAGTGGGTCTAGAAACTTGAGATACTTTCTAATGTAAATATTTCTTAACTAATATTGAAAATGCGACAAGAAAAGAGATAAAAGTACCTTTTTCCTCATGCTATGTTTGAACCTGTTGATGAGGACCTTGATCCATGATCCTTTCAGGCTCACTCCTTGCTACTAGTGGCACGCAATTACCTGCAGATGATCAAGAGGCAACAACAAACGTAATCCAATACATAATAATCATTAAACAATAGCTATCTATCAGATCAAGGAGTACTAGAATATTTGCATAATATATTAGACAGAAAGAAAAAATTAGATGTTTTATTGATAAATATGAAAGGAAGAGCTTACAACCCAGGCCTTGATGTTGGAGGCCTCCCTTTGGTGAAAATCCAAGTCCTTCACCGAAGTTCTAAATCATTCCTTCTCCCGAACAACTTAGGCATTTTCGTAGTGTAAGAATGTAAAGGGAACGAGAGTTCATACTAGCCCAACAATGACCAACCAATAGTGCAAGGATGGGAACCAATTTATAGGAAGGGAGAAGAGGTTGGGAGTCCATGAAAGGAGGATGAAGGTCCACTTTATAAGGGTAAAACCCCTATAGATGATATCAAAGTTCTAAAATAAGAGAGCTCGACTCTATCACCACCGTTTAATAACCAACTCACCGCCTTGGAACTTCTTGAGGTCGAAACTTCTCCTCCATTTGAGGAAACAGTGCCAGAAAAGGATCAACAGGTTTTTCCAAGAAATAAGGGCACTAACAGTGCTAAGCTAGAACTCTCAATCTAACATTAGCACGAGCATGAAAATAGGAAAAGCGCTAACTCGGAAAACTAGGGTTTTGACCAAGTTCCATAAGTAATCTTCCAAGGAAGTTCTATTTTAGTCTTCAGGGAATGCCTTTACATATTTCTTCATGGTGGAAACATTGCACAGAGTCTATCACGAGGCACCTTAGGATTAGGGACAAGAAGTGAGCATGGTGAAAAATTACTATGTAACAGGAATGATTTCCTAAAGGAGGCTATAATAAACTAAAACTGAAGAAGATAAAACCTTGTAGAATCCTCAGGAATTTTTCAAACAATGCCTTCGAGATAGAGTTTCCATGAGGGATTGGTATATATCCCATTTTCAATGTTGCAGACCTATATAAATACCATCTAGATGAGAAAAATGAACCAACATATTATAGTTGAAATCAACAGATTCAGTGGCAGAAGCAATTACCAGTAGAAAAACCTCTACAACATTAGAAAATCCTAGACACAAGTCTGCTTAAGAAGACAAGAGGAAAATAGTATTATGAATATCTTAATCAAAATGTAATGCGGGAATGAAATTAAATACATATTCAAATAGAAATATAGAGCTAAAATGAAAACTAAGCTTCAATTCATTAATAAAAAATACTGAAAACAATTTACATGTAGAATATAAATAAAATAGCTTGGGCAATGGTAGCTTATCTATGAGAAGATACGTGGCAGCTAAATTCCTATAAACTATGTTAAAATGAGGCTCAAAGGAATTTATTATTATTTAGAAACAAAGGAAACTAAAAACATCTAAAAACCTATCCCTAGGAGATGAAGCGCCAAAATATTGTGGGCCTCGTTGGGGTTAGTTGGTACACAAACTTCTTGGGGTCATAATTTGACATATGATCTCTGTTTGATGCATACAATACCTCGTTATAAATATCTATGTGAGGAATACAAATTTCAATTGAAAACCCATATCAAATACTATGATTTTTTCTTGTTTTCCAGAAAAGGTCATTTAGGGCCTCAAAACAACTCTGAAACTTCGAGACCCGAAAAAATGCCAAAATTAGTAAATTGTTCTACAATTAAATAAAATGAAAGAAATTATGTTGGGGGTCCAATTGGAATAGGTGAGAGGCTACCAACGTCCACATGGATCATTTCTCCCCCATTAGGAAGTAATGGTCCCCATTGCATCGAGCTCCTCCATGGGATGGGGAAACATTTGCTGAACTTGGTCCCTAGTGAGCCACTTGGGCTGGTGTAGGAGTTGGTCAACTTTTACAACATGATACCATTGGATCCTCTATCGACGATTGTTATTAATATATGTGTCCATGATCTGATCAATGTTTTCCTATTCCATGCAATCTGGGTTGAGCTATGTTGGTGTTATCTATTCGATAATGTATGATGTGTCCAATAATGGTGGAAAGTATGGCTGAAGGCAGAAAACATTGAACACTGGATGCAAGCCAAGGAATGGGGGAATGTTGAGATCAAAATAAGTATCTCCCATATTCTTGGTGATGTTTTAAGGCCCATATTGGAGTCTTTATATATTTCGATGGGCTCCGATAATGTGAAATTTCTATCTCAAATGAAACCAAACTTTGTCACCCACCTGAAACTTATGTGACACCAATTGATGATCAAGTCATTGTTTATACTTGGCATTGGATTTATCCAAGATGCCATGAACCTGCTAGGAGATGTAATGGATGTGTTCAGTAAACATGTTTACTTTATCGACCTCAGTTTTTACATGTGCATATTTTTCCTGTGTAGTCACATGAGGCATGGAAACATCAATCAGACACAATTCTTGAAATCCCAGACCCACTTGAAAGGGGATGCAACCCATTGAGCTATGAAGAGCTTTTTTGTATCTATGTTGCACATAGGGAAGTATCTCATCCCATGTTTTTTGATTCTTGGAGTTTTACATGGGAAATATGTGCATGATCATCCAGTTGACGACCTCTATCTAGCCATCAGTGTGGGGATGGAATGCAGTCAAATTGTTGAGCTTGGTGTCCAATAGTGACTAGAGGCTTGACCAGAATGTGCTCGGGAACCTGCTATCCTGATCTGATATAATGGTCTATGGGATCCAAAAATGCACCCATACTTTTTCAAAGAAGAGTTTGGTATTGTCCTCTTCTATGATACTCTTCTTGTAGGCTGCTAAGATATCCATCTTATAAAATCTATCCACGACCACAAATACACAGTCTTTACCATCCTTAGTAGAAGGGAGCTTAGACAAATATTCCATGGAGATGGATTCCTAGGGTTGGTTGGGAGTAGGTAGAGGGGTCTACAAGAATTTATTTTTGATGGCATAGGTAGTGCAAGATATGATATATTTTCCAACATCTTGTCAGAGTTTTGTCCAACAAAATACTTTTTTAGTAATGCCACATTTTTCTCGACGCAAACGTGTGTTGTGACCTGACTATAGTGTGCCTCCCAAATTAGCTTGGCACACTTTCTTGAAGGAACACAAAGGTGGCCCAAGTAGCATAATAATGCATCTTGGAGGTGGAATTCTGGAACTTTCTTTCCATCCACTAACATATAGTATGTGGTAGAGAACTTTGGATCATTTTTATATAGTTGTGCCCATCAAGAGGTCTCATGGACACAAGAGTTGAGAACAATGGTTAGTTCTATAACCAGGGACCAATTGAGACAATCTGCAACATGCTTAGTGTTACCCTTATTATATTTAATGTTAAAATGGAATTATTGTAGATATGTGAACCTTTTCTATGGCGATCATTCTATAACTTTTCCCGTGTTTGTATAAACTAAAGAGGTCGGTGATCTATGTGGATGACCATATCCTTCCCCAGAATGTAATTTTTCCATAACCAACAAGCTTGCATGATGGAATACATCTCTTTATCATAGGTGGGATATTTTTGGATTATATTAGAAATTTTTTCACTATGATAGGCCACCATATGCCATTGCTGGGTGAGAAATGCACCAATATCATAGTTGGAGGCATCTGTCTCAATTTCAAATGGTTGTTGCAGGTTTGGAAATGTGAGTACGGGTGCAAAGAAAAGATGATGCTTTAGCTCAATGAATTCCTTACATTGGGACTCAAACCAGAAAAACTTTGCATTTTCTCTACCCTTAGTAACTTGAATTAATGGCCAAGTGATGTGAGAGAACCCCAACACAAACCTCTGATAAAAATTGGGAAGACCAAAAAATCTACGAAGCTTTTCTAGAGTGGTTGAGGCTGAAAAATATTGAATGAGTTGTATCTTAGCCATATCCACATGAAAATATTTCTCATCGACAATGTAACCCAAATATTGGACCTAGCTCATGCCAAAGGTGAATTTCTCTAAGTTGGCACATAGTGTGTGCTACCGCAAGGTTTAAATGACTTGCCTAATGTGATACACTTGCTCTTCCTAAGTATTTTTGAAGATGAGGATGTTGTCCAAGTATAGAACCATGAATGAGTTGGTAAAGGGTCGCAAGACGTTATCCATGAGCCTCATAAAAGTTGCAGGGGAGTTTCTCAACCTAAAAGGAATGACCAACCACTCAAAGAGGCCCTCCTTGGATTTAAATATGGGCTTACATACATATGTGGGCTCTATTAGAACTCGGTGATTAAAAAACTTTAAATCAATCTTGTTGAAGTACTTGGACCACTTAAGATGGTCAATAATGTCATCAATCCATGGGATTGGATACTTGTTCCTGAAAGTAATTTTATTTAGTTCCCGATAACCAATGCAAAGTCTCTAGGTCCCATCCTTCTTCTATACAAGTAAAATCAAGCTTCCATAAGGTGATAACTTGGTCATATGTTCCCTTTTTGAAACAAATCCTAGATATACCACTTAATTTCTTCATTTTATAGAATAAAATGATAGTATATCAGCCCATTGGATAGGGTAAATTTGGGAGTCAGATCGATAAAATGCTTGACATGATAGTGAAAAGGTACCCCTGTGGGCAAGGAGAAGATGTCCCTGTATTCTTCCACGACCTTGTCCACCTACTTCTTCTGTATGGTGGAACCATTCTTGGGGGACATGGATGTGGCCATGATATTAACCTTACTTTAAGAGTTGATAAGAAATAAAAAAAAATTTCAGGTCTGGGAGATAATCTTATTTCATTTCTTAGTAGAGATGAAAGAGATGATAGTAGGTGAGGCTACCTCCGTTATCTTGTATGACTTACTACCTAAAGTAATAATAATAGTGCGAGGCCTAGACTCATACAAATCATGGCACTCCATAAGTATGGTTGGCCTAATAAAATGTCAGAGACTTAAAGAGGAGAAACATCACACAATACCTCATATGTGAAGGGATTGATGTTGTAGGGATGGAGACACTGTTGGTTGACACATATATCTCATCCTTGATGGAGCCACTCGATGGTGTATGGTTGCAAGTGTGGTGTGGTCAATAGGCCCAACCTCTTAATAACCTCCACTAATATGAGGTTATTTTGACTCCCGATGTCGCAAATGAACTGCAACAGAGACCCCTTAACCCACATTTATGAGTGTAAGAGATGCTCCCATTCCTTTGGATCTTCTGGCTCAACCTTTTTAACCTTAGTAGTGGAAATGGTGGCATTGGGATCTGCATCAATAATCTACTTTCCTTTGTCAATTCCCTTGTCGGGTTCTCACTCAAATTCATAGCATGCATATGATTCTGAATCCTTTAGATCATCTACCAGTGTGTTGACGGTGTTGGAACTGCCAACATTCAGGGGGTCTCCCAAATATGAAGTCCCAATTATACTTCACACAATTTGGAATAGGAGTCCTATCAGGAGTAGTACGACCCAGTTTCTGAAATAGTGGGTTTTATTGTTATGACTTGGCTATGATAGCGCATAGAATGATGTATTTGTGACTTTGGCGAAACAAGTGTATAGCTCTATGGGGGGTCAAGTGAAATGCATATAAGGTTCTAATATGATGAATGAAAAGTTAGTGAGCTCCTTAGAAGTATGTAATAGTACGCAACTTGAAAGGAACACACGAGCATAAAAGGGGATCATAAGTTAGCCTATAAAATAGTTCACAAGTTAACCATGATGGAAATATACAACATCACACATTCAATAAGAGTCATACTAATGAAAATGAAATAGTTCATAAGAATTAGCGTAAATGAAATTGGCATATATTTCAAACATAACAAAAATAGTCCTACTTTATTCACAAAATATGCATGAAAACGTGAAGCAAACACCTGCTCCTCCAAATAAATATACTTCATATGTGTTACAGAGAGGCGAAGGACCTCAACAAAACTCAAAATCTTATGATCCTAAGCCAAAATCTTGACCAAATTCCCCTTACAAGACTAATGAGGGTATATTTATAACAAAAGGGGTTACTATTCATCTTGTGACATTTTGACTTCCCTCATGACTGTTTGACTTCCCTCAACCATGACCTTTGGAATTCATTACAAAATGAATCCTCACATTCCACAATTGACACTTGGAATTTCACTTAGAATTAATTACAAAAGAATATTACAATATCGTTCATACCCATATAAGTCAAAATTCAGTAGAGTCAACTAGATAACCTAATAAGACAACAAAATTTAAGCTTGAGTTTGGGGAAACTTCAGCTAACCACCTCAACTTGTAGTTTATCGGTCAAATAGTGGTGCCAATATTTGTTCTATGAAATGAATTCCCCAAACTGTGCGATGGAATCTAGATGGAAGTGGACTCTAGCCTCCATTGCATCTAGGTGCATTGATTTGGAACCAATTTGAATTTCCTCCTTCAGCAGGAGAAACATAGTGTTGATCTGGACAAGGCCACCAATTTATTTCTACATATTATTCCTATTCACCTCCATATATTCCTTGGTGGCGATCTGCCTGAGATGGTCGAAGTATTCTTCAACCTCCCGCCTGACCTAATTCCTACATTTGGCTTCGGTGAGTGAGCCAACTGAAGGGATCTTGTGTGATTTCACCATGAAATCCATGCTATTGTATAATCATGCATATGAGGCCTGAATGTTGGTAATGAATGAGGCAAGATGTTTGTTACTCTGAATTATCCTTCGAATTTGTGCTTTCTCCAACTCTCCCTATTGCCTTGTTTTCTTTATATGATTTCAGATAGGGTCCCTTTGTGTTGCATTGACCACTCATGCACGATAGCGATAGTTGTGTGGAAAACCTTGAGGTTCTTAGAATTGTCTTTTCACATTAGTTGCATGTTGTGCAAGAGGAAAAATACTTTATGCATGGTGACAAGCTCCTCATAAAATATCCACAAGGTCTCTCCCAATGCCGATACTTACCCAAGTATGGTTTCATTAAGTTCTTCAAGATATGCATGTGCGATAGATTCTTTCTAGACCTTTTTTTAGAGCTTTTCAACTTATTTCCTTACATCCTACAAGGTATTTGTCATTTGTTTATTCTTGGCCATGAGATACTCTGTGTTTGACTTGGTAGCACTTGTTAAGGCCAAGTTGGTTGCAACAATGGATTCTGGATTTCTCCTAGTGTCTGTCACAATCACCCCTTCTTTGGTGAATGGAAGATATGTGAACTCGTTTGGAAAATGTTTCTTTCTTGATTGTAAAATCTTCTTATGAATCTCATTGTAATTTAGATTGTACATATCCATGACCATACCATCATCAAGAGGAAGAATTTCCTCTTATTCACTTAGAGCTTTTTTTGATATCCAAGGGGGTGGGAATGGAGACTGAAAGGTGACCTCCTGATTAATCGGCATAAGATAAACAACTTGGTTTATCGGCTCTGATTCCACCTCCATTTATTGGATTACAATCAACTCTTCAATTTATTTAGAAAGTTATTTCTCTTGCACTTATTTTCTCTCTTCTTCTAGTAGTCAGTTCCTCTCTTATTCCTCAACCTGTTTTCATTATTTCTTCTTCTTTTTCTATTTTCTACCTTTCTTCTTCTTCCTATTTCTGCCTTTCTTCTTCCAATATTTTCTGCTCTTGTTCTTCCTTCTGCTTTAGTTATTCTTCCTTCTTCCTCTGTTTTCTCCTCTTTTCTATTGCAATGTCTTCTTTTAGGATGATTAGATCTTCTTTCATCTTGTGGCTCTACTCTTCCATTAGACTATGTGAAACCTTCCTCTTTCCCTTTTCGCGCATTGGGTTTCACCTTCCTGCTAGTTATGAATATTGAGTGACTTTGTTATAAGGAGTAACCTGTGATGTTCCTACGAAGCTGACTGGTTCATGGGACTTGGAGGCATTGTAACAACTCTTCATATTTTCCTCCTCAAACTTGTAAAATGTCCCACTTGGCCATTGGAAATGAATCTTTACACAACGTTATTTGCAAATGTTCCTAGGATCATACAAATTGAAGTACAAATGACCAAATGTGAATTTCTCTATCTCGTTGCCTTTAGCCTCAACAACCTTTAATTCTCTATCTCGTACAACCCGATTTGTAAAGGAAGAATTGCCCAACATTCTTTCTTCTTCCTCTAACACTGCTGACAACCCCATGGAAAGATGATAAACAACTTCTTGCATGAGCAACATGTCGATGGCATACCTCGGTAGAAGATGTAGAGATTTCTGACTATGAAACACTATGAGGTAAGTGGCATTTGGTGAGGCAAACCAATCCGCCAATGCTGACATTGATTCCATTTCCTCATAGGACATGCAAGGTGGATTTTCCTCAAAGATTAACTTGTACAATGGAATGAGGAAATAATCAATTAGGTTTTCCAATACTCCCTTGAAGCTGCACTCCGAAAAAAACTTGCAGTAAATGTGCACATTAGTTTCTCTTGGTGAGCAAGCCAAATTCATGTTAGTAAATGAATTCAAAGCACATATTGCATCCAACAAATAAACATACATGTAGAATCTTCCTTGGTTACACTTAGGAGGGTTCTTACCATTATTCACATGAATTCTCAATTGTTGAGCCAACAAATCCAACCAATTGAACGGTTTTCCTTCGTTCAGAACTTGATTAAGCAAGAATTCCAAACCTTCTGGAAACATCTCAATACTACTCTGACCATAGATCCAATAGCATAATACTATCAAGTACTGATAAGCCTTCTTGAGATATTTGGTCTTGTAAGTGTTGCTAGGTGTATCATATAATTTGGAAGGCTCTTTCACCCAACCTTTGACGACATCCTGTGTGCTCAGGAAGATGGTGTCTGCATAAAGTGGGAATATATGTATGATTTTGGCATTGGTAAATGATACATAAGGTGGTAATCGTGTGCCATAAAAGAGGCAAGGATTTTTCTACTAACACTGCTGAGAGTCATGGTCTTGTTATCTGTATGTGATAGTATGCAACTGACAATGTCTGCACATGGAAAAACTGGGTACCTGCATGCAATCTTGTGTAATACTGACATTTTGACATTGATGTACACCTTCCTATATTCAATATATGCTTTGAAGATTTTGCTGAGAATACCTCATTCACCTCCTTCCATGTAATGTATGACTCTTTCTCTATAAAAAACTGAGTGTATCAGAAAACTGTCAAGTTCATTCGAGTACTCTCAAATTCCACTTCGGTGCTACTTTCTATGGTGTCCTTTGAGAAATATCTCTTGGGGGCCATAGTGACAGTAAGTGATCAAGAGAAGTGCTAAAAAACTACAATACCTGTAAGAGAGAAATTCACTCATGACAGACATAAATTAGCTCAAGCAAAATGACTCACAAAACAAGATTAAGGTGACAACCACAAGACTTCGAGGGAAAACTGCGTAATTCCTGGGTTGAGGGAAGAGACTAGCGTCATGTATTGCGCATTGTGAAGTCTCAGAAGTTAAGGAAGATGCTTGAGGATTGAGACTGCGTAATGCTCAGTCTCAACCTGAACACACTGAGGGAGAGACTGCACATTATGTAGTCTTAGTGGCCAAGGGTGAGGGTTGAGACCTGGAACTGCATAATGCACAGTTGGGAAAGCCAGGGACTATGCATTGTGCAGTCTAATAGGCCAATTATGAGGCTTGAGCTTTGGAGTTGCAAAATGTGCAATTGAACATGGAAACTACTGACCAAGTGAAGGGAAGATCTACCTAGGAAGGGGATGGGAAAGTGGCATATATGAGTGATAGTGCAAGTAAGAGTGAAGATATGAATAAAGGAAATACATATCGGTGAAAATCAAGTGCAAAAGATCAACACGGAGAAGAAAAACCAACATGCATAGGGAGTCACCAAAATGATGACCAATGATGGGGTTAAAACATGAAGTTGATGTGACACTTGTAAAAAGCGAATGAAATACTGATACACCACTTGTACAAGCTAATATAAGTTAAAATGGAAAAAAAATATGAAAAAAAATAAGAAAAGAACACTCAAACAATCGAAATGACAAAAAGCGACAAAAACAGCGCCAAAAGACAACAAAAGAAAAAATCACCCGAAAAAGCACCATAAACTCCACCGAAGGCTCTTTGATCTCCTTGGGAAAGCTAGAGTTCGAAGATAGAATGTGAAAATGAGCTCTAGGGGCGTCCATTATGTAGATCTAGGTGGACTAGGGTTTATGATGCCCATTCCTAAAATCTGTTAGCCTCACTCTCACATAAAACAATCAAGAAGTCCAAAATAATTAAACTTATAAAACTTAGATTTATTGCTACCTGTCTATTCTAGAATGTGATTGTTCCTCAAAATTGGGAGTTCTTTTAGGTCCAGTTGGTTGAGAGATGTTCTCCAACTAGTTAAGCTAGTATATTAGTATGTGGTTGATATATTTATTCAACCAAAGTAATTGTGTGCAAGATAAACGCACTATCTTGAGACATATTCTTAATGTATTTATATATTGTATCATTATCATTATTTTGTGAGAGACATAATACATTGAGACTTGAGAATCCTTTTCCACAATGTCTTTCTCATAATTTTAGCTTTTAATAGTTTTATTTCCTTCATTTGTTATTAGAGCCAACATGAAATTGTGAAGATAGGTTGTGTAGAAAAAAAGTGTCGATGGATGGAAAAGTAAAGTCTGCGAAAATAAAATTATGAAACTTTGTATTGTGGCCAGTTCGATCCATGACAGGATGGAACAGCAATCAAGAAAGAGAGTTGTTGGTGTGTGAATTGGAAAATCTTGAGGAAATTGTGAATCATCACGTTGCAACCATTTATTTTTTTTTATAAATGTTAACAGAAATGCATTGCAGAAGTGTTGCACGGACTGTATTGACCTAGAAATACATAAATCGACTCTAACACTAAAGTAATGATCGTAATCACTGTATTCAAATCGCAATGAGTGGTTGGCAACCTGCAGGTTATGATCAATATGCCATCACAAAGGACACAACGAGAAAAGTTTCGAAGAAATAAATTATTCGCATTGATCCATTGCAAGAATTTCATGGAAATGGCGACCGAGGTTTGGCCTCATGGGAATCTGTGATCAAAATCGGTAGTGGATCGAATCCTTGGAAGGCCATACACGACTGTTAGAAAGGACAAGTCGTATCGTTGGATATTTCTAGTTCAATACAACTCTCAGAAGCTGAGTATTCTAGTTCTATGCAACTATTCTTTCTGCAACAACATTTTCTAATTCTCAATTTTATCAGTCATGTGAAAATCTAAAAATAGGAATGAAGAATAAAATATTAGCACGAGTGAACAGTTCCAGCGATCTAGTTCCGAAGGACGGAGGTTTCGAGCAATGAGCAAACGAAGAAACAACTCTGCGTTACATTTGATTAGTCCGGCCGGAGAAAGTGGTCATCGTGGGTTCGTTTCCCAGGTTTGGCTTGTCGTGCTTATTAATATTTCAAAAAACTTGTTGAAAATATGATTCAATTTTATGTTGGTGTCCAACCTTGAATTTATATGCGGTGGAAGGAATCATATTATAGAGTTCGATTAATAGAGGAAATTTTATCATCGTCATAGGAGTTGGTTTGTTTATTTGCCGAAGATGATTGCGTAACATTCTTGAAGCAGTCATGGCATACTCTTAACAACATAATATATTCCAAACGGTGGCAACGAAATTTTCTTTGATGAATTCTCAAGCACAAACTCCTACCACAACAAAGACAATGGTGCCGACGCATGAAGGCGTTGAAACTACACTTCATATATATGCGGCCATTGATTTCATGCCACTTCCCAGTCTTAGTTTGGATTGGATCGACTCGATGATGGGTTGTTTCAATATGAAAATTGATGCTACACTCATGGTCATTGATTTCATCCCAACTTTCCAAACCTACCTATAATGATGTCGACTAGGGAGAGGATCTGTCTTTGAATTTGTGGACGAGAGACGCTGCTCTCCTCCTTCAGAGAAGATGTCAAAGAAACTACAATTAGTGCTTGAAAATCTTCTTTCCCGGTTCTCATCATTCGTATACTCATAATACTCAAGCGCCAACAACTGTTGCAACATGAACCAGTTGCTGTAAATGTTAGCAGTAAGATGGTCTTCAAGCTGACACAACCCTTCCAAATTACAAAAAGCATTTGACTCTTCCATCACCTAGCTCTCAGCCACTGCAGAAAATTATACACATATGAGACTACATACACATGGAAAAATCATTGATTCAAAGAGGAAGTGCATATCGATGAAGGCATCGATTTGAGGTAGGACAATATTTGTTTGATTTGCGCAAGTTTTCCACGCCTCTTTGTTAATTCCTCCTAGGGGTATTCTTCATGAAAACTCTTTCCATTCAGTAATGCCAAAGCAACAATTTTGTTCAATTTTTATTCTCTTTATTTGGTATTTTGCATATTTTGACACCAGAACTTTCGATAGTGCCAATATCAAAATTCTATGAAATTTCATTTACTGAAATGTCTTGAGAGTTTGATGTGAGAGATAAAGTTGAATTCATTTTTAATGGAGTCTGAGAGTTAAAGTCACTTGTAATGTAAGTGAATAAACAGTCAAAGTCAAGGTCAAGCTAAGAGTCATTGATTGTAATTAGGTGCATGATTAGTGGATTTAGACACTTTAAACTAGTCATTAAGAAAAATTGATCGAGGTTGAGTTCTTAACAGTAAAATAAAAAGTCATTAATTTTGGTGCATTTTCGGTAGTACAAGTCATTAATTTGGGTGCATTTTCGGTAGTACTTGACACCCTAAGGTAACATAAAAGCAAGTGAGCATGATAATCAAGCAAGAGAGTACAAGTGAGCGTGTTAAAGACCAAAATGGGTAAAGGGGGAAAACATCTTCAAAGTGCAGAGCTAGAAATTAAAGAATTGAAAAAGTGTAATCATGAATTGCATAACAAAATTGAAGTATTTGAGTGGAAGTTAAAGAAAAATAAAAACATAATCAATCAGATGGCTGGCACATTAGAAGCAACAAAATATCTTCAAAATGAACTAGATATGAAAGAATAACTCATTGATGCACTCCAGATAAAATTGAGTGAAAAACAAGATCTACTTTATGCAATATGTACGGAAAAGATAGATGCAGTGTGTGACATAGAAGACCTCATCCAAACAACAAATGAAATTTGTGAAACAGATGACCTCATTCAACGTGTTGATGAAAGTTATGAAACAAATGATCAAATCCACGAGGTTGATGGTTGTGACACAAATGATCTAGTCCACCAGGTTGATGAAAGTTGTGACACAAATCATATCATCCAACAAGTTGTGCTACTAAATGAAAATGATGCAACTGGTTGTACTGAAGATATAATTGAAAATTTTGATGCAACATGTGACACAAATGAGTTGTTAATAGATATGATCGTTGATTAGTGTGATACAGATGAATTAATGAATCAAGCACAAAATATCAGCAACAATAGCAAGTGTGAAGAACAACAAGAAATGGTCTTCCAAGAAAGTGATCAGACCTTGGGAAGAAATTTCTTTCAACAAATATTAACATGGTTTGGGGTACAAAAAAGAAAACAATTTGTATGTTCCACATTTCTCAAAACCAGTTCAGTTTGTAAGTGGAGGTTTTCTAGAAAATAACCAGAATCTTGTTAAGTGTAACCATTGTAAGAGAAATGGTCATATGGAGAGTAAATGTTTTGATCTCCATCCTTGTCACCATTGTGGCAAGAAAAATCACTCATCAGAAAGATGTTGCAAAAGAAACCAACCACCCAGAATGAAAATCAATTATACATCGATTGATCCTTGGAAGTGGTCATCTACAGTTAAAAAATTGTCTATGTTTTACCATAGGATTCAGTTACAATATCAAAAAACAACAGTTGGTGGAAAGTCAAAATAACAACTTGTGTCACTCTTTGGGGAACTAATTTTCCACTCCCTATTTTCTAGGGATTTACTTTTCACCTTTTTTTATTTTTCTTTTTCAGGAAAAGATCCATTCACACTTCCAAGAAGTATTGTGTAATTCCCAACCTAAAGGGACCGGGGAACTCCTTGGCTCTGTTATCACTCTCCCCAACTTTCCAAGGCTGAAAAAAGGAGTGGAAAAAGGTGACCACAGACCAAATTTTAGCCTAGGTAACTAGCCCTACCCGAACCAGAGAGGGCTCTCTCTATGTCACTTTACAGCCAATGAGATGACTGGATATATTATAGTCTTAGGCTAGTTATAATGTTCAGTAGATTGTTTTGTTTGTTTAGATTTCTCCTGGATAGGAATAGCAGTCACAAAACTAAGGTATGATTTCAAAGGTTAAATTGCAGAAATAACGATGAGGCCAAGTAGGTAAACTCAGGAGCATACTTAATTTGTAATTGTGTATAGGGTTTGAAAAAGAAGGAGTCAAACTGAGTATTTAATTGAATTCATTCATCAGAAGAATAAACACATCTTTGAAAATCTTATAAATAGAGCATAGAAAGTAATGATTTTGATAAACCCTTAGTTAAACTGAGAGGGGGGGTGAATCAGTTTAATACATTCATGAACATTTAAAAAATTTTCATTCAACTCATTTAAACCTTCATTCATATGCAGCTTAATACATAATGAATCAACAAACATAATGTGTGGGCAGCAAGTAATTAAATAGATTCAAACATCACATCAACACTTAATCATCAAGCACATAGACAACAGATATAAGTGGAAACCCATAAAGGAGAAAACCACATCTTATTATTGTTGTGATGCAAAGGAAAGCTCCAAATCCCTAACACAACTGATTTTTTGTAGGCTCCAACCTACAAGAGGCTACTACCTCAAATTCTGCAAGCTACAACTTGCAAGGAAGCTCCAACTCCCATCTATTTTCTGCAGGCTACAACCCACAGGGGTCTCCTACCTCGACTAGCTCCAACTGGACATCTATCAAGCTAAAACTTGATATGGAAGCATCAACTTCCTCACACTACAATAAAATCACATGCTAATTTACCTGGATATCTGCTTTGTTTTACTCCTTCTTCGCTGCTGCCCTTCCAGCCTTCAAATCTGCTTCATATCAGCTCTGGATCTACACAACATCTCTACATGCTCTCTATCATTCTTCCACTCTCTAACCGCTCTATGCATATTACAATAACATTATTTATAGAGATAACATTATGGTTGTTTTCATTTTCTATGAGAATATGAAGTGAATAGGCATGACTCTTTGCCTTTCACCCACTCATTTCCTCACTCAGCATATTCTGAATGTTACAAAAATATATACATTCACTTTTGTATCAAATGGAATTTTTATTTGCCTTTGAGAATTTCCTTTGCATCACAAACAATATAAAATAATCAATGAATTTATATTTACAGTTACAACAATATTTCAATTCAGTCCTTTCAGCTTCTCGCTTTTTTGTTCATTTTGTCTTCTCTGCACGTTGTCCCTTTGTCTTCTCTGCCTGCTATTATATTTCCAACTATGCTGCAACATTACTGTCTTAGCCCGACATGACCCATGCCTTTATGTTTTACACCGCCTCTTCCTATTGCATATCTTACTTGCAGCGTTCTATGCTCTTCTCTGCTCCTTTGCTCTGTGTCAGGTTACTTACCCGAGTCTCTTTCTGCTCGCGTTCAATTTTTGTTATCAAACTATCACAGCCACATAAGACCTCCACACGAGTGTCAAGTCACTTGCCTAGAGTCCTTTCTCTTGCATTCAGCCTTTCCTTTTTAACTCATAGCCGCATCTACATGACACTGTTTTGCACTTTGAGTCAGGTCTTACCCAATTCTACCCCCGTTTAGAAGTTTCTTTATACACCCGAGTCTTTTGCTTGCATTTATTCTTTTCTTCGTAAACCGAGTCATCCTCTGCTTCCAATGTTTTCTTCATAAAACCACATAACCCCGAACTTGAAATACATCAAATCTTAACTTTGAACTTTATCGCATCTGGTCTCTCTACCCGAGTCCATTCTCTTGTGATCAACATTTTCTTTTAACTCACTGTCGCAACTACATACAACACGGTTCTACACAGGCTCCAGGTCCTTTTTCATGCATTTAGGCCTTTCCTTTGTAACCAGAGTCGACCTTCACTTCCATTGTTTTCTTCATAAAACCAACACAAACACATTAAACCTTGGACTAGAAATATATTAGTATTTACCTTTGAACAGCATCGCGTTCGCTTCAAAAATCCCACTTCGCGTTCCATATATTTTACGTTGTAATCTCCTTTTCCTCCTCCGATGCAATTTAACACAGAAAAGGCTCTGCATACAGATTTGAAATCCTTTGGATTTTTCCTTTGAAATTACATCGCATTTGGGCCTCTTTATTGCACTTCGCAACTTTTAGATTATAGCAATTTCGCAATACTTTCGATTTTGCGATTTCGTAAATCACAACGAACTCCCCGTCACAACCCGCAACTTTTAACGTTTAACAATAAACTTATCCTATGTGATTTGTGATGTGCGGTATGCAGGCTAGGTCGACATTATTGTGCCACGTCACCCTGCCATGTCACTGCCACATCACCTTGCCATGTCATCATAAATTTCCTGCGATCTGTGGGGTTAGGGCCATGTCATCTGCCATGTTAGCTTGCCACATCATCGCCACATCATTGCCACGTCATCTTCCCATGTCATTGCCCGCACTTTGCATTTCACAGTTTTTGTGACTTATCACATTGCAACTTAAAATGTTTAACTTGCGATTTCTTATCATATAAATGTAAAACTCGCCAATATGCGATATGCGATTTAATCTTCGTCGTTGATCAATGCCCAGATCCAACAATCCACGCTGCTCCTTTGTTGATCTGCTTCGCATCGCAACTTAAACAGTTTAACTTGCGAATTATTATCATATAAATGTAAAACTCACGGATATGCGATATGCGATTTAATCTCCGCCGTTGATCAATGCCCAAATCCAACGGTCCACGTTGCTCCTTTGTTGATATGATTCGCATCGTAAATAAGATAGTTTACCATGCAGTGTCTTTTAACATAAAATTGTCGAAGTGCAAAATACTGTTGGGTTTTTTATTTAATTTCCGTCGTTGATCTGTGCCCAAATCCAATGGTCCTCACTACTCCTTTGTTGTGGTTTGCCATCTTTTCTTCTTTGGTTGTACCCGTTCATTTCTTTCTAGTTCTTCGTAGAAGACTTGACTCGTTCACGACTTGACACACTTAGTGTTCACGACTCAACCCAAACGTGCACAACTTGATCCAACATGTTCACGACTTTGCCCAACACGTTCACGACTCTGCCTTTGTTGTTTTGTTGCCTTTGCTCCTTTCTTGCCTTAACTGCTTCTCTGTTTCCTTCGCTTCTTTGCTTCCTTTGTTCCTTTGCTTCCTTTTCTGCCTTTGCTCCTTTGATTCTAAATTTTCTCCTCTCCACTCCTTTGCCTTTGCTGATGGTCTACTGCTGCTCCTTTACCTCTCTTTTATTCTTTCTTACTGCATTATTTCCTGATCTAATTCTTTTCCTTATTGTTGCTGCTTCTCTACTTGTTTTCCTTAATGATAGTTCTGGTGTTGCTCCTTTCTGCTCCCTTTCCATCAATGACAATATTTCCAACAGTCTCCTCCTTTGGCATTTATGGCAACACTTCCTCCAACACTCCAAGACTTCCTCCAAGACTTCCTCCCCCTTTCATTCTGAGAGGTTTCTTTCTTCCTCTTCTTGCTTTTCAAAAGAGCCTTTCTTCTTCTGCTTGCTTTTCCTCCCCCTTTGACATCAATGGAAAAGGGTTGCACATTTCCCAATGTAGTTTCCATCTTTGCATTAGTTCTCTCTGGGTTGTGTATAGGCCTTCTTCTTCTAACTTTATACCTTGCTACTCCAGACTAGTGTATAAGATTTGTTGGGAGAACACTTTGAAAATTATTGAGATTGCATGAATGATGTCCCTTACTGCTTAATAGAGGTGATATGTGCTAGAATTTTTATGTATATATGTCATAATACTCCGATCTTGAGGACCTATACCATACCACTGCTCCACTAATAACACTTTGTATTCTACTAAAAGGCAGGTTGCTTGTTCCAAAAACCAATCGATGAATGATGTAATGATATAATCATGATAACCATTTCTCTTATTCATCCTTCTTAAGAACATTTTGTTTCATTATTAACACTTTGCAGAAAGACATACAGTGTAATGATCCTCTGTAGAACTTTACCGTCTCCATAGCTCTAGCTCTTCCATGACAACTTTTATGGGCTGCTCTCCCCCTAGAATGATGCTTCTTCTCTGATACTGACTTGTCTACTGCACTGTTTCTGTTCCTTATATGGCAGCCTTTGTTGGTGTATTTCCAACATCATTTATTTTATTTTATTTTATTTATTTATTTATTTATTTTTGTTTATTTATTATTAATTTATTAATTTATTATTATTTTATTTTTATTTTATTTTTAAATTTTAATTTTAATTTTTTATCATATAGAGAGTATCATCTACAGACACTACCCCTATTTTGTCTCTTAGATATTCGAATGGTTCTCTAGCAAGAGGTTTTGTGAATATGTCTGTTGTTTGTTCCTTTGTTGTACATACTCCATCTTTACTATTTTCTCTGCTACTTGTTCTCTGAGGAAGTGGTACTTTATTGGAATGTGCTTGGTTTTTGAATGAAGTACTGGATTTTTTTATATACTTATTACACTTGTATTGTCACATTTGATAGAAATAGGTTCAGTGATGCTTACCTTCATGCCTTGGAGATTTTGTTTCATCCACATTACTTGTGTGCAACAAGCTATTGTTGCTATTGATTTCACTTCTGTTGTAGATAAAGAGACAAATATTTTCTTCTTGCTTAACCATGCCACCAGAATTTCTCCTAAATAAAATGAACCTCCACTTGTGCTTTTCCTTTCATCCACACAGCTAGCCCAATATGCATTTGCATATGCTATAAATGTGAAGTCTTTGCCTTTCGGATACCATAGGCCATAATGTGCAGTTCCTTGCAGGTATCTAAATATCCTCTTGATTGCTAGCAAGTGATTTTGTTTTTGTGCTGCTTGATATCTTGCAACAAGTCCTACTACCAACATAATGTATGGTCTAGAGGCAGATAGGTATAATAGACTTCCTATCATAGATCTGTAAAGTCTTTGATCTACATTTCTGGATCCATCATCAGCACATAACTTGCATCCAATGATCATGGGAGTTGACACAAGTTTGGAGTCTTCCATTTGGAATCTTTTTAACATGTCTCTTAAGTATTTTTCTTGTGAAATGAATATGCCTTTGTTATTTTGTAGAATTTGAAGTCCTAGGTAGAAGGTAAGCTCTCTAATCATAGACATCTCAAATTATGACTTCATCTCTCCTGTAAATCCTTTTACTAACTCATCCTTGTTGCTACTAAACATGATGTCATCTACACATACTACTACAATTAAGAGTTCATTTTCATTAGCCTTTATATACAGATTGTTGTCTACTCCTCCCTTCTTGAAACCTTGTTTTTTAAAGTACTTTTCCAACCTAGAATACCATACACGTGGTACTTGTTTGAGACCATATAAGGATTTCTTTAATCTGCACACATATTCGTGTTTATCTACTAAGGAAAATCATTCAAGTTGTTCCATGTAGACTTCTTCCTCTAGATCTCCATTCAATAAGGCAGACTTCACATCCATTTGATATAACTTGAAATCATGATAGCATGCAAAATCCAAAAACATTATAATTGCTTCCATTCTTGCTAGAGGGGAAAAAGTTTCATCATAGTCAACTCCTTCGATTTGAGAGTATCCCTTACATACAAGTCTATCTTTATTTCTGATTACCTGACCTTGTTCATTCATCTTATTCTTGAATATCCACTTTGTGCCAATGAAATTTTTCCCAGCAGGTCTTGGCATTAACTCCCATGTCTTGTTCTTCTCAATTTGGTCTATTTCTTCATTCATAACATTTACCCAATTTTTGTATTTTTTGGCTTCATCGAAATTCTTTAGTTCTATCTGTGACAACATGGCTAGGTACACTTCCTCAGTCTATTCAGCTAGTTGTCTTCTAGTTTGGACTCCTACACTCTTGTCTCTAATGATTTGATCTTATGGATGGTTATTCTGAGTGTGGCTCGAGGGTCCTTTTGTGTTTATTTATGTATCTTTTGTTGTCTTTCTCTGTTCTTTATTTTCTTGATTCTCATCTTCATGATCATTTGGAGGATTAGCACAGTTTTTGCTTCTATTTCTGTCTGGTAGATCTTCATAGAATCTCACATCAATGCTTTCCATAATTTTATGCAGTATTTTATTGTAGAAAATGTATCCCTTACTCTTGGATGCATATCCCAAAAAATTCCTTCATCATCTCTTGCGTCATACTTCCCCAATTTTTCATCATTGTTCTTTATGAAACATTTGTTGCCAAAGACTCTAAAGTGCTTGATTGATGTTAGTTTCCCATGCCATAATTCATATGGAGTCTTGTCACAATTTGGTCTGAGATGAGATTTTTTGAGAATATGAACAATTGTGTGTACTACTTCTGCCTAGTAGGATTGGGGAATGTTTCTTTCTTGCATCATGGCTCTGGAAATTTGTTGTACTAACCTATTTTGTCTCTCTACCACTCCATTCTGTTGAGGTGTACCTGCAATTGTGAATTGTTGCTTTATCCCACATTCATTGCACAGGTCTGCAAAATCATCGTCTGTGAATTCACCTCCTTTGTCTGATCTGATGCATTTTAGTTTACATCCAGTTTGATTTTCTGCTAGTGCCTTGAATATCTTAAAATTTTCAAATGATTCAGATTTGTATCTAAGAAATTCCACCCATGTTAATCTGGAAAAATCATTGATTATCGACATGAAATACGATTCTCCACCTGGTGCATTTGTTCTTGAAGGTCTACATAGGTCCATGTGTACAATCTGAAGAGGCTTACTTGTAGATAGTTGGTCTTTAACTTTGAACGTTGTGCGAGTTTGTTTTCCCAGTTGGCAGGACTTACATATGGTATTTGGTGGCTTATTTATTGTAGGCAAATCTCTGACAGCTTTCTTTTTGCTCAGTTTGATAATGTGGTCAAAATTTAGATGTCCCAATCTTCTATGCCATAGCCAAGATTCGTCAAGTTTGCTGATGTGGCATGCTTCATTCTCTTCTTCTACTATATAAACATTATTCTCTGTTCGAACACCTTTGACCAAGATATTTCCTGTGGTGATTGACCTTACTTCACAATCTTGGGCTCTGAAAAGGACCTCACAGCCTTTATCACACATTTGACTAACACTTAGCAGATTGGATTTTAGACTGTCTACAAACAGTACATCCTGAGCCTCTCCTCTTCCATTATTCAGGCTGACTATGCCTTTTCCCTTGATTTTCCCTGCTTTATCATTACCAAATGTTACATTCCCAGATTTATTTTCATCAAAAGTTACAAACTTGCTTCAGTCTCCAGTCATATGTTTTGAGCACCCATTGTCCACATACCATTGATTGTTTTGATCTTGAGCAGTTAGAAACATATCACATTTATTTAGCTTCTTTTTCCATTGCATGCAATTTTTTTCTCTATAACCTTTCTGAGGAGATGGATGACAGTCTTTGAGAGGACATTCGTTAGACTTGTGCCCATTTTTATGGCAGCTAAAACATTTGATTGTGTTTCTGAGTAGATTGTGTACACGAGTGAATCCATCATTGTTCTTAATCCCCTTTGAGTTTCCATACTCCACTCTTCTTATATACGCTCTACACTCCATGGATTTATGACCAAACCTTTTATAGTAAAAACAATACCGGCCATGGAAGTAGTATCTGTATCTGGCAGAGAATGTTGTTTGGGGATATAGCCATCTGGTCATATGAGAGTTATGTCTTTGGAGGCCATTTGATCTATGTTGTAATGTTGCTTGGTGGTTCACTCCTTTTGTTTTCAAGGTTTTCTTTGTGGTGTATTTTTGCTGCAACTCATGAGGAGTTGAAGGATTCCCACAATTTTATTCTCATATTGATGAGAGTCAACGTTTTCTTTTAGGACAACTTTCACAAATGTAACAAATTTCTTATCCTCTGCCTTCGACTTGCTAGTTTCTCCTTCATAACCTATCCCAACCTTTATATTTGGAGATATTTGAGCATTTAGTATCTTGTCCAACTATCCAGAGCTTTTCATTTGAGAAATATTCAAAGCTAATTCAATTTGGGCCTTCTCTAATTTCTTCCTCAGGCTTACCACTTCTTCTTCCATATTTTCAAGCTCCTAATTTTTCTCCTTTATTTCTCCTTTCAGAATATCCTCTATTTTCCTTGATTCTTCTAATTCAACATTCAATTTAATAAGATATTCTGAGTCTGGTTCTATCTTTGCATATTTTAAAAGAATCTCTTTCTATTCCTTACTCTTAAGTTTAAGTCTGTCTATTTCCTTCAAGGCACTAATTAGCTCCCCCTCGAGATCTAGCTCACCTTCTTCTTCAAATTCCCGGAGATCTTCCTCAAGCTCTTCCTTGGCCATCAAAATGAATTTCGATATTCCTTCTTCATTGGGGGATTCATCTGAGCTCTCATATGCAGTGTTGTCTTGTTGAGCATAGAATTTTCTTCTATTACATCTGTTCCCTTTCGGTCTATTGCTGAAATTGTTTTTCTCTTTCCCTTTTGACTGATTCTCTATTTTCTTATGAGGATATTTAGACACATAGTTCCCCACTCTTCCACAATTAAAGCACTTAAATGGAAGTTTAAATTTATACTTACCTATGCCTCTATCCAATATTTTGAAAAATTTGACTTCTTCTTCATCAGAGCATGAGCATGTACCTTCCTTTTATTCTATGCACTTGTTTGCCTTAAAGGCAGCCTCCCTCGTGTTTGACTTCCCTTTATGAAGTCTCATCGCAAATGCTGTTAGGTTCCCAAGTAATTGGTTTCTGGTTAAGGTTTCCTAGTTTGTTATTTCTTCTATGGCAGAAACCTTAAGATTAAACCTGGATGGAAGAGATCTTAATATTTTCTGGACTACAACACTTTCTTTAATTTCTTCTCCTAGGCCTATCATGATATTCACAACTTCTACAACTCTTAAGATATTTCCTGTGGTGATTGAACTTACTTCACTATCTTGGGCTCTGAAAAGAACCTCACAACCTTTATCACACATTTGACTAACACTTAGCATATTGGCTTTTATACCGTCTACAAATAGTACATCTTGAGCCTCTCCTCTTCCATTATTCAGGATGACTATGTCTTTTCCCTTGATTTTCCCTACTTTATCATTACCGAATGTTACATTCCTAGATTTATTTTCATCAAAAGTTAAAAACTTGCTTCAGTCTCCAGTCATATGTTTTGAGCACCCACTGTCCACATACCATTGATTGTTCTGATCTTGAGCAATTAGAACCATATCACATTTATTTAGTTTCCTTTTCCATTACATGCAGTTGTTTTCTCTATAACCTTTATGAGGAGATGGATCACAGTCTTTGAGAGGACATTCGTTAGACTTGTGCCCATTTTTATGGTAGCTAAAACATTTGATTGTATATTTTAGTAGATTGTGTACACGAGTGAATCCATCATTGTTCTTAATTCCCTTTGAGTTTCCATACTCAAATCTTCTTATATACGCTCTGCACTCCATGGATTTATGACCGAACCTTTTACAGTAAAAACAATACTCGCCATGGAATTAGTATCTGTATATGGCAAAGAATGTTGTTTGGGGATATAGCCATCTAGTCATATGAGAGTTCTGTCTTTGGAGGCCATTTGATCTGTGTTGTAATGTTTCTTGGTGGTTCTCTCCTTTTGTTTCCAAGGTTTTATTTGCATTGTATTTTTGCTGCAGCTCATGAGGAGTTGAAGGATTTCCCACAATTTTATTCTCAAATTGATGAGATTCAACATTTTCTTTTAGGACAATTTTCACAAATGCAACAACTTTCTTATCCTCTGCCTTCGACTTGCTTGTTTCTCCTTCATAGCCTATCCCAACCTTTATATTTGGAGATCTTTGAGCATTTAGTATCATGTCCAACTGTCCAGAGATTTTCATTTGAGAAATATTCAAAGTTAATTCAATTTGGGCCTTCTCTAATTTCTTACTCAGGCTTACCAATTCTTCTTCCATATTTTGAAGCTCCTGATTTTTCTCCTTTATTTCTCCTTTCAGAATATCCTCTATTTTCCTTGATTCTTCTAGTTCAACATTCAATTTAATAAGATATTCTGAGTCTGGTTATGTCTTTTTCTCCTTTATTTATCCTTTCAGAATATCCTCTATTTTCCTTGATTCTTCCATTTCAACATTCAATTTAATAAGATCATCTAAGTCTGGTTCTGTCTTTGCATGTTTTAGAAGAATCTCTTTCTATTTATTACTCTTAAGTTTAAGTCTATTTATTTCCTTCATGGAACTAATTAGCTCCCCCTCAAGATCTACTTCACCTTCTTCTTCAAATTCCCGGAGATCTCCCTCAAGCTCTTCCTTGGCCATCAAAATGAATTTTGATGTTCCTTCTTCATTGGGGGATTCATCTAAGCTCTCATATGCAATGTTTTCTTGTTGAGCATAGAATGCTCTTCTATTAAATCTATTCCCTTTCTGTCTATTGCTGAAATTGGTTTTCTCTTTCCCTTTTGACTGATTCTCTATTTTCTTATGAGGATATTTAGACACATAGTTCCCCACTCTTCCACAATTAAAGCAGTTAAATGGAAGTTTAACTTTATACTTACCTGTGCCTCTATCCAATATTTTGAAAAATTTGACTTCTTCTTCATTAGAGCATGAGCATGTACCTTCCTTTTCTTCTATGCACTTGTCTGCCTTAAAGGAAACCTCCCTCGTGTTTGACTTCCCTTTAGGAATTCTCATCACATATACTATTAGGTTCCCAAGTAATTGGTTTCTGGTTAAGGTTTCCCAGTTCGTTGTTTCTTCTATCGTAGAAACCCTAGGGTTAAACCTAGATGGAAGAGATCTTAATATTTTCTGGACTACAACACTTTCTTTAATTTCTTCTCCTAGGCCTATCATGATATTCACAACTTTTGCAACTCTTAAGAGGAATGAAGCTATATCTTCATCTTCATTCATTTTTAAGTTTTCAAACTGAGTTCTATGTGCTTGTAGTTTGGCCATCTTCACCTTTGTATCTCCCTCATGAATGTTTCCTAAAGTATCCTAGATATATTTGGAAGTTTTACTGTGCATTAATTTGATAAATTCTTACTCATTAAGACTGCTCAAAAGTGCATTAATTGCTTTTGCATTAGCTCATAAATTATGTTTGGCTTCTTCCTCAATGTTTGTGTCCTTTAGTGCATATTTTTCTTCCACAACAGCCCAAACTTCTATTCCTAGAGACATTAAGTATGTCCTCATTCTTATTTTACAGAAAGCATAGTATGTGCCAGTAAAAAATGGGGCTTTATTTGTTGAGCATCCTTCTAGGCTAGCTGTTTTGGGGACCTAGGACCTCCTTCTAGATGTTAAACTATTACTAAAGGAACCTGCTCTGATACCAATTAATAAAAACTTAGTTAAATTGAGAGTGGGGGTGAATTAGTTTAATACATTCATGGACATTTAAAACTTTTTCATTCAACTCATTTACACCTTCATTCATATGCAGCTTAATACATAATGGATCAAAAAACATAATGTGTGGACAACAAGTAATTAAACAGATTAAAACACCACATCAACACTTAACAATCAAGTACATAGACAATAGATATAAGTGGAAACCCATAAGGGAGAAAACCACATCTTATTATTGTTGTGATGCAAAGGCAAGCTCCAAATCCCTCTCACAACCGAATTTATATAGGCTCCAACCTACTGGAGGCTACTACCTCAAATTATGCAAGCTACAACTTACAAGGAAGCTCCAACTCCCATCTATTTTATGTAGGCTACAGCCCATAGGAGACTCCTACCTCGACCAACTCCAACTAGACATCTATCAAGCTACAAATTGATATGGAAGCACAAACTTCCTCACACTACAATAAAATCATATGCCGATTTACCTAGATATCAGCTCTGTTTTACTCCTTCATCATTGCTACCCTTCCAACCTTCAAATCTGCTTCATATCAGCTCTAGATTTTCACAACATCTCTTTCTTCTCTCTCTCATTCATCCACTCTCTAACCAGAATATTACAATAACATTATTTATAGAGATAAATTCATGGCTATTTTCATTCTCTATTGGAATATGAAGTGAACAGGCATGACTTTTTGCCTTTCACCCACTCATTTCCTCACTCAGCATATTCTGAACGTTACAACAATATATACATTCACTTCAGTATCAAATGGAGTTTTTCTTTTCCTTCGTGACTTGCCTTTGCATCACAAACAATATAAAATAATCAATGAATTTATATTAACAGTTACAACAATATTTCAATTCAGTCCTTTCATCTTCTCGCTTTTCGGTTCATTTTGTCTTCTCTGCTTCTTGTCCCTTTGTCTTCTCTGCCTGCTATTATATTTCCAACTATGTTGCAGCATTACTGTCTTATTCCGACTTGACCCATACCTTTATGTTTTACTCCACCTCTACTTATTGCATATATTATCTACAACATTCTATGCTCTTCTCTGCTCCTTTGCTCTGTGTCAGGTTACTTACCCGAGACTCCTTTTGCCCATGTTCAGTCTTTGTTATCAAATTGTCGTAGCTGCATAACACCTCCACACGAGTGTTGGGTCACTTTCCCAAAGTATTTTCTCTTACATTCAGCCTTTCCTTTTTAACTCATAGCCACATCTACATGACATTGTTCTACACTTAGAGTCTGTTCTTACCTGAGTCTACTCCCATTCATAATTTTCTTTATACACCTGAGTCTTTTTCCTGAATTCATTCTTTTCTTCGTAAACCGAGTCATCCTCTGCTTCCAATGTTTTCTTCATAAAACCACATAGCCCTGAACTTCAAATACATCAGATCTTAACTTCAAAATTTATCGCATCTAGTCTCTCTACCCGAGTCCATTCTCTTATGGTCAACTTTTTTGTTTAACTCACTGCCGCAACTGTGTACAACACCATTCTGCATGGGCTCCGGGTCCTTTTTCATGTGTTCAAGCCTTTCCTTTGTAACCTGATTTGACCTCTTCTTCCATGGTTTTCTTCATAAAAACAATGCAAACACATTAAACCTTGGACCTGAAATATATTAGTATTTACCTTTGAACCGCATCACGTCTGCTTCAAAATTCGCACTTCGTGTTCCATAGATTTTACGTTGTAATCTCCTTTTCCTCCTCCGATGTGATTTAACACAAAAAAGGTTCTGCATACAAATTTGAAATCCTTTGGATTTTTCCTTTGAAATTACATCGCATCTGAGCCTCTTTATCGCACTTCGTAACTTTTAGATTATAGCAATTTCACAATACTTGTGATTTTGTGATTTCATTGGCTAGGTCCACATCATTGTGCCACATCACCCTGCCATGTCACCCCCACATCACCTTGCCACGTCACCATAAATTTATTGCAATCTGTGGGGTTAGGGCCACATCAGCTTGCCACGTCATCTTCCCACATCATCGCACGCACTTCGCATTTTGCAGTTTCTGTGACTTATCGCATCGCAACTTAAATAATTTAACTTGCAATTTCTTATCATATAAATGTAAAACTTGTCAATATGTGATATGCGATTTAATCTTCGTCATTAATCAATGCCTATATCCAACGGTCCACGCTTCTCCTTTGCTGCTTAGCATCGCAACTTAAACAGTTTAACTTGTGAATTCTTATCATATAAGTGTAAAACTCACTAATATGGGATATGCGATTTAATCTTCGTCATTGATCAATGCCCAGATCCAACGGTCCATGCTACTCCTTTGCTGATCTGCTTCGCATCACAAATAAGATAATTTACCATGCGGTGTCTTTGAACATAAAATTGTCGAAGTGCGAAATATCATTGGGTTTGCGATTTAATCTCTGTCATTGATCCGTGCCAATATCTAACGGTCCTCACTGCTCCTTTTCTGTGGTTTGCTGACTTTTCTTCTTTGGTTGTGCCTGTTCGTTTCTTTCTAGTTGTTTGTATATTACTTGACTCGTTCACGACTTTTACCACATTCACGACTCGGGTTCACGACTTGACCCACTTAGCGTTCACGACTCGACCCAAATGTGCACGACTTGACCCAACATGTTCACGACTCTGCCCAACACGTTCACAAATATGCCTTTGTTGTTTTGCTACCTTTGCTCCTTTTCTCCCTTAACTGCTTCTATGTTGACTTTGCTTATTTGTTGCCTTTGCTCCTTTGATTCTAAAGTTTTTCCTCTCTGCTCCTTTGCCTTTGTTGATGGTCTACTGTTTCTTCTTGCTGATCTGCTGCTCCTTTGCCTCTCTTTTATGCTTTCTTAATGCATTATTTCCTGATCTACTTCTTTTCCTTATTTCTATTGCTTCTATGCTCCTTTTCCTTAATGATAGTTCTGGTGCTTCTCCTTTGTGCTCCATTGCCATCAATGACAATATTTCCAACATATTTCTGTTTACAAACTCATAATATTAACATACACAGGCATATATGTGATGAAAAGGTAACATAATGGATTAACAGAGAAGAAAAAATTCTCAAAATTATACCGCTAGAATCTCAAGACTGTAGCTCCAACATTCTTTTATTTCACTGAAAGAGTTTTTACAATAGCTCCACTGCTAAATATCAGACTATTCTACTAAAAATATCCAACCCTTGAAAAAGTATTTACAAGTGGTATATATAGCAAGAGAGGCACTACCTCCACCTCTTCTAAAAATAATGAAACATTACTCCTCACATTAAATATGTGTCATAATGCATTAAAACCTCATCCCATCGAAATCCAACTAAAATAACATGTGTAGAAGATAGAAGAGAAGAAATATGAGCTGAACTGCTAAGTCCGCTGACAGGCTGCTCCTTTTTCTACTGATTTGTTTCTTCACGTTTCTGGTTCTTAAATAACCATGCATTTTTATTAAATACAAACTCCAACAATTTCTGATATCTGGAAGATCTGGAACCTCCAACCTTCCCCATGCTTTGCTAATGCTGATGGTGATGGTGGTGGGCGTGGGTTAACAAGTCACTGAATGGGCTAATTATTTTTTTGGCTATGTGTCGAGATGAAAGTGGAGGGGAGTGTGCGAGAATAGAATGGTAAGAAGGAGGCATGGTAGTAGGGGAATGAAGTGAAGAACGGGAAAAAATAGTGAGAAAGGAGGGTGGTTTTGACGGATTTCAGAGGGGGGTTGAGATGGTTTGTGGTATTGAAAGGGGGGGCTGTGAAATGATAATAGACTAACACGTTGACATGGGGTCAATGGGAGAAAACCACTTTTTCATATATCACAATCGCAATCACGGACTACTGGAGCATAGTGAATGCATTATCAGGGGCGGAATTGTGATGCAATATATCGCAATCACAAGACGGAAGGCTATCGAAAATCTGGGATCAAAGCATGTCACATATCAGGGATTGGAGCTGTTAACAAGACATGGTAACAAATAATCTGTGATCTGTGATTGTGATATGACATGGCAGTAAGGCGGGTCCTACTAATATATCGCATCGGGGTTTCGGAGAGAGAAACACAAGTAATAAAGTAATTTCAGGATTATGATAGTGATAAGAAGTAAGGCAGAAAGGTTCACAGGGTGGAAGAAGTGAATAGAATATCGTAATCACAAATTTGGAGATGGAAAGTGAATGCGGTAAGGTGAGTGGAACTGCGATTATGTGATATGCGATAGGTAATGTGGCAGAGTTGTGGGTCCTACCAAATATTATATAATAATATCGCATTCGCGGGAAGAGTTTTCCTTTGTTTATCGTTTTTTTTTTTTCGTAATTTTTAAAACCAAAGGAAAAAAGGTCAGACTTTGAAGTTTTTTTAAAGGGTTTTTTCAAGAATAAAACACTGCAACGGTATAAATGTCAGACTTTAAAAAGTGAAACACGAGTTTTGAAGGGTTTGAGGGCTACCAATATTCAAAAAACTAAATCTATCATCTACAGGAGCGTAATAACGCTATACTCTTACCCACATAAGCGTAACAATACCTGACATTAACCAAAACAAAAGGGTAGCAATGCATTTTCCACACCACAGAAATGTAACAAAAGGAGCTCTTTGAGGGTTGTAAGAGGGTTTTGTGAGTGTGGAAGGGTAAGTGAAGTGGAAAAACGTTTCTCTCACACTCACATGAAAGGGTAGAAATTAAAAATGAAGTTTTCTCACCCTTTTATAAACTTTGATGACCCTTACCTTTTCGAATGACATTTACATTGACTTTTAACCCCTTTGCACTTGAACAATGAATTTTTGATTCTTTAAGTGAGATAAGAGGATAGAGTTAACCCCCTTTGCATTTTTTGACATTTGAGATGACCTTCATAGGCCTTTTAAATGTAACCTTGAGACACATTTTCTCCTTTTCCTGAGACAATAAGACTGCTTTTGAAGACCCTTGAACTTTCACATTTGGCATGAATTTTTAAGGATGTTTTTGAAGCTTGAAAGGACATTCTTCTGCATTTTACTAGGACAGTTGGTCAAAATTACCTCTCTTTGAGCTTTGGTAGTGGATGATTATTTCTTGATCCTTTAAAAGAGACAGTAAGACAATGAAACTAGATTTCATGAAACAGTGAGATAGTGAAACTAGATTTGAAACTTTTTCTCTAAATTTTGAGCCATATGAAACAAGAGAGATGGATTTATTTAAAACTCATAAACATGTCTACTCCTTTACTAGGTTTTTATGGATGAAGTGGAGGGCCATAGCCTTATTTAAGTGAAAATTTGATGATTTTTCCAAAGCCAGGGCTAAACCTAGACTTGACCTAAATGAAGTAAAATGGCATAACCCTAGACCTATTGAATGATGATGATGTAGATGGCGACCTTGAAAATAATGATTGTGATGAAATTGATAATGATAATGAAATGAAATAAAGGAGCAACATATATGGTTTAGCTTTTCCTTAGTGACCAAAATTATTTCTGAGAACTGGTTCGAAAAAGAAACAGAATTGACATATGACCTTATGGAAAACAATTGAAAGAGTCATTTGATCACTGACATACCTGGGCTAACATTGGCTCTAGTTGGGGATGGAAGCTCCTTCAGGAGGTGTCAAGAACACCGTATATCAGGTAGCCTTATCATTGGGCGATGGAGTCAAACTAGACTTTGAAAAACTTGAACAAACTGGAAACTTTGACTAAAAAAAACTGACTTGACTCTGACTTGAAAACTGGCTAAATTTTTTTAACTTTATAAAAGAAAACATGAGTTGTTTATAGAAGTTGCATGGCCTTCTCCTTGGGCTTCAAACTTCTACAACAACTTCCTTATTTGCTGGGACATCAAATTCAAAATGATATGTACAATGACAGTGAACTTCTTCTTCAATAATCAAGTTATATAATGTTTGAGGAACCTACCATTGATTGGTCCTCCCAACACTTCTTGTCCTTCAAGATCCTCTAGTAAAAATGCTTTGATTCCTCTGAATGCAACTGATGCAGGACAACCCTGCAAAACCCAGAATCTCTCCAATACTATGCATATAAAAATGTGTCTCAAATAATTGCCCAAATAAAACTTCAATGTCTGGAAAATTCACACACTATCATTCGCGGAAGCTCCTCAATCATATGGTTCAAAAACCATAAACTCAAAAATCTTCATACCAAGGTTATTTCATAAATGTAAGCTTTTCCCAAAATTCTTTAAAACAAAACCCTGATTAAAAAACCTCGGTTTTATTTCGAAAACCCCAACTTTATAAACCCAATTCCCAAAGATTGATAGTTCAAATTAATAAATCAATTTTGGGTTCCATTTTATATATGCGCCCTTGCCATTTCAAACTACAAGGCTTAACCTTGGTTAAACACCAACTCACATAAATATCCAGCCTCAATGAAGATTAGAATAGCAATGCCAACATGAAAACCATTCAATCATATTGTACCAACGCACCATCTTAATAATGCATCTGAGCCTTATCAACTTACCATTCTTCCATCCAACGAATTGACAGCATTCGCATCATCCCTTTATCATGTTATCCCACCATATGCGTTCATTGCTTTTAACATTTCCACAATCAGACCAATGCTTCTTTATTGAAGATCCGCTTCATCTTTAATATCTGCATTTCAACACAGATTTAACTCTCTACACGCGCCCTTCCATAATCCTTGCTTTAGCATTCTGCGAATAATTTCAGTTCCTCTGCGCTTGCTCAAAGTTTTGCTTCTGGTTCTAATTCAACAATGTTGTGGATTGATTTCAAAGCTACTTCATATTCTAGCAGTCTTCTGCGCTACCATTACAACGCATTCTTGAACTCCTTCAATCTTCAACGCTGTTAAAATATGTAAACACATTCAACCTGCATTACATTTAAACCTAATTCCTCCGCTGTCATGCTATGATTTGGTCTTAATCGATACCGAATTAACGATTAGAGTTTTAATGCCAGATCTAACATATAATGAAGCATTGGTATCGCTTATGGCCTTCATAAGAAGACCAAACACTCTCATTTCCTGCGTTGTGTCTTTGACACCAGCTTGACATCGATTTATGCAATTCGATGTCCTTTTCTTCCCTGCGTGTAAAATGACACAGTCATTCAACAAATAGAATTTTCAGAGCACGCATTCTGAAACTTTCTTGTTGTGGATTGCAATTTCTATGCACGATTTAAGTGGTCAGGATTCGATCTTTAAACGTACGCTGGTTTCAACCGAATTCTAGCTTGATTCAATCCAGAAATTCATCGCTCCACTCAAACACAATTTCCTCTGCGTCAAGGCTTGGAATCGATCTCGATTTATATTAAAATCGAAACTGATTCACTGCATAAATTAACCAACAGCGTTAACCTTCAGATCTATCACAACGCTATAACCTGCCATGCTTCAAAGTTACTTTTTCAAAAATAATCTTTAATTGTGTTAAGCCTGAATTCTGCCTGGGTATGCCTCTACGTTAAAACTTGGAATCGACCAAAAATTGTGTTTGAAATCGAATTACTTCACTATATTAATTCATACATCAGTGTTTGATTTCAAATGAAATCTTCTTGAACAAACACTGATTTCTACGCATGTATCAACATTGATAGCAATCAATCATTAACATAACCAAAATTGATTTAATCAAAGCTGAATTAACTTTCTTAAATCTGATCGATCTAACAGAGATCGATCTTTCCCAAATTTATTTTGATTCATTATTTCACATGGAATCACTGTTTCAGTCATAACATAGAATTTCATCAAGCACATAATTCAGAATAAAATCCTTTGTTAATAAGCATGAAACCAAATACAAAAATCCTCTTGGTTCATGGCCAGATTTTCAAATCAATGGCCCTTTTTTCAAAATCCTGTAGGCTTACAACTCTGTTGTCCAAACCTCTCTCATATTCTAATCTGCCTCCTTTTTGCCTTTGAGGCTCATTAATTTATACAAATTGAATTGAACCAATTTAGGTTCAAATCCCTTTAATCACTCAACAAAGTCTTCAAATATCTCAACACCCCTACAATCTAGATTTTATCCCTAAAATCTTGAAACTAAATCTAACTTAGGCTCATAATTAATCTTTAAATATCTCAAGTCTAATTCCTCTCATGTTCTCCAAATCATTTGGGAATATTTATAAATCCTCACAATAATTAATTAAAAATATAATTTAATCACTTAAAAATCTCATTAATATTTACATGAAATTAATATTTCCTCACAAACATGAGACCCCTAGGTTTAATAAAATACAAAGTATTTTTCCGAGTCTAATGCTCCTGCATCAGCAACGATCTTGTAAGGTCCTTTCCATAGATTTTTGAACTTCCCATGCTTACTCTAGTCTTTATTCCAGGCATCCTAGCTAAGAAAAACATCCCCAAGCTTGAAATCATTCGCTTTGGTTTTCCTATCAAAAATATTTTTAATTTTTTCATGAAGCTTTGAAGTATGACTGAAAACTTCATCTCTTGACTGTTGTAGATAGATCATTTGGTTGTTTCTTTGTTGAATGTCATTAGGCTCACTTTCAATTTATTATAGAATTTTCATCACCGGTACAACTAGAGAAAAAGGGAACACCGTGTCAACACCATAAACAAGATGGAAAGGTGAAATGTTGATTGATCTTTTGATGCTAACTCTATCCGCCCATAGAGCATTGGTGAGTTTCTTGTGCCAAATCCTCTTGTTTTCTAGCATCATATTTTTAATTATGTTCACTAAAGATTTATTTGAAAATTTAGAAACCCTGTTACCTTAAGGATAGTATGATGTTGAATGAAAAATTATAATGTGATACTTGTCACAAAATTTGATCATCTTCTTATACTTGAATTTCGCTGCATTGTTAGTGATAATCTTGTGTGGACAGCCAAAGTGAGACAGAATATTGTTCTCAAGAAACTGAATGATAACAATGTCAATAGCTTGCCTCGTGGGGATGGATTCAATACATTTGGTGAAATAATCTGTGGCGGTGAGAATCCATCTATGTTGAGCTGACGATGGAGGATGAATCTCGATAATCAAGTCAAGTCTCCACTTCTGGAATGACACTTTCACTTCAATTTGTTTTAGAGGTAAAGGCAAGAGCTCTCTCTTTCCCTGAAATATTGGACATTCATGACAGCTCATATCTATTTTGTAAACATCATAAAATAAGCTTGACCAATAGAAGCTCGCCCTCAATATATTATTATTTGTAGTATTCCAATAAATATGACCATCACAGTAACGTTTATGAAAATCTGTCATGACTTTTTCAACTTCTCCTTCGACTAAATAATTCAAAAAAACTCCACTCAGATCTTTCCAATATAAGACACCATTAAGAATACAGTACTTAAGATATTTTAACTTTAAATATATATCTATACTACTTGGAAAGCTGGGAGGAGGATTCAAATGTTGCAAAACATGTACTATATCAGCATACCAAGGTGATAAAGAGAAAATTTCAGCTACCTCAAGTAATGTTTCAACATCTTTTTCTTTAGATAATGCAGCAATGAAATTGATGTCCAAGGCATGAAGATTTGAATCCACCATGGGTTTCGTCAAGCCTTGTCCTTTGATCAAATTTTTGGGCTTGTTCTCCAAATCATACTCTAGCATGGCAGCAATCCACTTACCTTTCCGCCCTTCAGAATCATTCTGTGTAAGCACATATTTGACAACAATGTTTGGAACATATAAAATAACATGAGAATCTAAAAGGTAGACCCAGAATTCCTTCAATGCTTTGACTAATTCCAAGGCATGTTTCTCAATGATGTTATACTTCAAGGATACGTCTCTTATCGTTCTACTGAAGAAGGCAATGTGTTGTTCCTGTATTCTATTTTTTCTTTTGCATGAGGAAAACAACAAGAGTATGTTCCGAGGCAAATGAAAAAATGATAAAATCAAGTTTATAATCTAGACTAATAAGGACAAGAGCATGAGACAAAGCCAACTTGACTTTATTGAATGATTTTTTCACCTCTTCAGACCACTTTACTTCACCATATTTCTTCAGCATATCAATAATCTTCCTTAAGTGTTTAGCAAGATTAGAAACAAACCTCCTCAAAAAATTGATTTTTCCATTAAATAACTGGATTTCCTTTTTTCTCCTAGGATATTCCAAAGTTTGTATTGCTTCAATTCTTGAAGGATATATCCTAATTCCATCTTTTGATATGATATGGCCCAACAATTTACCTTCCATAGAAAAAAGACTCTTCTTTGGGTTTAGTGATATGCCAAACTTTCTACATCTCTAAAATATTGTTCTCAAGGGCCACAAGTGTTGCTCATCCATTTGGGAAAAAACAATGATATCATCAAGATAAATGACTAAAAAGGCGTCATTTTCATTGGTGAAAGCGATGTCCATTTCTCGCTAAAAAGTAGCCCCTGCATTCTTCAATCCGAAGAGCATTTTGGTGTACATGAAAGTACCCCAAGGTGTTGTGAAGTCCGTATTCTCTTGATCATCTGGGTGAACAAGAATCTGATTATAACTGGAGTATCTATCCAGTAACGAAAGTGTAGAAGATCCAACTACCCTTTGAAGAATATGGTCCATCTTCCGTAGTGGGTAATTTTCCTTCAATGACACTTTGTATAGATTTCTAAAACCAATGCACAAGTGAATATCTCGTCTTCTTTCTTACTGGTACTATATTAAACATCCAATTTGAAAAGCGAAGAGAGACAATGATACCAGTAGTGAATAATCTATTTATCTCCTTCTGGATAGAGGGAAAATACTTGGGATTCATTCTTCTAAGCTTTTGACGGAAAGTTTTATGGTCCGGCTTCAAGGGGATGGTATGCTGAATTATGCTCTTTTCATAGACTTTCAGATCAGAATATTCCCAAGAAAATACATTAGCAAATTGAGACATAAGCATTGCATATTTACCTTTCATTTCTGCACTCAAAGTTTTGAAATTTTTACCATTTTTGGCTTTTCCGGAGTGCCAAGATTCATATCTTCTACTCCCATTTCTGTTGGTAACATGGTCAGTTTGCGCACAACATCATATTGATCAAAAAGCTCTTCCAAAGGTACCAAACCTCTTGGAATGGATGTATCTTTCAGCTAAAGCACTTGCATCTCTACTACATGGATTTCTTGATCGTCTTCATAGCACTGGTTTTCCATTTGAGAATTTACAAAATCTTCTTCTATCTACAAGAAGTTGTTGTTCTGTTTATCATATTGAAATACTTTCCAATATTGAACAGTATCTAGGATAGAAGGGTGGTGTTTTACATTTATCTCATACTTCTTATCAGGATACAATGGAATTTTGAAAATGTTGGCCGAAATGGCTAGAGAATCAGCAATAACATTGTTGTCTCTTGGAATCAAAGATAAAGTGTACTCATAAAATGTGTTTAGAATGTCTATCACTGCATTTCGGTAAGCTCGCATCCTTGGATGCTTGGCCTGGTATTACCCTTTGACTTTCTTTATCACTAACTCAGAGTTGCTATATACATAAATCTTCTTTGCACCCAGCTTCTTGAGAATTTTCAGACCAGTTATCAAAGCCTCATACTCAGCTTCATTGTTTGAACATTCAAAATATAGCTTGTAGGAGGACATTCAAAAATTGGGAGGAATGTTTAATAACTGATTTACAGGGTTGTGTATACACACTCCAATTCTAGCCCCTTCTTTTCCAAAATCTCCATCGAAGTCCATAGTCCACAAACTATTTTCCTCATCTGGAAACTGCAAATCGGATGGATGAACTTTACTTGTTGTTTGAGAGACCTCTTTTTTAGCAATAACTTATGATTCTTTAATTGTTTCATTACTTTTTTGAGGTGATGTACTCAGCTCCAAACCATTTGGAACTGTTTTACAAATTTCTTCATTTTCCAATTCTAAAATGGAAATTGAAAATTTAGAATTGTCTATAATTTCTTCAATCAAATATTCGAAAGATGTTGCACATTCATCATTAAGCAAGATAAAATACTCTAGATATGTATGAAAAACATGTATATGATGATTATTTGGCTTTTCTCAGTTGTTGATCATGTACTTCATCTTTCTTTCTCGGTATAGTTTCTAGATTTGTCCAAAGACGGGAATGGTAGCATAGGAAAAATCAAGCTGTAAGGTACCTCTAAGCTTCGCTTCCCATGACTGATAAAGCAGCATTCCATATATGGGCGGAATATCAGCCTTGGCTGGGATTTTCTCTAATGACACCACTAGGTCCTTGATGAGGCCAAGACATTTCACCCTCCCTAAATCAAATGAGTAAATATCATGATATGGTATTGTGATTTCTAGTCCTAATCTGTCCATAATGGCCTTGGGCATGAGGTTGTGAGAGTCTCCAGAATCGACAATGGCATCATGAAGGATAAATTCATGGATTTTGAGGCTTAGGTAAAATGGCGGGACTTCACTATCTTCTAAATCGCCGTCAACACCAGGACCAAAAAGAAGCTCAGGATGATCATCACTCACATTAAGCATGTCTGAAATTTTATCAAATCGAAGCAACTTAGAAAATTGGAATTTATACTAATCATTCTTAACTATTTTGGTTATAGGAATGGAGACTTTCAACTTGGAAATTTCATTTTCAAGAGAAAAAAGAGTGGAATGTTTTTCTACCTCTTTCAATAATGCATATTTTCTCTCAGGCTGATATTTGTGTGAAGAATATTTCTTATGTCCTCATTCTTGGACTTATTTTTCTTTCCTTTGACTGCTGGAATAAGCTTCATTTCATTTAACATGGTTAGGAACAATAGGTCACTTGTCTTTACTTTGATTCAGAACAACGACTTATTTTGGATGAGAATCTACTTGAGCGTTTTGTTTTTTCTGATTAGAGGTTATAGGAACATTACTATTACTCAAGCCATATTGTCTCTGCACTTGAGAAATAGCATTTTTATATCCCCTTTGATAATCTTCCGTGCATAATGATAATATGTCATCATTAGACAAGACAAATTTATGATCATCCGGTGCACAAATTTCTGCATAAAATTGATCTTCTTCAGTGAGGAAAATAGGCTGCTGATTTTCCTCGAATAAATGATTCTCACCAGAAATTTATTTCTCATCATCTTCATCAGGGCCTTCAGTATAATTCTGCTAACATGGGGTGAGAATTTGTTGCTGAATTTTTGGATCCTGACCCTTCTGTTCCCTTTGCTTGATCCTATATTTGGGTTGTTGATTTTGACCCCTGAAATTGGGATTTCTTATGGAGGGTTCAGCTTGTCAATCAAACATGGACATATTATCCACCATCTTCTCCATGGTCTTGATCAAGGTATCTAATTTTCCTTCTATTGAATTGGATGTTTCTTCTTTAATAGTGACTCTTTTTTCTGTCTTGATTTTAGATTTCTTGATGATCAAATTAGCTTCCACGCTCACTGTGTTTCTCTGCATTTCTTCAAGAGTTGATGGGTTTCTTTCTCTCAAGTGATAGGCCATGTCGGGATTGAAACCATCAAGATAATGAAGTAAAGCAAGGCCTCGAGGAGCCTTAATATTCTTTGGAATTGAATCATATATTTTATTGAATCTAGCTGTAAATTCTTGGACAGACTCATTGGGATTCCTTTTTAAGGCATTATACTTAGCTAGGATCTACAATGGATTTTTCTTTTCTTCCCATTTTTCCATAAAAAAATCAATCAACTACTATGAGGTGCCAATTGAACCAGCTGTAATTGCGCGAAACCTTTTCTTTACCTCTCTAGAGAAACTCTATGCAATGATGCACATATTGGCTTCTTCATTGTCGATATCTTCAAGATCTATGAAGTCAATCACTTTGGAAACATGTTGATAGGTTGTAACCTCTGATGTTACATCTAAAAGAGGAAGCCTTTGAACATAATTCTGAGGTAGTGGAGAAAGCTGAAGCGGTAGTATCAGTGGAGAAAATTTGGCCATGACTAATGGAGGAGGTGGCGGAGGTGTTGATGGAGTGAAAACTTGCAGAGGTAATGACGAAATGAAAGGAGGGATTGATGATATAGCTGTACAAGAAGGTAAAATGAAATATGGAGCAAAGTTCTTCTGTTGATATTGAAAATAGGCCTTCTCTGAAGTTTCTTGAAAATTTTCTACCAAACCCTTGAGTTTATGAAAATTAGACTAGACTTGACTATCAATTTTAGACTCAAAAGATTCGGAAAATGGTGCAAAGGACTCAAAATCAAAAGGGTCAAAGGTGGCTTATGAAAGGAAAGTTTCAGACTTGGTTCTAAACAAATATTTTCCTATTCTAGACTATATATCAAATCTTCTGGAACAAATCTCTTAGGTAGAGAATTTGATTTGACAAGTGGAGGAACAACTCTTCCAACATTCTGAGACTTGGTATTATGTTTTCTAAAAATACTCTCAAGATCATATAAAATTGGTGAGGGATTTGGGTCTAGATTTGACCTGGTATGTCTTTTAAGAGCCAGCTTAAGATATGAATTTTTATACTTTGGCTTAGGATTTAGAATTCAACCTATTTTGAAAACTAGAGATTTTCACCTACAAGTCTAACTTTCAAAGGATTAAAGAAATATTCCTAGGTAATGTTTAGCATTTGATCCTCGACAATGGCACCAAGAATTTTATCATTCTCCCCAACTTCCCAAGGCTAAAAAAAGGAGTGGAGAAAGGTAACCACAAACCAAATTTTAGCCTAGGTAGCTAGCCCTACCCGGACCAGAGAGGGATCTCTCTATGTCACTTTACAACCAATGAGATGAATAGATATATTATGATATTAGGCTAAGTATGATGTTCATTAGATTAAGTTTTTTGTTTGTTTGGATTTCTTCTAGATAGGAATAACAATCAGGGAACTAAGGTTTGATTTCAAAGGTTAAACTACAGAAATAATGATGAGGCCAGGTAGTTAAACTCAAGAGAATAATTAATTTTTCATTATGTATAGGGTTTTGAAAAATAAGGAATCAGAATGAGCATTTAAATGAATTCATTCATCAAAATAATAAACACATCTATGAAAATCTTATAAGCATAGCGTAGAAAGTAATGATTTATGTTTACAAACTCATAAGATTAACATATAGAGGCATATATGTGATGAAAAGGTAACATAATGGATTAACAGAGAATAAACAATGCTCAAAATTATATCGTTGGAATCTCAAGACTGTAGCTGCATCATTCTTTGATTTCACTGAAAGAGTTTTTACAATAGCTCCGTTGGTAAATATCATACTATTCCACTAAAAATATCCAACCCTTGAAAAAGTATATACAAGTGGTATATATAGCAAGAGAGGCACTAACTCCACCTCTTATAAAAAGAAGGAAACATTAATCCTCACATTACATATGTGTCATAATGCATTAATACGTCATCCCATCGAAATCCAACTGAAATAACAGGTGTAGAAGATAGAAGAGAAGAAATCTGAGCTGAACTGCTAAGTGTACTGACAGCCTGCTCCTTTTTCTACTGATTTTTTTCTTCACGTTTCTAGTTCTTAAATAACCATGTATTTTTATTAAATACAACCTCCAACAATTGATGATATCTAAAAGGTCTGGAACCTCCAACCTTCCCCATGCTTTGTTGATACCGATGGTGATGGTGGTGGGCACAGGTCTGTTATAAGCTTGAATGGTTACCCTAGATAGTCATTGAATGGAATAATTTTTTTTTGGTCTATGTGTCAAGATGAAAGTGGAGGGGAGCGTGTAGAAATATAACGGTAAGAAGGAGGCATGGTAGTAGGGGAATGAAGTGAAGAACATGAAAAATGGTGAGAAAAGAGGGTGGTTTTGATGGATTTCGGAGGGGGGTTGAGATGGTTTTTGGTATTCAAAGGTGGGGGTGCGAAATGATAATAGAAAAACACATTGACATGGGGCCAGCAGGAGAAAACCACTTTTTCATATATCACAATCACAATTGCAGACTAGTGGAGCAGAGTGAATACATTATCGAGGGTGGAATTGCAATGCGATATATTGCAATCGCAAGACAGAGGGTTATCGCAAATCTGGGATCAGAGCCTATTGCATATTGGGGATTGGAGCTTATCGCATATCAGGGATTGGAGCTTATCACATATCATGGATTAGAGATGGTAACAAGACATGGTAACAAATAATCTGTGATTTGCAATTGCAGTATGACATGGCAGTAAGGCGGATCCTACTAATATATCGCATCGGGGTTTGAGAGTGGGAAACACAAGTAATAAAGTAATTTTAGGATTATGATACCAATAAGCGATAAGTCGAAAAGGTTAATGGGGTGGAAGAAGTGAATACAATATCGCAATCGAAAATTGGGAGTGGGAAAGTGAATGCGGTAAGGCGAGTGGAATTGCGATTATGCGATAGGTGTTGTGGCAGAGCTGCAGGTCCTACCAAATATTATATAATAATATCACACTTGCGGGCAGAGTTTTCTATTGAAATTGAGCTATTATATATGATATGGCTGTTGGGGGGGATTTTTCCTTTGTTTATTGTTTTTTTTTTTTTGGAAAAGAGGTTGGTTTTGAAGAATTTCGGAGGGGGGTTGAGATGGTTTGTGGTATTGAAAGGGGGGGGTGTGAAATGATAATAGACTAACACGTTGACATGGGGCTAGTGGGAGGAAACCACTTTTTCATATATCACAATCACAATCCCAGACTAGTGGAGCAAAGTGAATGTATTATTAGGGGTGGAATTGCAATGGGATATATTGCAATCGCAAGACGAAGGGTTATTGCAAATCTGGGATCATAGCTTTTCGCATATCGGGGATTGGAGCTTATCGCATATCGAGGATTGGATCTTATCGCATATTAGGGATTGGAGATGGTAAGAAGGCATGGTAACAAATAATCTATGATCTGTGATTGCAATATTACGTGGCAGTAAGACGAGTCCTACTAATATATCACATCGGCGTTTCGGAGTGGGAAACACAAGTAATAAAGTAATTTTAGGATTATGATAGTGATAAGCGGTAAGGAAGAAAGGTTAATGGGTTGGAAGAAGTGAATACAATATCATAATAAAAAATTGGTAGTGGGAAAGTGAATGCGGTAAGGCAAGTGGAACTGTGATTATGCGATAGGTGTTGTGGCAGAGCTGCGAGTCCTACCAAATATTATATAATAATATCGCATTGGCGAGAAAAGTTTGCTATTGTGGTAACGTAATGCGATTGTGCTATTATATATGATATGGCTGTTGGGGGGGATTTTTTTTTTGTTTATTGTTTTTATTTTTATTTTTAAAGAGGGTGGTTTTGAAAGATTTCAGAGGGGGGTTGAGATGGTTTGTGGTATTGAAAGGGGTGGTGGGGGGGGTGTGTGTGAAATGATAATAGACTAACACGTTGACATGGGGCCAACAGGAGGAAACCACTTTTTCATATATCACAATCGCAATCACAGACTAGTGGAGATGAGTGAATGCATTATCAAGGGTGGAATTGCAATGCGATATATTGCAATCGCAAGATGGAGGGTTATCGCAAATCTGGGATCAGAGCTTATCACATAACGGGGATTGGAGCTTATCGCATATCGAGGATTGGAGATGGTAACAAGACATGGTAACAAATAATCTATGATCTACGATTGCGATATGATGTGGCAGTAAAGCGGGTCCTACTAATATATCACATTGGGGTTTCGGAGTGGGAAACACCAGTAACAAAGTAATTTTAGGATTATGATAGCGATAAGCAGTAAGGTGGAAAATTTAATGGGGCAAAAGAAGTGAATACAATATTGCAATAAAAAATTGGGAGTGGGCAAGTGAATGCGGTAAGGCGAGTGGAACTGCAATTATGTGATAGGTGTCGTGGCAGAGCCGCAGGTCCTACCAAATATTATATAATAATATCGCATTCACGGATAGAGTTTACCATTGCGGTAATGTAATTAAATTTCACTATTATATATGATATGGCTATTAGGGGGGATTTTTCCTTCTTCTTCTTTTTTCTTTTTTTTTAAAGAGGGTGGTTTTGACGGATTTTAGAGGGGGTTGAGATGGTTTTTGGTATTGAAAGGGGGGGGGGGTGTCCGAAATGATAATATACTAACACTTTGACATGGGGCCAGCGGGAGGAAACCACTTTTTCATATATCACAATCGCAATCGCAGACTAGTGGAGTTGATTGAATGCATTATCAAGGGTGGAATTACAATGCAATATATTGCAATCGCAAGATGGAGGGTTATCGCAAATCTGGGATCAGAGCTTATCACATAATGAGGATTGGAACTTATCGCATATCGAGGATTGGAGATGGTAACAAGACATGGTAACAAATAATCTATTATCTACGATTGCGATATGACGTGGCAGTAAAGCGAGTTTTACTAATATATCGCATTGGGGTTTTGGAGCGGGAAACACCAGTAATAAAGTAATTTTAGGATTATGATAGCGATAAGTGGTAAGGCAGAAAGGTTAATGGGGCAAAATAAGTGAATACAATATCGCAATCAAAAATTGGGAGTGGGCAAGTGAATGCGGTAAGGTGAGTGGAACTGCGATTATGTGATAGGTGTCGTGGCAGAGCTGCGGGTCCTACCAAATATTATATAATAATATTGCATTCCTAGGCAGAGTTTACTATTGCGGTAATGTAATGAAATTTCACTATTATATATGATATGGCTGTTAGGGGGGATTTTTCCTTTGTTTATTGTTTTTTCTTTTTTCTTTTTTTTTTCTTTTTTTTAAAGAGGGTGGTTTTGACGAATTTTAGAGGGGGTTGAGATGGTTTGTGGTATTGAAAGAGGGGGGGGGGGGTGTGCGAAATGATAATATACTAACACTTTGACATGGGGCCAGCGAGAGGAAACCACTTTTTCATGTATCACAATCGCAATCGTAGACTAGTGGAGTTGATTGAATGCATTATCAAGGGTGGAATTACAATGCAATATATTGCAATCGCAAGATGGAGGGTTATCGCAAATCTGGGATCAGAGCTTATCACATAATGAGGATTGGATCTTATCGCATATCGAGGATTGGAGATGGTAACAAGACATGGTAACAAATAATCTATTATCTACGATTGCGATATGACGTGGCAGTAAAGCGAGTTTTACTAATATATCGCATTGGGGTTTTGGAGCGGGAAACACCAGAAATAAAGTAATTTTAGGATTATGATAGCGATAAGTGGTAAGGCAGAAAGGTAATGGGGCGAAATAAGTGAATACAATATCGCAATCAAAAATTGGATGTGGGCAAGTGAATGCGGTAAGGTGAGTGGAACTGCGATTATGTGATAGGTGTCGTGGCAGAGCTGCGGGTCCTACCAAATATTATATAATAATATTGCATTCGCGGGCAGAGTTTACTACTGCGGTAATGTAATGAAATTTCACTATTATATATGATATGGCTGTTAGGGGGGATTTTTCCTTTTTTTATTGTTTTTTTTTTTTTTTTTTGAAAAGAGGGTGGTTTTGACGGATTTCAGAGGGGGGTTTAGATGGTTTGTGGTATTGAAAAGGGTGGGGGTGTGAAATTATAATAGACTACCATGTTTACATGGGGCTAGTGGGAGGAAACCACTTTTTCATATATCACAATCACAATCGTAGACTAGTGAATGCATTATCAAGGGCAGAATTGCAATGCGATATATTGCAATCGCAAGACGGAGGGTTATCGCAAATCTGGGATCAAGGCTTATCTGTGATTATGCAATAGGTGTCGTGGCAGAGCCGTGGGTCCTACCAAATATTATATAATGATATCACATTCGCTGGCAGAGTTTACTATTGCGGTAATGTAATGTGATTGCGCTATTATATATGATATGGCTGTTGGGGGGGCTCTTCTTCTTCTTCTTCTTCTTCTTCTTTTTTCAGAATTTTTAAAACCAAAGGAAAAAAAGTCGGAGTTTGAAGTTTTTTTAAATGGTTTTTCAAAGAAGAAAACACTGCAACGATATAAAGGTTGGACTTTAAAAAGTGAAACATGAGTTTTGAAGGGTTTGAGGGCTTCCAAACTTCAAAACACTGAATCTATCACATACAAGAGTCTAAGAATGCTATACTCTTACCCACAAAACCATAACACTACCCGGCAATGAGAAGAACACAAGGGTAACAATGTGTTTTACACACCATGGAAACGTAACAAAAGGTGCTCTTTGAGGGTTGTAATAGGGTTTTGTGAGTGTGGAAGGGTAAGTGAAGTGGAAAAACGTTGCTCTCACATTCACATGAAAGGGTAGAAATGAATAATGAAGTTTTCTCACCCTTTTTTAAACTTTGATGACCCTTACCTTTTCCAATGACATTTACACTGAATTTTAACCCCTTTGCACTTGAACAGTGACTTTTTGATTCTTTAAGTGAGATAAGAGGATAGAGTTAACCCCATTTGAATTTTTTTACTTTTGATATGACCTTCATAGGCTTTTGAAATGTAACCTTGAGACAAATTTTCTCCTTTTCCTGAGGCAGTGAGACTTCTTTTGAAGAACTTTGAACTTTCACATTTTGCATGACTTTTTAACACAGATAGGATGTTTTTAAAGCTTGAAAGGACATTATTTTTCATTTGACTAGGACATTTGGTCAAAATGACCTCTCTTGGAGCTCTGGTAGTGAATGATGATTTCTTGATCCTTTAAAGAGACAGTTAGACAATGAAACTAGATTTCATGAAACAATGAGACAGTGAAACTAGATTTTAAACGTTTTCTCTAAATTTTGAGTGATATGAAACAAGAGAGATGGATTTATTTGAAACTCATAAACATGTATGTTCCTTTACTAGGGTTTTATGGATGAAGTGGAGGGCCACTGCCTTATTTAAGTGAAAATTTAATGATTTTTCTAAAGGTAGGGCTAAACCTATACTTGACCTAAATGAAGTGAAATGACATAACCCTAAACCTATTGAATGATGATTATGGAGATGGTGACCTTGAAACTAATGATGGTGATGACCTTTACAATGATAATGATAAATGAAATAAAGGAGCAGCATAAATGGTTTATATTTTCCTCAGTGACAAAAATTATTTTTGAGAACTAGTTCGAAAAAGAAAAAAATTTGACCTATGACCTTATGGAAAACAACTGAAAGAGTCATTTGATCACTGACATACCTAAGCTAGCATGATCAGTTAATTGCGCATTTTCTGAGGGTAGGGGAAGATTTTTCATAATTTATGAGCTCAAGGTTGTCCTACCTCTCAGGATTTCACAATTTGTGATCTCAAGGATGACCTGCCTCCCAGGAATGTGCAATTCAGATCCGCAAGGTTGGCCTACCTTCCAAGATTGCATAATTTATGAAGGGAAGATTGATAATGTTGCAAGGTGAAGGCATGAGATGGCTTGTGTTTGGAAAGGTTTATATCGAGATCAAAACAAGAGATCACAATCATTGCATAAAATGATAAGTCTTGACATAGCAGGAATACTTGATGAAAATGAGTGATAAGCTCATGTGGGCATAAGGGAGGCTCCAAAATCAAAGCATGGGCATAATTTTGGATGGTGGTTGTAGTAGCTACAACACTTGGCGACACACTCATGAAACTCGAGCTCTCTGTATGGGTATTAATTCATGAAAAATAGGTCTAACTCTTCAAGAAGTATTACTTATTTAATTGATCACCATATATTCTTTACTTAGATTGAGTTAAATATATAGTCCCTTACCATTCTATTCATTGATGACACACTTAAAAAATACCAGTCAAACTTATTTTTTTCGATTGGGGATGAGGATTATATAGATACATAAGTGAAAAAGTATTATCAGAGTCTTGGTTTTCATCTCTAGTGTTTCTCTGCTACCAACATGCCTGGACAATACCCTGGCAGAGTCACTTCAATAACAAAAACATTTACTTCGTTGTGAGTGAGCCTGGACAGTACCCTGACATAGTTTCTTGATTCACCTCCCTGTGCAATAATCCTTTCTCTTATTTCACCATTTATTTATTATTTATTATTGTTTTCATAGAACTGTGCATTGGAACTTATCAATTTCATGGGGCAAAAGAGGGATCCCGACCTATTGAGAGTAGAATAGGTTTTCCCTTTAGAGAAGGATGTTTTACACCTCTGGAATTCAATTCACTTGTTTAATTTTCCTCCCCTCACTCCAATTGACTTAGTTGACAAGGAAAAATTGAACAGTCATAACAAGACCGATTAGAGTGGGTGGTATTAGTTATATATTCAAGCATCGTAATTCCATTAGGGGTTTCTCTGAGAAAGAACATATTTCCCATCAGAGTATCATCGATTAAAAGGTGAAAGACCCACACAAAGAGAGGGAATAAACATATAACTAAGTATTGGCAATAGCACAATTTCCTCTTGAACTTCACCATGATTGCGTAGGAAACCAAACATAGTCTCATGCAAAAGTTATTTTACAATGAAAGGAAACAAAAGGGTAGGGTGGAAATTAAATGAAAACAAAAAAAAACAAGAAACAAACAAAACTACCCCTACTCCTAAACTAACTAAGAAAAGGGTTAGGCTCATATAAAATGAAACTTCTAATGTATCCATCGAAGCGTTTCCTGACCTGAACAGGCGAGGGATTGAACATCAAGAGAGGTATTCAAGAATAACACCAGATAAGAAAGATAAACCATGACATGATAGAACATTCAAATACTGAACATGTAGACATAAAAATGCATCAAGAAAGAATTTGCTTAACATTATATGGATGCATGATGCCATTTTTATACATTGTAATAAAGTAACATGCAAAAGAATTCTTTCAAACTTCCAAACTTGGTGAACATAAAGAAAGTAAAAAACTTACATTTTGCAAAGGAGCTTTCTAGGTATGACTACTCTAATGACTGAGCGATAGGATCATGAAAAACAGATGGATGATGTGAAAATTGTGAAATAGATTGATTTTCAATCTACACAATCAACTGATGAGGATTCCTGTGAGATGAATTACTATCCTGATCATGATTGGGACTAGAATCAAGAATTTGATAACCTAACATAACCATCAATGCAGGCTGAAGTGCCTCGAAAACTTGTGGTAGCTCCAAGACATCAAAAGGTAGATCATCGAAGATTGGTGGCTTAGAAAAGTCAACAATAGAAAACATGGAGTCATGACTTGATGAGTTGATAAATAGATCACAACAACCATGATCAGAAATTCCATCGTCAAGAAGTAAAGGATCCTCATGACTTGATGAATCATAGAGAGGGGGAGATTGAAAATAAAAATTCACTCTTTTTTTATTCACAAATATTGGATGATGGATGGGAGAGATCAAGAAGGGAATATATTTTCCTCTCCAAGTTCAGATGTGTGACTAAAATTTCATGAGTCCTAAGTATGATAAGAATTAACATTGTCAGAAATTGATTCTTTGAAAGATACAATAGGCATGATAGAATCATGGAAAATTTCAAGATAATCAGGGAGACGGAAAAAAGGAGACACATCAACTTGGATCACAAATTCTTGTTCGGAAATAGAGTCTCACACATAGTCACTATAAATGATATGGAAAGTTTTTTGGTCATCACTAAGTCCATCCTAAATTCAATCCTCATGAACATCAGAAGAAACAATTTAAACAGGTGGATCAAACAACTCATAATCGAGAGGACCAAAGGAACCAAAGGGCGGAGGACGAGGAGAAGGAGCACCACTAGAAAAATCAAATTCATAGTAAAAAATTGCGTTTGAATTCTGAACATGTGGGTAGGAAAACATGGTGGTAGATCAGAGAAGGAACTCTCAGGTTATCCAAACTCAACCTGTGTAAATGGATTTGTTTGATGAGAAGAAAACGAAGAGTCACTTGGAACGACAACTTCCTTCGTCACATATTTAAGAGCTCCATAACCAATGTATGTTGGGAGACTTTTGAAAGATTCATATTTTGTTAGATTCATTGAAATATGAAAAAGAAAATAAATCTTCTCTTTTATAAAATTCCAATCAACATTATCTTCAGAAAATTCATAACAGAAATGGATAAAGTGATCTTGAAAATCGTTAAGAGATTCATTAGGTGATTTTTTAATATGCATGATTTTATTATAAATAGATTTATAATCATAACTTCCAAAGGTGCGGTGCAAATCCTTGACAAGATGTTTGAAAGAGTGAATATAAGTGGTTGGAAATGTGTAACACCATTCCTTAATGTGTGCTTCGAACGTGAGAACGAAAAAATTGCAAGAAATATCCTCACAGTGAATATCGTGATGACTGAAAAATTAGAGAAAGCAAGTGGTGTGCTCAAGAATGGTTGTTCCACCCTCACCATCAAAATTCATATTTTTCAAGTCATTAATTCACCAGGGTTAAGATATGGGAAGAAGCCATTAAAGATAAGAAAAGTTCAAACAATCTTCACGAGCTCAAATTGTCATCTATCCCACCTTATAGTGCCAAAAATGTTGACGGTGTTGGAGCCGCCAACTTTCATGGGTCTCCCTGATATGAAGTCCCAATTAGACCTCACATATTTTGGAGTAGGAGCCCCATCCAGAGTATGACCCGGTTGCTGAAATAATGGGTTTTAGTTTTATGTATTGCCTACGATAACACACAGAATGATGTATTTGTGACTTTGGTGAAACATGTGTATAAATCTGCAAAAGGTCAAGTGCAATGACTAGAAGGTTCTAACAAGATGAAGGAAAATCCAGTGATTTTCTTAGAAGCCTGTAATAGTGTGCAGCTTGAAAGGAGCACACGAGCATAAAAGGGGATCATAAGTTAGCCTACAAAATAGTTCACAAGTTAACCATGATGGAAATATACAATAACACACATTCAACAAGATTAATACTAATGTAAACGAAATAGTTCATAAGAATTAGCATAAATTCAATAACATATATTGAAAACATAAGAAGAATAGTCCTACTATATTCACAACATATGCATGAAAATGTGTCGACTCTGAGATTTTATTAAAGTGAAAGTTCCAAGCATACATATACAATTAATGAACCACTAGTCCCAATAGTGGAACATGAAGCCAATACTCGCTCCTCCAAAAAAAATACTCCCTTTATGTTATGGAGAAGCCAAGGCCCTCAAAAAAATTCCCATGATTATGATCCTAGGCCAAAAGCCTGACCAAAATCCCCTTAAATGACTAATGAGGGTATATTTATAATAAAAGGGGTGAATATTCATCTCCCTTTGTCACTCTTTGACTTCCCTCATGACCATTTGACTTCCTTCAACCATGAAATTTTGAATTCATTACAAAATGACTCTTCACATTCCATAATTGACACTTGCAATTTCACTTACAATTAATTACAAAATAATATTACAATATTGCTCATACCCATATAAGAAAAAATTGGGTAGATTCAACTAGACAAGCTAATAAGACAAAACAAGTTAAGCTTGAGTTTGGGGAAAATCCATCTCACCCACCTCAACTTGTAGTTTCTCAGTCACATAGTGGTGCCAAGATTTGTACTGTGTGACGACTTCCCTAAACTGTGCAATGGGATCAAGCTAGAAGCTAACTCTAGCCTCCATTGCAACTGGGTACACTGATTTGGAACCAGTTTGAATTTCCTTCTTTAGTAGGAGAAAAATAGTGTTGATCTGCACATGGACATCAATGTACTTCTGCATATTATTCCTATTCACCTCTAGATATTCCCTGGTCGCGATATTCTTGAGCTGGTCCAAGTATTCTTCAACCTCCTGCTTGGCCTTATTCTTGCGTTTGGCTTCGGTGAGTGAGCCAACTGAAGGTATCTTGTGTGATTTCACCATGAAATCCACGCTATTATATAATCATGCATATGAGGCCTGAATGTTGGAGATGAATGAGGCACGTTATTTGTTACTCTGGATGACCATCTGAAATTGTGCTTTCTCCAACTCTGCCTATTGCCTTGTTTTCTTTATCATTTCGGATGATGCCCCTTTTTGTTGCATTGACCACTCATGCATGCCAATGATGGATGTGTGGAAAACCTTGAGGTTCTTAGCATTATCTTTTCACTTTTGTTACATGTTGTGCAAGTGGACAACTACTTTATGCACAGTGACAAGCTCCTCGTTAAGGCTCTACATGGTCTCTCCCAATGCCAATACTTCTCCAAGTATGGATTCTTTAAGTTCTTCAAGATATGCCTATGCATGAGCAGCTTTCTATACCTCTGCATAGAGTTGTTCAAACTTTTTTCCTTGCAGCTGCACATTATTTTCCATTTGTCTATTCTCAACCATCATATACTTCGTGTTTGACTTGGTAGCACCTACGAAGGCCAAGTTGGCTACAACAATGTCTTCTGTATTTCTCCTAGTGTCTGTCACAATCACCTTTTCTCTACTGAATGTAGGAGACATGAACTTGACCGCAAAATGTTTCTTTCCTGCATGTAAAATCTTCTTCTTAAGCTCATACTAAATTATATTATACGTATCCATGGCCAGACAATGATCAAGAGGAATAATTTCCTCTCCTTCGCTTGGAGCTTTCTTTGTTGTCGGAGGGGGAGGGGAGACTGAATGTGACCTACTAAGTGCTCAACATAAGATCAAAATCTTGGTTTATCAACTCTAGTTCCACCTCCATGTCCTGGATTACAATCAACTCTTCAATTTATTGATCAAGTTCCTTCTCCTACAATTTTTTCTCTCTTCTTCTAGTAGCCAGTTATCCTCTTATTCCTCGATCTGTTTCCATGCTACGTATTCTTCTTCTATTTTATGCCTTTATTTTTCTTCTTGTTTATTTTTTATTCTTCCAATATTTTATGGTATTTTTCTTCCTTCTACTATAATTATTCTTCCTACTTCCTTTATTTCCTCCTCTTTTCTACTGCTGTGGATGCTTTTAGGATGATTCGATCTTCTTTCATCCATTAGGGGAATTTTGAGGTCTAAAATGGGCCTCCTAAGGAAATTATAAAATAATAGTGGAAAAAATCAAATAAGATTTGATGACATCATCAAATTTTAGAGGGAAAAATGAAAAAACTACTTTTTCAACTCATATTTTCAACTTATCTCCCAAAGTTTTTACTCAAATTTAGAGCAGGAGTACTCGTTGGATGCGAAATTTAATTCCTCATCCAAGGAGTACCCATGTTGCATACTTTCGATGGGTCCTACTACATGAAAATTGAGAAATACATTAAAAAACGTGATTACAATCACATTTTTATCTATTTCTCATTTTTCATGTAGTAGAGTTCATCGAAAGTATTCAACATGGGTACTCCTTGGATGAGGAATTAAATTTTGCATCCAACGAGTACTCCCACTTGAAATTTGAGTAAAAAATTTGGGAGATAAGTTGAAAATACGAGTTGAAAAAGTAGTTTTATTATTTTATTATTTTTTAATATTTTTACTCTTTTATTTAAAAAATGGTAAATCATCCCCCATGGTTGACATCATCATCTTGAATCCTATTGGTTGTTATAAAGTTTATTTTTATTGTACATTTTTCTTAGGAGGCCCATTTTAGACCTCAAAATTCCCCTAATGCTTGCATATCTGCTCTTCCGATGGAATATGTACAACCTTCCTCTTTATATTTTCACACATTGGGTTGCACATTCCTGCTGGTTCTAACCTGTGATATTCCTGCGAAGTTGACTGGTTCAAAAGACATGGAGGCATTGTAACAATTCTTCATATTTTCCTCCTCGGGACTGTAAAATGTCCCGCTTGGCCATTGGAAATGAATCTTTGCACAATTTTCTTTGAAAATGTTCCTAGGATCATACAGATTGAATTCCAAATGAAAAATTTTGAATTTATCTATCTCCTTTCATTCGGCCTCATCAACCTTTAGATTCTTGATCTAGCACAACCCGATCTACAAAGGAAGAGTGACCCAAGGTGCTTTCTTCTTCCTCTACAACACCACTGACAACCCTGTGGAAATATGATAAGATCATTTTTGCATGACCAAATTGTATGTGGCATACCTTGGTAGAAGATGTGGAGACTTCTGACTGCTAAACACTCTGAGATAAGTGCCATATGGTGAGGCAAACCAATCCGCCAATGCCGACATTGCTCCCATTTCCTCACGGGACATGCAAGGTGTGTTATGAAACCAACTCCAAAAATAGAAGAAAAGAGAGATCAATGCATTATAAATAAGCCACTTCAAGGGGTAAACCTCCTTTACATTACATAAATGAACAATTCTTGGATGATACAAGTGAAAAAACCTCCTTCTATATATAGGAGTCCATGGGGTCACAATATGATCCTAGCCGACCTAACAATAATAATGTAAGGGCACAATAATAAAAATATTAGGGTTATAGGGGTACAACAATAACATTAAGGGGGTTACACTAACAACAATAAGGGACTACACTAGTAATATAGGGACCTAACATGCCCCTCTCCTTCAAAAAAGTGTTGTCCTCGACGCTTGAGTAGCTTTGGATGCTTCTGTATAAATTTTTCATCCTCCCATGTAGAATCTCCAGTGGGTAAGTTCTTCCACTTGATGAGATACTCTGAAATTGAACAATTTTGTAGTGGTCGAGTTCTTCTTTCCGTGATTGCTTCAGGTTACAATATGATTTTTCCTTCCTCATCAAGTTCTGGCAATATTGTTTGAACTAGAATTTTGTCACCTAGAACCTTCTTTAAGCATGAAACATGGAAAACTGGATGCACTCACGAAGAAGCAGGAAGCTATAATTTGTATGCCATAGTACCAATATTTTTCAACACCTTGTAAGGACCATAGTAATTTGGTGATAATTTATTATCCTTTTTATCTTGCTTGAGGTACATTTGTTTCTATGGCGGTAGCAGTAAAAATACCCAGTCTCCTACATCAAAACTTCTCTCATTCCGATGTCGATCTGTGTGCTATTTCATTCGATTTTGTGCCAAATTTAGGTTATATTTTAAGAGTTGGAGAACTTCTTGTTGATGATCGATGTGATATTCCACTACTTGAACCTTAGAATTTTATCTTAAAGATGATATGATGGACGGTGGATGATATCCATAAAGTGCCATAAATGGGGTCATTTTTGCTGCAGTATGGTAGGAAGTGTTATACCACCATTCAACGAGAGGTAACCGCTTGACCCATTGTGTTTGCTTATCAGATACAAAACAATGAAGATATCCTTCCAAACATTTATTTACTATCTCAGTTTGACCATCGGATTGAGGATAATAAGATGAGCTATGAGCTAGTTGATTACCCAAACAAGAAAATAATTTCGTCCAAAAATTTCCAATAAAAATGGGATCTTTGTCACTTACAATAATCTTTGGGTTTCCATGTAGCTTTTGAATTGTTTCCATAAATGTAGTAGCAACTGTACTTTCTTTAAATGGATGAGATAATGCACAAAAGTGTGCATACTTGGTAAGTCTATCAACTACCACCATGATGACACTATTTCCTTCAGACTTAGGTAAACCTGTGATAAAATCCATTGAAATATACTCCCAACGTTGACTTGGAATGGATAAAGGCTGTAGAAGACCCGGGGTCTTAATTGTCTCAACTTTATTTTGCTGGAAAACCAAACATTCTGCCACAAACTTTTGAATATCAGATTTAAGGCCACCCCAAAAAAATTCTTTCTTCACCTATGGAAAGTTTTTAAAAATCTTGAGTGTCCTCCTAAAGGAGAACTGTGCAATTCCAAAAGAATCTTTTGTTTTAGTTTGGATTTCTTACAAATATATAAGCGATCTTTGTACCATAAGGAATATTTTTTCCAACTAAATGTATCAGATGTACTAGGATCTTGCTGCAACTTTTGAATGAGTGTCCACACTTCTTCGTCCTTCTTAAACTCATCCCTTGCTTCGGTTATCCAGTCTAGTTGGATAATAGAAATGGCACAAAGCAATGCTTCCACCTCTTCATCCTTTCTTGAGAGTGCATCTGCAATGAAATTTAGCTTCCATTTTTTGTAGATGATTTCAAAGTCATAACCCAACATCTTTGTGACCCATTTTTTTTTCTCTTTTGAAGATATTCTTTGTTCCAAAAAGTGTTTAATATTATCATGATCAGTTTTTACCTTGAAGTGTCTTCCCATTACGTAAGGTCACCATTTATTTAGTGCATGTAGTATTGCCAACATTTCCTTCTCATAAATATATTTATGTAAATACTTTCCTTTGATTGGAATACTTTCAAAAGAAATGGGTCTTCCTTCTTGCATTAAAACAACACCAATTCCATTTCCCGAGGCATCACATTCCACAATAAAGGTTTTTGTGAAATCTGGCGTAGCTAAGACCGATGTTAGGCACGTTACCTCTTTAATATGTTCAAAGGCATTAGTTTCTTCAGGAGTCCATGAAAATGCATCTTTCTTCAATAATGTTGTTAGAGGTGTTGTTATTCTCCCATAATTCTTAACAAAATTGCGATAATACCTTGTTAAACCGAGAAATCATCGCAATTACTTTATGGTTGTGGGGACTTTCCATTCCTTAATGACTTTAATTTTGTTAGGGTCTACCTTAACACCCTCATGAGATACAATATGACCCAGATATTCCACCTCTTGTACTCGAAAGAAACATTTGGATTTTTTTGCATATAGTTGTTTCTCCTCCAATAGTTTGAGCACCCTGTCAACATGTTGAACATGATCCTTCCAAGACCTGTTGTATATTAGTATATCATCAAAAAATACTAGCACAAATTAAGGAAGGGTTTGAAAATGGAGTTCATCAACCCTTGAAATGTAGAAGGTGCATTGGTAAGGCCAAAAGGCATGACCAAAAATTCATAATGACCCTCATGAGTTCTAAATGTTGTTTTCAGAATATCTTTAGTCTTCATTCTTATTTGATGATATCCTAAATGAAGATCCAACTTGGTAAAATAAATTTCTCCATGTAATTCATCCAATAATTAATCAATCACAGGAATGGGAAATTTATCTTTAATAGTGAGCTTATTAAGCTCCCTATAATCCGTACACATGCACCATGATCCATCCTTCTTGTGCACCAATACTACTGGAGCCGAGAAAGAACTTTGACTAGGTTGAATTATACCAGCCTCTAACATTTCTGCAATCATATGTTCAATTTCGTTATTTTGAACATAAGGATATTTGTAAGGCCTGATGTTTGGAGGAACACTTCCTGGAACCAAATGAATAGCATGATCATGATCGATAATAGGTGGGATTCCTTTGGGATTTTCAAACACCTTGGAATGATTGTCCAAGACTTTTTGGAGATCTGGAGAAATAGATGATTTTGATGTTGGAACTTCTAGTGAGAATAATTGTACAATTACGCCTCATTGTTCTTTCTTCAGAAGCTTTGTCATGACATTAGAGCTTATTATCTTTCCCGGCTTCCCTGCGATACCTTGTAATTCGACTTCTTTTCCTTTCGAAAAAAAATCAAGAAAAGTTGAAAATTAAAAGCTATTGTCCCCAAAGATTGTAACCATTGTACTCCTAGTACAACATCAACACCGTCCCATTGGAATGGAAAGCATTGGAAAATTCAATACATATTCCCCCATGGTTATCTTGATATTATGGCATTTTCCAGAGAAATTTATAGTTCCTCCATTTGCAACCATCACTTGAAATTCTGGTGCTGGGTATAGGAAAGAATTCAATTCCTTGGCTACCTTACAATAAATAAAATTATGGTTACTACCCGAATCAATCAACACTATTAGTTTTTTCTTCTTGATATGTCCTTCTATCTTGAGAGTTTGAGGAGTGGTAATTCCTGCCAATGCATTACACGATATGGTCAGAATCATTTCTTCTTCTTCTAGGGTTGGTTACTAGTGTATATCCTCTTCTTTTGAAGTTTCTTGTTCATTTTCTTCCTCCTCTTGACAATCTATGTAAAATAATTTCTTCTCAACACACTTATGACCTTTAGTGTATTTTCTATCACAACTGTAGCAAATCCCTTTTGCTCTTTTTTCTTCCAATTGTTGTAAACCTTGTAGGTTGTGGAATTCTAGGAGTAGCAACACTTCCATATTTATAGATGTGAGTGGTAGGCTTCCTTTTTTCCATAAGTTTACATTCATTCTTTCTTGCCAACTTGAATGCCTTCTCCAATGAATCAGGTTCCCAAAGGCGAACCTCATGTTGGATGTTATCCTTTAAATTCCCTATGAAGACATCAACCCTATGTTCCTCTGGAATATCACTTACCCTTATATTCAATTTTTGGAAGTCCTCAATGTGCTCCACCACTGAACCCTTTTGTTTGAGATTTGTCAATTAGCTAAAGAAGGTTTTGCTATTTGTATCCTCATAATGTGTTATCATTTCTTCAGTAAAAATTGACCAAGTGACAATTTTTTTATGAGAGAAAATTCATCGATACCATACAGATGTATTTTTTTCTAAATGTAAAGTTGAAATGTGTACCTTTTGTTTGTTTTGCACATTATTGATATCAAAATATTGCTCCATCTGTAGTATCCATGTAACAGGATCATTGCCATCAAACTTCCTTATATCCATATTTGGAATATGGTGGTTCTTCCATCCAATATTATAGTTTATGAAATCACGATTAACATTTATTTTGTTCTCATCATGAGTTTCCTCTACTATATTTTCGCCATTAGGAAACATTTATTTTATCAAATTTGTCAAACCTTCCACGTCTGCTTTGAGATCATTCATCATGTTATCCATCCTATCTTTCATTTTTTCATCGATATTAGCTTCCATGCCATCCATCTTAGCTTCCATTCCAACTTTCATGCCATCCATCTTAGCTTTCATGCCTTTCTTCAAACCATCAATCTTAGCTTCCATGCCTTTCTCCAAAACTTCCATTTCATTTTTTTTTGCTCTTTGCGAGAGAGAAATTTGATGCACTTGATCTTGTAATTTTGATATGTCATGTTTCACTTCTTCATCTTCATGAGTCATAGTAGAGCCTTCTGAAAGCTTGATGGGTGTTGAATTATTTTTAGGGGGCATTTTTTAACCTAATACTGATATCTATTCTACAATATTCCCTTGGAATCAATTCAAACTGATTTTTCAAACACGACGTATACAATTTGTAAAACAATACACACTTTTTTATTTATTTTCAGGAGCTCTATATTGAAATTGAATTATCTCTATGATTTTAGATCTTCAATATCTGAAATTCGGTCTTGTAGTAGCCCACATGTTTGACCTGATTTGGATTCTTCAAGGAAACGTTATGCCAAATCTCCCACAATGACCTAATTATGGACAAGTTCAGTAGAGTGAACTTGTACGACATACCACGTGTCACTGTTTCCTCCTTTGTCTCTGAAATTGATACATGAGAAACTACAGTCCATGCATTTGTGGCTACTTTTTACAAAATTCCAATATGATGCTCATAGCGAGAGCTATGACGATTTTCCCATGGTCACCTCTTTGAGATGAAATTCAAGAGTTTGAAAAAAATCCAACTTTCATAGATACTATCTCTGAAAATGTTGTGAACCAAGATCTGAAATTTTTACATGATGTTCCTCAGGATTTCAGCTTCGCGTGATAAAAATTTCATCTTCTGAAACTTCGTAGAAACAAAGTTATAGCAAAAATTCTATGATGTCTTGTTTAGAGCAACGAAACCCTATAATCCAAAGCTCTGATACCAAATGTTATGAAACCAACTCCAAAAATAGAATAAAAGAGAGATCAATGCCTTATAAGTAATCCACTTCAAGGGGATAACCTTCTTTACATTACATAAATGAACAATTCTTGGATGATACAAATGACAAAACATCCTTCTATATATAGGAGTCCATGGGGTCACAATATAATCCTAGCGAACCTAACAATAATAATGTAAGGGCACAATAATAAAAATATTGGGGTTACAGGGGTACAACAATAACAGTAATGGGCTTACACTAACAACAATAAGGGACTACACTAGTAATATTGGGACCTAACAAGGTGGCCCTTCCTCAAAGATTAAATTGTACAATGGAATGAGGAAGTGATAAATCAACTTTTCCATTACTCCCTTGAAGCTACACTCTGAAAGCAACTTGCAGTAAATTTGCACAATATTTTCTATTGGTGAGCAAGTACAATTCATGTCAAGAAATGAATTTTGAGCACATGTTGAATTTATCAAATAAGAAAACATGTAGAATATGGCTCGGTTACCCTTAGGATGGTTCTTAGCATTAGTCACATGAATTCTCAATTGTTGAGCCAACAAATCTAACCAATTGAATGGTTTTCCTTCATTCACAACCTGATTAAGAAAGAATTCCAAACCTTCTGGAAAGGTCCCAGTAATTCTTTGACCGTAGATTCGACAACATAAGAATATAAAGTACTAATAATCCCTCCTGAGAGATTTGGTGTTGTAAGTGTTGTTGGGTGTATGACAGAATTTGGAAGGATCTTTCACCCAACCTTTGATGACATAATTTGTGATCAGGTAGCTGGTGACTACATAAAAGTGGGAATCCATGTATGATTTTGGCATTAGTAAATGATACATAAGGTGGTAATCGTGTTCCATAAAATAGGCAAGGATTTTTTGACTGAAATTGCTAAGAGTCACGGTCTTATCATCCATATGTGACAATATTCAGCTGGCAATTCCAACACATGGAAAAATTGGGCACTTGGATGCACTATTGTGTAATTCTAACCTTTGTACATTGACGTAAACCTTCTGCTCTTCAAGATACACTTTGAATATTTTTCTGATATTGCCTCATTCACCTTCTGCCATGTAATGTATCACTCTTTCTCTATAAATAACTCAGTGTCTGAGAAAAATGGAAAGTTCACTGGAGTACTCTCAGCTGCCTCTTCGATGCTACTTTCTATGGTGTCCTTTGAGACATATCTCTTGAGGGACATAGTGACATTAACTAATCAAGGGAAGTGCTAAAAAATTGTAGTACCTATAAGAGAGAAATGCACTCATGGCAGACATAAATTTGCTCAAGCAAAATGACTCAAAAAGCAAGATCAAGGTAGAAGCCAAAAAAATAAGAGGGAAAAATATGCAATTCCTACATTGAGGGAAGAGACTGGCCTCGTGAACTTGACATTATGCAATATCCGCAGTCAAGTGAGAGGATTGAGGCTTGATACTATGAACTGTTCAGTCTTGGCCTGGGCATACTGAGGGAGAGACTGTGCATTGTGAAATATCAATGTCCAAGGGTGAGGCTTGGACCCTGGAACTGTGAAATGTACAGTTGGCCAAGCTAAGAACTATTCATTCCATAGTATTAGAGGCTAATAACAAGGCTTGAGCCTTGGATTTTCGAAATGTACAGTTGGACATAACAACTGTTGGCTAAGTGAAGGGAAAATGTTCATGGGCAAGGCATGGGAAAATGGTAGATCTGAGTGATAGTGCAAGTAAGAGTGTAGATCTGACTAAGGGAAATATATATTGGTGAAAATTAAGTGCAGAAGATCAAAATGAAAATTAAAAACAACATGCATAGGGAGTCACAGAAATGATGACCACTGATGGGGTAAAAACAAGAAGCTTATGTGACACCTGTAAAAAGTGAACGATGGACTAAACCAACACTTGTACAAGATAATATAAGTTAAAACCCCAAAAAATATGAAGAGAAACAAACAAAACAAAACTCACATAAGCGAAGCGACAAAAATCGACAGAAAAAGCGCCAAAAGATGAAAAAAGGAAAACTCACCTAGAAAAGTGACGCAAAATCCACCGAAGGCTCCTTGATCTCCTTGGAGAAGATAGAGCTCCAAGATAGAATATACAAAAAATATCTAGGGGTGTCCATTATATATATATAGGAGGGCTAGGGTTTATGACGTGCATGCCTAGAGTCAAGGAAAAAGTGACACTTGGCAGAAATTCAAAATAGCAACTTATGTCACTCTTTGGGAAACTAATTATCCACTCCTTATTTTCTAGGGATTTCTTTTTTTTCTTTTTTTTTGGGTGATTTTTCGAGAAACTAGCCATTCACATTGCCAATAAGGATTGCACAATTCTCAACCTGAAGGGACTAGGCAATTCCTTGGCTTAGTGAATTGTACAATTTCTGAGGGTAGGGGAAGAATTTGTGCAATTTTGAGCTCAAGGTTGGTATTCCTATGAGGATTGTGCAATTCAGATCCTCAATGATGGCTTACCTTCCAATATTACACAATTTCTTAAGGGAAGACCGACAATGCTACAAGGTCAAGGTAGGAGATGGGTTTTGTTTGGAAAGGTTCTGATCAGGATCAAAACAAGACATCACAAGCACTACGTGAAATTATAAGTCTTAACATAACATGAATATTGAATGAAAGTGAATGATAAGCTCTTGTGGGTATAAGTGAGGCTCTAAAATCAACACATGGACAAAATTTTAGAGAGGGATTGTAGCAGCTACAACACAATGTACTTGGAATGACACTCACTTGTGTTGTGAGTGGGGCTCTTCTGGAACTCACACAAATTTCCTATGTCCTTATTTGTCTTTAGGGTGTTGTTCTTTGATTGTAGCTTAGATGGGTTTTCATGTGTCACTCATCCTTTCCTATGTCCTTTGTGCTATGATTTGGGGGGACCTTTTCCTTGCTTTTGATTTGCAGATCCAAATTCCCGCTTCTTCTCTTTAAATTTCTAATTGATCTTGACAACATATTTGTACGTGATGCCAAGCGAGGAGGTGTCCAATAACTCCATATCATCATAGATGTATTTGTGTAGAAAACTATGGTACTTGAGTACCATATTCCGCTCAGAATCCTTGATAGCCAACTTTGTGCGCAGGGTATGAAAAATATTTGTGAAATTCGACACGTATTGGTCCATTTTCTATCGCAATGTGGTTCATTTTATGTACTTATCTTCATATATCCCAAGAAGGTAATATTTTTTCTTGATGTCGTCTTGAAAAGAATCGCAAGTAGGTGCCACTGAAAATAGTGAAGGTTCCCTCTCATGCCTCTGCTCACAGTAGGTTTCCCAACTGTCCTTGACATGGGGGATGACCTTGAGAAGTGAAAATGTAATATTTTCCATATTGGAAAAATTATGGACATAAAATATCCTTCTAACATATTCAACTATTTATCTACAACATCTGCATCTATTTGGCCTTCAAATATAGGAATATTGAAGTTAACTTGTACCCTAAAGGGGGTGGTGCCCCCGAGGTGGTTTCCATATGAAGATGCTTCGCCTGCTAATACCCGACAGAGCATATTGGAAAATTTATCCATTATTTCGTTCCTTTGTCTCTCGAGGGCTTATTCAAGAAATATTTTGAAAGGATCTCCTACTCCCACGTCTTTCTTTTCTTCCACAATGGGAGGCCATAGGGTCGGCGAGGCCGGTATTACAAGGGTTCAACCAATTCAAGCCCTAACTTCTTATACCCCAACCTTGTTGGGGACATGCACTGAAAAATGGAGAAAGAGTTGAATGCTTTGATACCACTGATACAGATTTACAAAATGATATACTAATAAAAAAAATACAAAGTGACAATGGAAATTGAACTTCAATTCATTAATAACAAATATTGAAAACTATTTACATGCATATTAGAAATAAAATAGCTCGAGCGATGGTAGCTTATCTATGAGAAGAGATGTGGTGGCTACATGCCTTTTAACTGTGTTACAATGAGGATCAAAGGCCTTTTTCATTATTTTGATACAAGAGAAAACCCTAAAAACTGAAAAACCTAAACCTAGGAGATGAAGCGCCAAAAATCTGTGGGCCCCGTTGGGGTTAGGTGGTACACCAACTTCCCATGGTCAGAACTTTTGCATATGATTTCTGTTTGACATGTACAATACCTCATTAGGAATAACTATATGAGGACTATAACTTTCGACTACAATCCCCCATTAGAAAATTTGGGTTTTCTCATTTTCCAAAAAAATGTTGTTTAGGGCCTCAAAACGACTCTAAAAGTTCAAGACCCAAAAAACTACCAAAAATAGAAAATTGTGCTACAATTAAGGAAACTGAAAGAAATGGTTTTGGGGGTCCAAGTGTAATATATGAGTGGCCACCAATATTGTAACGACCCTTGGTTGATTTTCCATGTAATAAAAATAAAAACAAGATCATGGGACATGTATTCCAAGCTGAATGGTGGGTAAAAACATAGTGATGGAAATCACTTGCGATTAATTAATGGAAATGGAAATTGGAAAAGGAATTGGCAAAGGAAAAAATATATTAATTGGAATTTATTCATGAAAATAGGAGAAAAGGGAGATGAAGAGTCACAAATTTGCATTAGAGGGAAATTGAAGGAAAAATGAAGGAAAAAGAAGAAAATGGAGGCATCAATGATGAAAAGGATTTTGAGGATCAATGCACAACTTTTGTTAGTTTAGATTTTGGCTGGTTTAGATTTTGTTAGTTTAGATTTTCCCGATGGATATTTTTAACAATTTTGAGTTAAACACATTCTCATTCTCTCTCTCTCTCATACTCTTGCACACTTAGAGCATTATTGGAGCATGCTTAGAGCACACTCAGTATTCACCTGGATTTGAGAAAGAAGGAAAAGGAAAGCAAGGAAACACAAGGATTTCTTGTAGGTAACAGGTTGCATGTATGATCTCCTTGTTTATTTTTGGATGCATGGTATATGCATGTGATTATCTAGTTACGTGCTCTTATTGGCATGGAGGATTTCCTCGATTGATAGTGGTTTGAGCATTGCCTTTCCATTTCCTGGATAACCATGGTGTTGCAGGTTTTTCGACATGATTTTTTTTTCTAATTGGTGCTCATGTTCCTTATGATGTGGGCTGGAACAAATACTTTGGAAGCCCTAGAACAACTTGGGTTGAGTTACTAGTCTTGGAGCATAGGTTGGGACAAACGCTCTAGAGAGCATGGTGGGTTGAGTTACTAGTCCCTAGAGGTGGGTTGGACAAACACTCTAGAGCCTTGGAAGGTTGTGGGTTGAGTAACTAGTTCCCGGGTCCCTAGAAAAATTGGGTAGAGACCGATATGGTTATGGTGAGTGATTTCTAGACCGTAGAGGTGGAATCACTATGGTTGAGGGTTCAGGTGGTTTGGCCTCTGGAAGCCTTGGTTGTATTTGTCTTGGTTTAATCCATGAGATCCTGCATTCATGCTTAGAATATGGGATTGGGGTGATTGACTAAAAGAAATATTTTGTTCAACCCAATCTATGGTTGGGTGGTATGTGGAAGTCCCTGACTTTGTTGGAATTTTCATATGTTAATATGAGGTATTTTCCTATTGTGATATATTAGCATATGTTCTGATTACGATGGTTATCTTTTGGATGTCTTGGCATGGTTTATATTCTGTTCATAAGTTGGTTATATGCTGGTTAAATCATGTACTCTATCTATCAATCTTCACATGTTTTTATAAACTAATGAATGGTTGATGAATGAAATAACTAACAAGTGTTATTACAACTATGTGGAGAGGGAATAGAGCCTTCTTGATGACTTTCATATGGATTTCAAACTCTTATGATCTGATATGCATTCTTGAACCGTAGCTATTATGTTTGCCATGTGTTTGATGAAATGTATGTTGTGGACTAGGCATGTCTTGAGTCAGTTATTGTTCAATTTTTGTATGAACATCTTTGCAATTATGTCATTTATCTTTCCAAGAAGTTACAAGAAGTTCTGGGTAGTGCTATCGAGGATGGCCTGGAAAGGTGGCTTAGATCTTGGGACTGCACCCTCTAAACTAGAGAAATTGGGCTATAACCACATGGAGGCAGTGTTGTGCATGCAATTGGAGGCCTACAACCACACCCATGTAGTGTTGTGCATGCAGTTTGGGTGTTAGTTCAGAGAAAAATAGCTTCAACTCAGGGTTTGGTCACTTGGGGTGTTTCTTTAGAGACCGATTGTCCTGTAGCCCCTGAGAGATGTCTGTGAGTTATCAATTTGTCAGCCCCACTTTCATAATTGGAGCTTGGAGGTCTAGTTATGTCATAGTAATTCTTTCTCTCATATTTACCCTGACAGGTCAATTATGTTGGGTAAGTGTGAGAATGGGTGTTACAGGGTGGTATCAAAGCGAGTTTCCGTTCTTTTTAGGTGATATCTAATACCACATGGTGGTATTGACGAAATATTATGTTCTCTTTGGGTGATATCGGATACCACAGGGTGGTATCAAAGCTTCTAGGTTGGAGCACTTAGACTGGATGGAATAGATTGATTGTTATGCATGCATAGTAGGCTAGACATGCATTGTTGTAGATGCGGTCATCATGTGAAGTTGCAGTATGGTGTTGTCATGCATAATGAATTTGATGGTTTTTATATTGAGATGATTGATATATCAATGTCATTATGTGTGTGTGTATATATATATATATATATATTCATTTTGTGCTAATATAGACTGATTGTGCAGAAGAGATAGCCTCCCTTGAACTTCACTAAGTTATGTTTGATTATGTTTATACTTAGTTATCTGAAATGGTATCTTTGCACGAAGAAGAAGATCAAATATGACTAGTAGAATGGTGGACTATAGTTCACGTGACTCCCCTTACAGATCAAATGAGCAATAAAGAGATGAGTATTCACCTAACATAGTAAATACCTTGAGAAGTCTGAAGGAAGAAATCAAGAGTTTCAAGGAAGATAATTATAAGATACTTCAATCACAGGAAAGACTTTCCAGAGCCTTGGAAAAGAAACCAGAGGTCAATTGAGTGATCCATTATATATTATCATATTTTCAGAGACAAGGATAACCACATATTAGTTATGGACAAGAGGAAAAGACTATGAGGCATTTGGTAGCTAGTCTCGATTAGGGCATAGGTGGGATATGGATGACACAGTCATAGGTGGTAGATGGATGGATACAATTGACAGGAGAGGTAGTGGTTATGGGTTATATTCTAGTTCTATATCATAGAGACACATGGTCATAATCACTATCATCATTATAGGAGGAGTGATAAGTAGTAATTTTTGGATGAATTTGAGAAATCCAAACCTCCTACATTTGATGGAGAGATGAAGAAAGACATGATAGCCATTTAGTTGCATGATTATACAGAGAATATGAAATCCATGATAGTCATTTTCAGTCTCAAGGGGGATCATACATTTGGTTGGAAAATGTGAAGCATGTTAGAAGAATTAGGATAGAGGAGTTGAGTTAGAATGATTTTAAAAGGCTCTTTCGAAAGAAGTATTTTTTAGAGAGATACTATAATGGTAAGGTAAGAAGTTATACGAGTTGAATATGGGATCTATGATAGATGAAGAGTATACGCCTAATTTTCTGGAGCTGCTGAGGTATGTACCATATATTAAGGATGAGAATACAAAGGTTTAAAAATTATTTAGTGGATTTCCATTAGCATTTAAGGATCAGATTGAGTATGATGAATCTAGGACATTGGAGGAAGTGATTGGGAAATTGAAGAATTCTTATGAGCAGTATAAGCGTAATTTTGAGCCTAAGAAGGGTTGGAAAGGTAATGAAAAAACTAAAGGAAAGTGGGATAAGAAGGGAGGAAGACCTCAAGATTCAAGTAATAAGGAAAATGAAACACTGTATAAGAAATTCAATTTAGTTGACAGAGGACAGGGATTTTATTCTGAGAAGCAAAACAAGGGTGATGGAAGGGAGCATTTTCAGTGTTGGACTTATGGAAAGGATCATCGTAGGAGATGTTGTCTACAACATCATAGTGGCAAGCCTCAAATTTACAATGCTCAGGATGCACAAACAGTTGGCGATGTTGGAAACAATATTCGTCAGATTTATGAAAAAATTGATAATAGGCAGGTTGTTCATTAGGGATCTATTATCAAGATGGAAGGTAAGATTTGTGATCAAGTTGTTTTATATTTTGATTGAACATATATCTAACTATAGTTATATCAGTCTTGACCTTGTGGATAAGTGTTTCTTGAATAAACAAGTGCATGTAGAATCTTAGTTGGTGCAATTGGCTGCATGTACTAAGAAAAAAGTTCATCATTGGGTGACATCTTGTGCATTTGAGTTTAATGGTATGTCTACATCAGCACATCTAAATATGCTTCCGCTGGGATCATACAATATGTTGTTGGGTATGGATTGGTTGTACCTTCATAGGACTAAAATAGATTTCTATGACAAGGCTATTTAGTGTCTGGATGATGATGGAGAGAGGAGAATATTGCAAGGTAAGAAGAAGCCCATATCAGTGAGAATGGCTATAACTATGCATGAAAGCACAGTAGCAGGAAAGGGTGTGTATTGTTTTTAGTTCATATTTCCAGTGACAAAGTTAAGGATGTTGAGGATGCTAAAGTCTTGAAGAGGTACCGAGTTTTGGAGAAATTTCAGGATGTGTTTCCCATACATATTCCAGAGTTATTGCCTCATGGGGAAGTGGAATTATCTATTGAATTGATGCCGGGAGAAACACCAGCATCGAAGGCACCATATGGGATCAACACTCCAGAATTGGTATAAATGAAGTTGTAACTTAAGGAAATGTTTGATAAGAGATATATTAGGCCAAGTGTATCTCCTTGGGGTGCACCAATATTATTTGTCAGGAAGAAGGATGCTACTTTTAGGTTACACATTTATTACATAGAATTAAATAAGGTGACTATCAAGAACATGTATCCATTACCTATGATTTATGGATTGTTTGATCAATTTAAGGGAGAAGCAATGTTCTCAAAGATTTATTTGAGATCATGATATCATTAGGTGCGTATTAAAGAAGAGGACATCTAAAAGACTGCATTATGGACTAGGTATGGGCATTATGAGTTTGTTGTGGTTCCTTTTGGTTTGATTAACGCTCCAACTACTTTCATGTGCTTGATGAATAATGTGTTGCATCCTTATCTAGAAATTTTGTGATAGTATTCATTGATGATATATTGATATATTCTAAGAATGAGGAGAACATGCATAACACCTAGAAGTAGTGTTGAGATTGTTGAGATAGCATCAGTTGTATTCCAAGCTCAACCAGTGTAGTTTCTTTCAGATGTAAGTTCATTACTTGGGACATATTGTTTCCAAGGAAGTCATAGTAGTGGACTAGGAAAATATTAGAGCTATCATGGAGTGGCCTACTCCTAGGAATGTGGACGAGATGATATAATTCATGGGATTGGCAGGTTACTACAAGAGTTTCTTCGTAAAATTCTCACAAATTTGATATCCTATCGCATCTTGTAGAGAAAAGGAAAGAAGCTTGAATGGACATAGGAATGTACAACTAGTTTTAAGCATATTGAAGAGATCTCCGAATTATCCACAGTGTTATAAAATAATGGTCTAGTTCTAAAGAAGCATTTGATTACAATAGTTTTCAGCAGTTGGAGCATTTGATTACAATAGTTTTGAACAGTTGAAGCATTTGATTACAAATGCTCTAGTTCTAAGTAATGCAAATCCTAATAAAGAGTTCGTGGTATGTATAGATTCTTTCAAGGAAGGACCCAGTGGAGTCGTGATGTAGGAAGGAAAAGTGGTATGAGTCAAGGAAACTAAATGAGCACGAGTAGACTATGTGACTCATGAACTTGAGTTGGCAACTATCATTCATGCATTGAAGATGTGGAGGCACTATATTCTTGGGAGGAGGTTCATTTTGATGAGTGATCTTACTGGGTTGATACACTTATTTGATCAACCTAATATGAATACCAAGCAAGCTAGATGGTTGTCTTCCCTCAGTGAGTTTGAATTTGAGATCAGGTACATTAAGGTCAAGGTGAAAAGGGTTGTCGATGCTCTTAGTAGAAGAGTACAGGTAAATCATATTTCATATATGAGTTCATATGGGATAGACTTACATCAGAAAATATTTCATGTAGGAAAACATGATGACAAGAACTAACAACTTAAGCATATGTTATAGTAGCAGGGTAAAGGTGATCAACATGTGGATTATCATCTCTTGAAAAATGGCTTGGTCAGATTTAGGGAAAATATATGTGTTAGACAACAATGAACTTAACACGGCTATTTTGAAGGAATTTCATGTCAAGACATATTCAATTCAACCTATCAACCACAAACATAATGGAATGATGATGTATAAATTAATATACGAGACAACCTTAGGTTTGTGGTTGGCACCTCCTTGAGAGGGAGGATGATCATGGTATCCTTTTGTGATTTATATGATTATTTATGTTCTAACATGATATTTTATTTGAGGGTGAATTTGAATAGGGGACAATTGGTGTTTTTGTATGATATGAGTCCAAATGGGGGAAGAAACATATTCTCTCTACTTAGGGGAATATATACCATCCTATGAGCCTTCTATGACCAATAGGATTACATTTTGTTCAAAATTTTCTGATGCTGGGCCGCAAAGTTATGATTATGATCAGAAACAAAATTGGTGGAACAACATTCTTACCAAGATAAGAGGTGCACTTAATCACAGGCTCTAGGGAAAAATATTTATGTTGCATAGGTCCTATCTCCTAATAATTTTTCCTTCTAGTAACCAAAATTATGGATTAGCGATTTCTTGACCCAAACTTTCTTTTTTTGCTTGATTACCTACAAATTTTTATCACATTGCTCTAATAAATTTTTGGCCTTCCTGAATGCATAACAATTGAAGGGAACCTTCCAATAGTGTACCAAATGATTCTAATACCTATTTCAATATTGCAATTCGACCTCCTCGACTAATTCATTCCATATGTCGACTTCAATCAAAACCCATGCACATCGGCCATTAGTTTTGGATAGACAATTGTCTTCCATTTCTACAAAACATTCCAGAATGTTCCCAAAAGCCTCAAAAAACTCCTTAGTCATGAATTGGGTGGGAAAACCTAGTAGGATGGCCTAAATATTCTAGACATACATTGTTTCATATGCCGCGTCGAAATCCATTTTCCATGGCTCAACAACCATCCCGAACCTCCCTCGATGCCAGTATTTTCTTAAGATATTTTATGCGTCTTATTCCTCTTTAAAAATTGCCATTTTTTACCCTCTAACAAGAACATAGTACTTTGGGAAATAACCTCCCACCGGTTTCCATTTTTTTTCGATCCATGCTCGAACAGACGTAGGATTTACAACTTTCTCGGTGAACCTTCCCACAACCATGCACTCAAGTAACCTCGAAAACCTATCTAACCCTAAATATTCTCCTACCACCATGGTCAAGAATTTCCTTATCCTAGGATATTTCTTGGGCTTCAACTTCGCATCAAGGTATAGAGTGGATTTTGAATGTGTAGACAAAGGGATTGGATCAACTTTGGTAAACCCTGATACATCATTTCGAACCTTAATTATGCCATCCATCACATTTTTCATATGGCTTTAGGAGATGTGGGTTGTCCACAAAAACATATCAAAACTCCTTAAGAGATGGGAAAATTTCATTGGGTATCGAACTATCTAGTTCGAAATCCACTTCATCCATTTCCATTTAATCCACCTAGAATGGGAAAAATCCAAGCACTGACAAGAACTAATTATCACCAAACAAATCGACAAAACCTAGTGTAAAGTCTACCATGTAATCCAGAACCTCCAACTCTTTTATATCACTATTTGAATTAGGGGGGCACAATATCGAGACGAAGTAAAAAGAGGCTCGGAAAAAATCTATGGTCTAATACCTAAAAAAATCCTTGAACCCTAATTCAGAGCTACCCCATCCCCCCAAATTTCTTAATTTATTATTATATTATTATTTAAGTTTTTATTTTTAAATTTTTATAGTTTGGTTTTGTCTTTTATTTTTATTTTTTGGGGTAATTATTTATTTTTTGTTTACTTTGATTTAAAAAGAAAAGAAAAGAGTTTTTAAGTTATTTTAATAACAAAAAGGTGTCCATGGAGTCTTGGATAGATAGTGATCAGGCACATTTTTAAGGCATTCCTTGATGTGAAGTCACCGGTTCAATTCATTTCCCTGATCCGGGTGATATATTGGACATGATGAAGATGTAGTCCCACCAAGCTTTAAAAAAAAAAAACAAAAGGTTAATTTTATCTTTCTTTTCTTTTCTTTTTTAAATTGATTTTTTTCTCTTAAAATTATTTACAATTTTTTTGAATTTATTTGTTTAATGTAAATTATTAAAAAGAATCAATTAATAATTAAAAACAAAAAATCATGATAATATTTTTAGATTTAAAGTGTTTTTTTATTTTTTTATTTTTTTAAGGGTATCAGTCGTCAATCATCATTTTCAAAATGTCAATTGATTTGTAAATTTAACTTCAAAAATAAAATAAAATTTAAACAAACTTGAAAAATGTTTAAAACACACATTTGACCCAAAAAAGATAGACAAAGGTAGATAAACTTAGGGTTGATCTTTAATTTTTTTTTGTAGTGATGATATTTAGTCTTTAATTGCATGGTTGAAAAATGTTGGAATTTTAACCCTAATGTGAAAAAAAGGTGAGGTTGCATCACCACTTTTTAAAATGGGCATAAAAATCCATGTTAAACGTGACCTCTAAAAAAATGAGAACTCAGTCAAGTTATCATTAAGTTGGTAACTTTGTTCTCGATGGAAATATGATGAGATGAGATCTCTATTAATATTTTGGAGACGATTTTTTACATGATTTTATAGATTGTATTGTAGAGTGGGGAAGTTCTAAAGCTTTCATATTGATTTGTGTAGTTGATCTTTGGAATGTGGGCTATGAAGATGGAGTTTAAGGCTGGTAGAGACTTGTCAAAATTTCTAAAGGTCTCCACTACCCACTTTTAGAATGTCTCCAATTAACTCAAAAATATAAAAAATAACTTTATGGGAAGTCCATCTACACTAAGGCTTTTGTTCCTTTAAAATATTTGAATAATTCCAAGTAAATTTTTTAATCCAATCTTTTTGATAAGACTTTGATTATCATTAAGTTACATGAATCTCTAAAGAAACTGGAAACATCAATTATTGTGTCTATGGTGGCACGATTATCTTATTTAAATTGAGTTTCATAATATCTAACTCCCTCTACAACTATATCAAGGACGTTCTCAACCCATGTATCATCTTCTTGGCAATTTTCCAAACATAATTGATGTTTTTCTTGCAATTGGTGAAATAATGGAAGAATTTTATGTTATCATCTCCAACCATAAGCCATATTGGCCTTCTCTTTGTATGGTTTTCTTTTATTTGTCTAAAAGGATCTTTCTTTTGGCTTATAATTGATTGATTTCAAACTTCTAGGACTCTGATTAAAAACCAAAACCTTATGATGAAAGCCTGGGATCTAGGGCTTCATCCACTTCTTGAAGAAGTCTACCATCATTTTCCATTTTCTCTTTGGAACTTTGGATCATAAAGTGTTTCACCTTTTTCAAATTTCGTAAGAGATGGATGGTTGTTGATTCATAAAGAGAAATATCAAAGAAGGTCCATGAATCTTTTACTAATTGAAAGAAGTCCTCTTCTTTGTGTCATTCAAGACTTAATTTTAAGGGGCTTGGTGGTTTTCTCATGGCAAGGATTGGTTCAAAAGTCACCAAATAGTTATAAAAATCACCATTAAATGAATTTCATTGATGAATCTTGAAGGTGTGCTCCAAATATTCCCTTAAAATAAAAAATTGATCTAAACATTTAGCTATTTTGGCCTCTCTTATACTATAATTTGTCTAGGATGGAGTGAGCTTGGGTAACTCAATATCCAATAATCTAAGTTTCTTTAGATTCCTAATGAATAAATATAGAAGGTTATACAACTCTTTTGCTATCCCCCCTATCTCGGATACATAAAGAGAGAAATTTAGGTCTCCCCCAATAAACATCATTACTACCTATACCTAAGAAGTTTTCCCATAAATCCAATCTACCATAGTAGATTCCATATAGGTTCAAGTATGTGATATTTTTCTCCTGTTCAAGAGAGAAAAGGGAGGTCCCCAAAATTGAAGTAAAATACCACAAGTTGGATAATGTAAAGAAGTTTTTCTTCCATCCTATAACTTACATGTTAGATTTTCCTATGGCATCAATCAAATTGAAGGCCCAACCTTCAAAAAGCTTGGAGAGTTCAAAAGTTACAATTTCACCATTCATCATCAATTCCTGCAAGTATAAGATAGATGATTTATGTGTCTCAATAAACCACTCAGAGGTAATTTTCATGGAGGGATTGACCATCCCTCTGCAATTCAAGGTTAGAAAAATTCATTTTGCACCTCCCTTAGGGGTAGATGCTCTAAGGGCCCCAATCAATGACTCTTGTAAATTTCTTCTAACGTTATACTTAGTTTTTTTTAGCTATTTATTTGTAAGCTACCATGGATACTCCACTGGATAACCCATCAAAACAAATTTGTTAAAATAAATTGAAATGTATACTATAAAAGGTTAATTTGTTTTAGGTTCCAAATTTGTTATTATTGTTTTGTTTTTTGTGCATATACTAGATAATGTGAAAAAATAGAGAACAAGTATCTACAATTACTCACAAATCACAATGAACACCACGATGTGCTCTAGGAAACCAACTGAAAGGTGAGGCTATTGTGCTCTATTTTTCATAGAATGGAAATGATACAAGTACAAAGGAAACACAACTTTTTATGGAGTTACCTAATACCTATGGATTGTGGGCTATTAAATAATACAAACCCCTTATGTTATTGTCTCTCTCTATCCACACTCAACTACTATGCTCTACTATGGAACAAAATTCAAGCGAATAGAATGAAACCTCTTTTCCTCCTAGTGGCTTAGCTATAATACACCTCGATAGCCAACTAAGGGTTAAAATTTTCCCATTCAACCCTTAACATAAGTTAGAACTTGATCTTTCTAAAGTCTTCTTCTTAGTCCTCACATGGCTAGCCCTTTTCCTCTAGTAATGGAGGCTAACTTGGTATCCTCTCGAATTATAGTGGTCAATCACAATATTTCAACTTTTGAGAGGCATGAGTTTTTCATCCAAACTATGATAGACATGATTCTTGCATCGCTAGAAAGGTCTTTAAGTGTAGAAAAATGTCATGGGGTTCACGCTTAAGAAATAATTTTTTACCACAAGAAAAATGTTATTTAAGGCCTTAATTTGGCCCTAAAAAGTTTCAAACCCCAATTCTCCAAATTGTGTCACACCCATAAAATTACTACATTATAAAAGATTGAAATGGATGAAAAATACAATGATATAATCCAAATCATAACTCTACATTTTTGGAGTCTTTTGGTCCCAAAAATATATATTGAATGACGTGAGGAAATTTTCCCTCTACCTTCTCCCTTAAGTACCATTTAGCCTTTCTTGGAAGCTATATTTTCAATCCAATTTGTCAAAGGCCATGTTGCCCCCATCTTGTAGTTTAGGACCTCTTCTGCAAAATTGTATCCTCTGTCAACTCAACTTGAGCATCTGGTGCTAAATCATCTCTGAAAGGTAGGAGTTTCTCCTCTTCCTAGTCTAACATGGAAAGCTCATAGAGTTTTAAATTTTTCATATTCACCCTTGAGTAAATGTGCATGTATGGGGGTAGACTAAGTATGTAGGCATTATCTCCCATCTTTTCTAATATCTTGAAATGACCATATCACAAAACCCTGATTTTCTTACGAGGACCCTGTTGTAACATTTCCCTTCTCTATTCCTGCTATTTTAAATGTAGAGATGATATCGACACCCTAATTTATAATTAATATTAATTAAAAATTAGTTTAATTAATGAAATTGAATGTTGGACCGCCTTACGGATCCTTGTTTTGAGGGAGAAAATTATTGGATTTTGCTTGTGTTTTGAACAACCATAACGCACCCTGTTGAATTAAATTCCATACCCACTTTTATGTTGTTGGGAAAAGGCATACCTATGAACAAACATTTAATGAGATGTGGCTAGGCCAATTTTAGAGTCTACAAACTCACCAACTGAATGTGGCACGAGAGGGAAATTCAACTGCTTTCCCTCTAATACCTTGAAGAGTCAAGGTGCACTTATGAAGTCACTATGGGGAAATTGATGCCTTCTTGAATGAGCCAAGAGAAACCAAGGGTGGTGGTGCTAAGCTATATATATGGAAAATAGGAGACACCATGGCCGAACTCATCCTTGTTCATCTAGTTCAGTCAATAGTGATTCGTATTTTCTTGCATCAACCCGTCTCTCAGGGTTCTAACATGTTCACATTTCCCCTTGGTTCCATCAGACTAAGCTCCCTTTCATATTTCCGGTTCCTTCAAATTAATTCTTAGGAAGTCCCTCAGACCTTGGATCTAGCTTGGGGGTGATCAATTATGAGAAAATTACGATGCAACTCGCCTATGATTGGGAGGAGAGTGGAAGTCCCTCCTTCAGTTGCCCGATAAATCAACTAGAGAAGTAATATGATCGATGATCCTCAGTTTTATAAATTTTAAGTTATGATTAATTATGATGGTAATTTCTTGTATATATGCCTCTATGTGACTATATTGGAATGCTTAATTCCTCTGTCTATACGTATAATGAATAACTAGTCGAGGTGTTTATGGAAATTTGATTGTACTTGTTCTTGGATGCTTGTTTGCATGTGTTCACGGTTATTTCATTGTACATACATTAGCCCTCTTGGATTCTTGAACATAGTTGAATTATGCAATGAGTGTAGGCTAAAACTATTCTCTTACATTTTATGTAACTAGGTTATAGCACCAACATTTCAATTATAATTTGGTTGAACTTCCTATGTCTTGTTTTTGAAACAAAATAATATTTCACATTTTATAGCAAATGTTATATGAAAGAAGCAACTTTTAAAATCATATATTCTCTTCATGGTTTGGAAATCATACATGTATATTAGGTATGTTGTAATAATATTTTGCACTATCATAGTTTATACTAATTTTTAATATCAATGTATGATGATACATGTATAGTGTATGTACATTGTAGGAAATGAGCCTCAATGTTTATCTCAATGGGTTAAGTCCCCTTCGTTAAAGCACCTTTCTTGTTAAGAGGTCACGGGTTTGATTCTCTAAACACCCTTGAGGTTATGCTCTATGGTTGAGCTGGTAGGAAGTGATCCCTTCGGGTGAATCTGTCTGGTACAATATTTTGTGGATGTAGTGGTCAATGATTTTTGTAAATCAAATCACACATAAAAAAAAAACATTGTAAAAAAAAAGACAATTAGACAACACCCTCTTATTTAATCTCCACACTAAAAATCCCAATGTTTCCAACTTCCAACACCCTCTTATTTAATCTCCACACTACAAATCCTAGTGTTTCCACTGCTGCATGGATTTGTGGCTTATGGACTAGGTAACTCACTCTATGAAAGTATCTATTAATGGGCCTTTTGGAAAAGGAACTACCTAAAGCTTGCCGATGCACTCTTCTTCTTAGTATGGTTATACTACGATTGTTTTCATATCATATATAAGCTCTCGCTCTGAAAACAAATTTTATGAACCCACTGGCCCCCTCTCAAGGTTAGGTGTTTACTTTTTCATATTACCAATTTTCAGCATTGTACCCATTATTTGGCCTCATCAAAAAATTGGGCGTATCATAGATGCGGACATATATTGATTCATGGTGATATACCATGGTCATTTTTTCATAATCCAATTTTCAGCATTGTACCCATTATTTAGCCTCGTCAAAAAATTGGGTGTATCATAGATGTGGACATATATTGGTTCATGGTGATATAACATGGTCATTGGGCTTGTGTTAAAATCAAATGGTTATAATTATTTTAATTCTATTGAAAATCACAACCAATAGTGACTTTAATATTGTACTGAATTGGTAAACTTTCCATTTGGCTTAAATATTATTGATGTTCTCGTTGGGAAAACCAAATGAAACACTCTCTAAATTTAGATTTAATCTTCATTCTCATCATGGGAATACTCACTTGAAGCACATTAAAATTTATCAAAGCAACTTAAATTAAGGATTTTAAAATGGAGAGTTTGTCCTCTCTTTTGGTGCTATTAGTGTTGGGTTGTGCATACAAACAATAATTTGTGGTTACACATGATTATTTTATGAAAATTGACTGAAGTGGAATTCAATTATTTTATTATTCTCAATCAAAAGCGGGTTGATGACCCTCCCATTCCATTTATGGGAGGCCAAAATTATATAACATTGTGAATGGTCTCATGATTCTTCCCATTCCATTTATGAAAATCCAAAATTATATAACACTGTGAATGGTCTCATGATTATGGAACAGTCAGTGTGCAACTTGCTATCACTAGAGAGTTCCTCTTAGTTGTGAAAGAGAAACTCTTAAGGTAAAGATAAACTCCATTTATGCAAAGCCAAAATTATATAACACTGTGAATGGTCTAATGATTATGGAACAATCAGTGTGCAACTTGCTATCACTCGAGAGTTCCTCTTGGTTGTGAAAGAGAAATTGTTAATGTAAAGAGAAACTCTTAAGGTAACTTTTTCAACCAAAACTTTCAAGCCTCTCCAACTCTTGGTCTCTCTAACTCTTGGTTGTGAAAGAGAAACTCTTAAGGTAACTTTTTCAACCAAAACTTTCAGGCCTCTCCAACTCTTGGTTGTGAAAGAGAAAGTCTTAAGGTAAAAAGAAACTCTTAAGGTAAATTTTTCAACCAAAATTTCAGGCCTCTCCAACCCAACCCTTGGTTGTGAAAGAAAAACTCTTAAGGTAAAAAGAAACTCTTAAGGTAACTTTTTCAACCAAAATTTCATGCCTCTCCAACCCAGAGAGTAATTTTTTCAACCAAACTTTCAGCCCTCTCCAACCCAGAGAGGGCTCTCTGACCGCTTAATAAAAATGAAAGGTTGTGTTTTTAGGCTCAATGGTTAGATTTAATGTGGAAAAATGCTAACTTGTTGGAGTATGGGAAAGTACCATTAGTCATGGAGTTAAAGGTTGTATTTTTAGGCTCGATGTTTAGATTTAATGTGGAAAATTCTAGACTTGTTAGAGTATGGGAAAGTACCATTGGACATGGAGTCAAAGATGAATATAATCCAGCAAATCTTAAGACTAGTGGTATGAAATATTTTTTACAAATATGTTTTACAGGAATGACATATAATTCTTCCCTTAGACATAGGAAAGACATATAATTCTTCACTTAGACATAGCATACTTTGTATTGGTATTTGACCATATGCAAAAAAAAAAAAAATGATCCATTGTAAACTCGTCCTTGCTTCTATCATTTGGCGCTTAAACTCTCATCACATCATTTTAGACCTTTCCCTTTTAACATCTGTGCATTCATAGGTGTTTATTCTCTCAACATGTATTCCAGGACTTGACAGGTGGTATTTGAATGCTCCATTGAGAGTGCTCATCTTCGTTGGCACTTAACAAAATCACCATTAAAAAAAGTTCTCAGGTGACCAATCAACACGATGTACACCGTTATGCAAATTCTCTCCCTTGCTGGACGCCTTGTGTAGATGTCAACCTTTGTGATTTGATATGGTTGGTGACGTTCATAGCGTTGAAAATGGCGATCAGGAGAGCTTAATACTTGGAAAAATTTCTCAATCTTCTTGATGTCTGGCATAGGAATAGCAAATGTATATGGAATAGAGACACATATATCCACTCCAGCGCAAATCTGTTTCAGAAATTTGGCGTTAGGGTTTTGAGGCATTTGTTAATACTTTTCCCTCTGGAATTTCTTTTTATTTTACGTTTGCGGAATATATATCCCACATTTTCTTCTAAAGTAAATCTAAATGTGTATATAAACCAACAGATGGCTAATCCATCAACGTGTTGTGCAAAGACTTGCACCGTTGTGGTTCCTTCCATTGTGGGGCTGACTCCCAAGTCTCTAAGTTAGAGATTGGACTGTACATGAATAATATCTTGCTTATTTGCCATCAACACTTGATAAGTGTCAATACTTTGCCTAGTGGCTTACACCCCTGATCCCCAATGGGGCAATGAGTGGGTCCACATAAAATGAATCTAGGATTCATTGTATAGCCAACATTGGGGTAGATTTAGATGAGTTTCAATTTGTTGATGTTCGAACCCCCAACCCATGATGGGGCGATGTGGTGGTTCCATTTCTTGCATCCAGGATGATGGCCACATGGCATAGCCCCCCACACCAATCAACATTTTTATTGGCATGGTGGAAACCTAGGAAAGACACGTCGAAAGGCCTACTAGAGAATAGGCCACGATCATTGTTGGATTTCGACAAGGTCACATGATGCAAGGAGGCATAAAAAATGGTTCATATAATTTTTGTGTGTGTATATATCCTGTGATGTGGATTAGTGTGGGATCTAATAATGTATCTTATAATGTAAGTGTTATAAGGTAGTATTTCAATATATGTGTGTGTGTGGGTGTGTGACGTGGATTAGTGTGGGATCCAATATATTATATTGTAAGTGTTATAAGGTAGTGTTTACACACACACACACACACACACACAATGAACTGCATATATTAAAATCCATGACAATATATGAAATTAGTTGTATTTCATTTGTGTGTGTATGTGTGATTTCTCAATGAGTCTCGGTCTAAGGTAGTGGATAATTGGTCCACGTGGCGTTGTTGTGTGGACCAGGTCCAAAAATTACATAAGTACCACGTGGCACGCTAACATTGACAAGGCCATTATTGGTAGATCAAGTTTTTTTTAAGTAACTTTTAATTTGGGTCTAGGACCAATGCAATAATTACATTGTCAGAGAGCTCTCACTGAGATAAACGAGATGGCAATATTAGTAATTAATTCCGCAAATTTTTAGAAAAACAACCCTTTTTAACCACAATGCACTACTATACATTTGAGAAATTGAATTTAAAACACCAATAACACCTTCCATAGCCCACATTATTACAAGAGAGTGGTAGGTGGTATTACAAAGTGGTATCAGAATCCAGGTTCAACACTTGGACATAATCAGTGTTGTAGAAGTAAAATTTAGAGCTTGATCAAAGTTGCAGTCCAACATTGAACTGAATGAAACTATTTGATTAGATCTAAAATAACATCTCTGCATATGGATACCTTCTTTGTACATATAGTAATATGGATACTACACTTACATATGTATTTACATGTTTTGTTATTCGTCCTTAACTAGTTTGAAATTTGGTTTAATGATTAGCGACAACATACATAATATAGGCATATCAATTATGGTAAAGTTTATGGCGATCAGTTTGAATATGAAGAAACAACATTAAAATTCCAAATCCATGATGGACACAATAAAATAAATGTTAGGAAGCTTGTGTTAATTACCAACATTATTCCTTCCCTATAGCAATAATATATTGGGGGTGGTCCTCCAATGAAAATAAGTGCCTAAGATAGCTCTATGCCCCAGAAAAATGAATATAGTGACGATACACTAGGGCAATAGTCACATGAGGGAATCTAGATAATTTATGGTTATAAATATTATTTCATGAAGATCGACTTGAAGCCACATTCAATTATTTTGTTATGCTCACTTAAAACTGGGTCAATGACTCACCCATTCAATTTAATCAAAGCCAAAACTATATGAGTATAACATCATGAATGGTATCATGATTATGGGAGAGTTAGTGTGCAACTAATACCACCTAGGCCTACCTACATAACAATTCAATGTAACTATAGATGCAACCCAGGCCTCTCGACGTAAAATCACAACCTAAACAAGTTGACCTGGGGCCAATTACATCTTGAATCTATAACAATTTAAGTTTGTAGGTGATATGATATAATTTGTTTTGAAAATGATCAACATCATTAAAAAATCCTAGGTCATACGTAACTTGAGCAATGTAATTGTTGGTGTCATTATATCTATCTACCATCAACACCATTTAGTGCTTGAATGTTTAACAACGACTTGGGATCGACGACCTCTAATAGGAAATATGTGGGTCCCTTGCTTATCCACCATCAACGCTAGAGAAGTGTTAAGAATTTTCCTAAGGGCTTAGGCCCCCAAGCCCTGATGGGGCTATGGGTGAGTCCACATACCATAAATCTGATATTTCTTGTATAACCATCATTAGGGCATATTCTTTTAGGTTTCAATATGTTTTTTTTCTAACCCATGATGGGGCGACAAGGTGGATCCATGTATTGTGTCCAGGCTAGAGGCCATAGGGCATAGCCTCACACACCAAATGAAATTTTTTATTGATATGGATGACATCTAGGTAAGACATGCAAGAGGGCCTACCAAAGAACAAAGCATGACCATCATTGGATTTCAAAGAGGTGGCATGGTGTAGGGTGGCATCAAACAGGTTCATATATATACGTGTGTGTGTGTGTGTATTGTGACGTGGATTAGTGTGGGATACAATAATATATACATTATATTGTAAGTTATAGTGTAAGTGTTATAATATAAGTCACAGTGTAAGTGTCTTGTGATGTGGATTACTGTGAGGTTAGATAATATATACATTATAGTGTAAGTTATAGTGAAACTAATATATATATATATATATATATATATATATATATTATGTGTTTATGGAACAATTCATATATATTTATGTGTGTTTCTTGTGACGTTGAGATATGGAATAATATATATATATATATATATATATATATATATATCTTCTTAATGAGTCTTGCATTAAGGTAGTGGACCAATGATCCATGTGGCATAGTTGTGTGGTCCAAGTCCAAAGATCACATATGTATGACGTGGAACGCTAACATTGATGAGATCAATGTTGGTAGATCAAGTTTTCTTTAAGTAACTTAGGGAAAATTTTAAGGATGGAATTTTACCTTAAAGTTTAGCAATCTTGGCGAATCTTACAAGTCCTTAATATCCAAATTTTAAAATGTTTGATGATAATTTTGTAAAAATGTTTAGATTTCTACTTATTTTATATTAGACAATATATAATATTGGTGATTTTTAAGCTAAAATAAATTTATATTATAAAATTTGGGAGAATTAATTTTTAGAAAAATGGAAATTGGCGAATATTATTTTTGGAAAAAGCATGGAATATTAACCCACCTGCAAATATTAGCCCCTAAAATTTCCCATGAACTGTCTTTTAATTTGGGTCTCGACCTGATAAAATAATTACACTGTCGGAGAGCTCTCAGTGAGATAAATGAGATGAAAATATTAGTAATTAATTCCACAATTTTTTAGAAAATGACACCTTTATAACCCCAATGCATTGTTAGACATTGAGAAATTGAATTTAAAATGTTAGTAACATCTTCGATAACCCACATTATTTTAAGGGGATGGTAGGTAGTGTTAAAAAGTGGTATCAAAATCTAGGTTCAACACTTGGACTCAATTTGCCTTGAAGAATTAAATATTAGAGCTCAATCAAATATGAGGTCCAACATTGGACCAATTGAAACTCTTTGACCAAAACTAAAATAACATTTATGCATATGCAAATATTCTTTGTACATATAGTAATATGGATACTACGCCTACAAATGTATTTACATGTTTTATTGTTCGTCCTTGACTAGGTTGAAATTTGGTTTAATGAGAAGTTACATCATATATAATACAGAAATATCAGTTATGCTAAGGTTTATGGACCCCGGTTTGAAGATGAAGAAACAATTTTCAAAGTCCAACTCCATGATGGAGACGGGTAAAGAAATGTTAGGAAGCTTGTGGTGATTACCATCATTAATCTTGCCTTATAACTAGAATATATTGGGGTCCCCAATGAAAATGACTACCAAAAATAGCTCTATGCCTCGGAAAAATGAATACAATGGTGATACACTAGCACAATAGTCACATGAGGGCATCCAGATAATTTGTGGCATAAAAACAATATTTTTTTGTTATACATGATTATTTTTTGAAAACCAACTTGAAGCCACATTCAATTATTTTAATATTCTCAATTAAAACTAGGTTGATGACTCACCCATTCAATTTATGCAAATCCAAAATTATATGAGTATAAAACCGTGAAAGGTATCATGATTATAGGCTATTTAGTGTGCAACAAATACGACATAGGTCTTCCTACATAACAATTCAATGTAACTATCGATACCGTTGAGGCCTGCCAACATAAAGCTCCAACCTAAACAAGTCGACCCGAGGCCAATTACATATTGAATCTACAGTCATTTAAGTCCATAGGTGATATGATATAATTTCTTTTTGAAAATGATCAACGCCATTGAAATAGCCTAGGTCATACGTAACTTGAGAAATTTAGTTGCTAGCATGATTGTATGTATCTACCATCTGCACCATTTAGTGCTTGAATATTTAAAAATGACTTGTGACTGACAAAATATGATGGAAAATATGTGGGTACCTTGCTTATTTGTCATGAGCGCTAGAGAAGTGTCAAGAATTTGCCTCAAGACTTATACCCCCCACCCCCAATGGAGTGATTGGTGGGTCCACACACCATGAATCTGGGATTTGTAGCATAACCAATGTTGGGGAATATTCTCTTAGCTTCAATTTGTTATTGTTCCAACCCCCAACCCACGATGGGGTGACAGGGAGGGTCCATGTCTTGCGTCTTGGCTAGCGTCCACAAGGTGTATCCCCCACACACCAATTGATTTTTTTATTAGCATGGTCTACACCTCAGTAAAACGTGTGGGAAGGCCTACCAAAGAACATGCTATGAACATCGTTGGATTTTGAAGAAGTGGCAGGGCACACGATGACATCAAACATGGTTCATATATATATGTGTGTGTGTGTGTGTGTGTGAAATAATTCATGTATATGTGTGTGTGTGTGTCCTGTGACATGTATTAGTGTGGGATCTAATAATGTATAATATAATGTAAGCGTTATAAGGAAACATTACCTTATAAAACTTACATGTTATAAGGTAACGTTTCCTTATAACACTTACATTATATTATACATTATTAGATCCCACACTAATCCATGTCATAGGACACACACACACATACGCATATACATATATACAAGAGTTATTCCATAAACATACACACACACATATATATAACACTTACACTATAATGTATATATTATCGGATCCCAGACTAATCCATGTCCTTGACTAAGTTGAAATATGGTTTAATGTGTAGCTACAACATACATAATAAAAACATATCAGTTATGATAAAGTTTATGGCCCTCAATTTGAAGATGAAGAAATAATGTTTAAATTCCAACTCCATGATGGATATGGGTAAAGAAATGTTAGAATGCTTCTGGTGATTACCAACATTATTCTTGCCTTATAGCCAAAATATATTGGGGTAGTCCTCCAAGGAAAATGGCTATCAAAAATAGCTCTATGCCCCGGAAAAATGAAGACATTGTTAATACACTAAGACAATAGTCACATTAGCACATCCATATAATTTGCGGAATACAAACAATAGTTTGTGGTTATACATGATTATTTTATGAAAATCGACTTACAGCCACATTCAATTATTTTATTATTCTCAATTAAAACTAGGTTGATGACTCACCCATTTAATTTATGCAAAGCCAAAATTATATGAGTATTACACCGTGAATAGTATCATGATTATGGGCTAGTTAACATGCCACAAATACGACATAGGTCGTCCAGCATAACAAGTCAATGTAACTATAGATACGACCAGGACCTGCCAACGTAAAACTCAAAACTAAACAAGTCGACTCGGGGCCAATTATATCTTGAATCTACAGTCGTTTAAGTCCATAGGTGATATTATATAGTTTTTCTTTTAAATGATCAACGTCATTAAAAAAAACCCAGGTTATACATAAATTGAGCAATGTAGTTACTAGAATGATTTTATGTATCGACACCATTTAGTGCTTAAATGTTTAATAACAACTTGTGACCGCCAACCTCTGATGGGAAGTATGTGGGTCTGTTGCTTATCCACCATAAGTGCTAGATAAGTCTCAAGATTTCACCTCGGGGCTCAGACCCCCGACTCTCAATGGGGTGATGGTTGGGTCCACATCATGATTCTATAATTAATGTTAGGGAATATTTTTTTTGGGGTTCAATTTGTTATTGAAGAGGTCTTTGGATTTTTGACAGTGTTATAGAAAAATTGTCAACGAACAAGGATCCATCTTCAGGACAATTTTGTTATATGAAGAAATGAAAGAAGGAATTAGGTCAGAATTAATAGTAAAAGGAGAAATTAAAAAGAATCGACAGAAGGACAATTTTGTTATATGAAGAAATGAAAAAAGGAATTACGTCAGAATTAATAGTAAAAAGAGAAATTAAAAAGAATCGACAGAAACATATTAATAATATTTAATTTTAAAGTTATTTTAATTTTAATTTTGATAAATTTTATTTCTAAGAATCTAATAATTTGTTCTAAGTTTATTAATTATTTAATTAATTGTTATTCTTTATTATTATTATTTTTAAATAGATAATGATATGCCAAGAAACAATATTATTGAATGATTAATAATTATAATTATAATTAATTTATAATTAATAATATCTAATAATGAGTAATAATCATTATTAATAATAAGCAAAATACAATTTTTTAATAATTAAACCCTAAATTAAATTTAGATTTTTAGAACTATTATTTAAGAATTTAAATTTTTTAATTTTTAATTTTTTAATTTTTTTTAATAATATCACAATCTAAATAAGATTACTTAATTAATTATTAATAATTATTAATAAGATAAATATTTAATAAAATTATTAATACAAATTTTAAAAAAAAAATTATTTACTAATTCATATTAACATTTATTTATCCAAAATAAATAAATATTAATAGTAATTAAAATAATTATTTATTTCTATTTAATTAGGTTAAAAGAATTAGATTATATCAAAAAAATTAAGTAATTAGGAAATATATTAATAGATACTAATTAATATTTAATTTAGTTCTTAAAACATTAGATACTAAAAATAATTATAATTACTAATTAATTAATTTTTATTAATGTAAATAAAAATGTATTAATTAATAGGGATAATTATTAAAAGTAAATAATTAAATTATTTTTAAAGACAATAAATAATTAAATTATTTAAAAAAAATAGAATTACTACTAGGTCTAAAAACACCCAAACCTTAGAATATAATGGGAGAAAAAAACAAACCTGAGATAATATATATGGGAGGCTGGCGAACTTGAGGTACAAATTTTTCATATTAGAGGTCGCCAACTGTCACTGATTTCACAACCTCCATCCCTGTTGAGGTTGTGAGGATGTTTTATAATCTCAAGTGCCTCTCTAATTTTCCTCCTTCGATAGTGTTGAGATTCGAAACACCGAAAAATATTCTATAACACTGTGGAAAATCCAGAGACCTCTTTAATAATTGATAACCACAGGAGTTTAAATTTTTTGTTGTTCCAACCCCCATCCCATGATGGGGCGACGAGGTGGGTTCATGTCTTGTGTCCGGGCTAGCGGCCACAAGGCATAGCCCCCTCAAACCAATTGAATTTTTTATTAGCATGGTCAAAACCTAGGTAAGACGTGTTGGAAGTCCTAACAGAGAACATGCTATGAACATCATTGGATTTTGACGAAGTGGCAAGCCACATGGTGACATAAAACATGGTTTATATATATATATATATATATATATATATATATATATATATATATATATATATATATATATATATATATATATATATATATTATAATGGTATGTGTTTATGGAATAATTCATGTATATATGTATATACATATATGTGTGTGTCTGTCCTGTGACATGGATTAATGTGGGATATGATAATTTATAATATAATGTAAGTTTTATAAGGTAGTATATATATATATATATATATATATATATATATATATATATATATATGCTTGCTCAATCAATATCGAACTAAGGTCATGGACCACTCGTCCACATAGCGTAGCTGTGTGAACCAAGTCCAAAGATGAGATAAGTACCACATGTCATGCTAACATTGACAGGATCAATGTTAGTAGATCAAGTTCTCTTTAAATGTAACTTTTAATCCAGGTCTCATATTGATTGGATAATTACATCGTTTGAGAGCTCTGACTAAGATAAATGAGATGAAAATATTAGTAATTAATTCTGCAATTTTTTAGAAAATGACACCTTTATAACCCCAATGCATTGGTAGGCATTGAAAAATTGAAGTTAAAATGGCAGTAAAAAATTCCATAACTGGCATTATCACAAGGGGGTGGTTGGTAGTGTTACAAAGTGGTATCAAAACCTAGCTTCAACAATTGGACTGAATCAACCTTAAAGAAGTAAATTTTAGAGCTTGATCAAAGCTAAGGTCCAACATTAAATTGAAGGAAACACTTTGAATAGTTCTAAAATAACATTTATGTGTATGAAAGCCTTCTATGTACATATATTAATATGGATACTACACTTATAAATGTATTTACATGTTTTGTTATTCATCTTTGACTAGTTTGAAATCCGATTTAATGAGTAGCTATAACATACATAATACAAACATATCCTGTATGGTAAAGTTTATGGCCCTCAGTTTGAATATGAAGAAACATATTTCAAAGTCGAACTCCATGATGGATATAGGTAAATAAATGTTAGGAATCTTTTGGTTATTACTAGAATTATTCTTTCCCTATAGCCAGAATATATTGGAGGTGGTGTTCCAGTGAAAATGGCTACCAAAGATAGATTTATGCCTCAAAAAAATTAAGATAGTGTTGATATACTAGGACAATACCACATGAGGGAATCCAGATAATTTGTGGCATACAACCAATAATTTGTCATTATACATGATTATTTTTTAAAACAAACTTGAAGCCGCATTCAATTATTTTTATTATTATCAATTAAAACCGGGTTGATAACTCACCCACTCAATCTATGCAAAGCCAAAATTATATGAGTAGAACACCGTGAATGGTCTCACTATTATGGGAGAGTGGGTGTGTAAATAATATGACCGAGGCCTTCCAAGATAACAATTCAATCTAACTATAGATACGACCCAAGCCTACCAACATAAAAATCCAACCCAAACAAGTTCACCCAGGGCCAATTACATCTTGAACCTACAGTCGTTTAAGTCCATATGAAATATGATATAATTTTTTTTGAAATTAATCAATGTAGCTGAAATAGCCAAGGTCATATGTAACTTGAGCAATGTAATTTTTATCGATATTGTAGGTATTCTCCATTGGCACCATTTAGTGCTTCAATGTTTAATAGCGACTTGGTAATGATAATCTTCGATGGGAAATATGTGGGTCCCTTGCCTATCTGCTATCAATGCTAGAGAAGTGTCAAGACTTTGCCTAAGGGCTTAGAGCCTCAACCCCCAATGGGACGATGGTCTGGTTTACACACCATTAATCCAAGATTCATTGAATAACCAACATAAAGACATATTCTAGATCTCTTGGGTTTTAATTTGTTGTTGTCCTAACCCCCAACCCATGATAGTGTGATGGGGTGGGTCCTTGTCTTATGTCTATGCTAGTGGCCACATGGTGTAGCCCCCACACACCAATCTCCATTTTTATTGGCATGGCCAATACCTAGGTAAGATGTGTGCAAAGGCCTACCAAAGAACAGGCCACGACCATAATTGGATTTTGAGGAGGTCGCACAGAACAAGGTGGCATCAAACATGGTTTATATATATATATATATATATATATATATATATATATATATATATATATAGATATATATATATATATATATATATATATATATATATATATATATATATATATATATATATATATATATATATATATATATATATATATATATATATATATATATATATATATATATATATATATATATATATATATATATATATATATATATATATATATATATATATATATATATATATATTGAAACACTTCCTTATAACACTTACATTATAATATACATTATCAGATCCCACACTAACCCATGCCACAGGACACACGCGCGCACGTACACACACACACATATATTGGTATGTATTTTCAGAATAATATATATAGTGGACCAAGTCCAAATATCACATAAGTACCACGTGGCATGCTAACATTGACAAGGTCAAAGTTAGTAGATCAAGTTTTATTTAAATGTAACTTTTAATCTGCATCTCAGGTCGATAAAATAATTACATATTTGGAGAGCTCTCATTGAGATAAATGAGATGACAATATTAGTAATTAATTCTACAAGAATTTAGAAAATGACGCCTTTATAACTCCAATGTATTGCTATACATTGAGAAACTAAAATTAAAATTTCAATGACACCTTCCATAACCCACATTATTACAAGGGGGTGATAAGTGGTGTTACAAAGTGCTATCAGAGCATAAGTTCAACACTTGGACTGAATCAACTTTGAAGAAGTAAAATTTAGAGCTTGATCAAAGTTGAGGTCCAAAATTGGACCAAATTAAATTCTTTGACCAAAACTAAAATAACATTTATGCATATGTATACCTTCTTTGTACATATTGTAAAATGGTTACTACACTTACAAATGTATTTACATTTTTTGTTATTCTTTCTTGACTAGTTTGAAATATGGCTTAATGAGTAGCTACAACATACATAATGCAAACATACGAGTTATGATAAAGTTTATGGCCCTCAAATTTAATATGAAGAAACAACTTTCAAAGTCCAATTCCATGATGAGCACGAGTAAATAAATTCTAGGAATATTGTGGTGATTACCAACATTGTTCCTACCCTATAGCCAAAATATATTGGGGGCAGTCCTCCAATAAAAATGGGTGCCAAAGATAGCTCTATGCCATAGAAAAATGAAGAAAATGTTGATGCACTAGGACAACAATCACATGAGGGAATCCACTAGAGCGATAACACTCACATGATGGTGTTCACCAGAGTGGTGAAATTTTTATTGTATCCAACACTTGATGGAACTTGAATAAGAAAAAAATATTTTGGGAATTTATATGTATGTTGAAGTTGAACTTACAAAATTATTTATCTTTACATAGCTCTTTATTGTATGTAGCTAACTTGGGTGTTAGATGTATGAACAACACCAGACTAGCATGCCTCATACTAGTATGCTTATTGTTGGAAGACAAGGTAAAAACTTAATACATTACATTTGAGATAACTAATAGATGTGTGCGTGTGGCCTCAATCAGCCAGTTATTCTGGAAAGAAGAACACCTGATGAGAGACATCCCTAGCATAAGACAAAGGAAAACTACAACAAACAATGAAGAAAGAGAAGAGAGAGCATCCCCTCACATTAAAGGAAATTTCAACCTAAAAATTGCCTCCTAAGGAAAAATAATAAAATAATAGTTAAAATAATAAAATAAGAGTTATGATTTTTGGAGGGAAAAGAAGAAAACTATTTTTAATTTTATTTTAGGCTTATCTCCTTATAGGTTTACTCAAATTTCATGTGTAAACACTCATTAGACGTGGAATTAAATTCCATATCTAACGAGTACCCATTATGTATAATTTTGAGAAGACCCAGATTGATAAAAATTGCAGATATATTAAAAAACGTGTTGAAACACATTTTTTTAATGTATCTGCAATTTTTATCAAGGTGGAACATCTCAAAATTATGCATAATGGGTACTCGTTGGATGTGTAATTTAATTTTGCATCCAACAAGTTTCTACACTTGAAATTTGAGTAAATATATAAAGAGATAAGTCAAAAATACAATTAAAAAAAGGAGCTTCTATTCTTTTTCCTCCAAAATATTTACATATACATATTTTTAAATTTAAAACATTTTGATTGGTTTACATTTTATGACATGGAAATTACATGAAAGTTACATGGGAAATTTTAGGCTGAAATTTCCTTTAATAGCTCTCTAAAATTTCAGAAAGCTATCTTGAACATTTTTGAAGGAGTTTTGGAACTTTAAAATTGTTGAAGACCTTGGGAAAAACATTGTCTATAATTTTATGCATGTGCTTAGTGCTCTTGTGGAAGTGAATAGGAAATGTTTTGATATGTTGTATAATCTCTTGTTTATCATTATTGGCTACTTGTTGTTAGTTGATTGTGAGCATGGACATGATTTTTGTTGTCGTCATGTGTTATTATTGTGGTCCTTTCTCTATTTTCTTTCAACTTTCCCTATTCATCTGGCATTGATTTGGTTTTTTGGGTGTGAGAAAAGTGAAGTAAGAATCTCATGAGTAGGAGTTGAATAAAACAAAACCAATATTTCAAGATCATGGCTAAACCTTATGCATGAGATAAAATTTAGTAAAGGGTGGAAGAAGATAACAAATCAACCAAGAGGACCTCATTGAATCCACTTGAATAAATAGATAGTGACATGATAGCTATAAAAATGAAGTTTTTCCTAACCCAAATATTGCTTATAGGATGATGTGTATATATATATATATATATATTTCCTACATTTAATGAATATGTCAATAATGAAGTGAATGAATAATGATACCATTCCAATTGGAAAGTCATTTGTTGAGAACCATCATAGTACAATGATATTTAATTAATATTCTTATTATAATTGTTGTGTTAATGGTACGCCTAGATTAAAATGATCTGGTGGACAACTGTGTAGGAATGATATTTGTTGTTATGCTCATAATCATTCATGCTCATGATTATGACATTGTTGCGATATTTTTTATGGAAATGAATTAATGAATATTGCAACCATGAGTATGCTAACAATTAGATAGATTTCTCGAAGAGACTCCAGCTATGAAAGCTTTCCATGATGGCTAAGTCAATGATTAAAATGGGAACACAGAGATTGGTTTAAAAACAATAGGTGCTTGTAAATAACGGGAAACCACTGGGGCTTGCTTCGGCTAAAAAACCATTGGTGCTTTTATCGGACTAAGAGACCACCTATATAGTGAACCACTGGTGCTTACAGTTAGCTAAAGAACTACTAGTGCTTGATACGACTAAGAAAACACTAATGCTTGCCAAATTATTAATAAACTAACTATAAGTGATATCAATATCACAACTCAATTGGTGTGTTTCCCCACTTAATGTAAGCTCTACGAAAATAATATGTGAAGCAATATATTTTCCACTGAGTGCTTTATTCGGCTAAGAAACCATTTAGTGAAATAAAATTAAAGATGAAGTTTACTCAAGACTACGTGGAACTATTGAGTATATAGATATTGAGTGATTTCTTGACTTGTTGGTGAAAGTTATTGGTGCTTCCTTAAAAAACATAGAACCTAAATCTAAATTTGGGTCTAAAAATATGCCAACAACCGTAGAAATTTCATGTCCAAGTCCCAAAATTTATAATTATATATATATAAAAAGGTCGTAAGGAAATTTATTAAGCACAAACTTAATGAAAATATGCACTTTAGCTCAGTCATGGTGCTAGTGGAATCAACTCATACAACTTTGGCAGGCCCAACTCACTAAAACCCGTGTAATCCCTTTCTACTGCTACATTTATAACAACCTCAAAATAATTTGGTGGTACAGTGTCGGGAAAAAAAATTGCTCACAACAATCAACAAACTAAATTTTGTCCCATCCTACATATGTCGTCCTCTTCAAACCTTGGCCTTTATCTAATCCACCAATCCCACACCAATCCGAAAAGGGAACTTTCATGTGAATAAATGGACTAAATTCTAACCCACTCTCCATCTGTCAACCTCACTTAATAATTTCCCTTCGTTCTTTCACCATCCATGCCAGTCCAGGATGAAAAATTACACAATTTTTGGAATTAAGTGTTGTTCTGACATTTGAAGGATTAGTCTTGCTTTAAAATAAAAAATAAGTCTTTCACCTTGGTGAATAATACTTGCTTTCAACTATGAATAGAGAAGAAGACTAGCTCAGGTCCGCAACAAGACTCTATCAATTTCAAAGCTTAAAAGATGACCTCTGTTGCACCACTCAAAACAAATCAATTTCATGCATTTAAAAGAAGCAAAGATATATCTACACTATTGCTTGCATAGAATAGACATAAACATGGGATTTATTGGACTTTTAATGAACACACACAAGTCACGTCATAGTGAATATTCCTTTCTTTTGACTATGAACAGAGAAGAAGTCTAGCTCAAGTATGTGACAAGAATTTGTCAATTCCAAAGCTTAAAAGATAACCTCTATTACGCCACTCAAAATGAATGAATTGCATGCATTTAAAATAAGCAAAGAGATCTTGACATTATTGTGTGCACATAATAGACACATATATGGGGTATATTGGAGTTTTAATGAACACAAATGCTGCACTACAATTTTTTATGATACACCAAAATCCAACGTTCTCATTACTCAAAACTTTGATAAATAAATTAGAGGCTTCTTCCAGATCCTAGAGAATAGGATTGAATGAGCCTTTTTGGCTTGAAATCAAGCTCCAAGCCTTTCCTTTAACAAATTAACAAAATGATAATAATAAATATTACATGGAAAATTAAGCTAATTTCTCTTAACAAAATGAAAATATTGACAAACCAACTCCTCTTGTAAATTATTTTGACCTTATAAAGGTCAAAATGGAATTTATTGATGCTCCTAGATTATATTCCCAAGGAACAAATTGTTCATGGGCTCTTGGCCATGAATTATCCAATTGAACTGCCACTTTTCTCTAATAATGTGGGAGTCATCCAAATAGCATATGCTATTGAATGATTCTTCCATTTGGTCAGATATGATCTAGGTGGATATTGGTAGCCACTTGCCTATTCCACTTTAACCCCCAACACGTTTCTTTCAGTTTCTGTAATTGTCACACATTTTACTATTTTTGGCAGTTTTTCAGGTCTGAACTTACAGAGCCGTTTTGAGGCCATAAACGGCGTTTTTTTGGAAAATGGGAAAACCTATCGTTGGCGACATGAATTTGAAATTGAAAGTTGTATTCCTTGGATATATATTTCTAACAAGGTATCGTACATGTAAAATGAAGATCATATGCCAAAATTATGACCCCAGGAATTTGGTATACCAATTAACCCCAATGGGGCCCATAGACTTTTGACACTTCATCTCATAGGGTTAGTTTTTTGGATGTTCAGGGTTTTCCCTTGTTTCTCAATAATTAAAAAGTCCAATTAGAGGAAATTTTAGCTTAAAAGTGTCCATGAAATTTTCACCTATATAATATGTAAACCAATCAAAATCATTTAAATTTAAAAAGAGATATATGAAATATTTGGGGGCAAACAAAACTACCTTTTTTAATTGTATTTTTGTCTTATCTCCTTATAAGTTTACTCAAATTTCAAGTGTAGACACTCGTTGGATGCAGAATTAAATTATTCATCCAACGAGTGCCCAATATTCATACTTTTGACAAGACCCACATTGATAAAAATAGAATATACATTAAAAAAAAGTGTTGAACATGTTTTTTTTAATGTATCTTCAATTTTTATCAATATGGGTGTTAGTGTGAATCTTAATTGCAAGTGTGCGAAAAAAGACCACTTTAGCTGCGCATAACAAACAACTCTAACAGGAAAATATGGCTTCCAATATCTTCAGATCTGCAGTTAGTTGATCAAGATAAATGCTACAAAAATCTAGAACTATGCATCAAAAGACATTAAGCAGTAAATAAAACAAGATTTACTCCATGCATCCAATAGCCAAGACAAGAATATGTTGAATGAATTTTATATTAAGGGCACCTGGGAGGAAAACATAGAAGGATGTTACCAGCTCTCCTCAATGGGATGGGCTCTTGTAAGTCCTCAACACTTCAGATCTAAAATTCCTCTCTTGATGGTGTAGAAAACCCAGACGAAAAAGGAACTCAAAGGGAGCTCATAAGCAAAAGGATGGAGAAATATGACAATGATGGTGGATCAAAGTCAGACCAAAAGTATAGATCCAGAGTGATATCAGGCAACAAAAGGTGATCAATGAATGTAAAAACTCTTCTATTTATAACAAATTATTGAGTTAGTCTAGATATTGGTGCATAATTAAAATATTATTAACCAAATTAAGATCCAACTTTTATAGAATATTTTATTATTTTTGTTGGAGGGGAAAGGAATTTGACTTGGGTCAAATCCCTTTATTTTTAAATAATAAATAAATAAATGATTTATTTATCATTTTAAGGATGTGGTTGAGTAATAATTAAATAAATAATGATTTATTTAACTATTTATGAGTGATTTAGTCAAATTTAACAAGGAATATTATTTAAATAAGTTTTAAGTAATTATTCCTAAAAAAAAATAATAAGATAAATAATCATTTATCTAATTATTTTTCCTCGTTTTGGGTTAAATATGACCATGACTAATTAAACTGTTGTTTAACTAATTATTCCTTGAGGAAAATCGAACAAATGTGGATTTATTTAATATTTCCTCATGGGGTTTCCTGTTTAGACCATAAACAACTTAATAAAGGTGTTTACTAAGTTATTTTTCATAGTGAAATCAATTTTACTTAGGGTAAAATTAGTCTTACATGGTGTACTTAGGTCCATCTAATAGTAACAGGTTAGATGACCAAAAAATGGTGTAACAGATTTCCCCCCAGCGTGCAAGCGTTAGGAGCTAATCATATGACCGAAGTACGTTGTAAGAACTCAATCACTAGACATCGAAGGGGAAGCCAAAGAGAGAGAAATGTAAGGTAGACTGAAGCGCTAAAGGACTAAACCCTGAGGAGGCGAGACTTACAGGTGCGACAAGTCTCTTTTATGAGTGAGTACCTATGCTATAGGTAGTGGGAGAGGCATACCTATGCCCGCCGAGACAAAGTAAAAAGAATAATGCGTCCAGTAAACAAGGAACTGAATAATATAGTACATGCTGGCATAAACATGAGCTAGGTAAAAGCATGATAATGAATCCCACATACATACTGTGCCTGGGATAATAGCTAGGATTTATACAATAATATCTGAGTATATGAGATACAAATACAACCCAAATGCCCCTGTAAATAGGAAAGGGCTCTGAAAATCAGACTGATATATGCAAACAAAAAGGCGTTGCAAGCGGCTGAGGCTGACATCATCAAATATATGGAGCTACATAAAAGGTTGTAATGAAGAGGTCATCCGGGCATGTGGGGGACTACTTGTAGGACCACTCCCTCATGAGGGTTGAGACATCTCACACACACCCGAGAATCATCGATATCAGCTGCTGCATCACTGGACCATCAAGTATAAGGATCTCAATCATGCTAAAAGGAGTTGGAGATGAGAAACAATCAAGTCAAAGGGAAATAAGGAGTCCCTTTTCCTGATCTGAGGCACCGAACAAGAGTGGGAGCTGGAACCAAGGTACACCGCCCTCTAGACCTATCTTCTGGAATGAGTGAGTTGATGTCAACAGAAGGAGGTCCACCATAGGTGAGGCAATAAGGGATCCTCAACTAAGGCATGAGATAAAATAGTAGAGTGACTGACAGAGTGACACCAGTGATGATGATAAAATGGGGGGTACTGAGTAGCGAATGGACGACTTCCCTTGTTAGAGCATAAAGGGCATGGATGACTTGGTAGCGACTGACACAATATCATGAGGGATAGGGGACAGTGGGACTAAAGGCCATAATGTGCGCCATGAGAGAGGAACCAAGCAATGAAGGATGGAGGGCTATAGCCGGATACAAAGGGACTTGGGATAGACTCCAAGAATGAAATGATGACTCAACTCGAATGCTCTAACCAAGGGCGACTCGATGGTGATGCCACATAGAAAAGGTCCAATGGGGACCATAAAAACATGAGTACATGATGGTTACTCATGACGAAAAGTGACACGAGCATGGACAAGTATGAGGACAAAGTGGTTCCCCCAAGTACAAGTGTTTCAAGTGAAGAAATTCAATTTTGGGGAGTAGTGAAGTGACACTTCGTGGACAAAAAGTGTCTTGGTGTAGTATCAAATCACAAAAAAATAACATATACCCATTTGAGGGCTCGGTGAGAGCTTTCCAATGGTGTAGACGGTTTGTGAAACTGAGCTATAGTTTGGCCGCAGCATGTGAAAGAAAAATCAAGAGTTTCTCTTTTAATAAGGCATTTTCCCTCCAAATTCAGTCATTTCCATGTGGAGCTATGGTGAATGTAGAGAGGAGAGAAGGCCCTAAATCTTGCGGCAATCCTAGCGGACAAACTGACCATATTAATCGAGATCTTTCAGTTACAGGTAAGAGGCCTAACCCTACTCTTTCATTTCAGTGGATTGAAAGTTCAGTTTAGGTCCCCAAAGCTTAGGAATGGACCCCTTCTCCTCTTCACGGCCGGGTCACACTTTTGGGGGAAAAAACTGCGACCTGGGTAGCAGGTTTTGGGCAGAAAACTATGACCTATCCCAGGATTAGGCCTGAAAAGTGTGACCTAACAAGGAGGGGTTTTTCTATGTTTTTTTTTGGCTGAGAACTGGATTTTTGTGTTTGGATACAGTCTTTCCTATCTGTACACTGACAAGTATGATGGTTTTGTGCAGATATGGAAAAATTATGGATCAACTGGAGAGAGAGAGACCTGGGCACATTATGGTCTGAGATCCGAGAGGATTAGGGTGTCTGTAGTGCATTGGCAAGGTTTGGGGTTCTGAAGTTTGTGGAGAACCCTCTAATGAGAGCTGGAGAGCCCTTATTGGCCCAGATTTTCAGCTATTGGGATCTGAACCATGAGGTATTTATAGTGCAGGGGCACCAGATCGAGTTGACAGTCCAAGATATATATTTCCTGACTGGTCTTCCACCACTTGGGATGGTTGGGAATATGCAACTAGTGTTACCGCAAGGGCAGAACATCATGGAGTTTGTAGAGTGCCATTTTCGACCAGGTCTCCAAGTTAAGGGGACTCGGATACACATCGAGGATCTAGAGAGGTTAGAGACTCGTGCTATGGCCGCAACGATGCTGCGGATCCTGGGCAACCAAACACTCCACCATATCACTGAAGGGTAGATGATGCTTGTGGAGAGTGTGTTGGGTGGGACCTACTATGGGTGGGCCCAGATGATGCTGTCGTCATTGAAACGACAATTGTCGCTATGCAAGCAGCAAGTGAACCATGATTGTGCATATGGTATATTTTTGTGCTCACTCTTCTTTGAGAATATCCCAACGCTTTGACCTCGTATACAGCTCCAAGATGGGGGCCCGAGAGAGCCCAGGATGCACCGGTGGGGGCGACTACTATGTAGAGGAGGATGTGGGGCAGTCAGACGGGTGTTCCGACCCGAGTTCTTTGCGCATTGGGATCAGATGCCATTGTACATAGATGACTATCCCTATAGCGGGATGAGTTATTTTGGGGACCCAAATTTCCCACTGCCTCTTGGTTGAGTATGGGGGCCCGATGGTAAGTGAAAAATTGCTAATATTTTTATGTGCGTTGTAAAGTTTCATAATATTGTATATGGTATATATTATTCCACTTTTGGTATGCAGATACAACACCGGTAAAACCGACTGGGTATATGGGACGACCTGCAGTATCAGGAGCTGCAGGACCTAGTGGATCGAGGGCACAACAAAATGAGGATGTAGCAGCCCTCCTGGAGGACATACGTCGTAGATGTGAGAGGCTTCTGACCAGTGTTTTAGAGCGCGGTTGGCAAGACTTAGAGGACTAGTACATAGAGCCATGTATTGGTCTACCCTCGGAGTGGCGAGGGGTCATGTGGCGCATGGCGATGACCGGACAAGGGATGCGTGATCTACGAGCTGTGGGAAAAGAGCCATTGGATCGGGATCCTCCAGATAGTGATTATCTGTAGGGGCAGGTGGTGCCCCCAGTTTTGAGTTTTTGTAACATGCTATGGGCATGTCATATGTATCAGAGTTGATGGACTCTAAAACATTTTATACTACACATATTATGGATATGCATCATTTTGATAGTGTTATGTTATTGTCTTGTGTTAAATGCGTGTGCTAAATGCCAATCTAGAATATGGTTTTCAATGCTATTTACATAGTGATTTTTTTCTCTAGGTACATGACTGAATGTAATGATTTCAAATTCACGCATCAAAATCTTCACTCGTAAATATCTTCTAAAAATGATATGATTGTGCACACGATAGACACCATTCAATTGCATGATAAGAAGTAGGGAATCTAAACGAACATGAAGGTGGAGGATGCGATGTAAAAGGGAATTGGCTAATAAACCTCGCACTACATCATATTCATCCTGATTATTGGTAGCAATACCAATGCATACATCGTTCGAGAGAACAAGCGAATGCAAGGGGGTGAAAATGGCCCAACCTGCCGAGGCTAGATTCCGGGAGTAGCGACTTGCACCATCAGCAAAACCGATATAAGGTGTGGATGGGAGGTCCATCTGAAAGGTGCCACAAGATAATAAATGGTAGGATGATGAACAATGTTGGCAACCTGAGCGCAAAGTAGAAATTGAACGCACTCTGCGGGAGGGAGTGATCTGGGTAGGATGTCTACTACTCACACGTCGACGGTGAGGTGGAGTGTGGGAGCTGCTAGAGGTGTAGGTTGTGCTTAGGCCATGAAAGTAACCATAGTCATGGATGGGGCCATCTCATTTATAGGCAGGAAAGATGAAGTCATGGGTGGACAAGGCTTCCATGATGTCATCATCACAATAGAATATGGAATGACTAGAGGAAGGGAGACCACATGACGCGGCGAGGATACCTGACTCATCATCATGAGAAGAAATGTTCACATGCACATCGTCACGGGGGATAATAGAAGAACAAGCAGATAAGGGATCTACTGATGTTGAGCCTAGGGTGATCGCTGAAGGGAGGTCAAGTGAAACAATAGGGGAAGATGCAGGGGGAACTTCCACCGAGGGTCTCATGGATGATGATAGGTAAAGGATGGTGGCCGCAGGCTCCGTCATATCGACATCAGGAGGGGGAATGTCAATGGGAATAGGTAAAACCTCAAGCTGGCCCACAGCATACTGCGCAAGTACGGGAGAGGCGGATTGGTCCTGTTCAACCTCGTACTCCCGAATTACCTACAAAGAAGCGCGGTAATGCGTAAGGCGGGGAAAATGGTTGGAATAATGGCCATGGAGATCACACAAAGCACAGGGTTGATTGGTGTGAATAGTTTTAGGATTCTTGGTTGCAGTAGAGGAAGAAACAGAGGCTTCAGGGACTGTAGATTCAGGGAACGCAAGTTTAACCATGGGCTTGATACAGGGCAGTTCGGGACAATTATGGGTGGCATGGCCGACGACATCACACAAAGCACAGGGCTTTGCAGGTGGGGAAGGTACAGGGTCATTCGAGGCAGCCTTGTCCTTTGAGGCCCTCTTGCGAGCTTTTCCCTTCTTACCCGAAGTGGTCGCAATAGGAGGTGGTTCCTGTTGAGGTGGTTGAGGCACTGTTGCAGCAGGAGAAGTCATGGGGACTGATTGAACCAAGGTCAAATAAAGATAAGGTTTGGGTTGACCAGGCAGGGTAGTGGCTGGAGGATCAAAGTACTAGACGGGAATCCCAATGGTGAAGTTAGGAAGAGAGAGGGTGGCCATGACAGGTATCGTGTACACTCCTAGGGGGGAGCTAGGAACGGTATCTGACCGGAGGGGTGATGGCTAGGTGGGACGGCTCCTAAATGGTTAAGGCCTGGAGGAACCGTTCCAGAAGGGTAAAGAGGCTCATGGATACTAGCTGAAGGGCTAGGAGGAGGAGGTCCAGAAGGCTGAATCAAAGGGCTAGGAGTAGGCTATGGAGGGCGAGGAGGCTACTGACTAGCCAAGGTGGGCCGCTTAAGGGCAGCCTGAGACAATTGCATCATGCAAACATTCGATGAGCTAGTATCAGAGACAGGAGGAGGAAGACTAGGGAATGTACCAAGTAATGAGGAATCTTTGTAGACTCCAGGTGAGACACTGGTCAAAGGATCGACGGTTTGCTTATTGGCCACCGAAGAGATGATGGACCCAGGGGAGGTCTGAGACTTCGGTTCGTAATATGTCAACTGGTCAATGGTGATTATATTTCCATTATGAGGGAAGGACATATTGCGGTGAACCACAGATGGGACAGTAGAAATCACATAAGTGTAGCTACGACCCAATAGAATGTTGTAATCTAAGGGGGCATCAATGAATTCTACATCAACGCAAACAATCTTTCCCGTAAGAGTAATAGGACAATTGTGGAATAAGCCAATGGGCTGGGAGGCGTGGCCATCCCACGCTCAAAAAGTGATAGTGGAAGGATCCAAATCAAGTGATTCGAGTTGCTTCCAAACCGAATCGAACATCACACAGGTGGATGCCCCCTCATAAATGATGCACTGGGAAACGTTGGTGTTCCTGATCTTGACTGGGATTTGGAAAGCGACGAAAGTAGGGAGAGGAGGATGTTCTGACTAGTCAACATCAAAGAAAATCAATCAATCGTCAGAAGAATCTACAATTCCCATGGAAGATAGTAGATATTTTCGTTGTGAAGGGCACGACTAGAGGAGTTCCAGCGTTGAAATGGCAGCAGGAGATTGCGCCAAATCATCTACTATGTTATACAAATGGGTAGCTTTGTCAGAAGCAGTGTTTCGGCGTAGTGTTCCCTTAGGGATCTTGGTATGAACCTTCGCCTTAGGTTGAGGGATCTGCAAGGGACCATTAGGTGTCGAAAGAGGCTCTATATAGACCGAAGAAGGTGGCTCAGGGACAGACGTAGCGAGAGGCTTGTTGTACTGATGGGACCGAGTCTGAAGATTGATGTCTACGGTTAGAGGTTGATCAGAGTTCATCATGAGAATTTGGTAATCGGAGGTACCAGAATGAAGAGGTTGAGTGGCCACCTGTCCTTCAGGTGGTTGGGTAGCCACAAATCCTTGATGAGGGAAAGGATTAGTAAGCATAGCTAGCTGACTAGGCGCAAAACTGGGAGGGACAGAAGGGGAGGCTTGTTGTCCTCGCAATGTTGCTTGAGACTCCCACATTTGCTTCATCTGTGGTAAAAGAGGACAATCATGTGTGTAATGACCATAAACACCACAACAAGAACAAGTCTTGTTCATGCGAACAGGCCTGTCCTGCTTGGGCTGAGTGACCTGTTGCTGGTTAGAAGTGTTAGGAGCATTATTTTGCATATTAGGTCCAAGATCACTGGGAGAAGATTTATTTTGAGTGCCTTTCCTCTTATTTTTGGAGGGAGGAGGATTAGTCACGCCCTGTTGCGGGGGTTGAGAAGGCAAGGGAGGAGGTGGTGCTAATGTTGGAGGAGCTGGAGCACCAGGCTGTGGATACAAATAATAAGGAGGTTGGGTAATAGTGTGATAAAAAAGAGGTTGGGAAAAAGGAGGAGGCATGCCATATCTTGGATACATGCTATCGGGAGGGGGAAAAGTGGCATAAAGCTGCCCCCCCCTTGAGGAAAACCATAGCCCATGGGAGATTGAGCGTATGGATGAGAGAGAGCTCCAACGATACCGTCGGCGGCATGAGATGCCCCCGGTGCGTTGGCACCACCGGGTCTAGGAAGATCGGGTAGAATGGTATAAACATAACCCAACTGAGCGTAGATCAGGTCATATTTTAATGCAATTTGGAGAGCATATTTTTCGGTTTGAGGGAAGTGCGATGCAACATCTTTGCCGATAGGGGGCAAGAGAGATCTAAGGAACCAGTCCATGTAGACACGGCCTTCGAAGATAGGGGCTTGATATAGGCTCTTTCTTCTCTGCCATTCCTAGGCATGATCGAATAGGCGGGTCATAGATGATTGACGGAAAGAAGTCAAAAGTTCGGTACCAGTGTCGTAACGAAGAGGAAGTTGGAAATAAGACAAAAAAGCCCGAGCAAGAGTTGCAAAGGTGGTATGAGAGGATGCGGCCTGATCAACATACCACTTAGAAGCTTCTCCTGTAAGCATACATTGGAACAACCGAAGACAGACAGAGTCATCGGTAATGGAGTTAGACGAACACCACATGTGGAAAGATCGAACATGATTGGTAGGATCTTCTCCAACAAGGCCTTCAAACTTGGGGATGTCGGAAGGGAGCTTGGTTGGCATAGCAGGCCAACTAGCATCATGGTGTATAGGGTCATTTATCAACTGGTCAAAATCGGGAAGACTGAGGCCTGCCATATAGGGGAGCAAGGGAGAAGCCGTGATAGTTCCCGTTGCAGACCCACTAGTAGTATTCCCAACATTAGGACCGGGGCTGCCACCAGCATTAGGTCCTAAACTAGACACGGTGAAGGTGACAGGAGGAGAACCAGGGGCGGAAGGAGAACCCAATAGACCAGAAGAAGAGTCGGAGTGTGGACTCGGAGGAGGACTAACTCGAATCCTACGAGGAGGAGTAATTTTTCCTACCAGAAACTGAGGATGCAAGCCAAGAAGTCTCTGGGATAAACGCCTTGGTGGCCCAATGGTGATGACACAAACACGGCACAAAGGAAAAAGAGACCGAAAAGGGCAAGGAAGTGTAGGATCAACTGATTACAATGTCAAAACAAGGGCGAAGAGGTGCAGGATCAATTGATTTCAATGTTTTAGAGTCTTTGCTTGGCGGTGTTAACCAAGCCCTTTTTCGCTTAGGGTGTGTGTTAAAAGTGTGTAAATTTTAATTTTTAAACCCAGACGTTTGTAGAGAAAAATAAAAAGTGTGTTATGTAACTGTAAATAAACCTGTAGATAACAATATATGAAACTGAAATAACAGTAAATAAACAGCTAATAATGCAATAATTTGAACCCAAGGAGGCGAGCCTCTCAATAACTAGTCTGTAGGCGGGAAAAAAACTATTCAAAACACACAAAAATAGCTAATAGATCTAAGGTCGGGAGGGACAGGGATCTAAAGGTCAAAATCTGCTGGAAAGTGGTGCAGAAAACCACAACAAATCAAAGGAGAGATTGTTTTAAATGAGGTGGCGAAAGGCTATCTCCAGGATGGAAATGGAGTGAACCCTAGAGGAAAAACCCAAAAAAATATAAATGAGGTGATTTGGATGGATAAAAATCCAATCTGAAGAAGATCTGAAGGTGAGGTATCAGATCTGAAAAATCGTTGAACACTCTGAAAATTTCAGACAACCTGCAACAGCTAAAACTCTTCCACAAAGTGTGGAGGGTACTGAAGCCCTAGGGGGCTAGGTTCCCACTTAGTTGAGTAAAACAGAACAAGTATGAGTCCAAAATGGGCCGAGACAGAGGTCAGACAACCCTGAATAGAGGCCCAGACAAACCTAGAAAACTTTCAGAAAAACTCCCGCAAAAAATCTAGGTCGCAGTTTCTGACTTGTTTTCAGCAAAGGTCGCAGTTTTTGGGCTGAAAAGTGTGTCCTGGAGCTCCACGTTGCAGGTGTAGGGCCAAAAAGTGTGACCTGAACGTCTGGCACTCTCGGCGGCAGATTTTAGTAAAAAGTGTCATCTCAGCTGCGGCTAATGTCTATCACCTGCGCAATAGGTCCGAAAACACACAAAAGTTATAATTTTTACTGTTTTAGGGTTTTATGGGTTAAAAACAACATCAAGAAAAGAAAAAACAAGAGGCTAAAGAGAAATCCTAGGGTTTGAAGCAGCTGGATATGCAAGGATCAAAAAAATGACAACGGTCGTAATCGTAAACCTGTGTGGAGTCGCTAGTTGTTAGTATGCATCTTAATTGCAAGTGTACGAAAAAATACCACTTTAGCTGCGCATAACAAACAGCCCTAACAGGAAAATATGGTTGCTAATATCTTCAGATCTGCAATTAGTTGATCAAGATAAATGCTGAAAAAATCTATATCTATGCATCAAAAGACATTAAGTAGTAAATAAAACAATATTTACTCCATGCATCCAATAGAAAAGACAAGAATATGTTGAATGAATTTTATATTAAGGGAACCTGGGAGGAAAACATAGAAGGATGCTACCAGTTCTCCTCAATGGGATGGGTTCTTGTAAGTCCTTAGCACTTTAGATCTAAAATTCCTCTCTCTTGGTGGTGTATAAAACCCAGACAAAAAAGGAACTCAAAGGGAGCTCATAAGCAAAAGGATGGAGAAAAATGACAATGATGGTGGATCAAAGTCAGACCAAAAGTATAGATCCAGAGTGATCTGAGGAAACAAAAGGTGATGAATGAAAACCCTTATATTTATAACAAAATATTGAGTTAGTCTAGATATTGGTGCATAATTAAAATATTATTAACCAAATCAAGATCCAACTTTTATGGAATATTTTATTATTTTTGTTGGAGGGGAAAGGAATTTGACTTGGGTCAAATCCATTTATTTGTAAATAATAAACAAATAAATGATTTATTAAATATTTTAAGGATGTGGTTGAGTAGTAATTAAATAAATAATGATTTATTTAACTATTTATGAGTGATTTAGTCAAATTTAACAAGGAATATTATTTAAATAAGGTTTAAATAATTATTCCTAGAAAATAATAAGATAAATAATAATTTATCTAATTATTTTTCCTGTTGTGGGTTAAATATGACCAGCAATATTAATTAAACTATTGTTTAACTAATTATTCCTTGAGAAAAATCAAACAAATGTGGATTTATTTAATATTTCCTCATGGGGTTTCATGTTTAGACCATAAACAACTTAATAAAGGTGTTTTACTAAGTTATTTTTCATAGTGAAAGAAATTTCACTTAAGGTAAAATTGGTCGTACATGGTGTACTTAGGTCCATCTAATAGTAACAGGTTAGATGACCCAAAAATGGTGTAACAATGGGTCTTATCAAAAGTATGCATAATGGGTACTCGTTTGTGTGGAATTTAATTCTGCATCCAGTAAGTGTCTACACTTGCAATTTGAGTAAACCCATCAGGAGATAAGCTAAAATTACAATTAAAAAAGCAGTTTTTTTCTTTTCCATCCAAAATTCATAATTCTTATTTTATTACTTTCATATTATTTTATTATTTTTCCTTAGGAGGTCACTTTTAGGCTAAAATTTTCCCTAATGTTCGAGCATCATTATAACACAATTGAGAGGCATGTATCCACCACATCTCTTCTCGGAGATAAGCTACCATCGCACGAGCTAATTTATTTCTCTTCTGCATGAAAACCATTTTCAGTATTTGTTATTAATGAATTGAAGTTCAGTTTTCGTTTAAGCTCTATATTTTGTTTGAATCTTTATTTCATTTCATTCCTGCATTAAATCTATATCAGTGGTATCATAGCGATCTTCTCTTTCTCTATTTTTCTGTGCATGTCCCCATCGAGGTTGAGGTACAAGAAGTTAGGAATTGAACTAGTTGAACCCTTGCAAGATCATCCTCACCAACCCAAACGACCTACCATGGCTAAATAAAATAAAGAAAATGGAGTAGGAGATTCTTTAAAAATATTTCTTGAAGAAGCCCTCGAGCGACAAAGAAAAGAAATTATGGATAAATTTTCCCAAATCCTTCGGTGAGTATTAGTGGGCGAAGCATCTTCATCTAATAGCCACCTCGAGGTAGTCACCCCCTTCAAGGTACACGTAACTTTGATATTCCTGTATTTGAAGGAAAAATATATGCAAATGTCATAGATAAATGGTTGAATCTACTATAAGGAATTTTTCTATCCATAATTTCTCCATTAGGGAAAATATTACTTTTTCACTTCTCAAGGTTTCCCCCCACATCAAGGACTAGTGGGAAAGCTACTGTGAGTAGAGGTACGAGAGGGAAATTTGAATATTTTCAGCCACACCCACTTGGGATTCTTTCTGATATGTCATCAAGGAACAATATTACCCCTGTCGAGAGCTACGAAGATAAGTACATAAAATGGACCACACTGCAACAGGGAAGGGACCAAGACATGTCGAATCTCATAAGTATTTTTCATACCCTTCACACAAAGTTGGGTATCAAGGATTATGAGCAGCATCTGTTACTCAAGTATTATGGTTGTCTACATAAATAAATCTAGTACGAGATGTATTTCTTGGACATCTTTTCACTTAGTGCCACATACCGATATGTTGTCTAGACCGAGAATAAATTTAAACAGAAGAAGCAGGACTTTGGATCTATGAATCCAAAGTAAGGAAAAGGTGCCCCCAAACCATATAAAAAATGACAGAGCCAAGATGGGGAGACCATGACAACCCATAAAATCCAAAAGCAAAGAAAAAACCATGAAGACAAAGAAGGACACTAGAAAGTGGTGTGAGTTCCACAATAGACTAACTCACGACACAAGTAAGTGTTGCCAAGTCGTCAATGGTGGCTGAGCTAAAGGTTTCAGAGTTATATGCATGCTCTGACTTTGAATAAAAACCTTATAAGAGGGATGAAAAAGGAAATTAGATTATTGATGCAAAGCCCAGTGCCATTGTTTCCACCACCAAGGTTTAGAATGTTGATCTGAAAGATATAGAGGAAGGGGAGCATCTCTTCCACTTACAAATGTGGGTGAATAGGTCTCTGTTGTATTTCATTGTCGATAACAGGAGCTAAAAAAACCTCATGTCAATAGAGGTATTTGAATAGTTGGTCCTACTGACCATACCACACCTACAACCATACACCATCAGGTGGCTCCATCAAGGACAATATCTCTATGTCATCGAATAGTGTCACCTTCCCTAAAACATCAAGCCCTTCATACATGAGGTATTATGTGACGTTTCTCCTCTTGAAGTCTGTGATGTGTTATTAGGCCAACCATGCTTATGGAGGTGGAATTTTGTGTATGATTCTATGCCTTGCACTATTATTATTACTTGATTTAGGTAGTAAGTTATACAGGATAACAGAGGTAGCCTCACATACCTCCATCTCTTTGATCTCTACTAATCAATGTAGTAAGATCATCTCCTAGACCAGGAAATTTTCTTTCTTTCTAATCTACTCTCAAAGTAAGGGAAAGATCGTGGCCAAATATATGGCCCCCAAGAAGGATTCCACCATGAAACAAAAGTAGGTGGATAATGTCGTGGAAGAATACAAGGACATCTACTCCTCACCAACAAGGGTATCTTTGCACTATCAGGTCAAGAATTCGATCGTTCTAACTCCCGGAGTGCCCCTACCCAAAGGGCCGATATACCTCCACTTTATTATGTAAAAATAAGAATTCAAGTGGAAAATATAGGAATTGTTGCAAAAAAGTCACATTCGACCAAGTTCCGCACCTTGTGGAAGCTCAATTGTACTTGTACAAAATAATTATGGGACCTAGAGACTCTACATTGATTATCAGTCACTAAATAAAATCATCTTCAAGAATAGGTATCTAATCCCATGGATTAATGATCTTCTTGACTGACTTAAGGGGGACGAGTACTTCAACAAGATTGATTTAAATTCTGGCTATCACTAGGTTCCAATATATCTCACAGATGTATGGAAGGTTTCCTTCAAATCCAAGGAAGTCCTTTTTGAGTGGTTGCTAATGCCTTTCAGGTTGAAAAATTCCCCTGCAAATTTTATGATGTTGATGGATGACATCTTGTGGCCCTTTACCAACTCATTTGTGGTTGTATACCTTGATGACATCCTCATCTTTAACAAGACCTCAGACGAGCACTTACAACGCATTAGGTAGGTTCTTCAAACCCAGAAGTGGCACAAGCTATGTGCCAACTTGGAGAAATGAACCTTTGGCATGAGTTAGGTTCAATATCTGGGTTACATCATTGATGAGAAAGGCGTGCATGTGGATCCAGCTAAAATCCAAGTCATTCAAGATTGACCAACTTGACCACTATGACAGAGCTTTGTAACTTATTGGGACTAGCCAATTTTTATAAGGGGTTCGTGTTGGGGCTATATCACATTACTTGGTAGTTTAGTCAAGTTACTAAGGGTGGACCAAAAGAAAAAAAAAATTCTAGTCTAAGTCCTAACAAAAGGCATTCATTGAAATGAAGCGCAATATTTTCTTTGCACCAGTACTCACATTTCTAGACCTGCAACAAACATTTGAATTTGAGACAGACACGTCCAACTATGTTATTAGTGCAATTATCACCCAACAAGGGCATCCGGTGGTCTATCAAAATGAAACACTTTCTGATTCAATTTGGAAATAACCCACCTATGATAAAGACATGTATTCCATCGTGTAGGATTGGAAACATTAAATTCTGGGAAAGGAGACGATCATCCACATAGATCACTAACTTCTTTAGTTTATAAAAACACATGTGAAGTTGCAGAATGATCGCCATCAGAAGTGGTACACATATCTGTAAAAATTCCATTTAAACATTAAATATAAGAAGAGAAACACCAATCATGTTGAAAATTTCCTCAATCAACTCCTGGTTGTAGCACTGGCCATTGTTCTCAACTCTTGTGGCCATGAGACCTCTGGATGGAAAAAAATATACAAAAATATTCCAAATTTCACCACCACATACCATGTGCTAGTGGATGGTAAACAAGTTCCATACTTCCACCTCAAGGATGCATTATTATGATACCTAGGACACCTTTGTGTTCCTTCAAGCGACCATGCCAAGCTAATTTTGGAGGCACACTACAGTCGAGTTGCAAGACACTTTAGCATGGAGAAAAGTATGGCAGTACTATAGAAGTATTTTTATTGGAAAAAACTATGACAAGATGCTAGAAAATATATCATATCATGTACTTCCTGTGCCATCGCTAGGCCAACCATTAAAACTCAAGGTTTGTACACCCCTATTTCTACTCCCAACCAACCCAAGGAAACCATCTCCATGGACTATCTCTCTGGCCTCCATTCTACCAAGCATGGTAATGAATGTGTATTTGTGGCCATGGAAAAATTTTCTACGATGTTTATATTAGCAGCTTGCATGAAGAGTATCACAAGATAGGACACTACCAAAATATTTTTTGAACGAGTATGGTTGCATTTTGGGATCCCAAATACCATCATATCATATCAAGATAGTATGATCCTGAGCACATTTTGGTCAAGAATCTGGTCATTATTGGACACCAAGCTCACCAAGTCTACTGCATTCCATCCCCGAAATGATTGTCAGACACAGGTCATCAATAGGATGATCGTGTAGATACTACGCATGTACAAATCCAAACATCTATGAACATGGGATGAGAGAATTCCCTATGCGCAACACAACTACAACAAATCTCTCCATAGTTTGATGGTCCACGATCCTTTTCAATTAGGTCTGGGATTTGAACTATTATGTATAATTGATGTTTTCATGCCTCATGTGACTACAAAAGCATAATTCATAGATGTACAGACGGAGGTTGATAAAGAAACAAGTTTTATTGAATGCATCTAGCACATGCATTAGCATGTTCACGACATATTAGATATGTATGATCCTAAGTACAAACAATGACATGATCAACATCTGGTGCCACATAAGTTTCAGGTGGGTGACAAATTTTGGTTTCATTTGCAGAAAGAATGCCTTTTCAGAGCCCATCAGAAGCTCTAACCACTATGATATGGGGCTTATATCATCACCAAGTTTATGGAAAATAATTATTTTAATCTTAGTATTCCCCCATTCCTTGGCCGGCACCCAATGTTCAATGTGGACCACCTTCAACCATAATTTCGACCATTTATGAACACATCATAGATTTTCGAACAACTAAAACCAATAGAGATCAACCTAAAATACATAGAACAAGCCAAAAATAATTAGATCATGGAAACATAGATCAATAACACTCACCAATAGAGGATACAACTATATCGGGTTGTCAAAGTTGGCCAAATCCCGCACCAGGGAAAGTAGCTCACCAGGGACCAAGTTCAACAGATTTTTCTTCATCAATGCAATGGGGACCATTACTTCATAAGGAGGGAGGATTGGTCCAAGTGGATATGGCTAGCCACCCACCTATTGCACGTGGAATGCCAACATTTTTTCTTTTAGTTTCCTTAATTGTAGAAAAAATTACAAATTTCTAGAACTTTTGGAGTCGTTTTAAGGCCTTAAACGACATTTTTTTTGGAAAGGCCTTAAACAACGCTTTTTTGGAAAATGGGAAAACTGCAATATTGGAAATATGGGGTTGCATTTGAAAGTTGTATTTCTCAGATATATATTTCTAATGAGGTATCATACGCATCAAAAAGATATCATATTCCAAATTTATGACCCCGGGAATTTGGTGTATTAACTAACCCCAATGGGGCAAATGAACTTTTGGCGCTTCATCTCCTAGGGTTAGGATTTTGGATGGTTAGGGTTTTCCCTTGCAAGACTGACCTCAACAACCCCGAAGACGCCCCATGGTAGAAGAAAATAAAGATGAGGGAGCAAGATATCATTTCAAAATATTTCTTGAAGAAGCCCTCGAGTGAAAAAGGAAATAAATGATGGATAATGTTTCCCAGATCCTTTGGCGAGTATCAAAAGGCGAAGCATATTCATCCGGCAACCACCTCAAGATAGTCACACCCTTTAAGGCACAAGTTAATTTCGATATTCTTGTATTTGAAGGCCAAATATATGTAGATGTCATAGTTAAATGGTTGAATCTACTAGAAGGATATTTTTGGTCCATAATTTTTCAAATAGGGAAAAATTTACTTTTTCGCTTCTCAAGGTCCTCCCCCACATCAAGGACTAGTGGGAAACCTACTGTGAGAAAAGGAATGAGATGGAACACTCACTAATTTCAGTCGCACCCACTTGGGATTCTTAGTAAGACACCATCATGGAACAATATTACCCTGTCGGGAGCTACAAATATAATTACCTAAAATTGACCACACTACAACAGGGAAGGGACAAAGACATGTTGAAGTTCAAAAAAAAATTTCATACCCTTCACACAAAGTTTGGTATCAAGGATTCTGAGTGGAATTTGGTACTCAAGTAATGTGGTTGTCTACACAAATAATTACAGGATGGGATGGATTTCTTGGACATCTCCTGGATTGGTGTTGCATACCAATATGTTGTCAAGATCGAGCATAAATTTAAATAGAAGAGGTAGGAATTTGGATCTATGAATCCAAAGAAAGGAAAATGTGCTCCCAAACCATAGAAAAAAGGATAGAGTCAAGGTGGGGTGACCCAAGACAACCCATCGAATCCACAAGCAAAGAAAAACATCACAAAGACAATGAAATCACAAAGGAAAGTGGTGTGAGTTCCACAATAGCCTAACACACAACACAAGTGAGTGTTGTGCCAAGAATTCACTGGTGTCCGAGTTCAAGGATTCATACTGAGATGCAAGCTCTGACTCTAAGTCATAATATAACAAGAGGAATGACACAGGAAATAATATTATCGATGTAGATCCCAACGCCATTGTTGCCACCACCAATGTTCAGAAGGTTGAGTCGGAAGATATATAGGAAGGGGAGAATCTCTTCCACTTATAAACGTGGGTGAAGGGGTATCCACTACAGTTCGTTATCAATAATATGATATAAAAAATCTAATCTAAAAAATTTCATTAAGTGGTTGGTTCTACTGAGCATACCACACTTTCAACCATACCATGGTTGGCTCCATCAAGGACGAGATTTTTACGTCAACCAACAATGTCTCCTTCCCTAGAGCATAAAGCCCTTCATGGATGAGGTATTATGTGATGTTACTCCTCTTGAATTCTGTGATGTGTTATTAGACCAACCATACTTACGAAGGTGACATGTTGTGTATGAATCTAGGCCTCACATTGTTATTATTACTTTAGGTAGTAAGTTATACAAGATACCATAGGAAGCCCCACCTACCTCCATCTCTTTTATCTCTACTAAGAAATGCAGTAAGATCATATCCTAGACTAAGAAATTTGTTTTCTTTCTAATATGATCTAAAAGTAAGGGGAATATAGTGGCCACATCCATGCCCCCCAAGAAGGGTTCCACCACACAACAGAAGCAGGTGGAAAAAGTTGTGAAAGAGTACATGGAAATCTTCTCCTCACCCACAGGGGTACCTTTGCACTATCAAGTCAAGAATTCAATCGATATGACTCCTAGAGTATCACTACCCAAAGGGACTATATACTGCCTCTCTATTCTAGAAAAGAAATAAATCAAGTGGAAAATCTAGGATTTTCTGCAAAAATGGCTCATCCGACCAAGTTCCTCACCTTGTGGAAGCTCGATTGTACTTGTATAGAAGAAGGATGGGACTTTGAGACTCTAGATTTATTATCAGACACTAAATATAATCATTGTGAAGAACATGTATCCAATCACATGGATTAATTACCTTCTTGACTAGCTTAAGGGGGCTAAGTACTTCAGTTAGATTTATTTAAAGTATGGCTATCACCAAGCTCTAATAGAGCCCACAGATGTATGGAAGACTGTGTTCAAATACAAGGAAGGTATTTTTGAGTGGTTGGTCATGCCTTTCAGGTTGAACAATTCCCCTGCAATGTTTATGAGGTTGATGGATGAAATTTTGTGGACATTTACCAAATCATTTGTGGTTTTATACCTAGACGACATCCTCGTCTTCAACAAGACTTGGGAAGAGCACTTGTAACACATTTGGAAGGTCTTCAAACCTAGTAGTAGCACAAGCTATGTGCCAACTTGGAGAAATGCACCTTTGATATGAGAAAGGTCCAATATTTGGGTTACATCATGGATGAGAAAGGTGTGCATGTGGATCTAGCAAAGATCCAAGTCATTCAATATTAGCCAACCCCAACCACTCCAACATAAATTTGTAGATTTTTGGTACTTTCCAATTTTTATCAGAGCTTCATATTGGGGTTATCTCACATCACTTGGTCATTGAGTCAAGTTACTAAGGGCAGAGAAAAAGCAATTTTTTTGTGGTACAATTCCTAACAAAACATATTCGTCAAACTAAAGCAGCATCTTTTCTCTACAAAATTACTCACATTACCAGACATGTAACATAATTTTGAAATTGAGACAAACATCTATGACTATCTTATTGGTGTAGTTCTCACCCAACAAGGGCATCTAGTGGCCTATCAAAGTGAAAAAAATTACGATACAATTTGGAAATAACCCAAATATGATAAATAGATGTATTCCATTATGCAAGCTTTTTGAAAGTGGAAACATTACATTCTAGAGAAGGAGAGGACCATCCACATAGATCACCCACCTCTTTAGTCTATATAGACATAGGTGAAGTTGCAGAATAATCACCATCAAAATTGGTCTACATATCTGCCAAAATTCCATTTAAACATCAAATATAAGAAGGGTATCACCAATCATGTTGCAAATTGCCTCATTCAACCCACAATTGTAGTACTGACCATTGTTATCAATTATTATGGCCATGAGACCTATGGATGGACATAAATATAAAAAAATGATCTAGATTTTTCCACCACATACCAGATGCTAGTGGATGGAAAGAAAGTTCCATACTACCACCTCTAGGATGCATGATTATGCTACCTGGGATACCCATGTGTTCCTTCAAGCGAGCAGTCCACATTGATTTGGGAGGCACACTACACTCAAGTCATAGGACACTTTGGCGTGGAGAAAATTGTGGAAGTAATACAAAATTATTTTTATTGGCCAAAACTCTGACACGATTCTATAAAATATATCATATACTACACTGATTATGCCATTTTCAAGCCAACCATCAAAAATCAAGGTTTGTACACCCATTTTTCTACTCCGAGCTAGCCCTGGGATTCCATCTCCATGGACTATCTGTTTAGCCTCCCTTCTACCAAGCATGGTAATGATTGTGTATTTGTGATCATGGACATATTTTCTAATATGGCTATCTTGGTGTTGTGAAGATAAATCCCCTCTGCGGACAGAGGAGATCACTCTAGCCCTAGAGTGGGTCTAGAAACATAAGAGAATATCTAATGCAATCTTCCTTAGCTAATATCCAAAACAAGATGAGAAAGGGAATATGCCTACCTCTTCCTAATGCTATGCTCGAATCCTTTGATGATGGGCTCGATCCATAGTCCCTCAGACTCGCTCCTCACTACTAGTGGCATACGATTACCTGTAGGATATCAAGAGACAACAACAAACATATTCCAATAGAAAACGTACATTTAATATCGTCTATATAACAGATCAAGGAACACTATACTTTGCACAAATGATTAGGTAAATATAGAAAGAAAACACCAGATGTTTTATTAATAAATATGAAAGAAATAGCTTACAAACATGGCCTTGATGTTGGAGGCCTCCCTTTGGTGATGTCTGAGTCCTTCACTGAAGTTATTAAAGAAGTCCTTGTCCTGGATAGCTTAGGCGCTATCACAATATAGGGATGCAAATAAAATGAATGATCAAACCATCCCCAACCATGAACAACCAGTAGTGGAAGGATGGGGATCAATTTATAGGAAGGGAGAAGGAGTTAGGGTCCCATGAAAGAAGGAGTAAGGTTCACTTTTCAAGGGATAATCCACCATTTATAAGATCAAAAGCCCTAAATGAGAGTGCTCAACCCTATATCCACTAAATGACATCGAGCTTGCCATCCTGGAAACTTCTAGAGGTTGAATATTCTCCTCCATTTGAGGAAAAACTACCAGAAATGGTTCAACGTGGTTTTCTCAGTCACAGCGCTAGGGTAGAAGTATCAACTTGCTATCAACACGGGTAGGCAACAGGAGAAAAGCATTGATCCTAAAATTTATGGGTTTAGCTAAGTTTCTTCAATAATATTTCAAGGAAACTTTCTTTAAGTATTTAGAGGATGTCTTTATGTATTTTTTCTAGGTGGAAATAATTCATAGGATTCATCACAGGGAACTTCATGATTAGGGACAAGAAGTGAGCAGAGTGAAAATTTTCTATCTAACACTTAACATCCTATAAGAAGAGTATCACAACAGAGGACACTGGCAAACTCTTATTTGAATGAGTATGGGTGCATTTTGGGATTCTGTAGATCATTATATCTGATCAGGATAGCAAACTCCTGAGCACATTTTAGTCAAGTCTTTGGTCATTTTTAGACACCAAGCTCACCAAGTCGATTGCATTCCATCCCCAGACTAATCGTCATACATAGGTCGTCAACAGGATGACCATGAAAATATGGTGCATGTACAACTCCAAGAATTTATGAACATGGGATGAGAGCCTTCCCTATGTGCATCAAAACTACAAAAAACCTCTCCATAGCTCAACGGGTCATAGCCCTTTTCAAGTAGGTCTCAGATTTGAACCATTATTTATGATTAATGTTGCCATGCATCATACGACTACACAAGAAGAATATGCACATGTACAGTGAAAGGTTGATAAAGAAACTAGTTTTAGTGAACACATCCAACACATCCTCCAACAGTTTCATGACATTCTGGATAAATCCAATTCCAAGTACAAATAATGGCATGATCAACATCAGGTGCCACATAATTTTCAGGTGGGCGACAAATTTTGGTTTCATTTGCAGAAAGAATGCCTTGTCGAAGCCTATCGAAAGCTCTGACCACTGCATATGGGCCTTACACAATCACCAAGGCTATTGGATAATGTGCTTTCAAGATCAACATTCCCTCATTCCTTGGCCTACGCCTAGTGTTCAATGTGGATCACTTTCAGCCATACTTTTTGTAACTGTTGGACACATGAGATATTTTCGAACAACTAACACTAACATAGCTCAACTGAAATTGTGTGGAGAAAGCCACAAATAATAGAACAATGGACACACAGATTAAGAACACTCACCAATAGAGGATCCAATTATATTGAGTAGTCAAATATATCCAACTCTTGCACCAAGGAAAGTGGCGCACTAGGGACCAAGTTCAGTAGATGTTTCCCCATCTCATGGAGGCACTCAATAATGGGGACCATTGCTTCCTAATGTGGGAGGATTGATCCAGGTGGATATTGGTGGCAACCTTCCTATTTCACTTTTACCACCAAAATTGTCTCTTTCATTTTCCTTAATTGTAGCACAATTTACTATTTTGGCAGTTTTTTGGGTTTTAAACTTCTGGAACCATTTTGAAGGCCCTAAACTACGTTTTTTTTTGGAAAACGAACAAACTAAATTATTTCCAATTGGGGTTTGCATCCAAAGTTGTATTCCTCAAATAGATCTTTCTAATGAGGTATCATACATGTCAAACAAATATCATATGCCAAATTTACAACCCCTAGAATTTGGTGTACCAATTAACCCCAATGGGGTAGACTAACTTTTGGCGCTTTATCTCCCAAGGTTAGATTTTGGATTTTTATGGATTTCCCTTATTTATCAATAATAAAAAAGGCCTTCAAGCCTCATTGTAACATAGTTCAAAGGCGTGTAGCTTCCACATATCTTCTCAAAGATAAAATACCATCGATCTAGTTAGTTTATTTCTATTCTACATGTAAACAATTTTCAATATTTTTTATTAATGAATTGAAGTTCAGTTTTCACTATAGCTCTATATTTGTGTTTGAATATGTATTTCATTTCGTTCCTACATTAAATCTAGATCAATGGTATTAGAGCAGTCTTCTCTTTCTCTATTTTTCTATTCATGTCCCCAATGAGGTTGGGGTATAAGGAGTTAGGAATTGAAATGGTTGAACCCTTGAAATATTGGCCTTGTCGTTCCTGATGGGCTCTTATGGTGGAAAAAAATAAAGACGAGAGAGAAGGAGATCCTTTAAAAATATTTCTCAAAGAATACCTCAACCGAAAAAGGAACGAAATAGTGGATAAATTTTCCCAAATCCTTTAGCGGGCATCATTGGGTGAAGCATCTTCATTTGGAAGCCACCTCGGGGGAGCCACCCCCTTCAAGGTACATTTTAACTTTTATATTCCTATATTTGAAAGAAAAATAGATGTAGATGTCATAGATAATTGGTTGAATCTGCTAGAAGGATATTTTTTGGTCCATAATTTTTCCAATATGGAAAATATTACTTTTTCACTTCTAAAGGTCGCCCCCCACATCAAGGATTGGTGGGAAACCTACTGTGAGCAGAGGGACATTAGGAAGCCTTCACTATTTTCAGTCACATCCTCTTGGGATTCTTTCTAAGACATTGTCAAGGAACAATATTTCCCTTTCGGGAGCTATGAAGATAAGAAATAAAATGGACCACACTGCGACAGAGAAGGGACCAGGCTGTGCCAAATTTCACAAATATTTTTCATACCCTTAGCGCGAATTTGGGTAACAAGGATTTCAAGCGACATATGTTCCTCGATTACCGCAGTTGTATACAAAAATACATCGAAGATGAGATGGAGTTCTTGGACATATCCTCACTTGGAAACAGATATTGATCATATGCTATAAAGGTCAAGTTTAAACAAAATAAGCAGGATTTTGGATCTACGAATCCAAAGCAAGGAAAATTTCCCCCAAACCACAGAATAAATAAAATAGCCGAGGTGGGGTGACCCAGGAAAACCCATCAAAGTTGCAAACTAATAACAACGCCATGAAGACAAAGATGGACATTGGAAAGTGGTGTGAGTTCCACAAGCGCCCCACTCACAACACAAGTGAGTTACGTGTCATGCAGTCACTAGTAGTCAAGTTGAAGGCTTTAGAATCAAATGCATGCTACTACCTTGAGCCATAACCTGAAAAGGGGAACGACAAAAGAAATAATATTATCGATGCAAAACCTAGAGCCATCGTTTCCACCACCAAGGTTCATAAGGTTGATTTTTAAGATCCAAAGGAAGGGAAGCATCTCTTCCACTCACAAATGGGGGTGACAAGGTCTCCGCTACAGTTCATTATCGACAATGGGAGCCAAAAGAACCTTATCTCACTAGAGGTCATTAAGCAGTTGGGCCTACTGAACACACCACGTCCACAACCATACACCATTGGGTGGCTCCATCAAGGAAAAGATCTCTCCACTAGCTAATAGTGTTGTGTTCCCTACAACATCAAGCCCTTCATGAATGAGGTATTGTGTGATGTTTCTCCTCTTCAAGTTTGTGATGTGTTATCAGGCCAACCATACTTATGGAAGCAACATGTTATGAGTGAGTCTAGTTGTTGCATTGTTATTATTACTTTCATTAGTAAGTTATACGTGATACCAGAGGTAGCCCCACCTACCTCCATCTCTTTGATATTTACTAAGAAATGCAGTGAGATCATCTCCCAAACCATGAAATCCGTTTTCTTTATGATCCGCTCTCAAAGTAAGGGGATTATCATGGCCCCTAATAAGGGTTCCACCACGTAGAAGAAGTAGGTGGATAAGGTTGTGGAAGAATATAGGGACATCTTCTCCTCCCCCATAGGGGTGCCTTTGCACTCCCAATTCAATCATTCAATCGATTTGACTCTAGGAGTGCCCCTACCCAATGGGAAAATATACCACCACTTTATTCTAGAAAATGAAGAAATAAAGTGGTGAATCTAGGAGTTGATGCAATAGGGCACATCTGTCCAAGTTCATCTCCTTGTGGACGTTTTATTTTACTTGTACAGAAGATGGTTTGGATCTGGAGACTCTACATTGATTATTGATCATTAAATAAAATCACTATCGAGAATAGGCATCCAATCCCATGGATTGATGACCTTATTTACCAAATTAAGGGGTCCAAGTACTTTAGCAAGATCAATTTAAAGTCTGGCTATCACCAAGTTTCAATAAAGCCCACAAATTTATAAAATACCACCTTCAAATCCAAGGAGGGAATTTTTGTGTGGTTGGTCATGTATTTTGGGTTGAAAAAATCCCTTGCAACTTTTATTATGTTGATGATAACATCTTGCATCCATGTACTAACTAATCCATGGTTGTATACCTAGAAGACATCCTCATCTTCAACAAGACTTGGGAAGAGCACTTGCAACAAATTTGGCAAGTCGTTCAAAACCTGTGACAACACATGTTATTTTCCAACTTGGAGAAATGCACCTTTTTCATGAGCCAAATCCAATATATTGGCTACATAATTGACTAGAAATTCTTGCATGTGGATCTAACTAAGATCTAAGTCATTTAGGATTGGCCAGCTCTGACCACTCTAATAAAGCTTCGTAACTTTTTGGGCCATGTCAATTTTTATTGGTGGTTCATGTTGGGGTTCTCTCACATCACTTGGCCATTGAGTCAAGTTACTAAGGGTGGAGCGAAAGAAAAAAAATTTCTGGTCCAATTCCCAATAGAAGGTGTTCATTGAGTTGAAGCACCATCTTTGCTATGCACTAGTACTCACATTACCTAACCTACAAAAAAAATTTGAATTGAGACATACGCATTTGACTATGATATTGGTGTAGTTCTCACCGAACAAGGGTATCATGTGGACTATCACAATAAAACACTTTCTGATAAAATCTAGAAATACCCCACCTATGATAAAGAGATGTATTCCATTGTGCAGGCTTGTCGGAAATGGAAACATTACATTCTGGGGAAGGAGACAACCATCCACATAGATCATTGACCTCTTCAGTTTATATAGACATAAGGGAAATTGTAGAATGAATGCCACTAAAAGTGGCCCACATATATGCAACAATTCCATTTGAACATTAAAAATAAGAAGGGTAGGACCAATCATGTTACAGATTGCCTCAGCTGGTCACCGGTTGAAGCACTAACCATTGTTCTCAACTCTTGTGGACATGAGACCTTTGGATGACCACAACTATATAAAAGTGATTTATAGTTCACCACCACATAGTAGATGCTAGTGGATGGAAAGAATTTTCCATAATTCCACCTCCAGGATGCATTATTATTCTAATCGTGCCAACTTTGTGCTCCTTCAAGCAAGTGTGCCAAGTTGATTTGAGAGGCACACTATAATCGGGTCATAGGACACTTTGGCGTGGATAAAATTATGGCAGCACTACAAAATTATTTTTTTGGGCCAAAACTCCAACAAGATGTTGGAAAATATATCAAGGCTTGTACACCCCTCTTCCTACTCTGAGCTAGCCCTTGAAATCCAACTCCATAGACTATCTGTCTAGACTCCCTTCTACCAAGCATAGTAATGACTATGTATTTGTGGCTATGGAAAAATTTTCTAAGATGGCTATCTTAACAGTCTGCAAAAAGAGTATCACAACATAGGACACTATCAAACTCTTCTTTGAATGAGTATGGGTGAATTTCGGAATCCCGCAGACCATTAATATATCAGTTTGGGGTAACAGGTTCCCGAGAAAATTTTGGTCAAGCCTCTAGTCATTATTGAACACCAAGCTCACCATTTCAACTGCATTCCATCCCCAGACTGATGGTTTGGCAAAGGTCGTCAACATGATGATCATGCACATACTACACATTTAGAACCGTCCAAACATTCACGAACATGGGATGATATCCTTCCCTATGTGCAACACAACTATAATAGAGCTCTCCATACTCGACACGTCATGTCCCATATCAAGTAGGTCTGGTATTACAACCATTGTGTCTGATTGATGGTGACATGCCTCATGCGACTACACAGGAATAATATGAACATGTATAGTCTGAGTTTGATAAAGTAATAAAGTTTATTGAACACAACCAACACATCCTCCAATAGTTTCTTGACATCTTGGATAAATCCAATCCCAAGTACAAACAATGAAATGATCAGCATCGAGTGCCACATAAGTTTCGGGTGGGTGAAAAAGTTTGGTTGCATTAGCAGAAATAATTCCTTATCAGATCCCATTGGAAGCCCCAACCACTTTGAATGAGCCTTACACCATCACCAATTTTGTGGGAGATAATGCTTTGGATCTCATTATTCCCCCATTCCTTGGCTTGTACTAAGTGTTCAATGTGGCCTTCCTTCAACCATAATTTCCACCATTGTTGGACACATCATAAATTGTCGAAAAAATAAAACCAATAGAGCTCAACCCATACTACATGGTACATGCCAAAATTGATCGAATCATGGACACACAGTTCAAGAACACTTGCCAACTAAGGATCCAAATGTATTGGGTTGTCAAAGTTGGAAAACTCCTACACCAGGGAAAGTGGCTCACTAAGGACCATGTTCAACAAAAGTTTCCCCATCTCATGAAGGCACTCAACACAATGGGTACCATTACTTCCTAAGGGTGGAGGACTGATCCAAGTGTATATTTGTAACACCCCTTCCCATACTACCTAAATTAACTAAACTAATAGGGTAAATATGAGTGAAATAATTACTATGACATGACCCGATCTCCAAGCTCGAGTTATGGAAGTGGGGTCGACAAACTAAAAAATGACCAACATCCATCAAGGGCTATAGGACATTCATGGGCCAAAGAACCACCCAAGTGACTAAGCCCTGATCTGAAGCTATTTTTCTCTGGCCGAACATCCCAACCGCATGCACAACACTACCTCCATGCGGTTATAGCCCAATTTCTCCAGTTCAAAGGGTGTAGTCCCGATATCTAAGCCACCTTTCCATGAAAGCCTCTAGAACACTACCCAAAACTACCTACAATTACTTGTAATGATAAATGACATAAATACAAGGTTTTTCATACAAAACTTAAGCAAGAAATGACCCAGGACATGCCTAGTCCACAAAAAACATTTCATCAAACACATGGAAAAAATAATAGCTACAGGTCATGAATGTATATTTGATCATAAGAGTTTGAATCCATCTGAAAGTCATGAAGAGGGCTCTATGAACTCTCCACATTTCTTCCATAAAACTTGTTATTCCTTGCATTCATCAACCATTTATTAGCTTATCAAAACATGTGAAGGTCCATAGATAGAGTAAATCGTTTAACCAACATATAACTGGCTTACGAACATAATAGAAACCATGAAAAGATATCCATAATATAACCATAATAATAAGCACATATGCTCATATATCACAATAGGAAAATACCTCATATTAACATATAAAAATTCCAACCAAGTCAGAGAATTCCACGTACCACCCAACCATAGATTGGGCTTAACCAAATATTTCTTCCAGCCAATCACCTCCATGCCATATTGCAAGCATGAATGTGGGATCTCATGGATTAAACCAAGGAAAAACCAACTAGGACTTCTAAATGCCAAAGAACCTCAACCCTCAACCACAATTATTTCACCTCTACAATTTGGATATCACTCATCATTACCATATCGGTCTCTACTCAAGTTTTCAAGGGCTCTAGGAACTAGTAACCCAACCCATAGCCCTCCAAGGCTCTAAATCATTTGTAAAAATAGGCTCCAAGGAATAGTAACTCAACCCACCAAGTGCTCCCGAGTGTTTTTCCCAACCTACTCTCCAGGGCTAGTAGCTCAACCCAAATTTTTCCAGAGATTCCAGAGAGTTTGTTCCAACCCACAGCGATAAGGAACATGAGCACCAATAAGAAAAATAATCAAGTGGAAAACCCCATAACGCCATGGCTATCCAAGAAATGGAAAGGAAAGGCTAAAACCACTATTAATCAAGGAAACCCTCCATACCAATGACATCACATAACTAATCACATGCATATACCATGCATCCAAAAATCAACAAGGATATCATACATGGAACTTGTTACCTGCAAGAAATCCAATTGTACTTGTTGATCTCGTTGTCTCCTTTTTTTTCCTAGCTTTCCTTTGCCTTTTTATCCAATCAAAGTGAATACTAGTGTTCTCTAAGAATGCTCCAAGAATGATCTACGTTGTAAAGAGTATGAGAGAGAGAGAATGAGAGTGTGTTCAACTCAAAACTGTCAGAAAATCTCCACCAACAAAAGCTAACTAACAATATCTAAACCAACCAAAAGTTAAATTGACAAAAAATTTGAACTAGTCCTCAAAGGCCTTTTTATCATTTAGGCTTCTATTTTCTTCACTTTTCTTCATTTTTCCTTCAATTTCCCTCTCATGCAAATCCGTGATTCTCCATCTCCCTTTTCTCCTACTTTCCTTTATTTTCATAAATAAATGTCAATTAATGTCATTTTTCTTTGCCAATGTCTTTGCTAATTTACATAGGCATTAATTAATCATAATTGATGCACATAACTATGTTTTTAACCACCATTCAGTTTGGAATACATGTCCCATGATCTTGGTTTTATCTTTATTACATGGAAAATCAACCAAGGGTTGCTACAAACCCCTCCCCCTTGGGGTAACACCATCCTCGGTGTTCAATGACACTTATAAACCAAAAAAATACATGCTTCCCATGGATATCTATAACACAGCTCGATGCAACGTTTACATCATATCGTATTTCTAAAACCATGACCATTATACCATGAACACCATATTGCTTATTGGATATTTATAATACAACTAAATGTGGTATTTAAAACATACATATGCATATATATAATCATAACCATACCACAACATCAATCACATATATAAAAATATATCCACTTGACCATGAATAGAGAAGGATACATAGCATGCATTTGATAAGACATCTCCCATATAGCTTCATTAGGCCCAAAGTGCTTCCAATGCACTTTAAATTTCTTGATTGCTTGATTCCTAAGCATGAGCATCTTTTGCTTCAAAATGCACTGAGGTTCCAACTAGAGTTCCCCTTATGGTTCCACCTGCAATACAAGCCAATCAATCACATGATAAACATATTTCACATATATTTTAAGAGATGAAACATGGAAAACATAATGGACTTTCATTTTTGGTGGCAATGCAAGTCAGTAGGCTACTGGTCCAATCCTCTCAAGGATCTCAAATGGCCCACAATACCGAGGTGCAATATTGGCACATGACCCAATCCTTAAGGGTATCTTCTTGAGATTGATTCACAAGTACACATGCTCCCCAACCTGAAACTCCTTGAAATATTTGTGTTTATTTGCATAATTATTCTACCTATATTGTGTTACCTTTATATTCTTCTTGATAACCTACATATCCTATTCCGTCTCTGCCAACATGTCCAGTCCAATCATTAACTTATTCACTAGATCACTCTAGTTGATGGGAGTATTACAATTCCACCCATAGAGAACCTCAAATGGACTCATCCTCAAGGACTCATGATACCCATTGTTGTATGCAAACACCACCAGTGGAATATACTCCTCCAACTTCCTCTATTAATGCATGCCATACATCCTCAACATGTCCTCAAGAATCCTGTTAAATCTCTATGCCTATCCATCTTTCTGCAGATGATAAGTTGTACTGAAGGCCAAGTCTGTCCCAAAACCTACAAACAACTCCTTCCAAACCCTGTAAATGAACTTAACATCTCTTTTTGATACAATATTCTTGGGAACACCATGAAACCTCACTATATACCTGATGAATATTTGAGTCATGTCACTTCCTGAGTTAGTAGACTTCACTACAATGAAGTGAGATACCTTGTTCAACCTGTTAACCACAACCATAATAGAATCATGTTGTCTCAATGTCTTCAGTAAACCTCTAATGAAGCCCATGGAAATGACCTCCCATTTCCACTCTGGAATCATAATCAATTGTAATAGACCACTTGGATGCTTACACTCTGTCTTCACCCACTAACAATAAATACTACATTTTCAACACTCCCTCTCAAAAAGAAATGGATTATCAACCACCCCTATATTACACCTGTGGAATGTAATGCATGAAAAATCTCTCACTATTTCTGTTGCTACTGCAACATATGCAACTGAGAAGAAAAAAAAAAAAAACATTGAAGCAACTGTGTCTGCAACTGCCTAATAGGAAAATTGTGTTGCTACTGACTCTACTACTGAGCCTCCTGTTATGATGTCAACACTCCTCTACACTCCTCAATATTTGAATGATACTAATCCTCCTGCTAATGAATACTGTGGGCCCCCGTAGCAAGTTAATGATCCATGAGGAGAATGCCTCAATGGACCCTACCCAAATTTATGCAACTCTAAGCATCTAGCCAAATGTTTCTCCCTCTTCCCACTTGGCTCGAACTCTCCCTCTACTAAAGGTTTTTGCTTTAGTGGATGTCTCCAATTTTCCTCCTCTCCACCTCTCCATTTGTTTCTTCTCCATAAATTTTCTATGCTCCATTTTTAGAGGTATATTCCGCTCCTTCTCAACCACCATATCTCTAATATTTTATTTGCTCCTTAAGGTTGTGCATGCATATTCTACCTCAAGTGAATACAGTTTCTTGCCTCAAACCCCTATCTTCTTCACCTATCCCATGGCTATGTGTCTCAAGAATGCCTTTCCTTTGTTGAATATCACATCATATCCATGGTATTCTAAAACTGCAATGAAGGCAATATTCTTCTTTAGAAACAGAACAAACATCACATACCTAAGCCTGGGAGGGGAACCCGACTCCCTCTCAAAGGTGATTGTACCAATATCAATCGCATTGTACCTTTCGTTGTCTCCAAAATAAATGTTCATCTAGTTATATTTCTCCTCGAAATCACTAAAAAATTCTCTATTCCCCATCATGTAGAATAAGGTACCACTATCGAGATTTCACACACTTCCCATCATTGTGTTGGCGATACATGCAATGAGAGTAAAATCAAGCTCAAACTATGAAGCAAATGCTTCACCTACTACTACTACTACAGGCTCCTTATTTCTTACCTTTTTGCATGGAAACTTCATGGCATAATTCCCGAATTCATGACAGTGAAAGCACTTATTTTGGATAAGCCTTTATTCTTTCCCTCTTGGCTGGAATTCACCTCATCTTGGGACTTGTTAGGTCCCTATATTACTAGTATAGTCCCTTATTGTTGTTAGTGTAAACCCCTTATTGCTATTATTGTACCCTTGTAACCCCCATATTGTTATTATTGTGCCCTTAAATTATTATTGTTAGGTCGGCTAGGATTACATTGTGGCCCCACTAGGATTACATTATGGCCCCATGGACTCCTATATATAGAAAGGAGCTTTTGTAAATTGTATCATCAAATAATTGTTCATTTATTTAATGTATTGGAGGTTTCCCTCTCGAAGTGGCTTATTTCTAAGGTGTTTATATCTCTTTTCTTCTATTTTTGGAGCTGGTTACACAACATTTGGTATCAAAGCTTTGGATTCTAGGGTTTTGTTTCTCTAAACAGGTCATCGTGGAATTTTTGCTATAAATTTTTTTATACGAAGGTTCAAAATCTGAAATTTGTAGGGTGCAAAGCTGAAATCCTGAGGAAACTCGTCAAAAAAATTCAGAGCTTGGTTCGTAAAATTTTCGGAGATATGATATGTGGAAGGTAGTTCTTTTTCAGGCTCCCGAATTTCATCTCAAAGAGGTGATCATGGGAAAATATTCATAACTCTCTCTCTGAGTATCGGATTGGAGTTTTGTAAAACGTGGTCACAAGTACACAGACTTTACTTTCTTGGATATCAATTTCAGATCCAAAGGAGGAAACAGTGACACGTGGAAAGTCGTACAAGTTATCTCTAATGAACTAGTCCATAATTAGGTCATTATGGGAGATTAGACACAATTTTGTCTTGGAGAATCCAAATTAGGTCAGACATATGGCATTAGAAAGAGAATTCAGAGGGCTACATTGGTGCTAAAATTAAAACATTTAAGTGCTGCAATCACATAGATAATCCAATTTCAATATCGAGCTCCTCAAAAGCAAAAAAAAGGTGTGTATTTTTTTTTTTTTTTTTTCTGAATTGCATAAGTCTTGTTTGAAGAATCAATTTGAATTGATTCCAAGGGCATATTGCGGTATTGGTGATACTATTATTGGGTTCTAAAAAACATGCCCCGTAAAAATAATTCAACACTCCATTAAGCCTTCAAGGCTCTACGATTACCTGCGAAGATGAAGAATTGCAACATGATCTATCAAAATTACAAGAGCAAGTGCACCAAATTTCACTCTCGCAAAGAGCAACAAAAAATGAATGAAAGTTTTAGAGAAAGGCGTGGAAGCGCAAGATTGGATGGAATGAAGTCGCATGGAAGCTAAGATCGATGAAAAAATGAAAGACAACATGGAAACATGAAGAATGATCTAAAAGCAGACATGGAAGGTTTGACAAAGTTGATACAAGAAATGTTTCCTAATGGTGAAAAGATAGTAGAGGAAACTCATGATGAGAACAAAATAAATATTAATCATGATTTCATAAAATCTAATGTTGGCGTGAAGAACCACCATATTCCAAAAATGGATATGAGGAAGTTTTATGGAAAGGATCCTGTAACATGGATACTACAGATGGAGCAATATTTTGATCTCCATAATGTGCAAAACACACAAAAGGTACGCATTGCAACTTTACATTTAGAACAAAATACATTTGCATGGTATCGATGGCTTTGCTCCCGTAAAAAAATTGTCACTTGGTCAATTTTTATGGAGGAAATGATAGCACATTATGAGGATACAAAGAGCAACACCTTCTTTAGCCAATTGATAAATCTCAAACAAAAGGGTTTAATGGGGGAGCACATTGAGGACTTCCAAAATTGAATATAAGGGTAACTGATATTCCAGAGGAACACAGGATTGATCTCTTCATAGGTACTTTAAAGGATAACATCCAACATGAAGTTCGTTTTTTGGAACCTGATTCATTGGAGAAGGCATTCAGGTTGGCAAGAAAAATTGAATGTAAAATTATGGCGACAAGGAAGCCTACCACTCACTTCTATAAAGAGGGAAGTGTTGCTACTCCTAGATTTCCACAACCTACAAGGTTGACACCACAACAATTGAAAGAAAAAAGAGCAAAAGGGCTTTGCTACAGTTGTGATAGCAAATACACTAAAGGTCATAAGTGTGCTGAGAAGAAATTATTTTACATAGATTGTGAAGAGGAAGAAGAAAATGAACAAGAAGAGGATATACACCAGGAACCAGCCCCAGAAGTGGAAGAAATGAATCCAACCATATCGTGTAATGCACTGGCAGGAATTACCACTCCTCAAACTCTCAAGATAAAAGGACAAATCAAGAAGAGAAAGGTAATAGTGTTGATTGAGTCAGGTAGCACCCATAATTTTATTCATTGTAAGGTAGCCAAGGAATTAAATTGTTTCCTATACCCAGCACCAGAATGTCAAGTGATGGTTGCAAATGGAGGAACTATAAATTGCTCTGGAAAAAGCCATAATATCAAGCTAACCATGGGGGAATATGTATTGACTAGTCCAATGCTTTCCATTCCTATGGGAGGTGCTGATGTTGTACTAGGAGTACAATGGTTACAATCTTGGGGGACGGTAGCTTTTAATTTTCAAGAACTTTTCTTGAAATTTTTTTCAGAAGGAAAGGAAGTCGAATTACGGGGTATTGAAGGGAAGCCGGGAAGGATAATAAGCTCTAATGTCATGACAAGCTTCTAAAGAAAGAACAACGAGGCGTAATTGCATAATTATGCTCACTAGAAGTTCCGACATCAAAATCATCTATTTCTGCAGATCTCCAACAAGTCTTGGACAATCATTCCAAGGTGTTTGAAACTCCCAAAGGACTCCCACCTATTTTTGATCATGATCATGCTATTCATTTGATTCCAGGAAGTGTTCCTCCAAACATCAGGCCTTATAGATATCCTTACTTCCAAAAGAGCGAAATTAAACGTATGATTGCAGAAATGTTAGAGGCGGGTATAATTCAACCTAGTCAAAGTTCTTTCTCTGCTCCTGTAGTATTGGTACACAAGAAGGATGGATCATGGCTAATGTGTCCGGATTATAGGGAGCTCAATAAGCTCACCATTAAAGACAAATTTCCCATTCCTGTGATTGATGAATTATTGGATGAATTACATGGAGCAATTTATTTTACCAAGTTGGATCTTCGTTCAGGATATCATCAAATTAGAATGAAGACCGAAGATATTCCAAAAACAGCATTTCGAACTCATGAGGGTCATTATGAATTTTTGGTCATGCCTTTTGGCCTTACCAATGCACCTTCTACATTTCAAGGGTTGATGAATTCCATTTTCAAACCTTTCCTTAGAAAATTTGTTCTAGTATTTTTTGATGATATACTAATCTACAGCAGGTCTTGGAAGGATCATGTTGAACATGTTGACAGGGTGCTCAAACTATTGCAGGAGAAACAATTATATGCAAAAACATCCAAATGTTTCTTTGGAGTACAAGAGGTGGAATATCCGGGTCATATTATATCTCACGAGGGTGTTAAAGTGGACCCTAACAAAATTAAAGCCATTAAGGAATGGAAAGTCCCCAAGACAATAAAGCAGTTGCGAGGATTTCTCGGGTTAACAGGCTATTATCGCAAGTTTGTTAAGAATTATGGGAGAATAGCAGCACCTCTAACAACATTATTGAAGAAAGATGCATTTTCATGGACTCCTCAAGCAACTAAGGCCTTTGAACGTCTTAAAGAGGCAATGTGCCTAGCACCGGTCTTAGCTACACCAGACTTCACAAAAACCTTTATTGTGGAATGTGATGCCTCAGGAAATGGAATTGGTGCAGTTTTAATGCAGGAAGGAAGACCCATTGCTTTTGAAAGTCGTCCAATAAAAGGAAATTATTTACAGAAACCTATTTATGAGAAGGAAATGTTAGCAATACTGCATGCACTAAAGAAATGGCGAACTTACCTAATGGGAAGACACTTCAAGGTAAAAACTGATCATGATAGTCTTAAACACTTTTGCAACAAAGACTATCGTCAAAAGAGCAGCAAAAATGGGTCACAAAGATGTTGGGTTATGACTTTGAAATAATCTACAAAAAAGGAAAGCTTAATGTTGTTGCGGATTCACTCTCAAGAAAGAATGAAGAGGTGGAAGCATTGCTTTGTGCCATTTCTATTATCCAACCAGATTGGATAACCGAAGCAAGAGATGAATGGAAGAAGGACAAAGATGTATGGACACTTATTCAAAAGTTGCAGCAAGATCCTAGTACATCTGATACATTTAGTTGGAAAAATGATTCCTTATGGTACAAAGATCGCTTATATCTTTGTAAGAATTCCCAACTAAACAAAAGATTCTTCTGGAATTGCACACTTCTCCTTTAGGAGGACACTCAGGATTTTTAAAAACTTACCACAGGGTGAAGAAAGAATTTTTTTTGGGATGGCCTTAAATCTGATATTCAAAAGTTTGTGGCGGAATGTTTGGTTTGCCAGCAGAATAAAGTGGAAACAATTAAGACCCCAGGACTTCCACAACCTTTATCCATTCCAAGTCAACGTTGGGAGGAGATTTCAATGGATTTTATCACAGGTTTACCTAAGTCCGAAGGAAAGAGTGTCATCATGGTGGTAGTTGATAGACTTACCAAGCATGCACACTTTTGTGCATTATCTCATCCATTTAAAGCAAGTACAGCTGCTACTACATTTATGGACATAATTCAAAAGCTACATGGAAGCCCAAGGGTTATTGTGAGCGACAGAGATCCCATTTTTCTAGAAATTTTTGGACAGAGTTATTTTCTTGTTTGGGTACTCAATTAGCTCATAGCTCATCTTATCATCCTCAATCTGATGGTCAAACTGAGATAGTAAATAAATTTTTGGAAGGATATCTTCGTTGTTTTGTATCTGATAAACAAACACAATGGGTCAAGTGGTTACCTCTCGCTGAATGGTGGTATAACACTTCCTTCCATACTGCAGCAAAAATGACCCCATTTATGGCACTTTATGGATATCATCCACCATCGATCACATCATCTTTAAAGGAAAATTTGAAGGTTCAAGCAGTGGAAGATCACATCGAGCATCAACAAGAAGTTCTCCAACTCTTAAAGGATAACCTGAATTTGGCACAAAATCGAATGAAACAACAGGCAGATCAACATCGCAGCGAGAGAAGTTTTGATGTAGAAGATTGGGTATTTTTACGGCTACAACCATACAAACAAATGTCCCTCAAGCAAGCTAAGAAGGATAATAAATTATCACCAAAGTACTATTGTCCTTACAAGGTGTTGCAAAAGATTGGTACTATGGCATACAAATTGGAGCTTCCTGCTTCTTCGCGAGTACATCCAGTTTTCCATGTTTCATGCTTAAAGAAGGTTATAGGTGAAAATCTTCCAGTCCAAACAATATTTCCAGAACTTGATGAGGAAGGAAAAATCATATTGGAACCTGAAGCGGTCATGGAAACAAGAACTCGACAGCTACGGAATCGATCAATTTCAGAGTATCTCATCAAGTGGAAGAACTTACCCACTGAAGATTATACATGGGAGGATGAGAATTTTATACAGAAGCACCCAGAGCTACTTAAGTGTTGAGGACAACACTTTTTTGAAGGAGAGGGGCATGTTAGGTCCCCATATTACTAGTATAGTCCCTTATTGTTGTTAGTGTAACCCCCTTATTGTTATTATTGTACCTTTGTAACCCCCATATTGTTATTATTGTGCCCTTAAATTATTATTGTTAGGTCGGCTAGGATTACATTGTGGCCCCACTAGGATTACATTATGGCCCCATGGACTCCTATATATAGAAAGGAGCTTTTTTAAATTGTATCATCCAAGAATTGTTAATTTATGTAATGTAGTGGAGGTTGCCCCCTCGAAGTGGCTTATTTATAAGGCGTTGATATCTCTTTTCTTCTATTTTTGGAGCTATTTACACAACAGGACTTCATCCCCTTGCCCTTCCTTCCTTTGGTGACTAATGAAAAATCCTCTTCCTATTTTTTGGATGAGGTCCCATCTTTGATATTTTGCCTTATTTATTCCTGCACTAGATCGTGCCATAATCGCTCCCAAATTGGTAGTTTCTCTCTACCATTTAATGAACCTTGATAGCTATGCCAACTCTTGGGAAGGCCGAAAAGGGCTAGAGCTACCAAGTATTATTCAAGGATATTAAAATTTACCCCGCCAAGTTCATCACAACATTATGTAAACATGCTCAGGTACTATAGAATTGTGTCATTATTTCGCATCTTGATACTTAAAATCTTGTCCTTGAGTTCCAACTTCATGTTGTCACTATTATTCTTGAACAATGCTGTCACTGTTTTCCACATCGCGAATGAAGTCTCTTTCCCATGGAGATTCGAGACAATATTATCCCATACTCCCTCTAATATGATTCTCCTCAATTTGGCCACATATTTATTCCACTAAGCAATATTCTAGGCATCATATGCGTGGGGTTTTGCTACATTTGTCTTGATGTATTCTAGCATCCCATTGTCATCCAATACTGCCCCCATGTGAACCTTCCATGCAAAAAAAATTGATATCCCTTCCAAGGCATACTTTAGCCTTAGTCCATTGAAACCCATCTTGTTAGTCCTGGAAAAAACTTGTAAAAATGATATTAAAATGCTAATCTCCTGCAAATAAAACCTCAAAATCTCTTCTCTACTGTGAATCTAGATTTGATACCATGTAGAAATTAATGTGTAGATTCTAAAGTTCTCATGAAATTTACTAAATCAAAAGAATATAAGCTACTTTAGTGATATGCGGAAGTAAATTCACAATGAATAACACAAATCATTAACATGCAAGAAGAAACATCACACATGCACGAACATTTATCTAGTGGAAATCAACTGCTCAAAAACCCTTAATATCTATATTGCATTAATCAAAGAATTTGGATGAATAAAATATGCTTGCTCAAGCTTGAGAAAAACTTAAACTTGTATCTTCTATCCTCTGTCTAGCTGACTGAACCTCACCAATGATTAGCCAAATTTTCATGCCTCCAACCTATTATTTCCATGTGTTATTCCTCCAGGAAATTAGCCCCTATTAAATAAAAAAATTCTTCATCTGGATTGCGTAATTCCTTTAACGTCTTCCTCTAACTAATTGCATGCACCATCTATACACATTGAAGTATGCTACAAATGATAGTACATTGCCTTAGACTCTCCATCTCAATTGGGTAACTCAAATTCTCTACGTACATGAGCTGATTTAGGCTAATTGATTAGTTATCTAGATGATCATTGAGTGTGATTGAAGTTACACTGCACAACTTGACCTTCCACTAGTTTCTTCAATAGTTAGAACTAGTTTAATTGACCATCACTCAATTTAACTAAATAAAATTTCTACAAATTAAATTAACTCAACCTAGGCTCCTAAAATTAGGAACGCACTGCACACAACTGAACTTCATGCCCTTAACTTGAATTAACTAAGCTAGAATCCTATTTTTTAGGAATCAAATCAAGTAAACTAAACTTCAACTCATTAAATCGAATTGAGTGCTCTTAAATAATTGACAAGAGCCATGTCACCTTAGTTAACCCCTCCAAGTTGTGTGCTGATGTGGAATTTTTGTTTTCCTCAATTTTAATTAAGGAAAAAATCAAAATTGAGATGTTCTTGCTGCATTTTAAACATGTATCCCACAGTCTCTTAAAAGGAGAGCTCGACAACCTTCCTGACTACAATATTACTATTGCATGGGCTTCTTTGATTTATCTCTACTGCTTATAAATCTTTCTCAAGAGTCTGGTAGACCCCCTATGTGCTTCATGGTTTCCCCACACTGCCCTTGTTTTCCTAGGGAAATTTATGATGTTATCTCTCTCGATCTTGAGTGATCGATTATCTAGCGAGTTCCTAGATCGCGAGTCTTCTCATCCCATGAGGAAGGAATTCCACCATGGCATGCTTAGGCACTCCTGCGTGGATCACCTACCACAAACTTGTCACAGACTCCGGGGAGGTTCCTACCACACGCCAACAATACGTGACCCTATGTTAGGCTTGAAAACAACTACATGCCAATACATAGAGCCATTGGGTGCCTTGACCGTCGCCTTAAGATGCCCACAATAGCCATCCAACCTTTTGAAAGTGGAAGGCTGAAGGAAATTCAAGTAAATTTGGTGGATCAACTGATATTAGGGAAAAACTTCCTTTGACATTAAGTTTGTGCTCATCGATAAACACAACAATTTGTAACGTGAAAACTGATGACTCACAAGTGAGTACAAACCCTGTTATACAGAGGGCATTCTATATAATCTTATATTAATAAAAAGGGTCTCAGAAACCACTATTATTCAAGTGTTATTCCAATCTCTCATGGCTCAGTCTTGATTTAGAATGAATTCTGTCTTTTTCTTATGAGTTATTAATATGTTGTTTCTCACATAACTAAGCATATGCATAAATCTAGATTCAATGCTGCATTAGGGCCTAGTCTTCATTGACATGCTATTTATTATTCTTTTTAGGTGCCAAATATTCCATGCCTACCATTAGCAGTTGTTAGACATATTTATCTTGCAACTTTCTCACATATTCATGCATATATTTAACACATACACATACATGTATAAAAATCACGGTAATGTATTCCACAAGGAATGTATCACATATGAAAGTTTCAGTAACACAATGCAATCCCTAAGTTCAAACCCAGTACCCAAAACACAATAACATGATTCATCAGAAGTTAACAATATAAATAGTTACTTATCTTAGAATGTGCAGGGAAACTAAGTTTAGGACAAGGGCTCTCCACCCAATCGTAGACAATTGCAGCCACACTTACTTGCAGATGTCACCCCTGAGCCATATTCCAAAGTCTTGGGGGTTTCTTACTTCAGGGACTAGCACACCAATATTCCACTGATTCTGGGACTAGAGGAATTCCTTCCTCAATCCTACCAACTTTCCACTTCTTACTTGGTCGACACCAAGATTCTAGAGGTGCCCAAACTCACCCCCAGGTGCTCACAAAATGATTCACCCCATTTATAGGGAGTCCAAAATATATTGTTCCATCAGGGTAGTAACCATTGGTATTCATTATGGTCTTCCTCAACTTCTACTTCATGATGGCTTCTACCCAAGTTGTTACAAGGCTCCAAAGTCTACTATCTCAACCCACAGTCTCTAAGGGACCCAAGATGCTACAGAAGTCTAGAGAATCCATCCCAACCCACAAAATACAAGGAGCCAAGATGTTACAGGGCTCCAAAGATATTTTTCTCAACCCACAGCCTCCACGAACCCAAGCTATTACAGATCTTTATGGATTCTATTTAAACCCACAACCTCCAGTGGATGTAAGCTATTACAGGGCTCCAGAGACTAGGAACTCAACCCACAACCTCTAGGGATTGAGATCCAATCCCCTTCTCTTCTCTTCTCTTCAAAACTGCCTATGGAGATCTCATGCTGAACCTTTTCTTCCTCAATCCGCTCTGCATCTGTATATTTGGTTCTCCTCTTTTCTTTATATTTTTATTTTTTATTTTTTATCCCCCCTCTTTGAATCTCGATCTCTTCCTTTTTCTTATTTCATGTCCAAAATTTTCTTGGTCTCGTCCTCTGATAGCATTACTGCTGCATCCTTCCTGTCCCACAATACACAATCCATCCTTAAATTTCTTGTCCTTTTTATTGTGGTTTCTTCCCAAGCATCCTGGGCCTACATACTTTCTTTTGCAACTCATTTAATTTCAAGAGCTCCCTCATTAATTCATGCACCATCCAAGATTTAATGTATTTCCTGCATTTTCAGGTTAATTGCACAAGAAACTGTAATGTCCCAAGAAAACAACTCCCTTCCTAGCTCTAGAATCTGTGTCCCCTAACTCAGTTCCCCTTTTTTATTTCAATTCGTCACATAATATTTACAATATATGTATAATTCAGTGTATACGAGGACTTGGCTATGGCTGTCACAACTCCACAAGAATACCAATATGATCAAGTCATGTCTGTCCCAAGAGGCACCCATTCGTACCCTTCAAGAGGACTATAAGTAGGTCATTCGACCTCCCTCCAAGAGGAAATTCAAATCTCATCATATAAAGTAGGTTATTCTCCCTTAAAGTGAAGAAGAAAATTAAATGAAGGCAGAAGACAAAATAATATATTTTTACTCCCACGCATGAATAGACATGGAATGAATTTTTTTTTGATGAATTTTTGTGGAGAAGTCCAAATTTTCTTGTGGAAATGAGAGACTTCGACTGAGCCTGTTGGAAAGGGGTCTCCTAAGAAGCTGTGAAACTGGTCCATTTTGGATATTTTTTATTAGATTTAATCTAGCAGAGGGGTCTTGGGGTGGGTCAAAGCCCCGAAAGCATTGTAATGGGTAAAAGGGTAAACCAGGGGTCCGAAAACCACAGTTTGTGGACCATAGGAAAGTCTAGGCTAGATTGTTATAAATAGAGGAGCATTTTGTATTGTAAAGGATAGGAAATAATGAGCTATTGATGCGAACTGTGGTTTAAGCTATCTGTTTGGGTTTGGGGAAAGGACTCCTGCTGGCTGTGTGCATGGAGATCCAAGTCCAGCTGTGTGCGGACCCTGCTGCTGTGTGTGCAGGTTGGGAAGGGAATTGTAAGGAAGGATTGATGAATGAATGAATAAGAATGATTGATAGAGAACTCAATCTGTGAGTAATCTTGTGCGATTTTTTGTTAATTGTTGTATTTTTCATTTTCTGTCTTTAAGCTACGAAGATCTGTGTAAGTTTGTTTCTGGATCTGGATCTATTGTATTATGTTTATATAATGTTGTGTTATTTTCATAAAAGAATATAACTATAGATATAGTGCACGTGGACGTCAACAGAGACCTAATTAACCATGCACAGAACAAGGTAATTTGGGATTACAGGATCTAGCGCAGCTCTGCTTGCCTTACCCATCCTTTCTTAGGGTGCGGAAACCTGGTTCCAGCACCCTCCCATACTATTTCGGGTGAGACTTTGACCTGTGCAAGCGGGTCACTACCGAAAGGGCCAGTAGTATAGGGGTTTGTTGGAAAACATTATACACCAAACCTGGGTCAAGACCCCTCAAGCCAACAAATGTTTCCGTTGCCGGGACTGGAAGAAGTCTGAGAAAGGGATCGGTTAATGACATTAGAGATCTAATGCAGAGTTGAATGAGTGCTACTCTGGGTGAAAGCGCAACACGAAGCGGTAAGTGCTATCGAACCGGTCAAGTCGACGATCACTCTGCTTGTAGCTCGCCGAGAAGAGAACCTACGAAAGGTCTGTCAATTACCCCATTATCGGGCCCATGGCAAAATAAACCAGAGGAAACCATGGAAGTACACTTAAAATTACCTACCTTTAAGGGCGTAGCCGATGAGGACATGGAGCGGTTTTGGCTCGTGGCCGAATCAGTGTGGACTGCGCAGGGGGTGGTAAGTGATACTATGAAAAGAGCGCAGCTATTCCTAGCCTTCGAAGAAAGGGCGTTGGACTAGTATATGTGATACATATCTAAAAATGGGAGCGCATCGCTTCAAGATGTTAAGGACGCCCTAAAAGAACAATTCCGGAAGTCGAAATCTTACTCTCAGCTGGTAGCAGAAGTGAAAGAATTCAAGCAAGGTGCGTCCAAGTCAGTGTGGGAGGCCGATTAGCGGTTAAAGAAAGCAATCAGGGAAAGGGGGTTCAAGTACGATGACAGACAACACACCGAGTGGTTCATTGTTATGTTGCTACCTCACTTACGGATACCAATGAGCCACAAAACCTTTGAGTCACAGGAAAAAGCCTTGGAAGCTGCCATGAAACTCGAAGCCATGCCTAAGGACATCCTATTGGGAGGAGTGCAGAAAATTCAAGAACAGCTTGGAGCCATGCACATGGAAATACAAAGATTGCGAATGGAACGGGAAAAATGAGTTAGCACAGACCTCTGGTGCATACGATGTCGGGTGTCTGGCCATATCAAAGACCAATGTCCCCTATTGGTGATTACCTACAGGTAGGGGGAACTAGTCCGCTGCGCCCCGGGTCCAGCAGATCTGCGCTCTGGTGCGATGACTGTCAAGAAGCGGGAGTACATGATACGGCCCAGTGCCCCCGGCTAAGTATGGGTGATCTAAAGCAACAATGGTGCAGGTTATGTCGATCGGTAGCGCATGATGAGAAGAATTATCGCACATATGAATTATTGGTAGATCGGGGAAACCTCTATAGGGTACAATCAGATCTCGCATCACCGAGATCCCCCGCGACTTTTAGTGGCTCCCCCGCAAGGGGCAGGGGGGGCGGGGAGGAAGCACAGGAAAAGAATGGGGCCACCTAATCTGCTATAACTGCAGAGAGGTAGGTCACTTCACCAGGGACTGCCCGAATCCCACCAGGAAATCCTGTAAATATTGCCGACAACTGGACCATGAGATCGAAGACTGCCCGATCTTGATAACTAAAATGTAGGACAAATAGCCTACTCCTACGCACAATGTAAAAATAATTAAAACTGAGTTGAGGGATGCATATCTGAGTATAAAAGTCATAACGTGCAGTATTACGGTCACTCAAGGAGTAAAGGAAGAACTTGCCCCTCAAAAGGGAACAAATTTCAAGGAACAAGAGTCGCTGGCAGCCCCTACGCAGTTGCCAACACACCTCCAAGAGAAGGAAGAGGTTGAGCCCTTCCAAAGGGCATGTCGAAAACTACTGCGTGATTCACAGGCTGTAGAAAATATTCAAGTATTACTACATAACTGCGTAGCCTCGCCCAACACAATGGCTGAGATTAAGGAAGTACACAAATTACACAACTATAAGAAACGTACCGGGAGGGAAATGTGGTTGACTGCGCAGATTGGCGACTATGAGATAGATCAAGTTATCCTCGATCTGGGATCGGATGCGAACGTCTTACCGAAGCAGACATGGCAATGAATGGGAGAACCGAAGTTAGACTGGTCCACCATCCAGCTGCGCATGGCGAATCAACAGAAGATCATCCCTCTGGGAAGGTTGCCGAACACCATGGTAGATATCGCAGGAGTAAAGGTCCTAGCTGACTTTGAAGTAATAGAAATCTTGGAAGATGCGGATCCCTACCCTGAACTCCTAGGGCTGGACTGGGCTATAGACGTGGGGGGCATCATCAATCTAAAGAAACGCAGCATGGTATTTGAGAAAAATGGTACGCGTGTAATAGTACTGCTAGATCCCGCTGAGGGTGTGCGGTATACGAAACTAGCATATGAAGAGGAGGAACTAGATCATATCTACAAGGTGACAACACAGGACGAAGATCGGGGTAACCCTATAACAGGCGGAGTACTCTATTGGGAGAAGGACAAGGAGTAATTTTCTGACCCTGATGAAGAATTAGAAAGTTGGTAGAATCGGTTGCGACATGTCTCATTACCATGATGCCCTCGGACCATGAGGACCCTCTACTAAATTACTTCAGAGGTAAGAGACCTTTCCCACTTTGATAGGTCTAGTAATGTCCAAGAATTTCTAAGAACATTAGAAGCTAGGGTGCAAAAAGAACAGTGGCTCTGGGCCCTCAATCTAGCTCTGCATGTAACACCTGCACGATGGTGGGATACCCACAAGAAATCATTTCCGGAATGGAAAACATGTCAGGATAGGATGATTCTACGGTTTGCACCTCCAGCTGACGTGCGCACCAAGATATTTCTTGGACTCAGGGATCCCCGCGCACATCTGCGTGCTTGGAAAACCAAATGGTCCAATCAAACCCCGGAAGAATGGGTCCATATATTTGTGCATGCCTTGGGCCCTATCCCTGCTGCTTGGTACTTATATGCGGAGTTACACTAGCGTACCCGCCACTGGGAACTATTAAAAGAAGACTTTATCGGAACGTTCAGACTAATTGGGGGAACGGAGATGCTCGACGAAGCTCTACAGGATATCGATGCGTTTATATTTAAGAAGCCTCATTCCCGCACTGCACCAGCAGCCCTGACATGGGAAGCCCAGATGCAAGACACAGTCAACTGCCGGAGCTTGACAATTAACGAAGAAGAAGATAATTCACGAAATATCTCTGTCTCGAAATCTGAAGGAGAACGTACTGTTATCAGACCATCGCTACAAAATAGCAATGTAACGCAACCTCTCAAGTTGTACGAAGTTAATATTGGAACAGAAGAACACCCTAAGCTGGCTAAAATTGGGAACTATTGGGATGAAAGAACCATAGGAAAAATTGTAGAGCTACTTACAGAGTATCAAGACTTATTTCCAACAAATTGTTCTGAGCTCAAAGGGATTACTAGGGAACTAGGAATTATGCACATCACTCTGAAACCCGAGGCGCATCCCGTCAAGCAGCGGCCTTACTGACTAAACCCTAAATATAAGAAAAAGGTCAAAGAAGAGCTGGACAAAATGCTTACCGCAGGTATCATTGAACCAGTTGAACAATCAGATTGGGTAAGTCTAATGGTAATCCAGGAGAAGAAGACAGAGGGGGAAATACACATCTGCATGGATCTACGCAAGTTAAACGACACCTGCGTCCATGACCCCTTCCCTACACCTTTATCTGATGAAATCCTTGATAGCGTGGGTGGCCAGAAGGCCTATTCCTTCACCGATGGATTCTCAAGATACCACCAGATCAGAATTGCACCTGAAGATCGCAGTGATACACCTTTGCGACCAAATGGGGTTCCTTCCAGTATACGGTCATGCCCTTTGGCCTCAAGAACACACCTGCTATCTTCTCAAGGGTTGTCGTGGCTGTATTCAAGGAGTTTATTCATAAATTCCTAGAGGTTTACTTCGATGAATGGACGGTCTTTGGCCCGGTAAAAGAGCACGTCTCTAACCTGCGATTAATGTTGGATGCATGCCAGAAGCACCAAATATCCTTGAATATCAAAAAGTGCATCTTTTGTGTACCATTCAGAATCTTGCTTGGAAACATAGTCTTTCAGCAAGGAGTAATGGTTGATCCTGCGAAGATAGTCGTAATTATCAACCTTGCAGCCCCCACAACAGAGAAACAGTTGCGTTCTATTCTCGGCCACACGGGTTATTACAGGAAATTCATTCAAGGGTATGCTCTGATCACAACACCCATGGAACAACTACTAAAAAAGGATGTCTATTTTTTCTAGAATGATGAATGTCAGAAGATCTTCGAGCTGCTTAAGGAGAAGATGATATCTGCACCCATACTAATATTTCCTGACTAGTCAAAGGAATTTCATGTACATGTGGATGCGTCAGGCGTCGCCCCGAGCACGGTGCTCACTCAACCTGGCGAAGGAGATATTGATCACCTAGTTGCCTTTGCGAGTCAAAAAATCTCGGGCGCAGAATGGAACTACTCTACCACTGAGCGCGAAGGAATGGCTATGGTATACACATTACAAAAATATCAGCACTATCTGCTGGGTGGCCACTTTAAGATGTCCATTGATCATTCGGCTTTGAAATACCTGGTCAACAAGCCTGTGTTGGGGGTGAAGATTTGTCATTGGATGTTGCTATTCCAGGAATATTATTTTGAGATCATCGTTAATCCCAGAAGGTTGAATTTAGGTCTGGATCATCTGTCTCGCATCGAAACAGGGGAAGAGCCTACTAACTTGGACGAGGGCTTACCCGTTGCGCAGTTGTTCACCATTAAGGTGGTTGATGCTCACTTTGCTGATATCATAAAGGAGTGGCTTGCACAACTGGTGGCTTTGGAGGAAGATCGGTTTATTTCTAATTTTCACCAACAGGTTCAGAAGGCTCGCGATAAATCCTGGCATGATCGACATATTTTCCAAAAGACATTCGTCGAAGGTGATCTCGTCCTTCTGTACAATAGCCAATTTACGAAGCATCCAGGGAAATTCCAGCAGCACTAGCTTGGTCCCGACACAGTTAAGGAGATCAAGAATGGCAGAGCAGTCTAGCTAGCTACCTTGCGTGGTGACCTCATCCTTGGCTTTGTCAATGGTAGTCGACTCAAACCATACCACGCTAAGGACTATATGGCCGCACCACCGTAGTGACTCGGGATGAGTCACAAGATTGTGTTGGGGGAATTTTGGAATGGGGTCTCCTAACAAGCTGCAAAACTGGTCCATTTTGGATATTTTTTATTATATTTAATCTAGCGGAGGGGTTTTGGGGTGGGTCAAAGTCCCGAAAGCGTTGTAATGGGTAAAAGGGTAAATCAGGGGTCCGAAAACCACAGTTTGCGGACCATAGGAAAGTCTAGGCTATATTGTTATAAATAGAGGAGAATTTTTTATTGTAAAGGATAGGAAATAATGAGCTATTGATGCAAACTGTGGTTTAAGCTATCTATTTTGGTTTGGGGAAAGACTCCTGCTGGCTATGTGCGTGAAGATCCAAGTCCAGCTATGTGCGGACCCTGCTGCTGTGTGCGTAGGTTGGGAAGGAAATTGTAAGGAAGGATTGATGAATGAATGAATAAGAAGGATTGATAGAGAACTAAATCTATGAGTAATCTTGTGCGAATTGTTGGTAATTGTTGTATTGTGCATTTTCTGTCTTTAAGCTGTGAAGATATTTGTAAGTGTGTTTCTAGATCTGGATCTATTCTGTTCTGTTTATGTAATGTTGTGTTATTGTTGTAAAAGAATATAACTATAGATCTAGTGCACGTGGACACAAACAGAGACCTAATTAACCCTACGCAAAACAAGGTAATCTGGGATTACAAGACCTAGCACAACTCTGCTTTCCTTACCCATCCTTTCTCAGGGTGCGAAAACCTGGTTCTAGCACCCTCCCATACTACTTCGAGTGAGACTTTGACCTGTGCAAGCGGGTCACTGTCGAAAGGGCCAGTAGTATAGGGGTTTTTTGGAAAACCTTGCACACCGAACCTGGGTCAGGACCCCTCAAGCCAACAGAGCCTTTGAACAAAATTTCAAGTTGTTGTTTTGGAGGGTTGAATTGGATTCTTGGTGGACTATTGGTCTAGTCATCTTGTTGGTTAGTATGTCTATGAATTTGGTGTCATTATTTTTGAATTAATTCTATAAGGAAATATTGTTGAGTTTTTCCCCATGTGGATTTTCTGAGGGTAAACTCTTGTGTTCTTATGTGCTTTTCTTTTTATGACCCTCTAGCATTTTGTTTTTATTGTTGAAGTTCTATTTGTAATTTGTATATGATAAATGTAAGAAAAGATCAATCCAAGAAAATGATAAGAAACAATTATCAATTAGAGGATTGTTGAAAAATCAACATGGTATCAGAGATTTGGGTGAAATAACAACCTTATTTGAGGAAAAATAAGACTAGTTCAATTCACAAGAAATCTTGTTGTTTACTAGAAGACCTGCAACTTATTTGAAGAATATCCAAGTTTAGTAGGCCCAAAAATTCCATAGTTTCTTTGTTGTAAGAATTTAAAAGTTCTAAACTCTTGTGGCCCCAAATAATCCTTGGTATGTTTCAGATATCCTAATTCCCTAGGAACTGGGAGGCCAAGATTCCTCAATCCTCATATTAAAATACCAAAATATCCTTTGAGTCCATATTAGTGGGTCGAATGTTCAAGTCTAATATCTCAGAAAATCCAAAATTTTGAAGTTGGTCAAGGATATCTTCCAAAAATAGCTAAAGTTCTTAGAGCTAAGGATAGAGGTCCCATAACTTCACAAATGATCTCAGAGAACTCTATTAAAATTCCAAACTATTTTTTTTGGATAATATCTCGTTCAAAATAAGTCTTGAACTTGTTGAAAGGATGAAGTATATATCATAGGATTGAATGAATTCAATTCATCCTTTTTAGTCTCTGGAATGACTACCTAAATCCTAGGATAATCAAAGCTCCTAAGATTGGTCCAATGACATTGTTGAATCCAAAATAGTTTGAGATTCTATGTTTTCTCCTTAGAAATATTGTTTATAACTTATGCCTTTGAAAGTTAATTTTTAAATTCCTTTCAAGATTGTTATGATTCCTTTAATTGAGTTACCTTAGAACTCATTTTAGTCCAAAAACCTCATATCAATGATTTACAAATAAATGTATCAATTCTATCTCAAGTAGGCCAAGAAACCTTGGACATCCAAGGAACTCCAGTCAAATTTCGTAACCATTGAAAAGGATAGGATCTCTAATAGTTTAGGTGTTGCAGATATGTAAGAATTATAAGACCATTCAAATACAAGCAAGAAATACACTTTTATCATATCTCTGTGCAAATTTTTGGAAGGATAATTTTGATCTCCAGGGCTGAAGCCCTTGTTTAAAATCAAATTCACCAAATATAAGATTCATTTTTGTTACTGAAAACATGGTTTATTTTTTTCATATATCTCCCTTTGGAAGAAGTAGTCTTAAAGTAGCCTTGGAATGCATCTAAATATACTCTACCAAAATAAGGACTAATGAGGATGAGTTCCCCCACAAGATTCAAGGTTGAAGTTCTCCTAAGGAAAATGATTCATTTGCAGATTGGGAAGAAGAAGATCTTGGGTTGAAAAAGTTAAATATAATATATATGTAGCCAAGGATTTGAATATCTTAAGAAATATTCTTAAATGGATTTGTTTCTATAAGAATTAATGTCATTCTCAAGTCTAAAATGATGCGTTCCATTGAAATAATGTCTATCTAAGGACAAAATATTTTTTGCTGCTACAATGATTTTGAGAAAGCAGAGCTACTTGGTTTAAAGAGACTAAGGATAATTATTGGTAAAGTCATCTTGAAATTGATTGACGAGAAGGATTAAATTCATCTCACACACAAAGAATAAACACTAGGGTTTTGACATTGACATAGGATTTGAAAACCCTAGATGTCATAAGGGGATTCGAGCATTTATCCTAGGTTTCATGGACAAAACCCTAGGAATGGGCATTTCCGCTAAAATAAAAAGCCATAACCCTAGCTAGGAGAGAATGAAATCATGATGAGGATGAGGATGATAAGGTGGAAATTAATGAAAGGAAGATAAGATCAAGAGGGAGCTTAAATTCCACTATAATGATCAAAAGATCAGTATTTTATGTCTCCCTTGCTTGATTATTATTATTGTCATTATTTTACTATTAGTTGGTCTCTTTGAATTATTTGCTCGGTTGTAATTTTTCTTCCATGACCTCCTAGTGAGAATCGTAGGTACATGAGAAGAATTTTCTTGATTAAAGAGAGAGAATTGAATAGAAGGTTCTCCTATTAATAGGGAGAGGATCATGACAAGATGTTGTGAGGTTCCCCAAGTTGATGCAAATATGTTTTTCCTCAAATTAAGAAGGAAAAGTGTACATAAGAGCTACTTGAAGCCATTGAGGTACATGAAGAAGTCTTATACTTGTAAGTAGAAAGAAGGCTTTGAACAAATTCCTTAGACTCGATACACTTGAAACTATGGATCAAGGTTGATCTTATATGATTTTTTTTTCTAACGAAAGTACTAGAAGAGATCATTAAAGGAGCAGTCACAAATTCCTTAGGAAGCATGGTTTAACTTCAGAGGGAGATGAACTCTGAGTTCAAGATGATGGATTTTCATTGATAACTGGTATACTGAAAGACAACTGCAGTAGAGGGAGCAACCTGAATTACCACAGAATGATGTGTCTCACTCTAAGAGGAAGCACCTAGTTTTTGTGACCAGAAAGCATCTATGGTCCAGTGAAGGGAGCATAAAATTTTATGGTTGAGCCAAGATATGTTGATCAACATGTGTTAGAGTACCAATATGGTACAAATGGTCATGGATGATTTAATAAGTACAACTACATATTTATTTTGGGTAGAGAGTGCTAAGGACATAAAGAATTCTTCAAGATGTTGCTTCAATTTGTTCTGTTATAATTTTTTGGATAAGAATGAAGCAATCATCTGTCACTCAGTGTTGGAACAGGGTCTCCTACAAAAGCTGCAAATCTGGTCCATTTTTGTATATTTTTTATTATATTTAGTCTAACGCAGGTGTTTTGGGGTGGGTCAAGGCCCCTAATGCATTGTAAGTGGGTCAAGGGTAGACCAAGAGTTCGCAAACCACGGTTTTTCGGACCATTGGATGCATCGGCTAAAGTAGTATAAGTAATTGAACATTTTTTGAGTTGTAAGGCAGACATTGAACCAAGATTGGTGTGAATCGCGAATTAGTAGATATTTTTGGGTTTTTGGGGAAAGGACTCCTGCTGGCTATGTGCATGGAGATCCTTAGTCCTCCTGTGTGCAGACCCTGTTGTTGTGTGCGCAGGTTGGGTTTTGGGTATTGTAAAAGGATCTAAAGGATTAATGAAAGTGGAATATTGTTGGAATCTATGATATTTGTTATGTTGTGCATGATTCTATGTTGAGCTTCGCAAGTAACTGTGTTAAGTACTTATGTTGCATTGACAATTGATCTGAATCTGCTAGACTTTATTTTATGCAAGAATAACTGTGATAGTTGCTTTATTGTCCTATATCTGTTATTTATTGTGATTATATATGGTATTGCGCACGTGGATGCGAAGGGACTGATAAATCTGGGTTATGTAATATGCGATCTGATATTTGTGAAGTTGAACGCAGCTCTACCTAACTTACCTTCCCTCTCCTAGGGTGTGGAAACCTGGTTCTAGCACCCTCCCATACTGCTTCGAGTGAGACTTTTTCCTGTGCAAGCAAGTCACTGCCGAAAGGGCCAGTAATATGGGGGTTTGTTGGCAAATCTTAACCTCCGAACCTGGGTCAGGAACCCTCGAGCCAAAAAATGGTTCCGTTGCCGGGACCGGGAGCATTTTGAGAGATGGATCGGGTAATGCCAAGGCCGTACTAGAAACCTGAAAGAAAATAAATTGATGAATGGTTCGAACAAAAAGTTCAAGAATTCGCAGTAAAAGAAAACTGTAGTAAGAGGTTGACCATCGAAGAGTGGAAAAATAAGTATATTTTCACAGAGATCTACGAGATCTTCTTCGTAACCATTGCGATCGAGCTCCAGGAGTGGCTTGCAAGGTTGGTCAAGTTTCAGAAGTGTTGGAAGGATGAGCGGGTCACACAGTGGACCCCAGAATTGATCCAACAGTTAGAGAAGGCTGATAACACCATCACTCGCACAATAGACCACTAGGTGTATAGCGTACTAGGAGGATTCATGATAGAATTTTCCATCGATCAGTTCGTCTCCTACTCTGAAGCAGAGCGAAGATTCTTCAAAGGATTTAGGGGTAAGTTTCTGAAGACTTTACCATTGTTGATTAAGATATTACTATGCGGAAAAATTATTTTGTGTAGCCACACCGAATGAATGACCTCTGATCTGGACGGAATTATGACGCAAACTGGCAAATACTATCAAACCAACCAAGAAGGAGGTAGATCTGTCTACAGCCTGGTAAGAGAAGCAGTTCCGCAAATTCCTCTAGCCACGCCACTTTCAAACCAACGTAGGGGTAAGAATTCACCCACACCTCCACCACTAGAAGACGACATGGCTATGCACATGAAGTTTCCTACCTTTAAGGGTGTGGGAGATGAAGACATGGATCAGTTCTGGTTTGTCAGAGAATTGGTATGGACTGCGCAGAACGTAGCTAGTGATGCGATGAAGAGGGCACAGCTGTCCCTTGCCTTTGAAGGAAGATCTTTGTATTGGTACATGGGATACATCAGACATCATGAAAACTCAACCATTGACGAGATCAAGAACACCTTGAAACAACAGTTCAAGAAGCCTAAGTCCTATTCTCAAATAGTGGTTGATCTAAAGGATTTCAAGCAAGGGCCTTCTGAGTCTGTGTGGGAGGCCGATAAACGACTGCAGAAGGTGATCAAAGAAGGAGGATTTCAGTATGATGACAGACATCACACATAATGGTTCATTTCTATGTTTTTGCCTCACCTATGCGTACCTATGGGTCACCAAACTTTCAAATCACCAGAAAAATCCTTGGAGGTCACTATGAAGTTAGAAGCTGCGCCCAAAGAGGATACCCAACTAGGCGTCTAGCAGATCCAAGGACAACTAGAGGCGATGCACATGGAGATCCAGAATCTGTGAAAGGAGTGAGGCGCAAAGATGGTGCATACGATGCAGGATGAATGGTCACACAAAGGATAACTGCTTGCTGTTAACAGACTACATGCAGGCTGGGGGACCTAGTCCGTTGCGCCCTAGGGAAGTTGCAGGACCAAGTGGGTCGGCACTATGGTGTGATAATTTCCTCGTTGCAGGGCTGCACGACACAAACCACTATCCCCACCTTGCTGCATACGTCCCAGAAGTAAAACAGCAATGGTGTAGGTTCTGCAGGTCAATAGGACATGATGAATAGAACTACCGGATGTATGATTTGAAGATTGATCGAGGGAATATCTATAGGGTGCAGTTGGATCCATCCTCACATAGATCCCTCTAGAGCGCAGGGAGCTCCCTAGCAAGGGGCAGGGGAGGAAGAAGAGGTGGAAGCGCAGGTCGGGGAAAAGTGCAACTAATCTGTTATAACTATGGAGAGGTAGGGCACTTTTCCAGGGATTGTCCAAACCCTACAAGATAGTCCTACCAGTATTGTAGACAGCTGGACCATGTGATTGAAGACTGTATAGTCTTGATGGCGAAGATGCAGGAAAAACATCCAACACCTACGCAGAATGTGCAGAGGGTTAAGGCCAAACTACGAGACAAAGATCCAAGTGTGAATGTCGTAACACATAATGGGATGGCCACCGGGGGGCCTGGGGAGAAACTACAACCAAGCCTCTGGTTCGACCAACAGTTATCAAACAGGAAGGTTTGGATCTAAAAAAGGAGAAAGAAAAATTTGTCACAGCTCGTAAAGACTTTACAGAGGCAGAGGCATCTACTTCGCAGGCGCCTGAAGACCTCAAGGTAGACGAGGAAGTCAAACCCTTTTTACAGGCATGTATGAAGCTGTTGCGCAACCCAAAGGTTGTGGAAAATCTTCAGGCATTGATAGATAGCTGCGCAACATGACCTATCCTCCCTCCGGAAGTTAAGGACGTACACAAACTATATAGGTATAAGAAACACACTAGTAGGGAGATGCGCTTAACAGTGCAGATCAGTGATTATGAGATGGATCAGGTTATTTTGGACCTAGGGTCAGATGCGAATGTATTACCTAAAAAGACTTTGCAACGAATGGGGGAACCTAAGTTGGAATGGTCCACTATCCAACTACGTATGGCCAATCAACAGAAGATCATACCATTGGGAATACTATCGAAGATTGTGGTGGATATCGTAGGGGTTAAGGTCCAGGCTGACTTTGAAGTAATTTAGATTGTTGAAGATGCAAACCCCTACCCTGCGCTCCTAGGCTTAGATTGGGCCATTGATATGGGGGGCATCATTAACCTAAAGAAGAGAAGCATGGTATTCGATAATAACGGTACAAGGGTAATAGTACCATTAGACCCAGCGGAAGGCGAACGATACATAGAACCAGTGTGTGACGAAGAGGATGTGGATCACATCTATAAGTTGACTGCACAAGATTAATATTAGATGAACACCACGGCGGAGGGGGTACTCTGCTGGGAAAATTATAGTGAATGTTTTTCCAACTCTGATGGGGAGATAGATAATTGGAAAAACTAGTTACCTAATGTCTCTGCACCGCAATGTCTTCAGATCACGAAGAACTTCCGCTGCATCTCCTCAGAGGTAAGAGATCTACCTTATTTCGATGGTTCTGGTAATGTTAGGGACTTTTTGCGGGCATTTGAAGCCGAGGTTCCCCAAGAATGACAGCTATGGGCATGTAAGCTGACCATGCATGGATTGTCTGCGCAATGGTGGGTAACGTATGAGGAGGAATTCTAGGATTGGGAGGAGTGTCGGAATATGATGATCCTACGATTTGAGGCCCCAGCTGACATGCGAATCAAAGTGTTCCTTGGATCAGAAGATCCACATGAATATATGTTCGCTTAGATAACAAAATGGTGTGATAGAACTTCCCAGGAGTGGGTTCATCTGCTTATTCATGCCTTGGGACCACTTCCACCTGCATGGTACTTAGATGCGGAGCTCCATCAACACACCTGCCACTGGGAGACTTTAAAGGATGAATTTCTGGCAACATTTGTATTAATAGGCGTGACAAAGGTGCTTGACACAACTCTGCAGGACATTGACACTATAGCATGGGGTGAATCACACCTGTGTGTCACACCTGAAATACCCAATTGGGAGCCACGAACAACAAGCATGATCAAATACTGTAGCCTAGCCCCCAAAGAAGGTAAAAATGATCCATGAGAGGGTCCTGACTTAGAATTGAATAGGGTACGCATGGTTATCGGACCACTTGGGCTGCGAATGGATAGCATTGAGACGCACCCCACGTTGGCTAAATTTGGGGATGCAAATTTTGTATATCCACCAGCTCCCGCAACAAAGGGGCAGTTGCGCTCACTTCTTGTCCACGTAGGTTATTACGAAAAGTTTGTTTGGAGATATGCAGTGATCATAGCACCTCTGAAATATTTGTTTATGAAGGCGGCCTAGTTTTGTTGCGATGACACATGCTGAGCCAACATATATTTGGGTTTGAAGTACTTAGGGCTTAAGCTTGTGTTGGGGGAAGATGCGCAGGTGGCACAGGTGTTTAAAACAAGCGTAGCAGGAATTCCAAGTGCACAGGAGGTGTGAAAACTAGCTGTTGGCACAATAGCATCTGGTAAAAAGAAAAAGTTACCATTAAAAGGAGCGGGCCTGTGTAATTTAAAAGGGAAAATTTTGAGGATTTTTTACTGTTTCCCTGATGGTAAGATCTAGGTCAAGATTACCCTACTGTTGGATGACCACAAGCACTATAAAAAGGGTTGGATAGCACAAACAAGGGTTCAGTCTCACTTGCAGAACTTGTACTTATCCTCTTTATCTCATGCGAGCTTGAGCTGTAAGATTTTTCGGGTCTTCACTGTCCCCCTCATGTTGGATCAACCTCCCCCTGCTGATAGTAGCCACCTAGAGTTGTGATTCATTTTCCGCGCTAGGATGACAACCACTAACCCACCTGAGCCCTTGGCACCTACTGCCCCAGAAGTTGAGGAAGTAATGGAGATCGGGTTTGAGGATGAGGAATTTCCCTCAATGCCGGTCACAAGGAAGGGAAAAGATCAAGCACAGGGCTTAGGGAAGCCCCCAAAGCTGCGAAATGGGCTTCAGGGAATCCTAGGACCTCCCCAAGGCATGCCAAGTCCCCATGAGCAACGCCTCAGGCTTAGGCTACGCAGGAGGAAGCCTTGCCTACCAATCCGATCAACTGGTTACCTCCCTTCACCCGCCTGCGTAGGCCATCGATGTGCACACCAAATAACCTTGATGGCCTATTTACCTATCTGCAGACACTTCTAACCCCGAGAGAAGTCCCTATCCTGAGTGACCCCTGTGGAAAGCTCCATGAAGTTAAATTCGACAATCACCACTTGGTGAATTACGAAGCCTTCCCTGAGCTGACCCCCGCCCTGTACTTCGACACAATTTACGTGGATGATGGGGTCACAATCGTTCCTCAGTGCTGGGTAAGCAGATTGGCCTAATCTGGGCCCTTGTACCTGCTGTGTATGCCCCACTTTGGCCATTACAACGTCACATATTGGCTGGCCCGACAGCTTCTTTCCCTAATTCACAATGGTTGTCTATGGATTTGAGATAGGGTCCCCATAGATGCTGCATTGGTTCATAGAATCAAGGGCCTTCCCATGAACGGGCCACACCCTCTAGAACATGTGTGCAAGAAATATGAAGGGGACACCGTTGAATACGTGCATAAGACCTACCATGTGGAGAGGAATACGCGGGGCTTCGTCATAAAATCCATCAGCGACCTGGCTACGCAGATGGGTACCATATTACTAGCTTGAAAGCTAATGCGAAAGTGCCAGGTCGCAACCATCCCTGCCTATGTCATTTGGCTAGCTGGCCAGTGTGCGAAGGGGGTCTGCCTCAATTGGGCCACTTATGTGACGAGTTCTTAGCCAACGTCCGCGAATCGTAGGAGCAGGGAAAAGCCTTCTGCTATGCCTGATTACTATTTCTTATAGCCCTCGTTTCCTGGGAAACCCCTGCGGAGTTGGTCCTCCCCGAGCTCCCTCCAGATATGTGCGAAGGGGCCCGATATGCCCATTTGTGGGATTCCAAGGACGCGCAGTGCATAGAAGATAACCAAGTCTTCTGGGTCCTCTTCTAGAGTAGTGTGGCCGCAGCCATCAATTCTTGACCTAGGCTTTCCCCCACAATATATCACAAATACAAGAGTATCGCAGCATTCCAGGTTACCATGAACAACATTAAGATCTGTAGCCACAAGGATAAAACCTGGACGTCACTTCCTTATATGGTATCAGACGAGGAAATTGATAATGTGATTGTGCTATGGACTCCTGCCTGGAAGATCGACTTCAAAACCAGTGCAAGGGGCACTGCTGGTACTAGCACAACACAGGTACCCCCACCTATAATCACCAAGGAGACTGGAAGCACAGGGAAGGACTTAGGCACAGCCACGAAAAATGGCACACAGCCAAAGCAGACCACCACGAAGAACACTGAGGCTGAGACCCAGGTCAATTCGCAGCTAGGCACGGAGGAAGTAAATGTCAGCGGTACAAAGCGAACAATCAAGTGTGTCAAGGGACCCCAAAATAAGCAGCGCGCCTAGCGAAAGGAATGAGATGAGATGGTTATGTTGACGGATGGAGATCTCAAACAAATCGCAGATGCTATCATAATGGGCATAGAAGAAAAATGGGTCGCTATAGAGGAAAAACAGAAGGCTGCGATAAATGCCATCCAGGAAGGGCTTCGAACCTTACAGCTAAAGACAAACACGATACAAACTAGCGTAGTTCAGGGACGAATTCCCTTAGCATCTAACAGTACAGCGCTAGCCACGGAAGAGAGCCATCTATGTCCCTTATCTAGCACCACCCTTGTGATTAGCTCGTCAGACTAGGAGATCCAGCTCCAAGCAGGTGCAGGGGTGTAGCTGAATCTTGCCAAGCTACCCAACGCATCATTACACAGTCTCCACATCACGGTGTTTCAAGAGATTCACCATCGAGACCAGCAAGTACACCACCAACTTGGTATGGCCGAACAAACCATCGCACAACAGAACGCAGAGGTACTCTTTGCTATCGTGCAGTAAGAAGAGCTCGAAACTCTAATCCACCAGCTTTTCACAGAGGTTACAGAAGAAATTACAGCCGCAGCCACCCCCCGAGCTAAAGTGGAAGGATTGGTCACAGCATTGAAGGCTTCCAAGACGGAAATTCAAGTCATTAACACACAGTTGGAGCAGCAAATCTCTGACTTACAAGCCAAAATGTAGCCCGAAACACCCCCGGAGGTATGAGCCCAACACGCTGCGCCAATGACCAAGGCTAAAAAAACCATTACAAGACAGATTTCTTAGGGTGCCTAGTTACTTGAGGATGCCATGCAGCTTTGGACCAAGGTCCATCACGATCAGGTCCTCTGGAAAATCAATTAGGACTTGTGATAGAAGGAGGAAGCTTTCAAGAAAATTGAGGCTACATTACCTACCTTGGTCCCTGCATAGTATTTGGCGTGATTGCAGACCAGCAACACCCTCCAAGATGAGATCGAGGGACTCCACAATAAGAAGCATGTTATCAGAGAACGATTGAAGCCTTGGGCTGCTGCAGCCCTCCAACTCTCACAGGATGTTGATGGTGCTATGAAGCGACTAAACCAAACAATAGAGAGTGTCATGGCTGCGACAGAGGGACCAACATCGCATAAGCTTGTAGATATTTCATAGAGCATTGCTGCTCAGAGTCAAGAAGTGCTACCCCCATTGGTCGCAACTGTCAATGCACTGCGCACACAGGTGGAGACCCCACCACCACAGTGACTTGGGCCAAGTCACAAGATTGTGTTGGGGGACTGTTGGAACAGGGTCTCCTACAAAAGCTGCGAATATGGTCCATTTCTGTATATTTTTTATTATATTTAGTCTAACGCAGGGGTTTTGGGGTGGGTAAAATCCCCTAATGCACTGTAAGTGGGTCAAGGGTAGACCAAGAGTCTGCAAACCACGGTTTGAGGACCATTGGATGCGTAGGCTAAAGTAGTATAAGTAATTGAACCTTTTTTGAGTTGTAAGGCAGACATTGAACTAAGATTGGTGCGAATCACAAATTAGTAGATCTGTTTGGGTTTTGGGGGAAAGGACTCCTACTAGCTGTGTGCGCAGAGATCCTCAGTCCTGCTGTGTGCGGACCCTGTTGTTGTGTGTGCAGGTTGGGTTTTGGGTATTGTAAAAGGATCTAAAGGATTAATGAAAGCAGAAGTTTGTTGGAATCTATGATATCTGTTATGTTGTGCATGATTCTATGTTGAGCTTCGCAAGTAACTGTGTTAAGTACTTATGCTGCGTTGACAATTGATTTGAATATGTTAGACTTTATTTTATGCAAGAATAGCTGTGATAGTTTCTTTATTGTCCTGTATCTGTTATTTATTGTGATTATATATGGTATTGCACACGTGGATGTGAAGGGACTGATAGATCTGGGTTATGTAATATGCGATCTGATATTTGTGAAGTTGAATGCAGATCTACTTGACTTACCTGCCCTCTCCCAGGGTGTGAAAATCTGGTTCAAACACCCTCTCATACTGCTTCGGGTGAGACTTTGGCCTACGCAAGCAAGTCACTGCCGAAAGGGCCAGTAGTATAGGGGTTTGTTGGCAAACCTTAACCTTCGAACCTGGGTCAGGACCCCTCGAGCCAACACTCAGTATGTAGAGGATGAGTACATTGCAGCTATATTGGTATTTTGAGAATCAATATGACTTCAAGGGTTACTTGTAGTATTATCTTGATCAAGTATCGATGATGACCATAATGACTAGTCAAAGCAAATTGGGATCAAATAACACTTTATTCAAGACATGGTTTTGAAGGGAAATATGAAGCTCTAGTACATCTCCACTGATGAGCATATAGGATATATTCTTACAAATCCTGTTTATATAGGGGAATTTGTGTACTTTCAGGAAAATATTAAAATTGTGGATAATGCCTATATTATTGAGAGGGAGATCTGATGAGATACCATTATCAATGGACCTTCTCCCTATGCCTTCATGACTTTGGTTGGAGAATGGTCTGATATTCTTCCCATGTCATTATGACCTTGGTTGGAGAATGGTTTGATAAATTAGATAGCATCATAGACTGACATTATTAATGTGTCTTTATGACCATTATTTTTCTTCCTATTTCACTTTGACTTTGGTTAAATAATGATCCAGTAGAATACATTCTCCCCATGTAACTTTAACCTTGGTTTGAAGAATGGTCTAATAGAGGATATTCTCCATGTGTCAATTTTACCTCAGCTGGAGAATATTCCTAGAGGATTCTTAGACGAGAAGGAGCCTCCCAGCATCATGCTAGGATCTCTTTCTAGAGTGAGCTTGTGTATCATTTATGATGCCTCTGGTGTTTCTCCTAGACTATGTCTATAGTTGTTTGATGGTGAACTGTAATTATAATGATGTCAGTGATTATGATATTGATGATGACGTCCATATTAATCTTGATATTTCTTTATAGAATTGTCAACTTGAGAACATCTTGATAGTCATTATGAATACCTCCCTATATAAGAGGGAGTGTTGAATTTTTTTAACTATGGTCAGTATTCATAATTTATATCTTCATCATTTATGTATTTATTAAAGATGTTCTTCATGCTCAAAATAATTTTTTATTACTATATTTTTTAAATAACATTTAGAAGGCATGTTCTTCATGACCTTAACAAAAAGAAAATATGAATTTTAAATTTCGGTTTATGATTCCACAAGAAGGCCAAGTTGGCCTTCCTACGATGAAGTCATATCTACCTCAAGAGGCACCTATTCAGACCCTTCAAGAAGACTATATGTAGATCATTCACCCTCCCTCCACGAGGAAATTTAGATCTCATCATATAAAGTATGTTATTCTCCCTTAAATCAAAGAAGATAAGGAGTTGAAGGTAAAAGGTGGAATAAGATATTTTTTCTCCCATGCATAACCAAACATGGAACACTTCTTTTTTAATGCATTTCTGTGGAGAAGTCCAAATTTTTCTATGGAAGGGAGAGACTTTTACTGAGCCTTTGAACAATCTTCCAAGCTATTGTTTTTTAGGGTTTCCTTGGATTCTTGGAGAACTTTTGGTCTAGTAGTATTGTTGGCCATTTTGTCTATGAATTTGATGTATTTCTTGTTGACTTAATTTTATAAGGAAGGATTGTTGGGTTTGTCCCCATGTGGGTTTTCATAGGGTAAACTCTTTTGTTCTTGTGTGGTTGTCTCTTTATGATCCTTTAGCCTTTCGTTTTTACTATTGAAGTTCTATGAGTAATTGTTTTATGATAAATGTAAGAAAATATAAATATAAGAAAATCATAAGAAACAATTATCAGTTAGGGGATTATTTAAATATTAACATAAAATGGGACTATCTCTTTGGAAATGACTCACTACAACCTTTATTTTAAGACATAAAGAATCTACAATCTAATTTCTCTCACAATTTATTTACCCATGTGTATAGGGAATAGGAGAATAAAGAAAATAAGTTATCTAAGGAAGGATTGGAGCTACATAAAGGAGCTCAGGAAATCATTATTCCAATGAGGACACATTACTAATTATTTACATGAATCCTAGTATTAATTTCTTTAATGTATATGAGATTGTGTAAGATTGAACTTGATAAATACGATCTGTAATATGACCTTTTTGGGATCTTTGACAAGGAAAAATTCCTTTCAACAAATAAGATGGGGCTACTCCCTAATGTAAAGTCCCATTCGGAATTCACACCATTTGGTGTTGGAGGCCCATATAAATGGATATGGGATCATCGAAATGTAAAATTCATTATTAGATACGTATAAACATTGAAAGAGAATTTATTCTATAACCTATCCTAGCTAGGAGAAAACCGATTAAAATAAATAAATAGTGAAATCACTAGCATCTACTTGCACTCCAATATAGTCCATTGATAAATATAAGTAAATAATAGTAACACATGAACAAAACACATGCACATATTATTATTAAAACAAAAAAATTCATCCAACACCATTCATTTACCATATTATCTTAAATATGTTGGAAAAGAAATGCAATGAAAAGTCATAAATTTCATAGGAGAACAATCGATCTAATAAGTGACATAACCTTATAGTAATTTAAATGACAATACACAAGTTGGAAATAATTCACAACATAGATATCACAAACACACAATTTCTCTTCCTTAAAAAATTATTTGAGAGTTTATCTCATTAAAATTTCATAATTAGTTCTAAAAGTTACAAAAAGTGAGAGCCCTTTCTCATGGGTTCTTTGATATTTATCATTTGAGTGTATAACTACTTTTTGTGATTTCTTAGCTTCTGAATGGAAATTACAACTCTTCAAATTCCTAGTTTTGTCCTACTCTATTTGTAAAATACATTGCAAGAAACTAAAAATGAATTTTTTTCTCCTTGATCTTTATATTACAGACAAAAATACCAAATTTCATGATAGGAGATCATAAAAAAATTTCTAAACAACAAATTTTCTAAGGCTATGATATAATTAGTTACATCTTGGGCTAGGTTCTTTAAGATCCTTTTCAATATGAACCAAAAAATAGCTTAGCAAGTGATGTTCTCTTGTTGGAATGGCGATATGTTCTTTTAATCTTTTTTGGGTTTCTCCTTGAATCGTGCGCAGGGAGATCTCCATATAATTCATATTCCTCTATTTCCATAAATATTTGTTTTGTTAACAATGGATTTCTTAGATCCCTGATTTTGGGTAGCCTATTTATCTCAATCAATTATTTTTCCTAGAAATCAAGCCACTTGTAGGAAATAAGTGAGTTTGTTATGTCTTTCTCTATCTTGTTTCCAATCCTTTGGGATTTTGATATTGTTGCATGCTATCAATTGATATTCATTTTTAGTCATTCAGGGAACTTATCAGAGTGTATTTAGATGTAATTTAGGCCACCTCTTCATATCATCAATTCCTATTCACACTCCTATCATCTCACCATTCCTTTTTATAATATGATAATATAGTTCCAAGTGTTGGGTAGCTAGATCCTACAATTATTGCAGATAAGGATATGCTTTCTTTACAATGTCACATAATTCTTTGTGTTCCTCATTTATGTGTGATTTTTATTCCTCTACTTCTTTGAGAAAGCCTATGATATTATACTTTGAGGCCCATGTAAATTCCACACCAGTGGATGCTCTGACAATGGGATCCTTGTGAATGTCTTCAACTTTTGATATTTCTATCTTGATTAAGAGTGTACCAGAAATATTTTTGTCGTTTTCTTAACGACTTTGTCTCTCACATAGGATTTAAAATCCAAATTATTCTATACTTTGAAACATTTCAATGGTAAAAAATCATCATCAATAGTGTATCTCATGGATATAATTGGAAGTTAGTGAGACTTACACTGAGGTTTGGAAAACTTATGAAGTATACTTGAGGAAGTATATTATCATAATATGTGATGATGAAATATGAACATTTGGTCCTTGAATTATACAAGAGGATACAAACCTAAATTTGATTACAAATCCTTGCCACTAGAAGGAATAAATCAATCATTTATATAGTGGTGGAAATCCATTTGGAAATTTAAATTCCCAGCAAAAGTGAAAAATTTCATGTGACTTCCCTATGAAAAAAAATCCCTTACTTCGGATAATTTATAGATAAACTTTGAAATTCATGGTGTACATTTCATATTTGACTTTGATATAGAAACTAATTCTCATCTTGTCCTCTCCTTACCATTATCAAAGCAAGTTTGAATAAATTTGAAGATTTAATTAGAATTTATATTTCATGGTAAGGATTCTCCATAGAAGAATATTTATAAATTTGGTATGAGAATAACGTCACTAAATATTTCAAATCCCTTCCTCTGACTCTGTCTTGGGGAATTTGGCTCGCATAAAATACTAACATTTTTTTAGGGAAAGGACACTCTACCCTCAAGTGTGCTACCTAGAGCCTTAACATTCTCAACACTTTTCCTTATTCCTCTTCTATCCATCCTAGTGGATGAGTATCAACAAGACAGATAAATGAATTTTTCCCTAAGTATTTTTTTGATGGAGAATCTCAAGGAAATCCATTAAGGGGAGGGGCTAGAGATATCATTTTCATCTCTAAAAATCACCATCTCTCATTTAAAATTGGGATCAATGAAGCCAAAATAATTTTAGTGTTATCTTAGTACTCAAGATGCCCCTTATATTTATTCTTGAGAATAGTCTCACATATTCAAATAATGGGATAATCACCCTTGGTAATTCAATGAATGAAAGAGTAATATGTCTTTTGAAGTTACTGACTGCAACCTTTTTTTAGGACCTAGATATTATCCAATCTAATTTCTCTCACATTTCATTTACCCTTGTGTATAGGAAACAAAACTTTGAAGAAAATACGTTATCCAAGGAAGGATTGGATTTTCATGAAGGATCCTAAGAAATCATTGAATGCCAACAAGGACACATTACCACTCATTTTCATGAATCCTATATTTAAGTTCTTTAATGTATTTGATAAGATGGAAGATTGAAGTTGCTAAATGTGATATGAAATCTAGTATTTTTTGGATTCTGTTGACATGGAAAAAATTCCCTTCAATAGATCAAATGGGAGACACCCTAATTGGGTGTGGGAGATCCATGGCCCAATGCCATTACATGGCATGAATGGAAATGTGGTGATTGAAATGTAAAATGGAATATGATTTAAGTATTAATACCCAAATCATATTTATTCTGACTTATCATGGCTAGGAGAAAACTAACTAAAAAAAGAAATAGTCAAAATAACCAACCCCTACTTGCACTCCAAAAGAGTTCATTGTTAAATATAAGTAAACACTAGTTATTCATGAAAAAAAAATGCATATATTAGTAAAAAACAACAAATTAATCCAACACCATTCATCTACTATGTTAGAAAAACGTGTAAAATATATGCAATGCAAAGCAATAAATTTCATAAAAGAATAGCCAATATAATTAATAACATAACCTTACACTAGTCCACATGAAAATATATAGGTTAAAATCAGTTCATAACATAGATATCACAAGCAATAGGTGGTAGGAATTGAGGGAGGGGTGTGGATATTTAGCCTCAGTGGACAAGTTAAACTATTGCATTATTGGAGCTTGGGAACAACTTCAAACAATCAAGTAGAATTATATGCCCTACTACAAGGAATCAAGCTATCCAAGAATATAACCAATACATGGGTTAATAGTAATTTATGATTCCAACAATATCATTAGACACCTAAATATAGGCACCAATCATTTATAATTGTAGTTACAATTCATCTACAAGAGGATCAAACTTAATCGATGCTTTATCCCTAAGTTTAGAGATTATCATTTTATTCAAGATTTAAATTCATTAGTTGGTTCATTGGCACATCAAGCTATAATGTACCCCCTTGGAGAACTATGGGTAAGTGGTTCCATCCAGCCCCAACCAATACCATGACCCAAGAAAGTGAGGTATGTGGAGATAGAAGGAATGTGAAAATCTGAGAATATAAGGTCTGGTGGGAAAAGTTTTGGGAATGTGGATTATACACTTCCCACCAAGGTAAAATTCAATATTCTACAATGTCACCTCCCATCACTTGTGTTGAATGTGTGGGGTAGTGCATTCATAAACCAGGCATAGGGGGTTATCTAACTCACACATGGGAGATATGGATCCATGAGATCAATAGTAAATGGATATTTCAACTCATAATCATGAGGTTAGTTGGGTCACTGTAGAGCATTCATGTGGGTATGCAAACATCACATCTTGGCTCGTATGGAATGACAAATAAATTAAGAAATATCCAATTTTGGGATCCTCTATTTGATGCATCCTTCCCTTCCATATACATATTTCTTCTCTATATTGGTGCTTGGACAATTAATTTGCGTCGATCAATACACCAAAATCTACCTGGATGAATATTGTTAGAGGAATCAAGCAAGGGGAAGAGAATCAAACTAGAAAAATGGTACGGTAACATGAGATGGCTATAGGAATAGGCATGATTCCACACTGAAATATGAAGAAATCGAGTTTTAAGAGTATATTATGGCACTAAATGTGTGTATATAGAAGTTATTAGCTCAATTGATGTCAACAATGGAGATAATGAATTAGCATTGGGAGTTAATTTAGAGGCAGATTAATGAAATTGACATCCTGAGAAGTCAATTGGTGTTGAAAAATGTAACTAGGTTTGGTCTTCATAATGACATGACTAATTTTTATTTTATGTAATTGATAAAAATAAGAATAATAAAATTATTATTGTAATGCTTGTCTCATGGGTTTCATGAGCAAGGAATTTTAATTTTAGTTCGAATTCCGTTGTGAGTCCTTAGGATTGGTCATAAAGTCAAATTGAGTCAATGTCATGTATGAAAGAACCTTCTTGGGCATATTATATTCGTATATGAGTCAAGGAATATGTCAAGTAGCCCTCCAATACCAAGCAGGAATATGGGCACTACTAAATAATTTGTCCCAAGGCCAAGAAGGACAACAAAAGAGGAAGAGAAGAAGCCCATATAACCAAAGAAGTAAAGGAAGTTGAAAATAAGATGTCCAAGAAAGAGGAAGTAAGAAATATCTATTACTGAAATAGTCTTCCTCACCTAAGTTATTCTCAAATTCCTAAGTCTTCTTTTGTAAGATATGGCTATCATGGTTCACTAAATGGGATGCATCAAGGCATCATAAAAGCATTAAAATCAGGAGCTCGATACATCATCATAGAGAAGCATGAAATATGGTTAGAATCTATGGAAGTAAGGGATATAACTCTTGGGAATATTATTACAAACACAAGTGGAAAGTTAATCTAGTACAATGTTCATCATACATCTATCAAAAGGAAACATTTTTTGATGGAGATAGTTTATATACTTAAGATTATCTAATGGAACCTTCATTGAAAGGTTCACCGATCATGAGGAAAATAAATTTTTTCATCAAGAATTCAATTCTTGTGGAATTCATGGGATGATGGTATGATGACATACAAGTGAAGTAGATTAAGGGATTTAAGCTCTTTCAATCAAGGAAGATGTTGCAATAAGTCTGGATGACCCAAAGGAAAAATGAGGTATGTATGCTCACATTTTATATTGTGTAATTCATGTCATATTGTTACAGGTAACATGGATCAATGCTCTATCTTGAGATCTAGATCAAAATAAAGGATATCCTCCCTCAAAGGAATTCATTAATATATGGGTCACACATTCACTAGATGAAATCAACATAATATCTCCTCATGTGAAGTACAAGGTGGTTGACTACAATTGAGGAACTCTGATTGGAATATCTTGGGAATTCAATGTGCGAATAAAGGAAGGAAGATATCATGGAATATGAAACCATGGTAAAGGAAATCAACATCTGAAATACCAAGAGGATTTGACTAGGATATCTCCATGGAATTTATGAAGACTCTGTTCAAGTCTGAAAAGGAAAGAGATTGTTGACAATATATTTTTTTGGGAGATGTGTTGATATGTATGTATGATGTTGATGAAAAATAGAAGATGTCATGATGAAATAAAATCACAAAGGTAATGTTGATTTTAATGTTCATCCATTTTTTTTTATCTGAATGTGTTTATGCAGGGCTTCCAAGGTAAGATCTATGGATATATACCACCACTTATGCACATGTAGTAGGATGAAAGATCCTTAAGTAAATATAGCATGAAGAAAGCATCATGGCACGGTGGAAGTCTAGATATGGACTGACGGATCAACTTCCGATGATGACATGGATAACTCATGAATGAAACTGATGGATGGCCACTGCCCTATGTAGAAGTCCCAAACATGAAGACTCCTAGATAACAAAAATAAATTCATGACATTGTGAAGAGGATTTCTTCGAGCAGCTGGTTGTCCCTTCATCTCCACTCGAGGAGCTGTTGTAGGTACCTAATTAAGAGGGAGCCTGGAAACAAGTTTTTTTTACTTGGAAGAAACTTGAAAATTCTTAAGCCAAGGGGGAGCTTAGGTACATTCCTTCTATAGGAATGAGTAAATTCCTTTATTGGAATAGATATATCCTCCCTAATTAAGAGGGAGAGATAGACACATCATTCTTGTCTTCACTTGGGAAGACATAATGGAGGATTTTGTAAACATATAACATCTGATGCTCTTTGAGGATGTATTAGGGCATCTAGATAAATTAGTTGTTAAGGACAGGTAATATTTGAGGACTGGGAATTGAAGATAAGAATAGTCCTGGTGGAACAAACCCTGAGAACCCAGGTGGGGTATGTTTCGAGAGAGACAATGATGAGGGTGTCTATATGTCATTGGTGGAGCCAACATTGTGCTCAGATCTCATGGAGAGATAGAATTTTTAGGCAAGGCCTTTCTATGTGACAATGATGATTGATATGATGCTATACAGATGGGTTACCAATATGAATCTTCTTATGAGAATTATTCAGATTGAGAATGAATAAGTACCATTTTGAATACCTCCCTATTTAAGAGGGAGTGTTGAAAAATGTAACTAGGTTCGGTCTTCATAATGACATGTGTAATTGTGATTTTATGTAATTGATAAAAGGAAGAAAAATAAATTTATTATTGTAATGCTTGTCTCATGGGTGTCATGAGCAAGGAATTTTATTTTTTGTTTGAATCTCATTATGAGTCCTTATGATTGGTCATAAAGTCAAAATGAGTCAATGTCATGTATGAAGGACCCTTCTTGGGCATATTATATTTGTATATGAGTCAATGAATATGTAAAGTATCCCTCCAAGACCAAGAAAATTCTCCTCCTCAAGTTGGCTTCAAAAATAAATTATATAAACCCTCCAAAGGACATTTCGACTCACATACACTCATGTCAGCTAATTACAAAGGAAGAAAACTATAAATAGGAGTCCTAGGCCTCATTTCAGAGGCATATTTTTGGTGATCACAGTATTAAGTGCGAGGGTCATTTAGGGAGTCGATTTACCAACAAGGAAGGAAGAAAGAGAAGCGATGGATTTTGTGTTGATTTGGGACTATTTTGTGGGCCCTCTTACGTCCACACACATGAAATTGCAAACCTGTATATTATAACAACAAAGGAAAAAGAAAGGTGGAAGTATATGGAAGTAATAATGGCCGAGAAGAGAAGTATATTGTAGCAGTGAAGGTCAAAGTCTGTTGTAGTAGTGGTGTAGTCCTCCTAGGGAGATGAACTGGAAGAAGGATGAAAGCAAACCAAGGTTGAAGAAGAAGTCAAGAAGGAGGAAGGAGCATAATATGGACTATCGTTGACAAAGGATATTTGTGTCTTGGTCTTGGAGAGGAAAATAGGTCAAGGGTCTTGGTATTGGTATTTGTCAATTGGAGTCTATATAAGAAGAAGAATTTGTTTAGGTTTTCCTCTCAAAGAGTGAGAGGTTTTGTCCCTTGCTGATAACCTATATTTTGTGTCTCTTGTCTCTTTATGGTTTATGTTGAAATCGGAAACGAGAAAGGCTTCTAATTTAATTTTCCCTTAATTAAATTAGAAGTAAATTGTAATTCCACATCACATGACAACTTGTACGAGTTAACTAAGTTAGGAAGAATTATTTAGTTCAGTAAATTTGATTTGAGGGTGAAACTGGAGGCATGTAGAGTTCTCCCTAAGTTTTAGGGGTTGCAGTTGCAGTTTATTTTGAGTTGTAATTAGTTAACTTGACTATTTGAGTTAAAATCAATTTAACTAGTTCTAACTAAGATATGAGCTAGTGATAGGTCTAATGAATTAAATATGATTTAATTCACATGTAATGATCAATCAAATAACTGATAATTCTCTATAAATAGTTGTTTCATGTCAGTTATAAGAAAGGCCCAGTTGAGATTGGAGTTAAAGGGAAGCGAACTAGTATTTGTATAATTAGAAAATTTTACAGGTCATGCATGAGGTCATCATGATTCCTTGGATGTATTGACCAATATACTGATGGGAATTTCCTAATCAATAGGGGCTTAATTAGCCCATGAATGCGTGATAAAGGCTGGTTAGGCTGAGGCAAGGAAGTGATTAAATATTGGACCAAACTTTCTTAGATTAGAGTGAGACAGTCAGAGGTAGTGCAAAGGTTTCTCAGGAAGGGAAATATCATTGTATTGTTTCAAGTTCTTGACTTAATGCAATATAGAGATAGCAGATTTTTTAGCTCAGGATTTCCCCAAATACATATTTGTGTTGTGCAATAAAAAAATATTTCTCTTTCTTGTTCGTGTGATTGTGCGATCGTAATTGGCTTCAACAATTTGTAGAATTCATTCAAAATTTTGTTTAGCATATTACAAGATCAGTTGAATCTATATGTATTTTCTACATGGTGTCAGAGAAAGAATCATTATAGAGCAGAAGAACCAAAGTTTTTTTTGAACGGGTGAATCGGATTTGCAGATTTATTCTTCAGGAGCGGCAGCAGATCAGGATGTCTTTCTCTAGGTTGAGAATCGATTATTCCCTTGAGGGTAATTCGAATTACATAGCATGGAAGGATAGGATGGAGGTAGTGTTTGAGGAAAATAGACTAAAGTAATTCATAGACAATGATATTCCCCAAGCTGCAAAAACAGATGCTCAACTTATTGATCCATGGAATAATAATGCAGCAAAGGCAAGAATGATTCTGTTAGAAGGATTTCGAGATCATATTGTCCCAAACCTCCATGGAAAGGATAATCCATATGCTATGTGGAAGGCCTTAACAGACATGTTTCAGAATAGTAGTGACAACACAAAGCTGGCATTGAAGGACAATCTCACAAATACCAATATGGAGAAGGGTAACATGATTACAAAATACTTGACGAAGTTCACTCAATGTCGGGATGAGATTTGAAGTATTGGGGTGACATTTTCTTGGGATGATTTGGTGGGCCTAGCACTTCTAGGCCTTCCCAAAAGCTAGAATAGCTACCAGGACTTGGTGAATGACAGGGAGAAGCTACCAAAGTGGGATCGATTGTGGTCTAACTTGGTACAAGAATAGATTCCACAGAACACGAGAGATGGATCCTCATCAAATAATGATGATTAGGAGAGATGTGCCTTGGCTGGAAAGGCAAAGAAATGGAAAGGGAATGCATATGTTACACAACATTTTGTCACCATCCCTACAATCCCTCGTCCCATACATTGGAGGACTATTCTTGTGACTTGTGAACAATAAAATGTCCTGAAAACACCTTAATGGCATCCTTCTGCATAAGGACAAGAATTATCTTGAAGAACAGTTCCTCTGGAAAACCCTAAAAATGCATGTTTTGGCATTAACGCAGGTAGCCAGTTCATCCCTTGCGCCAATGGGGAAAAAGCACACTAGTGGGTGCGCCATCTGGCGCTCTGTCCCTGTGTCTCACTCGCACCAAGCCTATTAAGGAATGTTTTTAAAAATAAATGGCATAATTTTGATTCTAACCAACTCAGAATGAATCATCAAGAAGAATTTGGGTTGTTTGCCTCTGGATCTCCCTGATTAGGAAGTGGTTTTCCACCTCTCATGGAACCTTCCTAAGAGATAGGACTCTATCCCATGATTATAGGGATCCCAACCTCCCTTCCTCCCTCTATAAAATCCTGCCCTCTCCATTTGCTAGCTAGCTGAAATTGTGGGAAGAAAACTATAGTTGGGCGACTATTGAGAGCAGAGTCGAGGAGAACCCCGTAAGAGATAGAGCTTTGTCCAGATTTCCGACAAGCCTTGTTGAGACGTGCTCCGCGGCAAGCCCCACCGAAGGAAGATCATAGCGTCAGAGCATTTGGTTGTAATCTCCCTTTTTGTCATCTATATTATAAGCGACTCTGATTTTGGTTCCATTCATGTGTCTACTCTTTTGTGTAATGCAACAAATTATATCTTCTCTAACTGATATATAGTTACATGCTTTAAGTATTACGTTGTATGTCGTCGTTTCTCTGCATGTGTACAGATGTCTAGACGTGGAAAACGTAAGGATTGTTATCTGTTAAGCTAGGGATGAGGAGCACCGATTGTTCCTCGACAACAGCAGCGTGGGATTTGAGGTAGGCTACTTATCGTGATCTTTGTCTTTCTTGTAACTAGGAGCCAACGTCATTGCGTGATTCGATTGTTCCTAGACCCAATCTAGGGCTAGTGGGATCACCTCTGTCCGCAGAGAGGATTTACCTCCACAACAATTTGGCGACTCCACTAGGGATCAGTGGGAGTTAGTCCTTCCTCCATTAATTTGTTTTTGGATTTCGTTTGTTTATTCTACTTTTTTGGTTCACGTTCCTTGGTGTTAAACCCCTGTTCAGCCCCCAGAAGACCAGATCCAGTCTCTGTGAGTTCATTTTTATCATTTTTCTAGGGTAAAATTGATTGGCACAATTATCCCCCTGACATTCATGCCAACTGGTGCTTGTTGCTCATTAGTCACCTGTGCCAACCCCTGTTCGGCACAGATTACAGCCAAACAGGCGCACCAACCCTGATTGGTATTAGGGTTTACCTATTCTTGGACTTTCTGAGCTTGACTTTTGGTCCTGGTTCATTTTCTCTAATTGCTTGAGTGCTTTGAAGTCATTTTTTACTATGTTTAGCACCTGTCCTCTGGTTGTTTTCCTTTTTCTATCAGTTTTTCATTCTAGCTCTAGGGCTTCTAGGTGCTTCAGTGTGCTGAGCCTCCCGTGGGAGTTTTGGGTCTTTGTTTTCCCAGTCAACTTTGCTTTTGCTTCTTTGCATTCATCTTGCTGGATTCCACTAAATCATTTCGTTAATTGAGTGATTGTCCTCTCTTTCGTTCAGTTTCGCTTTGTGTTGCTCCAAGCCTAGATTACACGGTTTGTTTGAGTCTCTTTCGAGATTCTTCTTCGTTTTGAGTCTTGATTGTGTGCATTTGAATTGAGTGAAATTGTTTGTTTTAAGATTTCTCTTTTTCATTTCTCAAATTGATGTTTTCATTAGTTTTTTCATTCATTTAGTGAATTTTTCTCTAATATATTGAAAAATACAAAAACAAATCTTTTGTATTTTGATTAGCATAGTGAAAATTGAAAGTTGTTTCACATTACCAGTGTATATAACTCTAGAGAGAATTTTTCTAATTTCATTAGCTTGCATTGGAAACAGTAGTGGATTTTTTTTTGTGTTCATTTTGCTGTCATTTGAAAGATCTCAACTCTCTCATAGATAGCTCTTCATTGAACAAAATGATATTTTGTGGCATGTAGTTTGCATCTAGAGGTGTTATGAGATCCAACATTTGATAGGGCCTTGAAATCGAAACATAAATTGAAGATCAACTTTAAAATTTACTGAATTAACCTAAGGTAGCATTGAAACTTAACGAAACATCTAGTAGTCTAAGGTAGATATGTGTTCTGGTGTCTTTAAGCCTAGCAACTATCATTCGTCATCTGGCTAAAGACAAGCTAGTACAGACTTGTGCTCCCCATACCGTCACGTATATAAAGGGAGACCCCATTATGTTGCAAATCCTTTATCCCGAGGAAGCCAAGTCTTCCGCCTTTTACCCGTGATACACCGGACACAGCATTTAGGAAGATTACCTGCACATACGTCAAGTCCTTGGTTGATTTCTCTTTCATTTTTACCAAGGTGTATATGGCAGTTCACGGATATCTAGTACACCCATTTACCTAGATTAACAGAGAAATCATTTTTATCTTTACTGACTCCTTAAACTTGAAAAGATCATCAAGCGCTTGTCCTTTCACGCTTGTTTCCAAATTGAAAGTGATAGAGTCATATTTTACTTGTTTCTAGACTCTTAAAACATGAAACAGTAAAATTTACAGTTTCAATGTGGTAAAATTAATCACCTACGATCACACACCCATTTAGAGATTGATTTTTTTGGCATTTTTTTGTTTGCCTTGGTTTTGCCCATGTGTCTTTATTTTTGATCTCTTCCTCTTTTTGCTACAGTCACAGTGGCGGAACCATCAATTTCTTCTACTGGTAGTCCTTATACAAACGATTCATCAGAGGTCTCCCAGTCCTCTGCTGAGCATCAGCAGCTTGTTGTATCCGAGTTTCTTGACGGGGGACCAGTTATATCTGAACTTCCCTTTAGAGGACCAGTTGACTTCAATTGGCCCTTGTCCAACGCTTGGTTTGGATTTGGAGTAGGGGAACACTTCCCTCCTCTTACATCGGTATCACCCTTTTTGGCTGTTGTCATACCTCCTAGTCCCCGTCGTCTTTTAGAAGATCTTATAGTAGGGTCAGATATGGACTCATCCAGTCCTTCTCCTAGTGAGGGAATTCCTACTTCTGGTGAAGATTACTAGCTTTTTCCTGAAGACATCCCCGAACCTTCTATTATGTTTTCACCTGGTCCTTCACTCCCAGCTGGATATAGGTATTTAAGTCAAGCCATGGCCATTATTTCCTCTATGGGAGTATCGATCCCATCCACGAGGCTGACCATTCCCACGTTGGGGATGTCGCCATCGACACCTCTCACGGAATCTCCTTTTGTCACATCGGCACCTGTTAGACCTACTGTTTGTGTGGCTGCGTCTACACCTGTTGTCACTACTCAGTCGACTAGGACCTCGTCAGTTCTTGAAGACGTTTATATCGCTTCTACCATTCCAGAGAACATTTCTCCCGAGGAGTATCGGATGTCTTTACAGCCACCGATCTCCGAGGTTGGTCAATCCTCTTAGGATCTTAATCGTCCTTACTTGTCCCATTATGGAGTGGATGGTTCCCCGATCTACATATTTCTGTATCAATATGATGAGCAGGGAAACCCCCTTCATTTTCCTGCTCCTGAAGCTTACCAGTATATTAACAGTTTTTTATCTACCCAACCCGGGCAACCTTCTAATAAAAAAGGGAAAAACCTTCAGGGACAGCCTTTGTTTCAGCAAGGATATGCTTTTGGTGCACAAGGACAACCCTTCCAAGGAAAACCTTCGGCCCAGCCAGGGTATGCGTACAACCCGCAAGGACAACCCTTACAGGGACAACCTTCGGTCCAACAAGGATTGTTTTACGGCCCGCAAGGGAATTCTTACAATCCTCAAGGTCAACCTCTAAAGCCTCACCCTATGGTCCAACCAGGGCAACCTCAAGGACCAGCAGGATAGCCGGGGTATCAACCTGGACCACCATACGGTCCTAGGGGGCAAACCCATCCTTCTAAACCTTTGGTGCAACCTTAGCAACCTCATTTTCCAATTGGTCAAAATGTTGCACAGCTAGGGCCATCTTATGGTCCTATCACAGGTCAACCTAGTTATCAGGCACAACCTGGCCCACTCCCACCATCAGGCCAACCTGCTCAACCAGGGCAACCTGGTGTCCCTCATCAGCCAGGTCAACCTGTTCAACTAGGGCAACCTGCACAACCAGGTGAACCTATTCAACCAGGACAACCTGCACAACCTATTAACCCTGCTCAACATCCGATCTACTCTATGCCACAGCCAAATCCACCTGTGCGCCTGACTTATCAGAATCAGTAGGGTCCCACTTACCAGCAGCCTGTTCGACCCCAAGGCAGCTATTACCTTCAAGTTCAGTCTCAACTGGTTTACAACCCGCCTCAAGGTTCTGGTTATTACCTTCAACAACCAGGTTATACTTATACTCCGCAGTCGAATCCATACACTGCTCAATCAGGGCCCACGTATAATCAGAATCAATACCCTGGTTATCAACCCCTGTATCCTGGTTTTCAGTCGCCATATCAACCCAATTATCTGGCTTATACCCCCTATGGTTATAATCCTCTGGGATAGAACCAATGGGGGCAGAGTTATGCTCAACCATGATAGAGTACAGGTACAGGTCCTTATCGAGGACCTCGCATGTCGTTTAACCCTCAATTGCCTTTTCTCACCACGTTGGAATTACCAAACGTGTCCAAATTGACCAATCATCCGATTCTTCATAATCCATATTGGCCTCCGGTTCCGACGAACGTGCTTGGTGATTTTCCTAAGTTTGAGGGTAAATCTGGAGAAGACCCCCAAGCACATGTCATGAAATACCATTTGTGGTGTTCTTCTAACTCTTGGATAGATGACTCGATTCGTCTACATATTTTCCAGCGCACTCTCACCAGCGCTGCTGCTAAATGGTACATAGAACTACCCCATGGTATTTTTTCAAGATTTTAATACTCTAACTATGGCATTTCTGACGCATTTCCAGTTACCGGTTCATTACAAAGCCGGGATGCATCTCCTGACATCTCTGAAATAGGACAAAGCCACTCATATTTATTCACAAATGGAGACGATGACATCGTCTGATCAACTTTGACATTCCTGATCAGCTTCTAACTCACTAGTTCACTACCTCCTTTGTCAATAAGATTGCACAACACATTGCGATGGGGGCATGTATAACCGAGGAACAAGCCATTGCTCGTTCCTAGTAACTCGATTTAGTGTACTCCCAGTCTGGCACGTTATATGATATCTTGACTGATGCCCCGCGACCAGGGACCTCTAAAGCACTAGCTACCCCATCAGTTGACGGTGTTATTGGTTCCATCTCTCAGACTTCTCACAAGTCTTCCAATGGGAAGAAGAAATCGAATTCTTCCAACAATTCTGCTCCCCCATCTGCTCCAGATTCTGGTAAGACTGCGGAGGTCAACGCCGTCCAGGCCAATCCTGCAGACAAGACTTCCAAAGGGAAAAATAAGGGCAAAGGCAAAGCCAAATCCAATGCCCCAAAGCCAGAATCATCCAAATCACGTGCTGATGATGGTTCATAGCAAAAACCGAAGTACCCTTGCCTGATTTGTGATGAAGACAACTACACCAAAGATTGTCCTAGACGATCTAAAATTAGTCAACTTCTTAAGGGCTCTAAGGGAACTCCCACAGTTCTTAAGGAACCTTTTCCATCTCAGCAGACCCAGATGGTCGAGCAACCTTTGCCATCTACACTGTTTGGGTCTCAAGTTTTCATGATGAATGGTGCCGCACTTGTTTCTATTGCCACTCGATCGAAGGATTATGTTGGATCACGCCAGGCAGTTGGGAAGGAAGTCGTTGATGGCCCTCCTCCCCCACCTGCCTCTGGTCCCCTTGATATTGAAAGGCCCAGTGCTAAACCCATTGTATGCCCCCCTTCCAAAGGTGTTCTTCGAAAGTCTTCCTATCATCCGAACGCTCGTGCTGCTTAGCATTACAACATTGTTGAGGATTTGGCATAGGCGCCTTCCGCGATGTCTGTGTTGGAAGTGCTCTAGATTTGTCCATCTCAACGGAAAACTTTGTTATCTGTAATCAATGGAATTGATCCTACCGATTCTAGCCTTCTCACCTTTGATCTAGAGAATTTCATCCCCCGAATCCCTCACCAGATTGCACTTGTTATACAAGTCGGCATTAATGGCCTCAATATTCACAAAGCCATTGTGGACGAAGGTGCCTCTACCTGCGTTATGTCATCTTCTTGCTGGAAGGCCATTGGCTCTCCAGCCCTCACTTCATCTCCCAATGCCCTCGAGGCATTCGATGGAAGGGAATCAAAACCCTTGGGTGTTCTCACGAGTTTACCGATCACATTACAAGTTAAGACAATCAATGCTGAATTGGAATTTTTTGATGCCAAACTCAACTACAATCTTCTACTTGGTCGCAGTTGGACCCACGCCATGTTGTGCATTCCGTCCACCCTCTTTCGACTTTTGAAGTTTCCACATGAGGGCAAGATTATTACTGTCGATCAATTGTCTTTCTTTACCTCATCCTCCGAGAACAACGTGCCATACGTGGATCAAATTCCTAATCCCCCCGACAGTGTAGGACCTGGTCTTTTCAAGGACCCCGTTCTCATGGGTATTTTTCCCATTCCACCATTGAACACCATTCAAGTCAATATTATCTCCAGGTCATATGACCCGTGGATCGTCCCTTCTCCTGAACAGGTTTCCTCTTTTAGAGAATTGATGCCTCTGACCCCGGTTGAAATAAATTATTGTGAGATCATTGCCACATTAGATCCTCCTCCTGTTGATGATGCTCCTTTGAGCAACGCTCTTGATGTTTATTCTCAATCCTCTTGGCTCCGTGATGTAGATTTTCCTAATCCTTTGAGAGAATTTTTTCTGTCTAACGAAGCTATTGTGGAGACTATGTCTCTCAAAGATCTGTCGTGGAGCGATGGACATCATCGTTCCTCGAGCGTTTTGCATCTCAGGTTCCCTCTCCGCCTCTCCAAATGCCAATATTGACTCATGAAGTATTTTCAAAAGGAAATCTAAGTAATATTACCCAAACGATGCCTATCAACATCTCCGTTAAACTAGGGGTCATCGAGAACATCCATGTGGGAGTCACTTGTTCTCCCGATGAGATTCAAGTGTACACTAGCCTTTTCCACAATTTTTGTGATGTTTTCGCATGGTCTTATGAAGAGATGCCTAGGATCGATACCATTATTGTCATGCATGAAATTCCAACCTATCCTGGTGCGAAGCCTGTGTGCCAGCGTTTGCGTCCAGTGCATCCTCAGAAAGTCGCTGCCATAAAAGCTGAAGTTGAGAAACTTCTTAAAGCAGGCTTCATATATCTAATCCCTCTGACAGAGTGGGTTTCCAATATTGTCCCTGTGGATAAGAAGCAGGGCACAATTCGAGCCTGTGAAGGCGATCGAGATATAAATCGGACTTGCCCTAAAGACAACTATCCCACCTCCTTTATAGATCAGATCATTGATGATTGTGCAGGGAGTGAGATCTTTTCCCTTATGGACGAATTTTTGGGTTATAATCAAATCAATATCCTTCCATCCGATCAACATAAGACTACTTTCATCTATCCGTGGGGAACATTCGCCTATAAGAAGCTCCCTTTCGGCTTAAAAAATGTTGGGGCTACCATCCAGCATGCCATGTCCTATGCCTTTCATGACATACGTAATTTTTCTCAGCCATACCTGGATGACCTTCCGGCTCATTCAGCTCTACGCGAAGACCATCCAGAACATCTCCGCCATATTTTTCTCCACTGCAGACGTTACAACATCAAGCTTAATCCTCACAAGTGCGACTTCTGTGTTGACTCTAGTTGGATTTTAGGATTCATTGTCTCTAAGGACGGAATTAACATTGACCCTCTCAAGGTCGAGGCTATTTTTAATCTCCCCTCCCCATCCTCGCTGCATCAAAATCAAAGTATTCAGGGGAAAGCGAATTTCTTACGTCACTTTATCCCGAACTATGCAGAGGTAGCTAAAGGGTTTACGCGACTTCTTAAACAGGACGTCCTTTTCTGTTGGGACGAGATTACTCATAAATATTTCGATAACCTTAAGATGTTGCTCGTCAACGCTCCATTAATACGTCCTCCAAACTATCATCGCGACTTTACCCTCTATTTGGCTGCCGCATTCACCACAATTCCCATGGTTCTGGTACAGGATGACGATGACGGTAAAGAACACGTGGTTTATTATCTGTCTCGAAATCTCCTCGACACTTAAATGCATTATGCCCATGTCGAGGAGTTGGCGCTGGCCGCGGTCCAAGCCGTTCAACAGTTTCACCATTACATCCTGTTACGCACGGTAACCGTGATTTCCTACTGTAACCCCATGACTTATATTTTGTCTTGACAATTTCTGGGGGGAAAGTACTCAAAGTGGATTGTGATCCTCCAAGAGTTTGATTTGGAGTTCACTACTGCCAAATCGAAGAAGTCACTAGTTTTTGCTGATCTCATTTGCTCCCTCCCTACCAACTCTGTTCCATCTCAATCCGAGGATCATATCCCAGACGAAACTCTCTTCTTAATCAGCACTCTCGATCCATGGTACGGCGATATCATCGTGTACCTCCAGACATCTACCTTTTGGTCTGAGTTAATGAAGGATGCTCGACGCCATGTTCGACACCAGTCGCAACCATATCGCATTGTCGGAGATACCCTATATCGGGTCAAAGTCGATTCTGTACTCTGCCGGTGTTTGACCTTAGAAGAGGCTGAGAAAGTTCTAAATGACTGTCACAGTGGAACCTGTGGCAGTCACATGTCCGGTTATGCTACCACCCAGAAGATTTTGTGTGCGGGCTATTTCTATCCATCTATCTTTAAAGACTGTATTTTTGCAGTACGAAAGTGTCATGCATTCCAGATCTTCCAACGCAAGATGCATGTGTCACCTCTCCCATTACATCTTGTCATTACTGTGGGCCCTTTTGCCAAATGGGGCATTTATTTTATGACATGTAACCCTCACTCATCTGGGGGGCATGCTTATATCATCGTTGTCGTAGATTATTTCACCAAGTGGGCCGAAGCGATGCCTACATTGGCCGCAGATGGTAAGACAGCTGCACAGTTCATTTTCAACCATGTGATCACGCGTTTCTGCATTCCTCAAGCCATCGTCACTAATCATGGCTCTCATTTTCGGGACTACATGATGGCAGAGTTGATATCTAGGTTGGGCTTGCGTCACGATAGCTCAACGCCATATTACCCCCAGGAAAATGGCCAGGTTGAAGCCGTGAACAAGGTGCTTGTCATGATGCTTCAATGAACAATTGGTATACACAAATCGAATTGGCATCTCTAGTTGTTTTCAGATCTTTGGGCCTACCGAACGTCAGTGAAGAGTGCAACCAGATTCAAACCATTTCAGTTGGTGTATGGTCTGGAAGCTACTCTTCTGGTTGAATGTGAGATCCCTTCACTAAAATTGGTTGTGGAATTACTTCCCGACACTTCCCCGGAGGAAGAACATCTCCTATATCTCAAGATATTGGACGAAACTTGCCGCTTGGATGCTTTGGTTATCGAGGCACAAAAAAAGCAGGTTAAAGCTCATTTTGATCAAACTGTTTCTCCGCGCTATTTTATTGAAGGGGACCTCGTCCTCTTGTATGATCAAGCCCATGACAAGATTGGGGCAGGAAAATTCCAACCTATGTGGCATGGGCCCTATATCGTTAAATGCATATTAAAAAATGGGGCTTATGAGTTGATCGATTATGAAGGTCTTCCTTTGGCACAGCCCAGAAATGGGTGGTACCTGAAGAAATATTATGCTTGAATCATTCTTGCGTAGTATGTGTACATAGGTGATTTTTTCATTTTTGTGCATGTGTGGTGTGGTGTGCTTTGTAAGCATTTTTCTGCTTAGTGGGTCTTCCTGATCGTGCAAATGTCTATTATTCCTTATGTCGGTTTCACGGATGGTGCCTCTCGCAGTACCAGGAACCTGTCTTCGGTAGCCTGGGTAATTTACAATCCTGCTGGTGAGTTGGTTAATTTATAAGGTGTTTGTCTAGGGCCTGATACAAATAATGTCGCGGAATATAGTGCCATTTTAGAATTATTAAACGAGGCTGTCAACATCGGTATTTGCGCGTTTCTTATATATCTGGACTCACAGCTTGTGGTTTTACAACTCAATGGTCATTTTTCAGTTAGAAACCCAAGTATTTTAAGGATGTATCTACGTATTCATTTACTTGAAATAAATTTTGATTACATTACATATCAGCATATACCAAGACGAATCAATACACTAATAGATGCAGTAGCCAACATGTTATTAGATAGACATTTACGCAATTTGTAAAAAAATCATCATATGTAAGCAAGATCCATGTAGAAATATATGTATATATATATATATATATATATATGTCAAATGTTTGCAACGTGTGCATCGTATAAAACCAAAAAATATACATGTTTGTGTCAGTTACATCTGGAGACGACATGTCTCTAAAAAATATGCAAATAAAAAGCCTAGGCGACTAATCGGCATGGTGCTCATGGTATCACGTCACTGCCCGCACCAACCACCTTAGTAAGCGGTGGAGGCGACTCGACACCTCTACGGTGTGCCTCTGATAAGCTAAAGGGACATCAGCTAGGTGAGCATAATCCGTAAGCCCACGATCAATCCCCTCTAGGTTCTGTACAAGCGCATCCCCCTCGCCCCCCTCACCTTGAGGGTCATAAAAGAGAGGGGTCCTCCTCGCCACCGGTGACATTTTGGCAGGCCTCTCTGGGCCAACATCTGCATACATATAGGATCAGCTGTTAGAACATGCATGTGTACCAAAAAATCATAAAAACTCATAAAAATAAAAAAGAGTCTTACCTAGCTCCTCATCCCAGTCCTCTCCTTCCGGGAGCGGAAGGTCTGGGTCTCCAGTGAAATCAGTGCCCGCATAGGGCCAGTCCTCTACGACGATCAGCTGTCATTGGAGCCATCCAAAGAACTCAGGCCGCCATAAAATCTGCTGGCCACCCCCTGCCCTGGGCATCAATGCTGCCCATCGAGCCATCCATGGCTCTCTCAATGGTGGATCCGGGACTATAGCCCCTTGGCCCTGGAAGATAGGTAGTTGTTCAGGAAGAACGATACCAAGATTGACTCGTATCCAAACTTTTTTAGTTTTTTCTTTTTGCATTTGGTCAATTGTCGTTTGATGTTCATAGTCACGGTTGTGGCCTAGTCAAACATTGTTGGTTTTATGCATTATGATGCAGGAGGGAGCTATGTCTTGGTAGCCTTGTGCGGTGCCTGCGACCCTGCGACCCGCGTGATAGTATGTAGCACCACTCTGATAGCTAGATCAGGAATGGTCTGAATTTATACCTTTCTGCTACCTGGCACTTTGCGTGCCCATGCACACACTCTGTCCATGACCATTTTCATGTTTTCACCAGAAGGCCTGGTGCCTATCAAGATAGGAACTGGACCTCTACGTGACAATCCAGTGATGAAGTACACGTCTGACACTTTGAGCTCGAATACTTGATCTCGAAGTTTAAACTTCTCCTCATCCTCGTCCCAGATACTAATCATATATTGCAGTAATTCGAGCTGAGCCCAGAGACATGGCAGTAGGAAGAATTTCTTCAAACCGCAATTTCGAAGAGCATTCATACACTGCTCATTCTCCATTGCCAATTAATCTTCCTCACTGTGCTCTCTTTCCTTCCATTCAATTACCATTTTCGCTGAGTACCTGCATCAAATAAAACATAGGAGTGTTAGAAACCTCCTCAAGTATTCAAATTTTCTTTTCATTGGTTCATTTTTGAGATTTTTTGGCCAGAATTTGCGTTGCGCCGTTGGCACGGCTGTCTGCCTAACAGTCGCGCTAGCTGGCGTAGCCTCTGTGTAAAATAGAGCGAATTGGCACGGGTTCGTGCCTGATACCCGCACCAACCGCGAAGCCCTAAATTTTGAAATTCCCTCCCCAAAAGGCCTCAAACCATGATTAAAGATAATGAAATGCAACTTAAAATATGGCTAATGGAAGTAACTCTTACCTGGAGAAGATGGGATATGGATTCTTCCACTGGATTGCTCTCAATCGTCACCTCAAGATCGCAAAGGAAATGGCTCACTATCGCTCTACAAAGAGGTAAAACGGTGAAAAGTAAATATGTTTTTACTATTTGGTAATATTTATAACTTTTCAAATTCCAAATTAGGTTTTGGGACTTGTTTTTTCGATATTTTACTATATTTTTTTTGAAAAATGGGTTTTACACTTGTTTTTTGTGCAGTGACAGGTTTTCATGCGATTAGGATGATGACGCGAGTTGTATTTTATACTTTTTCGGACTTGGTAAAAACACAAAAAAGTCACTACTAGAGTCACCTTTCAGCTCTTCTCTAACTCTCTAAAATTGAAAAGATTGTCGAGACGCTTATCATTTTGAACTCGTTAAATGGCTACGAAATGACATCTACCCTATATACGCTTACCCCTTTTTCGGGATGGGATAGATTATGTACGAAAAATGAATACCCTAGCCTATCGCGACTAGGAGGTTCTCTCAGAAATAGTTTTCTACCTTTTCGAATCTGTGGGACTATCTACGAAAAGGGACTGCTGGAGTTTTCTTTTCCGCTATCTTTTCAAACTCTCTAAACATGAAAAGACGTCGAGTTCTTCCTTTGTCAGACTCATTAAACACTAATGACATCGGACTCCATCGTAATGATGTTACTCGAGTTCCTCCTTCCTAGGGCTCGTTAAATGTACTAGGTTGGATTTTTCCGAAGGACAAACTTATATTGCAAGCATATGCTATCCCCTTCAAGCTTGTTGTCAAAAATAATTGGGGTACTCGCAAGAAATGGTGGGGGAAAATGGAACCAGTATTATAGTCGTGTCGGAAGTATGTCGCTCTTGAACATGGCACTTGTCTGGATTCGTGTCGGGTCGGGACCATCTCATCTCGTTATCTGCTTGCCTTCATGGGTTTGGGTAATCTCTTTTGACCTCTCATTTGCTCTTTGTGATGCCACCATGACCTCAGATCCCTTGATGTCAAATACTGCCAAATCCAATGTCGTGCCACCGATATGTTCAAGAGAAGTTGGCCTCTGCAGTTTTTCAACCTCCCTCTGATTCTCTATTGGTATTGATTCACAAACATCATGTTCCTCTGTCTCGTGTCGATGATGTGGGAAACATTATGGCCCACCTTAAATCAAGGTCGCTTCCTGTCGACTTCAACTCATTATCCAAGAAGTTGATCTAGAGCCTCCCTTCAGGTGCCTTAGAGCCTGCATGCCTCAATGGCAGGTTCTTTGCATTCAACGCAAGATTTTCATTATTGGCCTTCGATCGGATGATTCCGCGGGTGTTCGATGCCAGCTCACTGTTCACATTTCATGGATTGTACCTATAGTACCTTAGTATAATTTTTGGTCCTTATTTACTGGATGGCTGCGTCCATACCTTGGATCCTAGTTTTTGTACACTCTATTATGGATGGCTGCACCCATACCACATATCATGTATCAAAGATATCAGTTGTATTTTTATTCACAAGTTTTCCAACGACAGTTTTTTCAGTTGGGCGCATTCGCATAAATAATTTCACCCCTCCCTCTCTCTCAGGCCTCATGCTTTAGGGAGCATCTGTTACACAACATTTTGTCACCGTCCCTGCAATCCCTCGTCCCATACATTGGAGGACTATTCCCGTGACCTATGAACAATAAATTGTCCTGAAAACACCTTAATGGCATCCTTCTGCATAAGGACAAGAATTCTCCTGAAGAACAATTCCTCTAGAAAACCTTTAAAATCCATGTTTTGGCATTGGCGCGGGTAGCCAGTTCATCCCTCGCGCCAATGGGGAAAAATCACACTAGTGGGCGCGCCATCTGGCACTCTGTCCCTGTGTCTCACTCGCGCCAAGCCTATTAAGGAATGTTTTTAAAAATAAATGGCGAAAGTTTTATTCTAACCAACTCAGAATGAATCATCAGGAAGAAGTTGGGTTGTTTGCCTTCGGATCTCCCTAATTAGGAAGTGGTTTTCCACCTCTCATGGAACCTTCCTAAGAGATAGGATTGTATCCCATGATTATAGGGATCCAAACCTCCCTTCCTCCCTCTATAAAAGCTTGCCCTCTCCATTTGCTAGCTAGCTGAACTTGTGGGAAGAAAACTATAGCTGGGCGACTATTGAGAGCAGAGCCGAGGAGAACCCTGTAAGAGAGAGAGCTTTAGCTGGGCGACTATTGAGAGCAGATCCGAGGAGAACCCCGTAAGAGAGAGAGATTTTTGTATATTCCTGACAATATTTGTTGAGATGCGCTCCACTGCAAGCCCCACCGAAGGAAGATCATAGCGTCAGAGCATTTGGTTGTAATCTCCCTTTTTGTCATCTATAATATAAGCGACTCTGATTTTGGTTCTATTCGTGTGTTTACTCTTTTATGTAATGCAATGAATTATATCTTCTCTGAATAATATATAGTTACATGCTTTAAGTATTACGTTGTATGTTGTCGTTTCTCTTCATGTGTATAGGTGTTCGAACGTGGCGAACAGAAGGATTGTGATCTGTCAAGCTAGGGACGAGGAGCACCGCTTCTTCCTTGACAACAGCAGCATGGGATTTGAGGTAGGCTACTTATCACGATCTTTTTCTTTCTTGTAACTAGGAACCAATGTCATTGCGTTATTCGATTGTTGCTAGACCCAATCTAGGGCTAGTGGGATCGCCTTTGTCCGCAGAGGGGATTTACCTCCACAAAAGCATCACATTCCAAACCTGATTCAGGTCAGGCAGGCAAGAAGCGAGACTTGTCAAAAGTAAAAAAATTTCACTGTCATGAGCTTAGACACTATGCTACAAATTGTCTGCATAAGAAGACCAATAAGAAGCCCTCAGGAGGAGAAGCAAGTGAAGCAATTTCTTCACAGTTCGAGTTGGATTTCACCCTCATCGCATGAATGGTGTCATCGGTGGTGGGTTTTGTTTGGTACTTATATAGTGAAGCTTCATTATATATGAATGAAAACAAATAATTCTTCAATAACTTGGAGGATAAGTATTGTGAAGGTAGATCGTCACACACTTTAGTGCAGGTTCCTACTAGCCTAGACCGGTTCTAGCAACAATCGTCACACGCTATAGTGCAAGTTCCTAATTGCAAATAAACCAACTAGCGATGAAGGCTTACCCGGAATCCAACGTTGTCACTTGTAGAGAAAGTAGCGCTCCTGTTCCTTAGCTCCGGAGGATCACAATCCTCACAATCTCCGTGATCAGACACCTGCACACGCAAGAAACAAAACAAACGCAAGCGTAAAATCCAGTATATGCAACTATATGTTAGTCAGAGAAGACATAACTCATCATCATAATCAATAACAGGAGTGGAACCATAACCAATAGTCGCTTATCATTAATCAATCAAAGAATAATACAACCATAGCCTTGACGCTGAATTCTCCTTCGGAGGGTCGCCAGCGAAACACGTCTCGAAAATCCTGTCGGGCATGGGACAAACCTCTCTCTTCAGATGTCTCGATGATAATCTCCTTGCTTGGATTTGGCCTTAAGGGAATGAATCAAGGCTCTTGCAGCATAAGGCTCTGATTTGGAGCAGAGTTCCTTGTCTTGTGTCAAGCTCTTTAAAAAATGAAACAAGGTTGTTGGAGCAGAGTTCCTTGTCTTGTGTCAAGCTCCTTAAAAAATGAAACAAGGTTGTCGGAGCACAGTTCATTTTCTTGTGTCAAGCTCCTTAAAAAATGAAACAAGCCGGTCAGAGCATAGTTCCTTGTCTTGTGTCAAGCTCCTTAAACCATGAAACAAGGTGTTCTGAGGATAGTTCTTTTAATGTGTCAACCTCAATAAAATAATGAAACACGTTCTTGGTCAATTCGAGTCTTTGATCAGATCTCGTAAAATCCCAGTCAAGTCTTTCTTACATCTCGTAACTTGAACCTTCACTCCCTCCATCTGTTTACTCAGGTGCATGGACTGAAGCTTGGGGGGCATGTACCTCGAATTGAGTCACCATGTTGGGGGGCATGCTTAATTTTTCAAGCATAGTTTGTTTCCGTTTCAAGCTTGTGTAAAAATGAAACCAGTTTCAAGCATAGTTTATCTTTGTTTCAAGCTTGTGTAAAAATGAAACCAACTTCAAGCAGAGTTTTCTAATTTCAAGCTTGTGTAAACATGAAACCTTTCCCATTTTACCTCTTGTGATTGCCATTTTATCAGCCTGTTTTTGCCAGATGAGCCTTGGTTTTCTCATTCCATCGTCACTATCTGCTTGGCCGATCATATCCTTCACTTGGTTGTCTTACCCATTCCTGAGGAACTGCTGCGATGAGTGGTCTTTTTTAGCCAACCTCTTAACCTTTATTTTTTTTGAGCAGTTCCACCATTACCGGAACCAGTAGCTACCCTTTATACCACTTGTTCCTCCAGGAGGAGTCATCTTTCAGCTCTTTTCTGACTCTCTAAACATGAAAATATTGACGACTCCCTTGTCGTTTCGATCTCGTTAAAGTGGTCACGAAACGACATCTACCCAGTATACGTTTACCCCTTTTTCGGGCTGGGATAGATTATTTACAAAAAAGGAATACCCTAGCCTATCGCGACTAGGAGGTTTCCCCAGACATAGTTTTCTAACTTTTCGGATCTGAGGAACTATCTACGAAAAGGGACTGTTGGAGTTTACTTTTCTGTTGTCTTTTCAAACTCTCTAAACATGAAAAGACGCCGAGTTCTTCCTTTGTCAGACTCGTTAAACCCTGATGACATTGGATTCAGTCATAATGATGCTATTCGAGTTCCTCCTTCCTAGGGCTCGTTAAAAGTACTAGGATGGGCTTATACAGCAAGCATATGCTATCCTCTTCAAGCTTATGTTAAAAATAAAGAGGTACTCGCCAGAAATGGTGGGTAAAATGGAACCAACATCATTTTTGTGTCGGCAGTATGTCGCTCTTGAACATGGAACTTGTCTACATTCGTGTCAGGTTGGGGATATCTCATCTCGTTTTTCCACTTGCCTCCGTGGGTTTGGTTGATCCCTTTTGACCTCTCATCTACTCTTTGCCTTTTCATCATGATCCTTGATCTTTTGATGTCAAATACTGCCAAATCCACTGTCGTGCCGCCGATATGTTCAAGAGAAGTTGACCTTTGCAAGTACCAACCTTCCTCTGATTCTCATATGATCGTGATTCACAAAAAATTATGTTCCTCTGTCTCGTGTCGATGATGTGGGAAACACTATGGCCCGCCTTTGATCAAGGTTACTTCCTGTTGACTTCAGCTCATTATCCAGGAAGTTGATCTAGAGACTCCCTTCTAGTACCTCGGAGCTTGCATGCCTCAATGGCAGGTTCTTCACGTTCGATGTGAGGTTTTCATTATTGGCCTCTGATCGAGTGATTCTATGGGTGTTCAACCTCATCTCATTGTTCACATGCCATAGATTGTACCCGTAGTACCTTGAGGACCATTGGCATTAATGGTGGTACCTCTCGCGTCTGTTAACAACTTTCATCATTGGCTGGTAATCAGAACATGTTCTTGCATGTTCGACTTTAGCTCACTTATTCGCATGCTCGAACTTGTACTTTGTTCGGGTCGAGATGGAGCGCAAGACCCTGGATTCCTATCTGTTATAATCCAGGCTGTGATTTTGTGGATTATCATGATTAGTTACATGACTCACTGATTGGATGGCTGCGACCATACCTGAGTCTATTTACCGATCCTCACTGGATGGTTGTGTCCATGCCTCGGATCTGGATTATTACACACTCTGTTATGGATGGCTGCGCCCATACCACGTATATATCATGTATTTGAGATATCAGTTGTACTTCTCTACGCAGGTTTTCCGACGGCGGTGTTTTCGGTTGGACACGTTCTCGTAAAGCATATCACCCCTCTCTCTTTCTTGGGCCTCATGCTTTAGGGGGCATCTGTTACACAGTAATTTTTCACTGTCCTTGCAATTCCCCATCCCACACAATTGGAGGGCTCATTCCGTGACCTGTGAGCAATGACATGACTTGAAACCACTTTCATGACATTCCTTTGAACATGAGCTTTCATTGCCCTGAAGACAACTCCTTGTGGAAAACCCTAAAAACACCCCTTTTTGCATTGGCGCGGGAAGCCAGTTCAGTATCCGCGCCAATGGGGGAAATCCTTCAAGAAGGCGCGCCAATTGGCGCTCTGTATCAGAGTCGCACTCATGCCAGCCATTTTGAGGAGTGTTTTTTAAAAATAAATGGCGAAAGTTTCGTCCTAACCAATTCATAAACTGGTATCTAATTCGAGTTGGGTGGTTTGGCTCCGGATCTCCATGTAGAGGAAGTGGTTTGCCACCTCTCATGGAAGCTTCCTTGAGGATAGGGCCAATCCCATGATTGTAGGGATCCCAACTCCCCTTCCACCATCTATATAAGCTTGCCATTTTCCTTTGCAAGCTAGTCTCCAAGTTCCCAAGAGCAATCAGAGCCTTATGTTGCAAGAGCCTTGATTCATTCCCTTAAGGCCAAATCCAAGCAAGGAGATTATCTTCGAGACATACGAAGAGAGAGGTTTGTCCCATCCCCGACAGGCTTTTCGAGACGTGTTTCGCTGGCGACCCTCCAAAGGAGAATTTAGCGTCAGGGCTATGGTTGTATTCTTCTTTGATTGATTAATGATAGGCGACTATTGGTTATGGTTCCACTCCTGTTATTGATTATGATGATGAGTTATGTCTTCTCTGACTGACATATGGTTGCATATACTGGATTTTACGCTTGCATTTGTTTTGTTTCTTGCGTGTGTAGGTGTCTGATCACGGAGATCGTGAGGATTGTGATCTGCCAGAGCTAAGGAACGAGAGCGCTACTTTCTCTACAAGCGACAGCGTTGGATTCTGGGTAAGCCTTCATCGCTAGTTGGTTTATTTGCAATTAGGAACCTGCACTATAGCGTGTGAAAATTGTTGCTAGACCCGGTCTGGGCTAGTAGGGATCGCCTCTGTCCGCAGTGGAGTCGCCAATTTGTTGTGGAGGTAAATCCCCTCTGCGGACAGAGGCGATCCCTACTAGCCCAGACCAGGTCTAGCAACAATCATCACACGCTATAGTGCAGGTTCCTAATTGCAAATACACCAACTAGCGATGAAGGCTTACCCGGAATCCAACACTGTCGCTTGTAGAGAAAGTAGCGCTCCCGTTCCTTAGCTCCGACAGATCACAATCCTCACGATCTCCGTGATCGGACACCTGCACACATAAGAAACAAAACAAACGCAAGCGTAAAATCTAGTATATGCAACTATATGTCAGTCAGAGAAGACATAACTCATCATCATAATCAGCCTAGCCGGAAGTGGAACATAGTCGCTTATCATGTCCCGATCAGAAGAATACAACCATATGCAACGTTAATTCTCCTTCGGAGAATCGCGGCAAAACACATCTCAAAAACTTTTTGTCGGGAGAATAAACCTCTCTCTTCAGTTATGTCTCGACGATGTCTATTCTTACTGAATCAAAATACTTACGCATAATAGAAAATCAAACGGGAACTTGGGCTGTGTCGTTGATGTCTCGAGTTGGGTGTGGTTAATATCCTGAGAGCTCCATGAGAGGTGGAAAACCACTTCCTCTACATGGAGATCCGGAGCCAAACCACCCAACTCGAATTAGATACCAGTTTATGAATTGGTTAGGACGAAAATTCCACCATTTATTTTTAAAAAACACTCCTTAAAATGGCTGGCGCGATTGCGACTCTGATACAGAGCGCCAATTGGCACGCCTTCTTGAAGGATTTCCCCCATTGGCGCGGGTACTGAACTGGCTTCCCGCTCCAATGCAAAAAGGGGTGTTTTTAGGGTTTTACACAAGGATTTGTCTTCAAGGTAATGAAAGCTCATGTTCAGAGGAATTTCATGAAAGTGGTTTCAAGTCATGTCATTTCTCACAGGTCACGGAATGAGCCCTCCAATTGTGTGGGATGGGGAATTGCAGGGACAGTGACAAATTACTGTGTAACAATAAGGATCTCCAGATGCACATCGAGATGGGATATTACAGGAGGTATAGCATTACTGACATAGGTACAACTACCTTTCAAAGGGATTCATGTACTCCTCTCACATTAAAATGTGTCATGTATGTTACTGGCTTAAAGAATAATTTGGTTTTTGTTGCTATGTTGGAAGACCGTGACTATGATGTGATATTCATTGAAGGAAAGACATTCCTTCATCACAAAGCCACGAGACATCTGAAGAAGATTGGGTTTCGAGTAAAGAACCTCTATAAATTGGATGTAGAATATTGTGCTGCCTTGAGCATGAAAGAAAAGAAGGTAAGTTGAGACATCAGTGAGTTATGGCACAAGAGATTGGGCGATCTGCACCATGACAATTTTAAGATCATGCAACAAATTTCTTTAGGACTTCCAAAGGGTGCACTTAAGCAGTGAGATACATGCAAAGGGTGTACATTGGGGAATTATACTAAAGCCACCTTTCACAATAAGGAAAGACGAGCAAAGGTGATCCTTGAGAGAGTTCACTCAGACGTGTGTGGACTGTTCACGATAGATTCCACAACAAAACACAACTATTATGTGAATTTTGTAGATGATTTTTCACACAAGTGTTGTATTTTCTTCATGCAGAAGAAAGATTAGACACTCTCCAAGTTTTGTGAGTTCAAGGAACTTGTCAAGAAATATATAGTGAAGAAGGTGAAGGCTCCAAGGAGCAAAAATGGTGGAAAATGTGTCTCTAAATAATTCAAGAAATTATGTGCTTCACAATGAATTCAAATGGAATTGATAGCACCTCATAACCCACAACAAAATAGGGTTGTAGAAAGGAAGAAAAAAAATATTGTGGGAGAAACACGAGCTACGTTGCATGATCAAGGCCTATTGTTTCATATCTGGGCAGAAGCATGCAATAAAATAGAATTTTTGTAGAACATGAGTCCTCATCAGATACTTGGGATGAGTACACCAAAGGAATCTTTTTCAAGTAACAGGCCAGATGTGTCGCATTTTAATTTTTTTGGTTCATCAGTTTATTTCCATGTGACCAAAGATGCAAGGAAGAAGCTAGAGCCAAAAAATGAGTTGGGGATATTTGTGGGGTACACTGATACACCTCACAACTATCGGGTGTACTTTCTAGCACAAAGGATGATGGTGGTTAGAAGAGATGTGAAACTTGATGAAGAAAAGGCCATGAAAATTTCCCTTGAGAGGGAGCTTCAGTTGCATGCAGTTGATGAGCTCTTGGATCCAAAATAAGAACCTCAAGATGTGTAGTAGTCAAAAGTAGAGGTACAAAAAGTGGAAGCACCAACTCATGCAGAGACATCTCGAGACAGAAGGAAGCGCGCCAGAGAGGATGACAGGTTGTTGATTGATGCTAGAGAGAATGTGGTAGCACCCACTTCACAACGCAGGAAGAGAAGGTCCCCAGAGTGGTACACTGGATACGTGCATCTTATGAGCGAAGGTGTAGAGATATAACCATCCTCTTTTGAGGAAGCAATGTAACAACCAATTTGGGTTGGTGTCGTGGTTGAGGAGTATGACTCCATTATCAAAAACAATGTATGGGAAGTTTTCCAGGTGGATCTACAAGGTGAAGCAGGTAGCATATGGGAGTGTGGAGAAGCACAAGGCCATTTTTGTGGCCAAAGGGTTCTCTCAAGTGGAGGGGATTGATTATGATGAGAATTTTGCACCAGTTGCAAGCTACTCATCAATTAGATCCATCCTTTCTCTCTTAGCACAAATGGGATGGAAGATACATCAGATGTATTTAAATAAAACCTTCCTCAATGGGGTGATTGAGGAAGAAGTGTACATTGAGCAGCCAGAAGCAGGGAAAATTTTAGGGGCTAATATTCATAGGCGAGCTAATTTCCATGATTTTTCAAAAAAAAAAATGCTAATTTCCATTTTTCCATTAAAAAGGTTTGCCAAAATTTTACAATACAAAAATATTTTACCTTAAAAATCTCCAAAATTTTATATAGAATAATATAAAATCATTGTAAATATAAACATTTCTATAAAAATATCACCAACATTTTATGGTTTGCATATTAGGGACTAGTAAGATTCGCCAAGGTTTCTAAACTTTAAGATAAATTACCATCCTTAAAATTTTCCCTGGCTGGAAGGTTTTGAGACCTTAGACAAAGAGTTGCATGTGTGCAAACTCAAGAGAGGACTGTATTGGCTGAAGCAAGCACCTCGTTCTTGGTACATTAGGATCGTCAACTACTTCACTGGGTTGGGCTTCACCAAGGGTGAATCAGATGTGAACATTTACCATATTGTGGTAGAAGGTAAGATTTTGATCATTGTAGTTTATGTCGATGATTTTATACTGACAGGTGATGAGAATCTCATAAAGTCTTGCAAAGTGGATCTTGCAATAGAATTTGAGATGAAGGACATGGGGCCCTTGCACTATTTCCTGGGATTGGAAATTTGGAAAAGAGATGGGAAGACTGTGTCTCAGGGAAAGTATGCCAATGAGATTCTTAGTAAGTTCCACATAGAGGGAAACAAACCCATGGAGACTCCTCTAGCAAGAAAATGGAGGAATGAGGATTCTACTTTAGGCGAAGTAGTAGATGCTAGTGTTTACAGGAAACTTGTGGGTTTACTCATGTATTTGGTGAACACATGACCAGACATATGCTATGCAGTTAACCAACTTAGTCAAGCTATGGTTAAGCCTACCAAGCTCTTTTGGAAGGTAGGAAAGCATGTGTTGAGATACCTTAGCGGAACTACAAAATTTGGGCTATGGTATAGACATATAGAGGAAGTAAAGTTTCAAGGCTTCATAGATGCATATAGGGTATGGTTTCCATCCGACAGGAAGAGCACATCAGGGGGCATCTTCATCATATGATTAGTAGCAGTGTCCTGGTACTATAGGAAACATAGATCAATTGCACTCAATTCAACAGAGAAAGAGTACATGGTGGCTAGTGAGGAAACATGTGAGGCCATCTAGATGAGGAATATACTTGTTGGTTTGTTTGGTCAATAGATGGATTCGACAGTGATTTATTGTGATAACCAGAGTTGCATCAACTCTCGGTTAATCCATTTTTTCATGACAGGTCCAAGCATATTGATATCTAGTATCACCATCTTAGAGACTATGTGCAAAGGTGGATTATGTCATTAGAGTGCATTCCCATGGAAGAGCAGGATGCATACATCTTAACGAAGGTGTTGTCAAGAAGAAAATTTGAGTTCCACGGAAGAAAGAGTGGGGTAGAAAACAATCCATTTCTTGTTGAGAGGGGGTGTCGAAATTGGAAACAAGAAAGGTTTCTAATTTAATTTTCCCTTAATTAAATTAGAAGATAATTGTAATTCCACATCACATGACAACTTGTATGAGTTAACTGAGTCGAGAAGACTTATTTAGATCATTCAATTCGAGTTGAGGGTCAAACTGGAGGCATGTAGAGTTCTCCCTAAGTTTTATGGGGTCCAGTTGTAGTTTATTTTGAGTTGTAATTAGTTAACTCAATTATTTGAGTTAAAATCAATTTAACTAGTTCTAACTAAGAGATGAGCTGGTGATAGGTCTAGTGAATTAAATATGATTTAATTCACATGTAGTGATCAATCAGATAACTGATAATTTGCTATAAATAGTTGTTGCATGTTAGTTCTAAGGAAGTCCCAGTTGATATTGGAGTCAAAGGGAGAGAACTATCAATTGGACAATTAGAAAATTGTACATGTCATGCATGATGTCATCATGATGCCCTAGATGTATTGTGCAATATATTGATGGGAATTTCCTAATTAATAAGGGATCAATTAGCCCAAGAATGCGTGAGAAAGGTGGTCAGGCAGAGGGAAGGAAGTGGTTAAATGTTAGATCAAAATTGCTTAGATCAGAGTGAGATAGTCAGAGATAGTGCAGAGGTTTCTCAGGAAGGGAAATAACATTATATTGTTTCATGTTCTTGACTTAATGCAATATACCAATAGCAAGATTTTTAGCTGAGGCTTTCCCCAGATATATCTTTGCATTATGCGATTGAAATTCTTTCTCTTTCTTGTTCATGTGATTGTGTGATCATAATTGGTTTCCATAATTTGTAGAATTGATTCAGTATTTTATTTTAGCATATAACAAGATCAATTGAATATCTCGGTGGATTTTCTAAAATTTATGAATTGGTAGTTGTTTGATGAAGAATAACACTAATAACCTAAGTAAAATAAGATCCTAATGTAAAGAACTAAAAAACACTCACAAGCAGTTACTAATATAAGAGAAATCAGATAATTACTATGTCCTAGATTTCTCAACAACTGGAAGATATAGAGTATAACAAATGTTGTCCTTTTGTGCTAGTATTATCCTTAGTGTCTTAAGCCAATGTAGTTTCCTCCCCTCTCATGGCTCTACTTGATTTGAATGTGTTAGTTCCCATAGTTAAATTCAACACACATGGAGTTTATTTTTTCATCCATATAGCTTAATTATTTGGAATGAAAGCTAAGTGTTGTATATACAAAGATATTTTCTATAAAAAATTTACATACAAAACCCCTTGTAATTTTGGTTTTTGGTCTTGGTTATGGTAACATAAAAAAAATAGGCCTTTCGTAAGAAAGTAAATGGGAAAATGGCTCTCCATATTTTAATATGTAATATTGTACTAACATAGTTTTTTATAATACAATTTACAAATTATTATTAAAAAAATCATAGATATCACAAATATCCAATTGCTTGTCCTCCAAAAAGGATTCAGGGATTTATTTTCATTAAAATTTCAGTGGTTCTAAAATTTACAAAAATTAAGAGCCCTTTCTCATGGGTGCTCCTTGCTATATATCTTTTGAGATCACTATTGGGCCTTGAAATTGCCATTTACTTCCATTACATTTTCACTTATATTTCCATATTATCACCTTCACTCCACCTCCATTTCATTACATTTACCTTACCATTATCATTATTGGGTTACATTCATGTTTTTCCAAACTTTATTAATTCCTAGTATTTTTAAGTGAATTTGTGGTTAAAAATTAGAAAATAATATGCATATACTTATACCTAACAAGTGGAATGAGATTCTTGCCATGTGTAGGTCAAAAAGAAGCTTTCAAAAGACCCTTATGTGGCATCCTAAGGCCAAATTCGAATTTGAATGGAGATCATGGGATCATAAGGATATGTGTCTCATTTCCTATTTTTATTGTAACTCTAAGAAGACATGTGCCTTATCACTTCCTTTTTGGATTGTAACTCTAGAGATATAGGGAAAGATTCATGGATTCTCATTAATGAGATAGCTTCTCATCTTTTTGCATAAATAGGGGAAGCTTTATCCTATCATGTCATGTGTAAAGTTGGAGTTATGCTCAAGATTTGAATAAAGAATTAGATTGTGGCACCTTAATCATGGGTGTTCTTTCACTTTGACTTGGTTTTTCTTACATATGGAGCATCTCGACTTACCATCTCTCATACTTTTGGATCGTCCATATAGAATGTGTGAGATTTATTTGCTTTCATAGATTAAGATTTATTTTCTTTCTTAGTATTAGTTTTAGAATGAATGTGTAATCTTTTCTTTCCTAGAACATCTCAAGAAAGTAGATTCTTCTATTTTTCAATTGGATTATGTTTGAGGCAATAGAGCTCATAGTTGTTTAGTTTATTTTCATGTTATTATACTTCTTTCCTAGAACATATGCTCAGTTAAATATATAATTGAATGCTCCTAAATATCATACCAAGAAGGTGACTCTATCATACTTCCAAATTGGATGCTTAACTATTTAACCTATGCAATAATTGAGTTTTCCATTGCATGCCTTTATACTGCTTTCCTAGATTAGATCCTCAGTTAAATGTATAATTTAATGCTCCTAAAGATCATACCAAGAAGGTGACTCTATCATACTTCCAAATTTGATGCTTGAGTATTTAACCTATGCAATAATTAAGTTTTTCTTTACATGCTTTGAAATGCTTTCTTAGATTAAAATTTCAATTCCTGCAATTGTGATTACGCACACTATATTTTCTTTTGATTGTCTTCTTTCTTTTCGTTACTTGATTTCATAGGTTAGTTGAATTTAATTTTCATTATTTGATTTCTTAGATTAGATGAATTTGTTTTCATTATTTTATAGTTGATTGATCTAAACTGAAAGTTAATTTCTAGCATATACAATGCATGCATGCTTCACAAGTTTACGAAACCCCCAGGTTGACAATTAAATGACAGGAAATTATTTTACCCAACAATCACATCTACTTTTTGTGATTTATTAGCTTTCAAATGGTATGTTAATTTCAAAACTCAGGGATAAATTCCCTCCTTTGACAATCTCCCTCATCCAGAAAATACCCTTTTTTCCCTTGGAAGAATTTAATTTTGTCAACGAAAAATATTATTGTTAATGGAAAACCCACAAGTGCACAAAATTATAGGTCGGCTTAAAGTCATATTTGGGTCTCCAAAGAAGCATATAATACACATCCAGGCAACCTCATTTGGACATCATCTTCACACATCACATATTCTCTCTCTTGATCTGATTGGTTTGTACAAGTATGAAATTGCAGGGTCTGAGTTCACATGTCCTAGGAGGAGAGAGAAATTTTTGTTTTGGTGTGTTGACTTATGTTTAGGGATTTCTTAAACATCATTGATTGTGGATATTTTGATTATGTTTGACCGAAATTTTGATCTAATTGGGAGGCCAAGTTGACTAAAGATTTCATTGAATTTTTATGAGCAATTTTGACCAGCGTTGATTGAATTTCTACAACTAGGGTTTCTGCCAGTCAAAGGTTTGACTTTGAATGATTTTTGGGAGGATTTTGTTGACTGTTTCAACCTAGTTTGACCAATTTTGGAATGGTGGATTTGATGCTACTTTGACCGAATATTTTGAAGGATAGTTTTCCATTGACCATTGACCATTATTGGCTCCTATTGCTACTATTGAATTTTATCATAATTACAAATTTGACTTGTTGACCATATTTGACTTTGAGGATTATCTCTTGGATATTTTTTTATTGGTTTCTTAAATAGTCAAAATTGTTGACCTTTGACTTGTTGTTGATGAATTGGAACACTGTACTTCTCTGCTCAACATTTGATGACAATGTAATAAAAGATGAATGAAAGAGTTTCCCCCCTTGTGGGGTTTTTCCATGGTCTTTGACCAAATATTGTGTCTCTTGTCATTTATCTTATTTATATTCTATTGCATCTTAGATGTATTGTTCTATATACAATTTCTCATTATTATTAGAAGATTAATTTTGTTAAAAATAATTTCTAATTGAAGAAAGAATTGCTCTAAGTGATTGAAATAACATAGAACAATGGAAAATTAACATGGTATCTGAACTAAGGTGAAGACAAGCCCAAGGATAAAAGAGACTAAAGAAATCAACTTTGAAGCAATCATCTTTGGAAGAAGATGAAGGAGCCTATTTGACTTGGTCACGATGTCCACATATTACTTCAAGGATTCTGAGAAGTTAGGTGACTCATCAAATTTTACTGCTTGGAAGATCAGGTTGGAAGTGATACTAGATGAAGATGATGTCTTGGAATATGTGGGAGGAAAAGTACTTGAGCCACCAGAAAATGCTCCTTTTTATGCCAAGACCAAGTATAAGCAAGGTGAGATTAAAACCAAGAAAATTCTTATTCATTCCTTGAAAGATCATTTTCTTACTTATGTTGGAAAATTCATTAAGTATAAGTACATTTATGATAAGATAGTTGGAATGTATGAGATCAACAATTTGAATCATATCCTCTCATTTAAGAATTAACTCAAGGACTTGAAGCTAAACAAGGGGGAATTTGTGAAATCCTATGCCATGAGGGTATCCCAACTAAGGGATAAATTGCAGATTGATGGAGAGCCTATATATAACATAGAGCTAGTGCTTGTTACTCTTCAAGGTCTTCCTTGTATTTGGGAAACCTTCATTACTGCTTTAATAAACAATGATAAATTCTCGTCATTTGATGAACTCATTGGCAGGTGCGGTAAAGAAGAATCTAATAGGATCTTTAGAGGGAAGATTTAAAAGCATGAAGAAGGATAGCCCTCTGCATTTTCTACACAATAAAAGAAGAGGAAAGGAATAGGAAGACCATCTAACTCTAGAAATCTTGCTTTAGACTCTAGGAATTCCAATAGAAAATTCAAAAAGTAATTTTCAAAAGTTGAATTCTACAACTACCATAAGCATGGTCACTATGCCCGAGATTACCTCGAAAAGAGAGATTATCCAAGGTGTAGCCATGGCTTCAATAACAATAGGTTTACTAATAGAATACAAGGCGATGATAGAAGAAGTAGAGATGATAGAAGAATAATAGATGCTCTTGATGATCGTGAAGAAGGATGCCATCTGCAAAAGAGATCAAGGAACTCAAGGTATGAAAATAATGTAGCTGCTACTCAATCTGAATTTATTCTTATTTGTTCTCATTCTAGTTCCTCTCCTCTAGATTCATATGATAGTTGGTTGGTAGATAGTGGGGCTTCTAGAAATTTCTTTGGGCAGAAGTAAGTCCTCTCAATTCTGGTTGAGAGGGAGTCTAATTTAAATATCATTCTTGGAGACAACTCCACTTATCCTGTGAAGGGATTTGGTTTTGTTAAATATCATTTTGAATTTTTGGAATCCGTTCTTCTCTATGATATTATATATGTTCTAGGACTAAATAATAACCTAATATCTATATCTACCTTGGAAGACAAAGGGATGAGAGTAGCCTTCATAAAAGGAAATCTCCTCACATGACCTAAAAAATCTTCCATGAGGGATGCTTTCACCTTGGAATCTATAATTGAAGGACTATATAGAGTTAATGGAAGACCACAATGAGATATGTCCATTATATCAATCATGAAAGTGAGCTATGACACTGAAGGTTGCCAAATCTACATTATGAAACCATTATTAAAGTAAGAAATTTGATTTCTAGGATACCTGATGTTCAAGCTAGTCATGAAGGAGTATGTCTGAGATGTGTCAGTGGAAAGAAGTCAAGGGGGCCATTCCCCTCTAGAAAAATTAGAACCAATGATATTATACAACTCCCTTAGTTTCTACCTATTTTACATAATATTTATTGATGAATTCTCCAAGAAAACATGGATATTCTATTTAGAGAACAAGGTTGCATAATTTGACATGTTCAAGGATTTCAAAGCACTATTAGAGAGTAAAACAAGGAAGAGAATAAAAGTTTTTAGGTTTTACAATGGTGGATAATATACTTCAAATGAGTTTGTTGAATTTTGCAAAAAGGATGGAATCAAGAAAGAGACTATCATAATGTATAATCCCAAGCAGAATGGTGTGTTTGAAATAAATAATAGTCCCATCATGGAAGTTGCGAAAGATATGCAACATGATAAAAATTTGTCGGACTTCCTTTCGGGAGAAGCTACAAATACAACGATCTATGTTCAAAATAGGACTCCTCATCTAACATTGGGTGACAATACTCCTAGAGAAGCATTCACTGGTGTGGAGCTTCATATTGTTAATCTAAGAGTTGTTGACTTCCCCCTATACTTTCATGTGCCGAAGGAAAAGAGAAACAAGCTGGAAGCCACTAGAAAGAAAGATACATTTGTTGGATATTGTGAAAATTATAAAGCCTTTAGAATATATGTGTCTGGTCAAAGGAAAATCGAGTTTAGCAAGGATGTAACTTTTGATGAAGATGCTTCCTTTGGAAAAGAAAAACTTTCTTCACCTCGTCCCATTGAAATAAGGATGATGACATGGACATACTAGAAGATCCTTCTATGCCAAAATATGATAAGGATAATTGTTGATGATCCCATGGAGCCTATAGACCCCTTAGATTCTCCTCCAAGTGATCCCCCTAAAAAAGAGGCCCCTTTGGCTTTGCCATACTTTACAGGATGCTAAAAGACATGCCGCTGCTAGGGATACCTTTAGAGAAAGCATGAATCCATGCCGATACTAGGGGTATGTTGTTGCTATGACCTCCATCATACTGGCTAAGCCTACCACTTTTGAAGAAGAAATGAAAAATAAAGTTTGGAAGGATGCCACGACTGGAGAGTATGAATCCATTATGAAGAATGTTGTGTGGGATGTTGTTCCAAGACCCAACGGAAATTCTATCGTGGCCTCGAAATGGATGTACAAAATCAAGAATGGAGCTGACAGAAGTATTGAGAAATATAAAGCGAGGTTAATGGATAGAGGTTTCTCCCAAAAAGAGGTATAATATTACGATAACATATTTTCACCCATTTCCCGCTACACCACCATTAGATCGATTATTTACCTTGTTTCCAGTCAAGGATGGACTCTTCACCAAATGGATGTGAAGACTGCATTTCTTCATGGCATACTACAAGAAGAGGTATTCACTGAGAAACCACTAGGCTTTGAAGTTCAAGATAGGAAGGTTCATATTTGTAGGTTGAATAATGAATTTTATGGCTTGAAGAAAGGCGCCAGAGCTTGTGATGCCCACATTGATAGTTACACGCTGAAGTTTGGATTCATGAGAAGCAATGCTGACCCGAAACTCTACTTCAAAGTGGTCCAAGGAGTACCTCTCATTTTGGTTTTATATGTTGATGATTTATTCTTGATAGGTAGTGAGCCTCTTATGCTCGAGTGTAAGAGGGAGTTGGAATTTGAATTTGAAATTAAATACATCAGTTTCATGCATCATTTCCTGGGCTTAGAGGTGTGGAAAAGAACTGGTGATATTTTCCTTTCTTAGGGAAAATATCTCATGAAACTATTGGAAATATTTGAAATGGTAGAATGCAAGTACATGACCACATCGATGGAGATGAATTTCAAGAAGTTATGTGGAGATGTTATTGGACCTAACTTAGAAAATCCAGTAGAGTATCGATAGTTGATTAGGGAATTAATGTTCCTTGTGAACACCTGCCCGAACATATTTTTTGAAGTTAACACTTTGAGTTAGTTCATGACTGAGTCTCTTCAAGCACACTGGATTGCTTCCAAGCACGTGCTGAGATATTTTCATGAGATGATTAATTTTGGTCTGAGATATATTGCTAGAGATGCGAGCATATATGGATACACTAATGCTGAATGGGACGGAAATTTTATTGACATGAAAAACACATCAGGGTGTTACTTAAGTTTGGGGTCTTTCATGATATATTGGATGAGTAGGAAGAAAAATTACATGGCTTTGAGTACGAGCTAGGTAGATTATATTGTTGCTAGCATGGATAACTGTGAGGTAGTTTGGTTAACGGAGCTATTTGGAGAGTTGTTTGAGTAGGTTTTGGATACAACAGTGATATATTATGTCAACAAGAGTGGGATCCGATTAGTAGAGAATCCCATATTTCATGAAAATTACAAGCATATTGAGATCATGTATCAATATATATGAGACATGGTTTAGAGAGGAGCCATGACACTCCATCATATTTCGATTGATGAATAGATAAAAAACATACTCACCAAGGCTTTGCTGAAAGGGATGTTCTTGGCCTTCAGAGAGAAACTTGGAATGATGAATGGGACCCTCCCGAGTAAAGGGCCTGGTTGATCAAGGAAACTGAGCTATGCTCTTGTTGAATTCCAAAAAGAAATTGCAGCACACACACTAGTGTGGGACCAATAGGTCCTAGCAACACACACACTCATGTGAGCCAAAGTAATTAATTAATTTGGAATTATGTCTAATTTAATTTTGCCTTAATTAAATTGGACAATAAATGTAACCTTATCTCATGATCACTTGTAATAGTTAATTGAGTGTGATTAACTTAGTTAGCTCATGTATTTCGAGTTGAAGGTGGTCGGTGAGGCATGCAGAGTAATTCTATTAGTTATGGAGTTTGAATTGCAGTTGGTGCATTAGTTTATTGCATGAGTAATTAGTTAACTCAGTTAGGTGAGTTAGAGTCAGTTGAAATAGTTTTAATTTTTTTTTGTACTAGTGAGAGATCAAGTGAATTAAATATTATTTAATTCACAATCAATGATCTGCCATGCAACTGAAGATTTAGTATTAATGGTTGCATGCATGTCAGTTCCAATGGAGACCCAATTGAGACAAAGGTGAAAGGGAGGTTAACTATCAGTTGTGTGATTAGTAGGTTGCTTGTATGCAACCAGACATCCATTGGAGTGCCCATGATCCTTGCACAGTTTAGGAAGGCCAAAATTCATAAAGAATAGGGATTGCATTCATCAGGAATTTCTCAAGCAATTCAAGTTGTTTAGAGGCTGATAATTGGCTAAGTGTTGGTCAGTTTTGTCCAGGATAGTGTGAGACAGTTAGTAGAGTGCAGGAGACTCCTGTGAGAAGAGTGCATTGTAATTGTTTCATAATTCCATAGTTAATATACAATAGAAGATAGAGGGGTTTTGAGTATGAAGCTTTCCCCAGGAAATTATTTGTGTTGTGGTTTGATTTTATTTTTTCTTTGCTTCATGTGATTGGCGATTGTGTTAAATTTCCGCAATTTATTTGTAGAAGAAATTTAGTATCTATCTTTAGTACATTGTTAGATCAGATTGAATCCATTGATATACATATGTTTGTATAATTTCTACATGGTATCAGAGAACATGAAATCACTATAGTGGAGGAGAAGCTGGGTTTGTGACTGAATAGAATTCGAATTTTCAAAAGAAATTATTGGTGCAACATGCGATTCAGGTTCGAAATGGCTTTCAATGGCTTGAGATTGGAGTATGCACTCAAGGGTAGCTCTAACTATATTTCCTGGAAAGAAAGGATGGAGGTAGTATTGGAGGACAATGGGTTGAAATAATTCATTGAAAATGATGTTCCCAAACCTACTGTAATAGATGTTGCAAATATTGATGCCTAGAAAAAGAAGGTTGCAAAGGCGTGGAGGATCTTATTAGAGGGAGTACGAGACCACATTGTCTCAAGTATCCATGTAAAAGCAACACCATATGAAATGTGGAAAGATTTGACAGATTTATTTCAGATCAGCAGTGATCATAGAAAATTGGCACTTAAGGATAAATTCAGGAAGATCAAAATGGAGAAAGGTGACTCCATGCCGAAATATTTAACAAAGTTTGTCCAATGTCGGGATGAACTTGGGAGTGTCGGCATTACTGTCGTTGATGATGATTTGGTGAGCCTAGCTCTTCTACGACTTCCCAATAGTTGGCATAGTTATTAGGACTCTATCAATGGAAGGGAAAAGCTACAAGATTGGGAACGACTTTGGTCGGATTTGGTGCAAGAAGAATACAAGTGGAATACCAGAGATGTATCTTCATCTAAGAATGAAGATGAAGAATATTGTGCTTTGGTTTCCAAGGCGAAGAAGGGGAAAGGAAATAAATTCCATTCCAAATCTGAGTCCTATAAATATGGAAAGAAGCGCAACATGTTCAAAGCAAAGTGTTTTCACTATCATGAGCATGGAAATTATGCCACTAATTGTCCACAAAAGAAGAAGAACAAGAAGTCTTCAAGATCTGCAGCCGGTGAGGCTTTGGCCCCGCAATTTGAGCTTGACGTCTTGCTCATTGCATTCATGGTTTCAAGTGCAATGGGATCGGTGTGGTACTTGGATAGTGGTGCTTCCTTTCACATGACGAGAGACAAAGAAATTTTCAGTAGCTTGGAGGAGAAGGACCTCCATATGCATATCAAAATGGGTGATGACAGGCGGTACAATGCTACCAGTATTGGTACCATTAGCTTCTATAGACATTCAGGTAAACCCTTTCAATTAAAATATGTAATGCATGTACCCAACTTGAAGAAAAATTTAGTCTCAGTTGCAATGTTGGAGGATAGAGGCTATGATTTTGTTTTCAGTGAAGGAAAATATTTCCCTTGACACAAAACAACAGGACAATCCAAGAAGATTGGGATTTGAGTTAAGAATATCTATAAGCTTGATGTAGATGGTTGCGCAACATTGACGGGTAAGACGAACAAATTGGTGGGACGGGATGAGGGTGAGTTATGGCAGATGAGATTCGGCCATCTTCACCATGGAGCCTTGAAGGTCATGCAACATATTTCTATGGGTCTTCCCAAGGGTACACTTGCGCAGTCAAACACATGCAAGGGATGTACTATGGGGAAGTATGCAAAGGCCACTTTTCATGAAAAGGAAAACCAAGATTCGAAAATCCTTGAGAGAGTTCACTCAAACGTGTGTGGACCATTCTCTACTACTTCGACAGCAAATCATAAGCACTATGTGATATTTGTTGATGAATTTTATCGAAAGTGTTGGATATAATTCATGCATAAGAAAGATAAAACATTCTCAAACTTTCTTGAGTTCAAAGCACTGGTGGAGAAAGACACGGGGAAGCATGTGAAGGATATTAGGAGCGACAATGGTGGTGAGTACATCTCCAATGAATTCAAGAACTTTTGCAGCAAAGAAATAATTCAGAGAGAACTGATTGCGCCTCATAACCCACAACAAAATGGGGTTGCAGAAAGAAATAACAAAACAATTGTGGGTGCATCACGAGTGATGTTGCATGATCAAGGCCTACCATTGCATCTATGGGTAGAGGCATGCAACACAACGGTATTTGTGCAAAACTATTGTCCTCATCGGATACTTGGCATGAGTACACGAGAAGAGGATTTTACTGGTAAGAAAATTGATGTTTCACATTTTAATATTTTTGGCTCATCTGTTTATGTGCATGTGACCAAAAACGTTAGGAAGAAGCTAGAACCAACAACTGAGATTGGGATATTTTTGGGGTACACTGAAACTCCCCACAACTATCAGGTGTATTTTCCAAACAAAAGAATGATTGTTGTGCGACGGGATATAATATTTGATGAGGAGAAATCCATGCGATTTTCCCTTGAGAAAGATTTGGATTTGCATGCAAAGGAGGAACTCTTGGTTCCAAAGAATGAACCTTAAGATGTGGAGCAGCCACATGCAAAGGATCATGGAGTGGCAGAAAACACTCATGTAGAGCCATCTACCAGAAATGGTAGAAGGCACACCACGGAAGTTGATAGATTGAGAATTGATGCAGCAGAGAATGTAGGAGCCCCTACTTCACTACACAAACAGAGACAATCTCCAAACATATTTAATTGATACATGGCTCTTATGAGCAAGTGTATTGTGACATAACCATATTCCTTTCAAGAGGCAGTGCATCAACCAATTTGGGTTGATGCTATGGTAGAGGAGTATGACTCCATCGTCAAGAACAATGCATGGGAGATTGTCCCAAGACCGTTTGGTAAATCAGTGGTTGGATCTAGATGGATCTATAAGGTGAAGCAAGTTGCTGATGGGAGTGTGGAGAAGTACAAGGCCAAATTTGTGGCTCAAGAATTCTTACAAGTTGAGGGGATCGACTATGATGAGAATTTCACACCATTCGCGAGGTACTCTTCCATTAGCTCTATCCTTGCACTCTCAATGCAGATGGGGTGGCGCATTCATTAGATGGATGTGAAAATTGCGCTTCTCAATGGATTTATTGAGGAAGAAGTGTACATAGAGTAGCCGAAGGTTTCGAGATCTTTGATAGTGAGTCACATGTGTGTCGACTCAAGAGAGCATTGTATGGCCTGAAGCAAGCACCTCGTGCTTGGTACACTCATATTGACAGCTATTTCATCGGGTTAGGCTTCATCAAAAGTGAAGATGATGCAAACCTGTACCATATTGTGGTTGATGGTAAGATCTTGATTATCGTACTTTATGTTGATGATCTAATTTTGACAGGTGATGAGCAGCTGATAAACTCATGCAAGGAGGATCTTGCAAGGGAGTTTGAAATGAAGGACATGGGACTCCTTCACTATTTCCTTGGTTTAGAAATATGATAGCGAGATAGTGAACTTTTTGTTTCTCAAGGAAAGTATGCCAAAGAGATACTCGATAAGTTTCACATGGAGAGCTGTAAACCCATGGACACTCCTCTTCTAGTAAATTGGAGAAAAGAGGATGCTACTTCAGGAGAAGTAGTGGACGCTTTTATCTACATGCAGTTAGTGGGTTCACTGATTTACTTGGTGAACACTAGACCAGATATTTGCTACGCAGTTAACCAGCTGAGTCAAGCTATGGTTAAGCCGACCAATATCTTTTGGAAGGCGGGGAAGCATGTCTTGATATATATCAAGGGCACTACAGAGTATGGATTATGGTACAGACGGACAGAGGGAGTGAAGCTTCAAGGCTTCACGGATCTAGATTGGGCATGCAGTCCATCAGATAGAAAGAGCACATCAGGAGGGATCTTCAACATAGGATCGACAACAACTTCTTGGTACAACAGGAAGCAATGATCTGTGGCACTCAGTTCAGATGAGGCAGAGTACATGGCAACAATTCAATCTGCATGTGAGGCCATCTGGATGAGAAAGATCCTAGTTGGTTTGTTTGGTTCTCAGATGGATCCAACAGTGATACATTGTGATAACTAGAGTTGCATTAAACTCTCGGTTAATCTAGTGTTTCATGATAGGTCCAAGCACATATAAATCCGGTACCACCATCTCATAGATTGTGTTCAGAGGCACATAATTTTACTACATTACATTCCCACGGAAGATCAGGATGCAGATATTTTGACAAAGGTGCCCACGAGGAGAAAATTCGAATACCATAGAGGCAAGATCGGTGTGGCAAATAATCCCTTTCTTGTTGAGAGGGAGTGTTGAAGTCCAAAAATAAATTGTATCACACACACTAGTGTGGTACCAATAGGTCCTAGCAGCACACACACTGGTGTGAGCCAAATTAATTAATTAATTTGGTGCAGTGTCTAATTTAATTTTCCCTTAATTAAATTGGATAATAAATGTAATCCTATGTCATGATCACTTGTAATAGTTAACTGAGTGTGATAAACACATTTAGCTCATGTATTTCGAGTTGAGGGTGGTTGGTGAGGCATGCAAAGTAATTCTATTAGTTATGGAGTTCGAATTGCAGTTGATGCATTAGTTTAATGCATGAGTAATTAGTTAACTCAGTTAGGTGAGTTAGAGTCAGTTAAACTAGTTGTAACTGTTTGTTGCACTAGTGAGAGATCAAGTGAATTAAATATTATTTAATTCAAAATCATTGATTTGCCATGCAAATGATGATTTACTATTAATAGCCACATGCATGTCAATTCCAGTGGAGACCCAGTTGAGACAAAGGTGAAAGGGAGGTTAACTATCAATTGTGTGATTAGTAGGTTACTTTCATGCAACCAGACATCCATTGGAGTGCCTATGATCCTTGCACAGTTTAGGAAGGCCAAAATTCCTAAAGAATAGGGATTGCATTCATCGGGAATTGCACAAGCAAGGCAGCCTGTTTAGAGGCTGAGAATTGGCTAAGTGTTGGTCAGTTTCGTCCAGGACAGTGTGAGACAATTAGAAGAGTGCAAGAGACTCTTATGAGAAGAGTGCATTGTAATTGTTTCATGATTCCATGGTTAATATACAATTGAATATAGAGGGGTTTTTAGTAGCAAGATTTCCCCATGAAATTATCTATGTTGTGTTTTCATTTGATTCTTTCGTTGCTTCATGTGATTGGAGATTGTATTTAATTTCCGCAATTGATTTTTAGAAGCGATTCAGTATCTAGATTTAGTACATTGTTAGATCGGATTGAATCCATTGATATACATATGTTTGTATAATTTCTACATCTCTTCCCCCCTGTCTAATCTCTCAGGGATAGGAATTAAGATGGAGAGCTCCTAGGGTTTAGGGAACTTTGGGCAATAAGATAGTCGTGATCCTTACCTAATGGTACCTAGTATCCTTAATATTTCATGACAATAGGATAGTTGAGATCCTTACCACATGGTAAGTAGTATCCGACCTATTTTCATCTTTGGACTTCACATAGTATACCCTAGTTGGCATCCTACTCTTAAGTTGGACTTGTTTGGATTTCCACCCATCTGGCCAATGTGTGAGGAAACTTGGGATAGTTGTAATCCTTACCATTTATTATAAGTGGTATCCTACCTAAGTGAGGGGATGAAAGTGTTCTACCACTAAATCTTAAGGGTAAATTTGGGAAGATCAACAAACAATAGGATAACTATGATCCTTACCTTCTATGGTAAGTAGTATCCTACATAGGATAGATGTGATCCTCACCTCACGGTAAGTAGTATCTTGCATATTGTCCTTGGATAGAGGGTAGTAGCTTGATCTCCCCTATGATGTAAAATTATTCTTATTTAGACTCAATATTGTTTATCAAATGAGAAAAGATGACATTTGATGAAGATGACGAGACATTTGAGATGAGACCTATCATGTAGTTGGAAATTTATCCCTAGCTGAGAGGGAGTGTTAATTTAGAAGCTCAGGGAAAAATTCCCTCCTTTCGACATCCTTCCTCACTTGGATAAAACCCTCTTTCCTTTGGAAATTTTTAATTTGGTCAAGGAAAAATAGTATTTTTAATGGAAAACCCACAAGTGCACAAAAGTACAGTTCAACCTAAAGTCATAATTGGGTCTACAAATATGCATATAAATACACATCATGGAAACATCATTTCGAAATCATCATTACAAATCACATATTATCTCTCTTGATCTGATCGGTTCATACAAGTCTAAAATTGCAGGGTTTGAGTTCACACGTGCAAGGAGGAGAGAGAAAATTATGTTTCAGTGCATTAACTTATGTTTAGGGACTATTTGACCAACATTGACCATGGAGATTTTGATTTTTTTTTTTACCAATATTTTGATTTGATTGGGAGGCCGACTTGATTGAAGGGTTGAGATTTTTTTTTTTTAATCAATGTTGACCAGCATTGACTAAAGTTCTGCAACTAGGGTTTCTGCAGGTCAAAGGGTTAACTATGACTAATTTCTGGGAGGATTATGTTGACTATTTTGACCAATTTTGAAAGGTGGAACTTGATTCTTCTTTGAATGAATATTTTGAAGGATATTTAACCATTAACCATTGACCATATAGGGATTTTTTGTTTCTGTTGACTTTGACCAAAATTACAAATTTGACTTGTTGACTAGATTTGACTTTGAGGCTCATCTTTTGGATATTTGTTGATTGTTTTCTTGAATATTTAAAGTTGTTGACCTTTGATTTGTTGTTGATGAATTGGAAAATTGTACCTCTTTGTTGAAAATTTGATAACAATCTAATAGAAGAAAAATTTTAAAGGGTTTTCCCCCTTATGGGGATTTTCTGTAGTCTTTGAACAAATCTTGTGTCTCTTGTCATTGATCTTGATTGTCTTCTATTACATCTTAGTAATATTTTTCTATCTACAATTGCTCATTATTATTGAAAGATTATTTTTGTTTAAAATTGACTGCTAATTGAATAAATAATTTGGCTACGTGATTGTAATAACATAGAACAATAAAAAATTAACATGGTATTTACAACTCTTTAACTTCCTAGTTTTGTCCTATTCTATTTTATACAATACATTGTAAGAAACTAAAAACAAAATTTATTCTCCTCCCTTATATTTATCTTGTAGACATACATCTTAGATGTAATGATAGGAGGAGATCATCAAAATTATTCTAAACAATAATTTTTCCAAGGTTACCATAAAATTAACTACATATCACATTGGTTTATTTAAGTTCCTTTTCAAATTAATAAAAAAAGAGCTTAGAAAATTATGTTCTCTTGCTAGAATGAAAATATTTTCTTTTAAACTTACTTTGGATACTCCTTGAGTCATGATCAGGGAGATCTCTATAGAATTCATGGATTCCTCTAGTTCTACAAATATTTGTTGCACTGTTGGTTGTGTATTTCCTAGATCCCGAATTTTGGGTAGCTTGTTCCTCTCAAAAAAATCTACCAAGGAATGAAGCCACTCATACCAGATGCAAAAGGATTTTTTTTTATATGTATTTCTCTATATTTCTTCCAATCCTTTGGGATTTTTCTATTGTTGCATAGTTTAGTCAATGCTCATTTTTTATCATCTGAGGAATTTTTGAAGGTGTATTTTAATTTAATTGCAACCACCTCTTCAGATCATCAATATCTATGCACACTTCTATCGTATCACTATTCCATTTTTTTAATATTATGATATAATTCCAAGAGCTCAATAGCTATATCTTGGAATTCCTACAAATAAGGACATACTTACTTTACTAGATTCACATAGTTCTTTGTGTTCTTTGTTAGTGCATGCTTTGTATACATCTATTTATTTGAACAAGTCTCTAATATATTGCTTCTAGTCCTATGTAAATTCCACATTGGTGGAGGCTATGGATATGGGATCCTCACAAACATATTCAACAATGGTGCTTTCATAGTGATTAAGAGTGTAAGAATTTCATAAAAGGGAAATATTTTTGTGGCTTATTGACTTTAACACCCCCTCCCATCCATTTTTACTATCTCGGGTTGTGAGAGGTGTTTATCATTTAACCCAACCCTCAAGGTCTATTTTGAATATGAGGTTACAATTTTTTATTTTTTTTCATATTCGTGAAAACTCAAACCAAATACTACCCTCACATTCAAATCATCAAGAGATTTCCAATGATATAAATTTTATCTCAAATTCAACTCTTGGATTAAGAGTTATGCCCATATGAAGTTTAGCCAATCATATTAGGCCACGTTAGCATTGAGTTTCCACATGGAACTTCCACATCAGCTCAAGTGCAAGGCCTACTGAGGCCTTCCCCATTATGCTTTGCAACATTTCCCATTTACATATATTATTGGGTTCACAAATATTGTATTGGATTCACATAGATGGATTCTTGTTTCATACCCCCACAGTATCTCATGGCGGGCTAGGGGGGCTTAGGGTGAATGTAGGCTATTGACCAACCCTAAATGTGATCACATTTCTACGGAGTGACATCCTTTTAAATGTGGGACCCTTGGTGGGAAAACCCACATTAGATACCCCTCCTCCCATTAACTCATGATGGAAAAGGGGGGCCCTATAGTGAATAAGGGTATTTGATCTAGCCATGATTCAATTATAACAACAAGGAAAAGACCTTCTAGCATAGGTTTTTGCGAAAGCCCCTATACAAATAGCCCAAAAATATGTTTGTAGAGGAGGTGGGTGAGGGGATGTTTTAATAGATTTTTTTTGGACAGTGCGTCTACAATCTACAAAGGCATTGGTGCTTTAATATTCATACAATCACTAGTGCCAGATAGAACATGGTGCATCGTGGAAAATTTACTCTTATAAAATAAAAAAACACAGTGCACTAAATAACACAATGCACCAGTGCTTGAATAATCAATAGCACCAAAAAAATGAGACTTTTAAAAATTGTCGGTGTTATATACACTCGCAGCACCAATACCCTTAATGTAATATAAAGTCCCAGTGCATACCAAGAAGGAGCATCGCTATAGTTTTTAAATTTCAGAAAAATGTGGTGTTATTTTTTAATGATGCATCGACGAGGTACATGTACTAAAATCCCCTAGGGAATCTTCTAAAGAGCACCACTAGGTGGTTTTTAATTTAAAAAAAAAAAGAACAGTGTTGTAGTCAAACAGAGAACTGGTGCAGTACCTGTATTATAAATACCTAAGGAATCTTAACAACAACATCACTATATATTTTTTAATTAAAAACAAAAGTGATGCTCATGGATATCTTCCCCACTAGTGTGGTTGTAGTAACACACCGTAGGAGGGTTCAATAAAAAAAACCCTCCCAACTATAAATTTTTTTTTATCATGTACAGTGTTGAAGAGCTCTGAAGCACCAGTGCGACTCTTGCCTCATGCAAGTGCCCTAACATAAATGCTTCTCTTGCTCATCATCCTTTCATACCATGCTCACTTCTTAACTTTCCAATTTTTTTCAAACTATGGTAAAAATTGTGGTTTTCCATTATGTGTCAACAATGCCTCCCTGACGACCAAATTTCCAGGTAATGTCTATGTTTCACTCTAATTTAATTTTGTAGTGGATTATAATTACAAATTAACTTAAAATTTATATTGTTTTGTTATTTTTTCCTTACACGGTGCACTCGATATGTTCGGCTTGCACAAATAGTGGTGCACCCTATCAATTTACATGGTGCGTCGTATTTTGGTGTGTGAACGTAACACACCGATATTGTTACAGTGTGTTTCGTAAATGTAAACAAATTGGGAAAGATAAAAATTTTACGTCGGTGCATTACACTCAATGTGTTTATATTTACCAAACACACCAAAAAAGTAATATTTAAAAATATAGCCAATGATTGGTGCGTTCGATAACCTGGACGTTTCGTACCGGTGCAAAAGCGTTATGCGTGCACAATGGTGCATAAGTGTGATGCACTATGATGAAAAATTAAATTTGTGAACAAAAAATGGTGTGGCATATGTATGTGCACATGAATACCAGTGCACTTGTGTTTGACAATGCACTGGAGCGAGTGCATGTTTGTGTTTTGGGCGCACCGATGATTTTTTTATTTTAATTGAAAGCCATGTTTCCATATTTATTAATAAAATTTTCATTTAATAAAAATATGTATTTTATATATGAGGCTATTGTATTTTATATGTCAATCATGTAGTAGAGATGTCATTAAAGGGAGTAGGAGAAAATGGCGGATCCATACAATATGGTTCGACCGTGGGAGTCCAAAGAGAAGAAGAAGGATTTATACCCTCGCCCTATTACTGCAGCGACCCAAGCGATATTAAGGAATGTAGGCCTCCTCAAGTACTATGGGGAGGATACATCCCTAAAGGTGCATTATGTCTTATTAGCACATCTGATCCACCGATGGAGTACTCAAGAGTAGGGTTTCTATGTTGGTTCTAGGGAGTGGTATAGGCCTCTAAGGTGGAAATATAATTTATCATTGACATATCCAGGAGAGGGGAGGATTTTACTTATTTCCCTGATGTCCCCCATGGGGTTGCAACTAAGACTCATATTGCCTACACTAAAAGATATGTCGAGCCTCATGCAATATGTTTAGCAGATTTTCAAGTGTGTGGTTGACAACTATGGATTTTTTCTTTTGTTGCACAAGAGGTTAGGTGCCTCTCGTTAGTAGTCACCACCATTGCACACTCTAGTAGTGATGGGAAACAAATTATTTTCCCTCTTTTTATTATGTCGATTCTTTGATTTAGGCACCACGTTGTATCAGATGGTCTACCATTTTTTTAGGAAATTTTGTATGGCTTTAGATAGATGTCATGCATTGAGACATGGGAGGGAGACCTTCCCTTTCACTTGAGAGATTTTTATTTTTATTTTTTGAGAGGTTTCTAGATTCGAAGCCTACATTTGACTAAGGTTGATCACTGAGGTCCATATGTGCATTTGTGGGAAAATGATGCCCAAGAGGGGCCTGCTGGAGTATCTGACCAGGATTTCTACCGAGGCAATGGCACTATTCTCTAGTGAGGATGATCATGTGTTTGTCGCGTTGAAATTTCCGTACACGGGGATTGATTGGATAAATTGTACCAACATCCTCTTCAAACCATTTGAGCCTCTAGATGTTAGAGGTAATATCATTGTTTTCTTTAAATTAATCTAGTTTCATTTTATTGTTTTAAATAATTAAAATAAAATTTATTCTAGCACGTTCTTTAACTTGTTTTATTAAAATGTTTAATGAAATTGTCTAGTTATTGTTTTGTACTATATATTTTGTAGACATCAACACATTCGATGGGGACATGCATCCTCCCCCTCCTGATCGAGGAGATGAGGATATGGACAAGACCCAAGAGGGTAAGGCACATCCTAAGGGGGTTGTAGGCATCTGGGCCCATAGGGTTGGTCTGCGATTTCAGATGGACTATTATGACAGATTGGCCAGAGTTTTGGTTGAGGAGGGAGTCCACCCTGTGAGAGCTCAAGATATTAGCTCATATTCTCGGTTCATGGATCTCTATATGGATTTTCCACGTGCGATGATGTCTCTTATGCGTCATATCGTCATATCTAATAAGGTACTACCAATGATGAAGGATCTAGGGCATGCAATGACAAATACATCAGATGAGGGTGATGATCATGATGATGTGGCCGATGATCATGATCACGATGATGATAGTGGTGATCATGATAATGATAATGAGGGTGGTGATCATGATGCTTTTGGCAGTACTACCCCATCAAAAAATGGTCATTAGTTGCCTGATCATGAGATGCTAGGGCTAGAGTATGTGCCTTATGTTTCTCATGAAAGAGCAAACCAACCACCTCCTCCTCCACCTCAAAGTTCACTAAACCACGTTGAGGTAGTAGTTGAACATCCATCATCTTCTGCTACAGACCAACTAGCTCCTCCACCTCAAATTTTGACAAACATTGAGGCAATTGTTGATCATCCTTCATCTTCTACTACAGACTAGGAAACTGGAACTACTACGTTTGTTGTATCGGATATTTGATTGCATTTATTTGACTTGATGTAGTTATTTGACTTGCATATATATATATATATATATATATATATATATATATATATATATATATATATATATATATATATATATATATATATATATATATATATATATACGATGCATTTGTGTTAGAATTTATGTACTTAATTTATATGTTGGTGTTGATGTGTATATTTTTAGGTGATGTTAGATATATTCATTTAATGTGCTTGCAGATAGATGTGTATGTGATAGCAGTTATTTGACATGAGATGTATATTAATTTAAGGATATATGTGGTGATGATGTTAGATTACAATTTTTTTTTAGATGTGATCACAATGATGATGCCTTGTTAGATTATTAGAGTTGTGTTCTAACTAATGACATTTATATGTGCTAGAGGTGTATATAATTAGATGATGGTAATGAATTCAAATGTGTATCTTAAATGATGTAAAATGTTCGTGTTTGTTAGATGCTTATCATCATGATGTTTATTTTTATGAAATAATATTTATTAGAGATTATGTATTGGTGAACATATATCAAATTATATATGAAATTGCAAGCAAAATGACTTATTTTTAAAAAAATGCAAAGATATTTTTTATAAATTACAAAGTTTAGTATGGTTGAAACTATGATTGTAAAATTACGATAAATATTATTCTATTTCTTAGATAGTTCATTGACATTCAATCTAACTTAACTAATAAAATATTTCAATACTCACATGGAAAAAATAATTAAAGGTAAAATAATTTAGTTAGTTCTTAATGAGACGAAAATGTGTAACTCATTCAATTTTTAATGTGGAATATTATTAATAATAAATTATTCAAAAATAAAATTTAACCAATTCAATATTGGTTTATAAAATTCAATCTATTGTTAAATTTAAAAAACTCAAGTCATAAATTTTATTTTTTATTTATTTTATTTTATTTTATTTTTATTTTTATTTATTTTTTTCTTTTTTTCTTCTTTTATTTATTTATTTATTTTATTTTTATTTTTTTTCAGTTAAAGTCTATTTTATATTATCATAGCGAAATTTACATCAAACAACAGCCTTTCTATGATACATCCAAGCAGCCCAGTAGGCAAAAAAGGCCAGAAGTGTCTCGGGTGCATGCCAAGGCATACAGTGCCATTGGTTATTATCGAAACAAAACTAAAAAACAAGTGGATACATAGCTTCATGGAGGTAGATTGAGAGAACCTGATGGTGGCCCAGCAAATAAACCAGCATGATTTTGCACATGGTGGTCAATATGCTCAACCTGGGTCTCTAGTGCTTGGAGGTGGTCATGAGAGTGCCTCAATTGACGATGCAAGCTCTCCAGAGCATCTAGAGTCTCTTTTTGCAGATGTTGAAATTCATTGACATAGGTGATGAGTTCATTAGGATCTTAATACCTTTGTTCCATCATAGTCTCTAGGTTGAGTTGGATTTGCTGAAGTTGAACTGTGGTTCCATCCAGGGTGGTCAGAGCTTCCACTTGCCAAGGTGACTGCACTGGAGAAACCACCATGGCAACCACCAAATGTTGGCTCTCGGTGAATTTTGAGTTTCAGCTTGGGTCCCCACTCGGCCTGGGTTCTTCCATCCCTCGACCAAATATTCCTATTCGCGCACAACCTCAATCGAGTGGCATGAGCTTAGCAACCCCGCTCTGGCTTTCCTCTGTGCTAAAACTCCAATTTTCGGCGGGTCGAGTAGCCCATAGTCCAGAACTGTTGTCCCCGAAGCCACCACTACCCATCTAGCCACCCGCTCCCAAACCAACACAAGAGACTGCCACCAAGCCGTCAGTGAATTCCTTGATTCTCTCGTAGGTAGAGATGGACCACCGCCCTCTGAAAGATGAAACCGCTAGAAAGCTAGGAGGGCCTCTGAGCCCGAACCAACACCGCATAGAGGTCGTCTCCTTTGTCTCTGCAATGTCGTCCTCCACTACAGACCGGAAGGACCACAGAAGCCATTCACCTAAAAACACCTTTCCCATTGGTAAGGCAAACACAATTGTCTTCTCGTCACCCTGCTGCTCCTCCAGCTCCTCGTTTCCAGGATCCCATAGGTCACAAAACCACCATCCCCAGTTCCCTGTCTCCCGCTTCTTCCACCACACCTCCTGTCTCAAAGCTCAAGCCGAAGCTTGAGATCCAACGCCGGTACATAGAGAGAAGCCGCCTCGCATGCATCCACCATCACCCAAACCTTCATACTGCTCGCCCAAACACCTGATAAGTGCACATCGTCTACCGTGAGACCTCACATCCCGGGGGATCATAACGTACAAGTGTGGGAGTTAATGACTCCTAGTGGCGCGTCGCGTCACTCTTGTCCGACCTGCGCTGCCAGCTCCCATATGTCCATTGGACATGACACCCACATCGGGGATAATTAATTTATACTTAATATAACTTAAAAATTTTGTTTTAAAAAAAAATTAATTTATTACTAAAGTTATGAGATTTTGAAGCAATTTAAATTTAATATTGATAGCAACTCTTACCAATTTAAATTAGAAATTTCTCTCTCTAACATGAAGATCAAGAATGTAAAATAAGGCTTGTGGAGTCACTTGTAGTTTGGTATTTTCTTTATTGGAAGTTCCCCCTTAAACAAGAAAGTGCACTTGTTTTCTACTAATAAAGATATAACATTTTGGTGCTATTTTGGTTCTTTATTTATTATTGTATTGGTTTAAATTTAACTCTTTTTAATAATAAATATGATTTAAATAATACAAAAATGATACTATATTATATTTAAACTTATTACAAATAATATATTTGATTATTTCTTAATGAACAACTCAAAAAATATTATTTTTTCCACATACTTATCATGATAGTCACTAAAATTCATGTTTTCACATTTCTCCTCGCTAATATTACATCATGCTCACAATGATAAAGACATATGTACTTGAAATATTTTATTTATAAATACATAAAAATAGATATTTATTTTACATAATCTAAATAGGAAAGAAAATGCATCACCAAGTCTATTTGAAAGTCAAACAAATGCCTCTTAATCACCATCACATTATTTATCATTTAATTCTTAGCCATAAATATTTATTAATTCAACTTTTATTTATAATTACCATTGAAAAGAAAAGTCAAAACTATTCCATTATCTTAAAACCTCTCATACATCCATGCAAGCCCATTTGTTTTTGTTATGGTCCATAAAAAAATGTAATCACCATTTTATACACACATAAGACCTCCTTTTAATTTACATAATGTTGCAAGAAGTGTAATTTAAATATACTAAACATGAATTTACCTCTCATGTCAAGAATTTTTACATATTAATACAAAATTTTTTCATTGTTGAAGTATTCATAGAGTTATCATTGTATGATGATTTATATTGATTTTGAACTAAACAAGAAGAGAAACCATGTGAACTAATTAATAAACCAATAAGTATATAAATCCAGACTTAATATTCAATGTTATTTCTAAATTCACTATTTTCTTCTCATTTTCCTATTTGAGAAGGATTGTAACCTTGAATTCTTATTATCATAGATATTGTATACAATTGGAATTACTTAGTTTTAAGTGTAAAAATGTTTCCACTGCAAAAAATGTGTAAAATCATTTGTGAATGTTACCAATTATATTATAAAATGCAAACAAGACGAATAAAAATAATAATTAGCTAATAAATAAAGAAAAACATACAACAATAGTATAAATGATGAAATAACACAAGTACATATCACTCTCCATCGTCATCACCCTGATTATCTTCCTTTTTTGGCATGATAACATTGTTATTCTAAAAAATATGTTTTGATCTAGGGTCGTGTCTTAATACAAACCACCAATCCCTATCCAACACATCTAGGTAAAAAAAACTTATTTGGAGTGTTTTGGGAAAACATAAGGCTCCCTAGATTAATGCCACATATTTCTAGAGTTTATAGATGTCAACCCACTATCTCAATATTCCTTTACATCATTCTGATCCAAGGTGTCCCGCCACTTGCACCTAAAAATAACACATTGGAATGAAGAGAAGTCCACTTGAATGATCTCTTGTATCTTTCCAACGTAACCTAACGTCCCCTACATTAGGTTTTGATTGCGGTGGCTAGCACGACTAGATTGATCAACCTCAACTTGCACTCCACAGTTTTGTGTCACGCATCCATTAGCAACAACCTCCGTGCGAAAATTTTGTCCATATGCCCACATAGATGGGAAAAAATGAACCTATAAATCACAATGTCATGTGTCTAATAACCTGAACATAATTAAAAATATAAAACATATATAGATGTTACAATTCAAAGGTGCAGTATGAAGTTAAAAATTTATATAAATAGATTATAATTACCAAGTTGCTACATCCAATCCATATGTTTAGCACATCCTCTTCAACACGCGGGTTACGACCATATGCATTTTATTTCTCTTTGACTTGACTAACAACCCAACTGTTAGGGCATGTCATTGGCATATTTTATTTTAACTGATCAAGATAAGGCATGCTTCTACCATTCAACCATTTGAATATGGGAGCTCATAAAAGACAGATTTCCTTTTCATCCCAATGGGAAATTTCTCAGCATAGGTGTTGAAGAATTATGTATCATCGAACATAGGCTCCCCATTTGAATCAAACATTTCTAAAAACTCCTTCTCCTTCTCTCTCTCATATGGTCTAAGCCATTCAACTGGTGTCATTATTATAGACTTTTAGGTTTTCTATGGTTTACCATTGAAAGCGGAATTTTCTCTTTTGTAACGATGTTCTTTTGGGAGGAATAAAGTCATCATACACTAGACTTCATAAGTGGTTAGACCACCTAGCCTTCAGAGAAGGTCCACAACATTTACATCCATGCTACCCTTTTGCTACAAGTCTTGCAAAATTATTGTACATAGGATGATGCATTAGCAACCATGAATATCAGAGCAAGTGCAGTGAATTAAATTAATATTGTTACGTATATAAAAAAATCAATAAAAATGTACTTTACTAGAGCAAAATCCTAAGCCTAGATTATCATGTATGGTGTAAGCACATATGTCATACAACATAAAACTCCTCTCTCTTGCAATGGGTCTTGATACATCATACACATGTATCCCTTCCCATAATTCCTTCAATTCATCTACCAATGGTTGTAAGTAGACATCCATATTCTTCACTTGTCTTCTTCTAGGGACTATGAGAGCCAACATAAGATGTTCATTCTTCACGAACAACCATGGGGGGATGTTAATATTGATTTCTACTAAAGGCCAAATATAATAGTTGGTTTTTTGGAGGGAATATGGGTTGATGCCATCCATGGCTATCCTGAGTTGTAGAATTCAAACTTCATCCTTGAATTTTTCAAGCCATGTATCCTCTATATGCTTCATGACTATTGAATTTGTTGGGATTCAAATATAACTCCTGCAAAAATGGGTTGGAGAATTCTGTTCAAAGAATCATTATGGACTCTGGCCATGAAAAGAAAATTCATTGACACGATGAAGCTCACATAATGGTTAAGATCTCCGGGAAAAAAATTAACCAGGGAATCAATGGTTTGGAAAGCCATTCTGGGATCACTGCATATCATTGAGGAAGGCCTGGTTCGGCAGGTCGGAAATGGTGAACATGTCAAAATCGGGCTCGATCCTTAGGTGGGTTGCAATGAGGCTTTCTCTTTCCCAGTTGATTTGAGGACACTTCTAGGGTCCAAAGGCTTCCACTTCATTAATAAATTTACAAAGGAAGTTTCCTCCTCACACTGGCAGCAGGGATGGATGACACGAGAAGATTTTTGGATTGACCCTATCTGGCATGAAGACTGCAGAAGTAAACAAGTGAGCTAATAAGATCGAATGTGTGTATCAGGGATAGAGAGGACAAATTAAGGTGGGTACATGCCCCCTTGGGAAAGTATGCACCAAAGTTTGGATATGCATACATCATGGCTAAAATGGGTTGGGAGGCACGAACATGGTGGGCCAAAAAACTCTGGAAGCCGAAATTCCCAACAAAAATTAGGATCTTCTTCTGGTGCATATTAAGAAACAAAATACCAACCTGGGATAACATGCAAAAAAGGAATAAGGAAGGCGTGGGTTGGTGTCCTCTCTGTAAATCAGACTTTGAAATAGTTACTCACATGTTTATCCATTTATCTTTCAATAATCTGGTGTGGGCAGAGACGTTGGCAATTGTACTTAAGTCGCAAAGGTGGGATGTCATCTTGGTTCCAGAAGCTTGGCAGGAATGGTGGCAGGGGAGTCAGGAGGAAAATTAGAAGGCGCTTCCCTTGCTAATTTCCTGGGCCATTTGGCTAGCAAGGAACAAAGCTATTTTTAAAGAAAAAGAAACTCTAGTACAGGTTATAGCTCTAGAGAGTGCGGCTAAATATGCACAAATGCCAGATTCAAAGTCAAAATCCAGTCCTAGGGTGATCTCCCCGGAGGTCATTAGAGGAGATATGCTGTGGGCATATTTTGATGGAGCGTCCAGTGAAGAAAAAATCTTTGGGGCTGGTATTGTGATTCATTTAAGTCTGGATACTCGAAAGGAAGCCTTGGTGGGGCTTAGGAATGGAAAAAACAACTATGTTGTACTCAAAGCTCTACACTTGTTGTTCTGCTGGTTGATTCAAATGGGCTATCTCTAGGTTCAGTTCTTTGGGGATTCATTGAACATAATCAAATGGTTCAATAAGGAGTTCATGTGCCAAAACTATCTTTTAAATCCTATCCTTGAACAACTATGGTCATTAAAAAGTCATTTTGCTTACATATCTGTGTATCACATTTACAGGGAGTGAAACGATGCAGCAAACCTCCTTTCTAAGGAGTGCATACAAAAAACTTTGGGTAGCTAGAAATTAAGGTGCAGAACTGGAGGGCTTGATGGAGCGGGATCATACCCCTTTCCCTTGATAGGTGGATTGTACCCTTTTGGTGTTGGGCTATGCTTCACATCTTGTCTGTGTTATTTGTACTATTATGTTTTCAGTTCAAATACTCTACTCTTTGGAATGAACTCATTTGATTTCAGACATTTACATTATTATATTTCACACAACTATAATATTATCTCACTATGGCCAGATTTTATGCTCTTGTTTGAGCTATTTTCCTCATAAGAGGAGGCTCGGGACTAGAAAGGCGGTGTGTTTTCAGAAAAAACATTATCTCAGTTTTGGCCAGCCTCTATGCTCCTAATTGAGCTATTTTCCCCATAAGAGGAGGCTCTGGACTAAGAAGGTCGGTGTTTTATTAGATATTTTTTGTTGCCCACGAGGGCAACGACCAAGTAGGTGACCAACATCTGCATTTTTTTCTAGTTTTATGGACAATAGATAACAGTCGCATGATCTGGGGATTGAAGTCACGTGTGGCTTTCAAACAAATAGAATGTGTAACTACATGTACACAACAAACTTTCTATTGATAAATATAAAGTTTCAATTTTTTTTGCGGGAAAATAAATAAATAAATAATAAAAAATAAAAAATCTTGATTCACTTCAGTGTGAGGCATGCCATCCCTACAACATTGATAATTATTTGCAACGGAATAACCTTTGAATCCTTGGGATTATAGGCATGTGATTCAATATCTTATGAGGAGGACCATGTGATTTACCCATTTTATTTTGAATTATGGTACTTTTCATGCCCACATTTCAGACATATCCCTTTGTTTGTATATTCTCCTCTATATAGCATACAATCATTCAAACATGCATGATATGATATGTAATCAATACCCAACATTTTAAACAAATGTTGATCCATGTGGCTCTAGAAATAGAATTGGCCCTAAAAAATCTCAAACATCACATTCATCAGGTTGAAGTAAAACTAGGACCAAATCATAGTTCTCGTATTCCTGATTCAAACGGTGTGAACGACACTCAAATCCGAGTTCGTATGCTCAATTTATAACTGGTCAAAGTTCTATTCAAACTAGGCCAAGTGGAAACCATTAACGAGGCAACAATTTGGAAAAGGGCCGGCACACGAAATCTGGCCACCGAAACAGACAAATTTGTTGCCTCATTAATTTTTCTAATGACCCTCAAAACTCGACGATTTTTTTTTGTATAGTATGGCTAGATATATATATATATATATATATATATATATATATATATATATATATATATATATATATATATATATATGGAAAAATTAACGTATATATCGGTTGGAGGGCAAACCAACCCCACAAACAGAACAATTCTTACTATAATCAAACCATGGGTCACGACATCGGAGATCCGGGCTCGCCCAACCATGCGACGACACGTGGAGTCCTGCAGGGTTCGAAGCCGCCTGACTCATGTGAGTCGGCCCGCCAATGGGCGACCCCAAACTTAACACCCCCAAATGGCATTACATATATATTTAATACAATACGGTGGGTTACCCACCCATCGACAAGCCCACCCAACCCGTTAACACAACGAGTGCCACGTATATGGAGGATCCGATGGGGGTCGAACCTGCACGACCCAGGTGGGTCGGCCCGTTGACGGGCGACTCCAAATTCAAACCAAAATTAAAATAATTGCCGAACATAAAAGGAAATGTCGCGCATGAAAAAATAATTCTAAACCAACTTTGGGGTGCGACATGTTTTGAACACGGTCCACCCCCATCATATGTGCCACTGCTACCAACAGTGCAACTCCCCAAGCATTGCTAACTCTGCCAGCCACAACATATCAAAAAATAATTTCACCATTTGACTGGGGAGGAGTGGCGGAACCAGAGTAGAGGCAGGGTTCGTGGCAGAACCAAGAGTGGTCCAAGAGGGCAGAACTTTGAAGAGGGGTATCTTTTTTATGATGAGAAGGTTTCTTTGGGGTCTAGAAGTGCCAATGTCAGAATGGGGTCAAATTTATAGTCATTTTTCATGATTTTTCACCAGGAATCCAACCGTGCAACCCATTTCTCTAGCAAAAATCTCCATTTTCGGGTCATCCCTGGAAGAAGAGGTATGAGGTGTCATTTTTGTAAATTTCTTGTAATTTTATTTTTTGTTTCCATTTAATAAAAAGAGGCCTTCCCGTATTAAGCAGGGCTTTGAGACATAGCCCACACTAGCTAAACTCCGTAATCAAGTCATCTTGTGTCTTTGATCTCATACTTGCTTTTGATTTCCACTTTTTTCCATGTGTTTAAGTTACATGGTTACATGCTCTTTTATATGCAATTATGTATGCATCCATGAATTAAAATATCTAGATCAACTGATTTTCCTCTCAGACAGCTACCTGGAAATACATTATACACTTGGTGGGGAGTATAACTATACAATTTCAATATTTAATGTTTGTAAAATCAACCATTTTTAATGTTGATTGTGCGAAAAAAATTCTCAAAATATAGGGGACTTGATTGATCATGTAGGTGAATAACCTCAATATTGTCAAGAAACATGCATTCAACATGCCAAAATTTGCTTTCAAGTTGTACAACAACATCGTTTTCCCCAACTGAGTAGACTTTGACTTGCCACCAAGTCCAAAGAGGGGGGTGGTGGAAGCAGATTTTAAGTTTTTGAATAAGGTATCATTGCTATGAGTATCATCCCCTAGATCATTATTCTTGAATGCATCTAATAGTATTGCCTCCATGGCAGTTGTATCCCGTAATTATTCATCCATACCAATCTCTATTTGATTGCCTCCATTTCCAACTTGTGATGAATAACTACTATTTTTGTAGTCATTCGCATTTGGTGAATCTGGACGTAGTGGGAATTGAATAGGTGGTTGATTCGACCATTATTTGTATTCTTCCTCTTCGAGTCTTGATATTAATGCAACCTTCTCTTGAGTTGACGTTCTAGTAGGGTGCACCAGAAGATGGTAGGTGGGTCGCACATCATCACTAGCATGCTAATTTCAAAAAGTATTGAACATCATTAATACAATATCAATGATATTACTAAGCACGTCAATGCAATTAGTTTTCTGAAATTACATTATACAAAATAATTATTACCATCATTGATATAGGATTGCGGATGGAAGATTCCATGTTCCAATTGGCAGGTTGAAGAGGTTGTCCATTTTCATCTACTAACTATTTGCGATATGCTTCTCATGATAAGATATTTTGGAGTTTTTGAAATGGAGGAATATTTTCTGCATTTGAACTCAATTCTGAATCTGGATCCTGCAAATTTGGATGCATTTTTATTCAAATTGACATGTATTAAAAAAAAAATTGTATTAGATAATCGAAATATAAATAAAATATGAACTTACTGGAGATGGAAAGGGAGAAATCCGTGAAGGACTTTGATCAACAATATGAAACAAGCTCGAATTTGAAGAACTGACCATTTGATATTATTGATATTTTGTCCCTGCATTTGAGAAAAATCGGAAATAGAATTGTGTGCAATATATCTAAAATTAATCTCGAGAATCATATAACCACAATTTGAATTTCAATATAGTTTTCAAACCATTTTTCAAGAATAAGGTGACTTTAAATGGAAAATATATACTATGAACTACTCTAATTCATGTGGATTCATCCTAAAGGATAATTTGAGATTAATATGTCATTTTATGTGAAAATACAATTTTAAATAGATTTCAAATCTGATTGGTGCGCTTATCATAACAAATCGCATTGATGCATTTATATAATACCAGCACCGGGGCATTTAATAATACCCGCACCAGTTTCCGACATTCTGAAAAATAAAAATAAATAAATAATAAAATAAAATTTATCATATTAGTGTTATTTTACAAAAATGCACCGATGCATTTAAAAAAAATAGCACTGGTACGCCCTTGTTTCTGGATTTTAGAAAATAAAAATGAATTCAACCATCTTGGTGTTCTTATAACAATTAAAACACCAATGCTTTTAAATACAAACAACTTTGTTGCGTTAAAAAATTAATAATAACTTTTCCGGATTTAGAAAAAAATAAATAAAAATAAAAAATAAAAAAAAATTGTATCATGTTGGTGCATTGAAAAAATTTGGTGCCCCGACAATGTCGATGCACTTTTCTTATAAATGCACCAGTGCACTTGACTAACAAACACACCAATGTTTGGATAAATTGAAAAAAAAATGTGTTTTTTCTTCTTCTTTTTTAATTAAAAAACGAGCTGCAATTGATTTTTCGAAATCTAATTTCATAAATACTTTTCAATAGGAAAAAGTTATTACCTATTTCATTTTTTTTTCCCAAAAATTCAAGGGAGTGATTTGCAAAAAATATATAGAGGGAGCATTGTGCAACAACAAAATACTTTAATGAAACATACTATTTAGAAGATCATAAGCTCAAAGGTATGGTGATTCACTCAAAACCCTACATAGTAAAATTTTTAGATTTTATTTTTTATTTTACTAATAAAATATTTTACAATTTTTGTTAGGGTTTAATTAAAAGAAATATCATATCTAAGAAAGGCATACTAGAAGCATTGTGGAGCAGAAAAATATTTTGGAACTGCAGAAATATCAGAATTTGAAAGGTATGTTGATTCACATAAAACCTTGGATAGAAACAAATTTAAATTTTACCGTTAAATTTTTTTACAATTTCTGTTACATTTATTGACAATTCATAATATATATTTTTTAAACCTGGTATAATAAAAAATTTACTATTGATTTTACTCATAATTTTTTTTTACAATGTTTGTTCCTATTTAAATTTAATTAAAATTCACAAAAAAAAACAATAAAATTCAATACTTACCTTAAATCCTTACATCGTCCTGCAAAATTTCCCTTAGGGTTTAACTTCCGCTACCACGTCATAATTAGGGTTTTCCATTCTAGGAATTTTATATTTAATGGGTTTGTGTACTTACTATATATAGGGCGTTTGAGATGTAAAGTAGGAGAATCACTTATTGCATTAGATCCAAACCCTATCGACCTTATATGTTTAAAAAAAAACAGATATATGTTCCGTAGTGTGCCCTATATAATATAATGCACCAATGTGCCCTTTGTAATACAACATATCGATATATTATAACAATGTTGATTATGCCTAGTTTGTTCATTGTTTCTCCCTGTCTAATATAACGCATCGATGCGACTCTTCCAAATAGCAATATTAAATCACTGTAGTGCATTTAGCCTTACAAAGCACAATGTCATAATTTAAAATTATTTAAAAATAGTAATGTCCCATGAGGATGTTGAAAAATAAACACCTAGTGCGTTTAATGGGATAAACACACTAGTGTGTTTATTCAGATAAGCACATTGATTACCAGAGCTTTTTTTGGATGAAAATTATTTGATTTATTTGTAAAATATATTTAATAGCTTTTATATTGAATGATACAAGGTGTATATTAATAAAAAAATTCTAAGAATGTGTCAAGTAATAAAAATGTTGATCGACACAATGATAACACACAAAAAAAAAAAAAGGAAGAAAAATTGTTTGTAAATTCTTTACAAAATTAATATGTTTGAACTATATGTAAGTTTAACTAATATGTATTGGTTGATGTGTGCCACATAGAGCCAAAAAATGAAGAAGGTCGATATTATTATTTCTAATCTAAGTGTAGAAGAACTTAAAAACCCGATAGAAAAATTACAGAAAGATGAATTAGGTGAATGAAAAAGTACTATTCAATATGATTTTATTTTTTTAATTTTCATGAATAATATACTCAAGAATATTAGATAACATGTTTTAAAAAATCTGTTAATTCATATATGTTTAATTTTCTACAGGGAGCAACAAAGAAGGAAAATATCAATGTTGTTCTAAGAAAAGAAAAAATATAGAACATGTAAATGATAATGAATTGGTCCTTAGCTCATCTTGAGTGGCGTTGGAGGTTAATGAAAGGGAGAATTGTTTTTACAAAATTATGAGGGATATAGTAGAACGAACATATAGACATACTTTCCACTTACAATACAAAAATCAATCCAATGATTCTAAGAACCAAATTTTATATAAACTACAAGAAGCGTTTCCAAAGCAATGGTCAATGAGACATCATATTTGCAATAGGAAAAACATACAACATCAAAAAAGAATCATTCAAAAGGTAGTATTCCTATTTAAAATGATTTGCTAGAATTATATGTATATATTACTACAAGTCATTCATTTATTAATATCAATTTTGTTATATTTAGTTTTCATATATCAATATAAAAATAGGTTATTACTTTTAAAGAAGATTATGAAAATCTCAAATGATCAACATCCTCATATGCAAAACATGTCAGTAGGAATGCCCCAAAAAATGTGAAAGGAGATGGTCAAATAAATAGACATAATTGCACCATAGGAGAATCCATCTAAACAACAACATGCTTCAAATGTATGTAATTATGATTGAATTTGTACATATAAAAAAAGAAAAAACATTAAATATTATTTTTTCAAGTATTTTTTTGCATAAAAGAAAACAAAATGGAACTCATTCAATGCATAAAACAAGACGACAAAGAAGAAAATGGTTGATTTGAAAATTTGTGAGTAATTGTTAATATTTCCTTATAACAACTCAAGGTTTCATTTTTGTATATTTTAATTTGTTTTACAACAATAATCCTTGAATGCCTTCAAATAGGTACTAACATACAAAGAAGATCCATCGGAATAATTGATTCACATTGGGTTAAATAAGGGTTGTGGGTATATGTTGTCATATCAAAAATTAATTGTGGAATTTGTAAGTATCTATGTTGTTTTACTTCTATGAGTTTATAATTAATAGAACAAAAAAATCCTTCATATTAAATCTATGATTTATAATTGGTTTAAAACATGTAGGAAACAAAGTATGGAACTATGCCAGCAGAAGACTTGTTGCAACAAGGCATGAGACTTGGTTTTGAAACCATGTGCACAATTTATGAGTCACTTCTTGTTATGGTACATTGTTATTCGATTTACATTGATGTATATTATTTATTTCAATTTTCATTATTCTCACCGATGTAGATATACTCATTACACTTTATTTTTATATTTACAGGTGGCACTTGAAGAAGACGAAAACAATCGATGCAATCAACAAAACATTCCTCCAAATAACCTCAGTCATGGAAGTAGCTCGAACACTGACAATAGTTCCAGTGACTAATGTTGATCTATTTGGATATCAATGCAACCTATTGTATTTTTTGAAATAATTGTCTGTGAAAATCAGGCATTTTGTTTAATGTAATGGACACAATGTCTTAATTGAAAGACAAGGGGTTACCAATAGAAATCCAATTTTGTATGTCAAAAAGACTCTTATTGATATATAATAAAATACATTTTAATTTATGCTATTGTGTTATCCAATTTCATTGTGAAATGTTACACCACTGATTAAATATATGGATGATTAAATATTATAATGAAGAGATGTAAAATCTAATAATATAACAAATTAATCCAAACATCATATACAAATGGACTAATCAAATTTTAATTTATATGAATTTTTTTATAAGATATGTCTATTTTTCGATGAATAACGGATTTTAAAAATTACAATAATTGCATTGTCTCAGGTCAATGTTTCAAAAAAAACAAAATCTCATACAAAAAAACGGTGTGTCCATAACATAAAAATGTGTTAAAAAATGTAGCAATAAAGACTCAATTTGACTTTAGCCTTAGTCAAATTGAATAAATAAATTTTCCACATCAACAGGTTAACTTGGAGGCAGTTAACTAGTGTGGCATGGCTCTTGTCACTTAGTTAAATCTATAATTTCAAGTTTGTGGGGTTGGAGTTTAGTCATGCATGTGTGATTGCTAAATTTTAACAATCTAGTTCAATTATTTTCAATTTTATTCAATTAACTGATCTCTAACTATTGTTAGGGTCAATTGAAGGTCATTTGAGCAGTGGGACAATAGTCTAACTCAAAGGTTTGTTAGTTAAATGATCAATCAACCCAAAATAGCTCATGCATGCATGGAAATCAAATTGCTAAGCTATAGTAGAGGAGACAAGGCCAGTGCAACATGAGTTGTATCCTAGTTGATTGAATAATTTTTGCATGCAGTTAAGAGATCAATACCTTGGGAATTGCACAAGGAAATATGGAATTCCCTTAGGAGATCAAATTTTCTCAGATTTTCACAAGGAAATAAGAGGTCGAAGGAGCAGAAACTTGACTAAGTGTTGGCAAGAGTTTCTCATTCAGCAGAGAGAATAATTATTATTTTGCAAGTTGTGTTCATAGTTGGAATAAACAATTGTAATAGTTTCCATATTCAACCAATTAAAGCAAAGAGGCTTAAGGGGTTTTTCCTAGTTGGATTCCCCTAGAAATCATTGTGTACTTGTGGTTTTTCTTGTTGCATGTCTATGCATGTTGCTATAAATTTTGATTTCTATTCCAGTGATCAACAAAGTATAATTGTGTCTCTTATTTTTCAGTTTGATATCTTGAGCAGTTGCATTTTCTATCAAATTTATACATGGTATTAGAGCCCTGAAATCAGATTAGAACCAGTGTCTCAAATTTGTCTCTCGGGAATTTTGAACTTGTAGCTTTAGTGTAGCAGTTTTTCTTCTTATTCAGGAGTATTTATTTCAATGGACTGAGATTGGAGTATGACCTGGAGGGTAGCTCAAATTTCATAGCATGTAAGGACTGAATGGAAGCAGTGCTTGATGATAATGGTATGTTAGACTATATTAAAAATGATATTGCAAAACCCCAAAAGTCTTATGCACAAAAATTATCTGAATGGAAGAAGGATGTTGCAAACGCCAGGAGAATTCTTCTGGAAGGTATGAGAGACCATGTGGTCTCAAATCTCCATGGAAAAGAGACACCATTTTCTATGTGGAAGACACTGACTGAGCTATTAAAAAATAGGAGTGACCGTAGAAAATTGGCCCTAAAATACAAACTACGAAACATAATAATGCAGAAAAATGATACCATTCCACAATATCTCTCCAAATTTACACAACTTCAAGATGAGCTTGGAGGGGTTGGGGTGAATGTTGCAGAAGATGACCTGGTGAGCCTAGCTCTTCTAGGCCTTCCCAAATCCTGGTACAACTGCCAGGATTTTGTGAATGGAAGGGAAAAATTACCAAATTGGGAAAGTTTGTGGTCCGATTTGGCTCAAGAAGAGTTTAGGAGATACCAAAGATGGAAAATCATCTAGAGCAGAGGATGAAGAATATTTTTCCTTGGTTGGAAAGGGGAATAAGGGAAAAGGAAATAAGACCCAAATAAAACCTAAATCCAACCAAAATAATGGCAAGAAGAAAGACTTGAGTAAGATAAAATGTTTCCACTGCCACGAATATGGGTATTATGCAACAAAATGTCTGCAAAAGAATTCTAACAATAAGCCTTCAGGAGATGAATCATTTCCTTCACAATTTGAATTAGGCTTTACCCTAATAGCAAGCACAGCTAGAAATGTTATGGGGAGTGCATGGTACATTTATTCCAGTGCCTCGTTCCATATGATAGGGTGCAAGGAGTTTTTTAGTAGCATATAGGAGAATCATATCTAGATGCATATTGAATTGGGGGATGATGGGAGGTATAGTGCTATAGGAATTGGTATTGTCACCTTTGAGAGGGAGAAATCCTCCCCTCTTCGCCTCAAAGGAGGCTCATTTTAGACCTCAAAATTCCCCTAATGGTCCTCATAGAATACTTGGCATGATCACAGTAGAGGAAGATTTCTCTGGGAGAAAGCCTAATGTGTCTCATTTAAGAATTTTTGGAGATTCAGTTTATTGTCATGTCTCTAAGGATTTGAGGAAGAAACTTGAACGTACAATAGAGTTGGGAGTTTTGTAGGATACATCGAAACTCCACACAATTACCAAGTGTATTTACCTTTACCAAGGATGAAAAATGTGAGGAGAGATGTAAAGTTCGATGAGGAGAAGGCCATGAGATTCTATCTGGAATGAGAACTGAGTATCCCACCAGAGTTGAAGATTATCACTCCAAAGGAGGAGCCTCAGGATGAGCTTCAGAAGGTTGCGGAGCAGCCACATGCAAAGGAGAAAACATGAGGTAGAGTGGAGGCACCCACTCAACCAATATCTTCTAGAGAGAGGAAAAGGAGAACCAGAGAAGATGATAAATTATTGCATGATGCTAAGGAGAATGTGGGAGCCCCCATATTAGTACACAGGGAGAGGAGGTCATCTGAGAGGTACTTTGGTTATATGGCTATCATGACAGAACTCATTGAGACAAATCCTTCTTCATTTGAGGAAGAATTTTCTCAACTTGTTTGGGTTGATGCCATGGTAGAAGAATATGAATCCATCATGAAGAATATTGTATGGGAGGTGGTTCCAAGACCTAAAGGGATATTAGTGGTTGGTTCCAGATGGATCTACAAATTCAAGCATGAATTCGATAGGAGCATCGAGAAATGCAAGGCCAAATTTGTGGCCAAAGTATTCTCTGAGGTAGAGGGAGTGGACTATGAGGAAACATTTGCACTAGTTGCAATATATTCCTCAATCAAATCCATTCTAACATTGGTTGCATAGATGGGGTGGAAAATCCACTAGATGGATGTGAAGATCACCTTTCTCAACGATGATGTTGAGGAGGAAATTTACATAGAGAAACCAAAAGGATTTTGAGATATATGATCAAGAGTCACATGTGTGCAAAATCAAGAGAGCATTGTATGGTCTCAAATAGGTGTGGATCAATAATTATCTTAGTGGATTGAGGTTCACCAAAAGTGAAGCAAATGCGAACCTCTATCACATTGTGGTAGATGGTAAATTGCTTCTTCTTGCTTTGTATGTTGATGATTTAATATTAACAGGTGATGAGAAACTAATCCACTCTTGCAATAGGATCTTACAAGGGAATTTGAGATGAAATACATGGATTTTAACGAATTACTTCCTCGAGCCGGAAGTATGGCAAGGTGATGGCGAATTGTTTGTGTCTCAGGGGAAGTACGCCTTTGAAATACTTCAAAGATTTTGCATGGATAATTATAAGCCCATGGACACACCTCTAGCTACAAATTAGAGGAAGGAGTATGCCACTTCAGGTGAAGAGGTTTATGTGACCATCTACAGGAAGCTTGTGGGGTATTTCATGTATCTTGTGAACACAAGACCTGACATGTGCTATGCAGTAAACAAGATTAGTCAATTTATGGCGAGGCCTACCAAGCTGTATTGGAAGGAAACAAAGAATGTGGTACAGTACCTCAGAGGCACTAATGAGTGTGGATTATCATACTAGAGGACAAATGGAGAGCTTCACCGATGCAGATTGGGGAGGGAAACCATCAGTCATGAAAATTACTTCAGGTACTATCTTCAGTGTTAGGTTCGTAGCTATTTCCTAGTACAACATGAAGCAAGTTTGCGGCACTTAGCTTAGCACATGTTGAATACATGGTTGTAAGTCAAGAATAATGTGAGGCCATATGAATGAGGAAAATACTTGTGGGTATTTTTAGTCATGAGATGGATCTGACAGTGATATATTGTGATAATCAAAGTTTCAGTAATCTCTCTGAGAATCCGATATTTCATGACAGGTCCAAGCACATTCATATGTGGTATCATCATTTGTGGCACTGTGTGCAGAGGAGAATTATGTTGCTACAACACATTCCAAATGAGGAGTAAGATGCTGACATATTAACAAAGGAATTTTCAAGAAGTAAATTCGAATTCCACGTGTAGTATAGGGGTGGTGAAAATTCCCTTTCTTGCTAAGAGGGAGTGTTAAAAAATGTAGCAAGAAAGGCTCAATTTGACTTTAGCCTTACTCAAATTGAGTAAATAAAATTTCTACATCAACAAGAAAATTTGCAGGTAGTTAACTAGTGTGACATGCCTCTTGTCACTTAGTTAGCTCAATAAATTCAAGTTAGTGGGCTCAGATTTCAGTCATGCATGTGTGATTGCTAAATTTTAGCAATCTAGTCTAGTTATTTTCAATTGTATTTAGTTAAATGACCTCTAACTATTGATAGATTTATTTGAAGGTTAGTTTTGCAGTGGGAAAACAGTATAACTCATAGATATATCATTTAACTAGTCAAACAACCCAAAATAGATCATGCATGCATGGAATTTGAATTGCTCAGTTGGAGTGGAGGAGACAAGGCCAATGTAACATGAGTTGTATACTAGTTGAGTGTATATTTGTTTCATGCAACCAAGAGATCAATTCATTTAGAATTGCACAAGTAAATAGGGACTTCCCTATTATTTAGGAGCTTGAATTTACTCAAATTTTCACAAGGAAATAGGAGGTTGGAGGAGAATAAAATTGGCTAAGTGGTGGCCAGAGTTTCTCATTCAGTAGAGAGAAAAATTATTATTTTTTAGGTTGTGCTCAGAGCTAGAGTAAGCAATTGTGATAGTTTCTCTATTCAATTGATTAATGAAAAGAGGCTTGAGAGGTTTTTCCCAGTTGGGTTCCCCTAGAAATCATTGTGTACTTGTGGTTTTGCTTGTTGCATGTCTATGCATGTTGTTCTAAATTGTGATTTTCATTTCGCATATTAGTAGAGTAGAAATGTGTCTCTTGTTTTTCAGGTTGAAATCTTGAGCAATTTCAATTTATATCAAATTTATGCAAAACACACCAATGCGTTATGTTATATAAAAACACCGTGAAGACATCTTTTTGCATGATCGATGCCTTTTCAGAAAACGAAAGCATTGAGGCGTTTGTTTCTTCAAGCATTGGTACTGTTTGCAATTACCACCCCGGTGCATTGTAATTCTTAACGGACTAGTGCTTTCATATAACTAACACCCTAGTCCTACAAAATATTATTTCCAAGCCCAATGTGTTATGAAAACTAACAACATCGTTCCTTTTATATAACTAATGCACTATTTCATTTATACAAACAATACACATCAACGCTGCAAGCATTAGGGGAATTTTGAGGTCTAAAATGGGCCTCCTAAGAAAAATGTACAACCAAAATAAAATTTATAAGAACCAATAGGATTCAATATGATGAGGTTAGCCATAGTGGATGATTCACCATTTTTTGAGTAAAAAGGTAAAAATATTAAAAAATAATAAAATAATAAAACTGTTTTTTCAATTTGTATTTTCAACATATCTCCCTAAGGTTTTACTCAAATTTCAAGCGTGATTACTCATTGGATGTAAAATTTAATTCCTCATCCAAGGAGTACCCATGTTGCATACTATTGATGGACCATCCCACATGCAAAATGAGAAATACTTGAAAATTTGTGATTACGATCACAGTTTTCATGTATTTCTCATTTTTCATGTAGTTGGGTCCATCAAAATTATGCAACATGGGTAATCCTTGGATTAGGAATCAAATTATACATCCAATGAGTGTTCCTTCTCAAAATTTGAGTAAACCCATAACGAGAAAAGTTGAAAATATGAGTTGAAAAAACGGTTTTTTACTTTTCCCTCTAAAATTTGATGATGTAATGTAATCTTATTTTATTATTTCCACTATTATTTTATAATATCCTGAAGAGGCCCATTTTAGACCTCAAAATTTCTCTAATGATTAAAAAAAAGCACCGACACAAAAATTATTTTTTGCTTGCCCCGATTTTGTTCCTTACAAGAATGCCCCAGGGATTTTTTTATCTATTAGCAATGGTGCGATATGTATTATGCATTGGTGTTATTTTCATTCAACACCTTGGTGCTTTTAGTTATGTATATAGCCCGATGTTTTTATATATGTAGCGCACCAATCACTTGTTCCATGAAGTACACCACAAAAAAAACATTAGCTCAAACTTTCAACCATCCAAATTTTTTCAGCTGTGATGAAGTTCCGATATAATCTCCGCTAAAACATTCGCTATCATAGACGGATGTTTTAGAGGATGTTTTTTTGACAAATTTTTCCAATTTTGTAACATTAAAAGCCTCCATTATAACTTCCACTAGAAGGGGTTTTCCTTGTAGTGTAGAGAGAAATCTAATATGTAGGGGATGGAATCGTTAATTAATGGTCCCAAAAAATAGGAAATTTCATTGACATTTTCTTTTGTCGGCTCATTGTGATTTCCAATTCTAGATTACACTGCACATTGGTTATTGTGGTGAGCGATGGGCAGTGACAAGATTCCACGCTGAAACCACAACCCAGTTAGCCTCTTCTTCATTAGCACACTCATAATACACACTCAAATCTCTAGTAACATGTGGTTCCAGGGTCACATGGCGTCCACGTGGCCTCCATGTCACCTGACATGTCATTAAGAAGGACAGGTCCACCTCAAGTCCAAGTCATGTTGCCTAAGGTCATCACCACCATGATGTTCATGTTTAAAGAAGGAAAAGGGGTGGTGAGTAGTGTTAGGGATCAACCTAGAAATTTCCACATTGATGTAGGAGCATCTTACCCCAAGTTAAAATGTATTTTGACTAGGCTAGGGGATGGTTTATTTACCAAGGGAGTTGGTTCCAAAATTTATGAATTTGGGTGTAGTTGATTTATTTATGTATTTTTCCTAAGTTTGAGAAAATTCTAGAGAAAATGTATTTAGGAATTAAGGTTGTAATCCGATCTATCTCTTAGGATAGATTTCGGGAATATTGAGAGTGTGTTAGAGAGAATAAGGGAAAGTTAGATTCAATGAGAAATTCATGGCTATTAGGAATCCTAAATTAGAGGATTGTTGAGTATTCTTTGGATTTGAACAAATTCAGTTCAAAATTCTTATATTTATAATCAATGAAACGAGAATATATAGAGCATATAGATAATAGATTGGTAGAGTGTGTGTGAGAAGAGTGTGCAAGCAAGGCTTGCAAAGCCAAATCTGGCCTGAGGCTAGAGTAGGCCTAATAATGTAAAATCACACCAAAGAGGGCTTGTTTGTAAGTTTGTGTACATTCTTTCTAGAAATGGAATCATTATGAATTCTGTGTGTGGATATTTTTTTCTTAGTGCTGTATTTGTTTACCATTTCTATTCTACAATGAGTAGTTTTTCTTGTGAGAACTTTTTTCTTATAATTTAAATAATTGCAGGAGAATCGAGATCAATTCTAGCTTAGGAGGGATAGTTCCTGTATCCCCATATTAACTATTAGAACAAAGGAGGAACAACAATTTCACTAATTCATGCGCAAAACAATCAGAAGCAATTGAATGCCAGGAGGACATGACGCTCAAAAGAGATAGGAAGGCCTGAGATTCTTGAGAAATCCGAGTCAAATCACAAGTGGAAGCTGAAAAAGAGTAAGTCCCTATAAGAATATTTTTGTATTATTCCAGCCAGGACACCGTGTTATATTGATTGTATACGACTTATAATAGACTCTTGTTATGTCGCTGCCGCCAGTACAGATAACAGCGAGATCACAAAAATCTTCAGATAAAGATCTTTCAGCTTCAAGTGAAGCTGTCATGCTAGTAGATTACATCATGTCATGGATCCACCTGCTTCCTTTAAGATGTACTCTTCTCTCTGGGAATAGATGCTGGATATCTGAATGGCTTTGTAGATCAGCACCTAATATCTGAGTGTTTCGTAGTTGCCACGTAGGTCTCCATTTTTCTCTGTAGACTGCCTAAGATTCATCATCAGATATGGATATGAGTGTTTCTCGTTGATGGGCCTGGTCCCATTCGGTGATGATGACCATTACATGTGCTTCTTCTTCATCTTCTGGGTCATCATGATGTTCTTGCTGCTGGATGTATTCTCTACTAAGGAAATCAGACAGACAGTTATGAATTCCTTTGATATGCTCAACTTTGAAATCAAAGTTGGTGAATAGAGCCTGCCACCTTGCAAACTTTGCATCTTCAGGATTTTTGATAGTTTTGGTCAAAACTTTTGCCAAAGCTTGTGCATCTGTCCTTAGCAGAAAAAACTTGTTAACCAAATGAATTGAAAATTTACAGATACAGTTCCAAGCTGCCTTTACCTCTTGTTCAATAGTGGAGTAGTTCCTTTCAGCTTTACTCCAAACTCCCGAGGCGTATTGCACAACTTGTTCTTCCTTCTTACTGCTCTTATCATTTGGTCTTTGTTTCAACACACCTCCCCATCCGATATTGCTAGCATCAGATTCAACAATCTTGAAAAAACTATCCTCTGCAACATAGAGAATAGGGAGATTTCGGACCTTAGCCTTGATTTGTCGAACTGCTTCAGAATGTTCCTCTGTCCAAGGCTGAGGATTCTTTCTTAGTCTCTGGTTGGGCAGAGATCTATCAATGGCACATGCAGGATAAAAATTGCTCACATAATTAAGGCAACCTAAGAATCTTTGCAGTTGTGTCTTATCTGTTATTTCATCAGGAAACTTGTCTGCAAATTCTAAGGCATGAGACTGAAGAGCAATTTGACCATTTTCAATGGTGTGCCCAAGGAATTTAATTTTGGTTTGGAAAAGTTCCATTTTCTTTTTGCTTAGAACCAAACCATTATTTTTGACCAATCTCATAAAAATCTTTAAATGTCTAAAATGTTCTTGAAGATTTTTAGAGAAAATCAGGATATCATCTATGTATGCTAACAGCGATTCAACATACGACTTAAAGACATAATCCATTACCTTCTGAAACTTGGAAGGCGCATGCTTGAGGCCGAAAGGCATTACGTTCCATTCGTAATGGCCTGCAGGAACACTGAAAGCTGTTTTGAACTTGTCTTTCTCTGCAATGGCCACTTGCCAGAATCCTGATTTGAGGTCAAACTTGGAAAAAACTTTGGCTCCGGTGATCCTACTGAGCAGATCTCCTTTGTGAGGAATGGGGTAGGTATCGTCAGCCAAAACAGAATTCAGAGGCTTATAGTTAATGACCAATCTTGGGATGCCTCAAATTTGTTCACTTCTTTTGTTTACATAGAAGCCATAGCAGTTCCAAGGGCTGCTAGACTCTCGTATCAGCTTTCTATTCAGAAACTGATCTATCTCTTTCTCACAAAGCCTTCTGTATTCTTTATTCATGGGTATGGCTCTGGATTTACAAGGCTTACCCACATAATTTTCTTTGTAGGGTAGCTCAACACAGTGCTGCTTTCTGTGCCAGAATGCATTTGGTTCCTCGGAACAACACTGATCTTCAAACTGTTTTTGTAGTTCAGAGATTTGTCTCTGAACTGCTGGAGAACTCAATTGTTTCTCAATGCTGAGAATGCTCTTAAATTCTTTGAGTTCTGACAAACTATTTTCTGCTTTTTGCAAATCTTCTTGCATGGCCTGCACCATGGTGGAAACACGTGTATTAGAGACATATGGCAGATTTATTCTTTTACCCTTTCCGTCTGATGTATACACTGTGATGAAGTATCCAGCTTTCTTATTAGGAAATCTCATTGAACCATGAGGCTCAACTACAGCTAAAAATACATTCCCTGGAATACAATCAACTGGTATATCACCAACAACAAATTTTAATTTGACACAATGTGTATCAAAACAAACTGCAACTTTGGGTACTTCATATTCAAGCGTGATTTTTCCCAGCCCTGTCAGCTTGTGGGTAGCAGTAACCCAATACTGAGTTGGGACAATGTTTTTAGAAAACATGTTTACATCTGATCCTGAATCAAGCAACGCTACTAATTTAAACATCTTTCCTTTTATGCAAACATTGACTTCAACATGATGTTGGTATTGAATAGCAAGCAATTGCATTTCTCTAAAACCAACATGAGGATCAGGATGTCCTTCTGCAATCTCAACTTCTTCTGTATATCTGGGAGTATTATGCAGAGTATAATTTACCTTTCTGCCTGAGTAGACTGGAGAGGAAACAAGAGAGGTTGTACTCTGTTTACCTTTTTTGAGTTCTGAAATTCTTTGCTTTAAGGCAGAAATTTCTGATTTCATGCAGTGTATCTCCTTACTCACCTCCCCTAAAGTGAGTGCGCGAACTTTGCAATCCTGTTGTTGTTGGAGATAACTGCGTGTGTTTCGTTCGTAAGAAGCATCAACAAACAACGGCTTCTTACCTGACTTGGAACTGGAGGACGAACTGGAAGACTGCATATAAGCATCAAGCAGTCTGGTCTTTAAATCTCCATCTTCCATGGCTCTTATCTGTGCAAAAACTTTTAGCTCATCTTCGTCTGTTTGAGCCATGAGAACTTTCAATTTTCCTGAAAATTCTTCTGCAAAATCATTGTCAGAGGAAAAACCCGATTCTGAAGAGAAGCATTCACATTTACAATTTTCAGAATCACTACACTGACAATATGCATGGACTTCTTCAATATTAGACTGGGAAGAAGAAGAAGATTCAGTATCAGAAACAGAAGAGGAAGCTTCGTGAGCTTGCATGAGCAATTTTCTACAATCTTCTCTTTTATGGAAGGGAGAACCACATGTGTCACATTGGGGTTCTGATTTGACTGTGGAAGTTTGACCTTTACCTTTATATTTCTGCTGTGATTTCTTACCCAGATTTTTTTTGGACTCTTTGGCCTCAGGACATAGATTTGAAGTATGTCCTGTTTTTCCACAAATCCAACAAGTAATGTCTTTCATCCTTTCTAGTTTGCGATCTTTAGAACGAATATCAGAAGCATCATAATAATGGGTTTTTCGGACATATTTATAATATCCCTTTCTGGAAGGCTTTTTGTATGGCTTTCTTCTGGGCTTATGAGACTTGAGCTCAGAGATCTTCTTGGTGCTCATGTGGTAAGTATAAGGCTGACTTTTCCTGTAAGTCTTCTTAACCTTTTTCTTAGACTTTCTTTTTCTTACCAAGGGATCATCAACTGTAATGCCATACTTACTGAAAAATGACTTTGTACCAGGAAGTCTATTTAACTTGTCTATAGACTTATTTATTTTTGAGCTGGTACAGAGAGTAATCAAAACTTTAGTGATAATACTATACATCTTACCCCATAAATATGATTCTAGTGGCAATAATTGAGGTCGATTTTAGGAAATAGCGTGGAAAAGGATGGAGGTGCAGTGTAATTAATCAGACAATATTAGAGGTAAAATAGAAGCGCAAAGGCTAACCACACCTACTATTGAAGTTGGATCAAATTTGTTAGTTAACATTCCCGGGAGACAGGACTGTCTAGTGATGGGCGGTCGGGTTGGAGACTTTTCTGAATAATCAAAGGAGCATATAAGGAGAATGAGCGAGCTCGAGGAACCCAGCTTGTGTGTGAGGAAAATGTGGAAAAATTTATGTGGGCATGAATCATGAAGTGGAGGCGTGGAATGAGTGGTCCCCGCCTAGAGGTTCCACCTCGGAAGCATTTGTAAATGCCTTTTCCCCAACGCGTCAGGCTAATAAGAGTGACCTGCGAAAACCCAAAGTCCGTGACTATTTTTATTTAAGCATCAGGGTGTGGGTCCCTAACCAAGTGGGTGTGTTGGTCGAGTTTATATGTCACAATAGAGCGGTCGTCCTGGAGGTAGGAAGTACCTGTAGGTTCACATGGCATACAAATTTGTAACGCTAGGTTGGAATAGATCACATGGAGCCCACCCGACCAATGCCTAACCGACAATGAGAGTTAGAGAGCCCAAGGCTACGTGTTACGCTTCCAACACCGGGACACGACAACTGAAATTTACAATTTAAATAGATAACAATGCTTGGTGCATACTGCTAGGTTATAACGTTTAATTCCAGCGAGCACGACTGGAACACAAGGGATCTTGACTCCGGGGGATATGTATGACGGAGCTTGAACTCGGTTGTTTTGCTATAAGGGCTAAAGGAAGTGCCTTGTTGCAAAGTCAATTGGGTCGTGTGGGTTCTAAGTGAACCTGTGCTTGCATATGAGGCCGAATTTGCATGACACATGGAATCGATGTGGGTCCAACCAGGCGCCTCCTTTCAACGTCATGCCGCAAGAGCACGTTATAGCTGGTTCCAAAGGAAATACGAGTGCACACTATTTTCCACCATCCACATGCCGTGATTTTCAGGATCCCTAGATCATGTGCTAATTAAATGGAGATCTAGTCCCGACCCTATTTTATACTTTTCATATGTGCACAACTCAATAATAGCAAGATGCCTAGATTATCGGATGCATCCACGATTCATACTAGAAATATTCCCCTTCACACATCTCAAGTAAATAACTCTTAGAAGAGGAAAATGTATCTGGATTGGATGCACAATTCACCAAAAAGACCATCCAGTCCCAGATGAGATCAATATTTCTACCCAAACCTGCAAGGAGGGAAATTCAAGGAATTTTATTATAATTCCTTAAGGCAAGGAATTGCCCATAACACCAAATTTTAGGGACAAGAACCCAGTTTTGAGAATGGTTTGAGAATGGTGTGTCACTTCTTGTAGGATTGAATTTTGACAACAAATGAGAATATTGTGGTGCACCATATATTTTGATTTGTGTTCCTTTCTCTAATATGAACCAATCACCAGTTCTATTGATGACCTACATTGCCTTGTTTAACATGTATGACATTGGAGCAAAAAATACTATTCAAATAAATGGATCATGAAGCAATCACAAATATTATGATGTAGTGGGAAAGATATTTACTCTCCCATAGATTTCAATGATAGACATCGATTGGGTAATCGCTTAGTGACCAAATCCATCCCATTCTTGGGCAGACATGCACTATGCCAACGTTGTCTAATACGTAAGAATACATGTGGAAGAGTGGATGATTCTTTTTCACTACATGTTTTTTTCTAATGTAGTTTCTCTAAGGGTGGTAAAGAGGATATCAACCCACTAGAAATTATGACTAATAGATGTGATTTTGTGTAATAAATGGATCCGATACTATTTTAAATTTATGACATCCTTTTCTCCACAAGGTATACACATAACAAATACAACAAATATATAATGATTTATGATAATTTTAGTCAGATAATATCTAGATTTCCTTGACCAGAAATATACTCATACAACTCGTCACTTTTTATATTTTTCTCTATAGTCTAGAGAACATGCATGTATCCATTCTTCCATTAGTTCAATCTGCTTAGTAGGAAGCTTATAACATGTATGCAAGACTAAGGGCGAAAAACATGAGAATATTTCACTTTGGTTTCTCTCATTATTTTGTTGTCCACATTAGTTTCTTTGCACATGAAAATACAATGGGATGTGCAACTATCTCGTATAGATGATACCTTTTGAAAGCTTGATATACACCCAAGTCTTCACTATCATTTGGTAACTTACGATAGGGACCTTATTAAAAAATTTAAATAATTTCTCCCCACTGATCTCTAGACCAATGTCCATGAGAATGTGGTAAAATTTTAAATAGGGTTTGGGGTGCTAGTATCTACTTCTTCCTTTTCTTGGTCTGAGATAGCTTCAACAACGATCTCTTTGTGACTTTCCCTCTTATTAGTTTCCTTAGATATTGATACATTTATCTCATGTTAAGAACATAGGATATTAGCATGGTTAGTGTCTTCACAATGTACATATGCTTGTTGTGTGAGATGAATCTCAACATGAAAAAGGGCAGGGAGGGGGAGGAGGGGGTGGAGGGGCGGGGGGGGGGGTGTTTCTCTATTGAAAATGCAGGCTTATATGTTCAACATAGAAAATGGTTATGGAATTATATAGATTGTAACAGAGGGACAATCCCCGAGGGTGCTCCTTACTCTCAAAGAAGGTGAATCCAACCTTAGTCAAGAAAATATAAGGGCATGTGCAAGTATCAAGGTGTCATGTTTTGACCAATTTTGGTCACAGTTGACTTACAAAATACCCAATGAAAGAAATTTACCTAGCTAGTCATGCATTTTTTTTATCATTCAATTCCAAACCCCATTTCCCTCTTATTTTTATTTCTATAAAAATAAAGAGAGTAATGACAATATATAAACATTTCATTGTTTACGATGGGGGAAGGGCAGTGGCATTGGCTTCCTAAGTGCTTTGGTGAAGGTGAGGTCAAAGATGTTCAATTGGTAGAGCTATTAATATTTTATATAACAAGGTGAAAAATGTGATGTTTTCTAAATTATCTTTCCAAAATCTAGGGTCATTGTTTCATGTGCTAAAAATTTGCTTGTAATGTGATTTTGCGAAGGGGGGAACTTTGGCATTGTGCGATATGTCACACACAATATATTTTTTATGTGGCATGTATCACTCAGAAAAATGTTTATCAAGTTAATTTGGTTTGTTGGAGAGGCATATCACATCCACAAAACATTTTCTCATGATACCACATTAGGGAAATGTTAGAAAATGCAACATTTGCAGTGGAAAGTTATTTGAGGCATGATGTTTTCCATGAGTGAAAATTTTGGTGGAATGGATACATCAGATTTGAAACAAATTTTATTGATGATGTATCCTGGTTAGAAAAATATTTTAATATGTGACATAATGGTTTAAAGGAAAGGGCCAGGTTATTGGAAGTTCCATTGATATGAAACACTATTTACATGGAGACTATTTTTATGTGAAATAAACACTATCACAAGAAAATATTTGTTGATGCAAAACATCCTATATTGCAAGATAAAAAAAAAATTGCAAAACAAGATAAGAATCCAAAAATTAAATAGATGTAAGGCAATATTTTGCAACTAATTGTATGCAAAAAGTTCACAAGAAGTTAGAAGAGGTTGGTGTAAATAAAACAAGGAAGAAACTTAACATGCATTGAAAAGTAAGACTAGGTCAAAAATTTCCATGTAGGGAAAAATAAGACATAATAGGAGAGACACTTCACCATTTTAGCCCTTGAAGGGAGTTAGATTATATAACATTGAATGGGGGTTGTTGCTAGCATAGCAAATTGTTGTGTAGAACTATATTATTCTGTACTCTTTTTCTAGACATAAGACATTGATTCTATGTAATTAGAAAACTCATGTATATGCCATTTAGAAAAGATAATATTTTGATGGAAATTGTATTTTTTTGTAAAGGAAGAATAGATTCCCTCCTTTTGTACTAGGCCCATTAGAGGAAAATTGAAATACTAATTGATATCTACAATTATAATTTTATTTTTTTGATCTTTGATAAACTTACTAAATTTTTTCCCCAGGAAAAAAAGGATCCATCTCAATACAAAACATTTCACATATCAATGGAATTAAATTTCTATTTCTTTTAATTTTTTTGTGTGCTTGTCATATTTGGATTAAGATGGATCTATGTTAGTGTTAAAAAATGACATATGAATGTCACCATGTCTATGATCATCATGTGGTAATGAAATAATGTATCTAGAATAATAAAGGCATGTTCCCCTAATGTATTGACATAACTTTGTATGTGAATCAAGGGCATATTTGTGCACATGATGAACAAAGTGCAAGTAGAACTCATGCGACTCCATAAGCATGGTTAACGATATTCTTAGGTAAGCTTAACTCAGGGAAAGAGTCAAAGTTGACTAGGTTAAATGGTAGTGGTTTTGTGCATGTGGTTTAGCACACCCATGGTTTTCTACCCATGGGATTAATGTACTGGAGTCTTTAAAAGGTTTGGAAGACTTCATTGTAATGGGGCTAGGGAGGTGAGTAGTGAAGGCTCACTTGGTTGGCTTTTCCAAAGTTTTGGCCAAGGAGACTAATGAAATTCAGTTAAGGTGGACTTTTCCTAGAGTTGGGGTTTTCTCAGGGTAAACATTAGTGCTTATGTTTGCATGCGTCTTGTTGTTTATGCGTTAATGGTTTATTATTCCTTACAATTAATCTCTGTAATTATTTATATATCTCGAGTTAAAAATTTCTAACTTTTGGTATTAGATTTGAAGGTGGATGTATTTTGGCTTCAAAGAGATGCTTTTGTTACCAAGGGTTTATTTTTCTTGGTGAAAAATGTGAAATTCAATTGTGGAGATCTACATAATCCAAATTATCGTAGATATGGTAAGATATGGTGTGGATCTATAATGGAGAGTGAGGTTTGAGTTTTCCTACATGTGTGGAAAATCATTGATCGTGGATCAAGGTTGTGCGTAGTTGGATCTTGGATGATTATGCTCATTGAGGATTGATGCAAGGTTTAATGACTCTGAGTTTAGGTAATGGACCAATGGTACTTGGTTGGGAAAAGAAGTGATAGAGAGCAAGGAGGCTAGATGGGGTGAACGTTAGTGGTAAGGATGTAGTGGCGTAATGCCTTTGAAAAATGAAAATTACCAATTATATGCATAAAAAAACATCATGAAGATAGCTACAAACCCTAGTGTTGCCAAAGTTGGAATAGGAATTACGCCCCTCTTTATTGAAAATTATTTCATGGAGGCTCGTGCATCAAACCAATTGGATATTTTGGTCCTAGAGGGTCACTATCGAGCTAGAGGAAGGACATGCAACGCTCAATTTCCTGGTTAAAGAGTAGAAAAGGGGGAAACATGGATTCATGGGATTGAAGGGATCCCTGTATATTACATCACTAAGTAGATTAGCACGATGGAGGATAGGGAGAATCCACGGGATTTCATGGACGACTTTAGGCATGATTCAACTGTTTTGGAAGAATTGGGATAAGAGGCAATAGACAATTAGGATCTGAGGTCACAAAGGCAATGTGTCTTGTCGATGGATATTTGAATATAGGCTAGTGCAGATCATGGGAGTTTGATGCACAATGTAGGAGCATGATAACTGGATTGAGAGACAGAGAGTAGCATGCCAAAATATTGTGAAGATGAGATCTTGGAAAATTATTAGTATACATAGGAGAATATGTAGGCTAGGATCAACATGTTTATAATTGTGCATAAGAAGAAGCATAATAGAACCTGTAGTAGAGACGATTTGGTGATCAATGACTCTAATGACCAATTGATCATTGGGGTAGATGGTAGAGAATGCAACATGCGCGACAAACGAGTGGTACACAACACTTTGGTAGAGCTCCTTGTTACTTTGAGACAAAATCTTGTGTGAATCAACCAAAAATGGGAAGCATTTCATGGGGAGAAGATGAATTCGATGAGAATGTTGTTTAGTGTGAGGACCTCATTTGTGTTATAGTTGAAAACCTCAGTGAATGTGTACATGCCATATAATATTGAGGAGAAAACTAATTGATATGTGGAAGAGATGTAGGTTCTGTAAATAACAAGATTTTTTTTTTAATGATAGATTTGAAAATTGTATTACATGTAAATGGGCATACTGTTGTAATACCTCGTAAGGAATGAATACACCTAGGAAATTGTTGATAAAGTTGGGTGTTAGACCCAGGTGATAAGGGGTATGTCAAGTTAACAGACACCTTGGATATAAACTTTAAGAGGGTCAAGGGCTAGAGTGAGGAAGGTTAAATCACTTCACCAATTTGGTTGTATTTAGTCAAGGGAAACACCAAGTCAAGGTTTAAAGGGGGATTTTTAGGTAAACTTGACTAAGGGAAAGAGTCAAAATTGACCAAGTCAAATGGTAGTGGCTTTGGGTACATGTTTTAGCGTACCCATGGTTTCCTGCCATGGGATTCATGTAATAGAGCCCTTAAAAGGCTTGGAAGACTTCATTGTAATGGGATCATGAACGTGAGCGATGAAGGCTCACTTAGTCGATTTGGTCAATGTTGTTATAGTTAATTTTTTCACATCCACTCAAATGACCTCAAACCATGATCAATCATCATCCTTTAACACTTCTCATTTTGTGCAAAGCCTAGAGTATATTCTCTCCAAAAAGTTCAAGAATTCTAGGTTAAACAACTAAAAAACCTATTTTTTGGCCCCATTTCACTTTCCCTTCATGAAACCTACATTTTTTACAGTTGTAACACAACATCTTCACCGAACGACGCATGTTTCCTTCACAATAAGTGTGATGGATCCTAAATTTCTATAGAAATTAAAATAATTTCAAATCTTCTCTTTCCAGAAGCTTCCCAAGTGGGTTTAACTATTTACTGTTGGATCAAGATATCAAACTCCTACTTTTTAAGTCTTATCTCATATCCCTAGAGCTTATACTCCCTCATACGTTGATCTAGTCGTAGATTAGTAAATCCCAAACCACCCCTTTTACCTTATAAATTCACTACCTCCCATAGAGTCTGGGTTGGATTTTGGAGACTCTTAGTTGTGCCCTCATGTTGCTGCTTTATGCCTACGGATCCATTATCCATCCATGCACTTCAGTTGTGATTGAAGGTTTTCTTTGTGGCAAAGGAAGGACAAGATATTTTGGAGACAACTACAAGGTCAATATCTGTAAAGGGTTTTAATCTTATCCTACATTCATCAATAAAAAAAGTGCTTTATTTTCCTATACTTATGTCTCATTTTTGCATAGGTATTACAATGCCTACTTGACTCATTATTTAGAGATGTTAGTATATTTTATTTGTATGTTGTAGTTCTTTTACTTTTTTTGTTTTTCTGCAAGTTCCTTTTATAGTAGTTGGAGCTGGAGCTTACAAGCAAGGGGAAGGGGAGAGATTGTGTTGGATTATAGGCAAGTCTTTCTTACATATTCTAAACTCTCTTAGGAAAACATGCATATTTTTATCTTTGTTGTTTCTAGATCAAACCACGAGATCTAGAGAGTTTTCTTCTATCCGCAGAAGGAAATAATCCGTCAAACAAATTGGCAACTCTGGTGGGGAGCGAGATAGTTGCTTTAGTGGTTTCCTTTGCCTAGTCTTTTAGGAACTTTGAAAACGACTTAATTTGACTTGTTTAGACAGTAATTAATCTTAGGAAAGTATATTTCTGAGCTTGGTAGGGTTTTTTCTTTTTATTTTGAGAAGAATCAACGCCAACTCACTTTATGTTTTGAGATAGAGCGACCCAATGCACTTGTCTCTTTGTAAGTGCAATGACTCACACTAGTTGTCATATATAGCCTGCGATGGTCCCTGTAGGATGCAAATTTCAAAATTTAATGCCTTTCTCTGAGTTATGTTATGTTGCAATGCTTTTCATGTGTCTACGACTTGGTCATTGTCTCTATGAATCCAATAGTGTGTTTAAATTTGAGTGTGATTACCTTTTGTGGTTTCTAGAGACAATAGTGTTGTGGTTCCTAGAGACAACATCCATGTTGAGGAGAGGCCAGTGCCTAGGGCATCTTAATGTGCCTTAAAGATAAATTTGTTATGCTTAAGAGTTAGACATAAAATGATTAAATCCAGTTCAATTACCCTACTCAAAGCCAAATTCAATTTATATATAGACAATATATCACTACAAAGAGTTAATGCTTATACTTGATGGCCTACACACAAAGAATGCAGTTTCACTGATTGTTGTAGTATAGGTGAAAGAGGAAATGCAAGAAAAGAGACTAAGTGTAGAAGGATGAACACATAATAATAAGCACTAAATCCCAATAGAATAATGGATTAAACTAAAGAGATGAAATACGAAAATTATGGAGCACATTTTAAGGCCTCCAATCCCACACGTTACATGTACCATTTTCCATAACCAAACATAGATATATATGTAAATTAATATTTAATCCAATAGCTACAATTACACAATTTTTTACAGGAAAGAAACACATAAAATAATAAACGGAGATAGAAACACATCCTGCACATCTCAATGCTTGGAATCACTATGAAACTTCTTCATTAATCTTCAAAATGATGTAAATTTCATAGATCCAAAACTTGCAAAATTTGGAGAGAATTTACAGCCTCTAGGACAATAAAACTGAACCCTTACTAACAAACCCTTCTTCCCTCTTATAGGGAGAAAATAGAACAAGGACAATTACAAAATATCCTAGAAAATAACAATTGTCTAACTATTCAGATGTGAAAGTGTGCAACTTGTCAAGTTTTCCTAATTATTACATAATAGATTTGATTCTCTTCTTGAAAATAAAATACTTACAAAAATTTTAGAAATGACATGAAAATGCCATAATTCTTGGGTCAAAATATCTTCATTGCTAACTCCTTTGATCTCTTAAGGTGGACCCAACTCCACTATTCAGAATCGTCGTGGATTAAAAAACTAGTCACATTTCTGCCATAGTACTAGATCTGGTGTATGAGTGTGAATAAGAGTGATGTAGGAAATCCTAAAACTTGTAAGTTCATTGTAATTAGGCTTGGAAACGAACAAGGTTTTCACTAGCCATGGCAACTAAAAGTCTCTTTGTAGATAATTCACTATGGTTCTGCCCTTGAGAGTGACAATCCTTTCATGTGACGAGCCCACCTTACTCTTGGCCTCAGCCAATAGTTGCTCATACTACTCCCATGGTAGAAAGTTCCCTTGAAAGTCCCAACAACTAGGAAATCCTACTCTAGTACTATGATCAAAATTGGAATTAAATGTTGCTACCAATTATGCCAAGTCATTGGCACATTCCTTAGCTTTGTCCCTTGTTTCCTTTTTCTGAATCATCATAGAAAATTCAATTGCATCTATCTTGTTAATGATATCCATTGCTCTTAGGTCATCAACTGATTTTTCATTGAGGTACTTGATGAATTTCTTTGCAGTCCTCACATTTTTAGCATCCTCATCCTTGGATGATAGGATGGAGAATTTAGTGGTTTTGACTATAGTTTTTTGTTCTACAACTAATTTCATATGCTCCCATATCTTCTTCATTTCAGAAATAATATCATCCCAGATTAGTTGCCTAGCTTCAATAAGGGACATATTTACTTTCAACCTATTTTTCAATGCTTTAATTTCATCTTGTGTTGGCACCTGAAATTTATTGTTAATTTGTTCCACACTTGCCTCGGTAGACTCGAGCTATTTCTCCTTGTTTTCAAACATGTATTTAGTGTTGTCCAAGTCAATCTTTCTAGAGCTTGCTCTCTAATAGTTGTAAATCAATGAGAGGCTTGGTCAACTGCTCAATAGGATTTTGTGGATTGTCTAGCACAATCACAACACATGTGAGAATAAATCCTTTGTTGAAGCTCTGTAACTTTTAGTCTGAGGGCCACCACTTCATTATTTCTCTCTATCAACTCTTTGGCCAGGATTTGCTTCTCGTTTTCTACCCGGGCCAAATCCTTCGTCTGCACATGTTCTGATGTAACCATTTTAAGTTGTTGCCTCAATGATTGAATCTTGGACAGTGATCCTTGAATAATGGCATCTATAACAACCTTATCATTTGGGTCTACCCCCAATTTGACAACCAGTTCCTTGAAACCTTCATTCTGCAAATGAAGGGCTCTTGAATTGGATTTTTCCTATTTTACGTTAGTGGCAGCTTTCTCCAACAACTTCTCAACCTTGCTGAAATTTAAGGCTCCCTTTCTTAGTTCACTATAAATCATCTCTCCTGCCTACCTGTGCAAATTTATTTTGTCCTGGAAGGGAACACTAGCCATATCTAATGACAGATCTACAATCCTGAATTTTGGTCCAGATGGGAGGGACTACGCTAAGGGATTATACAATGATAATTTCATCTGATTTCTTTCTAGGTCCATGCAAGCTAATAACCTGGTCTTGTATGGGACTGAGTGATATGCTAGCTATGATAGCATTTCCTCCCTAATATTCTTTTTTTTTATCTTCTGTCATTTTTCCTTCCTCCCATTTAGGGCTTGCTACTGATGTGCTCCCCAAAGATCCAAGAATCACTACCTCAGTGGAAGTGGAGGTGGAAACTTGTTGAGGATATTCCAAGAGCACTTGGAAACATGGTTGGTCCAGATTCCTCTCGGTTAGTTTTACCTCAATCTCTTCATCGTTCTGCTCTAGGAGTTTGGAGTTTTTAGTTGATGGTGCATCCTCCATCACTATATCTCCAACTTCATCTACATTTCTCTTTTGAGTCTTCTCCTTTGTGGCTCTTGTCTCAATATCCATCTTGGTATTAATAGGCCATGAATCTATATTAGCCTTCCATTCTAGCTTAGGTTTGGACTCATGCTCATAACCAGATGCATTTATTTCTCTCATTATTTTTTATATAACACCATGGGGATCATAGTGACAAACTTCTCCTATCTCAAAGTTAAGTCCCTTTAGCATTTCTTTTACTTGTTGGAAGGCGTGTCTAGAATTCACAACAAAGGGGCCAACAATTCTTGGGAGCTTGAACATATAACCTTTCTTGACAGGGACAAAGTGGATTTGGTCGACATTTAAGCTCTACCTAATGAACTCTAAAGCAAATATCCCCATGGGCATGAATACAGATAATTGATAAAGAGGGAGCTCGGAACCATAGACCTTGAATTTAGTGTATTCTTCAAATAAGAACCAGTTACCTATCATTGTATCTTTGCTAAGTTCAAGGATATCTCTCTGTCGAGGCAAGACTCTAGGGGGGAGGGACATTGTTGATTATTTTATACGCAGTAGACATGAAAGTGGAAATGAATTGGGAAAATCCCTCATTGCTGGGTTTCTTCTTCAGGGCATTGTCTCATTCAACCACAATTTTTCTTTGTTTATTGGAGTCTATAACGATTAAGCCTAGGTATTCAAATTCCTCCACATGAGTATACAAGAAAAGGTAGACCATTGTGGAGTAGTACTTGGAATAAGAGGTAAGGTAAAAGTGGTTGAATTGAAACTTCATGGCTTCAACCAGGAATGAAGGTATGTCAAGGATGATGTTAGGCTTCATCATGGTGTGTAAGAACCCTATGGTTGCCTTAGTGACATTGGAAGTCTCATCCTCTCCTAGTAACAACAAAATGGTGGCTAAGATGGGATCTACAACTTTTGAAAACATGGAGATGGATAGTGTCTCTGAACTTGTGGATAATTGGGTGTTCAAAGATGAAATCTGTTGGAATAGGGCTTGTCTTTCTGTGATTGAGAGTCCGTTGTAACTGGAAACGAGGGTGGTCTCAATGAACTTCTGTAGGTTTGGGGATTTGGGGTAGATAAAATCATTCTAGATCAATTTTGGGGTAACTTCCAAAATCTTCTCCCTTGTGGACGAGAACCAATAATTCTTCTCCTTTACATAAGCTAGGATACAAATTTTGGGAAGGGATAGACCGTTAGGATGATAAGGTAGTATAACCTTGATTCGATGACTCGAAAAGGGTCTTCCTTGTTCACGTAGCTACCATACAGGTTGAAGCGGAGGTCTGATAGGTGTTGGGGGCAGAAAGGGTCATGAATTTATGCCTCTACATCCATAAGGGGTTTGGCGTGGCTTGAGAGTTTTGCCTCCTGGGACTTGGGGGTTTTAGGAACATACTTCTTCATTTTAATCATGATATTAATGTTATGAGGACAAGACATTTCAGGTTACATGTTGAATGAAGACAATCAGACGTTGGGGGTGCGAGGAGGACTCTGGGATGGAATACAGGTTGAATGAATGGTGTTTGCGAGGGAAAAGCTACACAAAATAAAGGAATTCAAATGAAAACAGTCACTTTACAAAGGGGTGTGGTCGAGAAAAACTAGGAGTTGACGTGGTGTGACACGCGACGTGATAATTTTGGGCGAGGAGTGAGAGGGGGGTGGTTTGTTCTACAGGGATCCATGCCTGCTTGTTGACATCGTTGCTCCACTAGCATCACAGGTGGAATGCATGGTCCCCACCCTCCAAATGGGTTCGGGAATGGGGTTCAACCCCCCAGAATTTTTGAGATTCAACAAGAAAATTTCAGCATCCACGCCTAGTGCATTAAGCACCTACACTAGGGTGGGGCCCACAGTGCTATTTTTGGTGCATGTCTATTTTAGTTATCCCTTAATTAAGATGGACAATAAAATTTAATCTAGTCTCAAAAATAACTTGTAATAGTTATCTGAGAGTGATAAACTTAGTTAGCTCATGGATTTCGAGTTAGAGGTAGTTGGTGAGGCATGCAGAGTAATTCTAGTTGTAACAAAGTTCGAAGCGCAGTGGTGCATTAATTAATGCAGATTGTAATCAGTTTAACTCAGTGAAGTGAGTTAAACTCAATTGTGCTAGTTGTAATTGCTTGATACACTAGTGAGAGATCAAGTGAATTAAATATTAATTTATTCACAATTAGTGATCTCACATGCAACTAGGGATTTACTATTATTAGTTGCATGCATGTCAAATCCAGTGGAGGCCAGTTGAGATCTAGGTGAAAGGAAAGTTGACTATTAGTTGTAGGATTATTGGGTTGCACCCATGCAACCAAACACCCATTGGAGTGGCCATGATACTTGTGCAGTCAAGGAAGGCAAAAATTCCTATTCTTTAGGGATTGCATTCAACAAAGATTGCGTAAGCAAGGCAGGTTGTCTGGAGGCAGTAAATTGGCTAAGTATTGGTCAGTTTTATGTATGACAGTGTGAAACAATTAGCTGAGTACTGGAGGGCTCTTGCGAGAAGAGATTGTATGTAATTGTATCCATCCTGAATATACAATAGAAGATAGTGGGGTTTTGAGCAGCAAGCTTTCCCTGAAAAATTATCTGTGTTGTGGTTTGATTTGATTCTTCTTTACTTCATGTGATTGGAAATTGTGTTTTTAATTCCCCAAAAGATTTGTAGAAACGATTCAGTATTTAACTTTAGTACATTTTTAGATCAAATTGAATCCAAGATATACATGCCTGTTTTATAATTTCTACATGGTATCATAGCACAGGAAATCACAATTGTGAAGGAGGAGCTGAATTTGTGACTGGATATAATTCGAATTTACAGAAAGGATTTCTTGGTGCTATTGCTGATTCAAAATGAAAATGGATTTCAATGGCTTGAGGTTGGAGTATGCAATCGAGGGCAGCTCAAACTATATTGCTTGGAAGGACAAGATGGAGGCAATACTAGAAGACAATGGCTTGAAGGAATTCATTGACAATGATGTTCCTAAACCCGCTGTGACAGATGCTACAAATCTTGATGCATGGCAAAATAAAGTGGAAAAGGTGAGGAGGATCCTATTGGAAGGAGTACGAGACCACATTGTCTCAAGCCTCCATGGGAACGCCATACCATATGCAATGTGGAAGGCTTTGATGGATCTATTCAAGACCAGCAACGGCCATAGGAAATTGGTGCTCAAAGATAAACTCAGGAAGATCAAGATGGAGAAGGGCGACTCCATACCAAAATATCTAACAAAGTTTATTCAATGTCGAGATGAACTAGGGAGCATTGGTATAACTATCGTTGATGATGATTTGGTGAGCTTGGCTCTCCTAGGACTTCCCAAGAGTTGGCACAGTTATCAAGACTCTGTCAATGGAAGGGAAAAATTGCCAGATTGGGAACGACTATGGTCGGATTTGGTGTAGGAGGAGTTCAGATGGAACACCAGAGATGGATCTTCTTCTAAGAATGAAGATGAAGAAGATTGTGCTTTGGCTGCTAAGGCGAAGAAGGGGAAGGGGAAGAAATTCCATTCCAAATCCGAGTCCATTAATGGCAAGCATGTCCAAGGTGAAGTGTTTTCACTGTCACGAGCATGGGAATTTTGCTACTCTCTGTCCACAAAAGAAGAAGAACAATAAGGTTGGAGGATCTGTAGCTGGTGAGGCTTTGGTCTCACAATTTGAGCTTGACTTCTCAATGATCGCATGCATGGTGTCAAGTGCATTGGGATCTGTGTGGTATTTGGATAGTGGCGCTCCCTTTCACATGACGGGAGACAAGGAACTTTTCAGTGACTTGGAGGAGAAGGATCTCCAAATGCATATTGAAATGGGTGACGACGGGCGGTACAATGCTACCAGGATTGGTACCGTTACCTTCTAGAGGCAGTCAGGTAAACCCTTTCAATTAAAAGATGTAATGCATGTACCAAGTTTGAAGAAAAAATTAGTCTCAGTCGCAAGGTTGGAGGATAGAGGCTATGATGTTGTTTTTAGTGAAGGAAAATATTTCCTGTGACAAAAAACAACAGGACAAGCCAAGAGGATAGGGATTCGAGTTAAGAATCTCTACAAGCTAGAGGTAGATGGCTGCGCAGCAATGATGGGCAAGGCAGATCAAGTGGTGAGTCGGGATGATGGCGAATTAGGCACAAGAGACTGGGCCATCTTCACCATGGAGCCTTAAAAGTCATGCAACAGATTTATATTGGTCTTCCTAGGGGTACACTTGCGCAGTCAGACACATGCAAGGGATGTACTATGGGAAAATATGTAAAGGCCACCTTTCATGAGAAGGAGAACCGAGCTTCAGGTATCCTTGAGAGAGCTCACACAGACGCGTGTGGACCATTCTCTGTTGCTTCAACAACAAAACATAAGTACTATGTAATATTTGTTGATGACTTTTCTCGTAAGTGTTGGATCGTCTTCATGCAGAAGAAAGATCACACATTCTCTAAGTTTCTTGAGTTTAAGGCACTAGTGGAGAAAGAGTCAGGGAAGCAAGTGAAGGCTCTTAGGAGCGATAATGGTGGAGAATACATCTCTAACGAATTCAAGAACTTCTGCAGCAAAGAAGGAATTCGAAGAGAACTGATAGCACTTCATAACCCACAACAAAATGGGGTCGCGGAAAGAAAGAACAGAATGATCGTGGGTGCAGCAAGAACGATGTTGCATGATCAAGGCCTAACAATGCATCTATGAGCGGAAGCATGCAACACTGCAATATTTGTGTAGAACCGTTGTTCTCATAGGATACTTGGCATGAGTACACCTGAAGAGGCTTTCACATGTAAGAACACTGATGTTACACACTTTAAGACTTTTCGCTCATATGTTTATGTGCATGTGACCAAGGACGCCAGGAAGAAGCTGGAACTGACAGCTGAGATCGAGATTTTTGTGGGGTACACTAAAACAACCCATAATTATCGTGTGTATTTTCCGAACAACAGAATGACTTTTGTGTGACAGGATATAAAATTTGATGAGGAGAAATCCATGCGGTTGTCCCTTGAGAGGGAGTTGGACTTGCATTAAGAGGAGGAACTGTTGGTTCCCAAGGATGAGCCTCAAGATGTGGATCAGCCACATGCGAAAGATCATGGAGTGGAAGAAAAGACTCATGCAGAGCCATCCATCAGAAATGGTAGAAGGCGCACCACGGAAGCTAATAGATTGAGACTTGATGTTGCAGAGAATGTAGGAGCCCCTACTTCACAGTGTAGACACAGACAGTCTCCTGACTTATTTACTGGATACATGGCTCTTATGAGAAATGTATTGTGACTGAACCATCTTCCTTTTAAGAAGTAGTGCAGCAACCAACTTGGGTTGATGCAATGGTGGAGGAGTATGACTCCATTGTCAAGAACAGTGCATGGGAGATTTTCCCAAGACCGGTTGACAAATCAATGGTTGGATCGAGATGGATCTACAAGGTAAAGCAAGTTGTTGATGGGAGTGTGGAGAAACACAAGGCCAGATTTGTGGCCCAGGGATTCTCACGGATCGAGGGGATCGATTATGATGAGATTTTTGCACCTGTTGTAAGGTACTCTTCCATAAGATCCATCCTTGCACTCTCAGCACAGATGGGTTAGCGCATTCATCAGATGGATGTGAAAACTCTGTTTCTCAATGGGATCATTGAGGAAGAGGTCTACATAGAGCAGCCTGAAGGTTTCGAGATCTTCAACAGTGAATTGCATGTGTGCTGACTCAAAAGAGCATTGTATGGGATGAATCAAGCACCCTGTGCTTGGTACACTCGGATAGACAGCCATTTCACTAGACTGGGCTTCATCAAAAGTGAAGAAAATGAAAACCTGTACCAGATTGTGGTTGAGGGTAAGTGATTGATTATTGTTCTGTATGTTGATCTAATTTTGATTGGCAATGAGAAGCTGATACACTCATGCAAGGAGTATCTTGCAAGGGAATTCGAAATGAAAGACATGGGAATCCTTCATTATTTCCTTGGATTGGAAATATGGCAGTGGGGTGGTGAAATTTTTGTGTCTCAAGGCAAGTATGCAGAGGAGATACTGGGTAAGTTTCACATGGAGAGCTGCAAACCCATGGATACTCCTCTTCTAGGAAATTGGAGGAAACAGGGTGCTACTTTGGAAAGGTAGTGGATGCTATTGTCTACAGGCAGTTAGTTGGTTCACTGATGTATCTAGTGAACACCAGAGAAAACATTTGCTACGCAATTAGCCAACAGAGTCAAGCTATGGTTAAGCCTAACAAGCTCTTTTGGAAGGCGGAGAAGCATGTCTTGAGATACCTGAGGGGCACATCAGAGTATGGTTTATGGTACATATGGACAAAGGGAGTGAAACTTTAAGGCTTCACGAATGCAAATTGGGTGGGCAGTCCATTAAACAAAAAGAGCACATCAGGAGGGATCTTCAGCATAGGATCGACAACAATTTCCTGGTTCAACAGGAAACAACGATTTGTGGCACTCAATTCAACGGAAGCAAAATATATGGCAGCAAGTCAAGCTGCATGTCACACTATCTGGATAGAAAGATCTTAGTTGGTTTGTTTTCTTCTTAGATGGATCCGACAGTGATACATTGTGATAATCAGAGTTACATTAATCTCTCGATTAATCATGTGTTTCATGATAGGTCCAAGCACATAGATATCCGGTACCATCATCTTAGAGATGCAGAGAAGAATAATGTTGCTTCAGTACATTCCCATGGAAGATCAGGATGCAGATATTCTAACGAAGGCGCTCACCAAGAGCAAATTTGAATACCATAGAGACAGGATCGAGGTGAATGATAATCCCTTTCTTGTTGAGAGGGAGTGTTGAGATTCAACAAGAAAATTTTAGCACCCATGCCTAGTGCATTAATCACCTACACTAGGGTGGGGCCCACAATGCTATTTTTGGTGCATGTCTATTTTAATTATCCCTTAATTAAGATGGACAATAAAAGGTAATCTAGTCTCAAAAATACCTTGTAATAGTTAGCTGAGAGTGATAAACTTAGTTAGCTCATGGATTTCGAGATAGAGGTAGTTGGTGAGGCATGCCGAGTAATTCTAGTTGTAACAGAGTTCGAATTGCAATGGTGCATTATTTAATGCAGGTTGTAATTAGTTTAACTCAGTTAAGTGAGTTAAACTCAGTTGTGTTAGTTGTAACTGCTTGATACACTAGTGAGAGATCAAATGAATTAAATATTAATTAATTCACAATCGGTGATCTCATATGCAACCGAGGATTTACTATTATTAGCTGCATGCATGTCAGATCCAGTGGAGACCCAGTTGAGATCTACGTGAAAGGGAAGTTGACTATCAATTGTAGGATTATTGGGTTGCACCCATGCAACCAAACACCCATTGGAGTGCCCATGATACTTGCGCAATCAAGGAAGGCCAAAATTCCTATTCTTTAGGGATTGCATTCATCAGGGATTGCGCAAGCAAGGCATGCTGCCTGGAGGCAGTAAATTGGCTAAGTATTGGTCAGTTTTATGTATGACAGTGTGAGACAATTAGCTAAGTATTGGAGGGCTCTTGTGAGAAGAGTTTGTATGTAATTGTTTCATGATCCATGCTGAATATACAATAGAAGATAGTGGGGTTCTGAGCAGTAAGCTTTCCCCGAGAAATTATCTATGTTGTGGTTTGATTTGATTCTTCTTTACTTCATGTGATTGGCGATTGTGTTTTTAATTCTGCAAAAGATTTGTAAAAGCGATTCAGTATTTAACTTTAGTACATTGTTAGATCGGATTGAATCCAAGATATACATGCTTGTTGTATAATTTCTACAAGAATTAATCCCAATTGTCTATCCCTGCTTACCTTTTTCATTTTGAATTTCCTAGGGTAAGCATTGGCATAATTTCCATGCTAGTTACCTTGCCAAAGTCTCACTGGGAGTGGGTGGATTTGGGATGGACGATGATCCACCCGACAAGCATTCGTTATTTAACCCTTTGATGTGAAATGTGGGGGAGGCCCACATTCCGCTACCATTTCTCCCTTTCCTTTTTTTTCCTTTTTAATCTTCTTTTGATTTTCCAATGTTTCCTATGTCTCCTTTGCAACCTGAATACTAATAGAAAAATGAAGAGGATACAATAGTGTGTTTAAATTTGAGTGTGATTACCTTTTGATGAGAGCTTGCTTTTTTTCCTTTCTTCTTATCAATTAGGGTTTGTGATCGCTTGGCTTGATTGTTGATTTGATAAAAGAAATTTCCATTTTACATTTCTAATCTATGTGAGTTCTTTTGATCAACAATATAGCTGCATTTCATTTTTCATTGCATTTGAAAATTGAAAAGGAAAGAAGAAAATTTTCATTTCTTGCATTTCATTTAGGGCTTTGAATTGGATTGAAATAGTACATTTGAAAGATCTAATTTAGGAAGTTCTTGTTTGCCACATCATTGTTTAAAACTCCTTCCTTCCCTTAGATAGATCTTCATTGAACAAAAAAAAGTTATTTTTATCATGCTAGTTGCATTATAGCAGTTCAAGTGATTTATTTTTTAGCCTTGAAATTGAAAATTAAATCAAGATCAACTTTAAAATTTATTCAATTAACCTAAGGAGCATTTGGAACATTAATGACACACATAGTGGGTATAGGGTTGAAGAAGTGTTCCGACATCTATAAACATAGGAGTTGTCATTACTTGTTTGTGTTACATTCTGGGGGTGGTCGATATTCCACGTACATCCAAGTATACAGGATCATTCTTCCACGTACCCTCTGTTATATCAGTTTGAGGAGTATATAAGGATGATTCCCATTGTACAAGATGCATTAGAAAACACTAACACATACTACACTTCCACATACCTTGGAGTATATTTTGGAAGTCCCCATTAGGATGCAAACCAACCCTAGGTAACCGAGTTGACTGTCTTGTTAACTATGATACATTGAACACAACATTCAGGGAGATTACCTACATGTACTTAATCGTATATTGCAGTTCACAGTGGCTTGGAAATAATTTTATACATAATTATCCCTTTTGTTTTATTTGTCTCTTTAATTTCTAAAATCAATTAATTAACTGCGAAACAACATCCACACTGTGGAACAACTCCTTAGTGGATCTTAGGTTGAGATTGATGGCAACAATTCTTGAGTCTACCAGTTAAGGAAACCTCTCTAACGAGAATCTTGGTCCTTTCCTTCTTTTGGAAATATTGGTGCTCCTTATATGGCAATGTCATCCCTTCCCTGATTTACCATTAGTTTACCAGTTGTGTTTTTTCGACCTCCTTGGTTCTGAATGTCTAAACTGATCCTCAATCAAGTAGTCCTCCACCTGGACAACATTAACCTCAAGTTGATCCTAAAGTTGACCATTTACCTTCTTCACATATTGTTTCTTCATCGATTTCTTCCTCCTCGCCTGGTGAAAGTTTTGATTCTAGCAACGACGAAACGAAGAAGAAGAAGAAAAGGACGAATAAGAAGAAGCAAAATAAGCAGGGGGGGACCAAGCAAACATTGTTGTGAATGAAACTAAAGTCGCGAAACTTTCCAACAAGCCCTACAAAGTTAAATTCCCTTGCATTATTTTTAAGGGTGATCACCTTCTTAGAGATTGTTCTGGTATTCCACATGTATTAAAAGTGTGGTCCACAAGCTCACATTAGCATTTGTACTCGTCTTCTAGAGATCATGCTAGTGAAAAACCATCAATCGGTGATACTAAGGTTCGTGGGAAAAGGATTAAAATTGAGTTTCCCTATAAGTTGTGTGAAGGGAATCATCCAATTCAACTTTTCCCTCATTTGGATGAAGCCTCAAAGGCATTAGAGAACCTTCCTACTTCTCAGCAGTGACTTCCGATTAGTTACCGAAATCTTTCCCCCAATCCTCCACTAGTTGATGAAGTGATTGATCTGAATCCATCTTCAATCAATCCCACTCTCTCTAATGTGAACCCCAAGAGTCCATTCCCAACCAACCATTGGTTGCGAAAATGGTTGACTCAATTCCACCTTTAGTCGATCGCACTTTTCCCATAGAGAGTGAGTTTCATACTGCTCGGGTTTTTCTTGTTTCTTTAGATCCTATCGAACAAGGGGACATTTCTCCCATTCTCATGGAACCCCATTTAAGTAACGAGGTCATTTCCTTTGATTGGAGTCAATTGACAAAACCTCATCTCCCTTCTTACATGCCTTTTTAGATCATGGTGAAGGCTTGTGCTAAAAACATATGTCACATTGTTATAGATGAGGGAGCATCTATTAGCATTTTATCCTCAAATGCTTTGCAAGCTTTAGGTTCCCTTTAGCTTGTGTCTGTTACTCATAATCTATCGGCTTTTAACACAGTGAACCTTTAGGGATCCTTCCACAACTTCCTATTACCTTAGAAGAAAAAACTATATGTATTGGTGTTATGGTGGTTCAAGGCCCCTTGGATTTCAATTTGCTCCTTGGGAGAGACTATGTTTATGCCATGATCGTTGTCGTGTCCACACTCTTTCGAGTGACGTGTTTCCCACATGATGAAAAAATTAGTTCTATTGATCTACTTTCATTTGTTGGTCCTGATTTAACTGCCAATCATCCAACTTCCCTAAATGTTCCAAATATGCAAGTGGTATATCCCCCACCACAAATTAATTATGTGGCAACCTATTCAATTCCTGCTCCTATCATCGAAGAAGAGCCTTTGACTATTTTCTCCCCTTATTTTGACCTAGATCTAGTAGGTGATATGATGAATCATTTACTGGGGGCACTAGAGCCCGATTTTCTATTAGATCCCTATGTATACCTTCTAGAGTGTTGTCCTCCCATCTGTTGAGAACCTCTTCGAAGCCATGGCCTCCTGGGGGCCATGATCAAGGTGTTAAAGTAGAGTTTCTTTTCTTGTGTCAAGCTCATTAAAAAATGAAACAGTGTCATGAGTAGAGTTATTTTCTTGTGTCAAGCTCATTAAAAAATTAAACAGATTCCCCTCCAATCCGAGTCTTTGAATAGATCTCGTAAATGTTTAGTTGATTCTTTCACTTGATCTTGTAAATAAACCTTCATTCCATCTGCCTATTAGTAACCAGTATTCTACTTAGGTGAATGAAATGAAACCTCTGGGAGGTATTGGAAAGTGTAACTAGGACCAGTCTTCATATTGACTATGTAATTGTGTAATGAAGACAAAGATAATAAAATATATTTTTGGTATGCTTGCTTCATGGGTTTCATGAGCAAGGTTTTATTATAGGTCAAAAGACTTCTTCTTGATGTCTTTTAAGATTTGTCTTCTGATCATGAATTGTACTAATTAAAGAGTCATGTTTATGAAGAGTCAAGTCACACCTGTATGCCTCGAGACTATGTCACATAAACCTTGAAGTCATGGCACACAAATCTATGTTAAATATCCTCCACAAGTCAGCTGGAAGAAATAGTAGTGAATTCGGCTCAAAAGCAGGCACTCACGTCGGCCCAGAAGAGGGTTTGTCCATGTGTATATATAGGACAAGTTTGCGGCTCATTTAGTGACAGAACTTCAGTGATCTACAAGAAACAATGCGGATGAGTATCACAAGAAAAGCGAAGTACATCAACTGAAGAATCAGGTGAAGAATCACATGGATAGTATTACATTGTTTGGCCTTCAATATATATATAAATACAATCTCAGATAACTCTGTGTCTGGACTATAATATCAAGTAAATATCAAATGTAAATTGTGGTAAACTCAAGAACAATTATGTGATTAATGCGAAGTGAAGGACAAAGATACTAGTGCGGAATTAGAAGATGAACAACAAAGTATTCAAGGGTGATTCATATCTGTAATAAGTGCGAGAAACAGGTCTTGTTTCAATGTAAAGAAAAGGACTGTGTTGAGTAAGAAGAAGGGACTGTGTTAGTGTGGAATTGTTGGATTAGTTCAAAGTATAATAAATATGATCAGCCAACAATATTAAGTGAAGGTGCAAGGTGTGCACAGTATAAGTCTTCTACAAGGTCATGATATCAGCAGTAAGAATCACATATAGTTGAAGAAGGAAGAATACAAGTAGAGACCAAGTTCTCTAGTCTTGGTACATGACGATCCAAAACAGTGCAGAAAAGAAGGATCAGTTCAAGGAGTCAATGAATAAGCAGTGACAAATTCTTAAGAGGCATACAACTGTCAAGGGTATGTGTCATGGTCATGGTACTTGTCATCTGAAGTCTATAAGAAGAATTTATTGTGGGTTTTCCTCTCCAAGGGGAGAGGTTTTGGCCCTGGCTCGAAGAGCCTAAATTTGTCTCTTGTATTTTGGTAATTGACTTGATGAAAGACATAATAAGCTAAGAAGAGGAGAAATAAGTAAAAGAAATAAGCTCACAAGTAATTATCAAGAAGAAAATTTGAATTAATCACTGCCCTACCAAATTCGAGGTGGGGGGGGGGGGGGGGGGGGGGGGTGGGGGGGTATCTATTGACATCATTGGCGGGATCTATTGGCGAGACAACTTGAGGTGTCATAGGAGCTTGAGGGACAAGAGGGCACCCAGACTCCGAGCAGTGTCCAAGTGTACCCTCGGGAGTTTGGATAGCAAATTTCAGTGCATGTTCTAGCAAGAGCAAGGCAAATTGGCTTGCATGGGGCAACTTCCTGATACTTGGGATCCACCCATGGGTTACATACATGGGTTAGAGATGAGGGCCAGATGGGTTCTAGCAGGTAGCAATGCTACGCAGCATCATTCTACGAGGAGTCAGGGTTCTGAGCTCCCAGTATGGTTGGGGGATCTAGGGATCCAGTTGGCGGGTAGATCCCTCCACTATGTGATCAGCAGGGTCATGGCAGAGGGTGATCCAATTCACCTTGGGTTTGACCCATGGGGGATCACTGAGACCACCACTGCTTAGCGAGGCAGACTTATTCTGTTGTTGGCCAGGGTCGAGATCGACAATGGAGGGGTAGATATTCATATCATGGAGATACCCAGGCAAGATGAGCTTGGCTCTCACAGATCTTTCGCCACTACGCCTCAGGAGAGGAGGATACAGTCTACGCATGGTGGGGAGTATGTCATAATCAAAGTAGTGCAGCGCCCACATGGTGGCACCACTCTGAGTTTGGCAAGGGACCTAATCATCACCGCTCTTCACAACTCAATAACCCTTAGGGATGAGTTGATTACTATAAGGGGAGATCATGCAGATCTTCCATTGGGCTTTAGCGAGTCACCGATGGCTTGGGGGACTTCATTAGCATGGCAGGTGGGCCAGCGATATGATATCAAGAGAAGCTCACGTGAGTGAGATGCTATCTATACAGGGATTGGGTGGTATCTTTGTGAGTATACTACTGGAGTGCATGGGATGGCCTACATGGTAGGACGACTTTACAAGGAGTTGGGCATAGTGCCACACTATCATGATCCCCTACTCATTGATGGTATACAGGGGACTACTGGTACTTATACAGGGCAGGATAGTGAGTGGAGCGAGGGGAGCTTAAGGTTGGACATGATGGCTTAGGATCCTAGTATTGAGGGATTCTTTCATGTCAGGACAGTGCAGAGGTCAGAGACGATTCAGTGACGCATCTAGGACCCGACACATTTTGCAGTGACAGTGGGGGGAAACAACTAGAGACGATGCTTGTTCAGGCATTGCTTGAAGACAAGCAATCTTGGCGGGGAAGACTGCGATGTTCCCACTTAGCATTTTCTAAGTGAAATATCCAATTTTGACATTTTTGTCATCACGTCGACTTGCACTAGGGAAATGTGGGTAGTTAGGGGCTCACATGATTATTTTGGACATTTATCCACCCAAACATTAGAGATGGGGATGAAAGATTGCGACTATAGTGGAGCGTGGGGGGCACTTAGTGAGAATTGCGTACCACATGGGCACTATGCTCTCATTGGAGCGGATTTGGTGTGGGAATCTCAATGTTGGGCCCACATGGGCAATTTGAAGGCTAAGGAACAAAAGAGGAGGGACATTTGCTCATTCATTCATCATTTCTGAAATTGTCTTTTGAAATAGCACGCTTGGGCAAGTGCCAAGTTTGTAGTGTTGTTCAACACACGAGTGTTTCCGAGTGGAAATCTCAACCCTTGCTTCGATGGACTTCGAGTGCTAGCCCAAGGAAGGATTTTTACCTGAGTTCCATTTGTACCAGCAACAGAGAGGTCATACTATAGCGCAAAGGCAGTCACAACAACACAGGGAGTGTTTGGAGGAGTCACTCTGGGAGCTTGTGGAGTGAGGGGATTTGGAGTTGGGGATTTGGTGGGGAGGTTTGGGAAGCCTTCTAACAGGGATTGTTGATATTTTGGGAACATTGGGCAGCAGATTTCATAGCAAGAGTGTTATACCCAGCAATAGAGCCACCCATGCGTAAGGAGGTCGATTTTTTGGGGTCAAGCTTTGGCCAAATTCTTCATTGGTTTTTCTAGGTATTGTGTGGGGAGGCCGGAATTAATTTGGCAGAATTCTCTGGGCAGATTTGAGGGGTCAAACAAGGATCCTAACTCAGCCAGTAGCTAAAGGAGCTAAGGGAAATTGGGCCAAAATTTTGGGGTCGACATTTGGCCAAACCATTTCTAAGTTTTGGTGGGTTATTGGAGGAGAGATTGGGGTTAATTTCTCAAAATTTTTTGAGCAAGGGAGAGGGATCTAGCAGCATATCTTCGGAGGCAACAACACATTTCTGGGTTATTCTAGCACAGAGCCAGGGCAACGTAGTGTTTCAGCTGAGGAGGGTGACTTGTACCTCATTTTGGGCTTAGCTAGCTTGCTTAGAGCAATCCCAGGTGCATACATTCCAACACCTTATTTGTACACCCTTATTCAGTGATAAAATGGCTCAGTAATTCGATTATGGTGTAAAACTTCACATCTAATTTATATTTATGTTTGTGTGAATTTTTGTTTATGCATACTTGTTATTTACTGTAAATTTTCCTTAGGGATATTACAAAACATCCCCCCGTCTCAAGTGCATGGCAAACGTGGGTAGCTCACATCCCACCTTTGGGAACACGTCCCTGTGGAACACTGGTTTTTACCGAATCTCAACTCAAGTATGCAAGTGATTTCCAAGAGGAATTTGTTCAAGCACATAGAGTGCAACTAAGTTCTTCAACAGCCAATAGCTACTAGAAAAGTTGAAGGTTTAATCAGAGTTGAATAGTAATGTAGCAGCCTGGTAGAGTGCTTGGGGCATGACCCTTGTGCTCAAAACAAAACAAAATCCATCACAATTTAAATTAGCACCGAAATAGAAAACTTCGGTACATCAAATAAGCATGGAATAATGCAAGGCATCCAAATTTCTCTGCAACCTATGCTTGAATAAGGCTACCACCACTGGCCTAGAAATGTTAGTCAAGGTTGTCATTGATGTCAATATGGCATTATTGGGATGGAAAATATTCTTGTGATGCCATAACCTCATGTATATTATGATGATGTCCTTATTCATAATGACAAGGCCCTCTTGCTTCATAGTGATGCCATTATGATGTCAAGCCACTAAGAAGAAGTCTTGTCTTAGATGACTATTGATCATAATGATACCCTTGAACTAACCATGAAGACACCATAACCTCATGTATCCTTGCTCTTGATGCCCTAGAAATCACGATGATGTCCTTACTCTTGATGAAGGGGTCCTTCTTATTGATGCTGCATATGGTTAATGACATATCACTGCACTATTTTGATGACATGGATGAAGCATATCATGATGAAATTATGACCTTATGACAATAAAGAAGCCAAACAATGGAGAAGCCAAACAAAGAGAAGCCATAGTCTCCTAATTAGCTTCTGCACTAAATAATTCAAGGGCAGTCACAAAGAAAAATGTTTTTCACCACCTCAGACGCAACCTTTCAACATGGGACCTAGACCATGTTAAAGAGGATTTTTTTCCACTTTCCAATGAGCTCTTACTTGTCCCGAAACTCCAAATAGTTTGGGAGATATTTATTTTTCAAGGAAATTAATCCTAGCAGTGAGCCGACCCATCCCTAACCTACAAATCGGCTTCATAGTCAAGGGACGTGTCCCTTCATTTGGAAGACGGAATTAATATAAATATGAGATCCAACTGTCCATTTTTATCATCAATTTCATGAAGAATCATTACAGGAAAACAGAAATATAAGAGGGGCCGAGGAGATCAGAAAGCAAACTCTGTTTTGGGCTAAAATAATTTCTGTAGGGTTAAAACAGTTTGGTTATCCTAAAAACGCAGAACTGAAGTAATCTAAGTCTGGAATCTCACCCTAATTTCCTGTGGAGCAAATCAAATGAACTAACCCTTATTAAACCACCTTTGGAAGCCTACTTGGAGCAGATTTGGAATTGTTTGGAGGACTCTCTCTTGTGGACTTTGAGCAGTTTTTGAAGAATCTTGTAGCAGGCTTCAGGGAGGTTTCTGAGAAGATATTCTCACCTTTATTGGAAGCCTTTGTTGAAGTAGACCTCAAGCATCCTTGGAACAGATTTGAAGGAGAACTTGAAGATCTTTTGAAGCAGCATTATTTGTATCTTTTGAGCATATTTGAAGCTATTCCTGTGCAGACTTGTAAACATTTCTGAAGTCTAGGATGATTCTTGAAGTGTGATCTTGGAGAAGCCTTTTGAAGTGATCTATTGAATCAAATATTGAAAACCTTATTGAGTTGTCCTTGAAGAAGTCTTGGAGCAGACTTAAGGCATCTTAAGCTAAGTGTTTTGAAGACATTTTGAAGCAGATCTTGAGCAAACCATGGAGAGCACTTTGAGCAGATCCTGAAGACTTTGTAAGAACATGTGAAGGATGTCTTAGAGCAGATATTGTAGTCATTAAAGCAGCCCTTGAAAGGAATTTGAAGCAGCATTTTGGGTTGGCATTGAGGGCAGATTGAAGGATTATCTTTGGAACTTGTGAAGACTTCCTTTGAAGACTAATCTTGGTGGAGCTGATTTGAAGTCACTTGGATTGAACATTGTTTGAGAGCATACCATTAGACATTGTCTTGAAGATACCTTCAAGAAGTATATCCTGGAGTGGATTTGGAGCTGATCTTGTAGATTCTTGGAGACCATGATGCATTGTTGAAGGCCCTCATGAGGTGACTTTGGAGATCTTTGTTTGGGTTACATGAAGAGTTGTGGAGACAACTTCATGTGAAGACAAATTTGTCATTGATGGACTAATCATATTGGAGATGAATTGAGGGCAGCATTGGTGAAGATATTGTCACGGCTCGTTGCAGATGATATTGGGAGCCGTGAAGGGTTAGTGAACTTATCTTGACAAATTGAAGCAAAGGGTTGGAGCCCTAGAGGATAGGAGTCCTCAAGATATCAGTTGGACCCTGTACTAGAGATAGGGTTGAAGCCCTAAAGGTTGGAGCCTCAAAGTGACAAGGTTGGTGCCTTGGGAAGATAGGGTTGGAGCCTCGGGAAGTCCAAGTTGGTGATTGGCAAAGTACAGATTGGTGCTTGGAAGGATTGAAGATTGGTGTCTTCATCTAGGGTTGGATCCCTACACATTATTGTATTGAATTTATTATAAAAAAAAATTAATAAAAGTATTTATTCCTATTGTTCATTTTCTGTTCTAATTATAAGTGATCTAACTGGTAAAAATAACAATTGAAAAGAAATACTGATTCACCCCCCCTCTCAGTGTTTCCGGCAAGAACAACAACGATATTTGCAAAGACTAGTTTGAATGCAATTAAGACTTTCACCTTTTCAGGAGGCAGTTGCATTAGACTTTATCAGAAATTTCCTGGTACAAATATATATTCCCAAAATATATGTTAGTTATGCATCATGCCAATTTTAAGACAGATATAACAGAAACACCCAGAATTACAACAGATGTCAGAAAAAGTTGAATGATATCTTCTTGTAACCAATAACCTTTAAAGACTGACTAAATTGAATTAATCAAATACCATTAGCAAGCAGTAGAAGTAAATGAAACATTCTAAGGTCGATCCATACAATGCAATCTACAACAAATCAGACTCGAACAAGGTTGTAGGACACAGGCAGCTATTCTCCAACGAATCTTTCTTCCAACTAGGAATTTTAACAGAAAAGAATGTTTTATACACCAAATGCCATTGGAAGAATCCCCTGGTGAAGCAGCATTTATCTTTACGGTGATTCATCCCATCAAGAAAATATAACAATTTATACCACAAAATAAATACACAATGTTTGTAAATACATTATTTTACATGCAGGAGCTGCAGTTACTGGGAAAGGGAAAACAGATAACAGCCAGAGTAATGAAGAAGACAGTTCAGATGTATTCTGTAATGCAAAAGGTCCATCTTGATTAATTAAAAATATATCACCGAGCATGATAACAGCCAGAGATACTGAAGAAGACAGTTCAGATGTTTTCTGTAATGCAAAAAGTCCATCTTGGTTAATTAAAAATATATCACCGAGCATGATTTCATCTGACAAATTTACAAACCGAGGAGTGAGCTCATGTTATCCAATCGACAAAGCCTGAAAAGATATAATATTATGTTCCAGAATGAGCCCTATCCTATAGTTTGCAGAAGATGTGCTCAAGGGCCACAAGAGAAAAGTCTTCATGACATTCGAGACATTTAGTCAACATTTTTTGGGTCTATCATAAGCTGGAGGTAAAGAAGGGCAATTCTCATTCATTTGTGGATACGGATCGATAGTATTATATCCAGGTAATTCCATGCGATACTCCCCAAGGATCTGACAGAAAGGAAGCTGCACCTCGTCATTTTCATTGCACCAGCTAGGCAGATTAGTTATGTTGGCATCAAAGAACCTAAGCATGTAGGCATCTCGTATCTGCAGAAGTGTAAATTAGCAATTAAGCTCCATAATGATCAAGACAAGTAGAAGGAACATGACAACAAAAACAAATATTACAAGCCTTTTAGCCTTTAGGTGAAGCATGCTCTAAACTTACTGTGAACTCAGTGACTTGAATAGAGCTAGAAATGGGATCAAATAAGCCCGCCTCTTTGTACATTTCAAGAACAAATGCAATGCAACTTGTAGACTTCCCATCACTATAAAACCAATCATCCTTCTCAGGGATTGTAAGAAGCTGATCAAAGGACATGCCACGCTCTTCAGTCTCTATTAGAATTGAAGGTAAATCCAAGTCCTGTAGAAAAAAGTAGCGATGAATGCTTAGCAAATAATCTAACCATGCAAGTTGTTGCAATTTAAGCAAACTGAAGGAAAAAATATAAAATTGGTCCTATCTATCATGCAACAATATTTGAATTACAAACAAAGGCAGGGGAATTCAAATTGATATAACAAACAATGTATCAGCATCTTCAAATTTTATTCAATTAAATAACGATTTCAAATTTTTACAGACACACACACACACGTATATATAGACTTTTGAGTGCGTAGTCCCTCTGACCAGAACTTTTGCAAGAAGATGAAAAATATAGGAATTGTACCGTGCCACAAATTGTAATAACCAGATTAACTGCAAATAAAATTTTCACAATGTAGCATTGAATTTTACCACTCATGATGAGACAGTTTGTCGCTCATCAGAGTTGGGACATGCAAGGATTCCTTTTGATGAAATGGAGCATCAAGTACTCAAGAACTGATTGATGGCTAATGAAGAGGGTAGAGTTCATGCTAGGCTTTTTCCCACATGCTAATTTATGTCACATCCATCTTTTGCATATTGATTTTTCTTTTCCTTTCATTGTGGCCATCTTATGCTTTTCCATTCTTTTCACTGCATCAACCTCTAGGAAAATGTTTGTTGGCCCTACTCAAGGATGTGAATAAAAGAGTGTCAAATCCCAATGAACCAATGACAAGTTGGACATGAAGAATGGATATGGTATATAAGGGGTTTATAATGTGACATGGAAAATTTCAAATATGGTGTAAAAGAGAATGAACATGCTATTTCAATCTAGGTTTTCCAAGTAGTGCCCTCTGTGAAAATTTCTGAATGTTACATATGCAGAAATCTATTGTTAGATCTGGTTATACTTCTCCTACTTATCAAGTTATTAATGCTGAAATCTTCAGATTAACATCAAAGTAAACACATAACAGACTTTCACCGATTCAGATCTAAAACATAAAAGTACACACACACATAGACAAAGTGACACAAGTTTTTCTGGACAATGGTCCCCAGAAAAACCCAATGCAGCAAAACTGATCTTCTGGCCAAGGTTACTTGGAAGCGGGAGCGCGGAGCGGGAGCGCAGAGCGGGAGCGAAGCGCGGAGCACCATTTTTAAAAGTTTCCAGGTCCGGAGCGTTTTCGGGAGCGTTTATATATATATATATATATATATATATATTTAATATTTTTTATATTTTTTATATTTTGATGCATATATGTCAACAAAAACATGTAGAATGATAAATTAGACATAAAAAACATAAAAACATAGATTGAATCATATAACATCAATCATCTAGAAGTTATAATCTTCATCAACCACGCCCACGAGTTGGAAGCAGACAACATATTGACTCTTGAGTCTCGCAAATCATCAATCTGAAGGTTTCAAGCTTTCAAAATTCAATATATAACATTTATCATCATTGATTTCAAATTTCAATATCTAACATTTATCATCATTGATTCATTGATTTCAAAATTCAATATAACATTTATCATCATTGATCATTGACTTGATAATCTCTATGAAGCATCATATTCATAATTCATAATGACTTGTAAACAGTAAACTTATAAATGCCAACTTCAAAGTTTCACCTTTCAAATTCAAACTTCAAACTTAAATTGTCATTAAATATATGAAATCAGAAAGAGTCAAGTTTCAACCGTTCAACTGTCAACAACAAATAGAAAATAGTAAACAACAAATATATTTTATCTGGCTGGCCCCTTGCCACGCCCACGAGAAATGTCTAATTTTTGTGAGCCACGAGGAAATGTTGGTCTTCTAGTACTCTCAGGAGTACCATGACCACAACTAGAAGGTGGAGGCTAGATCTGCAAAGGAACAAGAGTGTGATATCGAGGAGTGGCACTGGCACTGGCACTGGCACCCGCACTGCTACCAGTAGATGGTGGGACTGGCACTGTGTGTGGTGGTGCTGCTGATGCTTCATCATCATCCCTATAAAGTTCTGCTTCCAATTCTTCCAGATGTAACGTGCCATCCTCCAAATTATCATCCTCTAGGTTGTTGTCCCAGACTCTGTATGATTGATCCTCATTTGCCCAATCACAATAATGGCTCAACAAACTCAAGTTATAATGCACATAAACCAAGCTTTCAGCTCGGTTTTCATTAAGCCTGTTTCTTCTCACATTGTGTATAAAGCTGTAGGTGCTCCAACACCTCTCTGCAGAAGAAGTGTTCACAACTTGTGAGAGAACTTTTTTAGCCAACTTTGGCAAAAGTCCCATGCCGCCATATGCTTCCCACCATGTGAGAGCATCAAATCTGTCCCTGTCTTCCATTGCATGGAAAGAACCAAAGTTAGCAGTGCAACTGAAGTATTTGCCTAATTCAAAGCGCAATCTAGCACACTCTTCCCTGTCAGGTACCAATTTGTCCAATGCCTTCATGTACCCTTCTTGTACCTCTGGATCTGTGTGAGGTTTCACCCTAACCCCACCTCTAGGTGCAGGTTGGCCCAACCAAGATGGAGAGTAATATTTTGGCGTAAGGATATATGCCAAAGCATGTAATGGAACATTGAGTTTATTCCACCGTGCACACACACAGTCATGAATCATAGCATACAAGTTGGGATCATTATCCTTAACAATATCTTTTATTTGCCCCAACATACTATCCATCTGCTCATAAACCTCTCCAATCACTGGTTTATCAGTATCTGCAAAGCGAATCATGTTATAAATGGGCTTGGTAAAACTCACAATTTCCCTCATACGTGCCCAAAACTGAGGGTCAAGGGCAGTCTCCTCCACATGTTCGAAACCTTGCCTGTCAACTATTGTTGCCGCCCTGTCCTTTAATAGCTGCCAGTGTGGGCTTGATACCATTGCAGCCAATGACTCTCTTACCTTCAAAAGGCGCCTGAAGGTGAGGTAATATCTAGCAAATCTAGTTTTTCCTATTTTCAACAACTCCAATTTGGAGTGAGTACGGAAAAGCCCATGGGTATTGCTATGATTTGTAATAAATTTGATCAATTTTTTACCTCTCTTGTACAAATCACCAAGCCATTTGAATTGAGGTTGTTTGTTTTTGATGATATCATGCATCAAAAGGTTCATTGTGTGAACCAAACACCCAGACCAAAAAATGTTGGGGTATTTATCCTCAACAATTGCTCCTGTTGCCTTACAGTTAGCAGCATTATCAGTGATGACCTGTATCACATTGTATGGCCCAGTCTTTTCAATTATATCAAGTAATGGTTCTGCAATGTTAATGCCGGTTTTGAATTTATCTGAATAATCATAAGCTGCCAGGAAGACTGCACCACTAACCGACACAGCCAAAACATTTATCAATGGTTTTGCTTTTACATTGGTCCATCCATCAAAGACAATGGACAGCCCATGCTCATTCCACGAACCTGTCATTCTAGCCAAAGAATTGTTTATTTTAGCTCTTTCATGATCAAGACCCACGGTTCTGGCCTTGTCATACCCGGGGCTTTTGTATCTTTTGGGGGCATCATTAATGGCAGAAACCATTTCATGCCAATAAGGTGAGCGAAGAACATTGAATGGCACCCCACATGCATATAGAAACCGGTAAACTTTTGAATCCACATCATTCCTACACCCTTCATCTAGGAAATCGGATATGGTTCTACGCCTTAATCCAGTGCCACTGCTTCCAAAACCATTGGCATGGGTGGAAGTTGAACTTGTTTGTCCATGATGTGTTGGGCCTAAATCAACGAAACCCCTAGATCTTTTAGATGATCTCTGTAGGGCAACCCCCTCTTCCTTCCTATATATCTCTCTCTGTGGTGCTGGCACATAAGTACAAACTTTGATTCCAAGATTTTTAGTTCCATCTCCTGGCATTATCCCACAAAGCTGCCTTCTCAGACGGGTGTATGAACCATGGTATTGTTTATTGCAATGGGGACAAATAAATTTAGTGGTTCCACCACCTTTCCCTCCTTGTTTCTGAACATATTTCCACAAAGGATATTGGTCTTGTTTAGTTGGGGATTCTATGTTCTCAGGGTCTCCACTCCCCATTTCCTCAGCATAATCCTCCTCCTCTTCAAGATTTTCTTCAGATCCACCATAACCCTCCTCTTCATCCTCCTCTTCTCTGATTTGCCTCTTTCTTCTAGCACTCTCCAACACCATTATCACAAAGAAAGGAACCAACATGAGGAAAATTCCTAGCCATATAGCCATGATGGAAACAAGTTTCAAGTTTCTACCCTGCAAAACAAATGGAAAAATACCAAATGGGAATAGGAAATGCAACATAGGAAAAAAACAATTCATTTTTAAAGTTTTAAATCCAATAAAATGCAACATTCAAGAAAAATTCAAGTTTTCATTTTCAAACAATTTAACAATCTACAAATTCATCCTAGAAAATACAAAATTGGATTAGAAGGCCTACCTCTTTCTTGCAATCCTCCTGTCAGCCTTACTCCTTGCTCTCCTGTCAGCTTTGCTCCTTGCTCTCCTGTCAACCTTGCGCTCTCCTTCTTGCTCTCTCTCAACTCAACAAACAATAACAAACAATGAAATGAAAATGAAACCCCCCCCCTTTTAAAAAAATCGATTTTTCTATGAAAAAATTTTTTTGTCGGAGTGTTCCTGAGCGAACGCTCCGAAACAAGTTTCACGTTTAAAAACGCTCCGAAGCGCTTTTTGTTGAGCCAGAGCGTTTCGCTCCCGGAAGCGCTTTTCCGAACGCTCCCCTTCCCACAAAACAGGAGCTGCATAGGAGTCGTTAACTGCTTCTCCTCTAAAACGCTCCCATCAGAAGCTGCCGGAGCGTTGCTTTCCGAGCTGTCAACGTCCTCACACGAGCGAGTTTCTTTGGGCTTAGAGCGATTGGTTTGAAGCTTCCCCGCAACCCTGCTTCTGGCTGCTAGAGGGTGTTTATTATTAAGTAGTTTTCTGAATACAGCAAATCTGGGCACCACACTGGTTAACCTGATAGAGAAAAATATAGATCTGCAGCTAACCTGTTGTTCTGAAGCCAAAACGTTGTTGACTAATCCACACCCTCAAATGGGATTTACAAGACTCAACCAAATCTTGACCCTAGAAACCCCAATGCTGCCCCTGAAGCCACTGCATCAACCTCTGTGTGCCTCTACGCCGGCATGGAGAGGGTTGCATAACCCCAGAATGGGTGGCAAAGACCCTATATTGCCCCTGAAGGTCTCTGCGTAACCCAGATGGGTCCCCGGCTAACCAGCGCTAACCCAAAAGGGATTGGGTAGCACCTGCGTAGTTGAAGCTACCCCTGCATTGCGCAGTTGCTGCCCTCTTTGCTGCTATTGTTTCTGCTTCTCTACGCTGCTCTCTGCCTCTTGCTGATTCTAGGCACTGAGATCAGACCATCCCCTTTGCCTAAACTACCCCTCTCTGCAGCTGAAACACTTCTGGAAATTCTTAGCAAACCACGCCCTAGAATTCCAGCTTAGCTTCAGTGCTCTGCCTCTATGTGTCTCCTCCAAATGACCCCAAGCCTTTCCTTTATACTTTTCTCGTTGGGAAACCAACGACCATGATCAGATCTTGAATCAATGGTTAAGATTAAAAGAAAGCTTGATCCGTGTGACTTAAGACAATTTCATCACATGTTTTAATTAATTACCTTTAATAATTTAATTTTCCTAAGTTAGACTTAGGGTCCTTAATTAAAATTATTAATTAATTAATTATCTCCCAAACCAGATGAAATTTCCCAAATCCCTTTCTGGGTATTGGACATCTCATGTACTCTAGTCCCTCCACAAATTTTGGGAGCTAGAGCAAACCTGATGTTACCCCATCACTCGAGAAAACTCAACACTCCCTCTTAGCGAGGAATGTACTCTAGTACAAACTCTGCTTCACCCCGAAGCTCTACACTAATCTCTAGTGTGGGTCTCTGCACTAATGTTGGACCTACTACCCTTCATCACTGTGCTGCTGTTGCCATTTTGTACTATTGCTCATGACGCTGCCCCCGTCACTGCCACATCTGTACTGCATCTCTCTCTCAATCTGATGCATCTGTGTTGCCATCTATTGCACTGCATCTTCAGTTGCTGAGAGAAACAACTGAATCTCCTGCCCAATCTTTGACAGACAAGTCAGTTGGGCTGCATCCTCATCACTGAAGCTCCATCGGCTATTGATCTGTGCTGTCATCTGGAGGATGATGCACAGCTACAGCTTTGCACTGCATAAGCAGACTCCCTCTGCATTGTTGAAGTCACATCAGCCCCTTGTGCTGAAATCTCTCATGCTACTGCTGCACTGCGCAACCCTCCTGAAGCCTTCTATGATGCTGCAGCTCTACTCTGTGTTGTTGAAGTCACATCATCCGCTATGCTACTTTTGTTGCATCTGCACTGCGCTGCTCCCTTCAGCCTTCAGATCTGCCTCTGCTTCATCTGTGATTCTCTGCACAAACTGTTCTACTTGTCCCGCTACTTTCTTAAAGCTCCCATAGCTCGGATGTGATCCAAGAGATGAGTTGCTCAAGGATCCTGCCCCCACTCTGTAGCTTCTCTACAAATCCATGTAGCCCCACTTTCGTGGTTCATGAGCGCTCACAGTTACGTCATCTTCTGACCCATCGTCCGCCACAGCAGCCTTGGAAGTAGAAGCTTCCTTGTCCTTCTTCTTCTGTGGACAATTGCTAGCGAAATGTCCTAGTTCGCCGCACTGAAAACACTTGATCTTGGATAGATCACGCTTCTTCTTCCCTTGTTGCTTCTTTGATGCCAAGGCTACATCATCTTCATCTTCCTTCTTTACCTTACTAGATCCCGTGCTGTACTGCTTCTTGGTGAATTTGTGAAGTTGTTCTTAACGTAAGATTGCCCACATATTGTCCCAATTGGGTAGGTCTGCTCTACCCAAGACACATTGGACAAAGGCTTCGTACTCTTCTGTGACTGCATTGAGTGCAGTCCTTACCATCACATCATCCTCCACCTTTGCTCCCATGGCAGACAACTGATCTCTAATCGTCTATAATTTGAAGAGGAAGGGCTCTATTTCTCCTCCCTTGGTCATAATGAATGACCGCAGCTGATTCTCCGGAAGAATTTTCCTTTGGAAGAGCTTCCCTTCATAAAGGGCTGTCAAGGCTTTCCACATCTCATGAGCTATCTTCTTCTCAGCTATGTGTGGAACAATATAATCCTTAACCCCATCCATTATGAAGCGTTTGGCATGTGTCGCAGCCTCATCGTGCTTCGCCAGGAGAACAACATCAGTTGACGTGGCCAAGATTTTTTCTGCATGGTCCCTTAGACCGTATGCCTCCATGACTACTAGGATTCTGGCCTTCCAGACTGCAAAGTTGGACAGGTCGTCCAACCTATCCTGATCACATAGTCTGTGAGGTGCCATCTCCTCAGCAAATCTGTCGGAACTCCTCCTCTCTATGCTAGAGATAAGGATCTAGGGTCCCTGGCGAAACAGGTACCCTCTGCTCCCTCTAACAACTGATTTCCTCTCTTGGAAATCCGCCAAATCAACAACGAAACAACTCTCTTCGATCCACTAATCGATCTGCAGATTTCTTTGGCTAGAAACCCTCTGAGACGTTGATCTCCTCCCACTCTTTGTCACTAGTGCTTAGGCTAAATTCTGAATCTTCAGAAATTTAACCCCACCAGCACCTTTTGAAGTTCTGCAGCGCTACTTTCGTCACTTATGAATCAGACAGCTTCAAATCTGTGTCACCCTAGCTGGGCTTTGCATGAGCAAACAGTCCTAGCACTGCCTCTGCGCAGTAAGTACGTGGGCCTGCGTGGAGACAGCATAGGACTGCGTCACCTTAACCTCTGTGTGCCTCTGCTCCCTCTGAAACTGCGTTGTCCCTTCAGATCTGACTTTCTGTTGCTACTATTGCTCTCTCTACTGCTTTCTGCAGCAAGATTCTTCAGTGTTCTGCTAGTGACCCTACTAGATCTGTAATCACTCTGATACCATGTGAAAATTTCTGAATGTTACTTATGCAGAAATCTATTGTTAGATCTGGTTATACTTCTCCTAATTATCAAGTTATTAATGCTGAAATATTCAGCTTAACATTGATGTAAACACATAACAGACTTTCACCGATTCAGATCTAAAAAAAAAACGTATACGCACACATAGACAAAGTGACACAAGATTTTCTGGACAATAGTCCCTGTAAAAACCCAATATGGGAAAATCAGTCTTTTGGCTGCTTGAGAGTGTTTATTATTAAGTAGTTCTCTGAATACAGCAAATCTGGGCACCACAATAGTTAACCCGACAAAGAAAAATATATATCTGTAGTTAACCTGCTGTTCTGAAGCCAAAACGTTGACTGATCCACACCCTCAAATGAGATTTACAAGACTCAGTGAGATCTTGCCCCTAGAAACCCCAGCGCTGCCCCTGAAGCCCCTGCATCAGCTTCTGCAACCTTTTCATGCCTCTACGCTGGCCTAGAGAGGGTTGCGTAACCCTAGAATGGGTGATGTAAACCCTACGTTGCCCCTGAGGGTCTTTGCGTAACCCAGATGGGTCCTCAACTGACTACCGCTGCCCCAGAAGGGACTGTGTAGCACCTCCGTAGTTGAAGCTACCCCTGTGCTGCGCAGCGACTACCCTCTCTGCTGTTGTTGTCTCTGCTTCTCTGCGCTGCCTTTGGAAGCTGCTCTCTATCTCTTGCTAATTCTAGACACTGGGATCAGACCATCCCCTTTGCCTAAACTACCCCTCTCTATAGCTGAAACACTTCTAGAAATTCTTAGCAAACCACGCCCTAGAATTCCAGCTTAGCTTTAGTGCTCTGCCTCTATGTGTCTCCTCCAAATGACCTCAAGCCTTTCCTTTATACTTTTCTCATTGGGAAACCAACGACCATGATCAAATCTTGAATCAATGGCTATGATTTAAAGAAAGCTTGATCCATGTGACTTAAGACAATTTCATCACATGTTTTAATTAATTACCTTTGATAATTTAATTTTCCTAAGTTAGACAAAGGGTCTTTAATTAAAATTATTAATTAATTAATTATCTCCCAAACTGAATGAAATTTCCCAAATCCCTTTCTAGGTATTGGAGATCTCATGTATTCTAGTCCCTCCACAAATTTTGGGAGCTAGAGCACATCCGATGCTACCCCATCACTCAAGAAAACTCAACACCCTCCCTATAACCCTGAGGCCTCAAGAGAGGTCCCACTGAACTAGAGCTAAGGATTATCCCCCCTAGTAAGGTGAGAGAACAAATTTATAATCAAGATTGGTCAATCTTCCAGATCACACCTTTATCCATGCTTAATGCTTGAAACAACAAGTATACGCACCCAATTACAAAATGATGAAAGTACCTATTGAGTAGAAGCCCACCTTCATCTAAGAGGAATGTCAGATGGTGAGAGGTGCATGGTTGATGCAAATGGAGGTGGCATATGGCATATCATCATCAAGACGTGAATGTCAGTGGTTGTTGGGTGGGTGGCTGTGAAAAGTAGGGAAAAAGTTTTCTCCTATTAAATTACCCATTTTGGTAGGTAACATGCTTCATAATAGATGACCCCCTTTCCTTCAAGAAGTAAGCTAGATGATGGAAAGCAACGACTAGGGCATATCTGAAGAGCTTTGAGGCATAGTTATTTGTGGATTGTCAAGGTTGTTGGATGACAAGTTAAACAAACAGGACAAAATTTTCCTCCTAGGGGTTACCCTCGTAGGTGAGTAACACATGTCAAGCTTTTTCATCAAGTATTACTCTAACTCCATTTTCCCAATGGGCAATGAACTAGATCTTGCTTGGCTTCTCACCCTTTTATTTAAAATGAATCATAAAACACACAAATCGTTAATCTGATTTTCAGATTTGTGATAATAGACAGATTAGTGATTTGATCTAGCAAAACACCCCTTGCGCTGGAGGATAGTAGGCCCAATGTGAAGGGAGGTTGTACTAATGTGACAGTTGGTAGAAACTTCAAAGAGTTCCCTTAGGGTTTATACTTTGGACGATTGGATTTATATTGTCTGCATATCTAAGAGGTAACACACTGAATAGTAAATACATCCCACCTTGATCGTGTAGTCAAGATCCCCATGGGTCCCAAAAGACTTCGAAAGTGAGCCAGTGCCTAGTTCACCCCCGTCACCCTTGACCATGAAACTCAGGAGACCTTGACATCATCATCCTCATTGCCCAATCCCTCTCTCTCACTCTCTCTCTTGAAAGGTTCTTGTGTTGGGTTGTCCACATTTCTAGTCATGGACAAACTCACTTGGTATTTTGTATCACCATACCTTTCTCACAGTTTGATACATATGTTATGATGTTATAGCTAAGTTGTAGGAAACGTGGGTCCCACCCCCGTTTTTGGCAAAAAACGAAACGGAAATGCGGAAACCCGTACCATACGGCCGGAAAACGTGTTTCCGGCCGTATTGGCAATGTTTCCCATATGAGAAACATTGCCAATATAGCCGAAAACGCGTTTCCCAACTGTACAGCCACGTTTCCTCCAAAAACAGGGACTTAACTTGATTTTTTTTGTTTTTTTCTCAGATTTTGTGCGATGTATTATTATTTTAATTATTATATTTGTCTCTTGGATGCTTCTAGATGGCTTTCTAAATTTATAAAAAGGCGATTCACCTCATTCTCTCATCACATGAATTGAGCAAGTCGTTTTACTTGGAGAAGAGCGATGTTGGCGAGGAGAAAGGAGGAAGAAAGTAGTGCTTCAGCTTGGGTGCTTTCACCATTGAGCAAAGGAGATTTCAGCAACAAGAGAAAGAGATTTAAAAAACAGATTTGGAGTGCGAAGTTTCCAGCTACGACATTCTTAATTTTTGGCTTAGCTACAGCCATATTTCTCTTGTTTTTTTTTTGGCATTTTGGGGTAGCTTCAGCTACAGAAAATTAATTTGGGTAAGAAGCATTCAATTTCTTGGTTTTTTCCATTGTTTTGTCTATTTTTCGAGGGTTTATGCTACCAAAATTATTAAAAAAAAGTATTTATAAATTTGTTTATTTTTTTTATTTTTTGCAGCAATGGCTTCTTCCATCCAAGGTTCAAGTGCAAACCCCAAGGCCAACCCAAGGGCTGAATATTATCCTCTTTGGAGGCATGTTGAGAAGCTGCAAAGATGTGGAGGTGGTGGCTCATGGGAATGGCGATATACTCTTTGCAATAATTCTTACAAGGGCTCTTACCCAAGAGTGAAAGCACATCTTTTGCATGCAGGAGGACAGGGGATTGCAGGTTGCATGAAAACATCAGACCTTATGGCAAGGAGAGAATATCAAAGAGAGAAAGATCATGTTGATGGAATCAAAAGAAAGCATGATGATTTTAGTCAAGCTAAAAATCCAGCAAACATTGAGCCAAGGATTGTAATTGAAGCAAGGAAGAGGAGAGGCACTCAACAACTAGAACAACCACCATCCAGAGAGGCATCCGGTACAGTTCAAGATAGCAGAATTGCTAAACTGGTGAATGTGCAAGGAAGAGAAGAAGCTGATTCCAGAGTGGGTTGGTGAATCTATGCATGTGGTCTCCCATTCAATGTTGTTTGCTCTCCTTACTAGCAAGATATGATAAGGGCAGTTAATAAAGCTCCTCAAGGGTACAAGGGGCCCAACTATGAAAAAGTTAGAACTCGGCTTCTAAAAAATGAGAAGGATCTTGTGGAGGATGTGTTATCACCAATTCGTTCTTCTTGGAGTAGCTTTGGGGTTACCATAGTCTCAGATGGATGGACAGATACAAGACATAGACCATTGATAAATATCATTTCCACTTCACCAAAAGGAGTAATATTTCTAAAGGCGGAAGACTGCTCGAGAGAGGTGAAAGATGCACAATTCATTGCTAATGTCATTATCAAATCTATTGAACAAGTTGGTCCTAACAGGGTGGTGCAAGTTATCACGGATAATGCATCGATATGCAAAGATGCAGGTTTGATTATTGAGAGGAGGTATGACCACATCTTTTGGACACCCTGCGTTGTCCACAATCTGAATCTGATCTTAGAGGAGATCGACAATAAAGTTCCATGGATAAAGGAACTCACAGGGGAAGCAAGGGAAATTGTTAAATTCATCACCAACCACCACCAGTCTCAAGCAATATTTCGAGAGTACTCCAAATTGGAGTTGTTAAAAGTTGTTGAGACAAGATATGCCTCAAACTTCATAATGTTGCGCTGCCTTGTTGAGGTTAAGCAAGCATTAGTGTCTATGGTGGTGAGTCAACTTTGGGCTAACTGGAGACAGGAAGATTTAGAGCAGGGATCTACAGTGCGTAGATTGTGCCTTGATGAGGATTGGTGGAGCAAGATAGATTTCTTGCTAATGTTCACAACCCCTGCATTTGAGATTCTTCGGAATGCTAACACCAACCAACCTTTCTTAGGAGAGGTATATGATGGTATGGATTCCATGGTTGAAAAAACTATGGAAATAATTTCACAGAAGTCTCCACAACTTTTGTTTGTAGATGGTCATTTTGTCAAATTAATCAAGAGAATCATTGTTGATAGGTGGAACAATTTCAACACTCCATTGCATACTTTAGCACATGCCTTGAACCCAAAATTTTATGATGAGGAACTTATTTCTCAAAGCAATGGGAAGAGGAAGGCACCCCATAAGGATAGAGAGGTGGCTAATGGGGTTAAAAAAGCCCTTATGAGAATTTTTCCAGCTCATTTACACAGGGATGTGAAGGAAGAATTTGTCAGTTTTGCTGCAGGAATAGATGATTATTCAAATATATCATCTTTGGAGGAGAGAAGCACCATGAATCCAGTTAGCTGGTGGATTTGTCATGGAGCAAATGGTGTACATTTGCAAAACCTTGCCATTCGCCTCCTTTCACAAATGGCAAGCTCTTCATCAGCAAAAAGGAATTGGAACACCTATGGTTTTATTCATTCTGTGAAGCACAACAGGTTGGGCTCACAAAGGCATAGGATCTTGTTTATGTGAACTCCAACCTTCGGCTTGCATCTCATAGGGATCCAGAGTATGGCAATGGTCCTTCTAAGGAGTGGGATGTGGATCGAGAAAATCTTGATTTGGATCTCTCTCTTGTTGCCTTGAATATTGAGGACCGAGATCATAGAAGTGGAATTGGCCAAACATCTTCTTCAGCTACACCATCCACTATTGAGCATGCTTCCGCTGCTATATTTGATGAGGATTATGATAATGAGTATTAGTATTTTGACTTTATTGTACTTGCATCCTCATATATATAATAAAGGCTGATTTTGAGATTTTGATATATAATAAAGGTTGGTTTTGGATATTCCGATATTGTTATTTTCATTATGTGTCTGTTATCAATGATCATTCATGAGAAAATGTGTTGTAACTTGTAAATTTGTAATAGTTTATGCTTTGAATTTATGATTTATCATGTATGTTTTAAACTTGTATGATTTCACATAACATTTCTTAAATTTCCTAAATTCTAATATAAATTTTAATTATATATATAGATATCGTGTTTCCCCATTTCCAAAATTTGGGGAGGTCGTGTTTCGTATCACTTCCCGTTTTGGAAACTCGTTTCCATTTCCCCGTTTCGTGCAACTTAGTGTTATAGTCATGTAGTTTTCATTCTTTATATTATTTTTGGCATATTCTAGGAGTTGCACTTGCACTCACACATCGTAATCATACTAGTTGTACTCTTCAATCCTATTGACCTACTTTGTGGTCATTTGTTGGACATTAATAAAATTATTTCATCTTATATTTATCTATAACATCATCATGATGTGGAAAATCACTAAAGAGAAAAATCAGATAGTAATATCTTTATCATTGAGATACTCAATAGCTTTGGACAATTCTCAATTTGACTATAACAAGTAAATAGAAATAATTAACCTCTAGAAACAAAGTAGAATATTGACATATAAAAAAGATTTTCCTATAATGAATAAATAGAAATAACTTTACCTTGTAAAATCCAAACTCTAAATAAAATATAGCACACTAACACACATGTCGGAACAGAAGATGGTCTAGTTGATCAACCTACTATCATGTACCACATATTAACACTACTTTTGAGGTGGTTAAAATTGGAATTATTGTATTAGTAACTATGGTTAAGGTATCCCCGATGGGGGTGTCATAAATGTTGGACAAGTGCAGGTGGAGGTGACGGCGGAGCCTGTCTGACCAGTGAACCAAAAATCGTGATAAAATCACAATTATTTTATTTTCAGAAGATTCGACGAGTAAAAATCGCGATTCGACGATAAAAATCGTGGGCGCGTCAAGCAGCGACCCAATAAGTTGAAAATGTTAGGATATTCCGACACATAGGAAATAGTTAAGGATAACTTGGTCTAGTGTAGAGTTAGGTAGAGTATGTTTCTTTACTATGTACATTTGTAACTTATAATCTGACGGTTCACTCTCTCCTCGGTATTAACGACACTTGATCCATGGCTTAACACTCGATTGGTCCATGATCTCTATTTAAAGAGCATGGAGAGTCATTTGTCCAGTAACTGTTTATGAGAGAAACATATGTAATCTTTCTTTTTATATTAATAAATTGTCTGAAGTGGCCGCGTTGGCTCAGGTCGTGGATTGTTTCCCTCTTCGAGAGTTTTAACCATGTGATATACTAATGTACTGATTTGTGATCTATTTGTGAGCGGTGACCTTTGGTTTTTGACAAACGTGCCTCTTGACACGCTTCAGCCCCTTTGCAGCTTGTACACAGTGATTTATGTGGTCCACTTCCTGTTGTTTCTTTCTCTGGTTACAAGTACTTCTTAACTTTCGTTGATGATTTTTCCAGACGCACTTGGGTATACTTCTTAAAACTCAAGAGTGAAGTTTTTAACATGTTCTTGGCCTTTAAGGCCTTTGTTGAGAAACAATCTGGACATCAAATCCTTAAGTTAAGATCAGACAATAGAGGAGAATATGTTAACAACAAATTTATCAACTTTTGCACTAAGCATGGCATTCAATTACAACATATTGTTCCATATACTCGACAAAAAAATGGTGCAGCTGAAAGGAAGAATCGCACCTTAAAAGAAATAGCTAATTGTATGCTTCAATCTAAAGGACTTGGTCTCAATTTTTGGGCAGAAGCGATTAACTGTGTAAATTACATAGTCAATCACACTCCTACTAAGGTTTTAAAGAATATAACTCTACAAGAAGCTTGGAGCTCAATCAAACTAGATGTAAGTCACTTTCATGTTTTTGGAAGTGATGCTTGGGCCCATATTCCAGATGAGAAACATAAAGAATTAGAACCAAAGAGTGAAAAATGCATTTTTTTTTGGATATTCTTACGATGTCAAAGGATATAGACTTCTTCAACCAAAATCCAAAAATATAATCATTAAAAGAGATGTAAAATTTGATGAAAATATATCGGCCTACGAGCCTAGCTCGGCGGGTGTGCCACCTTTGGCCTGCAAGCCTGATTCGGCACATGTGCCACCTCTCTCCATCGCTTCTATTTTTGATAGCATTCCTTCTAGTTCAGATGATGACTGCGAGGATGACAATCCTCCACCTCTTGAAGATATTCCTTCCGCTCCACAACTTCCAAGACGGGTCCGCTCTACTCGGGATGCAGCAGGTTCTCTTGCAGGTGACCCTGCAGATTGACGACGTAAACGTTCTCAATTTGAAAGAGCCTCTTCCTTATTGGCTCAAGTTCTAGAAAATCCTAATCCAAACACCTTTGAAGAAGCTTCCAATCATCCAAATTGGGATGAAGCTATGAATGAAGAATAGCGTTCCTTATTGGCAAACGATACTTGGGATCTTGTTCCTCTTCCAAAAGGAAGAAAACTTGTCAGATGTAGATGGGTTTACAAAACAAAGTTTGGACCAGATGGAAAAGTGGATAGACATAAAGCTCGTCTTGTTGCTAAAGGATTTTCACAAGTTGAAGACATTGACTATACTGAAACCTTCTCCCCTGTTGCCAAAATGAATTCTATCCGCCTTGTTCTTTCCCTTGTTGCCTCTTTTAAATGGGAAGTCCATTAGATGGATGTTAAATCCGCCTTCTTACATGGAGATTTGCATGAAGAAATCTACATGGAACAACCCCCTGGCTTTATCCAAAACGACTCTAGCCTTGTTTGTCGCCTTAGGAACTCTCTCTATGGTCTCAAACAAGCTCCTCAGGCTTGGTATGCCAAAATGGATAGATTTCTATTAGATAATGGCTTTTCTAGGTGTCATTCTGACAACACTGTCTACACCAAGAAAGTGGGTAAGTCCTTCACCATCCTTGTTCTTTAAGTTGATGATCTTATCCTTACTGGTAGTGATCCTAACCATATAAACCATGTGAAGTCTAGCCTCAAAAAGAAGTTTGAAATGACAGACTTAGGACACTTGCACTATTTCCTTGGTCTTCAAGTCTTGCAATCCAAAGAAGGTATTACCCTCTCTTAGTCTAAGTATGCCTGTGATCTTCAACACCACTTTCACATGGAAGACTGTAAGCCAGCCCCTTCTCCCTTTCAATCTGGAGTCAAGCTTTCAGTCACTTGTACTACCCTTGAAGTTGATGCTACCTTATGCCATCAACTTGTTGGTAAACTTTTGTATCTAACCCATACCCGTCTTGACGTCTCTTTTTCCGTTGGTCTTGTTGCTCGGTTTATGCACCAACCTCATGAAAGTCACTGGAAAGCAGTGAAAAGAATACTTCGATATATTCGAGGTATAGTTCAGTTCGGGATTCATTACAGTGCAGGAGCATCTCCATTATTGATTGGTTTCACTGATTCTGATTGGGATGGTGACCCTGATGATCGGAAGTCTACTGCAGGATATGTATTCACTCTTGGTTCAGGACCTATTACATGGTCTTGTAAGAAACAAAGTGCCATCTCTCTTTCTTTAGCAGAAGCAGAGTATCGTGGTGCAGTTGAAGCCAACAAGGAAGCCATGTGGCTTTGTCAGATCCTGTCTGAATTTGGTCTTCATCAGCAACATCCAACTACACTTTGGTGTGCTAATCAGAGTGCCATTCAGCTATGTAAAGATCCAGTTCAGCATCAGCGTATGAAACACATTGAGCTCCACATACACTTCATTAGAAAGCTCATTCATGATCGTGTTCTTGAAGTGCAGTATTGTCCAACCAATGATCAAGTAGTTGATATCTTTACAAAGGCTCTCACAGAAGCGAAGTTTACCAAATTTCGATCCATGCTTGGAGTTCAGGAAAGTTATCATTAAGGGGGGATAGGCTCTAATGCCTCCTTCCTTCTCCTAGTGTGTCACCTTTGTAAATCCTTTAATCCTATCCCAAGTTGTTCTTAAGGGGGGATGTTAGGATATTTCGACACATAGGAAATAGGCTCCTTTTGTGTCACCTTTGTAAATCCTTCAATCCTATCCCAAGTTGTTCTTAAGGGGGGATGTTAGGATATTCTGACACATAGGAAATAGTTAAATATAACTTGGTCTAGTGTAGAGTTAGGTAAAGTGTGTTTCTTTACTAGGTACATTTGTAACTTATAATCCGACGATCACGATTGCATCGCTGGTCGGAATCCCATTACGGCTGGCTGGCAGGCTTGCCGATTTTGACAAGATTCGTTAGCATTTGTTTCAACGGAATTTGGAACAGATTTTCAGAAAACAAACACTAACTCACAACCACAGGCAGAGTTGCTCTAAGTTGTTGTAAAGAATAGAGATTACAGATGGAGGACGCCACTAAGCACTAGAGAATGCAGAAGAAATGATTATGCTGTGGGTATATACATTATAGTCACAACAACGAGTTGGGGTATTTCTGTAGAACACTGACACGTTGCTGCATTTGCTCCTAGATGTGGAAAATCTTCCTTATTGCGAGTTATAGCAAGACTGTGGAATAGGGGTGGAGGGGTGATTCAAGGACCACCTCAAAAGGAAATGTTTTTCCTCACACAAAAGCCATATATGCCAATTGTATGACAGTGATGAATATGATAGCGATGTGTATATCATGGCAACACTGTAGTGAATAATATGACAGTGTATGATACCTGTCAAGATGTATGACAGAAGTATGACAATATATGGCTATGATACCTGTATGGATATAATTCCATAAAATAAGCTTTGATCTGTAAGACTATGGCATGGGACCCCTCTTCTAGGTAAGCCACATTCCATGGCTACCTATCCCAGGCAGACCGCAAGCATTGACTTGCTAATCAGAGGACTGTGACAATTGTTATCTGCTCAGGTAGAATAAAGACTTGTTTTGATAAGGGCAGAGTTTGTTGGAGGGCTGAAATGAAAAACAGTCGCAGCAAAAGGAAGCATAATGGATCAGATTTGAGGACTGTGATGGTTAAGGAAGCTACAGCAGACCTCCTCAGAATATCAGGACTTCTAATAAGCTGAGGCATGTTGATATATTCTCCCTGTTGGACAGTGACATAGATAGACACCTATGTAGCAGTCTCACTGGAGCATAATGGTAAAATGTGTTTCGGTAGCTTTCAGACACATTATTGGAATCTTGAACCATGATCTGCAAAGCCTATTGGATGGCTTTGACTGTGGGAGATTAAGTCCTCCTTTCCAAGTTGGTGTCTAGGATGCCCTCATTTGCATAAATGTCTTCTCTCAAAAGAGAAGCTGGCATTAAGAGGGAGAATATATCTGTATATGCTCCTGAGCGGATACCTTTGTTGAACGAAAGAAGATCCTCATGGCTCAGGGTCATACGGCTTCAAAGGGGGAAATTCCGAAGGAAAACCAAGAAGCCATATAAATACTAGGGTATCTAGCAGCCATGAGTACTATTGTACAATCTGACTTTGGATCCTTTGAGGAAGCCGTAAAGCATCAAGTTTGGAAGGATGCTATGCACGAAGAGTATGAGTCCATTATGAAGAATGATGTCTAGGATGTGGTTCACCGTTCCAAGACCATAGGACAAAGCAGTTGTCACCTCAAAATGGCTCTACAAGATCAAGCATGGATCTGATGGAAGTGCTGGAAATTTCAAGGCAAGATTCGTTGCCCGTGGCTTCTCTCAAAAGGAAGGCATAAATTATGATGACATATTTGCACCTGTGGCCCGATACACCACCATTCGATCTATTATAGCCCTTGCTGCTACAGGGTGGAGTCTTCATAAGATGATGTGAAGACCGCATTTTCTGCATGGTGTGATAAAGGAAGAGATATATGTGGAGCAACCTCTGGGGTTGGAAGTCCAGGATCGGGACACCCATGTCTGCAGGTTGAAGAAAGCCCTCTATGGGCTGAAACAAGCACCCTGAGCTTGGTATGAGAGGATAGATAGCCACCTGATGAAGCTGGGCTTCACTCGTAGTATTGCTGATCTGAACCTTCACTGCAAGGTTAATAGAAAGAAGCCTCTCACTCTGGTGCTGTATGTGGTTGACCTCTTCCTGACAGGTGCTGACCCTCTCATTCATCAGTGCAAGAGGGAGCTCGCTGCTGAGTTCGAGATGAAGGACCTAGGACGAATGTCTAGGCCTGAAGGTCTAGCAGAGACCTGGCGAGATTTTCCTTTCTCAAGGAAAATACATTATGAAGTTTCTGGTATAATGGACTGTAAGTCCATGGAACTCAACTTTAAGAAGTTGAGTAGCAGCGTTGCCGGGTCCGTCATAGGGACCCTGATGTTCTTAATGAACACCTGTTCGGACGTATGTTGTGCAGTGAACACTTTGAGTCAACACATGGTTGATCATAACATTCACTGGGTTGGTGCCAAGAAACTCTCGAGATATCTCTGAGGCACGATATACCATGGGCTGATATACACTGCCGGGAGTATGACACTCCATGGATATATTGATGCCGATTGGGCTGGCGGTGTGGTGGATCGCAAGAGCACATCTGGATGCTACTTCACATGTAGATCTGCTTCGGGCAGGAATCTAAAGTCGGTAGCCTTGAGCACCGCTGAGGCCGAATACACTGTAACATGTATGGCCTGTTGTGAAGTCACTTGATTGCGAAAGCTCTTCTATGAGTTGTTCGAGCATGTGTTAGATGCCACCGTTATCCTTTGCGATAACCAGAGGGGGATTCATTTGTCATAGAATCCCAGGTTCCACGATTGATCCAAGCATGTTGATGGCTGGTACCACTTTATCTGGGATATGGTACAGCGAGGCGTCGTAAGGCTCGATCATATAGGAACTGATGAGCAGGTCGCGGATATTCTCACATGCCCTTGGGGAAGGTCATGTTCATAACCTTCCGTGAGAATCTTGGTATCGTGGAACGATCCTATTCTGAGGGTCCTGTTGGACGATGAGCTCTGGGAGCTCTGGGGGGCTTTGGGGACAACTTCTTGAAGCTATGAGCAACCACAAGGCTAGGCTTGCCGAACCTTGTTGGTGTGCTTGGACCCCACCATTATGATTATTGAGTTGGTTTACCTCTCATTATCTATGCCCCGTATGCATCCTACCCATTGAGTTCAGGGCTCATGGGAAGTACCTCTCATTTGGCCAATGAGATGGGAAAGGCTAGAGACTAGTAGCAAAGACTGATGGACGCATTAGAAATTTACTTACTCTCATGTCTAGGATGGCATCTATCCAACCACTTGATCTGGGATCAAGTCTTGCGAGGTCTCGGACCTCTGCCTGACTTCGGGTCAGATGAACCAACTTCGGGTTGGCTGGAGACTCTTTGTGATTCTGATAGAGGTTTTGACTGGCCGCGAATCTGTCACTGTGTATGATGTCTTTGGTGACGACCCTAATTTCGTTTTCTTTGAAATAAAAGAGGCCATTAAAGGTTATATAGAATGACACACGATGTTTGGATTGCACTAGTGGACGGAGTTCTCTCTAGTTGAGAGGGAGTGTTAAAATTGGACAACTAGGTCCAAACTCCGAGTTGTGATGCTCAGATGACGATCCCAATATTTTTATTGCATTCCTCTTTCGGAGAGGTGTAAGATTGATCTAAAGATCATCTCGATCGAATGAGCAGAACATGTACTTTGAATTTATTCCACTTATGTGCTAGGTCGGCCTGGAATAAAATATAGACTTAAATGTCTTAAAGGACGTGTCACACACCCCCAAAGATTCCTATATATTGGAGAGACTTAGAGTTCATTTGACACACATTGGTGTGATGGAATTCTCTCTCTCTGGATAGCGTTGGAGCTGTGATATATATGGACTGTTCTTTGTTTGGGTTGTTCTGGGTTATGTGTGACACGCTTGGCTGAATGACCTATTGAAGACTTTGCTGGTAGAAGCATCCTGCTGATCGCCGTAACGCCACCATTTATTATCTCTGTTTTGGGTTGTCTTCTATCGATCTATTAGCATGTTCCATCTTCTTCAGTATTGTGCCCTAATCTGAAATGGCATAGAACATCTGCAAAAATTAACATTTTTCCTACAACAAATTCGATTTTTTTTGTCATTTTTGCAAACAGAGGGCAAGAAAGAGAGCTAAGGAGGAGGAGAAGTCATCTACAAGGGAAAGAGAGGAGAAAAGTGAAGTAATTTAGCATCCCAAACCATCAAAATTTAAGTTTGGACCAAGTTTCGTCAACTAAGCGTGGTTTCCAGGTATGGGCATCAAATTTGACCATTTTTTTTTTGTTTTTTTCTTGTTTTTCTATGGGTTTCTATCACCCATATATTTTCCATGATTTTTGTTTGCATTTGGTTGTGTTTTTTTTTAGTTTCATTGAGTGGAGAGGGTTTATTTTGGTCAAAAATGCAGAAATTTGGTTGTTAGATTTATTTTTTTCATTTCTTCTTGTGCCCCTAGTTTCTTTCCATTATTTTTGCTTGGGTTTGAATGTGTATTTTTGGCCTTTATTGTTGCAATGAGTAGAGAGGTTTTTTTTGTGAAAATTTCAAAATGTTGCATGTAAAATTGTAAATTTTATTTTTATTGTTTAACTTGCAATTCTTCTTGTGCGCTAGGTTCAAATTTCAAAGTTAAAACTTCATCTTACAGTAAAACTCAAGAGTTCAACAAATTTACAAACATTCCAAGGAAATTGGACCCTATGTGGGAATTGGGTGAATCTAATGGGGGATTTGACAGATCAAATTTGACTTGCAAGTTATGTGGGTACCACATGACAAGGGGGGTATACAGATTGAAGTACGACCTTGCACAAGTTGCTGGACATGAGGTAGGGCCTTGCACAAATATCAATCCAAAAATCATCCGAAGAGCCCTCAAATCAATGGAAGGAATAGAAATAACTAAACTTACCAAGACAACTCTGAGGAGTCAAATAGCAGAGGGTGGAGTGTCAGGATTTGGAGGTGACCATGAAAGTCGTAGTGTTTCTTCACCATCGGCATCTTCTACACCCAACCCCGTAGTTGCCTTGTCATATTTTGCTACTAGAACCACACTTGGTGCACAACCATCTATCTCCTCAATTATTAAAAAAGGGGAGAAGGAAGAAGTTGACAAGTTGTTGGGCAATATTTTTCTTTGGAGTGATATTCCTTTTAGTCTTGCCAGGAACAATCCCTTTTACCGGGTTGCAGTTGATGCTATTGTTGTTGTTGGCCCAGAGTACAAAGCCCCTTCATATGATGACTATAGAGGGCGCATTCTTCAAAATGAAAAGGTTGACTGCAGCAAGAGATTGGAGGAGTTAAGGGCATCATGGGCAGTCACAGGATGCACTGTGATGTGAGATGGTTGGACTGATCAAAAGGGCAAAACCCTTATTAACTTCTTGGTTAGTTGTCCCAAGGGGACAATGTTTATGAAATCTGTTGATGCATCTGCACATGTCAAAGATGCACAATTATTATGTGATTTATTGGATGCGTTCATTCTGGAGGTGGGTCCAAAACATGTTGTCCAAGTCATAATAGACAATGCTGCAAATTATGTTGTTGCTGGCAAGATGCTTATGGAGAGACATCCTAGCATATTTTGAACACCTTGTGCTGCACACTACATTGATTTGATGTTGGAGGGCAAAGGAAAAATTCCATTTGTCAAAAATATTGTTGAATCATCAAATAACATTACAAAATTTATATATAATCATGCATTTGTGCTTTATTTTATGAGAACATTTACCAACAACAAGGAGTTGGTGCGCCCTGCCATTACACGGTCCAACAACAAGGAGTTGGTGCGCCCTGCCATTACACGGTTTGCCACTAGTTTCATATCTCTTCAATCCCTCCTAAATTCTATGTGAGATGTGAAGAGAATATTTCTTTCAGAGAAGTGACGTGCTTTGACATATAGTCACAAACCAGAGGGAGAGGCCATATGCAGGTTAGTTTCATATTAGGAAAGCTTCTAGGAGAGAGTGCAAGAGGTATGCAGCATTACTGAACCTTTGGTAAAGGTTCTTAGAATAATTGATGGAGTGAAACCCGCAATGGGCTACTTGTATGAGGCCATGGATAGGGCCAAAGAAGCAATTCAGAGCTACTATGAAGATAAGGGGGATGAGGGGTTTCAAAAACAACTTCTTGTATGGCAAGTGATTGATGAGCGATGGAACAACACACTCCATCATCTCATTCATGCTGCAGGGATCTTCCTGAACCCCGAATTTGCTTACTCCTGTGGTTTCTTATTTGATGTTGAGGTCATGGATGGTTTTTTCACTTGTGTTCAGAATATGGTGCCATCTCCAACACAAGGTGCAAATATCTCCAAAGAAATGGGAATATACAGAATGGCAAGTGGCACATTGAGCATTGACATGGTTGTCCAGGATAGGAATACTAAAATGTCAGGTAAGATTTAATTTGTTTCAAAATTCATTGCCTCTTCAAGTTCATAACTTCATACTTTGCTTCAACTTTCAATTTTCAAATTTTCATTATTTTAAAATTTTTCTTATGTTTATAAATTTATAAGTTTATCTTATGTGTAGTAGATGCATGGTGGAGGAGCTACTGTGGCAGAATAACAAATCTCCAAAGGCTTGTGTTAATTTATGCCTATGTTCTATGCCATTTCAGATAAGGGCATAATACTGAAGAAGATAGAACATGCTTAATAGATCGATAGAAGACAAGCCAAAACAGAGATAATAAATGGTGGTGCTACGGCGATCAGTAGGATGCTTCTACCAGCAAAGTCTTCAATAGGTCATTCAGCCAAGCGTGTCACACATAACCCTAGAACAACCCAAACAAAAAACAGTGCATAGATATATTGCTCCAACGCCATCCAGAGAGAGAGAGAATTCCTCCACACAATGTATCAAATGAACTCTCAGTCTCTCCAATATATAGGAAACTATGGGGGTGTGTGACACGTCCTTTAAGACATTTAAGTCTATATTTTATTCCAGGCCGACCTAGCATATAAGTGGAATAAATTCAAAGTACATGTTCTGCTCATCTGATCGAGATGATCTTTAGATCAATCTTACACCTCTCCAAAAGAGGAATCCAATAAAAATATTGGGATCGTCATCTGAGTAGCACAACCCGAGAGTGGACCTAGTTGTCCAATTTTAACAGCTTGCCATTAGGATACTCAGCCAAACTGTAGCTTTTCACGATGCGAGTGCAACTAGAGTATATTTGAAAAATTACACACCAAAAAACGCAACAAGTTAAGAACTTAAAATATTCCAATTGAATTTTTAAATTCATTAAATAAATTTTTTATAATTATTAATTTAATACTTATAATATATATTATATAATTTATTAATTAATAACCCTTGTATAGGTTGGAGTCCCAGCGCCTCAATGACATGGTCTACGTCCACTACAATCTTAGATTGTAGGTGAGACAACTTGCGAGGATGCCTGATATGGAGGCCATCTCTTTAGATGTGATTGACACCACTACTGCATGGAGGGTTGAGGCCAAGAGGAATATCATGGAGTCAGCCCCTGATTAGATAGAGCAGGAGGTAGTGGAGGGGGAGGAGCAAGAGCAGTAGGAGGAGGTGACACCACCTACCCTGTCACTGGCACAGGACGTGGTCTACCTCCTTTAGCTCCTGGTGCTTTAGCTTCTGGTGCTTCAGCTTCTAGAACACAACAGAGTCCATTGCCAGCCCCACCAGCTTCTTCATCTAGAGGGAAAGATGTTACATTTTCTCGCAAGAGGGGCAAAGGAAATCAATAGTATTAGTTATTTGGTGCATTCCTTTGTATATGACATTATGACTCATGATATGAGATGCATTATTATAATTTTTGTTGATAATTTGAAGCTGAGTTGGGACTCAGGACTTAGTATTCAGGACAAGATTCATTGTTATGCGTGATGTAGCATTATACATGATATTACACATCTTATATATTAGTTTTTTTTGCATATTTATGTGTCAACGCATTTATTTTATGTTGTGAATGCTTTAGATATTAAAAAAATTGAAAAAAAATGAATATTTTTGTATGCGCTGATTTTTCCCTAATTTTTACCGATTTTTACGATTTTTTCTTATTTTTTCCCCTCGTCGATTTAATCCCGATCGCGATGTTCGCAAAATTGTGTCCGACCTCCACGCGCACACCCACCCCATGTTAATTAGATGTGTTATCATGAGGCAATGTGGGAGGCTGTCACCGGAGGCGATGGATATTAAACCCCTTCCTTGGAGCTTGCCAAGCATTGTTAGGTTGCGGTGGGAGATGGTACTGTTTTGCAGTGCAGTGAGTGTCGTGGAGCCCTGCACACCTCGCCGAGGTCTATGCCTTGGGGGGAGACGGAGAAGCAAAAAGAGGATGTGCAGTTTGCGGAGTGGTAGTGGCATTCGCTGGCCCTTGGGACCCTAGAACGCTTAGGGAGAATGAACCGGTCTGCATTCTTGTCACCTGCACAAATTTCGAGAAATCAGTACAGTTGGTTTTGGCACAAATTTCAAGGCAGTCCATACAACTGTTCCAACATAGTTTTCAAGGTTGTCCATACAACATTTAATGTTGTAATTTTTGCTGTAAAAATTATGTTTTGTTGTTGGCACGTTTTCCGAGGTGGAGATCAAGCACGGAATTCGAAATGAGTAAATTTGTGGTTGCTGGAAATTTACTGTGTATTTATGTTTCTCTGTAAAAGCATTTTTCAGAAATAAAGAAGAGCTCTCAAACTAGTTTTCTCCAAGAGTTGTAGGGGGTTTTTTAAGGATATTCCGACACATAGGAAATAGTTAAGAATAACTTAGTCTAGTGTAGAGTTAAGTAAAGTGTGTTTTTTTACCATGTACATTTGTAACTTATAATCCGACGGCCACGATTTGTAGTGATCTGACGGTTATCTCTCACTTCGATATTAATGGCACTTGATCTGTGGCTTAACACTCGATTGGTCCATGATCTCTACTTAAAGAGCATGGAGGATCATTTGTCAGGTAACTGTTTATGAGAGAAACATATGTAACTTTTCTTTTTATATTAATAAATTCCCTATGGCCGCGTTGGTCTGTGTATGCAGCCAACGCATCTTTGAGGTTTTAACCATTGATTATACTAGGTGTACTACTTGTGATCTCTGCTTAGAATGTAACTTGGTTCTTATGGATTTACGTAACTTACCCCGTAAATTTACATAGACGTAGTGTTATTTTATGTTTCGCATCTGGAATATGGGCCCAAGCATCACTTCCAAAAACACGAAAGTGACTTACATCTGGTTTGATTGAGCTCCAAGCTTCTTCTCGAGTTATATTCTTTAAAACCTTAGTAGGAGTGCGATTTACTATGTAATTTGCACAGTTAATTGCTTCTGCCCAAAAATTGAGACTAAGTCCTTTAGATTGAAGCATACAATTAGCCATTTCTTTTAAGGTGCGATTCTTCCTTTCAACTACACCATTTTGTTGTGGAGTATATGGAACAATATGTTGCAATTGAATGCCATGCTTAGTGCAGAAGTTGATAAATTTGTTGTTAACATATTCTCTGCCATTGTCTGATCTTAACTTAAGAATTTGATGTCCAAATTGTTTCTCAACAAAGGCCTTAAAGGCCAAGAACATGTTAAAAACTATATAAACCATGTGAATTATATTCTGTGTTAAGTTTGAAATGACAAACTTATATTCATTATTTTATTTGAAGTCTTTAACCAAGGTAATTTCTTCTCTCAGTCCAAGTATGCCTGTGATCTTCTACACCACCTTCACATGGAAGACTGTAAGCCTGCCCCTTCTCCCTTTCAGTCTGGAGTCAAGCTTTCAGTCAACTGTACTACCCCTAAAGTTGATGCTACCTTATACCATCAATTTGTTGGTAAAATTTTGTATCTAACCCATACCCGTCCTGACCTTTCCTTCGCCGTTGGTCTTGTCACTCAGTTTATGCACCAACCTCATGAAAGTCACTGGAAAGCAGCTAAAAGAATACTTCGATATATTCGAGGTATAGTTCAGTTCGAGATTCATTACAGTGCAGGAGCATCTCCCTTGTTGATTGGTTTCACTGATTCTGATTGGGCTGGTGACCCTGATGATCGGAAGTCCACTGCAAGATATGTATTCACTCTTGGTTCAGGACCTATTACTTGGTCTTGTAAGAAACAAAGTGCCATCTCCCTTTTTTCAGCAAAAGCAAAGTATCGTGGTGCAGTTGAAGCCAGCAAGGAAGCCATGTGGCTTCGTCAGATCCTGTTTGAATTTGGTCCTCCTCAGCAGCATCCAACTACACTTTAGTGTGATAATCAGAGTGCCATTCAGCGATGTAAAGATCCAGTTCAACATCAGCGTATGAAACACATTGAACTCCACATACACTTCATCAGAAAGCTCATTCATGATCGTGTTCTTGAAGTGCAGTACTGTCCAACCAATGATCAAGTAGCCGATATCTTTACAAAGGCTCTCACAGAGGTGAAGTTTACCAAACTTCGATCCATGCTTGGAGTTCAGGAAAGTTGTCATTAAGGGGGGATAGGCTCTAATGCCTCCTTCCTTCTCCTATTGTGTCACTTTTGTAAATCCTTCAATCCTATCCCAATTTGTTCTTAAGGGGGATATTAGGATATTTCGACACATAGGAAATAGGCTCCTTTTGTGTCACCTTTGTAAATCCTTCAATCCTATCCCAAGTTGTTCTTAAGAGGGGATGTTAGGATATTCCGACACATAGGAAATAGTTAAGAATAACTTAGTCTAGTGTAGAGTTAGGTAAAGTGTGTTTCTTTATCATGTACATTTGTAACTTATAATCCGACGGTCACGATTTGCAGTGATCCGATGGTTATCTCTCACCTCGGTATTAACGGCACTTGATCAGTGGTTTAACACCCGATTGGTCCATGATCTCTATTTAAAGAGCATGGAGGGTCATTTGTCCGGTAACCGTTTATGAGAGAAACATATGTAACTTTTCTTTTTATATTAATAAATTCCCTAAAGTGGCCACGTTGGCTTGGGGCGTGGACTGTTTCCCTCTTTGAGGGTTTTAACCACGTGATTATACTGGTGTACTGATTTGTGATTTGTTTGTGAGCGGTGACCTTTGGTTCTTGATCTACGGAACTTACCTTGTAAATTCCTACAGTTTTTCCAGGGTCACATTGACCAAAAATCAAAGTGTCATTTTTCTGTGTGTGACTGTTCTATTTTCTTGTGTTTTTTATTTTTGCATTTCTAGCACTTGTGAAATCTCCAAATTTGTGTTTTCAGAAATTTATTTCATTTCCAGAATTTTGAATGTCTGACTATGGGAAAGGGCATTTAACTAAATGGGAGTGATAAGATGAAACTGAAAACTGGAGTGGGGGTGAAATTTCTACATAGTATTAGAGCTTGGTTGGCTGAAAAGTGCAGTTTGGGACAGCAAAGTGAAAATCACAGCATGCTGATTTTTACACAGAAAACTGAACCTTTACCACAGATTTGAAAATTTCAGTTTGTTAGGACAGCAAGCATGTCTTTGTGTTTGAGGGTTGAAGATAGGTTGAATAGGCAGAGAAACTACAGTGCATGGAAGGAGATAATCCAGAGCATCTTTGAGGAAGCAGAAGTCTGGGGCAATATGGTACATACTATGCAGCACCCAGTAGTAGTACCTACTGACCCTGGGGCAATATGGTACATACTACGCAGCACCCAGTAGCAGTACCTACTGACCCTATACAGTTGGAAAAGTTTAACAAGAAAATGCTAAGGCAAAAACATTGATTCTGGATGGTGTTAAAGATCATGTCATTCCTCATGTGAGAGGAAAGACATATGCACATGAAATGTGGACAGCCTTGACCAATCTTTACCAGAGGACCAATGAAAACAGAAAAATGGTCCTAAGGGATAAGCTGAAGGCCATTAAAATGTCTAAGACTGATAGTACTATAGCATAACTCACAAAGATCACTTCCATGAGAGATGACTTGGCAGCTGTTGGAGAGACCATTCCACCCACTGAGTTGGTGCGGATTACTTTGAATGGCCTTCTCAAGACTAGGGAGAGTTTTTTGGATGGCATTGTTGCACGGGAGAACCTTCCCTGTTGGGAGAGGTTGTGGGATGATTGCATTCAGAATGAAATCAGAAAGAACCATCTTGGGGCAGCAAAACAGGTGGAGGAGGATGACAATGTAGCATTGTTGGCAAGGGGCAAGAAGGGCAAAGGAAAGAAGCAAGCTTCCCCAAGTAGAGGTGGGGGCAAAGGAAAAGGTAAAGGTAAGCAGGTAAACAAGGAGAATGACTATTTCAAAGTCAAGTGTCGGAATTTTCAGAAGTTGGGACATTATGCAGTTGTGTGTCCGGAGAAGAAGAACAAGAAGGGAAAGGACAAGACCATGGCAACTTCTACAAAGATAGAGGGTTTCTCGGAGAGCTTTGGTCGGGAGTTTGGGTTCATAGCTTGTGAGTCCACTAGTGCAAGATCACCTGCCACACAGGTTCAGAGGGAGTGTGCACTTCCCTCCATTAGCAGAGCATCCTTTGGTATTTGGTATGTTGACAGTGGGGCTTCTCGTCATATGACAGGAGTCTGCGAGTACTTCTCAGAGCTTTCAGAGAGTGGCATTGATATTAAGGTAGTACTCGGTGATGACAGCATTGTTAGAGCAGTCGGTGTGGGGACATTGACATTTGATAGAGAACCCAAAGCTCCCTTGAAAGTGTCAAATGTTCTATATGTGCCTGGAATGAAGAAGAACCTGATATCCGTCTTAGCATTGGAGGACAGAGGGTATGAGGTGTTGTTTAGGAGAGGTAAGGTGTTTATATATCCTAGGGGCACTCCAGCTGATTCAGTTAGAGTGATTGGTATGCGCCATGCCAAGGTGTACAAGTTCTCATTCCAACCCCTGATGGCATTGAGTAGCAGTACCGACAGTAGATCTAGCAGTTCAGATTTGTGTAAGATTTAGCACCGCGGGTTAAGGCACATGTATCATGGGGCCTTGAGGACATTGCAGGAGATCACCGCAGGTGTGCTAGATTTCAGCTCTGATCACCTTGATACATGCAAAGGATGTGCTATGGGGAAGTTTGCCAAATCCCCTTTTCCCAGCAGTGACAGCAGATCGACAGGGATTCTTGACTTGATTCATACCGATGTGAGTGGTTGGATGTCTCATGTATCCTTGAGTGGATATGAGTATTATGTGCTATTCATTGATGATCACTCCAGGAAGACATGGATTTATTTCTTGAAGACCAAGAGTGAGGTCTTCAAGCGATTTCAAGAGTTCAAAGCAGTGAAGTACGACTCGTATAAGACCCACGAGTCTTCGCGGGTTCTATAGCGAGCTAAGTCAATCGCATAGAACTCGCGCTCTCTACCCTTACCCACTCAAACTCGTATTAAACTCGCCTACTCACATAAGACCCACGAGTTTCTCATAGGACCCGTATCGGACCCCTATAAGACCCGTCCCACAACAAAAGGCAAATTTTTTTGGATTTTTCTCAATTTTTTTTATTTTTCTATTTTTTTTGGAAATGAGATGGATGAAAAGGGAATTTGGAGGGAAGGAAATGCTTTATAAGCACCTCTCTCCCTTTCGAAGTAGCAGCACTACCGGAGTCACAGCACTGGCGAAGTAGCAGCACTTACAGAGTAGCACCACTGGCGGAGTAGCAACACACTGTAACAGCAAGGCGGAGTCACAGCACTGGCAGAGTCATGACACTGGCGGGCGGAGCGGCAGCACTGATGGAGTAGCAGCACACTGTAACAGCAAGGTGGAGTCATAGCACTAGCGAAGTAGCAGCACACTGTCTAGGTAGGCTTCATGATCTTTGTTTCATTGTTTTGTAGCTTGTTGCTTGCATGTAATTTTTTTTAATTTTATCTAATCAATTCAATTTTTTTTGTTTCAATTGCAATTTGCAAATTTTTTTGGCCCTGTGGCTGAGTTTCTCAGCCACACAACAACGGTGTTTGGTTGAGAAACTCAGCCACAAGGACCTGTGGGTTGCCTCCTCAGCTTGCAGGCCCTGTGGCTGAGTTTCTCAACCACACAACGGCCCCGTGTGGCTAAGAAACTCAGCCACATGGCCTGCGGTCTGCTTCCTTAGCCTGCAGGCTCTGTGGCTGAGTTTCTCAGCCACACAGTAGCCCCGTGTGGCTGAGAAACTCAACCATAGGGCCAAAAAAAAATTGTAAATTAAAAAAATTTAATAACCAAAAATCCAAAAAAAAATTAAAAAATATCAATTAGATTTTAAAAATTAATTTTTTTTCTTCCAGATTTCGTGACCATGCCACCGAAGGGTTCTAGAAAGTCTTGTGATCCGGCATGGGCACATGGTCAACGAATCATTGCCGGTAATGACCACCATGTCAAGTGCAATTATTGGAATGCCACAATGCATGCAGGAATAAACAAGCTAAAATACCACCTAGTTAGAATTTCTAGGAATGGTGTGGGATGTTGTCAAAATTGCCCTGATGAAGTCACTATTGAAACTGCTTTGGAAGCCATTAAAGAAGAAACTTCTAAGAGGGCAAGAAGGAAGGATGAGATTGTTGGGATAGGTAGATCTTCATCTCAGAGTGAAACATAGATTGAAAGTCCAGGTATTGGAAACTCCTCTTCAAGTGTTGTGGCAAACAGGAGTATAACCTCTTCTTTCTTCACTCCTCGTACAACTCTAGGATCTCAACCAACCTTAGATAGTTTTAATGAAAAGAAGAGGAAGGAGGCAGATATGGCAGTTAGGAGGTTTTGGTACCATAACAGTCTTTCAGTCAACTATGCAAAGTCATATTTTTATCAGCCCATGGTGGATGCCATTGCAAGTGCTGGCCTTGGATACAAAGCCCTATCTTATAATGCACTTAGGGGGAAAGAGCTATATGAGGAGTTTGAGTGTGTCAAGGAACAATTAGAGAGCATTAAAAGTTCATGGAAAATTACAGGTTGTACAATTATGTCTGATGGGTGGACAGATCAAAGGGGTAGAACAATAATAAATTTTGTTGTAGCTTGCCCTAAAGGAACCATGTTCCTAAAATCAATTGATGCATCTCCAAATGTAAAAGATGCACATTTGATTTTTACATTGTTGGCTGATGTGGTGGAGGAAGTTGGTGTTGCAAATGTTGTCCAAGTAGTCACGGACAATGCAGCAAATTATGTAGCAGCTGGAAGGTTGCTTTGTGCCAAATATACCACCATTTTTTGGACTCCATGTGCTGCCCATTGCATAGACTTGATACTAGAGGACATTAGGAAGTTGGAGTGGAAGCAGGATGTTGTGCAAGAATGCAAGCAAATTACCAAGTATATTTATAATCATGCTTGGGTGTTGAACCTTATGAGGGAATTCACACAGGGTGAGCTTAGTTGCCCAGTCGTCACACAGTTTGCTACAAACTTTCTTTCCCTTTAAAGCCTTTTGTATGAGTACCAAGTTTTGCGAAGAATGTTTTGTAGTCAGCAATGGGTATTTTGGAAAGATAGCACAAAACCAGAAGCATTGTCTGTGAAAGCATCTGTCTTTGGTGATAGTTTGTGGGACAAAGTCACTAAGATTGTCAGCTTCACTGAGCCCCTTGTGAAAGTCTTGAAATTGATGGATGGAGAGAAACCTACAATGGGATATATTTATGAGGGCATGGATAGGGCCAAAGAGGCCATCAAGACTTTCTATAGGGAGATGAATCTAAATATCTCCCTATATGGCAAATTATTGATTCCAGGTGGGACAGACAACTACATTCACCATTGCATGCAGCATGAGCATATCTCAATCCAAGCTTATTCTATAATGAGGGGTCTAACATTCAAAGAGATCCCGAGGTGGTGAGAGGTGTCATGATATGCATTAAGAAGATGTTCCCGGATGTAGATATTCAGGACAAAATCAACCTACAACGAGATATGTACAAGGAAGCATCTGGCATGTTTGTATTCAGCTCAAGCCAACGTCTCAAGGACAAGAAAATGCCTTGTAAGTGCAAATTGTTAGAACTTAGCTTGTAATTTTGCTAGTTCCCTTTTATATGTTTGGCATTGCAAACTGATAATCTTTGTTGTTATTTTTTTACAACTCATTGGTGGATAGATTGTGACTCTGAGGCACCACAATTACAAGAATTCGCCATCAGAGTTCTGAGTCAACCCTGTAATGCTTCTTCTTATGAGCGGAATTGGTCAGTGTTTGAGCACATCCACAGCAAAAAGAGAAACAAGTTAGAGCATGAGAGGTTGGAGAAGTTGGTTTTCATCTACTACAACCTTCGAATGCTCACAAAACAAGTGAAACCAAAGGATACAGATCCAATTTTATTGGATACTATTGATTTAGAGTCTAATTGGGTTGTGGAGGAGGAGCCCCCTGATTTGAGTTAGCTTGATGAAGAGACTGAGGATCTCTCTAGTTTGCCATCTCAAATGGAGACTCCCAATACACCTGCCTCACAGTTGCTTCAGCCTTCCGATGCTACCATGAGCTCCACGAGGACTTATTATAGGCGTGGTCGTCCATGAGCGATGAGACTCAAGATTGTTATGAGACAATCATTTATCATTTATGACATCTGTATTTGAATTTTGAACTAGCTAACATTTTTTATTTTAATTATGGAATCATGATTCCTTTTCTTATTCAGTGTCTAAATGTTTTTCTTACAAAAATCGAATATGCTATGTTGTCCTTTTATAGATATGAGATGATGTTAAGAATTATTGCATATATTGTGGTTTTTATAACTTATAAGGACTAGAATTATCATTAGTTTCCTTTTTCTACTTAAAATTTACCATATTTTATTTTATTTTTTCATTTTGATGAGTCTTATACGAGTTTTATACGAGTCGTTCCCGAGTCTTATACGAGTCGACGAGTCAATGGTCGAACGAGTCTTATACGAGTACGAATCGTGCAACATTGGTTCAAAGCTCTTGTGGAGACCCAGATAGGTCGAAAGATCAAGGTCCTCGAGTCGGAGTTCACAGTTCCTTACAACCCCCAACAAAATGGGGTTGCGGACAGGAAGAACAGATCTATCGTTGGGGCTGCCAAAGCCATGCTTCATGATCAGGGGTTACCTTTGTTTTTGTGCGCAGAGACCTGCAACACTGTTGTGTACTTGTAGAATAGTTGTCCACATCATGCTTTGGGCAATGTAACTGCGGAGGAGGCTTTTTCTGGGAAGAAGCTTGATGTTGGTCACTTTCGTATCTTTGGGTGCATTACATACTCCTATGTTCCCAAGGAGAAGAGAACCAAGCTAGAGCCCACTGCAGACAAGGGCATCTTTGTGGGTTACAACGAGACCTCGAAAGCCTTTCGGATTTATATTCCTGCGAAGAGGAAAGGTGTTGTCAGGCAGGATGTGAAGTTCGAGGAGGAGAGAGCTTTCAGGAGGTCACGGGAGTTAGAGTATCTGGATTCACCAAACCCTCAGGAGCAGTTGAGTCAGTCATAGGGATCCAGTGGACAAGGATTAGGAGGTACATCAATTACAGTGTCAAGTCCATCAGTGAGCAGTGGCTCTCAGAGTCAATTGGGTGGTGCTTCAGGCAGCATGCACAGTAGTCCACAGAGCAGTTCACAAGGTAGTCCACTGATGGACAGTTCACACGGTACTTCAGCATATACAGGCACAAGTTCAGGCACGAGGTCAGTTGGCAGGCCTTCGGGAGTTCAGGCTTCTAATGATGATGAGGATTCTTTCACTCCGGTGGGAGAAGTGTGCTCAGGGAAGAAGAAGCCCAAGTGGCTACAGGACACCTTGCACGAGGCCACATCTATTGCTGGGCCAAAGAGACAAGTTAGACAGAGCAAACCACCTGAGCGGTTCCTTTAGTTATATGGCATTGATCACTAGCATCGTTGATTCTGAGCCTTCTAGCTATGAGGAGCCAGCTAGCCAGCAGGTCTGGAGAGAGGCCATGTAGGAGTATTCTTCGATTATGAAGAAAGATGTTTGGGAGGTGGTGCCGAGGCCTGAAGGTAAATCAGTGGTTACTTCCAGATGTCTTTACAAGATAAAGCATGTTGCAGATGGAAGCATTGAGAAGTTCAAGGCTCGGTTTGTGGAGAGAGGGTTCTCATAGGTACAGGGAGTTGACTATGAGGAGACCTTCGCTCCCATAGCTCAGTGTACTTCCATTCGCCCCATTATATCGACAACAGCAGAGATGGGTTGGAAGATCCATCAGATGGATGTGAAGACCACATTTCTCAATGGCTTCATACAGGAGGAGGTTTATATTGAGCAGCCGCAGGGCTTTGAGGTGCATGGGAAGGAGTCCCATGTATGAAGATTGAAGAAGGCACTTTATGGCCTGAAGCAAGCTCCTAGAGCTTGGTACTCAAGGATTGATACGTACTTGTAGCAGTTGGGTTTCACAAAGAGTGACGCTGATCCAAACCTATACTTCATTGTGGTAGATGAAGAGCCTCTCATTCTGGTGTTGTATGTGGATGACTTGGTCATTACAGGTGCAGAGAGACTCATTGAGGGTTGCAGGAGAGATCTTGCTTGAGAGTTCGGGATGAAGGACATCGGATTGATGCATTACTTTTTGGGATTGGAGGTGTGGCAGGAGGAGGGGCGTTTCCTCCCAGGATAGGGGAAGTATATTTTGGAGATTCTTAGCAGATTTCACATGGAGGATTGCAAACCCATGTCTACACCTATGATCACTAACTAGAAGAAGCTTCACGCTTCAAATTCCGATTTGGTGGATCCTACTTTGTACAAACAGTTGATTGTTTCATTGATGTATTTGGTCAACACTTGACCATATATATGTTTTGCAGTTAACACGATGAGTCAGTTCATGTGTGAGACCAGGAGAGTGCATTGGGTGGTTGCGAAACACATTCTACGTTACTTGCAGGGGACAGTGCATTTTGGTCTGGACTATAGACAAGGAGATGGAGTGAGACTAGTAGGGTACACTAATTCAGATTGGGCAAGTTGTGCTTCTGATAGGAAGAGCACTTCAAGGTGTTGTTTTAGGTTGAGTTTGGCAGTTGTGTCGTGGTTCAACCGGAAGCAATAGTCAATTGCATTGAGTTCAGCAGAAGCAGAGTACATGGCAGCTAGTTTGGCTAGTTGTGAGGCCATATGGCTTCGCAAGATGTTGTTTGGTCTATTTGGTCAGGCAATGAGACCATCAGTGATTTACTGTGATAATCAAAGTTGCATTAAACTCATGGAGAATCCAGTTTTTCATGACAGGTCAAAGCATATCGGGATCAAATATCACTTCATTAGAGACTATGTCCAAAAGGGAGTTGTAAAGCTTGAGTATGTTTCCACTGATGAGCAGGTAGTGGACATTTTCACCAAAGCCTTACCACGGGGCAAGCATGTCTATTTCAGAGACAACATGGGAGTGGTGCGGAACACTTTCCTCAGTAAGAGGGAGTGTTAAAATTTGGGCACCAGAGGACAAGTGGTTCCCTAAGGCTTTGATCTTTGGCCTAAGGAAAAGTGTCCAAATGTATTTGTATTTTTCTCCTAAAGTGACTTTATAAGTGGTAAATTCAAATCTAATTTTAAAGTGACTTTATAAGTGGTAAAGTCACAATCTAGTTTTTAAGCAACTTTATTAAAGTCAATGAAAAATTAGAAAGTGAAAAAGTGACTATGTAAATAAAAAGCTAAGTGGGTCTTTATTTAAGTGGGGTGAGTTAAAAAATAGAAAGTAAGAATTAAATGCACATTTATTCTCAGCCCTTGATCTAAAGCTATCTCAACCATTGGATTTAGGGATTCCCCAAAAGTCACTTAGGATTAGGGTAAAAGGAGAAAAGAAGAGAAAAGGGCATTCAGTCTTTGATGAGCAGATTGAGAGAAAGAGCAAGAGAGAGCAAGGGGAATTTCTGAGCAAGGAGGAAGAGGCGCAGAACCTTGGAACGCATCCCAAGGCATTATTTCAACAGTTTGTATAGCAAAATTTGGGCACGATTTTCGAGGCAGCTTGGCACGAAAATCAAGGAGAGAGAAGACCACATTTATTGCAGCAGTTCAAGCACGAATTTAGAGGACCGTACATCTGTTTTCAGGCACAAAAATCGAGGCAACGTTCAGCACTTTTCTGGGCACAAATTTCGAGAAATCTATACCGCTGGTTTTGGCCGGTTTTGGCATGAATTTCAAGGCAGTCCGTACAGTTGTTCCAGCACAATTTTCAAGGTTGTCCGTACAGCATTTAATGTTGTAATTTTTGCTGTAAAAATTTTGTTTTGTTGTTGGCATGTTTTCCAAGGTGGAGGTCAAGCACGAAATTCGAGATAAGTAAATTTGTGGTTGCTGGAAATTTACTGTGTATTTTTGTTTCTCTGTAAAAGCATTTTTCAGAAATAAAGAAGAGCTCTCAAACTGATTTTCCCCAAGAGTTGTAGGGGGCTTTTCCATGGTCACATTGACAAAAAATCAGTGTCATTTTTCTATATGTGGTTGTTCTATTTTCCTTTGTTTTTTATTTCTGCATTTCCAACACTCGTGAAATCTCCAAATTTGTGTTTTCAGAAATTTATTTCGTTTCCATAATTTTGAATGTATGACCATGGGAAAGGGCATTTAACTAAAGGGGAGTGATAAGGTGAAACTGAAAACCAAAGTGGGGGTGAAATTTCTACATAAAAAAGCATAAAACCATAGATTGAACCATATAACATCAATCATCTAGAGTTATAAACTTCATCAACCACGTCCACAAGTTAGTAACATACAACATATTGAGTCTCATGATTCATCAATATTAAAGTTTCAAGCTTTCAAAATTCAATATATAACATTTATCATCATTGATCACCAAAGTTGTACTTGTAAGCTAAGTGTAACCATTACAACAAAGAATATCTAACATGAAATGAAATAACTTTCAACTTTTACGAAGCGTGGTATTCATAATTCATTACTAGTGAGTTATAATTGCCAACTTCGTACTTCAAACTTCAATTGTCATATATTGTTTTAAAAAAATATCATAATAAATATGAAAGAGTCAACAATTATAAAAACTACTAGAAACTAGAAAAGAAAAGCAAATCTATTATCTATAGCTAATGCTTGGGCCTATTGTTGCCACAAGAAATGTCTAATTTTTTAGTCTTGTTGGTAAATCATGATCTTTGTCATTAATATCACCCTCTAAGCATTAATATCCAGAGGTATCTTTGTCATTACCTCTGGATTTGTTAAAGGATCTTTGTCATTAATATCACCCTCTAAGCATTTTCTCCGAGAGCGCGTTCGAGGGAGCGGGTTCGAGGGGGGGGAGCCGCTCCCTCGCAACCTTGTTTTGGACTGCTCGGAACTAGTGGCAAGGCCTTTGCTTCTTTGAGTCTCGGACAAGAATTGTTTTTGTGAAGGGCTAGTCACGCCAAAGGAAGCACGTCGAGGCAATTGTTGAAGAGGCAGTTGGATGACATGAACCGCTTCAGAGGCCTCGAGTTGGGGACTCCTCGCCTTGTTCCTCTTGGGTGTGGGGAGTAACTTTTAGTTACGACAGGCGTTGGAGAGACCCTCAATTCTCCTTAGGGGCATTGGTAAAGGTTACGTTGATTTCTGTTGCAGTGCTTGGTTGGGAGGTCGCATATTTTCGATGGCATTACAGGAGTTTTGGGTATGTTGGGATGCCACGCCACCGAAGGAGGCCACGCCGTGGGGGTGGAAATCCGAGGCACGCAGACCAACCAGAGCAAGACAATGGAGCCTCGTCGAAATCGTCGAGCAACCGCGAGACAGAGGAGGGCACTATGGTTTCTCCAGCGATGCTGGAGTCCATCGCTACAATGATTAATTCAAATTCTCTCCTTGATAATTACTTGTGAGCTTACTTCTTTTACTTATGTCTTCTCTTCTTAGCTTATTTAGTCTTTCATCAAGTCAATTACCAAACCACAAAAGACACAAATTTAGGTTCTTCGAGCCAGGACAAAACCTCTCCCTCTTAGAGAGGAAAACCCACGAGAAATTCTTCTTATAGACTTTCAAATGACAAGTACCATGACCATGACGTAGACCCTAGACCTTTATATGCCTTCAAGACCTTGTCACTGCTTCTTCAATGACTCCTTGAGCTTATCCTTCTTTCTTGCACCTTCCTGCACCGATCAACATTGTTCAGCACCAGCCTTAGAGAACTCGGTCTCTAGCCCTCCTTTACTTTGAATCCTTCTTCTCTTATTTGTCTTTATGCACAAAACAAAGATGCAAGATTCTGCCCCTTAGATCCTTCCTTCGATTTAGAAGTAGCCCTGATTCATACCTTATAACATGGTCCTTAATCCAAGTCCTTTCTTTGTTGAACTGTTTGTTATATGCATCCTTCAATCCGCAGAGGTATCCTTTCTTTCTTCGCTCTATTCTTCAGCCCTGAAGCTCTTACTAACTAAGAACTAGACTTCCGCACTTAATATTGTTCCTTTCTTAGGACTAACCACAGTCCTTTCTACGCATCCATCATATGCTTGAACTTGCACTTATTGCAGGTGTATCTCTTCGCACTAATCTCAGACTTATCCATTTGCTTTAGACCAATCCGCAAATCTTCAAGTGATATATCTGTGTCCCTTCTACGCATCAATTGCAAGTGTATGTCACGCATTTATCTCAGACTTAATTGCACTTTTTAACCTTACACTCATCCGCAAATCTTCTTGTAACTGAACCACAGAGCTGTCTATATATAGTGGCATTCTTTCCTGGTTTAGGTCAACCCACCAATCTGATTGTAGGTCGACTTGTCCACAGCATGTAGGCTGACATGAGGAGCTTAATTTCCAGCGTGTTGAAAGTTGTTATGAGCAGAGGTGCCAGCATAATACTTGGGCCATTTCTCCAAGATTGTATGACAAGGTCTTGAGGCATATTTATCTGACTAGACTCTTCATATACATGACTCCTAATTAGATTTATAACCAGAAGACAAATCGTAATAGACATCAAGAAGAAGTCTATTGACCTATAATAAAACCTTGCTCATGAAACCCATGAGGCAAGCATATCAAAAACATATTTTATTATATTTTGTCTTTTTCTTTACATAAATACATAATTACATAGTCAATATGAAGACTGATCCTAGTTACACTTTTCAAAATGGTGCAGGTGACCGGGGAGGAGCCAGGGCTCTCAAACCTTGGAAAATTGTCGGAGAATTGCCTTTTTTGGGTCTGTGTGCAGTGAGAAATTTGGTCTGGTGGCCTGTGGTTTCAAACTATCTGGAACTGGTGGCAAGGCCTTTGATTCTTTGAGTATCGGAGAAGAATTGTTGTTGTAAAGGGCTCGGCACGCTAGAGGAAGCACGCCGAGGCAATTGTTGAAGAGGCAGTTAGACGATGTGAACCGCTTCAAAGGCATCGAGTCAAGGACTCCTCACCTCGTTCCTCCTGGGTGTGGGGAGTAACTTTTAGTTACAGTAGGTGTTGGCGAGACCCTCAATTCTCCTTGGGGGCAGTGATAAAGGTTACGTTTCTTTCTGTTGCAGTGTTTGGTTGGGAGGTCGCATATTTTCGACGTCGTTACGGGAGTTTTGGGTACGTCGAGATGCCACGCCACCGAGGGAGGCCACGCTGTGGGGGTGGCAATCTGAGGTACGCAAACCAGCCAAAGCAAGATAATGGAGCCTCGTCGAACTCGTCGCGCAGCGACGAGACAGAAGAGGGCGTTGTGGTTGCTCCACCGACACTGGAGTCCATCACCGCTCAACTTCAGAACATCCAAGTGAACATGGACATCTTCAGGAATCACAGGTATGATGACCACAACGAACTGGTTGCTTACAACAATTATATTCAATTCAGCCAAAGTGAAATCATGGAACAACTGGACAACCTGTGACGCCAGCAAAGGCACACCAACGACCACCTTCGCAATCTAGAAGCGAGGGTGGAGCACATTGATTTTTATATGCATGAATATGCTGACCACTTTGCAACTCCCCCTGTAATTCCCCCCCAACCCCTCTCCTTAATATGTTGCTTTCTGTTGAGTTTACTTTTTGCTTACTGTATGTATGCCATGCCCTCTAGGCCACTCGAGAATAATGCATGGAGTCGTTTGCTCATGTTATCCTCCAGGTCCCAATCTCAACAAGTCTGGTTAGACTAAGAGAAAGGGGGTTGTCAAGACGAATTTTGTACTCTGCACTTCGATGATAATCTAATGATTGAATTTTGACAGAAATAAATATAAAAAAAAAAAAAAAACTATAGTTAAGGTAAATGTGAGATATACTCTATATCCTTCTTGGGGTGTCTGTGCTTGTTTCGTGGGCTCATAACCCCATATTGAAGGGACACCTCACTTGAGTTTTGTATAAATACACAACTAAAGCTTTCATGTGTACCATCTCATCTTGTTATCTTCTTGGTCTGAAATACAGAGTGTTCTAAACTTAAGGGTACTTAATTTTGTTGTTCCTTCTTGGGATTTGGCCTCTTTCTCTTAGGCACACTTGTGTAATTCTATTTTTCCACACTTATGCTTGGCTTCTGCACTCTTTTAGTGCACCAGACCTATATCACTCTAGCACACTTGTGAGGAGGCTATTTCAGAGTTTAGGTGAGATTCGGTTCCATAGATTCCTCTGTTGACTCTAGTAATAATCTAGTGAAAGTGCACTTGGAAGCTGTATTTTGAAGTACGTGTAATCTACTCCACTTAATACCTAAAAGTGTTTTTGACTTATCACAATAATTTAGAAAATATACAACAATGTATATTCTATTTTTGATCCCTCGGAACAAACTTGTCTTAATTTTCTCTCCAATGAAAAGTGCTGACCACAAATACAAAGCCTCAACAGAGCTACATCCTCTCTATTGACATCATTGGTTTATACCAGACCTGGCCTCCACTTAAAGAGCATTCCCATTTTTACAAATTACCAATGCGCAAAACACATTCCTACTTCCAATAATGTCACCTAGCCTACAGTGACTCTATAATGAGTGCACTTAAAAGTGGAATTCCATATTGAAACGACCATAAACAAGTTCCCAATGCTCTTATAAGTAAATAGGTTTACAGCAACATTTTATTCCTTGGAAGAGACAGCAACAAATGCCACATATATTTCAATGACAAAAGGACATATATTGAATAAATCTAAAGGATATAGTACCTTTGTTCCAAGCCGCTTGTTTAGGGCTTCATTCCACATGTTAGCCGCATAGTCTGGTTGCATCCTATTCCATATTGTCATGACAGAGGCAACCTACAAGAAAAGAGAAACCAATGTTAGAAACTAACCTTTGTTAAAAATTCTGCTCATCAAGATGTCCATTTGCAAAACTGAAAAAATTTGCTTGAACATAGTCATAAATCATGATATAAATCCATCTGATTACACAGTTCAAAACCCTCATGGTGTGATATGGAAGTTGTCATTTGCAATTGAAGTGATACAAGATGGACCTCCAAGCAGTTTGCAGAAAAAAATATTTATTAGATATGATTAGTAGATTTTAAAACATGTTAGCTTCACAAACAATAAACATTTGAGCACTGTACAGTTGGACTTAGGCTTAACAAAGATAGTACCTAGGCTCATGCAAATGTTGGTACCTTATAAAATCCTGTTTAATCGATTCAAAGCATATAAAGAGAAAACATAACTCAAATGACAAAGGGATAATCATTGCAGCAAGTTTTTGTACCAAGAAACGTAAGGGAAACTTGGACACATACGTTGATAATTTCTCAAAAAGTCATCCTAAATCTCAAGGAATAGGTATCCACTATCAGACAAGCAAAACATTTTCATTCTCTCATAACCAACAAGGCAATCAGAACAATAAGAATTAATGAAATAAAAAGGAATATTTAAGACTCGCTCTGCTGGGAAGGTATTATTGTCATTTCAGGAAGATGGAGCCATAAGGAATAAGAAAATGGGAACAATGACAGTATACAAACTGACAATGAGAATCAGCTTTGAGTAACTTTAAAATGTAAAGAAACATGGAAAGGCAAGCAGGATGGCAAAACAATCTGATCATTGGAAAGCATTTTAATTTATTTCATCACTTGCTACTTCAAATTAAAATGATTCCACTATCAAATTCTGCACATAGAGATAAGGGTATCCACAATTTAGATAATGTTAATGGGAAAATCCATGGCGTAAGATGATAGAAATAGGTTCGATTCTAGAAAACGCCGTTTTGTAAGACTTACTGAAGCTTACAGAAGGAAAAGCCCCCATTCCCCTCTTATTGAAGAATCACAAGTTTAGTATAGGCATGGTAGAAATTTACTTGGCATAACATCAAGGGCCCATTAAACATTAGTACAATTATGTCAGAATGTGAACTCTATGGCTAATTTATCATATGAAGAAAAGTGCAAGATTATAAAACATGTTCAAGCTTAAGAGAAGAATAAATGTGTTGAGACAACTTAGACATCAAACTATTCTGAACCCTAGCATAGAGCTCGAGCTCAAGGTAGTGCCACCTGTCTTGCTTTACTCAGGTCAGGTTTGAGCTGGAGGTTGTTCGGTGCTAACATTACTTTCAGTGGAGGATTCATTGAGAAGAAGCCATTGTCAGTTTAAACATGTGTATTGCTGTAAAACAGCTTAAGATTAACAGTGACCTATGGTCATTCTTCTCTTTGGAGCTAGAGAAACTTGGACACATATGTAGACAATTTCTCAAACAGTCAATCAGAAAGTGCAGTTTTGAAATACCAATTAAAGCTCAAGAAAAGAAGAGTGCCCACTCCCCTCTTAATGAAGGATCACAATCTTTAGTATAGGCGTGGTAGATATTTACTTGGCATAACTTCGAGGGCCTGTTAACATTCATGTAATTCTGTTAGCATGTAATTTCTATGGCTAATTTATCATGTGAAGAAAAGTGCAAGATTATAAAACATGTTCAAGCTTAAGAAAAGAATAAATGTGTCGATACAACTTAGATGTCACAACTATTCCAAACTCTAGCATAAAGCTCGAGCTCAAGGTAGTATCTACTATCAGCTGTCTTGCTTACTCAGGTCAGGTATGAGCTGGAGATTGTGCAGTGATAACATTACTTTCAGTGGAGGAATAATTGAGAAGAAGACATTGCTAGTTTAAACATATACGCATTGCTGTAAAACAGCATAAGATTAATAGTACATGTTAACATTGTTAAATTTTTTTCACAGTAATGCCCTTAGGCTGGCCCACCCGAAGGGGTCACACACCCACACGACTCAACTAACGGAGTCTAACCCTGATGTGGAATGCCGGCCCGTCAATAGGACCCAAGGAGAATTGAACCTGCGCCTCATGACAAAGGGCCAAAGCTAAGATGCACGAAACGGGGAAACGGAAACGAGTTTCCGAAACAGGTACGGGTACGAAACGTGACCCCCCCCCCCCCCCCCCAAAAATTTTGGAAACGGGAAAACGCAATATATATATATATATTAGGACATTTAAGAAATATGTGCAACCATAAAGCATACATGATACATTTTAATTTATTACATTATGATTAAATTGTCCAATGTCAATGCATAAACTATAAGTCTCTAAATTTACATGACATTTACTCATGAATGATCACATAATGAAAATAGCAATATCCAAAATCAGCCACGAGAAATTTCTAATTTCATGTCTCGTGGTTGATTGGGAGTCTCCTCATGCATAGTCAAACGACCTTAGTGCTCTTGATTAAATACAAGTTCCATACCCAGTACCCTAGGTGCTTTTGATTATTGGAGTCTCCCCTACATAGAGGGCTTGGTTCTCTCGATTAAATACAAGTTCCATGCCCTAGTACATGACAAAATGCAATGGAAACATTGCAATCTCCCCAATCTTGAAATCCTGAAAAAATAATAAGTCTGCAGGATTTTGAGTGAGACCTAAAATTCTACTTTCTCCATACGAAATCCAATGGGAGCGAAACCACTCTCAAACATCCTGAGACATTTCATGGTAATGTTAAAAATTTAAGTAAAAGGATGACTTTTACTTTAAGAATTTAACATTACCATGAACTGCATATCAACACTAGGGCCATAGGCTTGAACATTAGGCTACCCTACTCAAAAAAAATTGTTTCCAATCTTCAATAGCTCCCTCTATCACTCCTGAATTGAAAGGGAGCAAAAACAAAAGAAACAAAAAGGAAAAAAAAAAACTGAAAAAAAAGTCACTTTACTGCAGAAACGTGGTTGTACAACCTGGAAACGCGTTTCAAGTTGTACTGGGCCATGTTTCCCACACGTGAAACGTGGCAGTACGGCCTGAAACGCGTTTCCAGGCCGTATGGAATGCGTTTCAGCGTTTCAGTTTCGTTTCCTTGGGGAAACGACCCCCTGGGCAGCGTTTCCTGCAACATAGGGCCAAAGACTTGGCAGGGGGGCTTCAACCAACTAGGCTACCCATCAAAGCTATTGATGGATGTAAATGTTGGGTAATGAATCTAACGTATAGTCCCACCAGAAACAGATCAATAATATTGTTGTTGCATCTTGAGCAATTAGATGATTTGTAGGCATAGCTAAACCGCTTGATTTAGATTAAGCATGTACGCGTAGAACATTATATTATCAATCCGAATCTGCATATTCCAGGAGAAAGAGTAAAAGAGTTTAACCAAAGGTGTGTAATTTTGGCTTTCATTGCAGTCTCACTTTGCAGGAATTGTGACTAGTTTCCAAGCTAGTACCTAATGTAATAATTATTTGGCTTGTCAAATTTTAATACCAGGTCTGATTTATTTTTCTCAACAATTATTTTATACCAAGAAATTATTCACCTAGTAAAATATTTTTCTACAACTACTGAAAATAAACACACTAGTATGTTAACTTCACAAGTAAATTTGCCACAGAAATAAAGCAAAAAATCAGCCACAATAACAGCAAAAAAAATTCGTCCCAACAAAATCTCCTTCACTTTTAAGTTCTAATTAACTCAAAAAAATTAGGGCTCCCTTAATAGGGAAATTGACCCTCAGAGAATATACAAAAAATTACAGCTATATAGAACATGGATTTTTGGCGCACTGGTGATTCTCAGCCCTAGAAAAATTCCGCTCCTCAACCTGCAACTCAGCCTCCCCTTCCTTGCTCTATAGGCCCCCTTCCACACTGGAGCAAAATCTCCCTTTTAATCGTGTGCAAGACTAGCTGGAAAATCTCGGCCCTCTCTCTCCCCACAAACTCAACCTCCTCCTTTGTCTCCCTAAATCATCTCACTACACACACTTCTCTTCAGTCTTGAATCTCCGACTCGAGAAAATCACTCTCAAAAACTGGATTTGTCTTCATCCTCTCCCTTAGGCTTCTTTTATAATTTCAACTTGTAATATCCCTAAGGAAAATTAACAATGATAAACAAAGCATAGATAGTAAAACACACAATATTAAACACCAGGAAAAACTCCAAAATCTGCGCAGAACTGAGTCATTTTATTAAGATGAATAAGATGTACAATATGAGATTGGAATGTATGCACCTGGGCTTGCCAAGGCAAGCTAACAAGGCCCATATGATGAAATGAGCTGCTCAACCACTAGGAAACTGTCCCCCACAAAAGCACTGTGCTGGCCCCAAAAAATTGCAACGCTGGTTGCGAGAAATAGCTACTAGGTCCTCCTTCGGTACTCCAAAAATTCCAGGAAATTAACCCCAAGCTCTCCACCAATAACCCACCAAAACCCAGAAAGGGTTTGGGCAAACGCTGACCTCCGAAATTCAACCCATTTTTCCCTCACTCCTCTAGTTGTTGGGTATATCGACCTACCTGAAGATATCACTGTTGATGGTCCCCAAAATGGCTACAATACTCAGTAAATTCCTTTCTGGAATTACCCCACAAGTCTCAGTGCCTGATTCCTCCTTCTCCCAATGCCCCACGTGTGGCACGAAGGTACCAATGCACAGGCCCACGCAGTCCTTGTTGACGGTTGCTTAGCCCAGCAAATTCACACAAAATCGGGCCCCAAAAACTCTCCAAATCTTCAACAAATTATGTCCTTAGACTGTCGCAGAAATCCCAACAAATACCCGGCTCCATAACCAGCTCCTCCAATTGTTGTGTATTCCTCTTCTTGCATCCCTCCTGTTGAACCAGCTCCATGAATACGCTTGGAAAACTCCCAGATCAGACCAAATGTGATGCACGTCACCTCCTTGGGTTAGCACTCGAAGTCCAGTGAAGGTGAGGTGAGATTCTCGCTTGAAAACCTTGTGTGCTCAACAGCACATGTAGACTTGGTTGTCCGCTCAAGCGTGCTAGTCAGTGTAAATGTTAAATGATCAAAGATAAGCAAATGATGAGTGCTCCTCCTATTTTAGTCGTTGGGCCTCCAATTTCCCCATGTGGGTCCCATCCATCGATTTTCTCTCTCTTCCCTCCATGAGAGTGTACTAGCCAAGGGGAGTGTATTCCTCTTTGGGGTGGCCCCCACCATTCACTAACAAATCGATTTTTCCCTTTTGTCCTATGTTGGAGCCTTATTTCACCTCAAAATTGCAAGTGGGGCCCCTCAACCCACTTTTCCTAAGTTGTTATCCAAAAATTAACAAAATTGGTCAAAATTTATATTTCACTTAGTAACCTTGCTAAGTGGGAATATCACTGTCCTACCCGCCAAGATGTTACTTGTCCCCAAGTAATTGCAAAGTTGGATGTTGTAATATCTGCTCTCCTTCCCAAGTAGCATCCTCATATGGCAGGTAACTCCACCTAATCAGGAACTCCCTGATGACTCTTCTCCTCAATCTCCTCTCCCTGCTCTCCAAAATAGCCTCGAGCTCCAAAACTAGATGCCCATCATCATCCAGTGGGGGAAACTCCACGGTGGTTGTCATACGCTAGCCTATTACCATCTAGAGGCACGAAACATGGAATACGTTATGCACCTTGCTCCCAAGAGGAGGCTCTAACTCGTATGCCACCTTGCCAATCCTCTTGGTCACACTGTATGGGCCATAAAAGTGTGGTTGTAGCTTCTCCACCCCCTTCTATTTCAGCGTAGATTGTTTGTATGGCTGAAGGTGCTAGAAGCCCAGATCCCCCACCTCAAAGTGTCTCTCAACCCTGTGCCTGTCTACATACATCTTCTGTTGGTTCTGGGTTGTCTACAAATTATCTTTGAGAGCCTTAAGAATGTTCTTGCTCTCCTGTATCCAATCTTTGGCCCTTGTTAAAACATCATATCCATATCAAGCAAGGAAAGGAGACATACCAATGGACATGTGATAGGTAGTATTGTAGCAATACTCCCCCAAGTGTAGCCATCTCGCCCATGCTCGTTGTTGCCCTGTCACGTAGTTTCACAAATAAACCTCCAGCCATTTGTTAACAATGTAGGACTGCTTGTTGGTCTCGGGATGGTAGTTGGTGCTGGGTGTAAGCTTTGTGCCCACCAACCAGAAGAGCTCCTGCCAGAAAGCCCCCATGAAGTGGTTGTCCCTGTCACTCACTATGGTCTTGGGAAGACCATGCAACCGGAAAAACTCCCAGAAAAACAACTCTGCGACTGGAGAAGCAAAGTACCTGCAGGACTGGAAAAGAAATGGGCATACTTCGTCAATCTGTCCACCACCACATAGATGCAATCACAGCCTTGTGCCATGGGAAGGCCTGTGATGAAGTCCATCGAGATGTTCTTCCACTTTCCCTCCAGAATAGGGAGAGGTTGCAATAACCCTGTTGGATGAGTCAACTCGCCATTGTTCCTCTAGCAGGCCTCGCACTCTTGTACATGCCTCAACACATCCCCATTGAGGCCCTTCCATGCAAAGCACTCTCTAGCAGTCCTGTAGGTCTTCAGCAACCCTTGATGCCCTGACAAAGGTGAATCATGGGTTGCTTGGAGAATACTCTCCCTCAACTGTGAACCTGGTACCAAGAATATGTACCCCTTGTACTAAATGACATTTTCCATCCCCCGGTAGTGCTCATCCCCATGAGTGCCCTCCAAGATCTCACACACCCATTGATCCTTGGAGTATTCAACCAAAAAATTTTCCTTCCAATCATGGCAGATGCTCATGAGTGAAAGAGTCGCGAGCCCCCTGGATAGTGCCCCTGACATACTCTATGGCGAAATCATGGGCCTCGATCCTGCTAACCCACTTTCGTTGCCTATCTTTGAGGCCTTTCTGCCCTAGAAAATGGTGAAGGTTGTTGTGATCAGTGTTCACTCTAAAACTGTTTCCCACCAAGTATTGTTGAAATTTGGCCAAGGCATGCCAACATCTCCTTGTCGTAAATAGAGTACAACTTCTCGTGCAAAAGGAGCTTCCGGATCTCAAAAGCAATGGGATGTCCACCCTATGATAGTATTGTGCCCATGCCTTCACCCAAAGCATCACACTCCAATGTGAATGGCTGGGTGAAATCAGGAAGTGCCAATACCAAGCAACTGCTCATCACCTTCTTGAGGTGCTCAAAGGTTGCCTGGGTCTTGTCTATCCATGCAAAGGCCCCCTTCTTAGTCAAATCAGTGAGGGGAGCTCCCAACTGTGAGAAGCCCTTCACGAACTTCCTGTAAGAAGTGCATATGCCTACAAAACCCCTCAACTCGATCACACTTTGAGGCATTGGCCAATCCCAGATGACTCGAATCTTCTCCTCATCCACCCTTACGCCATCCTCACCAATGATGTGCCCCAAATACAGCGTCTCTGTCAATCTGAACTAACACTTCGACAACTTTGCATAGAACTGTTTCCCCTCCAAGATCTTGAGCACTTCCTCCAAATTCTACAAGTGCTCCTCCGATGTCTTGTTGTACATCAATATGTCATCAAAGAAAACAAGGACATAGCGCCTCAACTACCCACAGAAAACATGGTTCATGCAAGACTGAAATGTGGCTGGTGCATTGGTTAGCCCAAAGGGCATCACCAAAAACTCAAAATGTCCATAATGGCAGCAAAATGTTGTCTTGGGGAGATCCTGCTCATGCACCCTGATCTGGTGATATCCCGAATGCAGGTCTATCTTAGAGAAGTACTTAGCTCCTCTAAGCTCATCCATCAACTCATCGATTTGGGGAATGGGGTACCGGTTCCTAAGCATCTTCTTATTAAGCACCCGATAATCAATGCACATACTCAGCGTGCCATCTTTTTTCTTCACCAAGACAATTGATCAAGAAAATGGGCTAGAGCTCACGCTGATATGCCCCAACGTCAGCAACTCATGAATGGCCCTCTCAATCTCATCCCGATAGGCCTTGGGATGTCAATACGGGGTCATAATCACTTCCTGCACCCCTGGTTCAAGCTCAATTGTGTGCTCAAACCCCCTGTCAGGTGGTCATCCCGGTGGAATGTCCTCAAACACTACTGGGTACCTATCTAAAATGGCCTGCATGTCTAGCTATGGTGGTTGGGGATTACCCCCTGCATTAGATATCCTTTGCTCCACTACCCATTCTATATCACCATGTCTCAAATCAACCTCCATCCTATGAGCTAATACTGTCTCTGGAGGTTATGAGTGCATGCCTCTCAATAAAACCATCTTCCCATCAGGCCCCATTAACTCCATCTACAACTTCTCCCAATCAGCAGTAATGCGTCCAAGTGAGTACAACCACTGCACACCAAGCACTACATTAGCGTTGTGAACATCGACCACAAAGAAGTGGTCTGCCATAGAGTAGTTCCCCATCACTACTCTCATCCTAGGGACATATCTAGGGCACTGCATGGTACAGTCTCTTGGTACCAAGACTGAGAACCCTCAAAGGACTTTGTGTATGCCCCTCCTCTCCACCAGCGGTGCATCTACGAAATGTTGATTTTTCGGTAGCATCGGATGTGCTCTAGCTCCAAAACTTGGTGAGGGGCTAGAACACATGAAATCTCCAAGACCCAGAAATCGTTTGGAGAAATTCCACCTGGAGCTTAGGTTATTCAAATCAATGTGGAAAAAGTCGAAGTTAGGATTAAATCGGCAAGGGTCCAAAAGTTGAAAAACTTGATAAAGTCAAAAGCTTTCTGAAAAAGTCAGCAAAAAGTCGGCAAAATTTAAAAAAAATACAAAAATATTCGTTTTTGGAAAAAATTCTTGTTTTTTGGAAAAAATCCTAATTTTTTCAAAAGAAAATTAAAAAATCATTAAAAAAATTACCTCACTCAAGACTTTTTGGAAAAACTCTCGATTTAATCCCGAATTTTTTGATTTAATCCCGACTTTTTCAACTGGGAAAAAATCGCCAAAAAGTCAACTGATTAAATCGACTAGTCCAAAAAATTGGATTTTGCCGATTTAATCGCGACTCTTTCCACACTGATTTCAAATAATTAATTATTTAATGGAGACCTTAAGTCTAACTTAGGGAAGTTAAATAATTAAAGTGAATTAATTTAAACATGTGGGTGAGAATGTTCTAAGTGACAAGGATCAAGTATTTTCTATCTTAGCTGTCGATTAGAGATCAGATCACGGTCGTTGATTCATCAACTGGAAAAGTATTAAAGGAAGGCTTAGGGTCAGTTGGAGAACACACACAAAGTGGCAACACTTGAGCTAAGTCGAGATTTTGGGGCACGATTTGCAGAGAATTTTCGAGTGAGCTTGCAGTGCAGCGAGGGGCAGTTCGGCAGTGTGATTTCTGAGTACAAGGCCAAGAATACAATAGCAGAGAGGCAAATCTATACCACAGAGCAGCGCAAGCCCAAGAGGGGGGACGCAGAGGTAGTGTAGGCCCGGGAGGGGTGACGCAAAGGCAGCGTAAGCCCAGCAAGGGTGATGCAGAGTCATAAGGGCTCACACAGAGGGACGCAGAGTCGAAAGAGGGTGATGCAGTCACTCAAAGAGCTACACTGGGGTTTCAGTGGACCAAATCGGGCTTGTATTCAATACATCAGAAAGCGTGACGCAGCCACATTGAAGGGTGACACAAGGCACCTGTGGGGTTCTTCATTCTCAGCTGAATCAACCATAATATCTGTCTCCAGAGATAGAGATACTTCTGCTGGGATTTTCTCTGTTGGTTAAACCACTATTGGTACCCTAGTTTGTATTCAAAAATCTACATAATAATAAAAACCCTCAAGAGCTGTTGCACCGGTTTTCCCGCATTGAGTTTTTCTGGGGACATTTGTCCGAAAAATATTGTGTGTCCTTTGTCAAATGTGTTTAATTCTTCAGTACTTGATCTGCATATTTGTGTAGGCTATAGTGTATTTACCTTGATGTTTTACTGAATATTCTAGAAAAATAACTTGTTAAGTAAATCAAACAAGTAGGAGAAGTAAATCAGATTACTGCAGTAGGGTTTCTGTTTTGTAAATTTAGAAATTTTCACATGGTATCAAAGCTATTGCAGATCAGGGAGAGTTGAAGCCATTAGCGAAGAGGCAAATTTCTTGCTGCAGGAAAGCAATTGTGACAACAAAGATCCAGGAAGAGGCAGCGTAGTGCCAGAGAGACAGCGCAGGCCCAGCAGGGGTGACGCAGAGCCTGTCTAGCTCACGCAGACCAAGAGGGCTGACACAGAGCCTGTCTAGCTCATGCAGAGCTGACGCAGAGGCTCACGCAAGCCCAGAAGGGTGACACAATCCAAGAAGAGGTAATACTATGCCGGTTGCCGTGGCTGGAAGTGCAGTTTTGTTCTTCGAAGGTTGTTGGTGGGCATTGTTCTGTCGGTGCAGAACGGTGTCTAACAGGGTTGACAAAGTAAAGGGAAACAATTCCTCAGCATACTTTCTCACCACGAAGTCTGAAATATGATCAGCGGAGTGATTGGAGAGGGTTGATTCAACAGGAGTTGTTCATGGATTTCCGAGAGGGAAATCACTTTTCAGAGGGAGCGTATTCTCTAGAGGGTTTCTAACGCCAAGAAACCTAGATCCGTGTCTTTTGATGAGGGTAGTAGCAAAAGTAAGGAGAGGAGCTTTTCAGCTTCGACATCTTTTGAGAGGAGATGCCCGCACATGGATTGAGGGATCAAGACAGGTTGGATGGAGTATCCAACTTCGTCGTCTAGAAGCCCAGAATCCTGTCAGTTTTGGATGAATATCACATCAAAGATCACGTCGAGAAAGTTTGTGTTGTTCCTGTTGATGTTGATCCGTTGATGAAGTATGAGGAAGCGCAAGCAAGGGCCAAGCACTTGATTATGGACGAGGTTAAGGATCATGAGGTCCCACACATTGCTGAAAAGAACACAGCAAATGAGATGTGGACGACGTTGACCTCAATGTATCAGGGGATTTCTGTACAAAGGAGAATGCTTCTGGAGAATCAGCTTCGACTATTTCAGATGCATAAGGGAGAGGAAATCAACCCCTTCCTCATTAGATTGAAGGTGATCCGTGATCAGTTGGCTGCTATGGGGACCACTCTTGATGAGGGTCTATTGGTCAGGACTGCCATGAATGCAATGTCTGAAGAGTGGGAGACCTTTGTCCAATGCATTTTGGGCAGAGCGACACTTCCAAATTGGGAAGACATGTGGGCAGCTCTTCGCCAAGAAGAGATTAGGAGGTTGACCAAGGCGAGCAGCACCAACAGTGGAATCAAGATTAAGGAGGAGGAGGAAGATGCGGCTCTCACATCTAAGGTACAACAGGGGCAACAAGAGAAGAAGAAGAGAGACCTTTCAAAGGTCAGGTGCTTCAAATGTGGTGAACTAGGACATTTCGCCACTACTTGTCCTCAAAAGAAGAAGGGCAAGGAAGACTATGATTCAAAGGCTGCAATAGCGAAGGGCGATGATGGCAGTGATGATGATGTGGCTATGGGTGATCATGTGCCTCGAGAGAAGAGGTGGGGCGACATAGATCTGTAGATTGAACTATAGATGGTGGGGGGACAGGATCCTTGAGGTGCCCAAACTCTTGGATCACATACGAGCTACGGGAACCCTTAATGACAGTAGCAGGATGACTGGAGTCAGTTGGTTCATAGGATTATGGAGGCACATTGGCAGTGCTAGGACACTGAAGACTGGAGCAGCACAGAGCAAAGGCAGCAAAGGCAGCAACAGCGCAAAGGTTGACGGGATTTCAACAGCGCAGAGGCAGTGCTTACGCAGTGCAGAGCAGCAAGAGCGAAAAGGCACTAGAGGGTCAGTGCAGATTAGCAGCAAAGGGTGTTTCAGTATTGAGATGCAGCCAGACAGACTTGTCTGTCAAGATTTTGGGTGATGTCCTTTAGTTACTTAACTCTCAGCACAACTGAGTTTCAATGCAGCAGTTAGCAGTGGCAGTGCTATGGGCAGCATGATGCAACATTTGAGACGGAGTTGTTGTACAGATGGGCCAGTGACTCTTGCAGAGTCATGGGCAGCAGTACAGAAGGTAGCAGCGTAGAGGATGAGGGGCACCTGGCCAAGCATCAACAGCGCAGGGGACCAATGTCGTGGATCAGAGTGATGCTTCAGGTTGAAGTGTTGCTAGAGCACATTCCTCGCTAAGAGGGAGTGTTGATTTTTGGGTAGCAACGGATGTGCTCTAGCTCCGAAACTTTGTGGAGGGGCTAGAACACATGAGATCTCCAAGACCCAGAAATCGTGTGGAGAAATTCCACCCGGAGCTTAAGTTATTCAAATAATTAATTATTTTAATGGAGACCCTAAGTCTAACTTAGGGAAATTAAATAATTAAAGTGAATTAATTTAAACATGTGGGTGAGAATGTTCTAAGTGACGAGGATCAAGTCTTTTCTAATCTCAGTCATCGATTAGAGATTAGGTCACGATCGTTGATTCGTCAATTGGAAAAGTATTCAAGGAAGGCTTGGGGTCAGTTGGAGAACACACATAGAGTGGCAACACTTGAGCTAAGTCGAAATTTTGGGGCGCGGTTTGCTGAGAATTTTCAAGTGAGCTTACAGTGCAGTGAGGGGTAGCTCGGCAGTGGGATTTCTGAGTCCAAGGCCGAGAACAAGATTGCCGGGAAGCTTCTCCCCCCTCTCGAACCCACTCCCAATTCGCGCTCCGAGCGGGAGCGTTTTGGGAGCCCGCTCCCTAAATAGGAAAAACGCTCCCTGAAAACAAGGAGCGTTTTAGAGAGCGTTTAGGGAGCGCCTTAGGGAGCGTTTTAGGGAGCGTTTTTTTAGGGAGGGAGCGTTTTAGGGAGCGTTTTTTTTTTAGGGATGGAGCATTTTAGGGAGCGTTTTTTTTAGAAAGGGAGCATTTTTGGGAACGTTTTTTTAGGGAGGGAGCATTTTCGAGAGCTTTTTTTTTCTTATAGACTTGGTCCTAAATGAAATTACTTGCTCTCCATTTGCAAACCTAACTATACTGTCAATATAATTTGTGTATCAACTATTTTTTAACATATTATGATACAATTCCATTTGGTTAGGCCATTATTTTATTGTAAACCCAAAAAAGGTACGTCCTTTAACAATCTTGAGACAAAATTTCCTCCCATAAAGTGGAATGGATTTTTTTCAAACTAGTTGAAAAGCATACATCATATTCCTTTTATGCAAGGATCAACTGCCAAGATATGATTAAAGGCTAATTTTCATTAAGGAATAAAAACAACAGCTTATCTTTAAGACTCATTGTGTTGTAGTTATTATAAGCAGAATATATGACCCTTTGAAACTCAGTATTTAATTCAACAACAATTTCTCTCCATTGTAAAAAGGGCCTAAATATTATGAAATCATTCTTTGTACTATTGTTAATGCCTTACACCTACTCCTTTCTTACATTGAAACCAAGTTGACAGTCCTTTGAAATCAAGATATGCCATCTTATTGGAGACAATGATGGATGATTGAAATATTTGTTGATGTTTCATGAATGCCTCTACCCTTTTAGGTCATGGCCATTTTGCTTGCATGAGATGGGGGCTTGTGTATTTTCCCATCTACTGTTTCTTAGAGATTTTTCGACCTTAATGGCAAAGTGGGTAACCAGTTGATGGCAATGAAATTGCTTAAACTTTGGATAATTAATGATATGCCTTCTAGGTTGAATTTCCCATTTCCTTAAAAGAAATTAATGTATTCCTTAGCAACACATTCTACGTGTTCTCCACCTGTTGGACATGACGAATACCTAAGCAATCAGCTAAAGTGCAGATCCCATTCTCCCCCTAGGGACTCACTTACGGCTCTAAGATTTTAACTCTATTATATTTTATTAGGCAAGATCCCATTTTTTTTCTTAAGCGGCCATCACATAAAAAAGCATGTGGATTTTTCCACAATGATATCAAAATCAAAGCCCCAGTTTAAGCTGCCTAATGTGACACCAACATTGCAATATCTTACCGTATCTTTTAAGATGATATTCTGTTAGATGTGTTCCAAAAACTAGATCTATCATGTGATTTTCTCAATATGTGTTTAGTGTTTATTAATACGCCATCGTTTTTAAGATTTTTAAATCTTTACAACCATCTAGATTTCTATGGTTGACAATTTTCACATTATTTCATCCAAGACACCACAGGTTAGGGCTTTTTCATTTTCTTCTAGGTTACATCTTGGGAATTTGTGTAAATATTTTATTGGATCATTATCTTGAAGTGGTTGTCTAACATAAAGTATCTTCTCTTCATTCTTACATCTTTACAAATACCCTTTAACGTTTCTAGAGAAATTATTCTTCATTCTTACATCTTTACAAATACCCTTTAACATTTCTAGAGAAATTATTCACATTTTTTACTTATATTTTCTAAGGGAAGACAATGTCAACAAGCATTAAAGCCAAGCCTTAGAAGACTACCATTACCACGATCTACTCAACTTTAAAAAATTAGACATTTCTCATGGCAAGAGGGCAAACAATAGATAAAATAGATTTACTAGTCTTTTCTAGTCTTTTCTAGTTTCTAGTAGTTTTTAACTATTTATAACTGTTGAAACTTGACTATTTCATATTTAATTTGATATTTGTTATAAACAATATATGAAAATTTAAGTTTGAAGTTTGAAACTTTGAAGTTGGCAGTTATAAGTTTATAACTCATTATGAATTATCAATATGATGCTTCATGAAATTTAAAAGTTGTTTCATTTCGTTTCATTTTATAAAATTTCATTTCATGTTGAATATTCCTTTTTGTAAATGTTACACTTAGCTTACAAGTACAACTATGGTGATCAATGAATCGATGATGATAAATGTTATATATTGAATTTTGAAAGCTTGAAACTTTAAGATTGATGAATCATGAGACTCAAGAGTCAATATGTTGAATGTTTCTAACTTCTAGATTAGAAACATAATCTTCTAGATTAGAAGATAATAACTTCTAGATGATTGATGTTATATGGTTCAATCTATGTTTTTATGTTTTTTATGTCTAATTCATCATTCTACATGCTTTTGTTGACACATATGCATCAATATATAAAAATATATATATTATAAAAAAACGCTCCCCAAAACGCTCCCAAACCAAGAGCTTCTAAAAATGGCGCTCCAGCTCCCGCTCCCAAGTAACCATGGCCGAGAATACAATAGCAGAGAGGCAGATTCGTACCACATAGCAGCGTAGGACCAAGAGGGGTGACGCAGAGGCAGCGTAAGCCCAGGAGGGATGACACAAATGCAGCATAAGCCCAGCAAGGTTCACGCAGAGCCAGAAGGGCTCATGCAGAGGGACGCAGAGCTGGAAGAGGGTGACGCAGTCACTCAGAGAGTTGCGCTTGGGTTTCAGTGGGCCAGATCGGGCTCGTATTCAACAGATCAGACAGAGTGATGCGGACACACTGAAGGGTGATGCAGTGACTGCATAGGCACCTGTGGGGTTCTTCATTCTCAGCCAAATCAGCCATAATATCAGTCTCCAGAGATAGAGGTACTTCTGTCGAGATTTTTTCTCTTGGGTAAACCACTACTGGTCTCCTAGTTTGTATTCATAAATCTGCATAATAATAAAAACACTCAAGATTTGTTGCACCGGTTTTCTAGTATTGGGTTTTTCCGGGGACATTTGTCCAAAAAAATCTTGTGTGTCCTTTGTGGAATGTGCTTAATTCTTCAATACTTAATCTGTATATTTGTGTAGGCTACAGTGTATTTACTTTGATGTTTTGCTGAATATTTCAGAAAAAATAACTTGTTAAGTAAATCAAACAAATAGGAGAAGTAAATTAGATTACTGCAGTAGGGTTTATGTTTAGTAAATTCAGAAATTTTCACCCGAAATTGTGGGTAGCCTCACTGTCCACTAGCATTGAAACATGTTGCCCCTGCACTGTGCCCTTGATCCTCAAAGTGAGGTACTTCGGCACACCCTGAAGTGAAGAGATGCCTCTTGTTGTTGGCAAGAAAGGGGCTCTCCCTAGTGGGGGTGGTGGGCCTCTGCCTCCTCCTCCTGCCATAAGCGAACCAAGATCTCCAACATCTATCTCCTGCTCCACATCATCCTCTATGAAGTGGGCCTTGCCCTTGCTACAGCGATGCCCTGGTGCCCACGGCTCCTAGCAAGTGAAGCATAACTTCCTCCGACAGAGGTCCCTCCTAGCCTCATCATCCAACTGTCCATGCCCCTGGGTGTCTCTTTGTGGTTGGGCCCTAATGTTTCTCCCCCTCTACTGAAACACGGGTCTGGGGGTATCTGCGTCTTGGTCCTAGGCAAAGCATCCTACAAGTCTCGGGCTCTGCCAATTGCGTCCTACAAAGTGGTAGGCCTGTTGGACCCCACCAAACCCCTTAGCGGCTCTGCTAGCCCCTCCAGAAACATAAAGACCCTCCTAGCCTCCGATAAATCTGTCACCATTACTGAAAATCTCAGAAACTCCCCCCAACTCCACAACTAGCTCCTCCAAGTGTTGCGTATTTCCCTTTCTGCGCCCAACCTACTGAACCAACACTACAAATTTGCTAGATAAGCCCCCAAACAAATCCCAACGTAGTGTAGATCACCTCCTTGGGCTAACACTCAAAGTCCATCGAAGGTAGGGTGAGATTCTCGCATGAAAATCTCGTGTGCTCAACAACACATGCAAACTTGGCACTCAACTCAAGTGTGATAAGCAGGTGTGAATGTCAAATCATCAAAAAGTGCCAAAGTGATGAAAGCACTTCCTATTTAGCCTTGAGCATCCAAACCTCAATGTGGGTGCCATACATCGATATTGTCATCTCCCCTCCCTCCACGAGTGCGTATTAGCGAAGGAGAGTGTATTTCCCTTTGGAGGTGGCCCCCACCATCCACTAGCAATTCGATTTTCCTCTTTCCCCTATGTTGGAGCCTTCTTTCACCTCAAAATTGCAAGTGGGACCCCCACACCCACTTTTCCTAAGTTGCAACCCAAAATTGATCAAAATTTATATTTCACTTAGCAACCTTGCTTAGTGGGAATATCACATCTGAGCAATAATTCTCTTAGAAGAATTCAAACCACCAACTCTAAATACTCCCACAAACAAACCCTTGTTTCCCTGAGAATTCGGCCTCTCTTTTTGTTGTAATTTGGCCCTCTCCCAATTGAGGAACTCAGTCAACTCTCAAGAACAAATTCAGCCTTCTGTATGATGGATTCGGCCCTCCACAATTGAAGTGCTCAGTGTGATTATTCTGGGTAGAATTCAGCTTCGAAAGAGGATTTCTTTAATAGCTTCAAGAATTCCCTCATTCCTTTGTCATTAATGATGAAACCAACTGATATGGAAGGTACTTCTATCTTCTAAAAAGGTAATTCGACCTTTATCTAAAATAATGCAATTTGGCCCCACAACTTTGGTGATTTGATCTGCTAACAGATAATCTCAACCTCCCACAAGAAATCCAACACCTATTGCAAGGCAACTTTTTCCTAACAACATGAATACCAACACTAACCAAAAACAAAATCAAACTCGGAGTAAAACCCAAATTCCTAGGTTTAAGAATTCGAATGCAATAGTTTTCAAACCTTTAAACTTTGGTGGAATTCTTGATGCTCCTCATCCATTACCTGAGAAGTATCATGAATGGCTACCAAAGTTCAAAGGAAGTGTTGATCAAACTACCAAAAGATATGTGGAGAACTTCTTTTAGGCAGTGAGCCCTCAAATGATAGAAGATGAAGATGTAGTGATCATGTTATTTGCTTTGACATTCAAGGGAGATGTCATGGATTGGTACATTAGCCTTCTTTCGTCTAGCATTAGTGACTTTGACCAATTTGAAGGCCTCTTCAAGAAGAGGTGGGCCACAGATGTTGATGGAAACATTGTCATTGAAAAATTCTACCGTGTACAAAAGAAACTACATGAAGACATTAGAACTATTATACAAGTGTTTGATAGGAATGTTAAGGATATCCCTGATCACTTCAAACCTATTGATGCCCAAATCATTGAAAAGTTTACAAAGCATTTCAAGGTCAACTAACATATCAACATAGGGATAAGAAGCCTAAAACTCTAGCTGAGGCTAAGAAAATGGTCGTTGAAATCGAAACAAATCTAAATTTCACTCATTGAAATGTTCAATTTCCTTCGAGCCCAGGTTAAAACTAAAAAGGGCAAGGCCAAGGAAGAAATTAAAGAAACATTGGTCACCGTTTGCAAGAACGTTTGCAAGAAAGTTGACAAACCATCTAATGACATGAATGCTAGGGATAGGATGTATATGAACAAGTTCACTGCTCTGGAAAAGGGGAAAAGATCCACTTTCCCTCCAAAGAACAAACCCTTTGTCAAGAAACATAATTAGAAGGGTAAGCAAGCTCAACCAAATGTCCCTATTACTTTAGCCTCGACTAATGCAGTGGGGCAAGATGACTCATCTTCTGAGGAATATCAAAGTGATTGCTCTAGTGAAGAAAGTGAAGATGAGTGAGCAAATGAATGTGATCAATGAATCCCAAGCTTTCAACATTATATTAGGTGGCACATATACTCATCCTCGAATCGATGAAGTAAAACTTAAGGTAGAACAAGATGAACCTATACTAAATACGAAGGATAGTGGAAGGTTTAAAGGATTGAAATACTCTAGAAAGAATGACAAGGGATCTTCCTCAAGTTCTAAATCATCAAAGGGAAAGGATCTTCCTCCTAAGAAACCCCCAAGGAAGGATCCCCCTAAAAAGGATGACACCAAAATCATCCTAAAGGAAAGCCCAAGCACAAGACCAAAGGTAATCAAGTGGAATTGGACATTGATGTTGGCGTTGTTGTGAGTAAAATGAGTATGCAGTTTGCCATAAAGGAGATCGTAAAGATCCCATCCCAAAGAAGGCAAGAGAAGGAAGCTTTAGGACTTGATGAAGAGGACCCACCTATTATGTTGCAGAACATCCACTTCACTAAAACCAATCCCGACCATGAACCATTCCTATTGACCTTAAACTTAAATAATCTTCTTCTCCATAATTGCATGTTTGATTTGGGGGCCTCCGTAAATATTATGCCACTTAACATCATGAAGCAACTCAAGTTAAGTATCAACTGGCATTATAAGAATGTATGTGGCTTTGATTCTAGATCCATTCTCGTTGAGGACCTTATCAAAGACCTCAAAGTAACATTAGCTATGAATGAAGACATATCCTTGCTCATGGATGTTTAGGTTATCGATATCCCTGATGTATGGAGAATGTTGTTATCTAGAAAATGAGGTGCCACAGTGGGTGGTGAAATTTATATGGACTTACCCTATGCCACCATCCCACTGTTTGATGGAACCTTGTTCATTCTTTATAGGGAACTCCAATTTCCAACTCATGTTTAAGACCTTGGTCTTCTTCCATATCCTGATAAGCTTCACAAACTTGAGGTGTCAAATGCCCTTGCCACTCATTCCCCCAAGTCCATATCCTTAAAAGACCCAACCCTAAAGAGAATAAGTCTAAAAGGAAGTGCCTGCAAAAACCTAGGAAATATTTTAAGGTTGGGAAGTAGTTTTGGTAGACAAAAACCTTGTGCCTGTCAAGATCCATGGTAAGGTTGGTGAAGGATATTATTACATAGCAAGACTTGATGATGAGCTTTGGCCTAAACCCTTCAAGACTAGTCACATTACCCCTTTCTTGGATACTTTACATCGTATTATATGCATGTTAGAGTAGGATGCATTGCGTGTTGATTTTGCATAGCTAACATCATTATATCATGTTCTCATGCTAGAATAGATGCATTTAGGCTAGACTTGCATTTTTTTATTTTCTATGAGGTTTTTATTATTTGATGAAAACATGGACGATAAAAGTACGCCCAGGACAGATGCTTACAACAATTGACTGTGATGTGCAGGATACAAGTCTACTATCCCAGAAGATTGTTGGTGTTCTCATGACCTCCCGTTCGAGTACATGGTTTGAGCACTTTACAAAGAGATCATGTCCCAGTTGGAGCCAAATGTTACCCACCAAAAGTGGGTGACCCTATAGGAGAACTTTTCTCCTAGATTTGTCTTTAGTCAACAGCGAGCAGCCCCTGACAGCCACTATTGTAGTCGATATATTATGCCATTTGATCTCCACTCCCTGAGCCAGCCATATGTCCCCTCACCCATTTGTCGAGAGCGTAAGTTTGAAGGTAGCGAGGTCTGGTTTTCCTATTTCACATTTTTCACTTCCCTCTACATATTAGAAGTGTGAAAACTTCTGAATATCTAAAACAGAATTTCAACTGTTAATTTTCAGATTTACTTCTCCTACTTACATTAAGTTACTAATGTGAAATATTCAGCATTAACATCGAAGCAAATACATTAACAACCTACACATACTGATCTAAATTGAATACATGCACAATGACAAAGTGACACACAAGGATTTTCTAGAAAACAGTCCCCGAAAAAACCCAATGCAGGAAAACCGATCTTCTGGCTACTGAAGGGTTTTATTATTATGCAGAGTCTGAGTACAACATTTCTAGACACCAAACTTGGTTGGCCCTACAAAGAAAATCACGACAAGCAATACCTCTATCTTTAGAGACAGAAAATATGGTTGATTCAACGCTCAGTGGTGAATAATGAATTCGAGCCCTTTCTGGTACACCGGAAATCCCAGCACTGCTCTAAAGCCCTTTGCGTCAGCCCTAATGGCCTGCGTCAACCCCTACGTTGCTCAAGAAGGGTCTGCGTCACCCCAGAATGGGTTATGTTGCTCATGCGCTGCCCTGGTTGGCCCTACGTTAGCCCTCCATGACCCTTGCTACCTCTACATGGCCTCTACTATACTGTGTAGCTCCTGCCTGCCTCTGCGATGCTCCGGTATGCTACCTCTCTGCCTCGGTTGTACTCTTGGTCTGGGATCAAACCATCCCTTTCGCCAATACTACCCCTCGTTGCAACTAAAACACTTTTGAAATTCTTAGCAAACAACGCCCTAGAATTTCAGCTTAGTCTAAGTGATCTGCCACTGTGTATGTTCTCGAACTGACCCCAAGCCTTTCCTTTATACTTTTCTCATTGGGAAACCAACGGTCGTGATCTAATCTTTTATCGAAGACTAAGATTAAAAGAAACCTTGATCCATGTGACTTAAGTCATTTTCATCACATGTTTAATTTAATTAACTTTAATCTTTCAATTTTCCTAAGTTAGACTTAGGGTCCTTAATTAAAAAGATTAATTAATTAAATATCTCTTAAACAGTATGGAATTTCTTAAATCGCTTTTTGGGTCTTGGAGATCTCATGTACTCTAGTCCCTCCACAAAGTTTGGTAGCTAGGGCACATCCGATGCTACCCCAGCACATCATAAATCTCAACACTCCCTCTTAGCGAGGAAAGTGCTCTAACAACAATACTTCACCCCAAAGTTCTGCACTGATCTCTGGTGTGGGTCTCTGCACTGATGCTTGCCCTACTGCCCTTCAACACCGCACCTGTTGTTGCTCTCCCATACTACTGCCCATGACGTTGCCACCACCACTGCAACATCCGTACAGCAGCACCCTCTCAATCTGTTGCATCGTGCTGCCAACTGCTGCACTGCAACTCAGTTGTTGAGAGAAAGCAACTAAAGTTCCCCTGCCAAATCTTTCACAAACAAGTCAGTTGGGCTGCATCTCATCATTGAAGCTCAATAGGATCTTGCTTTGTGGTGTCATCTGGAGGTTGTTGCACTGCGTAAGCAGACCTCCTTTGTGTTGCCTTTGCGCTGAAGTCCACTATGCTATTGTTGCGATGGGTTGCCCTCCTAGAGGCTCTGCACTGCGTAAGCAGGCCTGTTCTGCGTTGTCGAAGTCACATCAGCCCTTCTGCGCTACTGCTGCTACACTATTGCTATTGCATCTGCACTGCACTGCTCCCTCTCAGCATCCAGCTCTGCCTCTGCTCTATCTGTGATTCTCTACACCCACTGCTCCACTTGCCCCGCTACCGTCTTAAGGCTCCCGTAGCTCGTATTTGATCCAAGAGTTGGGCTACTCAAGGATCCTGCCGCCACTATGTAGTTGCTCTACAGATCCATGTCGCCCTACTTTCATGGTTCATGACCGCTCATGGCTACATCATCTTCGGAGCCATCGTCCACCACAGCAGCCTTGGAGCTAGAAGCTTCCTTGTCCTTTTTCTTCTGAGGACAACTGCTGGCGAAATGTCCTAGTTTGCCATACAGGAAACACTTGATCTTCGATAGATCACGCTTCTTTATCCCTTGTTGCCTCTTTGATGCCAAGGCCGCATCTTCCTCTTCTTCCTTCTTCACTTTACTCAATCAATGTTGTATTGTTTCTTCGTTATCCAGCGGATTTCCTCTTGTCGGAGGATAGCCCAAATGTTGTCCCAATTGAGAAGGTCCTCTTTTTCGAAGAGACTTTGGACAAAAGTTTCCGATTACTCTGTGACTGCATTGAGAGCAGTCCTCACCATGACATCATCATCTACCTTGACTCCCATACCAGTCAGCTGATCCCAAATCAATTGTAGTCTGGACAGAAAAGGACCGATATCCTTTCCCTTGGCCATCATGAATAACCTCAGTTGATTCTCAAGAAGCATCTTCCTCTGGACAGATCTTCCTTCATACAGTGTGGTTAGAGCTACCCACATCTCATGAGTCGTTGCCTTCTCAGCTATGTGTGGGACCACATAATATTTGACCCCATCCATGATGAAGCACTTGGCGTGCGCCGGCTTCTTCATGCTTCTTCAGGAGAAGATCATCGGTCGGCATGGCCAGGACTTTCTCTGCATGCTCCCTCAAGTCGTATGCCTCCACGACTACCAAGATTTTGGCCTTCCAGATTGCAAAGTTGGATAGGTCACCCAACCTATCCTAATTACATAGTCCATGAGGTGCCATCTACTCATAAAAAATTATTAGAACGAATCCTCCTCTCTATGCTAGAGACTCGGATCTAGGGTCCTTGGCGAGAAAGGCACCCTCTACTCCCTCTGACAACTAACTCCCTCTCTTGGAAGTCTACCAAACAAAACGAATCAGCTCTCTTCGATCCTCTGATCAATCTTCAGGCTTCTTTGCCTTGAAATCTTCTAAGAAGTCGTTCGCCTCCCGCTCTTCGCCAACTTGGCTTAGGCTAAATTCTGCACTGACAAAATTTTAACCCCACCAACAACTACTGAAGATCTGCAGCTTGGCTTCCGGCACTCTGAATCAGCATTCAGCTTCAGGACTGCGTCACCCTGGCTGGCCTCTTCGTGAGCAGACAGTCTCAGTGCAGCTTCTGCGCTGCCTCAGCACAGTAAGTGTGTGGGCCTGCGTGGAGATTGCGTCACCCTGGCCTCTACTTGGCTTTGATTCCTTCTGTTGTTGCGTTGCCTACCCTAGTCCGGTTTTTCTGCTGCTGCTGCTTTCTGCAGCACAGATTCTCCAGTCTTATTGCTAGAGATCTAGGCTAGATCTGCAATCGCTCTGATACCATGTGAAAATTTCTAATTATCTCAAACAGAAATCCTATTGTTAATTTTCAGATTTACTTCTCCTACTTACATTAAGTTATTCATGTGAAATATTCAGCATTAAGATCGAAGTAAATACATTAACGGCCTACACATACAGATCTAAATTGAATACATGCACAATGACAAAGTGACACACAAGGATTTTCTGGACAACAATCCCCAAAAAAACTCAATGCGAGAAAACCGTTCTTCTGGCTGTTGGAGGGTTTTATTATTATGCAGATTCTAAGTACAACATTTCTGGGCAACAAACTTGGTTGGCCCTGCAGAGAAAATCACGGCAAGAAATACCTTTATCTTCGGAGACAGAAAATATGGCTGATTCAACCCTCGGCGGGAAATTATGAATTTGAGCCCTTTCTGACCCACCGAAAACCCCAGCGCTGCTCTGAAGCTCTCTGCGTCAGCCATGATGGCCTACATCAGCCCCTTGATGGCCTGCATCAGCCCCTGCGCTGCTCAGGAAGGGCCTATGTCATCCCAGACTGGATTACGCTGTCGTGGTTGGCCCTACGTTAGCCATGCGTGGCCCCTGCTGCCTCTGCGTGGCCTCGCTAGACTGCGTAGCTCCTGGCTGCCTCTACACTGCTCTGGTATGCTACCTCTCAGCCTCGATTGTACTCTTGGCCTAGGATCAAACCATCCCTCTCGCCAATACTGCCCCTCACTGCAGTTGAAACACTTCTGAAATTATTAGCAAACCACGCCCTAGAATTTCAGCTTAGTCTCAATGCTCTGCCACTGTGTGTTCTCCAACTGACCCCAAGCCTTTCCTTTATACTTTTCTCGTTGGGAAACCAACAGTCGTGATCTAATCTTTTATCGACGACTAAAATTTTAAAAAAAGCTTGATCCATGTGACTTAAGTCATTTTCATGACATGTTTAATTTAATTAACTTTAATCTTTTAATTTTCCTAAGTTAGACTTAGGGTCCTTCATTAAAAGATTAATTAATTAAATATCTCTTAAACAGGATGGAATTTCTTAAATCGCTTTTTGGTTCTTAGAGATCTCATGTACTCTAGTCCCTCCACAAAGTTTGGGAGCTAGAGCACATCCGATGCTACCCCAACACATCAAAAATCTCAACAAGAAGCCTTATTTCATCAACTTCCCTCTCTAGGTCCACTAGGCTCTACTACACCCCCTCCCCTTATCCACATGTGTGGGTGGGCCTAGAAATGTTGCACAAGAGGTTAATGCAGCTAAAAAAAAGGTTAAAAGCATATCATGGCCACAAGCAAGAAACAAAAGAAAAGAATATTATAAAATGCAACAAATGTTTGGGACATTATATTAGCACGTGAGCAAAAGCCAAACATGAGCTCCACCCCTTCACTGTGGCCATCACCCTAGTTCCTACAGCCCCATGAGTGCCCCCACATCATTAAGGAAGCCATGCACACCCCAACCCCAGGTGGGATATGAATTGCCCCAACCTTAAGGGGCTAATAACAGTTTCTATCATACATAGCATACTCTCATCCCCTAGAGCCCCAAGCAGTGATAACGAAGAAAAATCAAGAAGAGGAAAAAGGAAAATGAAAAAGGGTGGAAAAACAAAGGTCGGAGTAACTCGTGTACCACAATTGTTGTTATTTTTTCTTAGGTTGTTGTCGCCTCAAGTGTACACACAAGATGCAATGCTAAGAGTAGGGTTTGTCACTGTGATCCCTACTCACTCTGTTTAAGTTATCTCCCAAGCAAGCTATAGTGGGTAGTCCCTAAAGGTGAAATGGATCAGGAACTTGTTTAGGATCAACAAGTTTAAGATATACAAATGAATATCTTAGCAATTTGAATTAAAATTATGTGGCAAGCAAGAATCATAGTATTAAAAACCGTAACCAGTGACCGGACCGGTGGACCTAATGAATCGGTAACCGGACTGGAACCAGTCTTACCAGTACTGGTCAGGTCTAAACGAGCCAGTTTTTAAAGAAATACATTAAATAATTATTTTTTAATAAAAAAAACTATTTTTAAGATTTGCAACCATGATCCCAAGCCAATAGAGACAAAATATGAAAAGTTTGCTCATTTATATACCATGTAAAGGTGAATATATCAAAATGGCACCAAGTGCAATACATATCATCGAAAAAATACATAAGCAATGAGGCTCCAAATGACCCATAAAGTCCAAAAACAATGCTACAAGCTATGAGCATTGAGGCCATTGACCTACATAGTACAGTCTACTACAAATCTACATATATGATATTACTAAATTCTAATTAATGATCAACATTATCACTTGAAACTTCTAATCATGATCAAAGTTCAAACTCAATTGGTTGAACTTGAGTCTCCCGACTCTCAACTACCTAACTTTGCAACTGCTCCAGTCACAAACTTTTCTATTGGTTCAGTGACTCGAGTCTCAAACTTCTAAAGTTATTCTGCCCTAATATGCCCTATTACTTCATTTGGTGCTCCACATGGCTTTACATGGCCTCCTATCCCAGCCAAGCGTTGCTTGAACCTGTAAATACCCCCTCCTGCAATAAATTTTTGGCAAAATTTGCAAATCATTTTGCCATCAATCATATCACAATGAGTCCATGCAGTATCCTTGACTTTTGGAGGCATGATGGCTACTACTTAGCTCAAACGGCAAGCTCAAACTCTATGTTGTTCCACTACTCCAGCAAAAACTCAACACTCTCCAAGCTCTCAATCAAACTCACAAAATCTCCAAATGAGATGGTGTGAGACAAATGAGAGGTCGCCCCTGCCTATAAAGGATTGGAGAAGGTGTTTTTGGAGGGAAACAACCCTCCTCTTCCCTCCAAAACAACCCTAAACCAACAAAATAACCTTGCGTGGGTCCCTTTTGCGGCCATGGCAGCTGACCGGTCGATTAAGGACGGAAACGGTCAGTCTATGGATAAACCGGCTGGTTTCGTCCTTAATCGGCTGGTCAGCAACGGTTTGACCGGAAAAAATGGCGAAAGAAGGGTACAAACCGGGTTTTTGGACTAGTTTTGACCGGCCGGTTTGACCAGTTTCCAGTTTGACCCGGCCGATTTTTAATATTATGAGCAAGATTATAAAGAAAACCCAATTAGATTCTTAATATATATCAGTGATAGATCAATGCCTTAAAATTTAGATATACTTGCACGACAGTGACTAATATATCAAGTTACCAGATAAAAAAATGTTGCAAAGATCAGATGCAAGATCTATCCTAGATGAAATGCATGGTCTAGTTTAATGTGAAATGCAAGATCTTGGTTACTTTTATTTAGATGCCTAGTCTAGGTGACAGCGTTCTCCTCAGTTGTTTTGAAGCAAGTCTCACAGAGGCTTGTAAAAAGAAGCCAAGGGGAAGGAGGCTACGGCCTCATTAACGATACCTACCCTGGAGTTCTAGCGACCCAGATGCCTCTGTTCCTACAAGGGATTTCCCACAAGAGAATTGCAAGGTCACCTGTTTCAACTGTTGTGCAAGGGTCAAGCATCACAAATTGAGTAGAAAAGGTGGGCCTAAATTTTGTATCAACCAAGCTTATGCTTGGAAGAAAAGTTTAATCATGCAAGTCTAATTCTAGGATGAGAATGCAAGATGACCAAATTAGGATTTGCTTCAACGAGATTGCAATTACGCAAAGTGTTCCTATAAGATCCAATTACTTGTAACCAATATGTCAAATGCCACTTATCAATCCAAGATTAAAAAATCCAAACACAATTAGAGAAACACTTCAATGAAGCAATGATAGCAATGAGAATGTGTTTATTAGGAATCTTCTACTTATGTATTATGGAAATTAGAACAAGAGGAAGCCTAAAATTACAAGAGCACAATTATAAGTCAATTGGATGAGATTGCTAACAGTGAAACAAATCAAACCATGCAATGTGACACAATGCAAGAGAGAGACACTTATTGAATGCAACTAGATTCTAATCATGCAAGTATGCAATGCGACTATGAAAGAGGAGATGAGAGAGAGATGGTTAGTAAAAAATGCAAAGGTTATCCTAAACTAAAATCTGAACCAAGAACAAATGTCAATCTTCTTTCAATCTGTTGTCCAAATGCTAATGATTAACTTGCCAAATATGCACCAGACCTTCAGTATACCAGGGTTAACAAAGAGATAGACTCATTGTAGCTTATTGTCAATACATATCAATCAAGATCAATTACCAAATGCACAATAATCAATCTAGATGCCAAGAGCACTATGTTAGACCATAGAAATGTCACTACAACCTCAAATCAGACCACTGTAAGTTAAGATCAATCAAGTGTAACAATGAGATCAGTCACTAAATAACTAAGATTTGTTACTCAAATAGCAAGGAATAAGAGCCAAATGGTTTAGAGTATTCTTGTGATTATTATGTGATGATTTTAGAGTGTTTTAGGGCTTCTTGTTATGTGTTCTCTTGAGATCAGGGTCTGCACAAAATTGCTTCAGATCTGCAATGATAGACAGTCAACCAATATGTCACGGTGGAAAGAGATAAGGCCTTCAAGGACTGTGGCGTAGCCTCAAAGGCTGATACACCAAGATGCAGGCCCAAATCACAATGAATAAGCTTGAAACAAGTGCCAAAACCTTTCCAAATACTCATGTTACTCATGCAATCACAAAGGGCTAGCACTATCCTCAAATGCAACCACTGAATTCCTAGGAGGAGGTTGCGGCTATGGCTAGAAAGGCCTAATAGGCTTGCTGTTAGAAAAAAAGAGTAGGATTGATGCTTGAATGTGACCTCGAGCCAAACAAAAACCCTTACCGAAGTGATAATAGGCCTGCAACCACAAATTAGCCCACAAAATTTGATGGATCCAAGATTAGTATGGCAAATTCTTAATGTAAAAACAATGTCAAACCCTCCAAGAATTTTGCTAAGCCTGCAAACACAAGTAGATTAGTCTAATAATCAAATAAATGAACTTGATTAGACTCCAAATGCTTGCGGCTAGGGTTTATGATCCCTTTTAGGCTTGCATTGGGGTTGTAGAAGAAAAAATAGGCCTACGGTTAGGGCTTCTTGGCCTCTTTAGGCTTGCGGCCAAGACTCCAAGGCCTCAAATCCTTGCAACCAGGTTCAGTAGGCTTGAAATCAATCTCCTTTGGCCTCAGAAATTTTCTTCTACTAGCCTGCAATCAGACAAGTCATATCAAAGCTAAAATTGCAAACTCTTGCAGCCAACGTTAATACGCTTGAAATCAATCTCCTTTGGCCTTAGAAATTTCTTCTACTAGCCTGCAATCAAACAAGTAAGATCTAAGCAAAAATATGCAATTTATAGCCACAAAAAATTTGCAAATAATTTTAAAATTCGAACCCTTGATGAAACCCTTATTCGCAAGTGAAATAACTCCTTGTATCGCTTGCGGCCTCCAAGTACGGTTGAGCATTGATGATCTAGAGGCTTGGAGTGATGGATCCAGGCCTTTTAGGGCTAGATCATGGCCTAAAACCCTTGAGGCCTTCTTACTTAGGCTGGGCCGCTTCCTTCAATGGCGATCAGTGCCAAAACCCTAGCCGCTAGGCTAGGTGAGGGCTTAAGGGTTCAATGATTTTGAATTTAGCATTTGATCTTGAGATAAAGCACCTGCAAAGTGTCAAAATTCTAGCCACCCCTCTAAATTAATAGAAAAAAATTTATATGAAAAAACAAAACCCCACTAGCTATATACACTAGGAAAATAATTACAAGGGTTAGTGAAAAATTGTTTACAAAATTATTTCCAATATTCACAATAAAATTTAAGCTCCAGTAAGCAGATCTAACTTTATTACACAATTTCATTTTGAAATAATTTGAGAAAGAGATTTTTAATTTAGAGCAATGGCCAAGTCACAACATACAAATTATTAGACAAGCTTTGGAGAATTTAACACAATGGACTTTTGAGCCTCTTGCCCTGGGAGTTGGCCGGTCTAACTGAAGACTTCCCCTCACGCCCAAGATTTGAATACCATATATTCTCTACACACTTAAAATGAAATTATTAGATCAAAAGGCGCTAGATACACATTAAAACCCTCAAGATATAGAGATGCCTACTAGATCGAGTGACCTAGAATGTTTTTCTAAACCCAATACCTAATGCAAGATACCTATGCAAATAGATAATCCAATTGTTGGTTAATGAAATAATAACTTAGCAATTGTATTCAGTAGAGCATTAAGAACACGATTCAAAATAACATTACCACAAGAAGCAGAAAAGGAACATTGTCACGAATAAACCCCCAAAGACACTGATATTATTATTGCAAAATAAAATTTACATCAACAAAGCTTGACTCACAGCTTGCTTAAGATTTTTTTATCAGTACAATGGTTCCAGATTGATCATGAGATGTCTCAATGAGGATTCTTAGGCTTGCTTATATAGAAAATAGAGAGATCTAGATCCCCCCTCCACGTGGAAAAATGACTAGTTTGACTTGATCCAAGGCTTGATCCTCATTAAATAAATTTTATCCATTGATAATTGTTGCACAAATCCCCAAAGAAATTTGATCCACTTGAGGTTTGAGTTGGATGGGCCAAAATCGAACTTTTGGGTGGTTTTGGATCACTAGAGAATCTTCAAAACATAGAATTGTCGTAACTTGTGCATTTAATCAACCACCTCGTTCAAGAAATTTGATTTTGTTGGAAAAATAGTCTTTCTAGTCCAACGAATTTCCAAACTGGGACATTCTACCTCGAAAATGAGGCCTTTTGATTTTCACTTGATTTTTCCTTTACAAAAGGTCCTCAATAATTTTTGATGATTTTTTCCACTTTGAGAGAAATTAATTTTTTCACTTATTTTATTTTTTGGTAATTTCTAGCTAATTAATTTCATTTTTATTTTTGTCAGAAAATAAATAAATAAACTTCAAAGAGGATGAAGCATATTTTCCACCCTCTAAGTGGGTCTAAAAAATATTTTGGCAATGGTGTCTAATTATGAGTAACTGTTCACCAAAAATACTCCTAGTCAACACTTTTTTACATCAAGATTTTACAATAAACACCCATAAAAGGGGAATTTTACAAATAATACATGACCTCTTAGACTCAACCAAATTCTACGACACATGATCTAGCATGATACATAGACTTTATAACACTAGGACTCACCTAAGACCTTACCAGAGAATTTCTCTCTAGCCTTGGCGGGCTTGGGAGAAAAACTCTACTAATTATTTGGGTTCGGAAACACGAATAATTGGCAGAGGGTAAAAAATCCCTTGAGTGAAACCCTTTTGTTAAGAATCAAAGGCTTACCTAAATGTTTTTACATGGCTTCATAGTCATACCAGAATCATTTTACAATAAACAAAAGAATTTGGAATTACAATGATGATAATGACTTTAAAAAAAATTATCCATTGTTGTATACTTTGCTTCTAGGAACAATTGACATATGCATGGTCAACATTTGGCTCTACTTGGGGACATGTTGCTTCAGTGAAGGAATGTGAGAATCCAGAATCTGCATCGAAGAAAACAAAGCAAATCAAGCATATTTCCATTCAAATACGCATCAAAAATCATCATATGTATCAAGTGTTGGGATAGAAATTCTACTCTAACGATGAAATCTAAATCTACTGACATAAAACATAAATGTTGAAATGAAACCTATTCTAATGATAGAAATAAAAGCTAATCTAGGAGCATAGGGTTACAGATACAATACAAAGGATGCCCTATGGCATCAGATGTCATTTTGAAGTCCAATCTAGAGAACTTGTCAGCTCACAAGTGGATCCATTGGTTGTTTCTCTAATGTGCCCTGTTGAATCTTGATCCTTTATGATGATAAAGTATTCCAATGTTGTATTTTATAGATCTATCAAATCTTTTTCTCTTTCTTTTCTTACTTGTGATTGATGAAGTGGAATTGTGGGCTCATCCTGTCACAGGCTCGAAGTCAACTCTCAGCATTGCATTGCAATCCTGTAAGGGTGATCCATTGATGTCTACATTGTTGAGCTTCCTTGGGTCTTCAACATAATACCTCTTTACAACTTCCCTATAAAGTCTAACCCCACCACCATAAGCTAAGAGAATGGTAGCATAAGACAGGTCTAGTTGAATGCACCCGCCAAGAACATATGCAAACATTTGAGATAAAAGCATTCCCCATACGTCATGTACATCTATAACAACAAGGTCCATAGTGTAATATCCCTAAGGAAATTTTACAGTAAATCACAGGCATACATAGACATGAAAATAAACATACACAAACAAAAAATTAAAACACCGGATGACACCAAAAGTTGCGTTCCTGAGCCATTTTATTAATATAAAGAGGTGTACAATATAGGTGCTGCAAGGAATGGACTGGGGCTTGCTCAAAGCAAGTTAGAGAAGCCCCAAGTGAAATGTCGGACACCCTCTATCACTCAATCTCTGCAGAGTTGTAGCTCTGCGTTGGAAATGCCCATAAATGGTGTTGCTTCCTGAAATGATATGTTGCTAGGGCCTACTACATTGCTCAGAAAATTCCAAAAAATTAATCTTGGCCTCTCCTAAATAAACCCAAAATAAGCCATGAAGGGTTTGGCCAACACTTGACCCCAGAAAATCGACCCTTGTTGGCTCGGGTGGCTCTACTAACCCACCTAAGTAATTTGTTGCTAAATGCCTCCAAAATGCCTGCAATCCCAGTTAGAAGGCTTCCCAACCCTTCCCTCCAAGTTTCCACCTCAAACTCCGCTCACTCCTCGAACTCCCAGAGTGACTCCACCAAGGACTATGAACCCCTACACTGTTCTAACTTCCTCTACGCTATGCTACAGCCTCCCTGCTGTTGAACTGGTCCGGAACTAAGTGAGACTCCCTCATTGGGCTGACACTCGAAGTCCACCAAAGCAAGGGTTGGGATCTCCACTCAGAAATACCCGTGTGTTGAACAACACATGCAAACTTAGCTCACTGCTCAAGCGTGCGATGTCAAGAGACAATTTCTAAAGTGATGAATGAATGAGCAAATGAGTCTCCCATGCCTCTTTTGTCCAAAGCCTCCCAACCATCCTTGTGGGCCCAACTCATACCTACCACACCTATCTCGTACCTACAGTCACTCGTTGAACTCGAATTGTTGACCAGTTTTGGAAACTCGGAAAAGATATGAGTACAGACCTGTGACAAACCTTCGGGTTACAGATTTTCTGTGACAACCTCAGCTTCGGATTATATTGTCTAGTCACCTGTGGAAGGAATACTGAGCTCGAATCAGTGCTAGGACATGGTACTTGAATTTTTGAATAAAAGTAGACTTCGGGTTTACTACAACAAAGGACAGACCAGTTGGATATTCTTTAAAACTCAAGTTACCTTACCTCGAATATCTCAAGTGCAGGCCAGTGATTGTTTTTGGAGCTCGGACAGGACAAACCTGTGGAGGAGAATTATGCTCAGGGCTCGGACAACGATAGACTTGTAGCTTGTGTGAAATTTTCAAGACGGAAAATATTACTGCAATACTTGGTTTATTTCTCCTACTTATGAGATAAGTTATTTACAGATGCTTCAGTAAATTCTGAAATAAACACATTTGCAGGTCTTCCCTTTAATCAAGAGCATAAGAACAGAAAGATAAATTACACAAGTAGCACAATAGAAACAACCATATGAACACAGTTATTTTTGGACAATTGTCCCTGGAAAAACCCAATGTGGGAAACCGGTGCAGCAAATGAGGGTTTTGTATTTATCTTCAAAAATGGAAAGTACATTTACAAGAGTCTGATGAGCAGAGAAAATTAACATACACCTGGCTGAATTTTCTCGAACCTCCAGAAAAATTTCAAACCCTAGGGGTGAACTCCTTCACCCTCTGCGTCATCCAACGTGAGGGCTTTGCGCAATCTCTCCCTACACTGCATAACTCTGCGTGGAGGGGGTCTTGCTACCGATCAGCTCACCCTTCCCTTCATCCTCCAGACTTCTGCTTCTCCGATAACTGACTCCTCCCTCCTCTTTTTGCTTCTGCAACCCTGCCTCTACAATCTCACCCACTGAAATTGAATTTTGTTGCTTCAAAATCGATTTCTTTCAGGTACTGAGAGTGTCCCCGACTTGATTTTGAAATGACCCTCAAGCCCCTTCTTATAGTCCTCTCGCTGATGAATCAACGACCAAGATTATATCATTAATCAATGGTTCAAATTAAAAGATGACTCGATCTTCGTTTTTTAGAAGATTCACACTCGGCTTTATTAATACCCTTTAATTATTTAGTTTCCCTAAGTTTAGACTTGGGCTTGCATTAAAATAATTAATTATTTTAATAAAGCTATATTTGAGTGGAATTTCCACAAACGATTTCTGGGTTCTCTGGATAACTGTTATCCAAGCCTCCCCACCAAATATGAGACTTGGAACACTTCCTGATGCTATAAAAATCAACACTCCCTCTTAGCGAGGAAAGTGTTCAAGCAAGATACCACTGCACAGCTCTGACTCTTATAACATTTGCTACGCTGATGTTGTCCTAGTTACTGCCCCTCATCTTTGCGTTGTTTCCTTCTACACTGCTGCCTGCGACACTATCTCTGCCACTGCCTCATCCATACTGCAACTCCCTCTGTTTCTGAAGACCACCCTTCCCTTTAATTGAAAGGGTTCCAGACCATCCCCATCTTCTCTCTGAAGTAAGTGAACTTAATCTTACTCAGAGCCTTGGTGAGGATATCTGCCACCTATTCCCCTGTAAGAGTGTATCGCAATTGTATTGATCCCCTTTGGACATAGTCCCTGATGAAGTGGCACCGAATGTCAATGTGTTTGACCGATCATGAAACACAGGATTTTCAAAGAGCTTAATGCAACTCTGATTATCACACATAATCCCAGTCGGTTCCATCCGCTTCTTAAGCAGGTTCAAGATTAACTTGTGGAGCCATATGGTCTCGCACGAAGCTTTTCTTGCTGCCATGTACTCTGCCTCAATTGAACTTAGTGCTACGGACTTCTGTTTCTTGTTGCACCAGGAGAGCATTCCTGATCCGAGACTGAAACAGTACCCACTGGTACTTTTCTGATCCACTGTGCTTCCAACCCAATCTGCATCTGTGAACCCACTCAACTGGACCTCATTTCCCTTGGTGTACTTTAACCCATACTCGATTTTCCCCTTTAGATATCTGAGAACATGCTTGGTTGTTGCCCAGTGAGCCCTCCTTGGTTCCACCATGAATTGGCTGAGGGTATTCACTACATAACAGATGTCTGGTCTAGTATTGATCATATACATCGATGATCCGATGAGCTACCTATACAAGGTGGGATCAGCCTCATCATCTTTCGTTGTGTCTATCTTCTTCCAGTTAGTAATCATTGGCATGGCCATGGGTCTACAGTCCTCCGTCTGAAATCTTTTCAGGATTTCTGTCGTGTATCCTCCTTGCCCCAGGAAGATTTCCCCTTTCTGCTGCTAGACTTCTAATCCAAGAAAATAGTGCATCTGCCCCAGGTCCTTCATGTCGAATTTTGTAGCCAGATTCTCCTTGCAGTCCTTTATGAGCTCATATGATCTAGTGAGAAACAAATCATCCACATATGATACCAAAATTAATGGCTCATCCCCTACCCTTAAGTAGTAGAGGTTGGGGTCTGCATCACTCTTAACGAACCCCATCTTCTGCAAGTAGCTATCAATCCGCCCATACCACGCCCTGGGGGCTTGTTTTAAACCATACAAGGCTTTCTTAAAACTACAAACATGAGTCTTCTGCTCATGTGTCTCCAAGCCCTCTGGCTGTTCTATGTACACTTCTCCTCTATCACCCCATTTAGGAATGTTGTCTTGACATCCATCTGATGAATTTCCCATGCCATCTGCGCAGCCAGAGAGATGATGGATCTGATAGAAGTGTAGCGAGCTACAGGGACAAAGGTTTCCTCATAATCAATACCTTCCTTCTGTGCATACCCTTTAGCTACAAATCTTGCCTTGAAATTTTCTATGTTGCCATCTACAGCATACTTGATCTTGTAGATCCACCTGGATCCTACAATTGATCTGTCCTGTGGTCTGGGGACTACCTCGCAGACTTCATTTGTCATGATGGAGCTATAATCCTCCACCATGGCATCCACCCATACCTGATGCTGAGCTGCTTCCCAAAAGGTGGACGGTTCACCAACCTGAGCTACCAGTGCCTGATATTTGTCTGGCTGCTTCCTTATAATCTTTCCTTCTCTAGGGACTCCAACAAATTCTTCTGCATCCTTAAGAATTTGTTGAAGTTCTTTGCTTGGTCTCCCATCAGTGGTGAGTGTTCTCACCTGCTCTTCACCCTGTTCTTCTTTAGAGGAGCTCTCCTCAAAATCCTTGTGCCTTGGAGAGGCACTTGTCCCATCCTTTGTAGGCCGTTGAGGTTGTACTAGAGGATCCTCTTCAATCCGCGTATCTGTGACCATTTCCCAAGATTTCCTGAAGGCTCTCTCTTCCAGGAACTTTACATCCCTTCTTACCATGATTTTCCTGTTCTCCAGAATGTAGATGTGATATGCTTTCGCATTCTCACTATAGCCCATAAGGAAACCTTTTTCTGCAGTCTGATCCAACTTCTTCCTCTTTTCATCTGGAACGTGGCAGTACACCATGTTGCCAAATATCCTGATGTGGCTCACCTCTGGCTGGATGCCTATGAACACACTCTCGGGAGTCACCTTCCCCAAGGCTCTCTGGGGAACTCTGTTCTGGATATATACTATTGTATTGCAAGCCTCTGCCCATAAGAATTTGGGCATACTTGGTCGTACAACATTGCCCTTGCAACCTCTATTATGGTCTGATTCTTCTGTTCTACAACTCCATTTTGCTCTGGATTGTATGGAGTTGTCCATTCTCTCTTGATGCCTTCCCTTGCACAAAAATTTGTGAAGTCCTTATCGATATATTCTCCACCGTTATCTGACCGCAGCTTCTTGATCTTCTTTCCTGTAGAGTTTTCCGCCAAGGCTTTGAAATCTTTGAATTGATCAAAGACTTCATCTTTGGTTTTCAGAAAATAGATCCAAGTTTTTCTGGAATGATCATCAATGAAGGTAGCAAAATACTTTGCACCACTGAGAGCGATTGTGGACATTGGACGGCAAATGTCTGAGTGTATTAACTCCAATACACTCTTGGCTCTACTGCTGCTTCTTGGAAACGCTGCCTTAATGTACTTCCCTAGTATGCACCCCTTACAAACCTCATCTTTCTTCGTGCTGAGTTTAGGAGCCCCTATAACAATATTCTTGAGAATTCCCAAGGCTCCATGATGTAGATGCCCCATCCTTCTGTGCCATAACTCATTCAGATCACTGTCGTTTGTACTGCCAATCAAGGCCATCGGAGAATTAAGCTGGAATTTGTATAGCTTGTGACTCCTTACTCCAATTTGTGCCTTTTTGCTCAAGCTAGGGTGTTTGACATACACCTTATCTCTAATCAAGTATACATCATAGCCCGTGTTCTGTAGCTGAGACACTAAGGGTAAATTCATCCCCAACCCTGGTACATGTAGAACATTCATGGCTCGAATCTTGTTGCCATCTTCGGTCTGAAATGTTACGGTACCTCTCTCCAATGGGGGTACCTTGTTTCCCATAGTTATTTGGAAATTCATTTGTTCTTCTTGGTAGCTCTAAAAACATTCTCGAACCCCCGTCATGTGAGCAGATGCTCCACTGTCAATATACCAAACACTTGGAGGAGTTGTGCTCGACACACAAGCAAGATCCTCCTCTAGTCTGGATGCCAGCACTTTCATGTCATGTTCCCTCTGCATTTCTGCGTGCTCTAGAGGACTGCGTGAGTCCTTTTAACTGCGTGAACCCTTCCGGATGATGGATCTTTGGTCCATGGCACATCCTCCCTTTCTGTCTTTAACCCTTTGCTCTAATACCAAGTGAAATTTTCAAGACGGAAAATATTACTACAATACTTGGTTTATTTCTCCTAGTTATGAGATAAGTTATTTATAGATGCTTTAGTAAACTCTAAAATAAACACATTTGCAGATCTTCACTTTAATGAAGAGCATAAGAACAGAAAGATAAATTGCACAAGTAGCATAATAGAAACAACCATATGAACACAGTTATTTTTGGACAATTGTCCCCGAAAAAACCCAATGTGGGAAAACCGGTGCAGCAGATGAGGGTTTTGTATTTATCTTCAGAAATGGAAAGTACATTTTACAAGAGTCTGATGAGCAAAGAAAATTAGCATACACCTAGCTGAATTTTCTGGAACCTCCGGACAAATTTCAGACCCTCGGGGTGACCTCCTTCACCCTCTACGTCATCTACCGTGAGAGCTTTGGGCAGTCTCTCCCTGGACTACGTAACTCTGCGTGGAGGGGTTGTTGCTACAAATCAACTCACCATTCCCTTCATCCTCCAGACTTCTGCTTCTCCGATAACTGACTCCTCCCTCCTCCTTTTGCTTCTGCAACCCTGCCTCTACAATCTCACCCACTGAAATCGAATTTTGTTGCTTCAGAATCGATTTCCTTCGGGTACTAAGAGTGTCCCCGACTTGATTTCCAAATGACCCTCAAGCCCCTTCTTATAGTCTTCTCGCTAATGAATCAATGGCCAAGATTATATCGTTAATCAATGGCTCAAATTAAAAGATGACTTGATCGTCGTTTTCTAGAAGATTCACACTCATCTTTATTAATACCCTTTAATTATTTAATTTCCCCAAGTTTAGACTTAGGGTCCGCATTAAAATAATTAATTATTTTAATAAAGCTATATCCGAGTGGAATTTCCACAAAAGATTTCTGGGTTCTCTGGATAACTGCTATCCAAGCCTCTCCACCAAATATGAGGCTTGGAACACTTCCTAATGCTATAAAAATCAACAACTTGATGTATTAACACAATTCTATGAAGCTCGTACAATCACAGGCTTGGATCACTATTTAGAAGCTTGGAGCACCTCATCTCAGACTTGTTGAAGAAGTGTTGGCTTCAGACGTAGTTGTGGAGAAGCATTTAAGTAACTCGGATTTCAAACCTGTGATGAACAGTGAAGAACATTGGAGGTGTGAACAATTTGAAGGCTTGAAATAGTGATAAGTATGGAGATTTAAGCAGTAAAGAACCTGGAACCTAGAATAGTGATGAACTTGGAGGCTTGAACAAGTGAAGAACTTGAAGATCTTGGAGAGTGGAAAAGTTGGAAGTCTAGTGCAGTTTTGTAGAGCAATTGTTCAAATTTTGAAGTAAGTGATACATACATTCTATTTGTTAATAATTGAAGGGTTGGATCCCTACGGGTTGGAGCCTCAGAAAACAAGGTTGGAGCCTTGTGAAGGATAAGGTTGGAGCCCTTGAGGTTGGAGCCTCGTAACGCCCAAGTTGGAGCTTTGCAACAGGTTGGAGCCTGTTGAGTTGAAGGGTTGGTGCCCTCAACATTATTGTACTCAAACTATTGTAAAAAGAGGATTGGTGCCCTCATTTGTTCCTAATAAAATTCCTGTTATTTATTTTCTGATTGTAATTGTGAAAAATCTTAATTGGTAAAAATAACAATTGAAAAAAAATACCAATTCGCCTCCCCTCTCAGTATTTCCATCTTCTTCATAATTAGCCTAATAGCTCGAAGAAGGATTCTTAGTCACAATAAAAAATCAGGATTCAGGAAAAATCCCCCATTTTGATGGAACAATTTTTTTCTTTTGAAAACATAGGATGATATTTTATTTAATGTCTCTTAGACCAGAAGTATGGCAGTTCATTATGGGTATAAAGTTCCATCTTCTCCACCAACAGATCAGGACAGAAGGAAAATTTATATAGCAAGTGCCAAAGCACTAAATTCCGTAACAAGTGGAATTTTTTATTCATAATTTACAAAAGATATGAGCTGTGAATCTGCAAAGGAAATGTGGGACAAGCTTATTGCTATCTATGATGGAGACTCAAAGGTCAAGAAGGCAAAACTCCAAACTCATAGAAGACAATTTGAGAGTCTTAATATAGATGATGAAGAAGATATTGCAACCTTTTTCCTGTGTGTGAATGAATTTATCAACTCACTCAAGGGTCTATGTGAAAACATTGAACAAAGAACAGCTATCCAAAAAGTTTTGAGATCACATCCAGAACGATTTGATTCCAAAGTAAGTGCCATAGAAGAAATAAAGGACTTGGATAATCTAAAGATGGACGAACTTCATGGGATTCTCATTGGATATGAAATGAGAAAAGGAATCCCAAACTCTAAGGAAGTTGCATTCAAGGCTTCAAGAACATCGAAGAAAGGGAAAAATTGTAATTATAGCAGTGATGATTCTGATACTGAAAGAGAACTAGCACAATTCATGAAGAAACTAAGGAAAGAGTCCAAACTCAGAGGCAAGTATCCTCTCAATTGTTTTAAGTATGGTAGAATAGGACATTATGCTGCCAAGTGTCCTCATAAATATTATAGCGATGATGAAGAGGAATATAAAAAGAGGATGTTCAAAAAGAAAGGGTCAAACAAGAAGACTTTCTTCTCCAAACAAGATGACTCTGATGAAGAAGAATTTTTTATTACATAGAAAATATCAACTAAAAATACCTTTCTACTCAAAAGGGATAATGATGAGTCAGATGAAGAAGATGACTATGCTAGGAGCAATGAATTATTGCCATGGCATTTACAAATGATAATGATTCTGAAAAAGAAGATGAAGGAAATGTATATGAATTACTAATCAGTGCTATTGAAGAAAATGAGAAATTTAGGAAGAAGGTCATTTCTCTCAAAATAGAAAAAGAAGAAGCAAAAAGGAAGGAAGAATTTTTGAACAACACACTAAGAGAAAGAGAAGAAATATGCGAGAAACATGAAGCTGAAATTGTCTCTCTAAAAAAAGAGTTGAATCAGGTCAATAAGAGCTGGCAAAGCTCTCAATCTCTTGATAACATCCTTAATACTCAAAGACCTCAACATGATAAGACTAGAATTGGTTTCAAAGGTGAATCATCAAGTTCAAAGAGGAATGCAAATGAAGAAATCCAAAGAAGTTATGCTAACATCCTTTGCAATCATCCAAAAGAGGAGAAGTCGTTCCACCAAGAACAAAGATCCACCTACAATGTAATATTCCCAATTAGCTTTGCTAATTGGAATATTGCATTTTTGTGTTATTTTGCTGCTTTAGATAGGAATAATAAATAAAGTGAGAAATAAGAGGGACAACAACCCAAGGAATGAAGGAAAGTTATCTCCAGGGAAGAATATTACATCAAGTCAAGGCTATCCTAACAGGTATCAAACTATCTTTCTTGGTTGTTGTTTCCATTGTAAAAATTTTGGTCAACAAGCTAAGCATTGCAAGGCCTATAAGGATAATAGCTCAAAGAGATATAGGACCAAGTATCAAAGCAAGCCGCTTAGCTCAAAAGAACAAGGTCAAATCAAGACCTACAATTCATTTGATCCTTTGGCTAAGTATGATCTAGTATGTTCAAAATGCAATGATTTTGGTCATGATGCACAAAATTTTCCACTTATATCAAAAAGGGAAAAGTTGAAAAAGGAGGAACCCACTACATATAAATGTGGTCTAGCTCTATGTGCACGAAGTGATGAAAATCAATGGTTTGTGGATAGTGGATGCTCAAGACACATGACAGGTGACCAAAAGAAGTTTATCTCATTAAACAAAAAGGATGGATATGTATCTTTTGGAAGTAGATCTACTAAAGTTGTCGGAAAAGGGACAGTTTCTCTTGTTAATGGAAAGGGAAAAGCACAAAATGCACTGCTGGTGGAAGGGCTCAAACACAACCTTCTAAGCGTTAGCCAGATTTGTGACCAAGGACATAATGTTATCTTCAGTACTAAATATTGTGAGATAAGAAAATCCTCTTCAGGAGAACTTGTGGGAAAAGGAGTAAGAACACCAGATAATGTATACATTTTGAGTAAAATTCAAGAAGAAAAATGCTATATGAGTCGAACAGATGAAAGTTGGTTATGGCACAAGCGATTGGGACATCTAAATTTTGACAACTTGGTTAATATCAGCAAAACAAGTGCAGTAAGGGACATTCCAAAAATTCTAAAGCCGAAACAGGTTGTGTGTGGCCCATGTCAACATGGAAAGCAAACTAGGACTTGCTTCAAGACTAATAAATTCTCGACATCAAAACCTTTGGAGATCATACATGCAGATTTATGTGGACCAACCAGAACTCTAGCTCTACAAGGAGAAAGGTAATTTGCTCTGTTTGTAGATGACTATATTAGAATGATGTGGGTATTCTTTATAAAATTCAAATCCAAAGCTTTTGAATATTTTAAGAATTTCAAAGCTCTTGTAGAAATTGAAAAATAATCAAAAATCAAGTGTCTTATGTTGTAAAATGTAACTAGGTTCGGTCTTCATAATGATATGTAATTGTGATCTCTGTAAATGATGAAAAGAAGAGAATAAAATTATTATAATAGTAAGGCTTTCTTCATGGGTTTCATGAGCAAGATATTTTATTTTTTAGTGGCTCCCATTGAGAGCCTTAAGATTTATCATTGAGTCAAAGAGTCAATGTCATGTGTCAATTGAATATGAGTCTATATAGCCCTCCAACGATAAGCACACAGTGCTCTCTTCATGTCGCCTTCAATGAGGAGTAAACAAACTCATGTCGACTCACAGTTTGAAGACACCCATTTGTTGCACATGTCGGCTTATTATATAGTCGAACTACTATATATACAAGGCTAGGGCCATCGCAGAAGGGACAGTTTAGAGTTCGGATTCCTCTGAGATTTTCGGAGGGTAACTACAGTCAACAGTTCGGATGATGGCAGAGTGAACTTCGGTTATGTCTCTTTATGATTTCAGGTAAACAGTAGCAGCAAGAAGTTCGGATTATCTTTGAGATTAAGTGACTGTTTTGGTGCCCTAAACACAGTCACACAGTTTGAATTAAGGCTACAATTCGGACCTTCTTGATGTGTGAATATGATCACGGGAAAAGGAATTCAAATCCTTCTGAAGTCTAGTAACCAAGCACAGTGACAAAGAAGATTGCAGTGATACGAAGAACATTTAGGTGTCAATGTTATGGAAGCGCTGCAATTCAGTAATGCGGTGGAACCTCTGCTTAAGGTCTCGATGCTACCTTAAAGGAAAGACATCAGTACTAGATCATGGGAAAGAGATTGATGCCATCACAGAAGTAAGATGACAGCAAGGAGATCTCGATATGAAGACAGTAAGAAGATCTCAGTGGTGACAAGTGTCCCAATGCGAAGGAGATCGAAGAGGAAAATAAGAATATTAGTGCCTTGGTCTTGGAGTGGCTAATAGGTCAAGGGTCTTGGTCTTGGTATTCATAAATTGGAATCTCTATAAGAAGAATTTGTGTGGGTTTTCCTCTCAAAGAGTGAGAGGTTTTGGCCCTGGCTCATAGCCTCCTACATTCTGTGTCTCTTGTCTATTTATGTTTATGCATTGCTAGTTGTTTGATGAAAAAGAACACTAATAACTTAAGCAAGGAGAAGATCCTAATGTAATGAAGTAAAGATACTAACAAGCAGTTATTAATCGAGAGAAATCACCTAATTCTAATGCCCTATATTTCTCAACATCTTAGAACAGATAGAGGAGGAGAATTCACTTCTAAGGAATTCAATGATTTCTGTAAAATACATGGAATCAAAAGATAAATTTTTGCAGCTAGAACACCTAAACAAAATGTAGTGGAAAGAAGAAACAGAATTGTACAAGAAATGGCAAGAACGATATTACTAGCAGCTAATCTGCAGGCCATGTTTTGGAGAGAAGCAATCAGGACAGCAGTGTGTATACCTTGAATAGAGCTCAATTAAAACTAAATAATGACAAGACTTCGTATGAATTATGGAAAGGAACACCTGCTTCGGTAAAATATTTTACAATTTTTGGAAGCAAATGCTTTATGAAGATCAATAATGACTCATCAGGCAAGTTTGATTCTCGTGTTGATAAAGGTATATTTCTTTGATATTCTACAAGGAGCGAAGCATACAAGTGCTAAAATAATCGATTACGAAAGGTAGTAGAAAGCATTGATCTAAAAATTGACGAAGTGCTTCCAGAAAAGGAAATTGAAGACCATGAAGAAGATTCTATTCTTGAAGAATTTGAGGAAGATTCAACAAAGGAAGAAAAGGACCAAGAAAATCAAAATGAACCATCTCAAATTCCATCAAAATTAAAATTCCTCCAAAAACACCATCCGGAAGATCAGATTATTGGTAATATAGATGGTGGAATACAAACTCGAAGAAGGATGACAAGTACACCAAGAAAAGACGATGTTTCCTTACTATCCATATGACAGAACCAGAAAACTTTGCTCAGGCTAGTAAGGACCCTCAGTGGGTGAAAGCTATGGAAGAAGAAAAGTTTCAAATCGAAAAGAATGAAACATGGGAACTCGTACCTCGTCCAAAAGATAAAAATATAATTGGAACCAAGTGGGTGTTCGAAAACAAAGTGAATAAAAATGAACAGATCATCGTAAATAAGGCAAGGCTTGTTTGTAAAGGATACTCACAAATTGAAGGAACTGACTTTGAAGAAACTTTTGCCCCGGTAGCTCGTTTGGACGCTATAAGAATGTTTTTGGCATTTGCTTGTTCAAAAGGGTTCAAATTCTATCAAATGGCCATGAAACCAGCAATTCTAAATGGTGATATAAATACATGGAGCAACCGAAAGGGTTTGATCTAGCAGAAGGAAAAGACTTCGTATGTAAGTTAAAAAAGGCATTATATGGATTGACACAAGCTCTTAGAGCTCGGTAAGCAAGATTGGATCATTATCTACAACAACAAGGTTTCAAAAAGGGGGTGGCAGGAAGTAATCTCTACATGAAGATGGACAAGGATAAATTGCAAGTCACTCTTGTATATGTTGATGATCTGATTTTTGTCAGCAACCAAGATGAGATGAGTCATTACTTTGCTCAAAAATGTCTAAGGAATTCGAAATGTCTATGATTGGCGAATTATCTTACTTCCTTGGACTACAGGTAATTCAAACAAAAGCAAGTATGTTCATATCCCAGGCAAAATATCTTAAAGACATGCTTAAGAGATATGGGATGGAAGAATGTGTTGTTATGAGCACACCGATGACTACAGATTGCAAATTAAGCAAAGATGATGAATCCCCTTAGGTAGATACAACTCTTTACAGGTCAAAAATTGGATTTCTTTTATACTAAACTGCTTCATGACCCTATTACCCATCACTTCGTGGGTGATATGCCTAGGAGATTTTTTTCTCCATGATGGACCGCAACAGGCAGCCCCTTGCAGCCTCCTACTAACTCGTTGTGCCATTTCTCTACCACCTGAGCTAGCCATGTGGTCCCTCACCCATCTGTATTGATCGTATGTTTGAAAGTGGGCCTCCCGAATCTAAAGGTATGTCTTGTCATTTGGTAATTGAGTATTGGGTCTACTTATCATGGATACTTCTGGGCATGGATTGATAGGGGGATTTGGCGGAAAGAGTGGGCTTAGTCTATGCTCCTATCCCCTTGATCTCTTTTGGGTGTTACCCTTGCATCTTAGTCCTATGGGATTTCCTTTATTGACCATTTGGTTCTAGGGTGGTACTACTTGGGAAACCTCGAATTTGGATGCATGGTCCTGTTGTCGCACAAACTGTCCAGGCACCGCGACAACGGCTCAGATTGGGGGCTGTCACCTTTATCCCCAATCTCTCTATTTAAGCTGTCTCCTTGCAGGCCAAGGGAGGTAGACCCTTCTAGAAATGAGGATGACAAATCTAGGAGACACAGCGAAAACATCAAATACTTATAAAATGAACGAGATTCCACAGATCTAGATTAGATATTACGTTTAAGACCAGTGCCTTATGGAGTCAAACAGAATCCCGTTATGCAATTATAAACAAGTAAGTAACGCTTAACTGCTGCTTATTAAACCATGATTGATCACAATGATATTTTCTTGAGAATGCCACAACCATGAATAACAATATTATGAGAATGCCAGATACTTGAAAGATTTCCGAAAATAAAAATATTCCAGTTATAACCCAGTTCGACAATCAAAATGTTCTATAGTCAAACTTTAGATAAAAATAAAATTAGCACATTTGACTATTGAAATTTTGAAAAAAAAAAATTTAGGATTTTAAAATTTTTCTATTTTTTATTATTTTTTGAATTAAAAAATCTAAATCTAAGTTAAAACTAAATACAAAATTAGAGTCTAAACCAAAAGTTTTAATCTTACAAAAAAAAAGGTTAAATCTAAAGAAAACTAAAATTAGAATTGAACTAAAGTAAAACTAAGTTAAAACTAAACTAAGAATAAATTAAAATTTAAAATCTAAAACTAAAGTTAAAAATTAGACTAAACTAAAATCTGAAACACAAATTAAAACTAAATTACAATTAAAATAAATCTAAATTAAAATTTAAAATAAAACAAAAGTTAAAACAACCCAATTAAAACCTACGCTATCTATTGAAAATCAAAATCAAACAAATCGAAACTTATGTAAAATCGACCAAATTAAAACTAAATTTAAAAAATAAAAATAAAAAAAACGAAACCTCAACCCTAAATCTAAACTATATACAATACAACAAAAAAAATGAAATCGTATTGAAACAAATCGTAAGGGCTATGAAACTGTATACGTGCGTTTTATTTGTTTTGAGTTTGCAGGCGGGATGGACGAGGCAGCAGAGGGGAGATGGATGACGGCAGGACGAGGTCGACTGAAGAGGAGGAAGGGTTATCAGAGTTGGACGGCAGACAGAAAATGAGGGCAGAGACACGGGTAATGCAGGACAGCGTGAGGAAAGCAGGGACGGTGCAGCGTTTAAATTTATTTTATTTTTTTGTATTTGCGTTTGTTTACCGCTGCAGGTTGAAGGAATGCCGGATAGGGAAATCGCAGAGGAGAGGTTAGTAAGCGGCTTAGGTGATGCAGATCGATGGGAGAGAAATGCTGGATTGCAAAGGATGGTCGATGAAATTCGAAATCAGCGTGGAGATGGAGGACGTGCAAGCAGCAAGGGCAATGGAGTCGAATGAGGGCAGGTCGAATAGAATAAACGATGGCAAAGGCAGCACGTCTATGAAGGAAAGCAATTGCAGATGGATGGTGGACGGTTTTGAAGGAGGGCCAACCTGCAAAACGATGAATGGAGAAGCTAGGGCAGCGTTTTCAATGATGAACCCAGTACCTCCAACTCCAACAAATTTAAAATTTCTTTTCAAAACTCAGACTTTAAAAAATTTCTTCATTTATGCCCAGATCTCATGCTTCTTAAAAATAACGCCCAGATTTGCCCACAGTGGGGTTTCTGAGGCCAGATCTGGCCTTTGGAGGCTAGATCTGCTTTAGATCTAAAAAAAAAAAATTCGATTTAACCTGTAACCTGCAACAATTAGTCAGATCTGAAGACACACGTCAAGAAACATTAAACCCTTATAGAAAAATTACAAATTTACAACTAGTTTACAAGTTTAAAACCCTTAAGGTCAGATTTAAAATCCATTTTAGCACAATTTTCAGAGAATTAAAGTTTTAGTGAGAGGCACAAGCCTTCGAAACCCTGCAAAATCACGAATATCGTAAGATAGACCCGAAATTTAACAAATAAAGAGCTTATCAGATTTATGTTTATTGGGAGTCGGCTGGTCCAACCAAAAACTTCCCCAGATGCCCAATCTTAAAAAAAAATTCCCTGCACACTTAGATCTGAATCTTAGATCGATAGAGATTTAAGAAAACAACATGAGACCTTTGCAGAAAAATCAGAATGTTATTTTATAAACCCAGAAAACTGCATAAGATACCTGTATGCAGATTAATCCATGTAGGCCATCAACCATAAAATACAAGAAACAAAGTAGCAAAGTTTAGAGACAATTCACCACATAGATCTGAGAAGGAACATCCCAATTTGTAACCCCAAAGTCTTTATGCTTTATTCCTCAAAAGTTTACAAGAGCTTCTAAGAGCAAGTGCACGATCCTGAGATCGGATGACTCAAAAATGAAAAAGACCTCTAAATTTATAGGACAAGATCTCTAACGGCTAGTTTGGATGATCCTCGTCAAAATAATCTCAACCGTCCAAAAGATTTAATTATCTTTTAATCCGGAGCGTTGAAATTAAAATTTTGGGGAAAAAACGAATTTATTATTTAATTCAATTTTAATTAACTCAAAAAATACTCCAAAATTTTGACCTTGACTTAACTACCAAGGCCCAAGGGTCCAATATTTCTTAAAATTCTCAATATTCCCTTGGCCTGGGGCTGTCAAAATCATTTTCCAAGGACCCACAAATTTTGCCTTTAAAGATTTAATCCTAATTTAGGACCCTAAATTAATTAAATTTATGGTTTAGGATTTTATTAATTAATTGACCAGAAAATTTAATTAATTGACTAAGAGGGGATTATAATTATTTTTCCAACCCTCTTTTACATGAGATAATACATTTACATACATGAAGGGGGAAAACCCATTCGTATATACTATAGACCCTCAAATAAATACCCAGTTCTGCGACTCAACATATGATCTAGTAGACCAAGTAGTTCAAACTACTTTTACAAGGACTCGATAGAACACTAGGACTCACTTAGCATGCTGATGACAAAATCCACCCTAGCTTTGGGGTGAGGCTAGAGGGAAAAAATCTGCCGATCACTTTCGTGAATCAGTGAGACAAAAAACCTCCTAGGATGGAAGTCATCAACAACATACTAGGCTTACCTAGGTTGTTACATACATGGACGGTCTTACTTAGATCATTTACATCATAAAATGCAGAATGGATTTACATCATTATAAAAACTGTCGATCGGCGATGACATCTGGATGACGGAATCTGAATGGTGCAACCACGTCGAACATGACGAATCCCATTTGAAAAAATGGGGGTGTACTGCTATGGGGTCGTTGACAAAGTGCGGTCAACATCTGGCTCTACTTGGGGACACGTTGCTTCATTGAAGGAATGTGAGAATCCAGAATCTGCATCCAAGCAACACACAAGATTACATAAGTAGCGTCCATCCAAATATCATCATATAACATTAAGTTCATGAAAAATAGAAGCTCTTCTTTTATTTATTATTCTACTTAATATGAAAAGTAAATCTACTCTAACTGCAAAATGAAATGCTGAAATAACGAGGAGTAGGGTTAGAAATACGATACAGAGGATGCCCTGTGGCATCAGATGTGCTCAATATAGTGTATGCCGAGCATTTGCCTACTTTCAGGCAAGTCTGTAGGCTGCTTTTCAGATGTGCCATGGCCGATCTTGCATAATGTAGGACTCTGTCTTATTTGAATGTCACGCTGCTATCGACCATCAGACGAATCAAACCACTTACTTCTTCTTTTCTTCTTTCTCTTCTTTTGAGTGGGTTGTGATGTCAGCAATGAGATCACTGTATATTTCTTGTCCTCATCTTGAAGATGTTTGTACAAAATATCTGAAGAACCTGGAGCATGACCAATATTATTCTGGATATACTCTGTCAATGGTGAAACATAAGTTTGGTCTTTTTCAACATCCTTTGTAGCCATAGTTAACTCTTCCTTAATGGGAAAAGTGACCTCCATGTGATAAGATGGAAACTGCTTCAGCAAACTGGGAGGCCCATCATCTGTTGACAAATCTGACCTGGGTTGGAAATCTTGCATGTGTGACCATTCCATTTTTTCTAACTTCTTCTGTATGGAACTCATCTCCCTGACATGCATTTCTTCAATGGTTGACAAATTGTGTTGAAGAGACATCTGATTAGAATGAGTAACTTCCATCATTTTTAACCTGTTTTCCATGACATTTATTTCCTGTACATGACTTTCTTCTAAGGTATTTATCCGATTCTGAAGATTGATCTGGTTAGCTTCCATGTTTTGAATCATTTTATCATTATCCGCTTTCATGGCCATGAAGAAATTTTGCATACAGTTCATCTCTTTCTCATGATTTGTTTTCATGATCGTCATTTCCTTGATATGTTTTTCTTCCAAGGCCAATAACTTACACTGCATAGAACCAATTTCCCTGGCGTGATCCGCTATGATTTTTTCTTGATTAAGTTCCATATTCTTAATGATTTGAGCTTGGTTGGCCACCATATTCTTGATTACCTGAGCTTGATTTAGTTGTATGTCCTTAACCATCTGAATCAATTCACTAACCAGATTCTTATCGTTGTCAACACTGGTTTGACAATTTGTTTTTGTTTCACCACTATCATGGGTTTGTGCTGTCATGGTACAAGTGGATTGGTCCTGAGAATTGTCTGGAAAACTCCTGTTGATAGCTGAATCTTCTACAAAATCAATTTCATTATTTTGCATAATATTGGAAACACAAGGCGGATCATTTTGTTTTATATATTTATCTGTAAAAGCATTGATGATGTCTTGTAAACAATACTCTCCAGGACAATTTCGAAACAAATCGATAGCATCACCTTTTAAAGAATAGCCAAAGACACGTATCTTGACATCTTCATGATTATATTGTGAAGGACGACGATATTTATGTATAAAAAGTTTGACCATCCTTAGATGTATAAAAGCAGTGCCTGGATCACCACCTGAGAAAAAAGACAATTTTGAAGTGGCCTCTTCCGGCATGCCATGAAAGATGTCATCCATGATGAGCTGCTTAAGAAATAGATCCGTGTTCAAGGATAATCAAAAGGTCCTCAAGAAGCAAACTTCTTAGCAAGAACTCTTGTAAGAAATGAAAGAAATGGAGTCGCTACTTGAACATGAAACTAATTCTAAAATAGGAGAAATAATTGAGAGATAGCAGACGGATATCAGGGGGGAATTCTTGTCTGGGAATAAAAAGATGAATAAGTGGAGTCGCCACCCAAATAAGAAGCCAACTGTAATATCCCTATTTAGGGCAGCCTCCCTGTTGAGGGTCCGGTGGGCCCTGACACGCTGCCGGGGTCTGCGTAATTGGGGGACTGCGCGAGGGTCCCCGTCCCGAGATGCTCCGGTGGGCCTTAAGACCCCACCCTTAACACCCTGGGATGCCGCCCTCACTAACAGTTCGAGCTTTTGGTGTAGTGGTTGGGCCTTTGTGGTATCAGAGCCGAGGTCTCGAGGTCGAGACTCGCGGAGTGTGGTGGGCTGTAATATCCCTGTTTAGGGCAGCCTCCCTGTTGAGGGTCCGGTGGGCCCTGACACACAGTCGGGGTCTACGTAATTGGGGGACTGCGCGAGGGTCCCCGTCCCGAGATGCTCCGGTGGGCCTTAAGACCCCACCCTTAACACCCTGGGATGCCGCCCTCACTAACAGTTCGAGCTTTTGGTGTAGTGGTTGGGCCTTTGCCGGGGGAGACTGTAATATTCCTAATTAGCACCGCTAATTGGAATATTTGATTTTTGTATCGTTTTGCCGCCTATAGTTAATTAATAAATAAAAGTGAGAAAATGGGGGCTAACTCACTTAAATAAAATAAAGTGTTTCCCTAGTAGATGCAACGTTATAACTTAAGGGGGAGCCTTGGGGGTCCACACCACGTATGAGAGGAGGCTCACATAGCCTCTAGAAGCTTCTGCGCAGGCCCATGAGGAGCACGTGGGAGAGAGAGGGACCACGTAGGGTTTTGAGGAGGGCCAGCGTTATAAAAGGGAGGGAGAGCTATCTCATTTGGGCATTATTGATATTGTTGATGATATTGAGCTAGACTTCTGTCTACTTGAGCACGCTGGCTGTTTAGTCGGTCTGCAGGACTGTTTAGTGCGACTGAGTGTCTCCGGTCGGAGATCTCACCCTTGGCCCCGGGGGACTTCGAGTGCCTGCTCGGGCAAGGTTTTTCTTCAGTCTTTAGCAGGAGATTTGCAGGTGTTTTTTTGGGAGTTTTGCTGAGGAGCTGAGCTTCATTGGGTGACTGCGTAGTCCTTGGAGGGAGGACGCAGTTTGAGTTGGAGTTGTTCAGTGGTAGAGATTTCTGCAGGAGATTCAGGCCTATTCCGGTGTGGAGGTTCAGCGTTTATCATTTGGTGAGTTTCCTGAGGAGTTGTGGCCCCATTTTAGTCTATTTCAGTTGGTGTCTGCGCTGGTCCTGGAGGGACAGCGTTTTTCTAGGAGGAGGGTTTCTGGGGGTGATTTTCGCAGGTGGTCCGTTTTGTAAATGGTTTCTGGGTTTTGTCCGGGGTGGTGAGTTTAGGTGGTTTGCCGATTTTCAGCTCATTCCGGCAAGGGGATCAACCCCTAGCTTCAGTTCATTCCAGCAGCAGCAGTTTACGGCAGTTTCTTCCAGCAGCTGGGATGCAGTTTCTTGTAGCAGCCATCTCCTGTTCTTCTGAGAGGGTTCTTCACTTGCCTTGAGCAAGGATAGGTGCATTTGTTCTGATTATCCATTGTATCTCATTATATTCTCAGATTAATAAAATGGCTTAGCATTTCCGGCATTTTTATGTGTATTTGCTTTATGTTCTATTTCCGGCATTTTCTATATTGTCGTATGCTTGTATTGCTGTCTATTTCCTATTGGGGATATTACAGTGGTATCAGAGCATAGTTCTGGCTCAGCCTGTGGAGCTGGCTATCTATGGCAAATATGAGGATCACAATGCCTACATTCTTACCTGAAGTACCGAGGCAACATGGTCGTATACCCCTTGAAGATTATTTCAGAGAATGGACATCCAAGGGGGAAGACTTCAAAGCAGTTTGTCCCTTCAAAGATTACTGTTGGCTCAGGCAGGATGAAGGAGGAAGGTACAGTGAAAGGAACAGTGGGTTTTCTACCATGCAGAGCTCAGATTTGCAGCGTACCATTGGGAGATCACCTCTTCCCATGCGTGAGGGATCCACTAGTCCCTGTGAGTCTAAGCCCAAGAAGACCGGAACGGTGAAAGAGAAGGATTTCTTCTCATATATTTTTGGATTCAGAGGAAATTCATCCACCGTAGAGGAAGTCAAGAAGATTGAAGAGAAAGAAGAGGAAGTACCATGCGCTTTCGATTCTCATCAAGAAGAGATCACATCACCTTGTGAGGAGGCTTGTGACGCTGTCACACTCATGGAGGAGCAGCCACATGCATCGACAGTTGGGGCAGCCAACACTTTTGAGGATGGGACTCTTGTAGACCAAGGGTCAAATCTCCTTGCTACTATAGAGCAGCCTGGTTGCACTGCGCTGTGCAACATGGAAACACTCAAGGAGGAATCGAACCATCATTCTCATGAGCCATTGTTGGATTGTACATTGCACTTGGAGGATGAGGGCACACAGGATTGCAGGGAGTCTGAGGTTACACCTAGTGTGACACAGGATTCACCCTCATTGGAGACCTCCTTGGCCGTGTCGGTTGATGTGGTAGTGGAGAAGGTAGAGCCTACCCCAGTAGAGCCATCCATTGAGGTGATGACCGGAGTCACGTCCGAGTCTTCGGGTGGTAGCAGCACACAGATGGGTGCAGTGTCAGGAGATGTATCCACCTTCGATGAGGCACTAGCAAGTACAGAGGTATTGGATGATGGTCGCAGACAGCGGTATCATCGGCTTCGGACGGACCTTCGAGTTTTGAGAGAGAAGGCCACGTCAATACGGGAGGCCATTTTGTTGCAGGACCAGGAGCTGGAGGGTATGAGAGTGACTTGTGCCAAGTCAGCAGCCAAGTTGGTCCGCATTGGGGAACGACTAGATTCCCTGATGGTACAATTAGAGGGCACCTTGGAGCGTCAGATCATTCCCCTTCAGGCATGCATGGATGGGACTAGCAGTGTTGTTGGGTCATCTCTTCCTGTTGGAGAGAGAGAGGCAGAGCCACCTAGTCAGATCTCATATGTTGACTTGGATGGCGGTATGAGACGATCAGAGTTGCACAGGGTACAACATCCACATGTTGAGGTTGGATGGCGAGAGATTCCGAGTTGGTACTCGGTGGAGCGGGCTATGGAGATAGTGAAGGATCCGAGTGTAGCTCAGCAGGATTTTCTATGCATGGGGAATACAGGAACCCCAGATTGGCATTGGGATCCAGGTGGGATCACCTATCGTTTCCCAGGCAGGTCGACTGACTATGTCTTGGAGAGTACAGTTGGCCTAGTAGTAGAGCATGTGCAGTGTCGGTCAGCTCCAGTGGCCAACCAGTTTATGGGCAGACTCCCTAGGTTGTCTTGGCATGACATTCATACACGGGATCACGGGGTGGTCAGCACACCTTGGCAGGAGCTTGTCGGGGGAGGTGGCATTGGCAGGCCACCAGATGGCACCTTGTATGGGGCCAACGATTCTTCACCTTTGTGTGGGGCACAGAGGACGCAGTGGAGCCGAGCAGTGGTGGTAACACTACTGACACACAGGGAGATTCACTTCTCGGACCCCTCGAGGAGGATTTGCAGTGATGATCCATTTGTCGGCGGGTATAGTGATGCGACAGTGGACATGACGATACCGATTGGTGGTAGTCCGATATGTAGAGGCACAGCTCTAGGACATCACATCCATGGATGTGTGGGAGCCTCTAGCAGTGATCAGTGGACTACTGGTGGACATGGAGCTACATGGTGGTGTACCGTAGTGTGTGGGACTGCATTGTGGAGTAGGAGTGCCCTACACCGCATTGAGAGCACGCGGGGAGTGACAGATTCCTGGACACAGTCAGGGCACGAGACGGTACAGGGTGGTACAGCAGTAGCATGGGGTATCCAGCAGTATTCAGGGGTATGCCTTAGTGTGCAGTGGCATGTTGAGGAGTACATGGATGACCAGTGGCTTGCGAGGGCGTACGGCGCGGCACAGCAGGGTCTTAGAGTATTGCATCCAGGGAGACTCACAGACAGGGACACTGGGCTTACCTTTGGGGGTATTTCACCCAGGATCGATGAGGAGACAGAGGAGCAATACTTGATGGTATCTGTGGGGACTCACACATCCGACACTCTTCTACATAACTCATGGGCACAATTGATTTTGTTGTTGTCCTCTGGCACTTTGGGCATGAGCAGCAGGGTCTGTGAGGCACACCCAAGATATTTGGATGGCCCTCAGCAAACTAGGCGAGAGACTTCTCAGCAGTGGCACTGGGTCAGTACGCTAGTTGACAGCCACAGTTTAGGGGATGAGATGATCCTCTGCAGTGGTGGCACATTAGTCATTGCTGAGCCTATGCTTGGGGAGCGGGTCATGAGGGAGACATGCATCATTCTTCCCCCAGGGCATGTTGAGATCATGCATGGGCAGAGGATACTGGGTTCAGTAGAGATAGCATTCCAGCATGCCTCTGGACTCCAGACATTGTATCGACTCTTCATCGAGAGGATGGATGGCATGTTCGATGTAGATGAGATGGCGGAGGTAGAACAGGAGGGCATCACTGTATACCAGGGTGAGGACTCTTTTTCATATGAGTCCATAGGATCAGTTGAGGATGCTTCTAAGGAGCGAGAGCAGTCATGCATGGATGGTGACAGTAGACCAGAGCTATATTCTAGTGTCCAAGGTGAGCAGTCATGGGACTCTGCGGGAGATACTCCGGGTGAAGAGTCACTTGTGACAATTCAGCTAGAGCAGCAGGTGATGGAGCCTCAGTCGACAGAGGAGGACACTACTTACACCAGGCATGATATTCCTTTGAGAGAGAGCCAGATGGGTGCCCACATTGAGTCGATGAGGGATATGTGGCGAACATTGGGGTCAGCCATCGAGGTGGGACAGTCATATGCACTGACATCGAGTACGGTGACAGCAGCTGCAGATCCATATTCTCTAGAGGTTTTGGAGGTCGATGGGATTGTTCTGCAGGGGACCAATAGACAGCGGGAGCATGACATTCCTGATCAGGAGTGGGAGGAGTTGTTGGGTATGGTGGAGCATCCATCTGTGGGTCGACACAGGGATGAGACGCAGATAGGTGCACACACAGTCCGCAGAGCTGCAGTGTTTTTAGTGTGTAGCACTCTCCAGGGGTACATCGATGGAGCTTGCAGCATATCTTGCCCACTTTGGCCCATTATAGAGAGAGGGGCTTCCTTCTACAGGCAGCTTTCACTGGCAGTCAGGGCAGAGCAGTGGGAGTTGATTATGAGTTGGCGACAGCACTCCCGGCATGTTCCATATGCAGTTGTTACCGCTACATCAGGTTCTTCTTCCATGACGAACTGGCGAGAGATCATGAGTTGGTACCCTCTTGATGTTATGATATTCGTCGGAGGGAGCACAGCGGAGCAGGGGCCCATGGACATAGCACATGTTCTAGATTCCAGCTGGCAGGGGGACACAGGTCATCATTTCTTCAGCACCCCATCCCGATTTCAGGAAAGCGGGATCAGCATGGGGTTGAGTCACAACTTGGATTGGAGAGAGGTGATGAGTTGGTATGCAGTTGGAGGGGTAGCATATGCAGCTACAGGTACAGCGCAGCAGGAGCCCGGGAGCATTGATGCTTGTTGGTGGTCTTCACCTCTTAGAGCATTGGTCATAGCTAGAGGCAGTGCACAATCTGAGCCATGGGACCGGTGCGATTATTGGCCATGGTGGCGATGGGATCCGGGAGGATTATTGGTTGGCTGGTACTGTGAGAGGTCACTTTGGGATCCTGGCATTGAGATATCCCTTCATATCAGGGTGATGCAGAGGTCAGAGAGGTTTCAGTGGGACCCAAGCACATTTTGCAGTATCGGTAGGGAGCATCAGCAAGAGAGTAGGCTTGTTCAAGCGTTGCTCGAGGACAAGCAATTTTTGCCGGATGAGGATGCCACTTGGGAGAGCGAGCAGATTTTACAGCATCCATCACTTCAGTTGCTTGAGGACAAGCAAAGTTTTGCCGGGGGAGACTGTAATATTCCTAATTAGCACCGCTAATTGGAATATTTGATTTTTGTATAGTTTTGCCGACTATAGTTAATTAATAAATAAAAAGTGAGAAAAGGGGTCTAACTCACTTAAATAAAATAAAGTGTTTCCCTAGTAGAGGCAACGTTGTAACTTAAGGGGGAGCCTTGGGGGTCCACACCACGCATGAGAGGAGGCTCACGTAGCCTCTAGGAGCTTTTGCGCAGTCTTATGAGGAGCACGTGGGAGAGAGAGGGACCACGTAGGGTTTTGAGGAGGGCCAGCGTTATAAAAGGAGGGAGAGCCATCTCATTTGGCATGATTGATATTGTTGATGATATTGAGCTAGACTTCTGTCTACTTGAGCACGCTGGCTGTTTAGTCGGTCTGCAGCACTGTTTAGTGCGACTGAGTGTCTCCGGTCGGAGATCTCACCCTTGGCCCCGGGGGACTTCGAGTGCCTGCTCGGGCAAGGTTTTTCTTCAGTCTTTAGCAGGAGATTTGCAAGTGTTTTGTTGGGAGTTTTGCTGAGGAGCTGAGCTTCATTGGGTGACTGCGCAGTCCTTGGAGGGAGGACGCAGTTTGAGTTGGAGCTGTTCAGTGGTAGAGATTTCTGCAGGAGATTCAGGCCTATTCCGGTGTGGAGGTTCAGCGTTTATCATTTGGTGAGTTTCCTGAGGAGTTGCGGCCCCATTTCAGTTTATTTCAGTTGGTGTCTGTGCTGGTCCTGGAGGGACAGCGTTTTTCTAGGAGGAGGGTTTCTGGGGGTGATTTTCGGAGGTGGTCCGTTTTGTATATGGTTTCTGGGTTTTGTCCGGGGTGGTGAGTTCAGGTGGTTTGCCGATTTTCAGCTCATTCCGGCAAGGGGATCAGCCACTAGCTTCAGTTCATTCCGGCAAGGGGATCAGCCCCTAGCTTCAGTTCATTCCCGCAGCAGCAGTTTACGGCAGTTTCTTCCAGCAGCTGGGATGCAGTTTCGTGTAGCAGCCATTTCCTGTTTTTCTGAGAGGGTTCTTCACTTGCCTTGAGCAAGGATAGGTGCATTTATTCTGATTATCCATTGTATCTCATCATATTCTCAGATTAATAAAATGGCTTAGCATTTCCGGCATTTTTATGTGTAATTGCTTTATGTTCTATTTCCGGCATTTTCTATATTGTCGTATGCTTGTATTGCTGTCTATTTCCCATTGGGGATATTACACCAACCGAGATGTCCAGGTGCTAAAGATACGATGATGAAATGATTAGTGATATGACGAAAGATAAGACGATGCAAATATGACGAGATGAAAGGTCGCCAAGAAATGTGATCCTCTCATGACAGGGTAATGAATGGCGATGAAAGATTAGAAGATTAGAAAATGTCGTTAAGACCAAGGACAAAAAAACTCTTTCCCCGGCAACGGCGCCAAAAAATGTTGTCGCACAAATTGTCTAGGCACCGCGACAACGGCTCAGATTGGGGGCTGTCACCTTTATCCCCAATCTCTCTATTTAAGCTGTCTCCTTGCAGGCCAAGGGAGGTAGACCCTTCTAGAAATGAGGATGACAAATCCAAGAGACACAGCTAAAACATCAAATACTTATAAAATGAACGAGATTCCACAGATCTAGATTAGATATTACGTTTAAGACCAGTGCCTTATGGAGTCAAACAGAATCCCGTTATGCAATTATAAACAAGTAACGCTTAACTGTTGCTTATTAAACCACGATTGATCACAATGATATTTTCTTGAGAATGCCACAACCATGAATAACAATATTATGAGAATGCCAGATACTTGAAAGATTTCCGAAAATAAAAATATTCCAGTTATAACCCAGTTCGACAATCAAAATGTTCTATAGTCAAACTTTAGATAAAAACAAAATTAGCACATTTGACTATTGAAATTTTGAAAAAAAAAAATTAGGATTTTAAAATTTTTATATTTTTTATTATTTTTTGAATTAAAAAATCTAAATCTAAGTTAAAACTAAATAGAAAATTAGAGTCTAAACCAAAAGTTTTAATCTTACAAAAAAAAAGGTTAAATCTAAAGAAAACTAAAATTAGAATTGAACTAAAGTAAAACTAAGTTAAAACTAAACTAAGAATAAATTAAAATTTAAAATCTAAAACTAAAGTTAAAAATTAGACTAAACTAAAATCTGAAACACAAATTAAAACTAAATTACAATTAAAATAAATCTAAATTAAAATTTAAAATAAAACAAAAGTTAAAACAACCCAATTAAAACCTACGCTATCTATTGAAAATCAAAATCAAACAAATCGAAACTTATGGAAAATCGACCAAATTAAACTAAATTTAAAAAATAAAAATAAAAAAAACGAAACCTCAACCCTAAATCTAAACTATATACAATACAAAAAAAAATGAAATCGTATTGAAACAAATCGTAAGGGCTATGAAACTGTATACGTGCGTTTTATTTGTTTTGAGTTTGCAGGCGGGATGGACGAGGCAGCAGAGGGGAGATGGATGCCGACAGGACGAGGTCGACTGAAGAGGAGGAAGGGTTTTCAGAGCTGGACGGCAGACAGAAAATGAGGGCAGAGAGACGAGTAATGCAGGACGGCGTGAGGAAAGCAGGGACGATGCAGCGTTTAAATTTTTTTTTTTTTTTTGTATTTGCGTTTGTTTACAGCTACAGGTTGAAGGAATGTCGGATAGGGAAATCGCAGAGGAGAGGTTAGTAAGCGGCTTAGGTGATGCAGATCGATGGGAGAGAAATGCTGGCTAGCAAAGGATGGTCGATGAAATTCGAAATCAGCGTGGAGATGGAGGACGTGCAGGCAGCAAGGGCAATGGAGTCGAATGAGGGCAGGTCGAATAGGGAAAACGATGGCAAAGGCAGGACATCTATGAAGGAAAGCGATTGCAGATGGATGGTGGACGGTTTTGAAGGAGGGCCGACCTGCAAAACAGTGAATGGAGAAGCTAGGGCAGCGTTTTCAATGATAAACCCAGTACCTCCAACTCCAACAAATTTAAAATTTCTTTTCAAAACTCAGACTTTAAAAAATTTCTTCATTTATGCCCAGATCTCATGCTTCTTAAAAATAATGCCCAGATTTGCCCACAGTGGGGTTTCTGAGGCCAGATCTGGCCTTTGGAGGCTAGATCTGCCTTAGATCTAAAAAAAAAAAATTCCGATTTAACCTGTAACCTGCAACAATTAGTCAGATCTGAAGACACATGTCAAGAAACATTAAACCCTTATAGAAAAATTACAAATTTACAACTAGTTTACAAGTTTAAAACCCTTAAGGTCAGATTTAAAATCCATTTTAGCACAATTTTCAGAGAATTAAAGTTTTAGTGAGAGGCACAAGCTTTCGAAACCCTGCAAAATCACGAATATCGTAAGATAGACCCGAAATTTAACAAATAAAGAGCTTATCAGATTTATGTTTATTGGGAGTCGGCTGGTCCAACCGAAAACTTCCCCAGTCGCCCAATCTTAAAAAAAATTTCCCTGCACACTTAGATCTGAATCTTATATCGATAGAGATTTAAGAAAACACCATGAGACCTTTGCAGAAAAATCAGAATGTTATTTTATAAACCCAGAAAACTGCATAAGATACCTATATGCAGATTAATCCATGAAGGCCATCAACCATAAAATGCGAGAAACCAAGTAGCAGAGTTTAGAGACAATTCACCACATAGATCTGAAAAGGAACATCCAGATTTGTAACCCCAAAGTCTTTATGCTTTATTCCTCAAAAAGTTTACAAGAGCTTCTAAGAGCAAGTGCACGATCCTGAGATCGGATGATCCAAGAATGACAAAGACCTCTAAATTTATAGGACCAGATCTCTAACGGCTAGTTTGGATGATCCTCGTCAAAATAATCTCAACCGTCCAAAAGATTTAATTATCTTTTAATCCGGAATGTTGAAATTAAAATTTTGGGGAAAAACGAATTTATCATTTAATTCAATTTTAATTAACTCAAAAATACTATTTTTGAGTTAATTACCCCAAAATTTTGACCTTGACTTAACCACCATGGCCCAAGGGTCCAATATTTCTTAAAATTCTCAATATTCCCTTGGCTTGGGGCTGTCAAAATCATTTTCCAAGGACCAACAAATTTTGCCTTTAAAGATTTAATTCTAATTTAGGACCCTAAATTAATTAAATTTCTGGTTTAGGATTTTATTAATTAATTGACCAGAAAATTTAATTAATTGACTAAGAGGGGATTATAGTTATTTTTCCAACCCTCTTTTACATGAGATAGTACATTTACATACATGAAGGGGGAAAACCCATTCGTATAGACCCTCAAATAAATACTCAGTTCTGCGACTCAACATATGATCTAGTAGACCAAGTAGTTCAAACTACTTTTACAAGGACTCGATAGAACACTAGGACTCACTTAGCATGCTGATGACAAAATCCACCCTAGCTTTGGGGTGAGGCTGGAGGGAAAAACTCTGTCGATCACTTTCGTGAATCAGTGAGACAAAAAACCTCCTAGGATAGAGATCATCAACAACATACTAGGCTTACCTAGGTTGTTACATACATGGACGGTCCTACTTAGATCATTTACATCATAAAATGCAGAATGGGTTTACATCATTATAAAAACTGTCGATCGGCGATGACATCTGGATGACGGAATCTGAATGGTGCAACCACGTCAAACATGACGAATCCCATTTGAAAAAATGGGCGTGTACTGTTATGGGGTCGTTGACAAAGTGTGGTCAACAGGTCCCACTCCTTTATCTGCATATATTACTCCCCTTCCACTCATTATATTATAATTCATCATTTCTCCCACCTGGGTCGACATAGCCCCCATAGGTCCACATACGGTCAGCCTCCCTGTTCCCTTGCTGCCACCTTGGGTCAGGCCTGGAATGATGCCCCAGAGGCTGAAGCAGCTAAAAGAAAAAGAAAAAAGCATAATTGGCCACACTTAACAGGAAATTGTACCACAAAATGCAAAAGATGGTCGGGACAAAAAATAATTAGCACGTGGGAAAAATCCAATGTATGAGCTTTGCCCCTTATCCATGGCCATCAACCTGGTTCCTTAGGCCCTAGATAAGCCTCCTTTGTCATACAGGAACCCATGATTGTCCCAACCCCCTGGAGGGAAATAAACCACCCTACCTTAAAAGGGGTAATAACTGGTATATCTAACACATCATGCTCTTATCCTTAAGCCCCAAGCAGTTAATTAAAGAAAATTCATAAAAGGCCAAAGGCATATAAAGAAGGGTGTAAAAGTCAAGGTCAGGACACCTCATGTACCATGATTGCTCCCTCCTACACATTATATACCCTTATGTGGGCTTCCCCTTGTCTAGCTGCCCCTATGCCTCGATATGTGGCCCAGGATTGCCCCTCTCATTCCCTACTCCATTTCACTTATTTATCACTTACCACCCCCCATTCAAAGGATGCACCTTGGACCTACTATCCCCTTTAAAGGTTGAAACCACTTAATAAGGTGCATTGCTAACCGCCTTTGGAGTATGGAGACACTAGCACATGCCAAAGCTCACTACGGAAGGGCATGTCATTGTGAAGTGTCCACTTTGTTATCCATGATTTGTAAGCTCTTTTACACAATTACTCTAATGGTTAGTTGTACTGGAAGCCTAGGGGACACATTGAATCTTATACAAGATTGTAGGTGGTTTCCATTTGAGTTTGGTATCCCTATACAAGATCCTAACCCACAGAGAGCTACATTGGCACACATAGGGTGTGCATAGAGAGTCATGGGCCTCCACAACAACAAACAACACTCCACAAATCCTCATCAATGTTTAGGGACTACTAGCAATCCACTTCTGGGATGATGTTGATGTACTTGGTACACTGTGCCCAACAGGCCCCACAGGGGCCCCACACTCTTACGAGGTGTCCCAGGACTTGTATGATGCCATGGCAGCGTTCATTCCATCACTCAAGCCCTTGCAGAGGATCTAAAAAAATCTCTGATTCATTTGGAAACCCATGGGGTCGTTTGTGTGCCCCCACACCCACTGGGGGCACCACAGGACTACTACTTGGAGAACAAGGGGCCACTCCCTTGTCCATCATATTCCAAGGAATTTATTCCTCATTATGGCACTACATGACATTATTAGGCCTTTGGAGGGCCCCACGACATGTACTTATTATTATATGGCCCCTTGTTAGGCTTATTTTTTCCATTTATGAGTTGGTTTGGTGGGCTTGTCACCAATAGGGGTTTTATTTGCACATTATATTATCGTTAGGGACTAATGAAGGCCCATATGCTAATTTGAACTCCTTAGAGGGGTATATATTGATGTTAGCTACATTCATTTGTATGGTCACCTCACTTGGGATCTCTCTACTCTTAGAGAATTTCACATTTCTTCTTGGAGGATTATTTTGGATAAATGGTGAATTTTTATGTATGTATTTGGACCATTTTTACCTTGGAGCTTCGTTATTTGCAAATGGGATGCCGATTGGATATACTCTCTAACACTGCAAGTAAATTTTAAAGATATATTCTTGTTGTTGCATATTGTTGAACTTCGCTATAATCAGGGCTAGTTGTTGCATCATTGGAATGTGGAATTGAGTGTCTATTTAGCTTGCTTAATGTATGGGCCATTGTTAGACGAATGAAATGTCCTAGATATTGTCTTATCTCGATAAGCTTTCACTATTTGCATCAATTATAAATGCTTGAAGGTCACTTTTCTTCTTTCTCCCTTAACATTCGACGAAGTTGAATTTTCGAGCCTCCTTGATCAAGAAGTTGAGTTCTCAATCATTATCATCCTTGACTCAATATCCCCAAGGGAAATAGGCACTGGTCCCTCAAAAGGGTGGTCATTTTCCTCTCCTTTTTGTAGAAATTTTGACCCAACCGTGGTTATCAGTTTCTCCTTATTACTCCCGTGTAGTTAATGCCCATTCCCATAAACATACATTCAACAAGCTGGAAATAATAAATATTTCTGAAAACACAATTTCTGGAAATTTCAAAGTGCTCGAAAATGCAGAAATAAAACCCAGAAATAATTTCAGCCACACACAAAAAATGACACGCTGATTTTTGGTCAATATGACCCTGGAAAAACCCCCAACAACCCTTAGAGAAAACCAATTTGAAAGCTCCTCTTATTTTTTGAATATTGCTTTCACAGTGAGACAGAAAAACACAGTAAAAATTCCAGCAACCAAAATTACAGACTTATCTCGATTTCCGTGCTTGCACACCACCTCAGAAATTGTGCCACATCAGCAACTTACAAAACAAAAATTATTACAGCATTAATGACAAAAATAAATGTTATACGGCAACCACTGAAAACGTGTTGGAATCAATTGTACGGAAATGTACAGATTTGTACAGCATCCCTTCTCGAAATCTGGGCCCAAAAACTGCCTCGAAATCTATGCTAAAGCTGTTTTCCTTTTTTTCTCGATTTTTGTGCCGAAAATATCAACTGAACTTCTCCTCAATTTTCATGCCCAGATTTTTGCCTCGAACACCGTGCTTAATGTTGCTTCCCTCTTCCTCTATTTTCGTGCCTCCCTTTCTTGGAAACATTGCCTCTCTCTTGTTGTACGGATTTCTGCCTTAGGATTTGTGCCAATAAGGTGTCGTACAAATTTGCTTAAGTATCCTTGCCGTTGCTCTCTTTCTTCTCACTGCTCAGAAATATCTCATTTCTTTCTTCTCCTCCTCTCTCAATCTGCTCACGAAAGAATGCTTGATCTTTTCTCTTCTTTTCCTCCTTTAACCTAACCCTAAGTGACTTTTGGGGAATCCCTATATCCAATGCTGGAGATCTAGGGCTGACATTAAATGTGCATTTAAATCTCACCTTCTATTTTTTAATTCACCACACTTTAATAAAGACCCTCTTAGCCTTTTATTTCCAAAGTCACTTTTCACTTTCTAATTTCACATTGACTTTAATAAAGTCACTTTAAAATTAGACTTAGTAACTTTATCACTTATAAAGTCACTTTTAAATTAGACTTGACATTACCACTTATAAAGTCACTTTAGGAGAAAAAGTTAAATACATTTGGACACTTTTCCCTAGGCCAAAGATCAAAGCCATATGGAACCACTTGTCCTCTGGTACCCAAATTTTAACACTCCCTCTTACCGAGAAAAATGTTCCTCACCACACCCATCCTGTCTCTGAAGTAGACATGTTTGCCTCGTGGTAAGGCTTTGGAGAATATATCTGCTACCTACTCATCAGTGGGAATATACTCAAGCTTCATAGCTCCCTTCCAAACATAGTCTCTGATGAAATGATATCTGATCCCAATATGCTTTGACCTGTCATGAAACACTGAATTCTCCGTGAGTTTAATGCAACTCTAATTATCACAGTAAATCACTGAAGGTCTCAACGGTTGACCAAATAAGCCAAACAACATCTTACGAAGCCATATGACCTCACAACTAGCTAGACTGGCTGCCATGTACTCTACTTCCGATGATCTCAATGCTACTGACTGCTACTTTTAGCTGAACCATGACACAACTGTTGAACCCAACCCAAAACAACACCCTAAAGTGCTCTTCCTATCAGAAGAACAACCTGCCTAATCAGAATCAATGTACCCTACCAATCTCACTCCATCTACCTGTCTATAATCTAGACCATAATCCACTGTCCCTTGCAAGTACCGCAAAATGTGTTTTGCAACAACCCAGTGCACTCTCCTGGGCTCACACATGAACTAGCTCATCGTGTTGACTGCAAAACATATATTTGGTCTAGTGTTGACCAAATACATCAAGGAACCAATCAGTTGTATATACAACGTGGGATCCACCAACTTGGAATCTGAAGCGTGAAGCTTCTTACAGTTAGTGATCATAGGTGTCGACATGGATTTGCAATCCTCCATGTGAAATCTGCTAAGGATGTCCACAATATACTTCCCCTATCCCAGGAAGAAATGCCCCTCCTCCTGCCACACCTCGAAACCCAAAAGGTAATGCATCAAGCCAATGTCCTTCATCTCGAACTCTGAAGCAAGATCTCCCTTGAAACCCTCTAAGAGTCTCTTTGCACCCGTAATGACCAAGTCATCCACATACAGCACCAGAATGTGAGGCTCCTCACCTATCACAATGAAGTATAGGCTCGGATCTGCATCACTCTTTGTGAAACCCATCTCCTGCAAGTACGTATCAATCTTGGAGTACCAAGCTTTAGGAGCTTGCTTCAGGCCATAAAGTGCCTTCTTAAGTCTGCATACATGGGACTCCTTCCCATGCACCTCAAAGACCCGCGACTGCTGAATGTACACCTCCTCATCTATGAAGCCATTGAGAAATGCGGTCTTCACATCCATCTGGTGGATCTTCCAACCCATCTTTGCTGCTAACGATATAATGGAGCGAATGGAAGCATATCGAGCCACGAGAGCGAAGGTCTCCTCATAGTCTACTCCCTCTACCTAGGAGAACCCTCTAGCCACAAACCTTGGCTTGAACTTCTCGATGCTGCCATCTGCAGCATGCTTTATCTTGTAAAGCCATCTAGAAGTAACCACGGATTTTCCCTTAGGCCTCGACACCACCTCACAAACATCATTCTTCATGATAGAAGAATACTCCACCTACATGGCCTCTCTCCAGAACTGTTGACTAGCTGCCTCCTCATAGCTAGAAGGCTCGAAGTCAACGACGCTGGCAACCATTGCCATATAGCTACAGAACCGCTCAGGTGGTCTGCTCTCTCTGACCAGTCTCTTCAGCCCAGCAACAGATCTGGCCTGTCTCCTGAAGCCACTTGGGCTTCCTCTTCCCTGAGCACACTTCTCCCACCAGAGAGTGAAACTCCTCATCCTCATCAGAAGCCTGAACTCCTGAATGTTTGTCTGTTGTCCTCTTGCCTGAACCTGTACCTGTAGATGCTGAAGTACCGTGTGAACTGTCCATCAGAGCACTGCCTAGTGAACTGCTCTATGGACTGCTCTGCACGCTGCCCGAACCACCACCACTCTGACTCTGTGAGCCACTGCTCACTGACGGACCTGACACCGTAATCGATGTACCTCCTGATCCCTACCCACTGGATCCCTGTGATTGACTCCGCTGTTCCCGAGGGTCTGGTGAATTCAGATACTCTAACTCCCGTGACCTCCTCCTCCTCGAACTTCACATCCCGCCTGACAACAACTCTACTCTGTGCAAGAATATAAATCCGAAACACTTTTGAGGTCTCACTGTAGCCCACAAAGATACCCTTCTCTATAGTGGGCTCTAGCTTGGTCCTCTTATCCTTGGGTACATAGGAGTATGCAATACACCCAACGATACGGAAGTGACCAACATCAGGCTTCTTCCTAGAAAAAGCCTCCTCCAGAGTCACATGCCCCAAGGCACGATGTGGACTCCTGTTTTGCAAATACACAGCAGTGTTGCAGGCCTCTGCCCACAAAAACAACAGTAAACCCTGATCCTGTAGCATGGCTTTCACAGCCCCAACGATGGATCTGTCCATCCTCTCCGCAACCCTGTTCTGTTGGGGGTTATAAGGAACTGTGAACTCCCTCTTGATGCTTGCCTCCGCACAATAATCAACAAACTCATCAAGGCTGTACTCCCCTCCATTGTCCGACCTGAGAGACTTGATCTTCTGACTTATCTCAGTCTCCACAAGAGCTCTAAATGCCTGAAACCGCTTGAAGACCTCACTCTTGGTCTTCAAGAAATAAATCCAGGTCTTCCTGGAGTGATCATCAATGAATAAAACATAGTACTCATATCCACTCAAGGAAACATGAGACATCCGACTACTCACATTGGTATGAATCAAATCAAGAATCCCAGTCGATCTGCTATCACTACTGGGAAAAAGGTATTTGGCAAACTTCCCCATAGCACATCCTCTGCATTTATCAATGTGATTAGAACTAAAATCTGGCACACCTGTGGTGATCTCCCGCAATGTCTTCAAGGCCCCATGATACATGTGCCCCATCCTGCGGTGCCAAACCTCGCACAGCTCTGAACTGCTAGCTCTGCTGCTGGTACTACTGCTCAATAACAAAAGGGGCTGAAACGCAAACTTGTACACCTTGGCATGCCGTACACCAATCACTCTAGCTAAATCAGCTGGAGTGCCCCTGGGATATATAAGCACCTGTCCTCTCCTGAACAATACCTCATACCCTTCGTCCTCCAATGTTGAGATGTATATAAGGTTCTTCCTCACCCCTGGCACATATAGAACATCCGACACTTTCAAGGGAGGTTTGGGTTCCCTATCAAATGTCAATGTCCCCACACCGACTTCTCTAACAATGATGTCCCCACACCGACTTCTCATAACTCATCTCTCACATTAGTGATCTTTGTGAGGTATGCAGTAACACTATTAGTCTTTGCCATCTTAATGGCCTTCAGCTTCTCCCGAAGGACCATTTTTCTCTTTTCATTGGTACTCCGGTAAAGATTGGTCAAGGCTGTCCACATCTCATGTGCAAGTCACTTTCCTCTCACATGAGGAATGACATGGTCTTTAATACCATCCAGAATCAGTCTCTTTCCCTTGGCATTCTTCTTATTAAACTCAACCAACTGAACAAGGTCAGCAGGCACTGCTACTGGGTGTTGTGCGGTGTGAACCATGATGCCCCAGACTTCTGCCTCCTCAAAGATGCTCTAGATTCTCTCCCTCCATGAACTGTAGTTGCTATGCCCATCCAACCTATCCTCCACCCTCAAGCCCAAAGACATGTTTGTTGTCCTAACAAATTGAAAATTTCAATGCTGTGGTAAAGGTTCAGTTTTCAGTGTGAAATATAAGCTTGCTGTAATTTTTCACTTGATGTCCCAAACTGTGCTTTTCAGCCACCCAAGCTCCGATACCATGTAGAAATTTTGACCCAACCCCAGTTATCAGTTTCTCCTTATTACTCCCATGTAGTTAAATGCCCATTCCCATAAACATACATTCAACAAGCTAGAAATAATAAATATTTCTAAAAACACAAATTTTGGAAATTTCAAAGTGCTGGAAAATGCAGAAATAAAACTCAGAAATAATTTCAGCCACACACACAGAAAATGACACGCTGATTTTTGGTCAATATGACCCTGGAAAAACCCTCTACAACTCTTGGGGAAAACCAATTCGAAAGCTCCTCTTTATTTCTAAATATTGCTTTTACAGTGAGACAGAAAAACACAGTAAAAATTCCAGCAACCAAAATTACAGACTTATCTCGATTTCTATGCTTGCACACTGCCTCGAAAATTGTGCCAAATCAGCAACTTACAAAACATAAAATATTACAGCATTAATGACAACCATAAATGTTGTACGGCCACCTCAAAAAACGTGCCGAAATCAGTTGTACGGAACTGTACAACATTCCTCAAAATTCATGCCCAGAAACTGCCTCGAAATGTGTGTTGAAGCTGATGTCCTTTTTTTCTCGATTTTTGTGCCAAAAATATCATTTGCACTTCTCGATTTTCGTGCCCATATTTCTGCCTTGAACTCCATGCTTAATGTTGCTACTCTCTTCCTCGATTTTCGTGCCTCCCTTTCTTGGAAACAGTGCCTCTCTTGCTGTACGGATTTCTACCTTGGGATTTGTGCCAATAAGGTGTTGTTCAGATTTGCTTTAGTATCCTTCCTGTTGCCCTCTTTCTTCTCATTGCTCAAAAATATCTCCTTGCTTTCTTCTCCTCCTCTCTCAATCTGCTCATGAAAGAAAGCTTGATATTTTCTCTTATTTTCCTCCTTTAACCTAACCCTAAGTGACTTTTGGGGAATCCCTAAATCCAATGGCTAAGATAGCTTTAGATCTAGGGCTGAGATTAAATGTGCATTTAATCTCACTTTCTATTTTTTAATTCACCCCACTTTAATAAAGACCCTCTTAGCATTTCATTTGCAAAGTCACTTTTCACTTTCTAATTTCACATTGACTTTAATAAAGTGACTTTAAAATTAGACTTGGTAACTTTATCACTTATAAAGTCTCTTTTAAATTAGATTTGACTTTACCACTTATAAAGTCACTTTAGGAGAAAAAGTTAAATACATTTGGACACTTTTCCCTAGGCCAGAGATCAAAGCATTAGGGAACCACCTGTCCTCTGGTACCCAAATTGTAACACTTTTTCACCTCTTTCCTCTTTTCCCCAAGTCTAGCCTTTATAGGTCACCTAGGGCACCAACTTCTCGAGAATCTACCCACAGAAAAAATTCAATCTCTTGGAGGCTACTGTGTTGGTGGGTCCCCTCCCTCCACTCCTAATCTAAAGCAATTCCTACAGTGGAATCTCCGGGAATCTCAAGCCCTAGATCTACGACCAAATTTTTCCTAGGCATCCCCAAGGCTAGACCCTAGCAGGATCAAATTAACCTTTTGAAGCAAATTGTCTTGTCTGATCCTTTCCCCTGACCTAGTCCAGGGTAGGAACATCATTGGTTGCTATATTCCATCCCCGAACTTGGGTTGGGTCCACTTGGTCTCGTGTGGTCCCGTTTCCTACCAAAGACTAACCATCAAGGGCTATTTGGGAAACCAAGTTCATATAGGATTTTAGGGATCGAGAAGTACCTCTTCAAGTTGTAACCTTGTCCCTTATCCTCACCCCCTCTCCCTTGGGAGGCAAGCCCCTTGCTTAAAGAGCAAGCAAATACCATTCTTCACCTCCTCCTTGGGAAAGGGTTACTGGGATCACTTCATACATATCCATTGACATATCCTTTATAAGTGGCTTCCCAAAAACATCAGGACTCCTCCCATCGATGAAAGTTCGTAAAGAGCAACGAGTCTTAGTCATGGTGATAATGGGGTAAACCTCCACCGTTGCCCTTAGTCTACCAGTTGCCCTACTAGGATCCCTCTTTAGGCCCCCTGCTGGTTTGAGTGGTAACAAACCCGATATTATGCAAGCAGTAGCAATGGTGGCAAGATTTCAATCAGCTCCTAAGGAATCCCATTTGATGGTTGTGAAAAGATTTCTCAGATATTTGAAAGGTACTCCTAATTTTGGCCTATGGTATCCCAAAAGCACAACTCTTACTATGACGGCGTACACCGATGTTGATTGGGCTAGAAGCATAGACGATCGAAAAAGTACTAGGGCAAATGCATTCTTCATGGTAGACTGTCTTGTATCTTGGCTCCGCAAAAAACAATCATCTATATCTCTCTCCACAACTGAAGTCGAATACATAGTTGTTGCAAATTGTTGTACACAAATATTGTGGATGAAGGAAGCATTGAAAAATGTCAACATAGTAACTAATCAACCAATCATTATCTATTGTGACAACACCAGCACCATTAGTGTTTCAAAGAATCTCGTAATGCATTCGAAGACAAAATATTCCAATCAAATACCATTTTCTCCAAGAACAAGTTGCAGAAAAGAATATCAGATTGGAATACATCAATATAAAGGAACAAATTGCACATATTTTCACAAAAGCCTTGCCACTAGAAGCATTTGAATATCTTCGCCAAAATATGGGGGCCATTTCTCTTGCATCACATTACAACAACACATTGACTAGGGTACGTGCACCATGACAAGAAGTAGCTTGATAGGGGGAGTACTTGGACACCCCATCTGTCATTGATGTCAAAGAAGCCGCAAATATTGGAAGAAAAAAGAATATTTCCATCGATGACAAAGGGGGAGATTGTTGGTCAAAATTGTCATTCATGTCAATATGAGCACTAATGAAGATAATGATGACATGGATGATTGTTGAAGGTCACTTTGAGCCCTAATGAAGATGCCCTAACCCTTACGCCTAGATTCATGACACCTTTCTCTAATTCTTATATCCTAGTCCCAATGACTTAATTCATGAAGAATCCTAAACAGCAAGGTTTGTACTACAATTCTAGAACAGTCATAAAGAAAAATATTTTTATTAACATTTGAGACATCATCTTAAAATAACTCTTTCACCAACTTGTAGAGGACATTTTCCCCTTTCGAATAGGCCCTTACTCATCCTTTAACTCCCCTTATTCTAAGAGAAAATGATTTTTTAAGATTATACAGTGTTACACAGGGACTCGACCCTCTCGGTGCTGGACTCAACTCTCTCGGTGCTGTTGACTCAACTCAAATTAATTCTGTTGTTAGGTTTTTTTTAGGTTTTCTAACCCCTCCCCATCCTATTTAACTAAACCAACCCCTCTCAATACCTCACATCGAGCTGGACTCAACTCTCTCGGTGCTGTTGACCCCTCGTCCTCTACCAGGAAGGTAGGCATGGTAGGTCGCGTGGGTGCTGGATTATCCCTCTGTGCACCTCCCCGTACTCCTGTCCCTGTGTCCTCTGGCACGAATGTGGGCATAGTGGATCGCGCGGGTGCCTGAGTCGTCACAATGGGGATAGCATCGTGCACTGGTACGTGGCGAGACATACCAGATCCCTCACCGATCTGAAGAACTCTAGGGAGTTCTTTCTGACTGATCTCCATGGCCACGAGTCTCTGTGACATCTCCTGCATGTGATGGAGGATCTCCCTAAACCTCACATCATCACCTGCCATTGGATTACGCTGCTCTGGGCCCTTCTCAGGCTGCTCTGCCTCTGAATCTGTCTCAGGTGGCTCCTGATCAGAATCACTTCCCCCGAAAGGGAACTTCCACCCACTCTCAGCTTCTCTGCGTTCCTTCTGATAGATGTAGGGGTTATCCCCGGGCGTCATAGACTGCTAGCACCACAGGCTGAGCCAGATCTATGCTCTGATACCACTGTAATATCCCCAAAGGGAAATAACCAGTAATACACAGAAATATGCCAAACAGATATATAAAACAAAATGTCGGAACCAGAACATGGAACAAGTACACATAGAATGCCAGAACACTAAGCCATTTTATTAATCTGAGAATACATATATAGGGGTACAAGATAATCAGAATGAGTGCACCTATCCTTGCCCTAGGCAAGTGGAGACCCTCTCAGAACAAATAATGGCTGCAATAGGGACAGCGTCCTATCTGGCTGAAGAAACTGCTATGGAAAACTGCTGCTGCAATGCACCGGAACTATGAACTGAAGACTGGAAAGATGGCTGATCTCAATCCTCCAGACAAACCCCAGAAAATGTGAAGCTGATGCTCCACCACCAATCAAACCCTCACCAGTGAAAACGTTGTCTCTGCCAGTGACAGCGCAGAAGCCAAATGAAACGCTGGCAAGAAGGGGTGAATCCAACCACAAATCCTTTAGATGAGATAACCAAACTCCTCAGGGCTGGAAACATTGAAAAACGCTGCCAAAACCCCACACAATAACCCTGCTCGTCAGATCTGCGTCCTCCCTAGCTGGATCTGCGTCCTCCCTATCCAGATCTGCGTCCTCTCTCTCTACATCTGCGTCCTCCCTAGCTGGATCTGCTGGATCTGCGTCCTCCCTATCCAGATCTGAGTCCTTTCTACATGGATCTGCTGGATCTGCGTCCTCCCTATCCAAATCTGCGTCCTCTCTGCCTGGATCTGCTGGATCTGCGTCCTCCCTATCCAGATCTGTGTCCTATCTCTCTGGATCTGCGTCCTCTGCCCTAGCCTGCGCAGTCTCAAGAAAGGGGGTATCTCCTCTACCCAATCTCCACCAGAAACTACTGCAAATCACCACTGAAACTGAAGGAAAGAAACCTTGCTCGAGCGGGCACTCGAAGTCCCCCGGAGCCAAGGGTGAGATCTCCGACCGGAGACACTCAGTTTGCACTAAACAGTGCTGCAGACCGACTAAACAACCGGCGTGCTGAAGTAGACAGAAGTCTAGCTCTCAATATCAATATCAAATCAACAATGCCAAAATGAGGTGAGAACCCCACCTTTTATAGTGCTAAACTCCCTCCAAAAACCCCACCTTTTAGATGCGTCCTTCACTCTCCCTGGCCTGCGCAGTTAACCTTGGGTCAGCGTGAGGCCTCCCCTCATACTCATGTGGACCCCCAAGGCCCCCTCTTTAAGTTATAACGTCAATCAACTAGGAAAAGAAAAACACTTTATTTTATAAAGTGAGGTGACCCCTCTTATTTCTCACTTTATTTATTATTTCTAGCTAAAGCGGCAAAATTAAACAAAAATGAAATATTCCAATTAGCAATGCTAATTTGGAATATTACAGCAGGTTCCTCCACCTGATCAAGATTTCCTTGATCAACCTGTTCCTCAAGTGCCTCTCCCTCAAATCCAAAATGGCCTCTCACTGTAGCACCAAGTGTCCCTCATCATCCATAGGGGGTAGCTCAATCGTTTTTGTCACCTACTACCCAGTGCCTTTTTCAGGCAAGACACATGAAAAATGTTGTGCACTTGGCTGCCCGGGGGTAGCTCCAGCTCGTATGCTACCTCCCCAACCTTCCGAGTGACAGGGTATGGCCCATAAAAGCGAGGTTTGAGCCTCGCTACCCCTTTTTGCTTGAGCGTGGACTGCCTATACAGCTGAAGTCTCAGGAAAACCAGGTCCCCGACTTCGAACAGTCTCTCAACTCGACCCCAGTCTACATACATTTTTTGTTGTTTTTGGGCCAACCTCATGTTATCCTTGAGAGCCCTCAAAATGTCCTGACTCTCCTGTATCCATAGTTTTAAAACCAGCCCGATTCGAATCGAACCAGGCCTGGTTGACCGAGCCGAAAGGCCTACCGGTCCGACCAAGTAGATGAAACGGCCAGTCGACCGGTTTGTTACCGAGCCGGCCGGTTTTTTGACCAACTCGACCGGCTCGATAACAAACCGACCGACCAAGCCTGGTCCGAGTTAACTCGCCTAGTCAATCTATCCGGCCGGTGGGCCCAAAAAATTGAAAAAAAGGGACTTAAAACACAAATTAATTCTGCTGTTAGGTTTTTTTAGGTTTTCTAACCCCTCCCCATCCTATTTAACTAAACCAACCCCTCTCAATACCTCACATCTTTCTCATTCAATTTGCTTGAGCATTTGTGAGGGTTTTCTGAAGAGTTGTGGAGTTGGTTTTTGGAACAACTTCATGGTAATGTTAAATTCTTAAAGTAAAAGGATGAAAATGAATCTTCATTTTCATCCTTTTACTTAAATTTTTAACATTACCATGAAATGACTCAGGATGTTTGAGAGTGGTTCCAACCTCATTGGATTTCATATGGAGAAAGTAGAATTTTAGATCTCATTCAAAATCCAGCAGACTTATCAGTTTTTCAGGATTTCAGGATTGAGTTATTGCAATGTTTCCATCGAATTTTGTCATGTATTAGGGTATGGAACTCGTATTTAATCAAGAGCACCAATCCCTCTATGTACCTTGATGACATGATGTTAATGACATTGGTTATGTTTTTTGTTTTGATCTCTATATCATCATCCTGTATTGGACAGTGCACTAGGTGCAATTTTGATATAATGGATATATTCATGAGCGTACTTTGATCATATGTTGTCTTTTGTGACTTATCTATATTGTAATGCTTTGTGTTTGGAAACATGAATAAAAATCTTTAAATTTATGTTTTTGTACAAAAAAATTAATATTTAATGTATTTTTTACAAAAACCGAGTCATTGAAACCGAGTCGACCGAGTCATTACCAATTCAGAGTCCGAGTCTGAGTCGACCCTCGGCCTGGTAGCTGACCGATTCCGTTTTTTAAAACTATGTCTGTATCCAGTACTTGGCCCTTGGGGCCTTACTGTCTCCAAACATAACATCAGCGAAAGATAATGCATCATAACCATATAGTGCTCGAAAAGGAGACATACCTATGGACATGTGGTATGTGGTGTTTTAGCAGTATTCCCCCAAGTGCAGCCACTATATCCATGCCCGTTGTTGCCCGGTCACATAGTTATGCAAGTAGCCCTCAAGCCACTTGTTAATTATCTTAGTTTTCCCGTCTATCTGCGAGTGATAGCTCATGCTAGGGGTGAGCTCTATGCCCACTAGCAAAAACAGCTCCTGCCAGAATCCTCCCATGAATCGATTGTCCCGGTCACTGACAATGGTCTTCATAGTTTTAAAAAACGGAATCGGTCAGCTACCAGGCCGAGGGTCGACTCAGACTCTGACTCCGAATCGGTAATGACTCAGTTGACTCGGTTTCAATGACTCGGTTTTTGTAAAAAATACATTAAATATTAATTTTTTTGTACAAAAACATAAATTTAAAGATTTTTATTCATGTTTCCAAACACAAAGCATTACAATATAGATAAGTCACAAAAGACAAGATATGATCAAAGTAGGCTCATGAATATATCCATTATATCAAAATTGCACCTAGTGCACTGTCCAATACAAGATGATGATATAGAGATCAAAACAAAAAACATAACCAATGTCACTAACATCATGTCATCAAGGTACATAGAGGGATTGGTGCTCTTGATTAAATACGAGTTCCATACCCTAATACATGACAAAATTCGATGGAAACATTGCAATAACCCAATCCAGAAATCCTGAAAAACTGATAAGTCTGTTGGATTTTGAATGAGATCTAAATTCTACTTTCTCCATATGAAATCCAATGAGGTTGGAACCACTCTCAAACATCTTGAGTCATTTCATGGTAATGTTAAAAATTTAAGTAAAAGGATGAAAATGAAGATTCCTTTTACTTTAAGAATTTAACATTACCATGAAGCTGCTCCAAAAACCAACTCCACAACTCTTCAGAAAACCCTCACAAATGCTCAAGCAAATTGAACGAGAAAGATGTGAGGTATTGAGAGGGGTTGGTTTAGTTAAATAGGATGGGGAGGGGTTAGAAAACCTAAAAAAAACCTAACAGCAGAATTAATTTGAGTTTTAAATCCCTTTTTTTCAATTTTTTAGGCCCACCGGCCGGTTGGATTAACTAGGCCGAGTTAACTCGGACCAGGCCTGGTCGGCCAGTTTGTTACCGAGTCGACCGAGTTGGTCAAAAAACTGGCCGGCTCGGTAACAAACCGGTCGACTGGCCGTTTCATCTACCTAGTCGGACCGGTAGGCCTTTCGGCTCGGTCAACCAGGCCTGGTCCGATTCAAATTGGGCTGGTTTTAAAACTATGGTCTTCAGGAGACCATGTAGCAAGAAAACCTCCCTGAAGAACAATTTGGCCACCTATGAGGCCGTGTACTGGGCTGAGATGGCAAAGAAGTGTGCAAACTTCGTCGAACGGTCCACCACTAAGTAAATGCAGTCCTTTCCCTGTACTGTGGGTAGCCTGGTAATAAAATCCATCGATATGCTCTCCCACTTCCCCTCAGGGATAGAAAGAGGCTACAATAAGCCTGCAGGGTGTGACTACTCACCCTTATTCCGCTGGCACGTCTCACACTCTCTGATATGCCGCAGAACATCATCCTTGAGGCCCTTCCACGCAAATCGCTCCCTGATGGCCCTATATGTCTTTGTGAACCTCTGATGCCCTGCTAGAGGCGAGTCATAGGTAGCCTGCAAACTATTCTCCCGCAACAGGGAGTTGGCCACCAAGTAAATCTAGTCCATGTTGTAGATCAACTCATTCATCACCCAGTACTGGTCATCTGTCACCACCCCATCAAGGACCTCACATGCAAACTGGTCCTTGGAGTACTCAACTAGTAGTTGGGCCCTCCAATCCGAACCAATGTTCATCAAAGAGAGGGAAGCAGACCTCCTCGACAACGCATCTGCCACCACGTTGTGCTTCCCCTTGACATACTCGATGTCAAAATCATACTCTTGGAGCTTGCTCACCCACTTCTATTGCCTCTCCTATAACTGTTTCTGCTCCAAGAAGAAACTGAGGTTGTTATTATCTCTCCTGACTCGAAACCTATTCCCACCAAGCACTGCCTGAACTCGGTTAACGCATGCATGATGACTAACATATCCTTATCATATATGGGGTAAAATGCCTTGTGGGGCAATAGCTTTCGGCTCTTGAAAGCTATGGGGTGCCCTCCCTGCATCAACACGGCCCCTACCCCTTCTCCCGATGCATCGCGCTCCAAAACGAAGGGCTAAGTGAAATCAAGAAGTGCTAACACTCAACAACTACTCATAACTTGCTTGAGGCGCCCAAAGGCCTCCTGCATTGTAGTTGTCCATGCAAATGCTCCCTTCTTTGTCAGATCTATAAGGGGTGTTGCTAGTTGTGAGAAGCCCTTCACGAACTTCCTGTAGAAAGCACAAATGCCCACAAACCCTCTCAACTTTGTCACATTCCAGGGCTTTGGCCAATCCCGGATGGCCCTAATCTTCTCCTCATGCACCTGTACGCCATCCACCCCAATGATGTGCCCTAAATAGAGCATCTCAGTCAGCCCAAACTCGCACTTGGACAACTTGGCATAGAACTACTGCTCCTCCAGAATACGCAGCACTATAATCTTCTCCTCATGCACCTATACGCCATCCACCCCAACGATGTGCCCTAAATAGAGCATCTCAGTCAGCCCAAACTCACACTTGGACAACTTGGCATAGAACTACTGCTCCTCCAAAATACGCAGCACTGCCTCCACGTGTTGTAAGTGCTCCTCCCAAGTCCGGTTATAGATCAATATGTCGTCAAAGAACACCAGCACGAACTTCCTCAGCTGCCCACGGAATACGTGGTTCATGCATGACTGAAAAGTTGTTGGTGCGTTAGTTAGCAGAAAGGGCATAACCAAGAACTCGAAGTGCCCATAGTGGCACCAGAAAGTTGTCTTGGGGACATCCTTGTCCCTCACCCAAATCTGATGTTACCCCGACCGTAGATCAATCTTTGAGAACTTGGTTCCCCTTAACTCATCCATCATCTCATCTATGCGTGGAATGGGGTAGCAGTTCTTCATGGTCTTCTTGTTGAGGGCCCTATAATAAATGCACATGCGTAGGGACCCATCCTTCTTATTCACCAGGACTACTGATGAAGCAAAGGGGCTAGAGCTAAGCCTAATGTGTCCAAGTGCCAATAGCTCATGGATGCTCTCTCTATCTCATCCCGGTATGCCTTGGGATGCCAATAGGGAGTGGTGATCACAGCCTATACTCCCAGCTCCAACTCAATAGTGTGCTCAAATCCTCGGTCAAGTGGTTGACCAGGTAGTATATCTCCAAAAACTACTAGGTACCTGTCAAGGATAGTCTGTATCCCTGGATGTGGTGGCTTGGCCTCGCCTCCAGCCTCTGAAATCCTCAACTCTACAGCCCACTCAACATCTCCATGCCTCAAGTCAGCCTCCATCCTGTGGGTCGAGACTGTTTGTGGTGGGTAGGAGTACATACCCCATAACAACATTGGTTTGCCATCCAACCCTACAAACTCCATCTCCAACTTCCTCCAGTCAGTGGTGACTCTACCAACTGAATAGAGCCACTGGACCACCAATACTATGTTGGTGTTTGGTACGTCCACCACAAAGAAATGGTCTGTCATGGAGTAGTTCCCCATGGTCATAGTCAAGGCGGGAACATAGCGGGTGCACTGCATGGTCCGGTCCCCTGGTATGAGAACTGAAAACCCCTCGAACTCCTCTGTCGTGACACCCCTCCTCTAAACCATCTGGGAATCAATGAAGTTGTGGGTGACCCCACTATCCACTAGTACTGAAACACATTGTCCCTGAACTGTCCCTCGGATCCTCAGGGTCAGAAACTTGGGTACTCCACGCAGTGATGTGGGGACCCCTCCAGGAGGTGCAAAAGAAGCTCCCCCTACTGGTGGTGGTGGTGGTGTTGGCCCTCTCTCCTGAGGTGTTGCGTTGTAATCTCCCCCCATCTCGAATTATGTCTCCTCCTCTTCATCGCTCTCAGAGAAGACCTCTATGTAGTGGGCCTTGCCTGGTGCCCATGGCTCCTGACAAGTGAAACATAGATTCCTTCTCTGGAGGTCTCACCGTGTATCCTCATCCATCTGCCCACGTCCCTGATTGGCTCTCAATGGTGGGACCCTCGTATCTCTCCCCCTCTGTTGGAAACCTAGTTTGGTTGGCAGAGGTTCCCTAACTCTAGGTAGGGCATCCTGCAGGTCCCTAGATCTCCCCACTACATCCTGCAACCTAATGAGCCTGTTGGACCTCACTAGCCTTTGTAATGGCTCTATCAGTCCCTCTATGAACATGTAAATCCTCCTGGACTCCGACAGGTCTGGCACCATCATAGACAATCTCAAAAACTCTTAGATGTATACCTCCACACTCTCAGTCTGCTTGAGCCTAGTCAGCTCCCCAAAATACTCCTTGGGGTTTTTCCTCTCGAACCGCTCTAACACCCTCCTGGTGAACTCAACATAAGTTATGACCCCTGTGTGCCCTAGTGTGGTTAGCCCATGGAACCACCAATCATGAGCTTCCCCTTCCAAATGTAGCGTGGAAATCTTGATTGCCTCTCCCTCAGTCATCTGGTTCAGCTGGAAATAAACATCCAGCTTTTTGACCCATCTCTTGGTCAATCTCTTGGAAGAGCCATCGAAAGTAGGGAGAAACAACCTCCCCATTGTGCGCTTCAAATCCGTTCCCTGCATGTAGCCTCCACCACTCTGTCCCCTGGGATTATTGTTGCCCTTCATCTGGCAGAAATATTTGAAATTAATGGCCTTCCCAAACCCTGGGCCATAGGGCTGGTACTCCAAGAAATAATCCCCATAATGTGCTTTCTCTAACTCCTGTTGTCCTCTCGTTCTAGATGTTGGGAACATGGGAATGGTGGACCGAGGGGGTGTGTATGGAATGGTAGGCATGTTGGGGTTGAGTGATGCATGGTGTTGCGAAGTGCCAAATCCTTCCCCCTGCTGGAAATCCCCTTGGACTCCCTTACCCTTGCTGCCATTGTTATTACGATGACCCATCTCCTCAATGTTCTTCGATAAATCCTACACTGCCTTGAATAGGAGGTGAGTGTTGAGATTTTGGGAAGCATCGGATGTTCTCTAGCTTCGAAACTTTGTAGAGGGGCTATAACACATGAGATCTCCAAGACCCAGAAATCGTTTGGAGAAATTCCACTCGGTGTAAAAATTATTCAAATGATTAAATTTTTTAATGGGGACACTAAGTCTAACTTAGGGAAATTGAAAAATTAAAGTGAATTAATTTACACATGTGGTGAGAATGTTCTAAGTGATGTGAATCAAGCTTTCTCTAATCTTAGCCGTTGATTAGTGATTAGATCACGGTCGTTGATTTCTCAACGAGAAAAGTATTAAACGAAGGCTTGAGGTCAACTAGAGAACACACACAGAGTAGAAGCACTTGAGCTAAGTCAAAATTATGGGGCGCGATTTGCTGAGAATTTTCGAGTGAGCTTGCAGTGCTAGTGAGGGGTAGATCGACAAGGGATGTTCTGATCCAAGGCCGAGAACATATATATCAGAAAGGCATATCCGTACAAGGCAGTGCAGAGGCCAACAGGAGGGACGCAACCCAGCCAGGCTGACACAGAGACAACGCAGAGGGTCACGCAAACCCTTCTAGGTGACGCAAAAGCCGCAGAGGCCTTCAGGGTGACGCAGAGGCTGCGCTGGGCAGGAGAGGCTGACACAGTAGCTGCAAGTGTTGTGTTGGTGTTCCAGTGGGCCAAAAAGGGCTCGTATTCAGTAATTCCTGAAGGGTTTGAATCAACCATATTTTCTATCTCCGAGTGATAAGGTACAACTGCCGTGAAATTCTTTGTCGGGCAAACCACTACTGGTACCCTTGATGTATTCAGGTTCTGCTTAATAATAAAACCCTCAGAGAGTTGTTGCACCGGTTTTCCCACATTGGGTTTTTCCAAGGACATTTGTCCGAAAAATCATGTGTGTCCTTTGTCATATGTGCATTATGTTTCAGTAAATGATATGTATATGTGTAGGCTGCAAATTGTGTTTACTCTGATGTTTCCCTGAATATATCAATTAAATAACTAGTGAATAATACAAGTAGGAAAAGTAAATCAATATTCTGCAGTAGGGTTTCTATGTTCAGAAATTTTCACATGGTATTAGAGCGATTGTAGATCAAGTTGAAGCCATCAGCAAGAGGCTGAAGAATTTTTGCTGCAGGAGGGCAGCTAAAGCTCACAGATCCAAGAAGAGGGACGCAAACCCAGCAGAAGGGTAACACAGTGCCAGTCTGCTCACGCAAAGCTGACGCAGAGGTCACGCAAGCCCTAGTGGGTGACGCAGAGGCTCACGTTGGGCTGACGCAGGCCCTCGAGGGTGACGCAGTCCAAGTTGTAGTGACGTTGTGCCGGTCGCCGGAGTTGGAAGTGCAGCTTCTAATCTTCAAAGTTGTCGGTGGGGCATTGGTTCTGTCCGTGCAGAACAATGCCTAGCAAAGTTGACAAAGTAAGGGGAAACAGTTCCTCGATAGATTTTCTTGCCAAGAAATATGAGATTCGATCAGGAGGGTGATCGTAGAGAGTTGATTCGATAGAATTGGCGGAGGATTTTCGGGAGGGAAATCATTTGTCAGAGGGAGCAGATTCTCAAGAGGGTTTATATCGCAAAGAAACCCAGATCCAGTCTTTTGTTGAGTGCAACAGCAGTAGAATGGAGAAGAGCACCTGCTTCGACTTGTTTGAGTAGAGATGGCCCCGTACGGACTGAGAGATCAGGATAGATTAGACGGTTTGTCTAACTTTTCTATCTAGAAGGCCAAAATCCTGACAGTCCTGGAGGAGTACGGCATTAGAGATCATGCTAAGAATGTCCTGGTTATACCAACCGATGATGATGCCCTGAAGGAGTTCAATGAAAATCGGGCGCAGGCTAAGCGCTTGATCATGGATGGAGTGAAAGATCACGTGGCCCCGCACGTTGCCGAGAAGAAGACAACAAACAAGGTGTGGACAGCATTGATCACGCTATATCAAGGTAGCTTCGTCCAAAGGAAGATGCTTCTGGAGAATCAGATGCGGATGTTCCAGATGCACAAGGTAGAGGAGATTGATCCCTTCCTCTTTAGATTGCAGACTATCTTAGACCAACTGATTGCCATGGGGGCTCATGGTGAGAACTACCCTAAATGCAGTCACTGATGCCAAAAAGGCCTCCCAAATTGGCCAAAAAAAATAATACAAAATGAATAATTAAAATTATTATTTTTGGGCTTCATGTAAGCCCCAACCGTCATATCAGCCCCACACTGAACGGGTGTGACATTTGGTCAAAAGCCACCAATTTGACTAGTGAAGCACGACCCTTATACAACTCTTGAAAACTTGTGGGTCTTCACGACTCAAATGCTGAAACGAGTCTAGAGGCCAAGACCCTCCCATAAGACTCAAACCCTCCAAGACCCGTTCAAACTCTTCAAGACTCATGGAGCCACATAGGATCCTCATAAGACTCGTATCGGACTCGTGGCAAACCAACACAGACTGAAAGTTGATTTTTATAATTTTTTGTGTTTTAACTTTTTTTCGAACTCCTGTAGAGGGAAAGGGAAAATCGAGGGAAGGAAAATTTTTATAAGCACCTCCCTCCCTTTCATTTCTCATTCACTGGTCATTTGACTCATCTCTCATTCATTGAGTGTTGACTGGAGGAGTTGAGTAACTCCACTGCACTGCAAAGGAGCTTTTGCACGAGGCTAAAGCAGGTTTTATCAGACCTAGCTTCATCACAACTAGGAAGGTTTCATGAAGTTTGATTATTTGTTCCAAAAAAAAAAATGTTTTCATTTAAAAAAAAATTGTTTCACAATCCCTTTCAAGTGTGTCAAGGCACAATTGGAGAGCATTAAAATCTCATGGAAGCTTACAGCTTGGACAATTATGTCTGATGAGTGGACAGATCAAAGGGGCAAAACAATAATCAATTTTGTTGTAGCTTTCTCTAAATGAACCGTGTTCCTAAGATCCATTGATGCATCTGCACATGTAAAGGATGCACATTTGATTTTTACATTGTTGGTTGAGGTTGTCGAGGAAGTTGGGGTTTCAAATATTGTCCAAGAAATCACAGACAACAAAGCAAATTATGTGGCAGATGGAAGGTCACTTTGTGCCAAATATCCCACCATTTTTTGGACTTTGTGCGTTGCCCATTGCATAGGCGTGATACTGGAGGACACTAGGAAGTTTGAGTTGGTGCAAGAGAGCAAAAAATTTACCAAGTACATTTATAGCAATGCTTGGGTGTTGAACCTTATGAGGGAATTCACAGACGGTGAGCTTAGTCACCCAGCTATCACACGATTTGCTACAAACTTTCTTTCCCTCCAAACCCTTTTACACGAGTACCAAGCTTTGAGAAAATGTTTTACAACCAACAATGGCTATTTTGGAAAGATAGCACAAAACCAAAACCATTGGTTGTGAAAGCATCTCTCCTATGTGATAGTTTGTGGGAGAATGTCACTAAGATTGTCAACTTCACTAAGCCCCTTGCGAAAGTCTTGAATGGAGAGAAAACCTGAAATGGCACATGGGATATATTTATGAGGGCATGGACAAGGCCAAAGAGGCCATCAAGACTTTCTACAAGGGAGATGAATCTAAATATCTCTCTTTATGGGAAATTATTGATTTCAGGTGGGACGGGCAGCTACATTCACCATTGCATGTCTAAGCTTATTCTATAATGAGGGGTCTAACATTCAAAAAGATCCCGACGTGATGAGAGGTGTCATGATATGCATTGAGATGTTCCCAAAACAAGATATTCAGGACAAAATCAACATGCAACGAGATACATAGAAGGAAGCATCTAGCATGTTTAGATTCCACTCAAGCCAATGTCTCAAGCACAAGAAAATGCCTTGTAAGTGAAATAGTTAGAACTTAGCTTATAATTTTGCTAATTCTCTTTTATATCTTTGACATTGCAAACCAATAATCTTTGTTGTTATTTTTTTACAACTGATTGGTGGATATATTGTGGCTCTGAGGCACCACAATTAGAAGAATTCGCCATCAAAGTTCTGAGTCGTCCCTGTAGCGCTTCTAGTTGTGAGCACAATTGGTTGATATTTGAGTACATCCACAACAAAAGGAGAAGCAGGTTGGAGCATGAGGTTGAAGAAGTTGGTTTTCATCTACTACAACCTTTGAATGCTCACAAAACAATTGCAGCCAAAGGATCTAGATCCAATTTAATTGGATAGTATTGATTTATAGTCTAATTGGGTTGTGGAGGACTCCCCTGATTTGAGTTGGCTTGATTGAGAGACTGAGCATCTCTCTAGTTTGCCATCTCAAATGGAAATTCCCAATACACCTGCCTCACAGTTGCTTCGGCCTTCCCATGTTGGCACTAGCTCCCTGAGGGCTTATTCTAGGCGTAGTCATGCATGAGACTCAAGATTGTTATGAGACTATGACTTGTCATTTATGACATATGTATTTTAATTTTGAACTTGCTGCCATTTTTTATTTTGATTATGGAGTCATCATTCGTTTTCCTATTCACTATCTAAATTCTTTGCTTACAAAAATTGAGTATGTTATGTTGTACTATCATAGCTATGAGATGATGTTATGAATTATTGCATATACTGTAGTTTTATAACTTATAAGGATTGGAAATGTCATTAGTGTCTTTTTTTGTGCTTAAAATTTACCATATTTTAAGTTTTTTCTCTATTTTGCAGAGTCTTATATCAGTCATCCCCAATTCTTATACGAGTCGCCAAGTCAATAGCTGGACAAGTCTTATACAAGTCTGAGTCATGCAACATTGAATTTGACAAATATAAATACACAAAAGACTTCTCCACTTTGACCAATTCGGACGCACACCACTTCTTCTATTCTTCTGCTCACACATGCAAAACCAAGGAGGTCGAATTGGATTGTTTGACCAAGTATAGAAGTCTGGCAGAATCTGATCTGCTTCATCTGACCAAGAATCAGGCTACTGGTTGACCAAGATTTTAACAAAGATTGATGACTGAAAGGAGGCTGTTTTGACCGCAGGAAATTCAGATTTTGACCACAGAAAATTCAGATTTTGACAGCAGGAAATTCAGACTTTGACCTCAGGCCCTTTGACCACAGGTCTGAGCTTGACCTCAGGCCAAATTTAGAACTGTTGACCAACATTGACTTTTCATAATTTTGGAGGTTTGAACAACCTGGACTAGCTGGTATTTGACCAGGATTGACTAATCTTTGACATGGATTTTGGCACAGATTCCTAGAATATTTTGAATTGTAAATATTGATGAAGAACAAATTTCTCCTAAGAAGAAAATTTTGATGGGTTTTCCCCGGGTAAATTTGTTGTCTCTTTGATAATTGGCTGTCTCTTTATGATCGCACTGTTATCATTGCATTATTGTTGAGATTTTCTATGTATAATGTTCAATGATATATGTGGCATAAGGTAAATTGATTGATGAATCATTTGTAAGTAATTAGCGAATTAGAAGATCAGTTTCTATTATAGAAAATTCAACATTCCCATCACATGTTCATGTCTCCTAGGACAGGGGGCATGTCCTCTCACTACATAGTTTTAAAGTAGTATTTTGAAGGACTTAGTTTTCTAAAACGATTAGAATTTCTGGGCATTCATGTTGCTTTGCTCCAAAAGCTATAGATTTGCTCTTATAAACCTTGAGAATCTCTCTGCTTCTGTCCAAAACTTTAAGGAGGCAGTAGAATTAGATTGACCTCAACATTGCATCAATCATATCTGAAATGATGTCATCAATGACTTCAAGGAAAATATTTATTTGATAAATAAAAACTGTGCCTCTTGTTTGCAAATTTGTCTCAGCTGGTTTAAGTGCATATAAGTATTTGAGATATCATCTTGAACAGAACTTCAAATATGTAAAAAAACATTACAGAATTTGTTAACCCTGAAACTGAAATATCTATCTCTTGCCCAATTTCACTCAAGCATGAAATCAATGAATTTATCCATCTTAAATATTGTAAATCATGCAATTTTCCCTGTGCTACAACAGTTAAAATTTTCCAAAGACCATTGAATTCAGAAGATAATTTTAAATTCCTGCTCTGTTCAATAGAAGAGATTGATATATTTGAACGAGTTAATATATAAATTCAACGAAAAGCAGCTAATTTGTTCAGCAAATTTATCAAACAAATAAAAGTGGAAGAAAATTATTGAACAAAACTCAAATGAAGCGTACAAGAAGGTGTATAACAACAATGATAAGATCAAACAAACCAAACAATGTGCATATATGAGAAAGGATGAGAAGACTGCACAGTATGCATAATAATAATACAACAGTGTGTTCAAAATCATGGGAGATGAAATAGGTGATTAACAATCAATACTAATCTCAGAGGCCAGGGGAATTTCCATCATTGACCCTGGTGGAATAACAAGAATCTAAATATGCATGGGGGATGGGCACCACGACAAACAAGATGGCTGAGGCCCTAGCAGCATTTTAAGGCCTTAAGAGTCTCTCTCAAAGCACTACACACGAGATCTTGGTTATAGGAGATTCATCCCTAATCATAAATGCCTTTTATAACTAGGGAGGCATCTCCTCATTCACAATCACCAGAATTATCCACCAAGCCAAAATTATAATAATATAATTAAGATATTCAAAAAGGCTACCTTTAACCATCACTTCCAAATCAATAACTTGGGGGCAAACCAAAAGGAAAACGTGGGAGTTGTCTGAATGAAGAGCAACTACAAGTTCAACAATAGGTTGGTCTTCAATTCCACCTTGAACTTTCAGCCATGACCAAAGCCTTAGGATTCCTATGTTGGTTATGGTTGATAAAACAAAGTTTCAATGAGGATGGGGAGGAGAATGATGAATCAAACCACCCCCATCAGCTCAAAGCACTCTCAAAGTGGGGTTTATTACTCCCGACGTCAAGCTACCACTACACACAATAAGAAAATGGGCCATACAATATGTCAATGCTCCCCTATGATTTTCGCACTGGCATGCAGAACAAGAAAAGCCCAATGGTAGACTTGCACAGTGTTATGAATAAAATATATAGAAAATAATTTAAAAGATAATAATCATAATTAATTAATAATTAATTACTAAAGAGGCATGTCCGATGAGACATGACCTTTCGTGAAGAGGCACCTGCCTAGGTATATAAGCAGACCTCATTTATAACAATCATCAATCATTCTTATTCATACATTTTATATATAATAATATTTGTATCCTCAATGGATATTTTTATATTCCAAGTCTTTTGGAGTATTTGACTTAAGGTACGAACTCTGTTCGTTCCATTTGCTATCAAAGCAATCCGATCCTCTGGGCGCTCACCATTGCATAGAGCCACATTCTCTGGTCCGGGTCCTTCACTGTCAATTCGTCAACATCGTTGTCGTTGAAGCGTTTCGCTACCAGCGTTTGGAGTTTATCCATATAGCCATTTAGGCCTTTCGCCATTTAAAAAATAATTATTTAAAAAAAAAAAAAAGAGTCAATATATACTGGAAAAAAATAAAAAGCCAAATATTAAAAAAAAAAAGAGATTAAGAAAAAATTACATAGAAAAAAAAAATATTAAAGAGAAAAAAATTGGAAAAAAAACAAATTGTAAAAAAAAAGGGTTGGTATAAAAGGGAAAGTAAAAGATTGTAAAATAATATATAAATAAAAGAAAAACATTTTCAAAAAAAATATATTAATAAAAATTAAAATTAAAATTAAAAACCATATTAAATAAAAAGAATAACAAAAAAATTAATAATAAAATTAATTGCTTGTCACTCTACGAACGTAGCCGTCGAGCCCTCCGACATCGATGCCCCATACAGAAACAGTCGGTTGTATTGACGCTTGTTATCTGAACTAGCCAGCACCTCCTCTTCTTCCTTACTCCTCAACCTGTGAAGTCCAATCACTGCAACCCATGAAGTCCAACCACCGTGACTTCCACCGCAACCATACAACCTAGCCGCCAAAAACGTGCCACTGTCGCCCACCATTCCTCTGCGTCATCGTCATCTACCCTTCACAACACCCCAATCACAGCCGCTCTTTCGCCATCGGCTCCTCTGCCAAACTCTTGCTGCTCCTTGCCCGCTCATCATCCATATCGATATCGCAGAAAAGTTTTGAAGGCACGTTGTGAAATGTCATAACCAAGGTCAAACATCACGACTTCTTGTTCATTTTATTAATCTTGGCTTCATTATAATTTAAATGATAAGCAAATTTATTTTAAAGTGTTGTGGAGGTAAATCCCCTTTGCGGACAGAGGCGATCCCTACTAGCCCAGATCGGGTCTAGCAACAATCGTTCACGCTATAGTGCAGGTTCCTAATTGCAAATAAACCAACTAGCGATGAAGGCTTACCTGGAATCCAACGCCGTCGCTTGTAGAGAAAGTAGCACTCCCGTTCCTTAGCTCTGGCAGATCATAATCCTCACGATCTCCGTGATCGGACACCTGCACATGCAAGAAACAAAACAAACGCAAGCGTAAAATCCAGTATATGCAACTATATGTCAGTCAAAGAAGACATAACTCATCATCATAATCAACAACAGGAGTGGAACCATAACCAATAGTCGTTTATCATTAATTAATCAAAAGAAGAATACAACCATAGCTCTGACGCTGAATTCTCCTTCGGAGGGTCGTCAGCAGAATGTGTCTCGATAAAGCTTGTCAGGGATGGGACAAGCCTCTCTCTTCGGATGTCTTGACAATAATCTCCTTGCTTGGATTTGGCCTTAAGGGAATGAATCAAGGCTCTTGCAGCATTAGGCTCTTGGGAACTTGGAGACTAGCTATTCAGCCATTCAGCCATTCAACTATTCAGCCATTCAGCCATTCAGCTATTCAGCTATTCAGCCATTCAGCTATTCAGTCATTCATCCATTCAGCTATTCAGCCCTTCAGCCCTTCAGCTATTCAGCCCCTTCATCAATGGATGAAGGCTATATTTATAGAGGAGAGGAGGAGGTTGGGATCCCTACAATAGTGGAAGGGAGGCCTTATCCCTTGGGAGGTTCCCCATAAGGTGGAAAAAAGAGGCCAAAGGAGGAAGGTCATGGTTATTCAGTTGAAACCACTCTTAATGACTCATCCACGAAGTTGTTGTAATCGAAACTTCACCTCTTTTTTTAAAAAAACTTTCCAAAAGCAGATTGGCGCGGGTGCTTAACTGGGACAGAGCGCCAATTGGCACGGGCTCAGTGTTAATTTTCCTCATTGGCGCGAGTACATAACGGGCTACCAGCGCCAAGGCAAAAACAGGTGTTTTTAGGGGTCTGCTCAGGAAATGATCAACAGAAGAAATGTTGTCCTCATGGAAAGGGATGCAATGATGATATTTGCAAGGCATGACACTGCTTATTGGTCACAGAAACGACCCTCCAATGGGCGAGATGGGAATTGCAGGGACGGTGACAAATTACTGTGTAACAGATGCCCCCTAAAGCATGAGGCCCGAGAGAGAGAGAGGGGTGAAATGCTTTACGAGAACATGTTCAACTGAAAAGTACCACCGTCGGAAGAGCACAACGTAGAAATACAGGCGATATCTGGATACATGATATATGTGGTATGGCGCGGCCATCCACTCTAGAGCATACAATAATCCGGATAATCAAGGTATGGACGCAGCCATCCAGTGAGGATCGATAAATAGACTCAGGTATGGTCGCAGCCATCCAATCAGTGAGTCATGTAACTAATCATAAGAATCCACAAAATCGCAGCCTGGATTATAACAGACAGGAATCCAGGGTCTTGCGCTCCTTCTCGACCCGAACAAAGTACAAGTTCAAGCATGCGAATATGTGAGTTGAAGTCGAACATGCAAGAACGTTGCCTGATTAGCAGCCAATGATGAAAGCTGTTAACAGACGCGAGAGGTACCACCACTAATGACAATGGTCCTCAAGGTACTATAGGTACAATCTACGGTGTGTGAATCAATGAGCTGGCGTCGAACACCCGTAGAATCAGTCGATCGGAGGCCAATGATGAAAACCTCACGTCGAATGCGAAGAACTTGCCATTGAGGCATGCAGGCTCCAAGGTACCAGAAGGGAGTCTCTAGATCAGCTTCCTGGATAATGAGCTGAAGTCGACAGGAAGTGACCTTGATCGAAGGTGGGTCATAGTGTTTCCCACATCATCGACACGAGACAGAGGAACATAATGTCTTTGTGAATCAAGATCAGATGAGAATCAGAGGAAGGTTGGTATTTGCAGAGGTCAACTTCTCTTGAACATATTGCCGGCACGACAGTGGATTTGGCAGTATTTGACATCAAAAGATCAGAGGTCATGATGACAAGGCAAAGAGCAGATGAGAGGTCAAAAGAGATCACCCAAACCCACGGAGGCAAGTGAAAAAATGAGATGAGATGTCCCCAACTCGACACGAATGCAGACAAGTGCCATGTTCAAGAGCGACATACTGCCGACGCGACAATAACGATGGTTCCATTTCCCCCCACCATTTCTGGCGAGTACCTCAATTATTTTTGATAACAAGCTTGAAGGGGATAGCATATGCTTGTAATATAAGTCCGCCCTTCGGGCGAATCCATCCTAGTACATTTAACGAGCCCTAGGAAGGAGCGACTCGAATAACGTCATTGCGACTGAATCCGATATCATCAGGGTTTAACAAGTATGACAAAGGAAGAAATCGGCGTCTTTTCATATTTAGAGAGTTTGAAAAGACGGCGGAAAAGTAAACTCCAAAGGTCCCTTTTCGTAAATAGTCCCTTAGATCCGAAATGGTAGAAAACTTTGTCTGAGAAAACCTCCTAGTCGCGATAGGCTAGGGTATTCCTTTTTTTGTAAATAATCTATCCCATCCCGAAAAAGGGGTAAACGTTACTGGGTAGATGTTGTTTCGTGGCCACTTTAACGAGATCAAAACGACAAGGGCCTCGACAATATTTTCATGTTTAGAGAGTCAGAAAAGAGATGAAAGATGACTCCTCTGAAGGAACGAGTGGTATAAAGGGTAGCCCAGTTCAGATAATGGGTGGGCTTGCTTTCCCGGAGACAAGTAAAGGTCAAGAGGGCGTAATGAGACCACTCATCACAGCGGTTCCTCAGGAACGGGTAAAACAACCAAGTGAATGCATATGATCGGCCAAGAAGATAGTGACGATGGAGTGAGAGAACCAAGGCTCATCTGGCAAAGGCTAATAAAATGGCAATCATGAGAGGTAAAATGCGAATGGTTTCATTTTTACACAAGCTTGAAATTAGGAAACTCTTCTTGAAGTTGGTTTCACTTTTACACAAGCTTGAAATAAAGATAAACTATGCTTGGTAAGCATGACCCCGACATGTTGACTTCCCAAGAGGTACATGCCCCCCAAACTTCAATCCATATGAAAGGCAGATGGAGTGAAGGTTCAAATTATGAGATCTAAGAAATACTCGACTGGGATTTTACGAGATCTGATCAAAGACTCGAATTGAACAAGAACATGTTTCATTATTTTAACGAGGTTGACACATTAAAAGAACTATCCTCAGGACACCTTGTTTCATGGTTTAAGGAGCTTGGCACAAGACAAGGAACTCTGCTCCGACAACCTTGTTTCATTTTTAAGGAGCTTGACACAAGACAAGGAACTCTGCTCCAACAACCTTGTTTCATTTTTTAAGGAGCTTGACACAAGACAAGGAACTCTGCTCCGACAACGTTGTTTCATTTTTTAAGGAGCTTCACACAAGACAAGGAACTCTGCTCCAACCAACCTCATCATAATGAACAAGAAGTCATTTTCTTCCAAGAGTTCCACTCCTAATGGAAGGAAAACATCCTGGAAGTTAGGACCCAATGCCCCCGGCACCTAATGCACAACAGCATTATCACTGAGTACAGGCACGGGGTAGGTAGCCACATAGTTGACCTACGGTGGGGCAGACACAACGGGTGGATAAAAACCAGGAAGGGATGATGGTGGGCCAGTTGCCACATCGGGACCAAAGAACGAAAGCTGATCAATGGTCACGATCCGTCCTTTGTGCGAAAAACAGACCACACGAAAAGGGAGGAGACAAGCGCTCCCCATGGCATAGGGCATAGATGTAATCGCGCCCCAAGAGCGGGTGAAATCCAAGGGAGCTGGAACAACCATCACGTCCATATGGACGGTTTACCTCCCAAAGTAACGGAAACTGGAAGGATCCTAACGGTTGACTAGTTCTTCGTTTACGCCAAACAGTGCAACGTAACGGGCACAAGCGAGCGGTGAACCAAAAGCTTGCCAAGTAGTTGAGGCGAAAATACTAACAGATGCCGCCTTCGTACATAATGGTGTTGGGTACGGCCAGGACCAAGAAACTGTCTTGTGATCTCGAAAGGCACATAAGACGAAGGCGGTATCCAGAAATCGACTCCAATCGAAGGAAGCGACCAAACTACTTGGAGGCTGCTACCATCGAATGAGAAGGTCTTCCCACAGTGTTACGGAAGAAGAAGAAGCATCCTCCACAACCTCCATCTCGAAGGTGGGAGGAGTATCCTCTGGGACCTCCATCACAAGAGGCAGAGGAGCAGCTTCTTGAGGTATAGGGACAGGAGAATCTTTCTCCAAGTCCAAGGAATCTAAAGAAACAAGAAGAACCTGAGGGATGTGAGGTCCACTCTCAACGGAAAAGACCTGGTGCACTACAGATGGGGCCATTTCAACCGATCCCACAACCAATGGTTTGTCAGGGATGGATTCTTGAATTTGAATTTTCGAGGGAGCGGGATCGACCAAGGATGACTCTTGACCAATCGTGGCATCAGTAGGTGGAAGACTCAAAGAAAGCTGTTTGTAACCAGCGGGAAGGCATGGTGTAGAAACAATCAGGTTGTCCAACACTCGTTTGGCTTCATCCATATAAGGACAAAGGTGAATGGCATGGTGCCCTTCACACAACTTACAGGGATTGGTAATCTTACCCTGCTTCTTAGGAGCCTTACCAACACTAGTCGAAGACTTGCCCCCAACTTGACTCCCGGAAGCCAAAGGCAATAGTGGGTGGCCGTTGGACCATACTTTGAGCACCTTGGGAATGCCAGGGAAATCTCGAAGAAGATGGTTTCCTGTGCACAACATGCAAGGGAATTTGACTTTCCGGGGAGGGTTGGAAGTTTATCAATGGAAGACTTCTTAGGTGCAATAGCTGCAGAGCTAGCCTCTCCTTAATCTGACTTCTTCTTCTTTGTCTTCTTCTTCTTCTTCTTAGCCACCTGGTTACTTGAATCCAGAATTTCACCAGGCGAAGTAGAAGAGGAGAACGCAGAAACAGGCGAAGAAGGGGAGACGTCCACCTTGGAATCAACATGATGTTGTTCGGAGTGGGAGAGAGCGGTGAAACAGTAGCCGAGACATTTGGGACCACAGAGGTTGAAAAAAACCAAACAGGCAACCCAACAGTTAACCCAGGAAGGGACAACGTTGCAATATAAGGAGCACCAATATTTCCAAAAGGAGGAAAAGGACCAGGATTCCCATCGGAGGGGATTCCTTGGTTGGTGAACTCTGGAAAAGTTTCCATTAGAAACAATCTTGAGAACAACACCCTAAGGAAACTAACTTTAACCAGGAATATTTCGTGGGTAGTTAATTTTTAAAACATTGAAACAAAACTCTACTGTTTCATCTTTTAAGAGTCGAGAAACTGGAAAAAGGTGACTCTATCACTTTCAGATTGGAAACAAGCGTGAAAGGACAAGCGCTTGATGATATTTTCAAATTTAAAGAGTCAGAAAAGATCGAAATGACTACTCGGGAATGCTAGGCAAAGGGTATACCAAATAACCGCGAACTGCAATATACACCTTGGTTTCGAAATGAAAGAGAAATCAACCAAGGACTTAACATACGTGCAGGCAATCTCCCCGAATGCTGTGTCCCAAGTGGGTGTATCACGAGCATGGGAGCGTGACTCAGCTTCCTATGGATAAAGGATAGAAACCTAGTGGGGTCTCCCTTTATATACTCGATGGTACGGGGAGCACAAGTCCGTACTAGTGCAGTCTAAAGCCAAAAGGCGAACGACAGCTACTAGGTTCTAAGATGCCGGAACACGTCTCTAGCCTAGACCTCTAAATGTTGCGTTAATGTTTCAATGCTACCTTAGTGTAAATTGAATAAATTTTAATGTTGATCTTCAATTATGTCTCAGTTTCAAGGCCCTAGCAAGTGTCATGTCTCAAAATCGCCTAAATGCAGCTATATGAGAAAATAAATCTTTCAATTCGATGAATGCTATCTAGGTAAGGGAAGAGCTTCAAACAATGATGCGACATAAAACAACACTGCAAATGAAATATTTTCCAAACTATATGACTTTGACTATCCAAAAGTAATTCCAAACATTCAATGATGCGAATAATGCAATGTAATCTATGAAAAATCCTCTTTTTCGAAAACTATGCAATTGTAATTTATGCACAATTTCCCTTTTTCTTTTCAAATGATAAGAATGCACTCAATGCATTTTTCGATGAAATGAGAATCTACTTAATGCACGCTTTCTGTAACGACCCATTCCCAAGTATATACAAAATGATATTAGCATGTGAACGATATAGGAATTTGATAGCTACACTTGCCTATACCGCCCACATCGCACTAGTACACCTACCTACTAATATCAAGATTTCATAGATTGGGGACTTAATATTAAGATTTCAGATTTATATTAAGTTCAACTAAGTATAAAATTGTATGAAAAGAGGTAATAAAAGAAATGAAATAATAAAGTTAAATCTTTAAGTTAATAAATCTTTAAGTTAAAAATGAGTATGCAATATTAAAGATTTATATTAAAAATACTTAAATAAAACCCCACCTTTATAAATGTGTATACGTACTCACATTAATGAGGATCACCCACCATAACAACATTTAATGTGAACATAAGGATGGATAAGGCCTCGGGAGGTTAGAGGCGGTGGAGGAAGATTGTTTAGATTATATTCCTATCCAAATATAATGAAAAGTATACCACCATAAATACATAAAATATCACCATTAATAATGATAAGACCTCGGGAAGTAAGAGGCGGTGGAGGGAGATTATTTAAAGGAGGTGATATGAGGAGAAGGGGGGGATGTTTTGGAGGAAAAAGAAACGAATTCTGCTTCAGGGAGAAAGAAATGTCAGCTTGAATGGATTGGGAAGGAGTCTCTTGTTCTTGGAAATCTGGGCACGGGGGCAGAGGAGACATCCTCTGGGTCTGGGATTGTTCCCGGATTTGGCTGGGAGGATTTGATTGTCCCGGTAATCTGTTCTGTTCACGACATCACCAAGTGCTCAACTAATCTTCAGCCGCTTCAGGATTTGTAAATTTGTGCTGATTTTCAGGTATTCTTCTACGTATAGATTAATTATGCAAGCTGAAATTTCAATTTTTACTGTTACAATGTTTTATTAGATCTATTTTACTTAAACTTAAGTTCAGATAGGTACAATCTTAGAACTCTGGGAACAGGGTTATTACATTTGGTATCAGAGCAAGTTTCAAACCCTCTTACGACCTTATAGGCCCATTAAGATTTCATTTATAAGTTGCTGCTTGTGTAAAGCAGTCTCTCGATGTTCCCAAAATTTAAAAACGTTAATGCAAATCAGAGCCTGTTCAAACTCTCGGACTTATTAGTAAGATGGTGTTATGGAAGGTAGACAAATTTTAGGCTTAAATTAGCAACTGTATTATAAGTAAACTGTGTTATAAGCCATTCAGAAAGAGCAATATGCTTCAACATTCATTTTAAGGGACACTGTCATTCTGGTTTATATTCATTGAAACAGTAAAATCTCTACTACAAACAACCCAGAATTTACAATAACACATTTCTGGTAATATTCAGCCTGCTCAGCACCAATTCAATTCACAAAGTTACCTGCACATACAAAATCAAATCTCCTTTTGCTCAAAATCTGCATCAATGTACTGTCAGTCCTGCAAGCATGACTTCCTTTGATCTGCACACTTGCTTCGAGTTTGTATCAAGATCCTGTCCATACTCCTCTGTCATCAACTCTTAGTTATTCATTATTACCAACATATAGATAGTCCTGCAAAACACATTATCTGCTCATGCCCTGCATACAAACATAGCTAACCATTTTTTTTATCTCTTCCACGGTCCTCTGAGATAAGATCAAGACAATTTTTTTTTTTACTATGAAACCCCTGCAGCAGTCCTATAACAATGACTGCTCATCAATGTAAACCCTAATAACAGTACATACTGGCATAACCTTTGCCTACAAATTTATTCTATAGCAATTCCTAGTTATACAAAGATTCAATTAGCCTCTAACTCATTCTCATTTTTACAATGCTATAACCATCACAACTCTGAACTTTTCACTGCCAAAACCTCAACACATTGATCAATATAATAGTGGCAATCACAAGTTCTTTTCATTGTTCAACAAGTTTCACTGTCAATGTATGCTTCAGATATACAGTGAGTGTCGAATTTCTTCAAGGCCACAAATACAGCTACTAAAGGATGAAATCCAAGTTCTGTAAGTGTCTTGAGTACTGTCAAGTTGCTTTTCAGATTAGGGCACCGATCAACCTTAGAATACAATGAAAATCTCCAGCAAAATAGCAAGCAAAATGCTCTAATCAAGACTAATGTACCAGCAAGTTCAGCTTGAAATAGTTTTACGAAATTAAGCTTAAGAAACAGAGTCACGATATAATCTTAGCTGAAAAGCACTTTAAACTTGCAAATCAAGTTCAACCATTATTCCGCTTGGTATTTGCTTTAAAGCTCCGTCTGATCAAACTTTCCCCATCTGGCTGTGTTGTGTGGCGTATGACCGCTGAGAGTGGCCAACGTCAATCCTCTGCTTTCGCCCTATAGCATGCGTTCAATAGCCCCTTGTGGACCAATTCCAGTCGTCTGTGGAAATGTATATCCTTAAGCCAGTGCAGGAACTTAGCCCTCGATCTTTCTCGTCGCGATTTCCCCAGGCTGGATGAGGCTCACGCCTATTTGAAAGGGGGGCCGACCGAAGCATATAAAGTGTGACACGATACAAATGTTGATACAGATGTTGATACCATCGTTAAAACTGATAACCGACTACACCCACACCGCACAGCGGGACTCGTGTGTAGGGGAACTCTTGGCACCGAGGCTATCATTCGCAGAGGTGTCGTGGTCAGGCCTAGGGTATGTGTCATATGAAAAACCGCATTAAGCCAAAGGTCTCTACAGTCGTGGGTTTAATAGATGCATATCATTTCGTTAAATATATATATATATATATATATATATATATATATATATGGTAGAGTTTAACAATATAATATCATAGTGGGATGGCATGTATATATATATAAGGTTGGCAAACGTTAACCAAAGATGGATATATATTATATGCGCTAAATACAAAGGTTCTGAAGCGATCATTGCGGTGGCTATTAAAGATCAAATAGCGCACACATTAAAGCTCGAAGGTTTGAATATCATATGGTGTATTATTAACGGTGGAAACTTATCCCAAGCCCAGGCGCGTAATGTGCGATTTGAAATTCCGTTGCAAAGACGTGTTATGAGACGGAGGTCGAGGTTCGACCACATGACCTCTCCCCTACCACTCAATCCTTTCACCGACGGAGTTGAGGTATAGAGATGGCATGCCATCAGATTCCCGGTATTTGTGAGCAAACATAACTCAGCTTAGTGTAAGGAAATCTGGTTTTTGTAAAATTCTTTCTTAAGCAAAAACAAGGATTTTACTGTAGTCAATACTAGGACTGTGGCTTTACATTTGTGGTTGTTTTACTTTCAGCTCATATATCAGGAATACCAATCTTTCGTGACCTGGATTACTAAAGCCATTATATCTCCGTTATGCTCTTAAATGAGCAGACAGGCCTAAACAACTTGGTGGTTCAAATTTGAAAATACAATATTCAGGTTCGTCTTTGGAGTTTAATTAATGACTGGATCCTTGGTATAGCTATCTCAGTTCAATTGATTGTTGATTATCAAATTTTGTGACATTGTGCTCCTTGATGTGAAATAAACAATACGTACTTTAGGCATTCTGCAGTAATGTAAGAAATTAGTGTTAAAGAAACAACCATATTCAGTCAACAGACCACATCAATGCCATTCTATTATTGAAATAGAAAACACATATCCTATATCCTGATCTTGTTTGTTTTGAAACCCATCTTTACTAATGTCATATGATTGCATTGTATTCCCTAGAAGGTCGGTTTTTAAGTCTTTGAATTATCAAATTTTTATTTTATTTTTGAAATTCCCATATGTACACACATAGATCGTATCAACACAATATTTAACTGTATACAAATCTCCAGTCAAAAATATATATATATATATATGTCATAATGGTGAAATAGATATGTATAACAACGCCTTCGCACAGTCAGGGAGACCGGTTACACTATGCCGATTTGAACCTGGACCATCTGTTTTGAACAAGTGTGCCAACTTGTCCCTAATTCACAGCGCTATGGACTGGATTTAAGGGTCCATTTAAACGCGCATTCTCTGATTTTGGATTAAGTATTTCTGTGGAACATTTGCAGGTCAGTTTTCCTTTTACTGCTGAATATGTCTAAACTTTTGACATTTTAATTTCACTCATCTGTGAAGCAATGTATTCTTAGGGGATTTGATTCTTGTTGATAGGGCTGATTTCATCAATTGTAAGCATTCATAGTCCATAGTTGTATTTGCTATTACTGTACTACGCTTTTATTTGTTGATTGAAAATTTAATCCAGTAACTTGCAAGTAGCAGTAGGGGTTGATGGCAAGGGTACAGTTGCATTCCATAATGCTTAACTTGTAAAAACCTTATCTGTGAAAATTTTCTCATGTTTTCTGCCATTTACTTAACAATCCATTATTAAAGCTCAAATGGTATAGTCGTGTCAAGCTTCTATTAAATTTGTATTCAACGGAGAGAAAATATGTAGCAGCTGACAGCTAATTTCTGTTCAAAGTTTCAAACTAGCAGGGTCTCATGAGGAAGAAAGACAATTTGTATATTTAAGAGCGATTAAGATACGTTTCTTACTGCTCCTATCTTTCTTGTACCTGAATGAGTGTTACTGATTAGCTTTTGATACCTTAAAGTTTTGAACCTGTATATGTCAAGGACAACTATTGGTACAAGTGTTGTTGATAAGGGGAGGACCGCTGTACCCAAAAGATGGCAATCACAATATACAGTGATGGTATTTAGGTTTTTCTATTCTAGGAATCCCATTATAGGAGAGACCCCTTGAACCGAAGGATGGTTGGCCTTAATTGTGAAGAGGTTTGGTGAGATGGCAATGGCCATTCCTCTTAGTTTCTCTAAGTCCTTGCTTGAGCTTTAGGACTTTATCTAAAAGTGAGGGTTTGAAAGGTAAGGTATTCGATGTTGTAAGTTAATGTTTCAGATTCAGACCTAAATCTGAAAGTTCATAGGTAATAATAGATCTAGGAAACCCCAAGGTCGAGGTGAAAATTTTGAAATTGCATTAATTGCGTACAAACAGAAATTTCTACATATTGTTTAAATGTATCTTTATATGAGTATGCCATAGTTACCACCAAGTTCTACAAATATGTGGCAGTCTCATAAACTTGAAATTGTCCTCCTCTCTCTTCCTGAGAAATAAGAACCTTTAAATAAGCCTACATTTTAATATCTTAATATTAATTATATGGCATTCTTAATCTTTTCTCCAAGGTGATTAAGGTATCAAGGGATCCGCATTACTTGCAGGTCTTTACTCTTAACTTTAGTTTCCTTCAATTTTTATATTTTAACCTTGAATTTGAGACAACTGCGATTTCTTGATGGTTTGATTAGCTTTACTGTCAGCCTAAATAAAAAAAATAAAAATAAAAAACACCTTCCCGCCCGAGACATTAAAGGAAATTTGTCTATGTTATATTACAAGTTAGTATGGCTGCTTCCACGTGACTTTGAATGGGCAGATATCATAGTGAGTATAGCAACTCCAATAGATTACCATTGCCCAAATTCCCTGTTTCCCGGAGCTCCATGGTAAGTTTATATATAGTGTGATAGTTGATGTCCTGCCTATATGCTCCAAAAAGTTATTAATCTTGAGAGTAATGGCTCAGCCAAGCCAAGATTTGCTTGTAGTTGTAACAAATCTGCAATATCTTGACAGATATTTTGGTATCCTCTGTTTTAAGTAGGAGTTTTGATTCCATGCGTGTCTACACCTTGGCTGGTCATTGAAGAGTTATGAACCTTGGTAACTGATCATTATTGTTATTATTATATAAGTATTTATGCACATTACATTGGAGACTCCCCTTCCATAAGCTTAAACTTGATGCGGCGTCCAGAGGTAATCCCCAAAAAGTTGGAATTGTATGTGTATTATAAAATCACCAAAGAGATACAATCTCTTTATGCACTACGTATATGAGACGCTTCTACTATGGCAAGGCAATTGCAGCAAAGGAAGAGCTTATAATAGCATTAAATCAACATATAGCAGCGAATTTAGGAAGGAAACTCAAAATTAATAATAAATAAGGTTATGAAACTCGATAATGAGCGATATAAAGCTAATTATAAGTTTGACAATGTGATTCATCAAATAAGAGAATTAACAAAACTATTTTCCATTTTGAATGTTGCAGAGAGACATACTAGGACACAGGAAAGAAAATCTATGAGTGCATTTATCATGATAAAGCACTCAATGATCAAGCTGGGACAAGAGGAGAACAAAAGAAGAAATATTCATCAATTTTGTAGCTTTATCATGAACCTGAACATCGATCAGCTTTTGAGTAGCTGCTTGCAGTGGCTATCTCTTTTAGGCATTATCATTTAGAGAGAAATTTTATGATAGTCGTGCTTAGCATTGTAGAACTACTCAAAAATCAAAACATTAACAGAAAGTTTATCAATTCTGTACAAAAGTTATCTGTTTCAGGTGCAAGGATGAATGGTGCAGAGATCAGGCCTGAGAGGCGTTGATATCAACTCTACTTGATGAAAATGAACTATTCTATGCGTGGTGATATAATAATTATTTTACTTACAAACAGAAAGAAAACAATAAACAGCATGCAGAGAGATAACAATGATGCGAAAAGTGCCGACACAAGTTTTGGTGAAGTCAAAAAAAATCAAGTATAAGATTAAATTGCTCACCGATGAAGCACAAAATTGCCCTTTCTTGATATTGACAATTTTCCCTGTCTTTGCACTCATTGTATCTCATGTAACAAATAAGGATACAAGCTCATGTTCCTGGAATAGTGGTGACTCTATTCTCTTAATGACCTTAGTACTACCTATCTCTACCATTGATCGAGTTCCATATCACAGAAACATTACTTGGTGGAACTCATATAGATGAGGTAAAGGAACATTCACTATGCTCATATAGGAGTAATTAGGCATGTATGGATACTAAGTGCATAGTAATTATGATTTCATGGGACTTTCTCATAATAGAGCTTATCATAACGGTCTAATGGGTTTACTACTACATATATATAAGTGATAAGATTGGGATAACATAATCATTTCCATTACTTGGTGGTTATACTATCTGCCCATTTGTCCAGTACCATTATGAAATTAACTGTGATTCCATATCTAGGGGAACAAAAGGGAAGCGATAGGATGGATACTCACTAATGGCACTGATTATCTGAAATACAGGTATTCTAATAACATACATATCTGCTTATTACTAGTACAAAAATTGTGATCTACTTGACTCTGTTAATTACAGTTGTGATTATAACAATAGTTATAATTAATAAGAATCCATAATAAATAGTGATCAATAAGCTTAAGTAACACGTATATTTGGTAATAACAAGGAGTGTATAACCATAATCAGAGTAAGTGCAATATATGAGTGACAGTGAACCATATGATCTTCATAGCTTATTGAGTGTAATACCATATCTATTTGGACTAGAGCTTACATATAAAAGCATGGTTTCGAGTGCTCTAAGTGATTCCGTAATAAACTTGTATCATATATGTACTGGGCTCGTGTATCTCGTGTTCATTTACTGATATATCATTACCTATAAGCTAGTTTCATAATAGAGAAGGTGGTAGTGACGCATATTATGCCTAAGATATCACCCTATCTAAGTAGTTACGCTACTTACCGGTTGTAACCTCATATCATGCTAGCTTAGTCTGTCTGAATAGGGTTCCAATCATAACCTAACATGTAGTTGATCTATGTGTTTCCACATCAATAAACCCGTACATGTATCTGCTTTAACACATTACGATTGTTTCCATCAATATTAGTAACACCTGTACCATTCACTAGTTAAGTAGGAATAAAGATAGAAGTAATGGCAATCATAGGCTTGATAAAGGTTGAATCCTATCTGATATAGCATCTACTCGTATATAAGAGAGACCTTCTTGCTTCACCTAGTTCACATGGTATACTTATTACGGAAATAGCCATACATGGCCAATAGTAAAACACGGGCTTGTTATAAGATTCTAGTAGCCCACATGTTCGTAAGATTAGTATTATATAAGCTATACTATTCAATGGATTCACACTGGTTAACCTTTTGTAACGGTAATAAAAGCTCTATTAGTATAGAGGTTCATCTCTCACTATGTTTACATAACAAACAGGATACTGTTGTACGAATATGGAGTTAAGGGTAAAGGTTCCATATTCTTTATTAATATATCACTATCTTCACCGATTCCCATCGATTTTATTAACTAGGAAGAGTATGGCACAATCAATTATTTTGCCTAACTTGCAGTTTTGTAATCATAATCACCCCGCCTTCTGGTCAGGTATACAGAGTAGTCATAGCTTATCCATGAATTTGAAAACTTTATTTTGAATTATCTCGTAAAGAATGAATTTTACTCACTGATACATGGATACCCATAAAGATAGAATGCTACTTCACTTTAGTGACACAGGATATATGTTGTTTGTTTAAATTTACTGGTGCATAGACACCGGTATGCAATATGTCATTTAAATTAACAATGCAAGAATGTGAAATTATAGATTAGACATTATAGATGAAAATATCTATCAAATTATTTCATTGCATTTCAAATATGATTCAAGGAAAGGGAATAAAAGAGTAACTACATTTTGAATATGAAAAGTGAAAAATAGGGGTATATGGAATGAAAATGGTTAAAGCAGTACGTCATAAATAGAACATGAATGAACTAAACCGAAGCAGCATCTGAAATGAGAAAATTTATTGAACATATTGATACCTATGTGAACGAATTTTCTTTTTATAAATTCTAGGATTGATATCATACGTATCAAAGTATTTTGAATGTGTAGAGGTTGTTATATGGGTAACAATTGGTTATGAACAATATAGATGCATATGCTGTAATATGTGTACGAGTGTTTACATTGCAGATTATGTACCAGTGAGTATCATGCAAAAAAAAAAACAGATTACCGGAACAATCTACGTGATGACAGATTTCCAAGAACAGTTGAGACTCCATGTGATCCCACGTTAGGGTGTTGACCCTGGTCCTGCTGGGAGGAGTGGAGGTGTTGCCCACTGTTTATCCTCCAATACCTGGAGTCATGGGAGGACTGTGCGAGTCACGCTCCCCTAGACGTGTGATGATGACTGCCAGATGCCTACAAGCATGTCAGGTCGACGTAATCGACTCTGACATCATTGAGGTCTATGAATGGATCAGTAAAACTGATGCCATTGCATATTCCTGTAGAGGACGGATAGGATGGGAGTGGAAGAGATTAGGAAGGATAGGATGATTTTAGAATAGTTTGGAGATTCGGTGAAGATGGGAAGTAACAATTAAATTACGGATACATACTTATTTAAACGAAAATTCAATCTTGAAATACATGCATTCTACAATAACCCTAATCTCTAAAAACACAATATTGTTATGAGTATATAAAACCATAAACTTCGGGACGAAGTTTTCTGAAGGGAGGAAGTATGTAACGACCCATTCCCAAGTATATACAAAACGATATTAGCATGTGAACGATATAGGCATTTGATAGCTACACTTGCCTATACCGCCCACATCGCACTAGTACACCTACCTACTAATATCAAGATTTCATAGATTGGGGACTTAATATTAAGATTTCAGATTTATATTAAGTTCAACTAAGTATAAAATTTTATGAAAAGAGGTAATAAAAGAAATGAAATAATAAAGTTAAATCTTTAAGTTAATAAATCTTTAAGTTAAAAATGAGTATGCAATATTAAAGATTTATATTAAAAATACTTAAATAAAATCCCACCTTTATAAATGTGTATACGTACTCACATTAATGAGGATCACCCACCATAACAACATTTAATGTGAACATAAATATGGATAAGGCCTCGGGAGGTTAGAGGCGGTGGAGGAAGATTGTTTAGATTATATTCTTATCCAAATATAATGAAAAGTATACCACCATAAATACATAAAATATCACCATTAATAATGATAAGACCTCGGGAAGTAAGAGGCGGTGGAGGGAGATTATTTAAAGGAGGTGATATGAGGAGAAGGGGGGGATGTTTTGGAGGAAAAAGAAACAAATTCTGCTTCAGGGAGAAGGAAATGTCAGCTTGAATGGATTGGGAAGGAGTCTCTTGTTCTTGGAAATCTGGGCACGGGGGCAGAGGAGACATCCTCTGGGTCTGGGATTGTTCCCGGATTTGGCTGGGAGGATTTGATTGTCCCGGTAATCTATTCTGTTCACGACATCACCAAGTGCTCAGCTAATCTTCAGCCGCTTCAGGATTTGTAAATTTGTGCTGATTTTCAGGTATTCTTCTACGTATAGATTAATTATGCAAGCTGAAATTTCAATTTTTACTGTTACAATGTTTTATTAGATCTATTTTACTTAAACTTAAGTTCAGATAGGTACAATCTTAGAACTCTGGGAACAAGGTTATTACACTTTCAATGAAAGAGAATGCACTCAAAGCGATTTTTAGCTTTCAATCATTAAACAATGTGATCTAAGTTCAATGATAAATCTCAAAAATACTTTTCAATGCAATGTGATCTAATGCATTTTTTAAAAAAGAACACTTTGAGACGAAAACCAAATAAACGCAAATCTTCTTAATGAAGGATGAATGCAAAAGAGATGCAAACAAACACTAAGAATGCAATCGTTGTTTCAAACACTTTGTAACGAAATCCCTCAAAAGGCGACAAGACATATGAGGTCAAACACAAAGAGGACTTCCAAAGAAAGAGATCAAAACAAGGCATTCATTCCCTTTTACATCAAACAATCATGGAAATAAGACATTTCAAACAATGAGCAATGTAATCTATGCTCATACAGTGAAAAGACCGGAAGGGAAAGACACGCTGGTGAAGGATTTAGGGAAAAAATCTCAATTTTCACACATCCTGAAATTGACCCGACTTTGTCATTGACAACTCACTGACAACTAGCGCCAATGCCCAATTGGCGCGGGTTGCTAACTGACAACAAGCGCCAATGCCTGAAAACGAAAAACAAATAATTTCTCCCAATCAGGACCAGACTCACCACTTCAAGCAGGATCCGAAACAAACCCAGAAGCAAAGTACTGACCAAAAGAAACTTTCGAACAAGGGTAAACCCTACCACCTACAGGAAATGGCGCGACTGTCTGACTGTAATCCGCGCCAGACAGGGGATGGCGCGAGTGATGAACTGGCAACCTGCGCCAATTGGCGCGACTGTCAGGGTGGAAACCGCGCCAATCAAGCCAACCATGAAAGGATGAAAATTCGGAAAAGCAGAGGTCAGATCTGATCCTCTGGGGGCTGAACAGAGGTCAAACACTCAGAAAAAAGCCAACCAAAAGAGCTGATCAAGCAAGCAAAGTCAAGAATCGACCGAAAAGACAAGACAATACTCCAAGTGTTCAGTTCATAAACTAGACCGGACATTGACTGAAGCAGCATTGATCTACTTCGCTAATGCAGAGCAAAAGCATTTCGAAGGCTATCTGGCTAACTTCAAGCTCCGTCTGTAGATTACAAAGCAGAACAACAACAAGCCAACAATCGCCAGCGGAGTCGCCAATTTGTTGTGGAGGTAAATCCCCTCTGTGGACAGAGGCGATCCCTACTAGCCCAGATCGGGTCTAGCAACAATCGTTCACGCTATAGTGCAGGTTCCTAATTGCAAATAAACCAACTAGCGATGAAGGCTTACCTGGAATCCAACGCCGTCGCTTGTAGAGAAAGTAGCACTCTCGTTCCTTAGCTCTGGTAGATCACAATCCTCACGATCTCCGTGATCAGACACATGCACATGCAAGAAACAAAACAAATGCAAGCGTAAAATCCAGTATATGCAACTATATATCAGTCAGAGAAGACATAACTCATCATCATAATCAACAACAGGAGTGGAACCATAACCAATAGTCGTTTATCATTAATTAATCAAAAGAAAAATACAACCATAGCTCTGACGTTGAATTCTCCTTCAGAGGGTCGTCAGCAGAACGTGTCTCGATAAAGCCTGTCAGGGATGGGACAAGCCTCTCTCTTCGGATGTCTTGACAATGATCTCCTTGCTTGGATTTGGCCTTAAGGGAATGAATCAAGGCTCTTGCAGCATTAGGCTCTTGGGAACTTGGAGACTAGCCATTCAGCCATTCAGTCATTCAGCTATTCAGCCCTTCAGCCATTCAGCTATTCAGCCCCTTCATCAATGGATGAAGGCTATATTTATAGAGGAGAGGAGGAGGTTGGGATCCCTACAATAGTGGAAGGGAGGCCTTATCCCTTGGGAGGTTCCCCATAAGGTGGAAACAAGAGGCCAAAGGAGAAAGGCCGTGGTTATTCAGGCGAAACCACTCCTGATGACTCATCCACGAAGTTGTTGTAATCGAAACTTCGCCTCTTTTTTAAAAAACTTTCCAAAAGCAGATTGGCGCGGGTGCTTAACTGGGACAGAGCGCCAATTGGCGCGGGCTCAGTGTTAATTTTCCCCCATTGGCGCGAGTACATAATGGACTACCAGCACCAAGGCAAAAACAGGTGTTTTTAGGGGTCTGCTCAGGAAATGATCAACAGAAGAAATGTTGTCCTCATGGAAAGGGATGCAATGATGGTATTTGCAAGGCATGACACTGCTTATTGGTCACAGAAACAACCCTCCAATGGGCGAGATGGGAATTGCAGGGATGGTGACAAATTACTGTGTAACATAAAGGGACCAAAAAAACATTGTTGCGAGTTATTACATAGAAATTGATTTCCCTTTATGGTGGACACTTTTTTAGTGGAGCCATTTTTGTGATAGAATTGTGAAAGATCATACATGTTCGTACACCATAACAAAAAACCACGGGGCACCATTTTTAGAGAAGGTACTTTAGAGTTAAGGAAGGGATTATATTAAAAGTTTGGGAGATTACTATTACATTCGAAATTTAAAAGTTTTAAAAAAAGGTAAATAAAATAATATCATAACAAATTAAAAAGAGATACAAATAAAAGTATTATTATTATATAGAAGAAGAAAGAGAGTTATTAAGGGAAAATTATAAAGTTAAAAAGGTATCAAAAGTTTTTGAAGTTTTTGTAACTTGAAAAAAAAAGGGTATTATTATAGAAGAAAGAATAACTTTAAAGTTAAACGGGAATCATACAAAAAGAAAAAGAAAAATCTTTAGTGAAAAATACAATTTAAATGCAAAAATTACCAAGGAAAGTTATCAAGTAAAGAAGAATGGAGTATAATTCAAAATTGAAGGAAGGAAGATTTTTAGAAACCTTATCGAGCGACGCTAAGGTGGTATTTAAATTTAAAGGAACTCTCGCGAGAAAAGATGTCACTATTGCTATATCACCCGTCGAAGATAAAAATTATATAAACCCTAAAACTGAAAACTAGTTGGTGATTCCTGAGTTAAATATAATCGAAAAATTAGACTTTTTTTAACAAAAAACAATATGACATAAAAATTCTACAACTAAATATTGGGCATTATACCTTTATCTCTCAATTTACCATGAAAGCCTTATTTTTCGACGATAGTGATTGTGTTGGGTTCACCCTGGATGGAAACTCTAGTGCCCTTTATCCTAAATACAAAAAAGAAATTTTTGACATTTTCCCACAAAAAGAAAAACATAACGCTACAAGACGTTACCTTGAAGCCAAATTCAGTGACACCTGAAGATCTAGAAGAAATCTCAAAAGTAATTCTTCAAGAAAGTAAAAAGGTTATACAAAATATGCAAAGAGAAGTTGAAAAGATCACCACTGACAAAAATGAAGAAGTTTCTCGACTTAAAGACCACAGTCAAAAACTACTGATGCAAATTACAAAGCTTAAGAAGGACAAGAAGTCATTAGAAAACAAGGTGCAACAGTTTATCGACAAGAAAGCATTGAATGTAGAAGTCCAAGTTGAAGAGAAAGAAACAAATACTGATGAAGTGAATATCACAACTCAAGTAGAAGACAAGAAAGTTGAAACAAATACAAACTTAGATGTTCTAGTTCACACTATGAACATCCCATGTGAAGGTTCTATAACCAACTCAAAAACATCCTCGCCAGCAGAAAATCAAAAAATTGCCACACCTAATAAGGGAAAGTCAAACCAAAAAAGCTCCATATCGACATCTGAATCACGAGATTAGACAACTCAATCAAGCTACGTATTCAGAACAGAAACAATAAATTGATGTTCTGAAGAATACTAATGTCAATGCAATCCACTCATGTGATAACAATCCATCACAAGTTTGCGGTCACCGCAAGATTCCATAGAAGATTGATCTAGGATGGTCTGATCCCTCTTCCGTGCGACAATTTTATATATCGCTCCAAGGATCATATCGTCTAGTATCAACAAAAGTTCCGAGACGAGAAGACGGTCGAGACCGAAAAATAGCTCAAGCCTTTTTATCAAAAAGCTTTGAGGACAAAGCTTTTCAAAGAGGAAAGTAATGTTATGAATAAAATATATAGAAAATAATGTAAAAGATAATAAGCATAATTAATTAATAATTAGTTACTACAGAGGCATGTCTGATGAGACATGATCTTGTTGAGAATTTTGGAGGGTTGGTTATTAATTCAAATTCTCTTACTTGATAATTACTTGTGAACTTACTTCTTAACTTATTTAGTCTTTCATCAAGTCAATTACCAAAATACAAGAAACACACAATTAGGCTCCTCAAGCCAGGGAAAAAACCTCTCCCTCTTGGAGAGGAAAACCCATAAGAAATTAGTCTTATAGATCTTCAAATGAAAAGTACCATGACCAAGACTTAGACCCTTGACCTATGAATGCCTCCAAGACCTTGTCACTGCTTCTAAATCTTCTTCCAACATTGATCTTTCTTTTCTTCACCAACGTGCACTGACCTGCATCAACATTAGAGAAATCGATCTCTAAGTCCTTGGCTTCTCCTTCTACTTCTCGGCTTTACCTCAACTCCACCTAGTTTCTTCTTGGATCCTTCTTGTCTCGGCTGATATCCAAAATAGTGATATGTATACTTCAGCACCGAAACTTTCAGATATATCTCGACCTTCCTATATAGATGAGAGATATAGTAGCCCAACACCGAACTTGTAGAAGTTCTCCTTCACGCTGTGAACACCTTCAACCTTCCTAAGTTATGCGAGGAGAGAACAGACCCTTGACCATGTGTATATATATCAGATTTACTTGTTCCTGAAGATCGCAGCTTCTATTGGCTGATTCGCATCCTTTCTTCAGACTTATTAGCACATGTTCCAAGTTTCCTTTATGCTGCAACAGTCTCTGAAATCCGCACCCTTAGACTCCTCTAAAATCCGCACTCAGACTCCTAAAATCCACACTTTTAATGACCTCTGTAATCCTCGGAAAAATCCACAATTTCTATGTATTGCTTCAGAGCTGTCCAAAATTTTTTGTCTTGAATGAGCCATAGAAAGGAATATTTATATAGGGCACAAACCATGTCTTTAGGCCGACCATACAATCGAATTTATCACTATATTTTAGGTCGACTTTAACATAGCATTAGAGCTTATCTTTCAGCATTGTTTGAGGGTTGAATTAAGCCATTCTTTCACAGTTTCTTTGGCAAGGTCTTGGAGCATTTTCTCTAGACTAGATACTTCATATAAATGACACTTAATTATATTTATACTTAGAAGACAAAACCCTAATATACATCAAGAAGAAGTCTATTAACCTATAATAAAATCTTGCTCATGAAACCCATGAAGCAAGTACAACAAAATACATTTTATTATCTTTGTCTTCTTCTTTACATAAATACATAATTACATAGTCAATATGAAGACCGATCCTAGTTACACTTTTCAACACTCCCTCTTAACTAGGGAGGTATTCATACAAGTACATGGTCGCTTTCAAACTGAAGAATCTCATAAGAAGAATCGGATTGGTAATCACATCTGTATAGCATCATATCAACAAACATTGTCCTAGTGCAAGGCCTTGACTAACAGCCCCATCTCTCAACAAGACAATGGGCTACAACGCTGGTGAGACACATGACTTATAGACACCATAGTCATTGTCTCTCCAAGGTACATACTCCACCTGAGTGTTCCCAGAGTATGACCTTCTTGGACTATTCTTCTCTTAAGTCGCTAGCCCTCAAAGAATATCAGTCCCCGACTACTCTTATCTTGAATGCCCTAATACATTCTCAAAGAGTATCGAATGCCAGATGATTGCCCAATCCTCCATTATGTCTTCCCAGGTGAAGACCAGAATGATGTGTCTATCTCTCCCTATCAGCCAGGGAGGACCTATTCCACAAGGGAATGTACTCATTCCTGTATAAGGAATGTACCTAATCTCATTCTTTGGAATTACCCAGTTTCTTCCAAGTAAGAAACTGATCACCAGGCTCCCTCTCAATCACGTACCCGCAGCAACAATGGTGAGACACCCAACTGCTCATGAAAAATTCCTCCCCTCGATGTCATGGATTTCAATCTTGAGGAATCTTCAACTTCAGCTCCATAGGGCACAGATCATCCATCACTTTCATTCATGAGTCACGTCATCTACCAAAAAGTGATTCATCTATCTTTCTTATCTAGTCCACCTTTTATGCCATGTTGCTTTCTTTCGAATCATCTCCAAGGATTATACATCCTCTCATGATGAGCATCCATGTACAAATTCATCCAAATAAACATATACATATGAACTTTTAAAACAAAAATTACCATAGTGATGATTTTTCACCATGACATCTTCCTGTAGGCATCGGCATCCTTTATTCGGATTGACACATCTCTTAATGATATGTTTTGACAAGGGTCTTCTTCTTTACCAAACTTCTATTAGAGTCTACATATCCTCCCAGGAGATATTCTGGTCACATCTTCTTGGCTTGATCACTGCCTCTTGACATGGTTGCATTTCATGATCTCTTCCTTTCTGCACATTTTCATTCCCAGGAACTTACAATTTTCCAGTTCTTCGTTCATATACAACCACCTCATATTCCATATGAGGATATATATTATGTTGATTTCATTTGTCAGTGCACCGAGAGATCCTCCTCCATAGATCATACTTCTAAATGTAGAAGTCCATTACCTGCAACCATATGACATGACATCACAACATCCAGTGTCAACATATATATATATATATACCTCATGCCTTTGAGTCATCCTGTAGCAATTTCTCTAGAATGAAGAGCTTCGTTCCCTTGACCTGCTCCATCAATATTCCATCTCATCCCTGAATTTTGTAGCATAGAATTCTTGTTGAAACCATTATGCTTTCTTTCTAATCAGTGAATTCATAGAGAACTCCATTAGAAAATGTCAACACTCGTTTCCATGATGACCCTTGATATTGATGACTGTCTTCCATCAATATTGTTTATCAGTGAGGTTTCCAGGAGCTACTCCACCAAGTGCTCTTTCCATGCTTCTATCATGATGCTATTAATATACATTGCTTCCTTCTATTTTACAATCAACAAAAATCTCTTTGAGAAGAAAGATGATCATAGAGATCTTTCACTTTCTTTTTTCTTAGATTTCTTTGCATCCAGTTCTTCCCTTTCATCTGTGACATGGGTTTCTTCCCTTTTACTCTTGTCCTTTCTAAATTTAGGACAATCTCGTTTATAATGCCCAAGATCATTACATCCAAAGCATCGTACTTTGTCCATATTTATTCTCTTATTCTGAGGACCAAATTTACCGAATCTTCCTTTCTTCCTAGACATGGCGGCAAAGGCTTGATTCCCTACACTTGATCCTGCTTTCAATCTTGATTCTTCTCTCTTACCTAGACCTTGGAATGCATGGCTTCTTCTCTCCCATCTATGATTGAAGTGAAGCCTCTCGATTCTTTCGGTAAAGCATTTTGTACCATGGTGAGTATTTCACTATCAGACATTACTTCTCCCAATTTCTGTAGTCGATCTCGTATTGCGAAAATCTCCATCAGATATGGAATTATTCCTTCCTTTCTTGACAATCTCAATTTGTATAGTTTTTGTCTCGGGGATATTATTTCCTTTGTAGAACCTTTCGAGAATAGTTCCACCAATTTATCATATATTTATTTTGAGGATTCTAGCTTTGATACATAGGGAATGAGAGAGTCTTTTAAGGATTCTATAAGAATCCTTCGAGCTCTTCATTTCATGTATTTGATATATGCTAGAATGTCTTCTTTTGGAGCTTAAATTGCAGTTCCATCGATGAAGTCCATAGCTTCATTTTCAATTAAATTCAGATTTGTCCTTTTCTTCCATGCATTAAAGTTTGATGACCCAACCAATTTGTTGCTTTCTGAACAATAAGTCATTTTGAAAGATTTAGATAAATTCATAGATACTTACTTGAGTAAGTGACTTTCTCCTTCAGTAGCTTCCTTGATGATGATGAAGATAAAGTCAGGAACTTCTTCTTAGATTAAATTCTCCAATGTAGGTGATCTTGAATCCTTGATGACAAAGGATGTTTCCAAAAGATGATGTCTCTTCTAACAATGTCTTGAATGTAAATCTTTGATGGCAAAGATTATTTTCTTGCAAAGGTGATCCTTTGAATGAGATGAAGATCTTTCTTGAAAATAGCTTGAGAGTCTTCCTTGTAAACTGATTTGACTTTTCACCCAAACTTTGATTTTTGCTTCCTAGAGTATCTCTTTGTCAAGTAGCCCTTGAGTTCAGCACCTTAGCTTTGAAACCATGTTGAGAATTTTGGAGGGCTGGTTATTAATTCAAATTCTCTTACTTGATAATTACTTGTGAGCTTACTTCTTAAATTATTTAGTCTTTCATCAAGTCAATTACCAAAATACAAGAAACACACAATTAGGCTCCTCGAGCCAGGGAAAAAAAATCTCCCTCTTAGAGAGGAAAACCCGTAAGAAATTATTCTTATAGATCTTCAAATGACAAGTACCATGACCAAGACTCAGACCCTTGACCTATGAATGCCTCCAAGACCTTGTCACTGCTTCTAAATCTTCTTCCAACGTTGATCTTGTAGAAATTTCTGAATCTTACAATTTATGCAGAAATTATTACTGTTAATCTAGTTATGCTCCTCCTACTTAGAAAAGTTATTAACTGAATAAATTCAAGTTAAAATCGAAGCAAAAAATATAACAGATCTCTACCAATCCAGATCTAGAACAAATTCCTGCACACATTGACAAAGTGACGGTTATTTCTGGACAAATAGTCCCCGGAAAAACCCAATGCGAGAAAACCGGTCTCTGGCTGCTGGAGGGTTTTATTATTAAGAATATTTCTAAATACACAAATCTGGGTTCCAGATCTGGAAAACCCGACACAGAATATACTAGATCTACAGCTCACTCGTTGATCTACGGCCAAAATAATGACTGATCCACACCCTCAAACGGGATTTACAGAACTCAGCCAAGATCAGGGCCTAGAAACCCCAGCGCTGCCCCTGAAAGCCTCTACGTCAACCTCTCAAGCCCCTCAAACCCTCAACGCTGCTCCGGAAGAGACTGTGTTACCCCAAACTGGGTGACGCAGTCACTACGCTACCCCTTAGTGTCTTTGCGCAACCCTCTGAGGGTTTCCTGCTGAAAATCACGTTGTCCTTGGAGGGATTGCATTGTCCTTGTTGTTGTTGCTGCTCTCCTCTTCTGCGTTGTCCTTGAGCTGATCTCTGCCTCTTGTGTATTCTAGACCCCGAGATCAGATCATCCCCTTGGCCTAAATTCCCCTCTCTACACTTGAAACACTTTTGAGTATTCTTAGCAAACCTTGCCCTAGAATCTCAACTTAGCTTCAATGCTCTGCCTCGGTGTGTCTTTACAAATGACTCCAAGCCTTTCCTTTATACTTTTCTCATTGACAAATCAACGCCCATGATCAGATCTTGAATCAATGGCTAAGATTAAAAGAAAGCTTGATCTGTGTGACTTAACACAATTTCATCACATGTTTAATTAAATTCACTTTAATTATTTAAGTTCCCTAAGTTTTAACTTAGGAAATACATTAAAATAATTAATTAATTAAATATCTCCTAAACCAGATGAAATTTCCCAAATCAATTTATGGGTCTTGTAGATCAAGTGTACTCTAGTCCCTCCTCAAAATTTGGGAGCTAGAGCACAATTGATGCTACCCCAAATACACAAAATCTCAACACTCCCTCTTAGCATCAAGGGTGTGTTCTAGCAATACATAACACTTATACATTACATGATTTTGGGCACTAGTTCTGTGTTGTTGAAGCTTGGCCTGCTGCCACTCAACTCTGCACTGTTGCTGCCATTTTGTACTGCTGCCCATGACTCTGCCACTACCACTGCAACATCTGTACTACAGCTCCCTCTCAATATGTTGCATTTGTGCTACTCATAGCACTGCCACTGTTGATCTGCTGCACTGCAACTTCAGTTGTCAAGAGAAACAACTGAATCTCTTGCCCAATCTTTGACAAACAAGTTTGATGGGCTGCATCCTCATCACTGAAGCTCCATAGGCTACAGATCTGTGCTGGCATCTAAAGAACGATGCACAGCTACATCTTTGCCTGCGTCATCAGACTCTCTCTGCACTACTGAAGTCACATCAGCCCCTTGTGCTGAAATCTATAACGTTGTTGTTGTACTGCGTTGTCCCATTGAAGCCTTTTGTGCTGCTGCAGTCTCTACATTGCATACACGGCTTTGCTCTGCGCTGCTGAAGTCACATCAGCCTCTGCGTTACTGCTGCTTCTACGCTGCTGCTACCCTGCTCTGCGCTACTCCTTCCAGTCTTCAAATCTGCCTCTGCCTCTGCCTCATCTGTGATCTATGCCCCCACTGCTCCACTTGTCCTGCTACAGTCTTAAGGCTATTGTAGCTCACATGTGATCCAAGAGATAAGCTGCTCAAGGATCCCGCCTCCTTCTATGTAGCTCCTCTACATATCCATGTCACCCCACCTCCGTGGTTCATGGGCACTCATGGTTGCATCATCCTCTGACCCATCATCTGCCACAGCTACTTTGGAAGAGGATGCTTCCTTGTCCTTTTTCTTCTGAGGACAATGGCTGGCAAAATGTCCCATTTCACCACACTGGAAGCACTGACCTTCGAAGATCCTCTTGGTCGCTTACATGCCAAGTCTCGCATCTTCATCATCTTCCTTTCACTTCGCCGTCCCGGCTGTGCCGCCTTCGTGAATCTCGCGAGTTCTTCTTGGACAGTGCACTGACCACAAGCCCTCCACCTCTTGGGAGAGGTCCGCTCTACCCAAGATACTTTGGACAAAGGTTTCCCACTCATCTGTGATTGCATTGAAGGTAGTCTTGACTATCACATCATCATCCACCGTTGCACCCGTTGCAGTCAGTTGATCCCTGATTGACTGCAATCTGAAAATAAAATGCTCCATGTCTTCTCCCTTGGTCATCACGAATGACATCACCTGAGTCTCCAACAACATCTTTGTTTGGACAGACATTCCCTCATACAGGGAAGTCAAGGCCTTCCACATATCATTAGCTGCCTTCTTCTCAGCTACGTGTGGTACAATATGGTCCTTGATACCATCCATAATCAGTCGCTTGGCATGCCCAGCAGCTTCCTTATGCTTCCGAAGGAGATCCGGATCTGTCGGTGTGGCCAGAGTTTGCTCTGCAAGGTCTCTTAGATTGTATGCCTCAAGGACTATCAAGATCCTTGCCTTCCAAACTGAAAAGTTTGAGAGGCCATCCAACCTATCCTGATCACGTAGTCCATGAGGAGCCATCTGCTCAGAATGTGTCGAAGCTTCCTTTTCTCTTTGCTAGAGAAATGGATCTAAGGCCCTTGGTGAAATAGGCACCTTCGGCTCCCTCTGACAACTGATTTCCCTCCTTGGAAATCTACCAAATCAAATATGATTCAGCTTCTTCTTTGATCCTCTGATCAAACTGTAAGTTTTGGCAAGAAACCCTTCCGAGAAGCCGATCTCCTCCGACCTCTCCGTCTTTACACGAGCGACCTTACCACTATCCTGAAAACTTAGAATTTTAATCTCATAATTCAGCTCTTCCTAATTTTGCAGCCTTTTCTCGCACTCTTTTTGGATCTAATGTGTCTCAGATCCGAATCACAATCGGGCCGGCTCTTCGGCACCAATCCAACGTTGTTTCCCAGCAAACCCGTTTGGGCGCAATTGCATGGGCTTGTGCAGAGAGTATCAGACAACAATAACTTTCCTCTCGTAGATTTGCCTCCTAAAACCGCGTTGTCCCGAAAAAATCAGAGCCACGTTTCCACCGCTTTGCAACAAGAACCCTCACTCTCTTTTGTTATGACCCCGCTAGATCAGTAATCGTCATACTATGTAGAAATTTCTCAATCTACAATTTTATAAGAATTATTACTTATTAACCGGTTATGCTCCTCCCACTTAGAAAAGTTATTCCCCACTTAGAAAAGTTATTAACTGAATAAATTCAAGTTAAAATCAAAGAAAAACACATAACAGATCTCTACCAATCTAGATCTAGAACAAGTTCATGCACATGCACACATTGACAAAGTGAAACAGTTATTTTTGGACAAATAGTCCCCGGAAAAACCCAATGCGAGAAAACCGGTCTCTGGCTGCTGGAGGGTTTTATTATTAAGAATATTTCTGAATACACAAATCTGAGTTCCAGATCTGAAAAACCCGACAGAGAATATACTAGATCTACAGCTCACTCATTGATCTAGGGCCAAAATAATGACTGATCCACACCCTCAAACGGGATTTACAGAACTCAGCCAAGATCAGGGCCTAGAAACCCCAACGCTGCCCCTGAAAGCCTCTACGTCAACCTCTCAAGCCCCTCAAACACTCAACGCTGCTCCGAAAGAGACTGTGTTACCCCAAACTGGGTGACGCAGTCACTACGCTACCCCTTAGGGTCTCTGCGTAACCCTATGAGGGTTTCCTGCTAAAAATCATGCAGTCCTTGGAGGGATTGCGATGTCCTTGTTGCTGCTGCTGCTCTCCTCTTCTGCACCTTTCTTGAGCTGATCTCTGCCTCTTGTGTATTCTAGACCCCGGGATCAGATCATCCCCTTGGCCTAAATTCCCCTCTCTGCAGCTGAAACACTTCTGAGTATTCTTAGCAAACCCTGCCCTAGAATCTCAGCTTAGCTTCAGTGCCCTGCCTTTGTGTGTCTTTACAAATGACCCCAACCCTTTCCTTTATACTTTTCTCGTTGCCAAATCAACGGCCATGATCAGATCTTGAATCAATGGCTAAGATTAAAATAAATCTTGATTCGTCTCAATTTCTGGGTCTTGTAGATCAAGTGTACTTTAGTCGCTCCTCAAAATTTGGGAGATAGAGCACAACTGATGCTACCCAAAATACACAAAATCTCAACAGATCTTTATTTTCTTCACCAACGTGCACTGACCTGCATCAACATGAGAGAACTCGGTCTCTAAGTCCTTGGCTTTTCCTTCTACTTCTCGGTTTTACCTCAACTCCACCTAGTTTCTTCTTGGATCCTTCTTGTCTCGGTTGATATCAAAAACAATGATATGTATACTTTAGCACTGAACCTTTCAGATGTATCTCAACCTTTGTATGTAGATGAGAGATATAGTAGCCCAAGGCCGAACTTGTAGAAGTTCTCCTTCACACTGTGAACACCTTCAACCTTCCTAAGTTATGCGAGGAGAGAACAGACCCTTGACCAGGTGTATATATATCAGCTTTACTTAATCCCGAAGTCCGCAGCTTCTATTGGCTAATACGCATCCCTTCTTCAGACTTGTTAACACATGTTACAGGTTTCCTTTATGCTGCAACAGTCTCTGAAATCCGCACCCTTAGACTCCTCTAAAATCTACACTTAGACTCCCTGAAATCCACACTTTTAATGACCTCTGTAATCCTCAGAAAATCCGCAATTTCTGTGTAGTGCTTCAGAGTTGTTCAAAATTTTTTGTCCTGAATGAGCCACAGAAAGGAGTATTTACATAGGGCACAAACCTTGTCTTTAGGCCGACCATACAACCGAATTTATCACTGTATTTTAGGTCGACTTTAACATAGCATTAGAGCTTATCTTTCAGCGTTGTTTGAGGGTTGAATTAAGCCATTCTTTCACCGTTTCTTTGGCAAGGTCTTGAAGCATTTTCTCTAGACTAGATACTTCATATATATGACACTTAATTATATTGATACCTAGAAGACAAAACCCTAATAGACATCAAGAAGAAGCCTATTAACCTATAATAAAATCTTTCTCATGAAACCCATGAAGCAAGTACAACAAAATACATTTTATTATCTTTGTCTTCTTCTTTACATAAATACATAATTACATAGTCAAATGAAGATCGATCCTGGTTACACTTTTCAACAAACCTTTCGTGAAGAGGCACCTGCCTAGGTATATAAGCAGGCCTCATTTGTAACAATCATCAATCATTCTTATTCATACATTTTATATATAACAATATTTGTATCCTCAATGGATATTTTTATATTCCAAGTCTTATGGAGTATTTGACTTAAGGTACGAACTTTGTTCGTTCCACACAGTGAACACTTACCCTGTTCATCTCCACCCCAATGCAAACAATAAAATATCAAGCCTCGAGAAGAATTTGGCCTCTCCCTCCACCTCTCTCTTAATCTTTGAGCCATTCCATTCGAGTTTGGACCAATGAAGCATGACCCTTATAAGACTCTTTAAGAATCGCAAGTCTTCACGAGTGAAATGTCGAAACGAGTCTAGAGGCCAAGACCCTCCCATAAGACTCGGACCCTTCAAGACTCGTCCAAACTCTTCAAGACCCGTAGATCTGCATAAGGCCCTCATAAGACTCATATCATACTCATGGCAGAGCAACGCAGACCAAAATTTGATTTTTATACATTTTTATTTGTTTTTTAAGATCTAATAGAGGGAAAGGGAAAATGAAGGGAAGGAAAATCTTTATAAGCACCTCCCTCACTCTCATTTCTCATTCACTGAGCGTTAAGTGGAGGAACTGAGTGACTCCATTGCGCAGTTAAGGCGTTGTTGCAGGAGGCTGAAGGAGGCTAAAGGAGGCTTCATCAGACCCAGCTTCATCACAACCAAGTAGGCTTCATGAAGTTCGATTATTTGTTTCAATTCATTTCAATTTTGTATTTGTTTCAGGATCCCTTTCAAGTGTGCAAGGCATAATTGGAGAGCATTAAAAGCTCATGGAAGTTTATAGGTTGCACAATTATATCTGATGGGTGGATAGATCAAAGGCGCAAAACAACAATAAATTTTGTTGTAGCTTGCCCTAAACTGTGCTCCTAACATCCATTGATGCATCTACACATGTAAAGGATGCACATTTGATTTTTACATTGCTGGTTGAGGTTGTGCACGAAGTTGGGGTTGCAAATGTTGTCCAAGAAATCACAGACAATGCAGCAAATTATGTGGCAATTGGAAAGCTTCTTTGTGCCAAATATCCAACCATTTTTTGAACTCTGTGAGCTGCCCATTGCATAGACTTGATTTGGAGAGGGTGCAAGATGTTATGCAAGAGTGCAAACAAATTACCAAGTACATTTATAACCATGCTTGGGTGTTGAACCTTATGTGGGAATTCACAAAGGGTGAGCTTAGCAGCCCAGCTATCACACGGTTTGCTACAAACTGTCTTTCCCTCCAAAGCCTTTTGCATGAGTACCAAGCTTTGAGAAGAATGTTTTGTAGCCAACAATGGCTATTTTGGAAAGATAGCACAAAACCAAAAGCATTGGCTATGAAAGCATCTTTCCTAGGTGATAGTTTGCGGGAGAAAGTCACTGAGATTGCCAGCTTCATTGAGCCGCTTGGGAAAGTATTGAATGGCGAGGAACCTGCAATGGGATATATTTATGAGGGCATGGACAGAGCCAAAGAGGCCATCAAGACTTTCTACAAGGGAGATGAATCTAAATATCTCCTTTTCTGAAAAATCATTGATTTCAGGTGGGACAGAAAGTTACATTCACCATTGCAGGCAGCGAGAGCATATCTCAATCCGAGCTTATTCTATAATGAGAGGTCTAACATTCAAAAATATCCTGAGGTGATGAGAGGTGTCATGATATGCATTGAGAAGATGTTCGCAAATCAAGATATTCAGGACAAAATCAGCATGAAACGAGATATGTACAAGGAAATATCTGGCAAGTTGGGATTCAGCTCAAGGACAAGAAAATGCTTTGTAAGTGCAAATTGTTAGAACTTGCCTTGTAATTTTGCTAGTTCTCTTTTATATGTTTGTCGTTGCAAACTGATAATCTTTGTTGTTATTTTGTTACACTCGTTGGTTAATAGATTGTAGCTCTGAGGTACCACAATTACAAGAATTTGCCATCAAAGTTTTGAGTCAACCCTGCAGCGCTTTTGGTTGTGAGCGCAATTGGTTGGTATTTGAGCACATTCACAACAAAAATATAAACAGGTTGGAGCATGAGAGGTTGGAGAAGTTGGTTTTCATCTACTACAACCTTTGAATGTTCACAAAATAACTGCAGCCAAAGGATCTAGATCCAATTCTATTGGATAGTATCGATTTAGAGTATGACTAGGTTGTGGAGGAGTCCCCTTATTTGAGTTGGCTTGATTAAGAGACTAAGGTTCTCTCTAGTTTTCCATCTCAAATGGAAACTCCAAATAAACCAGCCTCATAGTTGCTTCAGCCTTCCCATGTTGGCACTAGCTCCTCGACGGCCTATTATAAGCGTAGTCGTGCCTGACACACAAGATTGTTATGAGACTATGACTTATCAGTTATGGCATATGTATTTGAATTTTGAACTTGCTGCTATTCTTTATTTTGATTATGGAATCATGATTGCTTTTCCTATTCACTATCTAAATTTTTTTGCTTACAAAAATCAAATATCTTATCTTGTACTATCATAGCTACGAGATGATGTTATGAATTATTGCATATATTGTAATTTTATAACTTATAAGGATTTGAAATGTCATCAGTTTCTTTTTTGTTCTTCAAATTTACCATATTTTAAGTCTTTCCTATATTTTGCAGTCTTTACGAGTCTTATACGAGTCGTTTGTAGAAATTTTGACCCAACCCCGATTATCAGTTTCTCCTTATTACTCCCATGTAGTTAAATGCCCATTTCCATAACCATACATTCAACAAGCTGGAAATAATAAATATTTCCGAAAACACAAATTTTGAAAATTTCAAAGTGCTGCAAAATGCAGAAATAAAACTCAAAAATAATTTCAGCCACACACACAAAAAATTACACGCTGATTTTTGGTCAACATGACCCTGGAAAAACCCTGTACAACTCTTGGGGAAAACCAGTTCGAAAGCTCCTCATTATTTTTGAATATTTCTTTTACAGTGAGACAGAAAAACACAGTAAAAATTCCAGACCCCAAAATAACAGACTTATCTCGATTTCCGTGCGCGCACATTGCCTCAGAAATTGTGCCAAATAAGCAACTTACAAAACATAAAATATTACAGCATTAATGACAGCAATAAATGTTGTACGGCCTCCTCGGAAACATGCCGAAATCAGCTGTATGGAACTGTATAGATTTGTACAACAGCCCTCCTCGAAATCTACGCTGAAGCTAATATCCTTTTTCTCGATTTTAGTGCCGAAAATATCAACTACACTTCTCGATTATTGTGCCCAGATTTCTGCCTCAAACTTCGTGCTTAATGTTGTTGCCCTCTTCCTCGATTTTTGTGCCTCCCTTTCTTGGAAGCAGTGCCTCTCTCTTGTTGTACGGATTTCTACCTTGGGACTTGTACCAATAAGGTGTTGTACAGATTTGTTGAAGTATCCTTGTTGCTGCCCTCTTTCTTCTCACTGCTCAGAATTGTCTCTTTGCTTTCTTCTCCTCCTCTCTCAATCTGCTCATGAGAGACTCAATGATCTTTTCTCTTCTTTTTCTCCTTTAACCTAACCCTAAGTGACTTTTGGAGAATCCCTAAATCCAATGGCTGAGATAGCTTTAGATCTAGGGCTGAGATTAAATGTGCATTTAAATCTCACTTTCTATTTTTTAATAAAGACCCTCTTAATTTTTAATTTCCAAAGTCACTTTTCACTTTCTAATTTCACATTGACTTTAATAAAATCACTTTAAAATTAGACTTAGTAACTTTATCACTTATAAAGTCACGTTTAAATTAGATTTGACTTTACCACTTATAAAGCCACTTTAGGAGAAAAAGTTAAATACATTTGGACACTTTTCCCTAGGCCAAAGATCAAAGCCTTAGGGAACCATTGGTCCTCTGATACCCAAATTTTAACACTCCCTCTTACCGAGGAAAGTGTTCCTCACCACACCCATATTGTCTCTGAAGTAGACATGCTTGCCCCGTGGTAAGGCTTTGGTGAATATATCTGCTTCCTGCTCATCTATGGGAATATACTCAAGCTTCACAGCGCCCTTCTGAACATAGTCTCTGATGAAATGATATTTGATCCAGATATGCTTTCACCTGTCACAAAATACAGGATTCTCCGTGAGTTTAATGCAACTTTGATTATCACAATAAATCACTGAAAGTCTCAACGGCTGACCAAATAAGCCAAACAACATCTTGAAAAGCCATATGGCCTCACAACTAGCTAGACTGGCTGCCATGTACTCTACTTCCGCTGAACTTGATGCTACTGATTGTTGCTTTCGGCTGAACCACAACACAACTGTTGAACCTAACCCAAAACAACACCCTGAAGTGCTCTTCCTATCAGAAGCACAACCTGTCCAATCAGAATCAGTGTACCCTACCAATCTCACCCCATCTCCCTGTCTATAATCCAGACCATAATCCACTGTCCCCTACAAGTACCGCAAAATGTGTTTTGCAGCAACCCAGTGCACTCTCTTGGGCTCACACATGAACTAACTCATCGTGTTGACTGCAAAACATATATTTGGTCTAGTGTTTGACCAAATACATCAAGGAACCAATCAGCTGTCTATACAATGTGGGATCCACCAACACGGAATCTGAAGCATGAAGCTTCTTCTAGTTAGTGATCATAGGTTTCGACATGGGTCTACAATCCTCCATGTGAAATTTGCTAAGGATGTCCACAATATACTTCCCTTGTCCCATGAAGAAATGCCCCTCTTCTTGCCACACCTCCAAACCCAAAAAGGAATGCATCAAGCCAATGTCCTTCATCTCAAACTCCGAACCAAGATCTCTCTTGCTGCCCTCTATGAGTCTCTCTGCACCCGTAACGACCAAGTCATCCACATACAGCACCAAAATGAGAGGCTCCTCACCTATCACAATAAAATATAGGTTCGGATCTCCCGCAAGTACGTATCAATCCTGGAGTATCAAGCTCTAGGAGCTTGCTTCAGGCCATAAAGTGCCTTCTTCAGTCTGCATACATGGGACTCCCTCCCATGCACCTCAAAGCCATGTGGCTGCTCAATGTACACCTCCTCCTGTATGAAGCCTTGTGGCTGCTAAATGTACACCTCCTCCTATATGAAGCCCTGTGGCTGCTCGGTGTACACCTCCTCCAACCCATCTCTGCTGCTATCAATATAATGGAGCGAATGGAAGTATATCGAGCTACGGGAGTGAAGGTCTCCTCATAGTCAACTCCTACCTGGGAGAACCCTCTAGCCACAAACCTTGCCTTGAACTTCTCGGTGCTGCCATCTGCAGCGTGCTTTATCTTGTAAAGCCATCTAGAAGTAACCACGGATTTGCCCTCAGGCCTCAGCAGCACCTCCCAAACATCATTCTTCATGATAGAAGAATACTCCTCCTGCATGGCCTCTCTCCACACCTGCTGGGTAGCTGCCTCCTCATAGCTAGAAGGCACGGAGTCAACGATGTTGGCAACCATTGCAATATAGCTACAGAACCGCTCAGGTGGTTTGCTCTCTCTAACCTGTCTCTTCGGCCCAACAACAGATGTGGCCTCTCTCAAGGTATCCTGAAGCAACTTGGGCTTCCTCTTCCCTGAGCACACTTCTCCCACCGGAGAGTGTAACTCCTCATCCTCATCAGAAGCCTGAACTCCTGAATGTTTGTCTGCTATCCTCCTGCCTGAAACTGCGCCTGTAGATGCTGAAGTACCGTGTGAATTGTCCATCAGTGGACTACCTCGTGAACTTGTAAATTTATGTAGATGTTCTATGCTTGATGCAACTTTACTTTCACTACAGCAATCACATAAACAATCAAGTAAAATGCTGATAAAACATACCAGTAGATCAACAGCAGACAAACCAGAAACAGATAAATGTGTTGGTGCGTTACGGAGGTCAACAGGATGCTTCAACCAGCAAAGTCTCCTTGGTCAGCCAACTCAGTATGTGTCACAACAACCCTCAAAACAACACACGATCAAATCAAAGTCAACCCTAGAAAAGTCAACGCTGCCCACAAAAGTCAACACATAATAGCAGCAAGTAAAAGTCAACGTAGCTCGGTCTATGGTCAAACTTTGACCTCAGTTCTTATGCCAAAATGTACAGACTTCAGAAATCGAAGACTATGCCAAAAATCAGCTCCTTTTGACCATGTGTTGACCAAAGTCAACGTTGGTCAAACTTACGTGGAAACCCGAGCTGCAGCAAAATATCTTCGTCCTTCTTTCCTACGTGTGAACCGAAAACTGCCTCCAAGGAGCTCGAACCAATCAAAAGAGGAGAGATGATGTGTGAGGATGAGATGAGTGAAATGTCCTCCAACGTTGACTCTACTTATATCAATCACTGAGGGTGTGTGACACATTTGCTGGGGGTGTAAAACCTTAAGGCCCACCTGCAAATATTTTGAAAGTATTAAAAATAAATTCAAAATAAATGTTCTGCTCATTGGATCAACATGATCTTTAGATCAATCTTGCAACTCTCCGAAAGAGGAACCCAATAAAAATATTGGTGTCTTCATCTGAGCATCACAACATGGAGTTTGGACCTAGTTGTCCAATTTTAACACTCCCTCTCAACTAGGGAGAACCTTACCACCTTTGCAATCAAACATCGTGCGTCATCCCGCTGTAACTTGCTTTGTTGGCCTCTTAATTTCAGAACAGAAGTGGGTCAGTCACAAAGACATCATTCCCGGCTGACAGATTCAGCCCAGAGGTCTGAAACATCTATAGGACTCACAAAGAGTCTCATACCAACCCGAAGTTGGTTTATCTGACCCGAAGTCAGTAGGAGGTCCGAAACCTCACTTGGACTCAAGAGGGTCATATATACTAACCCGAAGTTAGTCTCACTGACCCCAAGTCAGTTGGAGGTCTGAAACCTCGCAAGGACTCAAAGAGTCACATACCAACCTGAAATTGCTTTATCTGATCCGAAGTCAGTAGGAGGTCTGAAACCTCACTAGACTTGATCTCAGATCAAGTGATTGGACACGTGTCATCCCAAATAGAGAGTACGGAAATCTCTGATGCGTCCATCAATATTTGCTACTAGTCTCTAGCTTTTCCCACCTCATTGGCCAAATGAGAGGTACTTCCCATGAGTCCAGAACTCAGTGGGTAGGATGCATATGGGGCACAGATCACGAGAGGTGAACCTACTCAAATATCATAAAGGTGGGGCAGAAGCACCACAAGGTTCGGTAAGCCTAGCCCCGTGTGTGCTTATAGCTCCGAGGAACTATCCCCAAGGCCCCCCCAGAGCTCCCAGAGCTCATCGTCCAACAGGACCCTCAGAATAGGGTCGTTCCACGATTCCAGGATTCTCACAGAAGATTAGGAACATGACCTTCCCCAAGGGCATTGTGAGAATATCCGCGACCTACTCATCAGTTCCTATGTGATCAAGCCTTACGGCGCCTCGTTGTACCATATCCCAGATAAAGTGGTACCAGCCATCAACATGCTTGGATCGTTTGTGGAACACGGAATTCTATGACAAACAAATCCCCCTCAGGTTATCACAAACGATAGCGGTCGCATCTAGCACATGATCGAACAGCTCACTGAAGAGCTTTCGCAACTAAGTGACTTCACAATAGGCCATACATGTTGAAATGTATTCGGCCTTAGTGGTGCTCAAGGCTACCAACTTTCGTTTCCTGCCCGAAGCAGATCTACGTGTGAAGCAGCATCCAAATGTGCTCTTGTGATCCACTACATTGCTAGCCCAATCGGCATCAGTATAACCAAGGAGTGTCATGCTCCCGACAGTGTATCTCAGCCCATGGTCTATCGTGCCCCAGAGATATCTCAAGAGTTTCTTGGCACCAATCCAGTTAATGTCATGATCAACCATGTGTTGACTCAAAGTGTTCAATGCACAACATACGTCCGGACGGGTGTTCACTAAGAACATCAGGTTCCCTACGAGTTGACGATACTCAGTAGGATTTACTAACACGGGCCTAGCAGCGCTGCCACTCAACTTCTTAAAGTTGAGTTCCATCGGTGTCGACACAGACTTACAGTCCACCATACCAAATCTTTCCAGAAGCTTCACAATATATTTTCCTTGAGAAAGGAAAATCTTGCCAGGTCTATGCCAAACTTCCAGGCCTAGGAAGTAATGCATCAGTCCTAGGTCCTTCATCTCGAACTCTGCAGCAAGCTCCCTCTTGCACTGATGAATGAGAGAGTCAGCACCTGTCAGGAAGAAGTCATCCACATATAGCACCAGAATGAGAGGCTTCTCCCTGTCAACCTTGAAGTAAAGGTTCGGATCAGCATTACAACGAGTGAAGCCCAGCTTCATCAAGTACCTATCTATCCTCTCGTACCAAGCTCTGGGTGCTTGCTTCAGCCCATAGAGGGCTTTCTTCAACCTGCATACATGGGTGTCCCGATCCTGGACTTTGAACCCCAGAGGTTGCTCCACATATACCTCTTCCTTTGTCATACCATGCAGAAATGCGGTCTTCACATCCATCTGATGGAGACTCCATCCTTGCGTAGCAGCAAGGGCTATGATAGATCGAATGGTGGTATATCTGGCTGCATGTGCAAATATGTCATCATAATCTATGCCTTCCTTTTGAGAGAAGCCACGAGCAACGAATCTTGCCTTGAACTTTTCAGCACTTCCATCAGATCCATGCTTGATCTTGTAGAGCCATTTCGAGGTGACAACTGCTTTGTCCTTCGGCCTTGGAACCACATCCCAGACATCATTCTTCATTATGGACTCATACTCTTCGTGCATAGCATCCCTCCAGACTTGATGCTTTATGGCTTCCTCAAAAGATCCAGGCTTGGATTGTACAATAGTTCTAATGGCTGCTAGATACCCTTGGTATCTACTCGGCTTTGCTTTCACGGAATGTCCCCCTTGAGGCCGTATGTCCCTCAGCATCCTCAAGAGTGTCCCTGAGCCATGATGGTCTCTTTCCTAGTGAAGGAGGTGGATCAATCGGGTCCATCGGTCCTTCAACATCAGGCATCGTCTCATCCTTCGGTTCCTCTTGATTTCCAAGCCTTACTTCATGATCTTCCTCAGATCTCGGAAGATTGACTACTTTCCTCAGGGAAGCATCTTCGTCAAAGGTGACATCGTAGCATATCTCCACTTCCCTAGCCACATAGACTCTATAGGCCTTCGAAGTTTCGCTATAGCCCACAAACATTGTGGTCTCCCTCTTGATGCCAACTTCTCTGCCAGTACTTCCACCAATGCTTTGAAGGTACAGAACCACATGAAAGCCTCATCCTGCTTCTTTAAGAAGTATATCCAGGTTTGCCGAGAGAATTCATCTGTGAACGTCATATAATAAGAACATCCTCCCAAGGATGTCACAGGCAGCATACCAGATAGATCAGAATGGATAAATTGCAAGACATCAGTTGTCTTTGTGACACTTGAGGGGAAAGGTCCCCTTGTATGCTTTCCTTCGGGACAACCCTAACATACACCTTCATCATTATTTGAAAACTCCGGCATCCCTATCACCACCTTGCTTCGGGAAGGACCTTGTTCTGTAGGTGTCCAAACCTCCGGTGCCATGGTTCAGTTTGTCGGATAGTATCACATGTCATTGCTCCCAGTGGACTTCCTCCAACCTGGTAGAGTGTATCAACTCTAATCCCAATCGTGATAGCTTTCTTGAAGCTCTTCTTCCACATGCGCACCTTTCCATCAGTGAATGCCACATTGAAACCTTCGTCTTTCGTGGCCAATATAGACACAAGGTTCTTCTTCAAATTAGGCACATAGAGTACATCCTGCAAGTGGAGGACTTGACTGTGAGACAGGGTCATAGTCCCTGTCCCTTTCACGGGATATGTGGCATTATCTCCAAGGATAATTTCCAGATTAGTATCCTTCTCAACCATATCAGAGAGTGCTTCCTTGAACCCAATGATGTGCCTTGAGGCACCACTATCTATCAAACAGACATCCATACTGTCGGGTGGAGATGCAACAAAGAGGGCAGATACAAGAATGTATTCATTCTTTTATCAACAACATTTGATTCCTCATACCTAGAGTTTCTTGACCTTTTGAAAGGTTGATCATTTCTGTTGGCGAGAGCTTTCCTCTTTCCCTTGAACCTATTGTTCCTTTGATTGCCATTCCTCCGGTTCTTGTTGTTGTCATCACTATCGGGAGAATCCTTCTTGAAAGGACATTCTCTAGCATAGTGACCTGGCCTATGACAAGTGAAACACTTGCCCTTCTTTCCTTGGGCCCCTGCTTTTCCTTTGTTCTTTGGACCACCAACGTTCTTCTTTCGAGAATGAGCAGCGTAGGCAACATTTCCTTCATTTCCATACTCCTTCATTCTTGTCTCTTCTTGAACACATCTCAACAGTACTTCGTCAAAGTCAGGTATCACATTATCATTTAGAATGGTAGTGTTGAACACATGCCATTCGGATGGGAACCCTCCAAGTGCGATGAGTACCATTTCTCGATCAGCTATTGTTTCCCCAATAGCCAGCAGATTATTCCTGATCTCGGTCAACTTCAGAAAGTATGATTGAATGGACTCATCCCTGCCTTTCTTCAGATTCTTCAATTGATCCTTGAAGAATAGTACTTGATTTGCATTGTTGGCCTTGAATATGAGGACCAACTTATCATACATCTCTTTGGATGTGCCTAGCTTAGAGATGTAGGCCACCAGACTCTTATGAATGGATTCCCTGATCATCAACTTTGCTTTGATCTCCCCCTTCTTGTACTTTGTTTTGGCAGCAGCAGTAGCAGTGGATGGAGGTTCTTGGATTTTACCCTACACATAGTCCATGACATCTTGGTCTTCCAATTTAAGATCCAATATCATCTTCCAAGCATGGAAGTCATCCTTCCCAGTCAATTTGTCATCCTCCTTGAAGCCATAGTTTGTGGAACCCATTTTCTTCTTCGGTGATTGCTACAAATAGGGCTTGTCTTCACCTCAGCTCTGATACCATGTAAATTATGTAGATGTTCTATGCTTGATGCAACTTTACTTTCACTACAGCGATCACATAAACAATCAAGTAAAACGCTAATAGAACATACCAGTAGATCAACAGAAGACAAACCAGAAACAGATAAATGTGTTGATGCATTACGGCGGTCAACAAGATGCTTCAACCAGCACAGTCTCCTTGGTCAGCCAGCCCAGCATATGTCACAACAACCCTCAAAACAGCGACACAGTCAACTCAAATTCAACCCCAGAAAAGTCAACGCTGCCCAAAAAAGTCAACACAAAACAGCAAGTAAAAGTCAACGCAACTCGATCTATGGTCAACCTTTGACCTCGATTCTGGTGCCAAAATTTACGAAATTCAAAAGATCGAAGTCTATGCCAAAAATCAGTGCCTTTTGACCATGCGTTGACCAAATTCAACGCTGGTCAAACTTGCATGGAAACCCGAGCTGCAGCAAAATATCTTTGTCCTTCTTTCCCACGTATGAACCGAAAACTGCCTCAAAGGAGCTCGAACCAATCAGAAGAGGAGACATGATGTACGAGGATAAGATGAGTGAAATGTCCTCCAACGTTGACTCTATTTATATCAATCACTGAGGGTGTGTGACACATTTGTTGGGGGTGTAAAACCTTAAGGCCGGCCTGCACAGATTTTGAAAGTATTAAAAATAAATTCAAAACAAATGTTCTGCTCATCGGATCAAGATGATCTTTAGATCAATCTTGCACCTCTCCAAAAAAGGAACCTAATAAAAATATTGGTGTCTTCATCTAAGCATCACAACATGGAGTTTGGACCTAGTTGTCCAATTTTAACAGAACTGCTCTGTGGACTACTCTGCATGCTGCCCAAAGCACCACCCCTCTGACTCTGTGAGCCACTGCTCACTGATGGACCTAACACCGTAATTGATGCACCACCTAATCCCTGCCCACTGGATCCTTGTGACTGACTCAGTTGCTTCTGAGGATCTGGTGAATCCAAATACTCTAACTCCCGTGACCTCCTGAAAGCCCTGTCCTCCTCGAACTTCACATCCCACCTGACAACAACTCTCCTCTGTGCAGGAATATAAATTCGAAAGGCTTTCGAGGTCTCACTGTAGCCCACAAAGATGCCCTTCTCTATAGTGGGCTCTAGCTTGGTCCTCTTCTCCTTGGGTACATAGGAGTATACAATACACCCAAAGATACGGAAGTGACCAACATCAGGCTTCTTCCTAGAAAAAGCCTCCTCCGGAGTCATATGCCCCAAGGCACGATGTGGACTCCTGTTCTGCAAATACACAACAGTGTTGCAGGCTTCTACCCACAAAAACAACGGTAACCCCTGATCATGTAGCATGGCTTTTGTAGCACCAACGATGGATCTGTTCTTTCTCTCCGCAACCCCGTTCTGTTGGGGGTTGTAAGGAACTGTGAACTCCCTCCTGATGCCTGCCTCGGCACAATAATCAACAAACTCACCAAGGGTGTACTCCCCTCCATTTTCCGACCTGAGGGACTTGATCTTTCGACTTGTCTGAGTCTCCACAAGAGCTCTGAACTCCTGAAACCACTTGAAGACCTCACTCTTGGTCTTCAAGAAATAAATCCAGGTCTTCCTAGAGTGATCATCAATGAATAAAACATAGTACTCATATCCACTCAAGGAAACATGAGACATCTGACCGCTCACATCGATATGAATCAAATCAACAATCCCCGTCGATCTGCTGTCATTGCTGGGAAAAGGGGATTTGGCAAACTTCCCCATAGCACATCCTCTGCATGTATCAATGTGATTAGAACTGAAATCTGGGACACCTGTGGTGATCTCCCGCGATGTCATCAATGCCCCATGATACATGTGCCCCATCATGCGCTGCCAAATCTCACACAGCTCTGAACTAATAGCTTTGTTGTCGGTACTACTGCTCAATGCCAAAAGGGGCTGAAACGCAAACTTGTACACCTTGGCTTGGCGTACACCAATCACTCTAGCTGAATCAGCTGGAGCACCCCTGGGATATATAAGCACCTATCCTTTCCTGAACAATACCTCATACCCTCTGTCCTCCAATGCTGATACGGATATAAGGTTCTTCCTCATCCCTGGCACATATAGAACATCCGACACTTTCAAGGGAGGTTTGGGTTCCCTATCAAATGTCAATGTCCCCACACCGACTACTCTAACAATGTTGTCGTCTCCAAGTACTACCTCTATATCAGTGCCACTCTCTGAAAGCTCTAATAAGTACTCACAGAGTCCTGTCATATAACGTGAAGCCCCACTGTCAACATACCAAATACCTGAAGATGCTTCGCTAGTGGAGGGAAATGCACACTCCCTCTCAACCTCCGTGGCAGGTGATCCTGCACTAGTGGACTCACAAGCAATGAACCCAAACTCCTAGTCAAAGCTCTTCGAGAAGTCCTCTATCTCTGTTGATGCTGCCATCATCCTGTCCTTTCCCTTCTTCTTCTCCGGACACATAACTGCATACTGTCCCAGCTTTTGACAATTCCAACACTTCACCTTGGAATAGTCCTTCTCCTTGTTCACCTACTACTTACCTTTACCTTTTCCTTTTCTCCCACCATTGCTTGTGGAAGCTTGCTTCTTTCCCTTGCCCTTCTTGCCCCTTCCTAACAATGCTACATCCTCATCCTCCTCAACTAATTTGGCTGCCCCAAGCTGGTTCTTTCTGATTTCATTCTGAATGCAATCATCCCACAACCTCTCCCAAGTGGGAAGGGTCTCCCATGCAACAATCCCATCTGCAAAATTCAGCCATGTACTGGGAAGGCCATTCACTGTAATCCGTACCAACTCAGTGGGTGGAATGGCCTCTCCAACAACTATCAACTCATCTCTCACATTAGTGATCTTTGTGAAGTATGCAGTAACACTATCAGTCTTTGCCATCTTAATGGCCTTTAGCTTCTCCCTTAGGACCATTTTTTGGTTTTCATTGGTACTATAGTAGAGATTGGTCAAGGTTGTCTACATCTCATGTGCAAGTCTCTTTCCTCTCACATGAGGAATGACATGGTCTTTAATACCATCCAGAATTAGTCTCTTTCCCTTGTAATTCTTCTTATTAAACTTAGCCAACTGAATAGCGTCAGTGGGCACTGCTACTGGGTTTCGTTGGGTATGTACCATGATGCCCCAGACTTCTGCCTCCTCAAAGATGCTCTGAATTCTCTCCTTCCATGAATTGTAGTTGCTATGCCCATCCAACCTATCCTCCACCCTCAAGCCCAAAGACATGCTTGTTGTCCTAACAAACTGAAAATTTCAATGTTGTGGTAAAGGTTCAATTTTCTGTGTGAAATATAAGCTTGCTATAATTTTTCACTTGTTGTCCCAAACTGCACTTTTCAGCCAACCAAGCTCTGATACCATGTAGAAATTTTGACCCAACCCCGGTTATCAGTTTCTCCCTATTACTCCCATCTAGTTAAATGCCCATTCCCATAACCATACATTCAACAAGCTAAAAATAATAAATATTTTTGAAAACACAAATTCTGGAAATTTCAAAGTGCTACAAAATGCAGAAATAGTTTCAGCCACACACACACAGAAAATGACACGCTGATTTTTTGTCAACATGACCCTAGAAAACCCCCTACAACTCTTGGGGAAAACCAATTCGAAAGCTCCTCTTTATTTCTGAATATTGCTTTTACAGTGAGATAGAAAAACACAGTAAAAATTCTAGCAACCAAAATAACAGACTTATCTTGATTTTCTTGCTTGCACACTGCCTCGAAAATTGTGCCAAATCAGCGACTTACAAAACAGAAAATATTACAGCATTAATGATAGCAATAAATGTTGTATAGCCACCTCGAAAAACGTATCGAAATCAGCTGTACGGAATTGTACAGATTTGTACAGCATCCCTCCTCGAAATATGTGCCCAGAAACTACCTCGAAATCTGTGCTGAAGCTACAGTCCTTTTTCTCGATTTTTGTGCCGAAAACATCAGCTGCACTTCTCGATTTTCATGCCCATATTTTTGCCTCGAACTCCATGCTTAATTGTTTTACCCTCTTCCTCGATTTTCGTGCCTCCCTTTCTTGGAAGCAGTGCCTCTCTCTTGCTATACGAATTTCTACCTTGGGATTTGTGCCAATAAGGCGTTGTTTGGATTTGCTGAAGTATCCTTGTTGCTGCCCTCTTTCTTCTCACAGCTCAAAAATATCTCCTTGCTTTCTTCTCCTCCTCTCTCAATCTGCGCATGAGAGACTCAATGGTCTTTTCTCTTCTTTTCATCCTTTAACCTAACCCTAAGTGACTTTTGGGGAATCTCTAAATCCAATGGTTGAGATAGCTTTAGATCTAGGGCTGAGATTAAATGTGCATTTAAATCTCACTTTCTATTTTTTAATTCACCCCATTTTAGTAAAGACCCTATTAGCCTTTTATTTTGAAAGTCACTTTTCACTTTCTAATTTCAGATTGACTTTATTAAAGTCACTTTAAAATTAGACTTAGTAACTCCATCACTTATAAAGTCATTTTTAAATTAGATTTGACTTTAGCACTTATAAATTCACTTTAGGAGAAAAAGTTAAATACATTTGGACATTTTTCCCTAGGCCAAAGATCAAAGGCTTAGGGAACCACTTCTCCTCTGATATCCAAATTTTAACATTGTTCTCGATTCTTATATGAGTTGCCAAGTCAATAACCAGACGAGTCTTATACAAGTCTGAATTGTGCAACATTGGCCTCGACATCCTTTTCAAAAGGTTTATCTCTAGTCTCTTCCCTCACCATTGGCTTTTGTTTGTAATCTCAAAATTAGGGAATTGGGTGTAGTTACTATCGTACTAGAAATATCAGAGATGCAGTGATTACCTTGGAACAAGCAAAGACCCGTCCCTTAGTGGGTTCCCTATGGTTAAAAGTATTGAAAAGTGTAACTAGGATCAGTCTTCATATTGACTATGTAATTATGTATGTATGTAAAGAAGAAGACAAAGATAATAAAATGTATTTTTGTTATGCTTGCTTCATGGGTTTCATGAGCAAGGTTTTATTATAGGTCAATCGACGACTTCTTGATGTCTATTAGGATTTGTCTTCTACTTAGAAATGTAATTAAGGTTCATGAATATGAAGAGTCTAGTCAACAAATATGCTCCAAGACCTTGTCATTTACCTATGGAGGAATGGCTCATGACAGCCCTCATGACAACCCTCATTAACGCTGGAATAAATGCTCTCCATGTCGGCCTATATACAGTGATGAAGCGGACTCTTAAACATGTTGAAGGGTCAGCCTAAAATCAGAAGTAATGGGCACTATATATAGTGATGTGCTGCGGCTCATTTGGACAGAGAAAAATTGCGGATAATTCATATATTCTACAGCGTGACAAAGTCTGGAATATTTGTGAGTTAAAGGCAGTAAGGTGTGGATCTGTTTTGTGTACTGTGCTAATACAGTGGATGCAGATCATTATGAAGGAGTTGCGGTCAAGTATAATGCGGTCAAATCTGTAATGAATACGTTAACATACACCTGCAATCCAATGACGGAGTAAGGTCTGTGTTCCATGCGTTGTAAGGACTGTGACTAGAAGCATTCGGATGTCATGTTATGCGAACGGCTAAAAGATTGATGATCATGTTGTGATATGAAGTCTAAGGGTTATTGCAGTGTGAGAAAAGAGGAAGGTACCTTCCTAATCACAGTTTACAAGAGAAAGTAATATATCTCTAGATTCAAGGATATGTGAAGTGAAAGATAAGATCTCGAATGATCTTGTCTCCAATAACTGAATAAACAAGAAGAAGTGTTTGAAGATAAACTTAGAGACCGAGTTCTCTAGTGTTGGTGGAGGACAGTGCAGGTTGGTGCAAAAAAAGAAGGATCAGCATTGGAAGTCGACAAAGAAGCAGTGACAAGGTCTTGGAGGCATACATACGTCAAGAGTTTGAGTCTTCGTCATGGTACTTGTCATCTGAAAGTCTAGAAGAAGAATTTATCGTGGGTTTTCCTCTCCAAGAGGGAGAGGTTTTGCCCTAGCTTGAAGAGCCTAATTTTGTGTCTCTGGTATTTTGATAATTGACTTGATGAAACACTAAATATGTAAGAAGAGAAGACATAAGTAAATCAAGTAAACTCACAAGTAATTATCAAGAAGAGAATTTGAATTAATCACCGGCCCTCCAAATTTCTCAACATGGAATCAGAGCTATGGTGCTAAAAGACAAGGGCTACTTAGCAAGGAGGCACTTAAGGAAGCAAGAATCAAAGTCAAGGTCAAAGTTTGCATTAAAAAGTCAAATCAGTTTGCAAAGAAGATTCTCAAGCTATTTCAAGAAAGATCTTCAATCTCACTCAAAGGATCAACTCATCAAGAAAATAATCTTTGCCATCAAAGATCACCTACATTGGAGATTTCAATCTTAGAAGAAGCTCCTGACTTCATCTTCATCATCATCAAGAAAGCTGCAAGTCACTCTACTCAAGTGAATATCTATGACCTTATTTAAATCTGTCAAGATGACTTATTGTAAAGAGAGGTCATCAAACTTTAGTGCATGGAAGAAGAGGACAGATTTGAATCTAATTGAAGACAAAGTTATGGACTACATCGAAGGATCTACAATTCAACCCTCAAAAGAAGATGCTCCAGCTCATGCCAAATACATGAAAGGAGAAATCAGAGCCCAGAGGATTCTCATAGAATCCATTAAGGACTCACTCATTCCCTATGTATCAAAACTGAAATCTGCAAAAGAAATATATGAGAAACTAGTGGAGCTATTCTCTGTGAAAAATGCAGGAGAAGCATTCTCTCTGAGACAAGAACTATACAAAATGAAATTGTCAAGAGAAGAAGGAATCACTTCATACTTTATGAGGATTTCTGAAATAAGAGACGAACTGAAGGGAATTGGGAGAAGTAATGTCTGATACTGAGATGACTGGTAGATTGAAGCCAAGGCCCCTTTACGCAGCCTGCAATCCAAAATGCTATGCTAGAGACCTTGGAAGGAGCCAATAGCCTAATCATCCACTTCTCATCCTTTGTCAACTTCCTTGTGGAAAGGATGCTGCCGCTGCCCAGACCCTATGCAGATGTCACTAGAGAAACAACCAAACATTCAGATTCTTCTGTTTTTATGAAATCTAGGGATAGCACCCATGACAAGCAGTAAATGTTTACTTAAAATGTTATTTTCATGTTTTGAAAATACATTGTGCTATTAGGCAAGATTGTTAAGTAGTGTAGTTGCCAAAAATTAGGATGAAAGACCTGGTATATTTTTGCAGATATCTAGCTCTGCAGAACTCTCTAAGAGAATATGGGAAAGCACAAATTTGATATTTTCTGTAGTCTTTGCGGATCAGGTAAAGCCACTGTGTTTTGACTAGTATCAACATATCGGTTTAATTTTAATAAATAAACATTCAATATATATCTAAACACTCAATCATTAACAGCAGCCAGATGCACATGGCAATAGACTGTATGTAACAAATTCTTGAATAAAAGGTGTCAAGCAAAATATGTACCAAGTGAGCATCCAAGGGTGGTGGATAGTTGTCTGTCAAAGTGTCAATCCAGCTGAAAATCATGTTATGGTACCCATATGGTTTACCAGACATGTCGAGAACATATGCCCATGCTGCAGTAGCATTGAATTTTGCACGCAAATCAGAATGCAGTGGAAGGAGTGCAACATGTGGATTAGAGACATCCTTCTGCTGCTCATCCAACCACTCCTGCCAAGGAATCACAGCAATGACGTCCTCTCCCTGCAAAGCCAGAAAATGACTCAGTTTCAGTCAATACATGATATCATTAAAAGTTTATCTAGGAAAATACATTAGCTGGAGCTGATGCAGTAATTCCACCAAAATTTTAAAGTCCATTAACACTAGAACTCTTAGAGACTTTTCAAAACAGGATTAAAAGAACACAAATTGAACAATTCAAGTTACAAACTACGAAAGCTTAAATGTATAACAAACAAATTCAACCCACTGTTTGATATTCGAACAATTAATATAATGCTCAGCCAAAACAAATGCAATTCAAGGAAAAATTATGAAGCCATATTACAGTGGAAACAGGAAGGCAATGAAGGTTATAAGATCTTCGAATTTTTGAAAATGTTGGTAGCTGACAGGGTGCTTGGTCTCTGTCAAACTGATGGATCTCATGAGGGAAACCAACCAAAATCCGAGGCATGTTTAGTATGCATTTTCAAAACATATTTTCTTCATGCCAGTTGTCAGAGTTGGTTGTCGCTGCCATGGATGCTTGCTACAGAGTGGCCCCTGACAGAGTTTTGATTTGAGAGCAGGATAGATTGAACAGGGACTTTACAAAGGGAGGAATCTGCCCTGTCCTCAATGGAAAATAGGGCATCCCCTAGAATTGATGGATTTCCCTGTGAGTTGTACAACGCAAAGCAGGATATGGATAGCAATGACTTTTGTAACATTGCTTATAAGGTTTTCTCTTCAGGCAGCCTTTCAGGGTCACTTCTTATTCAAAAAGATGCTGCAAAAGAATCAATTGGTGGGTGGCATCCAATAACTTCGATGAGTGTTGCCTATAAAATTATGGCAAATGTGGTAGCTATGAGAGTGTGATATGTGGCCTGTTACCCACAAAAAAGTGGGTAAACCTAAGTGGAAAAAAAAATCCTCCTCCTTCGAGAGCCAGCCAGCCAGCAGTCATATATCATCAGCACATAACATGAAGCTAAGATCCTCCACCTCTTGCTCCGGTCAAATTTCTCTCCTATCCAGCATTCCTTCTTGAAGGAAGGTGGGTCAACAATCATGTGCTTTCACTTAATGTTATGGGCATACTAATATAATAGATCAAAGAGCAATTGGATAATTGCTTGATCTTGACTGCATTCTAGTTCCCTCAGTTCACCTGGGAGGTTTTTCTTTGACTCTACTCCAATGGGGGGACCTTTTTTGAGGCAATGGGGTTTTATAAAGCACACTACTAGGGAGGCAGTGATTAAACTATTGTGTCCAACACAATCCATATTTACCTTTGCCACAAAACCTAGCAGACCTTGGAGGGTGGTACCCTACAAGGCAAGTACTAGACTAAGTGACAACAATGGGGTGATGGCCCACTGTCACCACAGCCAAAACCCCCTACTCTTTATGGATTTTCACCAATGGGAGGAATCCCTGTATATAATAAGTCACCTAATAGGCCTTCTACGCTTAAAGATGTAAGGTGACGAAGGGGAAAGACAAAATGGAGGCACAAGGCACCAAGAGGAAGAAATTTGCTTTCCTTGACAAGGCCAGATTAGGGCAACACAAGACCTAGGGTTTGATTGATAGGTTTAGTTGGGATTTGGCATCCACACATCCTTATACCTGGATAGGGCCTAGAAATACACCCTGGGAGTTTGATGCAGCTAAAAGAAAAAGAAAAAACATATGATGGCCACAAGAAAAACAAAAGAAAAATCAAAATGCAAAAGATGGCTGCAACCTACAAATTAGCACGTGGGCAAAAGCCCAGCATTATTTCTACCTCTATCATATGGCTATCACCCGGTTCCTGGGCCAATGTTGCCTTGTCTTATAGAAGACAAGGAACCCTTGAACATCCCAACCTTAGATGGGCAATGAACAGCCCCATCCTAAAGGGGGTAATAACGGCTATAAATTATACAAAACAAGCTCTCATTCCTCGAGCTACGATACAAGGAAAAAATCAAGAAAAAGTAAAAGGCAATATAGAGGGGTGGAAAAACAGAGGCCGAGGTAACTCATGCATCCACGATCGTCCCCTCCTCACATCTATACACCCAAGATGAGGTATTCCAACATAGTAAGTCCCTTTGACCATGGCAGTTGGCTATGAAGTCTTTTCCCCTTTGTTCCATCATTATTCACATGGAACTTATCGATTGAAGGGTAGACCAAGGACATGTCACTTTCCCTTTGGGGGTTGGGAACACCTAATAGGATAGTCTATTAACCACTCCTACCTAGGGAGGTAACACCATTATGTGACTAAGGCCCCAATTTTGGAAGAGAAGCCTCATATGAAGTGTTAACTTGCCCATTTCTTTCAAGTTTGGTTCACTTAGATGTAGTAATGGTTAATGTACCTAATGGTTAAAGTTGCAACACTAGATATTGTGTGTAATTGGCCGGTGGTTCCATCTATAGGTCTGGGAAATTTAACTATGGTGCAGGTCCCCCAAAGGGACATATTCACACCCATAGCTAATGCGTTGAGATGCATGGGACTCCAACAGTTGCAGAGCATCATTCACGGCCATGGGCACCTTCAGCACCCACAACATTCCTGCATTTGCTTTGTTATTCATGAGATAATGCACCTGGACCAACGTACCCCAGTTGGCCTAGCAATTATTACATGGTTTGGTTGTTGATGTAGGGCTCAGATGAGGTTTGTCTCACACCTTGAGACATGGGAGAGCTAGCACCATCTTCAACGCCCTCAACATTGGAGCAGAATCAAGCTTATTCATCACTTGGAGACCCATAAGACCCCCCACATTTGCAGGCTACAAGATGATTTTCAAAGGGATGTAGGAGTCAACTCCTAGACATTGATTTTAGGATCCCTCTACACTTGTCATGGCACTAGTGACCAAAGGAGCTCAACGCAAGCCCTAGAAGGGCCTACAGCAGCATGATGTCAACATTTCGACCCTCTTGTTGGGATATTTATTATGTTTCACATTAACTACAAGGTTGGCTTGTGACCTTGATTAGTTCTTGCTTATTATTTTAATGTTTGAGGGGCTCCTAAGCGTAATTAGACATTAGTAGCACACATATATTAGAGATCATTCATTTGTGATCTCTAATCATCTCATCACTTGGAATTTCAGCCTTTTTGAGCAATTCGCACTTTTCTCTTGTGGAGGATTTGGAGTAATCTTGATGCACTGACATTTGGAGCTGATTTGTCTATATTTGGAGCTATTATTTGGATAAATGGAATGGATTCTTTGCATGTTTATCGTAAGAGTAACTAGATGTTGAAGACTTATTTATTACATGTTTGATGTATGGAATTTTGTTGATTCTAACAATTGCAATTGTGCTCTAATTTGTTGAATATATATTGAATGCCTATCTAGATGATCTATTGCATGCATTACTCATAAATAATGTGTAAATGAATGTCCTTAGTGGTGAACTCTTGGTAGCTCTCTCATGAAAAATCAATCTTCCATTGCATAGGTAATTGTTCAATTTTTTTCTTGCTAGGGCATCAAAATTTTGGCCTCCTTAGAAGCTCTTTCGTTGATTTAATGCATTAAGGACCCCATACTCCCAAGGAACAAGGGATTGGTCCATTTGGTTGGTGATCACATCTTTCTCCATATTTTCTCTGTCTCAATTCGGCCCTTTCAAGGCTAAGTTAGGAAACTAAGGCTTGGTGCAAATCCCTATGCAAGAGGAATTTTGGTGGTTGGAGAGCCTAAAAATCAAGAGGATAGTATTTTCCACTAAATCTATCATTTTGGTGGGCATCCACTTCAATTTCATCCATAAATTTCCTTGCCTTAGTTGTTTGCCTAAGAGGGAAACCCTAGTTTTCATTTCTTCAACTTAAGGGCTTCCTTACAAGTTTCGTGAGGCTTGGCATAGCTAATATACATTCTAAGAAACCTTTTCTCATAGCCTTGACCTTGAGTTACTCCAACACTCGTAAAATTTACTAAGCCCTAGGCCTTATGCCCTTATTTTTGGGTCTCTTCATTGAAAGCAAATTGTTTCCTTGTGAAGCCTTGAACTTAAATTGTGCCTTTCTTGAAAGGTTACTCGTCAGATCAATTCACACATTAACCTTAGAATACCTAATGTAAGTGTTCTCTTTCCTACTAAGACGACTCCCATCGGTGAGAGTTCGTAAAAAGCAGGTGTTTTTGGCTGTGTTGACAGTGGACCACTACCCCATTGCTGCTTCTTGGTCTAGCCTATGCTTTGTAGGGCTCCCCTCTCCAAGTCCTACTAGATTTTGTGGAAACAGACCGGATGACTTCAACACCAAAGTCTTTTCCGTATGGTGATCCGTGCCCAATCAAATTTGTGACTAATTGTTCACACTGGTCTACAAAAATGTGGTTGAGTACCATGGATGATGGTACAGTTGCAAAGTATACTCGATCGCACAAGGGATTGATGGCTAAATTATTTTTATTTAATGACTTGTATGTGTTTTCACTGCTCTTCCCAATCGACGTGACCATATGTTTCGTCTCACGACAACATTTTGGGGTTTCACAAATTATGGTATTGATTTTCTGAAAAACGAGGGTCAGATTTGTTGTGACGATGATGGCCTAGACCAGGAAGGTGATAGTGTGGTTTGAGGTGTCGATGGTCATGCAATGGATTGTAGTGGTTAAGGTTGACTGCAATGCAGTGGGGAGTGGTATTCGGTCAAGAGGCTTACTCAACAGCTCATTAGGCAGTTGTGCGACTGGTCAGCTTCAACAGCAGGTGTGTCGGGCGGCTACGGCTACGGCCCTTTCTTTCCTAATTTTTATTAGTTAATTTTTTATATAACATTTTTTCTTTACCTTTTTTTATATGATTTTTTTCGTTCCTTTTTTTCTATAATAATTTTTTTTTCCCTCATTAATGGCCAAAGGCCAAAATCAAACTGGTTGTCAAGTTGTAGGAGAAATTTTTAAAATATTCGAGTATGCAATAAAAACAAGTGTTCCATGGGGACGCGTCCCCCAGGGTCAGGTGCACGCACCCCTTGTGAAAATTCTACTGCAGTATCATGGTTTACTTCACCTACTTGATTTAAATTATACAATTTATCTTCAAAAATTAGATTCATAAAATACTTAAGTAAACACAACTAATAGTCTAAACATGCAGATTATTTATTGAATATTACGCTCATTCAAACAAAGTGACACATGGATTTTTGGACATAAGTCCTCGGAAAATACCCAAAGCGGGAAAACCAGTGCAGCAGATATGAGGGTTTATTTTATTATGTAGATTCTGAGTACAGTAAATCTGGGTTCCAGATCTGGAAAACCCGACAGAGAATAAAAGAAGTCTGCAACTAACCTGTTGTTCCAAGACCAAATATTTGACTGATCCACACCCTCAAATGGGATTTACAAGACTCAGCTCGGATATGGCCCTAGAAATACCAACGCTGCCCCTAAAGCCCCAGCGTTAACCTTGCTAGGCTCTGTATGCCATTGCGTTGCCTACAGAGGGACTGTGTAACTCCAGAGAGGGTGATGCAGGCCTTACGCTGGCCCTAGAGACCCTCTACGTAATTCTGAAACCCTCTAGAGCTGCAGCGCTGCCCTTTCCTTAGCCTGCGTAGAACTTGCGTAGCGGCTGGGTAGCTGTTGTTGTTGCTCTTTGCTCCTTTGCGTTGTTCTTGTTTTCTGCTCCTCTGCCTCTTACTAACTCTTGGCTCCGAGATCAAATCATCCCCTCAGCCAATACTACCCCTCATTGGAGAAAACTCCTCTGGAAATTCTTAGCAAACCCTGCCCTAGAATTCCAGATCAGCCTCTTAGTTCTGCAACTGTGTGTGTGTGTCTCCAACTGACCTTCAAGCCTTTCTCTTATACTTTTTCATTCATCTAATCAAGGGTCGAGATTAAAACATTCATCAACGGCTGAGATTAAAAGACTGCTTGACCTATGTCTTTTAGAACATTTCAGCACATGTGTTAATTAATTCACTTTAATTATTTAATTTTCCTAAGTTTAGACTTAGGAAATATATTAAAATAAATAATTATTTGAATAACTTGAACACCAGCTAAAATTTCACAAAACACTTTCTAGGTTTTGGAGTTCAAGTGTGTCTTAGCCCCTCCACAAAATTTCAAGGCTAGAGCATACCCGGTGCTACACCAACTATCCAAAAGCTCAATACTCCCTCTTAGCACGAAGTGTGCTCTAGCTATGCATCCACACCATGCACTACAAGATCTTGAAGTTGGATTATGTGTTGCTGATGCTTGGCCTGTTGCCCTCCATCCACTACACTGCTGCTCTCTGTACTACTGCCTATGCCACTGCCACTGCCACTGCCATATCTATACTGCATCTCCCTCTCAACTTGCTGCATCATGTTGCCCATAGCACTGTCATTGCTCACTACTGCACTGCAACTCAGTTACCGAGAAGTAAGCAACTGAAGGACTCCTGCCCAACTGTTTGACAAATAAGTCAAGCTGCATCTATCACTGAAGCTCCCCGGCTGCTGATTTATGATGTCCTCCTGAAGCCACTGTTATGCTGCAACACTGCACTGCATGACCACAACCTCTCTGCGCTGCTGAAGTCCCATCAGCCCCTCTACGCTGTTGTCTCCATGCTGCTACAGTCTCTGCATTACGTTGCTCTATCTTCAGCTCTCCATCACTGCCCTTTGCTTCACTGTGACCTTCTGCAACCATCTCCCAACTCATCCCACTACCCTCTTAAGGCTCCCGTAGCTCGTATGTGATCCAAGAATAGGGTTGACTCAAGGATCCCCCCACTCTGTCTGTAGATGCTCTATAGATCCATGTCGGCCCACCTCTTCTCTCGAGGTACATAAGCACTCATGGTTGCATCATCATCAAAGCCATCATCCTTTGCTGTTGTAGCCTTGGAATCAGAAGCTCCTTTTCCTTCTTCTTAGGACAAGTGCTGGCGAAGTATCCAAGATCGCCACAGTTAAAGCACCAAACCTTGAAAAGGTCCATCTTCTTTTTCCCTTGCTACTTCCTTTCCTTTGATGCAAGGGCTGCATCATCCTCCTCTTCTTTCTTCACTCTTGTTGATCCGCTTCTGCCATTTATATTCTGCTTCTTGGTGATCCTCCTGATCCCCTCTTGACAGAGGATAGCCCACATGTCTGCCCATGATGGTAACGCTGCCCTTCCCATAATTCTCTGGACAAACGTTTCCCAATCTTCTGAGACTGCATTTAGGGTCGTCCTCACTAGGAGCCTTCATCAAAATTTGCACCCATGGCAATTAGCTGGTCCCGGATAGTCTGAAGTCTGAAGAGGAATGGATCTATATCTTTACCCTTCATCATCTAGAACAACTGCATATGATTTTCCAGAAGCATCCTTCGTTCGACAGAGAGCCTCCTTGATACATCGTGTCCAAGGCTACCCACATCTCATTTGTCGTATTCTTTCAGGCAATATGAGGTATGACGTGGTCTTTGACTCCGTCCATGATCAAACGCTTAGTCCGCACTTAATTTTCTTCATACTTCTTTAGAGGATCTACATCGATTGGTACAGCTAGAACTTTTCTGCATGATCTTTGAGACCATACTCTTCTAGAACTGACAAGATTTTGGCCCTCCAGATAACAAAGTTGGACATGTCGTCCAACCTATCCTGATCTCTCAGTCCATATCTCGCCATCTTGCTCAAATCTGTCTAAACACATACTCCTCTCCCTCTTTCAATTGCAACACTCAACAGAAAATGTTGGATCTGGGTTTCTTGGTGATTAGACACCCTCTATAGTAGTTGCTCTCTCTGACCACTAATTTCCCTCCTGGAAATGTTTCACCCAAACACAATCGAACAGTACTCTTCGATCACCCTCCTGATCGAATCTCAGATCTGTCTCGCTCAGATCTGCTTAGTAGTTACCTTCCTCCTGCCTTTGTTGACTTACCTGGGCACAATTCTGCACTGGCAGAATCTCCACCACACCGGCACTACTGAAGATCTGAAGCACTGCTTCCGGGTCTTGGCAAGGCTTTTTGCAACAGAAGGAATATTGGACTGCGTCTTACTGGTTGGCCCACACAGCCTCAGCATTACTCAGAAGTGGACTATGTAAACCCAGACTGGGTGACGCAGTCCTTACGATGGCCTTGGAAGGCTCTGCATAACCCTGATGGCCTTTTGAATCTGCAATGCTATCCCTTCTTGGATTTGTGTCGTCCTGCTGTCAAGCTGCCCCTCCCGGATCTCTGCTACTTCTGCTGCTATGCAAAGTAAAAATATTCTTCAACTGATTGCTAGAGATTCAACTTGATCTTCTATCGCTCTAATACCATGTGAAAATTCTACTGCAGTATCATGGTTTACTTCTCCTACTTTATTTAAATTATACAAGTTATCTTCAGAAATTAGATTCAGAAAATATCGAAGTAAACACAACTAACAGTCTACACATGCAGATCATTTACTGAATACTACGCTCATTCAAACAAAGTGACACATGGAATTTTGGACATAAGTCCCCGTAAAAAACCCAAAGCGGGAAAACCGATGTAGCAGATACGAGGGTTTATTTTATTAAGTAGATTCTGAGTACAATAAATCTAGGTTCCAGATCTGGAAAACCCGACAGAGAATAAAAGAAATCTGCAGCTAACTTGTTGTTCCAAGACCAAATATCTGACTGAACCATACCCTCAAACGGGATTTACAAGACTCAGCCCGGATCTGGCCCTAGAAACCCCAGCGCTGCCCCGAAGCCCCAGCGTCCGCCCTACTAGGCTCTGTGTGCCACTACACTGCCCAGAGAGGGATTGCGTAACCCTAGAGAGGGTGACACAAGCCTTACGCTCACCATGGAAACCCTCTGGAGTTGTAGCGCTGCCCTTTCCTTGGTCTACGTAGCACCTGCGTAGCTGCTATTGTTCCTTTCTGCTCCTCTGCGTTGTCCTTGTTTGCTGCTCCTCTGCATTGTCCTTGTTTGCTGCTCCTCTGCCTCTTACTAACTCATGGCTCTGGGATCACATCATCCCCTCAGCCAATACTACCCCTCACTGTAGAAAACTCCTCCGAAAACTCTTAGCAAACCCTGCCCTAGAATTCTAGATCAGTCTCTCAGTTCTGCAACTGTGTGTGTGTATCTCCAACTGACCCACAAGCCTTTCTCTTATACTTTTTCATTCATCTCATCAACGGCCGACATTAAAACATTCATCAACGGCTGAGATTAAAACATTGTTTAATCCGTGTCTTTTAGAACATTTTAACACGTGTTAATTAATTCACTTTAATTATTTAATTTCCTAAGTTTAGACTTAGGAAATACATTAAAATAATTAATAATTTGAATAACTTGAACACCAACTGAAATTTCACAAAACACTTTTTGGGTTTTGGAGTTCAAGTGTCTTAGCCCCTCCCCAAAATTTCAGGGCTAGAGCACACATGATGCTACACCAACTATCCAAAATCTCAACACCCCTCGCACCCCACACACCCGAGATGGGGAGTCCACTGTGGGTGTGTTTCCCCACGCACCCTTTTTGGGGAGTCTTGGGGAGACGTAATTGCGTTTCCCCAATCTGGGGAACGAGACTCCCCAAAAGGGGTGCGTTTCGGCGTCCCCCCTCAAAGTAAAGCAAAGAAGCTAGTTGTAGTGCACAGTTCTCCACGTCTTGGACATAGGAAGACACCAGAGTATCGGAGGGGACCAACAACACGATGGGATGTGGATCCAGAGGATAGTGCACAAATAGATGATGAGGATGGACCAGATGAGCTGCAACATGGTTTGGTTGTAGTTCTGTTGGTTACTCAAGAGAGTGACTCTGACTCAGATAATGACATTCCCATTGATGGTCTCAGTGACTTCATGCAATAAGATGGATGTAGAGGACCAACCATTGAGATTGAATCCTTGATGTTGATTTTATTTTCAATGCTAATTATCCATTTTTACTTTTCAGTTTTAAATTTAGAATTGTGACACTAGATACTGATGACCTCAGACTGATTCTTGACTCTTCACTCTTAATTATTTTTGAGTTTGAAACTTTGAGTTATATAAATTTAGTGTTCAAACTTCAGTATTTAGTATATAGTAATATACTAGTATGTTTTTCTTTCAGTTTAGATTCTACAATGATGAATGATGAATTTAATTTTTAAATCAATGCAGATTGTAGAATGATGAATGATGAATGATATGGATCATTGTATTTGAATATTTCATTATTGAATTTTTACCGACCTCATGAGATGATGAATAATGAGTATGTCATATGAATGATGTATGTATCAAAATGACTGATGAGGATGGATCCATGTATGTCATTATTTAGTTCAATTATGAATTTAAATTTTATGTGTGGATCAAATTTCAATTTTCAATGTATTGGTATCCATATTATTATTAGTCAATTTAATATATATTCTTTCATTATTGAACAATGAATATGAACTTGAATTTTATATATATATATACCCTGACGCCCCCCCACACCCCTGAAATTTCCCTAAAATTTGAGGGCGCTCCCACACATCCCCCCTATGCCTCTCCCCGCACCCGCGTGTCCTTGCATCGGAGTCTTGGTGGAACATTGGTAAAAACTTGCCTAACAGCCGGGATCGAAGAACATGACTCTGATGCCAATGTAACAAACAGGATTCGTATACGCAATGGAATGTTCAAATATCTTAAATATGTAAATATCCATTATAGGACAATAGTAGTTATATAGAAAGGTTTGAATGTACAAGAGGTATGAAATGATATGATATTCATTATCAATATCTCGACAGGTGCCCCTTTATGAACAATCATGTCCTTAAGACATGCCTCTTCAATAACTAATTATTATTATGATTATTATTTATTTATATTATTTTTATCATTTTTATATATTATATTCATAACACATTTCTAGATTAATGTCGATGCCAAAGACAAAACATAACACTATAGCAAAGCCAGTGTTGAGATACATGTGAAAGAGGCACGTGACTTTGGCATTTTGTACAACAAAAGCAAAGGCCCTATGTTGTGTGGATTTACAAATTCAAATTGTAATGCCGCATAATAATAATAATAAATAAATAAAATAATATTAATATATAAGTAAATAAATAATAAGGAAAAGATAATAATAGTAAATAATAAATTGGAGTTCTATATATATACTATTTAAGCATTTATAATCATATAAAAGTAATAGAATTAATTGCGACAACTTGAAATTGGATTAATTTAAATTTCCAGTTGTTCCACGGGTCGTGACTCCTGCACCTGCACGCATTCCCGCACCGGGATTTGGGGAGGTCCCATGGGGTGCTCTCTCACACACCCTTTTGGGGAGTCTTGGGGGTCGCAGGTGCGTTTCAGCAGGGAAGTCGCGACTCCCAAAAATGAGTTCTCGGCGTCCCCTGTGGGCCGTGAGCCTCCTGGCGCTCTGATATCGCTTCCATGTCTGAAAGCGTTGTTTTTTAATTATAAAGGGGGGCTTTTGCTCATTGTTTTTCACCAATTGAGGAGGATTTTTCAGGAGAGGGCATCAAGCCTATGGCCCTAGTATTTATATATGATTCATGGTAATGTTAAATTCTTAAAGTAAAAGTGACATTCTCCTTAATTTTCATTTTCATCCTTTTACTTAAATTTTAAACATTACCATGAAATGACTCAGGATGTTTGAGAGTGGTTCCGACCTCATTGGATTTCATATGGAGAAAGTAGAATTTTAGATCTCATTCAAAATCCAGCAGACTTATCAGTTTTTCAGGATTTCAGGATTGGGCTATTGCAATGTTTCCATCGAATTTTGTCATGTATTAGGGAATGGAACTCGTATTTAATCAAGAGCACCAATCCATTTGGCAGTGTTCTTATGTAACACATTTTGATTCTGATGACTTAATGAAAAAACTACAGTATCTTACTATCTTCAATCTTGTCTTTCTGAGTAAATTTGATGATTGTATATGTATGGTGTATCAATGTATCATTGTAATTTGTATTATAGTATCAATGATGATGTATGACTCATGAGTATCTAATATCTATGTTTGAATCAATGAATTTTGTATGAATTTGTGCAAAAAATATCTAATTTTTAATATATATATATATATATATTTAATAAAATAATATATAACGTAACGTATCCCAGAAGTATCCTGTTCCGGGGTCACCGTACCCGTATCCGATACTTCGAATCCCGGTATCCCCGTATCCCCGTATCAGGTGACTTAGATTTTTACTTTTCAGTTGTTGACCTCACACTAATTCCTAACTCTTGACTCTTAACTATTTTTGAGTTTGAAACTTTGAGTTATATAAATTTACTATTTACTATTTACTATTTAGTGTTCAAAGTTCAAACTTAGTATCTACTATCTACTTCTAGTATGTTTTGCTTTCAATTTCGATTCTAGAATGATGAATGATGAAATTAATTTTTAAATCAATGTACATTGTAGATTGTAGAATGATGAATGATGAATGATGAATGATATGGAATCATGGATCAATGTATTTGAAGATTTCATTATTGAATTTATTTATTGAATGATCAATGATTATGGATGAATATTAGAATAATGAGTATGTCATATGAATGATGTATGTATCAAAATGAAAGATGAGGATGGATCAATGTATGTCATTATTCAATTCAATTATGAATTTAAATTTTATCATGTGTAGATCAAATTTCAATTTTCAATGTATTTACTATTGGTATTATTATTATTATATATATATATATATATATATATATATATATAACAATAATATGAGAACTTGAATTTTATATATATATATATATATATATACTCCCCGACGCATTCCCCGCACCCGAAATTTCCCGAAATTTCAGTACTCCCACACGTCCCCCCGTATGCCTCCCGCACCCGCCCCGCACCGTGAGTCTTGGTGGAACATTGTAAATTTCATTAGAATCAGAAATATTGGTAAATCTAATAAAGAATTTCTCTCAAACTTTTACCTAGAGGTCACATAGAAGTTTTTAAGCAATTGAAAGAATTCTTAAGCCGACGATTGATGATAAAACTCCAGGGAGTATTCTCTTATGAAAGCAATAATTGAAATTCTAGAAATAATCAAAGTTTTCTACACTAAAATGTCCATAGTCCCTAAGGGTTGAGCCTAAGCTATGATACCAAATGTAACAACCCACAATTAAAATATACAACTAATTATATCAATTATGCGATTAATAATCAACACACAAATTTATTCAACTAATTAGCATAGAATTTTCGAAAAATATGAGCAAAGACGACTTACCTATAGTGACAATATTCCTTGTGATTTCGGAGTTGAATGTTATTTGAATCCCGCTAACCACAAAAAGTTTTTGGGGGAAACTCTCCACCCAACCATGGGCTCAGTTGCACATAAGCTTTTTTATAATTGGTCACCCCCAAGCCCTCAATAAACTACTACTACTAGGGAATCCTTTGTTTCAGAACACCTTTCTTCCAAAAGAATGAATGAATAATGTCATTCCCTTCTTCGTCCATTAACAAACGGTTCCAAAAATGGAAAGGGATCCACATACACACAATCCATGTGTCAACATTCCAACTTTTATTTTTTTCTTATAAATTTTACTTCATTTAATATTTCTCTTAATTTAACTCTTCTTTATTTTATTCCTTTTTACTTTTTGTTAACTTTACTTATTCTTACTATTTTTATAGTTTACTTATATATATATATATATATATATATATATACGCACGCTACCATCCATAAGATTTATACACAGAGTAGAAATAAAGCTCCACACAGCAATTAAAGATCAGTTTTATGGAACACTTTGTGAGATAATAAATATGCACAGGCAGAGAAGTATGTACGCTGCCCATTTTGGATGCCACCTACAACAGTTTGGAAACATATGGGGCAGACATCTTTGCCACATGTAATTTGACCTCTTCACTGGGATCGACGGTTATGTGCCACTTATCTTATGGATTCGTCATTGGGATTGGCTTCCATTTTCCTATTTAAATGAGCCTTGGCTCTCATTATTGTATCTTTTGCAACAAGCTATTGTGCTTGAGGAAGCTCTGCTTCTATGTACTTGTGTTCTTCATATGAATAAAAAGACTTTGGGGTTCATTCATGATTATTATTCCATTGGAGCATTGCTTGGATCATTGATGGTATATCTCTACTTGTGCCTTTGATAGCAACTCACAATTTTAATTGTTCTTGAAGCTTATGCATCTTATGCTTACTTGAGCAAATATACAAAGTGATCTTGTGGAACAATCTCACTAAGAGCATTTCCATTTTTTATATAGCACTGGAAAACTTACTTGCATATCATAGTAGGCATTCTAACTTAGTTGCATATTTAAAATTTATCTCCACGCATAAGCTTGGCTGATAGAAATTATAGGGAAAAAGCTTTCTTGGAAAGTTCTTCCATTTGGTACGAAGTAAGGTAAAAACGTGTGACCCTGCAGTTATGAAGGTGGTTTGTCTCCTTGTAGGAACGAAGGCACACGTTGGCTCGTAAGACTCAGGGGATGGGTATCGTTAATGACACTCCCGTGTCCTCGCCCCCTCTTTCTTACAGTCACCCCAATTTTTACCCCTTGGTAAGAGCACAAGAGGAGGACTTCTCACCTAGATTAGGCATTTTATATTAAAAGTAACCAAGATTAATTGCATCCAAATCTAGTGTAATTGCATCTCATGCTAATACATCTCATGGTTTTACTTGCAAATTGTTTATTCCTCTTGTCATTGTTGAAATTGAATACTTTGTTGTGGCAAATATTTCTTTTATCTACATTTTGCAAGTAGAACACTAATTGTTTCTTTTTGAGCAAAATAGCTTCTCATACTTTGATTCAGAAATCTATTTATCTTGAAAGCATTTTACTTCATTTAAGCAAATACATTTTCATTTCAAAGAGAAATACTCTGAAGGCACTGGTTTCTCATACGTTTCATGCTTATCTTATATATTGATGGTTATTGTTCATATCACGTTTTTGCTTATAAATATGAAGTAATCTATTTAACTCTAACTACCCTCCTAGAAAACTCACATCTTTAACTTAGTTTTTCTTTAGGGACCACCCCCCATAGCTAACCTAGGAGATAGCTTAAACAGAGAGAGTCGAGAATAGGGGACAATCGCTTCTCTTAGTTCCTTGCCACCAACCACACTTGGTGGGGTTAAAGGCTTTTCCCACTAACTAGTAGGTAGGTGTAGGAAACAAGCGAAAACATTTTTGGCGCCACTCTCGGGGACAAGCTTTCTTCTACCTGGGAAATCGAATAACTTTTAGTTTTAGCATATTTGAATTTTAGATTTAGATTCTTGCTTAAGTCGCAACTCCACTCAATCCTAATTTTGCAAGAGTCTCTAATAGGAGAAATTCAAGTGGTCTAGTTATCCCCTCTCCTGATCCTAAAAGGTCTTTCGAGAGGTTAAATAGACTTTCTCATAGTAGAGCTCTTACTAGTCTTGGGCAAGAGGCTATTTCTGACATTCATTTGTTGTTTCAAGAACAAGTTGAGCCTAACATCATGAATGATTTTTTTTCTCCTTGTAACTTTACTAACATTAATGGCTATCCTCACAATATCCCTGACAAGGCTATTGAAAGGTTTTCTTCTTTTCAAGGTAACACTACCATTAGCGCTGCATCACATGTGAAGAACTTTGATGTTTGCATCTTTAAGTGGTGTAACGTTGCTAACTATGAAGATGTAAAGATGAGGCTTTTTGTATTCTCTTTAGAAAAGGATGCTCTTGATTGGTTCACTGAGCAACCTGCTAACTCGTATGATTCTTTACAAGCAATTGTTAATGCTTTCATAGGAAAGTATGAAGAGAGAAGAGAGAATAGCCATATGATCAGTGCTATTAGCACCATAAAGAAGAATGAGAATGAAACCATGGAAGAGTTTAACAAAAGACTCAATGAATTGGTTAAAAGCATGCATGCAACTGTTAAACCTCTGGATGAATTTCTCCTATGCTCATATTTAGATGCTTTTGGTGTGGATACCGCTTATGAGTTGAGGAGGAAGGAAGCTACAACTTTGGGTATAGCTCAAACGGAAGCCTTGAAAATGGAGAGGGCTAGAAAGCAATCAAGAAAATCTGAGATCCTTGGTTACACTAGAGGGCCATCGAAATCGAATGATTCCAAAGGCAAGGCCAAGCAAGAAGCAACCCATGATCCTATTAAGGAGTTAACCCAACTCATCAAGACTATGGAAGCAAATCACGAATCAAATGAATTCTACCCAAAATCGGTTGGTGGCCATGGAAATGAATCAAGCGGGGAGATTCCCGAATCGAGTTAATGATAGATGGCAGAAGAGGGGTCCCCCTAATGAACATAGGCCACCAAATCCACTTGAGTCTACTAACTTAGTTGATGATTCAATGCCTTATTGTAGACAATGTGATGACCTACATGATGAACTCACTTGTCCTTATGCAAAAAGGATCTTAGATGGAGAAATGGCTAGAACAAGTGAACAAATCAACGTAGTTGGAAAAGAGCATCATTTGTCCTTGGAAAATTGGATGGGAGTTATGGAGAATAGCCAGAAGATAAGTCAAAAGTCTCCATCCTCCTATAGTGTGTTTAATTTTGAAGAATTGGATAGGATCATTGAGTTGTATGGAGAGAAGCCTTCATCGAATCAAATTTTAGAAATAGCCAAAGATAAAGAAAGGGCAAGAAGCAAGGGAAGAAATCAAAATGCCCATAAGACTTTCACTCCACCTACATCTAAGTTAAATATTGATTTGCGAGGATGGATAAATAATGCAAAGATTTTGGTACCTGTGACTGAAATCATGATGATTCCCTCCCAAAGATATAAGTTGTTGAAAGCCATTGATGCCCCTAATGAAAAAGAAATGTCGAATTTTTCTAAACATAGATATGAGGATACCCCTATCACTTTGCAAAGTAGTGATATGTGTAGATATAACAGAGACCATCAACCACTTTTCATCACTATGCTGGTCAATGGAATGCTTTTGCACAATTGTATTTTGATTTTGGGGCATCATCGTGTGTCATGACTAAGAAAGTCATGAATCAGTTAAACTAGAGGATTTCAAGACCTTACCACAAAATTTGTGCTATGGATTCAAAAATTATTGAAGTTTGTGGTTTGATAAAGGATCTTCAAGTCCACTTGGCAGTTCATCATGATATTATGATCACCATGGATATTGTGGTGATTGATGTGCCTGATGCATGGGGGATGTTATTGTCTAGAAAGTGGGGAGCTGATATAGGGGGTAGTTTGCAAATGGATTTAAGTTATGCTACCATCCCTAATAGTGAGGGCATCATGGTTAGGTTGGATAGGGAATTGGAGAGAAAGTTTCCCATGGAAAATCCCAAGGAGCCTCATAATGAAATTGTGTATGAATCTAATGACTTGGGAAACTATGCTATCTTGGCTAATTTTATTGCTCCTTTAGAGAAGGAGGTGGAAAGTAAGAAGGATTGGGTGTGGTACATGAATTTTGATGGTGCACATTCGAGGTTTGGTAAGGGTGTTGGAATTGTCCTTACCTCCCCCCTTAGTCATATATTCAAGTTTTCCTTTCGGTTGGAATTTGATGCAACTAACAATGTGGCAGACTATGAAGCTTTATTGTTAGGTCTAGAGTTGGCAAAGGACTTGAACATTAAGATGCTTAGTATCAAGGGGGATTCTGATCTAGTCATTCTTCAAACAAAGAATCAATTTGCATGTAAGAATGATAAATTAAAGAAGTATCGAAATGTTGTTTGGGATAACATGGAATAATTTGACGCATTAGATCTTCAAGCAATTCCGAGAGAAGGAAATAAACAAGCTAATGAGTTGGTTGTTGCTACATCTACCTTATAGCTTGGAGAGAACTTGATGGATGATAAGATCAAGATGGAGGTTATTTTTAGACCATTGGTTCCTAATAATGTTGAGCATTGGCGAATCTTTAATGAAGAAAACCAAGTGATTCGTTTTTTAAATAATATGGAAGAATTCTCTGGTTTCAGGGTTGGCTACAAGGAAGAAGGTTGTGATTATGAGGAGTGTAATGTTGTGTCAAATCCCACTCCTAGGGATCGTGTAGCCATGGAACAAATGTTTGACAGACATGATGTTGTAAAAAGAAAAGAGGATAAGAAAATTGACCTAGGGCAATTTATTGAAGTAAACATTGGTACACCTCATGACCCAAAGATTATCAAAATAGGGAAGGGCACCACCGAGGAGGAAAAGAAAAAATTAATAAATTTACTTCAAGAATATAGGGATGTTTTGGCCTTTTCATATGAGGAGTTAAAAGGTTATAGGGAGGATGTTATAGAGCATACTATCCCTCTTAAGGATGAAAATTCCAAACCCTTTAGGCAAAAACTTAGGCAAATAAATCCTAAGTTAGCCCCCTTGGTGCAAAAAGAGTTGCAAAAGAAGCTTCAGGCTGGAATTATAGCTCACACTAGGCATTCCACATGGTGCTCAAACATGGTTATTGTGAGAAAGAAGAATGGATCAATCAGGCTATGTGTAGATTTTCAAATCTTACTTTAGCTTATAAAAAGGATAATTACCCTTTACCCAATATGGAAACATTGTTGCAAAGGGTAACAAGAACTGGAATAATGTCTTTATTGTGAAAATTTATGAATATTACACTTACGCGGAAATCTACAATTAGATCTAGTTATGCTCCTCTTACTTAATTAAGTTATTAAGCTGAAAAATTCAGATTAATATCAAAGAAAAACACATAACAAACTTTCACCAATTCAAATCTAGAAAAAGTACATGCACACATAGACAAAGTGACATAGTGATTTTCTAGACAAATAGTCCCCGGAAAAACCCGATGCGGGAAAACCAGTCTGCTGGCTACTGGAGGGTTTTATTATTAAGAATTTTCTAAATACAGCAAATCTGGGTTCCAGATCTGGAAAACCCGACAGAGAAATAATAGATCTGCAACTCACTGGTTGTTTTGAAGCCAAAATGATGACTGATCCACACCCTCAAACGAGATTTACAAGACTCAGCCAAAATTAGGCCTTAGAAACCCCTGCGCTGCCCCTGAAGCCTCTGTGTTAGCCTTTGAAACCCCTGCGTCCCTCAGCACTGGCCTTGAAAGAGTTGCATTACCCCAGACTAGGTGACGCAATCCTTAAGCTGCCCCTTAGGGTCTCTGAGAATTCTTAGCAAACCCGCCTTAGAATCTCAGCTTAGCTTCAGTGCTCTGCCTCTGTGGGTCTTTACAAATGATCACAAGCGTTTCCTTTATACTTTTCTCGTTGGGAAACCAACGGCCATGATCAGATCTTGAATCAATGGCTAAGATTAAAAGAAGGTTCGATCTGTGTGACTTAAGACAATTTCATCACATGTTTAATTTAATTAACTTTAATTATTTCATTTTCCTAAGTTTAGACTTAGGAAATACATTAAAATAATTAATTAATTAATTATCTCCCAAACCAAACGAAATTTTCCGAATCCCTTTCTAGGTCTTGTAGTTCATGCGTACTCTAGTCCCTCCACAAAATTTGGGAGCTAGATCACAACTGATGCTACCCCAAATACACAAAATCTCAACATTCCCTCTTAGCATCAGAAGTGTGCTCTAGCAATACTTCACACTATGCATTACAAGATTTTGGGCACTGGTTTTGTGCTGCTGATGCTTGGCCTACTGCCACTCAACTCTGCACTGCTGATGCCATTTTGTACTACTGCCCATGACTCTGCAACTGCCACTGCCACGGCCACTGCAGCGTCTGTACTGCAGCTCCCTCTCAATTTGTTGCATATGTGTTGCTCATAGCACTGCCAATGTTGATCTACTGCACTGCGACTTCAGTTATTGAGAGAAACAACTGAATCTCCTACCCAATCTTTGACAAACAAGTCAGTTGCACTGCATCCTCATCACTGAAGCTCCATAGGCTGCTGACTTGTGCTGGCATCTGAAGGATGATGCACAGCAACAGCTCTGTACTGCATAAGCAGACTCCATTTGCACTTCTGAAGTCACATCAACCTCTTGTGCTGAAATCCCTCACGCTGCTAATGTGCTGCGCTGTCCTCCTAAAGCCTCCACGCTGCTACAGCTCAGCTCTGCGTAAGCAGCTCTGCTCTACGCTGTTGAAGTCACATCAGCCCCTACATTGTTGTTGCATCTGCACTGCGTTGCTCCTTCCAGCCTTCAAATCTGGCTCTGCTTCTTCTGTGATCTATGCACCCACTGCTCCACTTGTCCCGCTATTGTCTTAAGGCTGCAGTAGCTCGCATGTGATCCAAGAGATGAGCTGCTCAAGGATCCCGCCCCTATTCGGTAGCTCCTCTACAGATCCATGTCGCCCCACTTTCGTGGTTCATGAGCGCTCATGGCTACATCATCTTCCAACCCATCATCCGCCACAGCACCCTTGGAAGAAGATGCTTCCTTAACCCTTTTCTTCTGAGGAAAATTGCTGGCAAAATGTCCCATTTCACCACACTGGAAGCACTTGATCTTAGACAGGTCCTTCTTCTTCTTTCCCTGTTGCCTCTTTGATGCCAAGGCTGCATCTTCTTCATCTTCCTTCTTCACTCTGCTCAATCCAAAGTTGTACTGCTTCTTAGTGATTCTGCGGAGTTCTTCTTGACATAGAACAAGTTGTCCCAATGTGGGAGGTCCGCTCTACCCAAGATACTTTGGACAAAGGTTTCCCACTCATCTGTGACTGCGTTGAGAACAGTCCTGACCATCAACTCATCTTCCACCTTAGCACCCGTTGCAGTCAAATGATCTCTGATCGACTGCAATCTAAAGAGGAAATGTTCCATGTCTTCACACTTGGTCATCATGAATGACCGCATCTGAGTCTCCCACATCATCTTCCTTTGGACCTTTCCCTCATATAGGGAAGTTAAGGCCTTCCACATCTCATTAGTTGTCTTCTTCTCAGCTATGTGTGGGACAATATGGTCCTTAATTCCATCCATGATCAGCCGCTTGGCATGCCCAACAGCTTCATTATGCTTCCATAGGAGATCTGCATCGGTCGGTGTTCCCAGAGTTTGCTCTGAATGGTCTCTTAGATGATATGCCTCTAGGACTATTAGGATCCTATTCTTCCAAACTGAGAAGTTGGATAGGCCATCCAATCTGTCTTGATCACATAGTCCATGACGAGCCATCTACTCAGAAGTGTGTCGAAACTTCCTTTTCTCTTTGCTAGAGAACTAGATCTAAGGCCCTTGGCGAAACTAGCACCTTCTACTCCCTCTGACAACTGATTTCCCTTCTTGGAAATCTACCAAATCAACAATGATTCAGCTCTCTTTGATACTCTGATCAATCTGCAAGTTTATTTGGCTAGAAACTCTCTGAGAAGTTGATCTCCTCCCGCTCTTTGTCACTTGTGCTTAGGCTAAAAATCTGAAAACTTCATAAATTTAACCCCACCAGTACCTACGAAATTTCTGCAGTTGTGCTTCGGGCTCTTCTGGATTTGACAGATTCAGATCTGCGTCACACTGGCTCGCTTCAGACAATCCCTGCGCTACCTCTGTGCAGTAATTGCATGGGCTTCTTATGAGACAGCGTTGGACTGCGTCACCATGCCCTCTATGTAGCTTCTGCAGTTCTGAAAACTACGTTGTCCCTCCAAATCTGCCCTTCTGTTGCCTTTTCTTGCTTCATTCTGTAGCAAGAACCTTCAGTCTTCTGTTGGTGACCCTACTAGATCCGCAATTGCTCTGATACCATGTGAAAATTTTTGAATATTACACTTATGCAAAAATCTACTGTTAGATCTGGTTATGCTCCTCCTACTTAATTAAGTTATTAAGCTGAAAAATTCAGATTAATATCGAAGCAAAACAAATAACAGACTTTCAATAATTCAAATCTAGAAAAGGTGCATGCGCACATAAACAAAGTGACACAATGATTTTCTGGACAAATAGTCCCCGACAAAACCCAATGCGGGAAAACCAATCTGTTGGTTGCCGGAGGGTTTTATTATTAAGAATTTTCTGAATACAGCAAATCTGGGTTCTAGATCTGGAAAACCCGACAGAGAAAAATAGGTCTGCAACTCACTGGCTGTTTTGAAGCCAAAATGATGACTGATCCACACCCTCAAACGAGATTTACAAGCCTCAGCGAAAATTAGGCCCTAGAAACCCCTATGCCTGAAGCCTCTGCGTCAGCCTCTGAAGCCACTGCATCCCTCAGCGCTGGCCTGGAAAGGGTTGCATTACCCCAGACTGGGTGACGTAGTCCTTACACTGCCCTTAGGGTCTCTGCGTAACCCCTGAGGGCTTCCAGCTGAATCACGCTGTCCTGGGAGGAACTGAGCAGCATCTGTGTAACACAGTTGTTGCCCTCTCTGCTGCTGCTCTCCTACTTCCCTGTGCTGCCTCTCTGAGTTGATCTCTGCCTCTTGTTGATTCTAGACCCTGGGATCAGATCATCCCCTTGGCCTAAATTCCCCTCTCTACAGTTGAAACACTTTTGAGAATTCTTAGCAAACCCACCCTAGAATCTCAGCTTAGCTTCAGTGCTCTGCCTCTATGTGTCTTTACAAATGACCCCAAGCCTTTCCTTTATACTTTTCTCGTTGGGAAACCAACGGTCATGATCAGATCTTGAATCAATGGCTAAGATTAAAAGAAAGCTCGATCCGTGTGACTTAAGACAATTTCATCACATGTTTAATTTAATTAACCTTAATTATTTCATATTCCTCAGTTTAGACTTAGGAAATACATTAAAATAATTAATTAATTAAATATCTCCCAAACCAGATGAAATTTCCCAAATCCCTTTCTGGGTCTTGTAAATCATGTGTACTCTTGTCCCTCCACAAAATTTGGGAGCTAGAGCACAACTGATGCTACCCCAAATACATAAAATTTCAACATTTATTAGATGGAATTTTAGGATATAACCAAGTCATAGTGAAGAAGGAAGACAGGCATAAGATACCATTCACCACACCCTAGGGTACTTTTGAGTATTTGAGGATGCCTTTTGGATTAACAAATGTTGGAGCAACTTTTCAAAGGGCTATGGACTATGCCTTTAAGGGTCTAATTGGGAAATTCATTGAGATTTATTAAGATGACTTAACTGTCTTTTCTAAAAATGGAATTTCTCATATCGGCCATTTAAGGCGGATATTTGAAAGGTGCAGAGAGTATGGGATATCCTTAAATCCTACTAAATCTATTTTGGAGTGACTAAAGGGAAGTTGCTTGGTCACATCATCTCAAAGAATGGGATCAAGATTGACCCTGAGAGAGTTGAAGCAATTCAAAAGATTCCTTTGCCTCACAATATCAAAACCCTTCAATCCTTCTTAGGAAAGATCAATTTCCTTAGGAGGTTCATTCCAAATTATGTTGAAATTGCTAAACCCATTCAAACCCTTTTAAAGAAAGATGTTAAGTTTGTCTGGGGAAAAGAAGGAAGAATACGTTTTCAGGATATTAAGGATTCTATTGGTAAGGCACCTGTTCTAGTGAGCCCTAATTATTCGATGGAATTTTTTATTTTCTCTTTTGCATATGAAGATACTATCGCTAGAGTGTTGTTGCAAAAGAACAATGAAGGGTATGAGCAGCGTATTGCCTTCATGAGTAGATCCCTTCAAGGTTTTGAGTTGAAGTATAGCACCTTGGAAAAGCAGGTTTATGCCTTAGTCAAGTCCCTTGCGCAATTTAGAGTTTATATGCGGTATTAAAGAATAATCGCGTACGTCTTTCACTCTGCGGTAAAAGATATTTTAACTCGGGTTGATTTCTTAGGAACTCGAGCTAGGTAAACAACATTATGATGGCCTTCCAAGATGCTTCAAGTATGCTTCTAAACAAGGACAAATGTAGTATTTACTTTTTTCATACCACCCCAACCAGTTCAACCTTGCTTGGCTAGAGTTTGATCCTCTGCCAGCATATCACGCGATTTCTGAAAATCTCTATCCTCCATGAACTTAACATCGCGTCTTATCACAACCTTCCTGCTACTACGAATATAGATCCTATATGCCTTGGAGGTTTCGTTGTATCCTACAAGATACCCACTTTCTGCAGTTTGATCAAACTTGCTTCTCTTCTCTCTTGGTACATGACAGTATGCCATGCTACCAAATATCCAAAGGTGCCCTACCTCTGGTTTCTTCCCTATGAAAACTTCTTCAGTGTTAGGATATTCCGACACATAGGAAATAGTTAAGTATAACTTGGTCTAGTGTACAGTTAGGTAAAGTGTGTTTCTTTACTATGTACATTTGTAACTTGGTCACGATTTGTAGTGATCTGACGGTTCACTCTCTCCTCGGTATTAACGACACTTGATTAGTGGCTTAGCACCCGATTGGTCCATGATCTCTATTTAAAAAGCATGGAGGGTCATTTGTCCAGTAACTTTTTATGAGAGAAACATATGTAACTTTTCTTTTTATATTGATAAATTCCCTGAAGTGGCCGCATTGGCTCAAGCCGTGGACTGTTTCCCTCTTTGAGGGTTTTAACAGCGTGATATACTGGTGTATTGATTTGTGATCTATTTGTGAGTGGTGACCTTTGGTGTTTGATCTAAGTAACTTACCCTGTAAATTCCTACATGGTATCGGAGCTATTTTCAGGGCCGTATCCGTTGTTGATCCAAATACGAAGACGATTTGACTGCATGTGATTGTCATTTTCTAGATCTACTATTTTTTAACCTTTTTGGGCTTGGAGAACGGCTTTGTTGTGTTCGGAGCATATGTTACAGTGAGGAACCCCTTTCGTTTCATGCGAAAAGGTTTCTGGTTGCCCAAGTTATGTCATTTTAGATCTGGAGGTATAAAATATTTGTTTTGCAGTTATATTTATTAATCATTTTGTTTATTTCAGTTCCCACTATTTATTTTGGTTTATATTTTCTCTATCGTCGGATCTATGCCCACTTCTCTATGTATGCTCTTTGCTCTACGCTGTGTGCGATCTTGGCAAATCAGAAGCAGGAAGACGGGATTTTTTTTCCTACGTCTGGTCTTTCCCCGCGTCCTTGAGCGATCTCGAGAAATCAGAAATAGCGAAAAAGGGATAGTTGCCGGCAAGGCTAACCGAAAATCTAACATCCTGCGGTAAGGGTAGTATTTTCGTTCTTATTGTGCTCGGATTTTGTGTTTTTTTTGCAGGAAAAAGCACGCACACCGAAGAGTTACAACAAAAAAAAAAAAAAAACCTTCCTCCTTTCAGACAATTACAGAGTCCTTTTACTACCTCACTTGGTGTAAAGTTAGATTATGAGAATAGAGGTCTTGCGTCAAGTCTCTCTCTCAAGCTTTTTTTCTAAAAAGGGGGCAGGATATTTTTTTTTAAGCAGAACTTCATCATCAAATTTCAACCGTTCCCGTAACTATTTGGCATCTACAACTCTGCTTTTTCAAAAAGGCATAACTTCTTCATCTGGAAGTCGTTTTTCGAGCCATTTTTTTTTAATCGGCCTAATTTTTCGATATCTTTCCATTGTAGCAGTTAATTTCAGCTCTTTTTAGCTTCAGTTTTTTTTTTAAATGGAAAGTGCTTGCCCGATTATTCTTAATAGCACCAATTATTTCCAATGGCTACCTCACATAGTAGATTTACTTAGAAGTAAAGGGCGACAAGAAACTAAACCTACCAATGGAGATAAAGCCGCTAAATGGGAAAATAAACAAGATCAATCACGAGGGTTGATAGGAATGTCCATTGCTCAAGATCTTCGATTTCATATCCTTGAAATTGACACTTTGATGAAGCCCTGAAAAAGCTAAATACTGTTTTGGCATTCAAAATCAAATCAGGGCCCACCAGCTTAAAAATGAGTTGCTTACTTTGGACCCCAATAATTTCTCCTCTATTGAAGATTTTTGGTCCAAATTCAAGACCCTTAGACTTCTTTTAAAAGGTTGTAAGGTCAAAAAGGAAGATGGCAACCTCATCTATTCCATTCTTGCTAAGCTTGGCCCTGCATACTCTGTATTTGTTTCCACCTTCCATTCCACTAGAGAAGCCCTCATTTCTCAAGGAACAGCCTACAAGAACCCCTCTTTTGATGCCTTTTGCAATTCTTTGATAAGAGAACAAGAAAAACTCTTACACCTTGGTCTTATCACTTCTAGAAACACTTCTAAGAAAGCCTTAGCAGCCCAACAGCAACCATATCAAAAGAATCCCAAAAAGCAGTATCCTAAAAAGTATCGTCCTAAATCAAACAAGGGTCCTATGCAATTTCAGCCGCAAACTGAAAAAGCAACTCACCAAACTGGTAAGGCAACTAAAAACAAAGGGAAGAACACAGATAGACATTGCAACTTTTGTAATCGTGACGGCCATATAGAATGCAAATGCTTTAAAAATATGGAAGCCTTGGAAGTAGCAATGAAGAAGCACCACATCAATTTGGAGACCTCTTCAACTTTATCTTCAGGAATAGCACTTTCTACTTGTGGTTGTCAAGCATCTGGTTATGCATTAAATCTATCTTCTTCTTCTAATTCTCATGAGTGGCTCATTGATTCTGGAGCTTCTTACCACATGGCCAAAAATAAAGTCATGTTTTCTTCTTTAAATGATTGTAACACCAAACATATTTATGTTGGCGACGATAGATCTCTTAGTGTTGTACGATCTGGAACCATTCATCTAGATAATGGTCAGGTTTAATGATGTACTATGTGTTCCTACCTTGTCATGCAACCTTCTATCTATTTATCAGATAACTCATTCAGGTGAAGGAAAAACAGTAGAATTCTCACCTCATGATGTTGTAATCAAGGAACTCAAAGATCCTAGACATATTTTAGCTACTGGCGTTGTTGATGATTCCACAAGGTTGTATAAGTTTGACAACTTTGGGTCATCATGTCTTCCCTCCGTTTTTTGTTTCTCATAATGATTTGGTCACTTAAACTATCGCTCTCTTCAAACTCTATGTAAAGAAAATATGGTGACAAGTCTTCCTATGGTATCTTGTCGAGATGGTGTTTGCTCCGGATGTGTACTCGGAAAACATCATCAGTGTAGCTTTGACAAACGTGCCTCTTGTCACGCTTCAGCCCCTTTCTAGCTTGTGCACAGTGATTTATGTGGTCCAATTCTTGTTGTTTCTTTCTCTGGTTGCAAGTACTTCTTAACTTTCATTGATGATTTTTCCAGACGCACTTGGGTATACTTCTTAAAACTCAAGAGTGAAGATTTCAACATGTTCTTGGCCTTTAAGGCCTTTGTTGAGAAACAATCTGGACATCAAATTCTTAAGTTAAGATCAGACAATGGAGGAGAATATGTTAGCAACAAAGTTATCAACTTCTGCACTGAGCATGGCATTCAATTGCAACATAATGTTCCATATACTCCACAACAAAATGGTGTAGCTGAAAGGAAGAATCGCACCTTAGAAGAAACGGCTAATTGTATGCTTCAATCTAAAGGACTTGGTCTCAATTTTTGGGAAAAAACAATTAACTGTGCAAATTACATAGTAAATTGCACTCCTACTAAGGTTTTAAGGAATATAACTTCGGAAGAAGCCTGGAGCTCAATCAAACCAGATGTAAGTCACTTTCGTGTTTTTGGAATTGATGCTTGGGCCCACATTCCAGATGCGAAACATAAATTGTTAGAACCTAAGAGTGAAAAATGCATTTTTGTTGGATATTCTGAAGATGTCAAAGGATATAGACTTCTTCAACCAAAATCCAAAAATATAATCATTATAAAACATGTAAAATTTGATGAAAATATATCGGCCTGCGAGCCTGATTCGGCATATGTGCCACCTCTCTCAATCTCTTCTAATTTTTATAGCATTCCTTCTAGTTTAGATGATGACAACGAGGATGACAATCCTCCTCCACCTCTTGAAGATATTCCTTCCGCTCCACAGCTTCCAAGATGGGTCTGCTCTACTCGAGATGCAGCAGGTTCTCTTGCAAGTGACCCTGCAGATCGACAACGTACACATTCTCAGTTCGAAAGAGCCTCTTCCTTATTGGCCCAAGTTCCAGAAAAACCTGATCCAGACACCTTTGAAGAAGCTTCCGGTTATCCAGATTGGGATGAAGCTATGAATGAAGAATATTGTTCCTTATTGGAAAACAATACTTGGAATCTTGTTCCTCTTCCAAAAGGAAGAAAACTTGTCAAATGCAGATGGGTTTACAAAACAAAGTTTGGACCAGATGGAAAAGTGGATAGACATAAAGCTCATCTTGTTGCTAAAGGTTTTTCACAAGTTGAAGGCATTGACTATACTGAAACCTTCTCCCTTGTTGCCAAAATGAATTCTATCCGCCTTGTTCTTTCCCTTGTTGCCTCCTTTAAATGGGAAGTCCATCAGATGGATGTTAAATCTGCCTTCTTACATGGAGATTTGCATGAAGAAATCTACATGGAACAACCCCCTGGCTTTATCCAAAACGACTCTAGCCTTGTTTGTCGCCTTAGGAAGTCTCTCTATGGTCTCAAACAAGCTCCTCAGGCTTGGTATGCCAAAATGGATAGATTTCTATTAGATAATGGCTTTTCTAGGTGTCATTCTGACAACACTATCTACACCAAGAAAGTGAGTAAGTCCTTCACCATCCTTGTTCTTTATGTTGATGATCTTATCCTTACTGGTAGTGATCCCAACCATATAAACCATGTGAAGTCTAGCCTCAAAAAGAAGTTTGAAATGACGGACTTAGGACACTTGCATTATTTCCTTGGTCTTCAAGTCTTGCAATCCAAAAAAGGTATTACCCTTTCTCAATCCAAGTATGCCTATGATCTTCTACACCACTTTCACATGGAAGACTGTAAGCCAACCCCTTCTCCCTTTCAGTCTGGAATCAAGCTTTCAGTCACTTGTACTACCCCTGAAGTTGATGCTACCATATATCGTCAACTTGTTGGTAAACTTTTGTATCTAACCCATACCCGTCCTGACCTTTCCTTTGTCGTTGGTCTTGTTGCTCAATTTATGCACCAACCTCATGAAAGTCACTGGAAAGCAGCTAAAAGAATACTTCGATATATTCGAGGTACAATTCAATTCGGTATTCATTACAGTGGAGGAGCATCTCCATTGTTGATTGGTTTCACTGATTCTGATTGGGCCGGTGACCCTAATGATTGAAATTCTACTGCAGGATATGTATTCACTCTTGGTCCAGGACCTATCACTTGGTCTTGTAAGAAACAAAGTGCCATCTCTCTTTCTTCGGCAAAAGCAGAGTATCGTGGTGTCGTTGAAGCCATCAAGGAAGCCATGTGGCTTCGTCAGATCCTGTCTGAATTTGGTCTCCATCAACAACATCCAACTACACTTTGGTGTGATAATCAGAGTGCCATTCAGCTATGTAAAGATCCAGTTCAGCATCAGCATATGGAACACATTGAGCTCGGCATACACTTCATCAGAAATTTCATTCATGATCGTGTTCTTGAAGTGTAGTATTGTCCAACCAATGATCAAGTAGTCGATATCTTTACAAAGGCTCTCATAGAAGCGAAGTTTACCAAACTTCGATCCCTGCTTGGAGTTCAGGAAAGTTATCATTAAGGGGGGATAGGCTCTAATGCCTCCTTCCTTCTCCTATTGTGTCACCTTTGTAAATCCTTCAATCCTATCCCAAGTTGTTCTCAAGGGGCGATGTTAGGATATTCCGACACATAGGAAATAGGCTCGTTTTGTGTCACCATTGTAAATCCTTCAATCCTATCCCAAGTTGTTCTTAAGGGGGGATGTTAGGATATTCCGACACATAGGAAATAGTTAAGTATAACTTGGTCTAGTGTACAGTTAGGTAAAGTGTGTTTCTTTACTATGTACATTTGTAACTTATAATCCGACAGTCACGATTTGCAGTGATCCGACGGTTCACTCTCTCCTCGGTATTAACGACACTTGATCCGTGGCTTAACACCCCATTGGTCCATGATCTCTATTTAAAGAACATGGAGGGTCATTTGTCCAGTAATCGTTTATGAGAGAAACATATGTAACTTTTTTTTATATTAATAAATTGCCTGAAGTGGCCGCGTTGGCTCAAGCCGTGGACTGTTTCCCTCTTCGAGGGTTTTAACCACGTGATATACTGGTGTACTGATTTGTGATATGTTTGTGAGCGGTGACCTTTGGTGTTTGATCTAAGGAACTTACCCTGTAAAATCCTACATTCAAGAGTCTTCTTCCTCAATGCTTTATTAGGAGTCCTATTCTGGATGTACACTGCCGTGTTGCAGGCTTCTGCCCATAAATATTTAGGCAATCCAAGATCGAATAACATGGCCTTGGCTGCGCCTACAATTGTCCTAATTTTTTGTTCTACCACACCATTATGTTCAAGGTTGTATGGCGCAATCCACTCCCTCCTAATGCCCTCCTTTGCGCAGAAATCTGTGAAGTCTCCATCTATGTATTCTCCGAATCTCCACCAGTATCTAAATGCAATGTCTTGATTTTCTTCCCCATCATATTTTCAACAAGAGCCTTGAATTCTTTAAACTTTTCAAATACTTCATCTTTTGTCTTCAGGAAGTAGATCCAGGTCTTCCTGGAGTGATCATCAATGAATGTGACAAAATATTTGCTACCCTTGAGAGCATTAGTGGACATTGGTCCACAGATATCTGAGTGTATCAATCCTAACATGCTTACTGCCCGATTCTCACTTCTGGGAAAGGTTCCTTAGCGTACTTCCCAGGTACACATCCTCGGCATACATCATCATGCTTCGTGTTGAGGACAGGTACCCCAATAACTGTCTCTCTGAGCATCTTCAATGAACCATGGTGCAAGTTCCCCATTCTTCTATGCCAAAGTTCGTTCAACCCTTTCTTGTCTTCAAGATTACTACTGATTAGTGTCATCGGAGATTCAAGCTGCAACCTATATAGTCTGTTGCTCCTAACTGCGATCTACTTTGTTTGCTTCCAACTTGGGTGCTTGACATATGCCTTCTTCCTGATAAAGTGTACGTCATACCCTTTGTCCTGCAACTGGGATACTAAGATTAAATTCATCCCAAGCCTCGGCACATGTAGTACATCTGTGACCTTGACACTGGTTCCGGCTTCTGTCTGAAACACTACGGTTCCTCTCCCAACTGGAGTGCATTTCATGCTATTCCCCATAGTGATTTGGAAGTTCATCTGCTCCTCCCTATAGCTCGAGAAATATTCTCGTACTCCAGTCATATGAGCTGAAGCCCCGCTATCAATATACCAAATTCCTGCAGATGCTGAACTTGAGAAGCATGCACAATCCTCTTCTAACCTAGAGGACAAAACATCTAAGTCTACCATACTTATCTGTGCTTTCTTTTTCCTGTGTTGCGTCCCTTCTAAAGCTTCTGGTTTGCGCAGTCTGCTCTCAGACCCTGGTTCCTTTGGATCTGACAACTCTGATACCATGTAAAAATTCTATAATGTAGAATCCTACTGCAGCCACTGATTATATTTCTTCTATTGCATTCTTAACACAATTATTTAACATCTCATTGTGTTAAATATCAAAATAAAATATTTTGCAGACTTCACGATTAATAAATAACATGAAAGAAATAGCACAAGTATTCACACATAGACACCGTTATTTTTGGACAATTGTCCCCGGAAAAACCCAACTCAGGAAAATCGGTGCAACAAATCTGAGGGTTTCTTTAATATGCAGAAATTTTGAGTACAAATGTGTGATTGTGATTCTGAATCAATCACATGAAAAAATCTGATAAGAACATACTAGTGAGACAATTCTCACTTTACTACGAAGTTCCGGCACTGACTTGCACCCACACTAAGTAGCTCTGCGTGATCTCTACGCAGTGACTATGTCTCCCACGCTGGCACTGTGTCACTGTTGCTGTTGTTGGTTGTGTCTGCTTCAGTGCTCACTGCTGGGTGAGACTAGAGTATCTTCCTCTTCCATAAATGTCCTCCGGAGACTAGACGAATCCTCAGCTGCCTCTCCAACTGAAATCGAAACTTCCTCTGTTGCTCTGCGTTGGCCCAGCGTAATTGTTGCTTGGCTATCATTGCGTTGTTGCTCTACGCTGGCCCAGCGTAACTGCTGCTTGGCTATCACTGCGTTGTTGCTCTGCATTGGCCCAGCATAGCTGTTGCTTGGCTATCACTGCGTTGTTGCTTGTGGCTCCCTCCTTCCTTCTCTTCCTGTACTCTCACGGCTTCAGAAACTCTTCCTCCCAAAGATTTCACCTTCCCCTCTCTGCATTTGAGAATCACTTCGATTCTTCCTTCAACTAGAAGAAATCGATCTCTAGATTCTTTCTCCATTTGATGTGTGTTCCAAATGCCCATCGAGCTCTCCTTCTCTTTCACTGACTCATCAGTGGCCAAGATTAAATCATAATCAAGGGCTAATATTAACTGAGTTTTGATCTGCGTCTTTATCTAGAAGATTCTTACTTGATTCAACTAATACACTTTAATTAATCAGTTTCCCTAAGTTTAGACTTAGGAAACCATTAAAAAAAGATTAATTAATTTAATTAAATCACTTCTAAGAGGAATCTTCCAAAACATTTTCTGGGTATTGTGGAATACATGAGTCATAGCCTATATGTAAAATCTCAAGGCTAGAACACACCCGATGCTACCACAAATCAACACTCGGAGCTAATTGCCATTTTCAGACGATTCTTGTGGAGCGGAGCCTCTATGGAAAGGAAATGGCCACTAGTCGCTTGGCATAAGATCTGCCACCCCAAGGCATTATAGGCAGTGTTCCACGGGGACACGTCCCCTAGGGTAGGGGATGCGCTTCCCCGCTCCCCCATGCTCCCGAGATGGGGAAACTCCTGGGGAAACTTTCTCCACATCCCCTTTTTTGGAAAACTTGGGGAAACTCTAGGGGGGTGTTTTTCTGGTGACAAAATGTGTCTCTCTTATGGGGGGGACGACGGGATGCAGGTGGGATGCAAGAGGGACGAGTCCCCCGAATTTTTTTGCTAATAACAATTTAAAGAAAAAAAACAATTTTTGTATTTCACTGCTTTCTATGTTTATTTTTAGTTCAGTTTTCTACAGTTGTTTTAGACTTCAAATGTCATTGTCATATGATAAATTTAATTTTTGATGTGCATTGCGTAGTTTCGATTGTCAAATGATGAATTTAAGTTAGATGTACCTTGCATAATATTAATGCCCATTGCCAAATGATGAAGTTAGATGGAACAATGCATAATGTCATATGATAGATTCAATTTAGTAATTTATTTTTAGATTTACATTGATGATTGCAGAAATGTCAAATGATAATTTTACTTCACAATACTCTAATACGAAATGATGATCATATTTAGATGTGCATTTCATAATTAATAAGATTGACTATCTACTAATTTAGATATTAACATATTGTTGGGATTTTATTTTTTTACTTTTTTATATTAAATTTTTAATAATTTTATAATTTTTATGGCTCCGACGTCCCCCCGTTTCCCCGAAATTTCCCTAAATTTTGGGGTTTCTTATATACGTCCCACTCGTGCGTATCCCCGCTCCCGCGTTTCCCCGTCCCAGAAACGTGGTGGAACATTGATTATAGGTGGTATCGGCCTGAGAGACCCTGCGGCCCTAACTGCCACACTCGAGGCCAAGCTGTGGTGGTGATGGATCCAAGGTGGAGAAGAGATATCGAAAATAATTTGGACTCAGAAGTATTGTCCGAGTCGACCCCGGGAAGCCCTTCTTCGTGACCCAATTCAGGTCACAGGATCGACTATGTGGAACTTGGCCAATAAAAACAGTGATATGGTCAGAGACCACTTCTTTTGGAAAGTCAAGAATGGGCAGACACCTTATTTTTGGCTCGACTCCTGGCAGCAACTGCCCTGTCTAGCTCAGGATCAGCCCCTTTCAAATCTGCAGCCCCTCTTTCAATCGATCCTAGCTACTCGAGTGGCAAACTACTGGATCGCAAAGGCTAATGATCAAGGATGGTGAAGATGGAAGTCAGGCGCAAACTAGTCGTTGGATATTCCTCAGGTGGCTTGGGAACGCCTGGACACTCACCTTTCACGACGGCAAATCCATGTTTCTCCTTGGTCAGACAAGCTAAGATGGGGTCACTTTACATACAGATCCTTCTCTGTTAAGGAAGCCTACCTCAACAGGTCTAATGTGATGGATCGAGCAGACAGTCCCTTCTAGTGATGAATATGGAGCAGTAACCTATGGCCAAAGGTAGTGCACTTCCTCTAGCTAGTTGGTCACAAACGTGTGCTAACCTGGGACAGATTGCAAAAACGTGGCTTTGCAGGTCCGTCAATATGTCCTCTCTGCAAGCAAGCAGGAGAATCATTACTTCATCTATTCGAATGTTGTGCCATCGCTCGTGAAGCATGGAATTAGGTCTCCATTCTCTTCGGACCATCTGATCGCCACCCAAAAGACATTCATGAGCTGCTAGAAGGTTGGCCAACCCACCGCTTCTCTAATCTTGTGGTGAGACAAGCATGGTGGCTAACCCTAGGGCTGCTTCTCCAGTGTCTTGCATGTTCTCTACGTGACGAGAGCAGCTTCAGGGTCCTTCTTAGTCTAGTCCTATCTCCACCATGAGGAAGCGACAATGAGTAATTATCTAGATGGGGAAAGAGGGTCAAGGTGCGAATTTTGGGTTTGCCGAATTTCTTCGAACCCCAGGATCTCCACGGCAGCACCCTGCTCCTTCTCCGCCTACGGATTCATCACATGCACTTGGGAATTTGGCATTTCAAAGCTCAAGACTCACCGAGTCACGTCGAGCAATGGATATGGTAAATGAAATTGTGGTTTAATTCAACAATTTCCTTGCAATACTCTTTGGTGTGTTTTTCTAGTCAGGTGGTACGCCTCTCGTGGAAGCATGGCCGATGGAGGTGGTTTTGGTTGTATGCACCAGCAGAGGGGACCCACCCGAAAAGGGGGTATAGGCCCACGTATGGAAGCCTGCCAGCAGCATGGAGAGCCTAGCTCCGGTTCTGATTCAACCGAGAGCCGACACTCTGCTACGAACATGGTTCTGTCTCCAGCTCGCTCCCCGGGCCATGTGGAAACCCCGGTCACCTTGGAGACCATTGCAACGGAGCAGAGGTATGAGGACAGAAATGAATTTGTTGCTTATCTCAATGACCTCCAGCATATGCATAATGAGACCATGGATCCACTGGAAAGTCTTCGTAGGCAGCATAGACGCACAAATGACCATCTCCATGCCTTGGAGGTTCGTGTGGAACATATAGATTACCACATGCATGAACGTGTTGCCCTCTTTGTTGTGCCTCTAGTGTTTCCCCCGAATCCTCCCCCTTAATGTGTAAGTCTGTGAATTGTAATTCTGTTTATTTTGGGTTTTGTAAACTCTGGCATACAAGCCAGCCGAAAATAACCAATGACACCGGTATTCTTGGCTTCTCTTCAGGCTTAATGTTGTTTAGAGCAAGGCTTGAGCCAGCTCCTCAGTCTATGACAATGTATTTTTTTGATAGGACGATGTATTTTGTGGATGCTTATGCTAAGATAATATAATGACAGTTTTTTGACCGACAAAAAAAAAATAAAACCTCCTTCGGGTGCAATTTCCCAAAATGATTTATGGATATTCTGGAATACGTGTGTCCTAGCTTCCCTGCAAATTTTGAGGCTTAGAGCACATATGATGCTACCATAAATCAACAATCACATGGGTCAGAATCGATGGCTTTAAATTTGACCTGAAACTTGCACAAGAATATAGTGTAACCCAATTACAATTTTTTCCAGACTCAAAGTTGGTAATCCAATGGATGAAATTTATGGTTGTAAACTCCTATTTCCATAAGAAAAAAATGCTTATGCCCATGTGATTGCAAGCCTTAAAGGCACCTAAAAGCCAAAAACAATAACAACACCAAAACAGTAAATACTAAAGCAATAAACAAAATAAATTTTCCCTGAAATTGCCACAAAAGCGAACTGCCCCCAAGAAAATTATTTCTATTTTTATTTTAAAGCTAACCTATTTGGAAGGAAAAACAATAACAAAAATTTCTGTACATTTTATCTTTATCATCACTCCAATTTTTCTAGGTATATTATGCATTCAGAGTAACTTGAATTCACTGTATATAAGATTTTATGGCCTCAAACATGGGAACCAAAATTATCATACTCTGGTAGCTTTGGATGAACGTGAAATTTTAAATTTTGCAAGGGTTTGAGTTTGAATTTGTAATTGTCAATTTTATTTTGCAGATTGATTTGCATCATCATCATGGCAACTTCAAGTTCAGTCATTCGTGAGGCAGAGGAAAATGAAATTGAAATTGTCTTATTTCTAAAGTTGATCCAAAGTCACCACTTTGGAAATATGTAACTATTGTAGGGAAGATCCAAGTAGGGGGATCATTGGCATGGGTGTGTTAAATTTGGACAACTAGGTCCAAACTCCATATTAAGATGCTCAGATTAAGAGGCTAATATTTTTGTTGGATTCCTCTTTGTGAGAGGTGTAAAATCCATATAAAATATGTCTTAATCCGATGAGCAGAACTTATATTTTGAATTTATTATTTTTAATAAATTATATGTGCAAGGTCGGCCAGTTTTGTAATGTAGGCTCGCATGCCCAACAGATGTGTCACACACCCTCATGATGGATATATATACGGAAAAGTTGGAGAGATTATCATCATCACAACTCACCTATTCCTCTCTCATCTTCGTCTGAGCTACCAAGAAGGTTGAGTTTCAGCCACACGTGTGAAGGACGAAGAGGACAAACTGTACGGCTAAGCTGAAGTACGGATTTGCTGCTGCTAGGGTTTCGCAGAAACTTTGAACAGCGTTGACTTTGGTCAACGCTTGGTCCAAACAAGCTGAAATTTGGTGGAAGGTTCGATTTATGAAGGCCGTACTACCTGGCACAAAAATCGAGGTCAAAGGGTTGACCGTTTTGCTGCTGCGTTGACTTTTAGCTTGATGCCCCTGCGTTGACTTTTCAGGACAGCGTTGACTTTTGCAGAGTTGACTTGGGTTGACTCATCTACTGATTGAAGGGTTGTTGTGACACATGCTGGGCTGGCTGACCAAAGGAGACTTTGCTGGTTGAAGCATCCTGTTGACCGCCGAAACGAACATACACATTTTTCCTGTTTCTGATTTGTCTTCTGTAAGATCTTCTTATATGTTCTATCTGCATTTTGCTTAACTACTTGTATGATTGTTGAAATAAAAGTGAAATTGCTACTAGCATAGAACATCTACAAAACTTTACATGGTATCGGAGCTGAGGTGAAGACAAACTCAATCTATAGCAATCATCATCGGAGGAAATGGGTTCCACTAGTCTTGAATTCAAGGAGAATGACAAGCTGACCGGAAGTGATGACTTCCATCCCTGGAAGATGATATTAGATCTCAAATTAGAAGATCATGATCTCCTGGATCATGTGACAGGGAGGATTCAAGAACCTCCATCCAATGCCTCTGCTGCTGTTAGAAACAAGTATAAGAAAGGAGAAATCAAAGCAAAGCTGCTGATCAGGGAATCCATAAATAAGAGTCTGGTTGCCTACATATCTGAACTAGGCACATCCAAGGAGATGTATGACAAATTGATACTTATGTTTCAAGTAAACAATGTGAACCAAGTGCTATTCCTCAAGACCAAGTTGAAGAATATGAAGAAGGGCCGAGATGAGTCTGTTCAAACTTTCTTTCTGAAGTTGACCGAAACCAGGAACAATCTGCTAGCTATTGGGGAGATAATAGCTGATAGTGAGATGGTTCTCACCGCACTTGGAGGACTTCCATATGAATGGCAAGTATTCACAACTACTATTCTCAACAATAATACCATTCCTAACTTTGATGAGCTTCTGTCAAGATGTATGCAAGAAGAAACAAGGATGAAGGAATTTGATAATGAAAGAAATGTTGCCTATGGTGCTCATTCCCGAAAGAAGATCTCTGGCGGTTCTAAGGACAAAAGAAGGACAAAGACTCAAGAAAAGAAGGGTAAATGTTTCACCTGCCATAGGCCTGGACACTATGCTAGAGAATGCCCCTTCAAAAAGGATTCTCCCGATAGTGACGATAACAACAACAACCGAAGAAATGGGAATCGAAGAAATGACAAATCCAAAGGAAAGAGGAAGGCACACTTTGGAGGAAACCATCAACCTTCTAAGAGGTCCAGAAATACCAGGTATGAAGTCTAATGTTGTTGATAAAAGAAATGAGTATATTCTGGTATCTGCTCTCTCAGCTGCATCTCCGCCCGACACTATGGATGTCTGGCTAATTGATAGTGGTGCCTCAAGACACATCACCGGATTCAAGGAAGCACTTTCTGACATGGTTGAAAAGGATACTAATCTAGAAATTATCCTTGGGGATAATGCCACTTATCCTGTGAAAGGGACCGGGACTGTGACCCTCCACTTGTCCCAAGGTCAAGTCCTCCGTTTGCAAGATGTACTCTATGTACCCAAATTGAAGAAGAACCTTGTGTCTGTATCTGCCATGGAAGACAAAGGATTCAATGTAACTTTCTCTGATGGAAAGGTGCTCATGTGGAAGAAGAGCTTCAAGGAAGCTATCTCTATTAGTTTTAGAGTTGGTACACTCTACCAGGTTGGAGGGAGTCCGTTGGGAGCTATGACTTGTGATACTATCCGACAAACCGAACTATGGCACCGAAGATTTGGACACCTTCATTACAAAGCCCTTCCCGAAGCAAGGAAGGTGGTGACAGGGATGCCTGATTTTGGAAATAATCATGAAGGAGTATGTAAGGGTTGTGCTGAAGGAAAACATACAAGGGGACCTTTCCCCTCAAGTGTCACAAAGACATCTGAGATATTGCAACTGGTTCATTCTGATCTTTCTGGTATGTTGCCTGTAACATCCCTGGGGGGATGTTCTTACTATATGACCTTTACTGATGACTTCTCTCGCAAAACCTGGATATATTTCTTGAAGAAGAAGGATGAGGCTTTCATGTGGTTCCGTACATTCAAAGCCTTGGTGGAAAATATGACCGGAAAGAAGATCAAGATTTTGAGGACTGACAATGGCACTGAATATGAGTCAAATGAGTTCAAAGACTTTTGCAGAGAAGCTGGCATTAAGAGGGAGACTACCACTGCACATACTCCTGAGCAGAATGGTGTTGCTGAACGCAAGAATAGGACTATTGTGGAAGCTGCCCGTGCCATGCTATGTGACCAGGGTCTACCAAAGTTTCTGTGGGGAGAAGCTGCAAATACTGCTGTATACATTCAAAACCGATGCCCTCATTCAGCTTTGGACTCCAAAACTCCCGAAGAGGTTTTCTCTGGTAAGAAACCTGATGTCTCACATTTTAGAATTTTTGGATGTCCTGTCTATTTTCATGTGCCGAAAGAAAAGAGAAGTAAGCTGGATGCTACTGGGAAGAAAGGAATGTTTGTGGGCTACGGTGAGACTTCTAAGGCATATAGAGTCTATGTACCTGGTCAAAGGGAAGTAGAGATAAGCCATGATGTCACTTTTGACGAAGATGCTTCCCTGAAGAAAGTAGTAGATCTTCCTAGATCTGAAGAAAATCATGAAGAAAGACTTGGAAATCTGGAAGAACCCCGGGATGAGACTATGCCTGATATTGAAGGGCCAATGGACCCTATTGATCCACCCCCTTCTCTAGGAAAGAGACCATCATGGCTCAGGGACACCCTCGAAGATGCTGAGGGTCATGCTGCCCCAAGGGGGACATTCCGAGAAAGCAAGAAGCCGTGTAGATACCAAGGGTATCTAGCTGCCATGAGTACTATTGTACAATCTGAACTTGGATCTTTTGAGGAAGCCATCAAGCATCAAGTCTGGAAGGATGCTATGCATGAAGAATATGAGTCTATTATGAAGAATGATGTCTGGGATGTGGTCCCGAGACCGAAGGACAAATCTGTTGTCACTGCGGAATGACTCTACAAAATCAAACATGGATCTGATGGGAGTGCTGAAAAATTTAAGGCAAGGTTTGTTGCTCGTGGCTTCTCTCAAAAGGAAGGAATTGACTATGATGACATATTTGCACCCGTGTCACGATATACCACCATTCGATCAATCATAGCCCTTGCTGCTACGCAAGGATGGAGTCTTCATCAGATGGATGTCAAGACCGCTTTTCTGCATGGTGCAATAAAGGAAGAGGTGTATGTGGAACAACCTCTGGGATTTGAAGTTCAGGATCGAGACACTCATGTCTGCAGGTTGAAGAAAGCCCTCTATGGGTTAAAGCAAGCACCCAGAGCTTAGTACGAGAGGATGGATAGTTACTTGATGAAGCTGGGCTTCACTCGAAGCAATGCTGATCCGAACCTATACTTCAAGGTTGTGAAAGAGAAGCCTCTCATTCTAGTGCTGTATGTGGATGACCTCTTCCTGACTGGTGATGACCCTCTCATTCATCAATGTAAGAGGGAGCTTGCTGCTGAATTCGAGATGAAGGACCTAGGACTGATGCACTATTTCCTAGGCCTAGAGGTCTGGCAGAGACCTGGAGAGATTTTTCTTTCTCAAGGAAAATATATAGTGAAGCTTCTGGAAAGATTTGAAATGGTGGACTGTAAGTCCGTGTCGACACCGATGGAACTCAACTTCAAGAAGTTGAGTGGCAGCGCTGCTGGGCCTATCTTGGCCAATCCTACTGAGTATCGTCAACTCATAGGAGCTTTGATGTTCTTAGTGAACACTCGTCCAGACATATGTTTTGCAGTGAACACTTTGAGTCAACAGATGGTTGAGCCTCATCATTTTCACTGGGTTGGTGCCAAGAATCTTTTGAGATATCTTTGGGGCACGATAAACCATGGGCTGAGATACACTGCCGGGAGTGTGATACTCCGTGGATATACTGATGCCGATTGGGCTGGCAGTGTGGTGGATCGTAAAAGCACATATGGATGCTGCTTCAATCTTGGTTCTGCTTCGATCTCATGGATGAGCAGGAAGCAGAAGTCGGTGGCTTTGAGCACCGCGGAGGCCGAATACATTGCTGCTAGTATGGCCTGTTGTGAAGCAGTTTGGTTGCGGAAGCTCTTTAGTGCGCTGTTTGGACATGTGCTAGATACCACTGTGATACTCTGTGATAATCAGAGAGGGATTCGTATGACTGAGAATCCTGTGTTCCACGACCGATCCAAGCATATTGATGCTCAGTGCCACTTTATCCAGGATATGTGTAGTACGGCGCCGTAGGCTCGATCATAGGAAGCGATGAGCGAGGTCGTGGATGACTATCACTAAGCCCCTGGGGAAGGTCAAGTTCCTAACCTTCCGTGAGAGTCTTGGTGTCGTGGAAAGACCCTATGATGTGGGTCCTGTTGGACGATGAGCTCTGGGAGCTCTGGGGGGCTGTGGGGAGAGCTTCTTGGAGCTATGGGCAACCACAAAGCTAGGCTTGCCAACCTTGGTGGTGTGCTTGGACCCCACTGTTGTGATTTTGAGTTGGTTCACCTCTCATTTTCTGTGCCCCGTATGCATCCTACCCATTGAGTTCAGGGCTCATGGGAAGTACCTCTCATTTGGCCAATGAGGTGTGGAAAAGTTAGAGACTATTAGCAAAGACTGATGGACGCATCAGAGATTGCCGTACTCTCTATCTAGGATGGCACTGTCCAACCACTTGATCTGGGATCAAGATTTGTGAGGTCTGGGACCTCTGGACTGACTATGTCAGTCGGGGGATGATGTCTTTGTGACTGACCCACTTCTGTTCTGAAATAAAGAAGCCAGCAAAGCAAGTTTCGGCGGGATGACGCACGATGTTGATTGCACTAATAAATGGAGTTCTCCCTAGTTGAGAGGGAGTGTTAAATTTGGACAACTAGGTCCAAACTCCATATTAAGATGCTCAGATTAAGAGGCTAATATTTTTGTTGGATTCCTCTTTGTGAGAGGTGTAAAATCCATATAAAATATGTCTCAATCCGATGAGCAGAACTTATATTTTGAATTTATTATTTTTAATAAATTATATGTGCAAGGTCGGCCAGTTTTGTAATGTAGGCTCGCATGCCCAACAGATGTGTCACACACCCTCATGATGGATATATATACAGGAAAAGTTGGAGAGATTATCATCATCACAACTCACATATTCCTCTCTCATCTTAGAGTACGAGCTACCAAGAAGGACGAGTTTCAGCCACACGTGTGAAGGACGAAGAGGACAAACTGTACGGCTGAGCTGAAGTACGGATTTGCTGCTGCTAGGGTTTCGCAGAAACTTTGACCAGCGTTGACTTTGGTCAACGCTTGGTCCAAACACGCTGAAAACTTGTGGAAGGTTCGATTTATAAAGGCCGTACTACCTAGCACAAAAATCGAGGTCAAAGGGTTGACCGTTTTCTTTCTGCAGGTGACTTCCAGCTTCTTTGCTTTGCGTTGACTTTTAAGACGACGTTTGCTTTTTGCGAGTTGACTTGGGTTGACTCATCTGATTGGAAAGTCTCATCATGTGACACATGTTGGTGGCTGACCAAAGGAGACTTTGCTGGTTGAAGCATCTGATGACCGCCCGAAGCAGACATACACATTTTCTTTGTTTCGGTTGTCTTCACATAAGATCTTCTTATATGTTCTATCTGCATTTTGCTTAACTACTTGTATGATTGCTGAAATAAAAGTGAAATTGCTACTAGCATAGAACATCTACAAAACTTTACAGTTTGCAATGTGTCAAAAGAAGTTTAAGGGATCAAACACCCAGGTTAAAGCACATTTGTTTGGGTTAAGAGGCAATGGGATTTGAATATGCACTAGTCCACCTAAAGAGAATGGGGCAGAGGGAGAAGTTTTACGCAAGGAAAAACTTGTAAAATATCGGAAAGAACAAGATGAGGCAAATGTTAAAGCAAATGAGGCAATTTATGTCTCTCAATTCAAACAACCAACAAGGTTGGGATCATCTTCATCAAGGCCTCCAATTCCCTCTCATGGAATTGGCAACCTTAGTTCAAAGCGGTCTAATTTGGGGCCGCTTGCAAAAAGTTTTAATAATGATGCTCAAGAGACGGAAAATGCAACTATAGGTCAATGCATTTATGCAAATGGCCTTCCCTTTAACCTTGTGCAATCTCCTCACTAGGCAAAGATGATCAAAGCAATGAATGAAGCCCCAAAGGGTACAAGAGTCCAGGATATGAGAAGGTCTGCACTACAATGTTGAGTGCTGGGAAATTAGATTTGGAGGCTAAATTAAGCCTCATTCGTAATTCATGGAGCATTTCAAGGTTGTCCATCATTTTTTATAGAAGTAAAAATCAAAGGAATAGGCCTTTGATAAATGTAATTGCTCAAAGCCTAAAGGGGGCAATGTTTTTTAAGGCAGTGGATTGTGAGGAGCAGATAAAAGATTCTCAATTCATTGATGACATCTTGATTGAAGCAATTGAAATGGTGGGGCCAGAAAATGTTTTCTAGGTAATAACTGACAATGCAACAGTGTGTAGAGCAATCGGCCCAATTATTGAAGGCAAATATTAGCACATTTTTTGGACACCTTGTGTTGTACATTCATTAAACCTCATGTTGAGCAAGATGAGGAAGCAAATTGAGTGGATTCGAGTTATTTTTGAAGAGGCTAAAAATATTCAAGCCTGCATCAAAAACCACCACATGTCCTAAGGCATCTACAAGGAATTTGCAAAGTTGGAGCTCCTTAAGGTACCTAGGTCCTAAACTTTGAAGTTTATTTCATGAATTCTAATTTCTATGACTCTATATTCAAATATGTAAATTGGATTCTCAAATGTCATGATTCGTGAATCATAATAGTTATTCAATTAAATTATGATTTTTAATTTATCGAAACATTCGCAATTTGGCACTTGCAGGTTGTCGAGACTCATGTTGCTTCAAACATCATAGCCTTAACAAGGCTTATGTAGATGAAAGAAGCATTACAATCAATGGTATGCAGTTCTCTTTGAAATCAATGGAGACAATCCCAATCTGAAAGAGCATAAGCAGCAAAAAGGTTGGTTGTTGATGATGAATGGTGGGATAGAGTGGAGTACCTCTTGGCATTTACTAATCAAATTGTGGATTTGCTCCGCCTATTTGACACAAATATGCCTAATTTGTGGGAGGTGTATGAGGGCATTGATTCCATGATAGAGAAGATAAGGGTGGTTATAAATGCCAAGGAGAAGGACCCAGATGAATTCTTTTACAAAGAAGTAAAAGATATATTGACCAAAAGGTGGAACAAAATGACCACCCCATTGCACCTTTTGGCCTATGCAGTGAATCCAAAATATTATGTTACAGAGTTGCTAAGTGATCCAGAAATAACCGCACCAAACAAAAACCCAAAATTCTCACAAAGATTTAAAAAAGCTTTTAGAAATCTTATTGTAGATCCTGAAATTAGGATTTGGAATCGCTTAGAGTTTGCTCATTTTGTGAGATCAGAGGGTTGGGGTGCAGATATTGATTATATGTGAGACAAGACCAAATTAAGTCTTATTGATTGGTGGAACTACTATGGTGGGGAACTTCCACATATCCAAAAATTGGCCATCAAGATCTTGTCACGGGTTGCTAGTTCCTCTTCAGTAGAAAGGAATTGGAGTACATACGGCTTCATCCATTCAGTGAAGCGAAACAGATTGGGCTCCAAGAAGGTTGAGAACTAGTGTATGTTCATTCGAACCTTCACCTTTTGTCACACAAAAAAGACGAATACAAATTTTGGCCCACCAAACTATGGGATGTGGAACCAGAGTTGCCTGACTTGGATATGACGTTGAATGCCAGGTCTCATATGACTTTTTTTGATGAGGAGGCAGTTGGATCTTCAAGTGGACATGTCAGCAATGCTCCCAATCCTGGAGAGGATGTGGTTCTTAGTGACAGGAATGAAGACATTTGATAATATGTAAATGTAATTTATGATGGTGTTTTAAACTTTTGAACAATGAATGTTGATTCTTGAATACCATAATATGCCATATGAATTATGAATAATGACAGTAGACTGCCCATCATAGTTCCTTTTGTACATTGTACTATGTAGTGTGCATTATTATTTTTTGTGATGATGTTGTAACTTGTCATGTTGATGATTGACATTTGAAATGAAAATTTGATTATATGTTGAATGATGAATCATGAATGTTATAATAATCATTAATAATGATAGCCATGTTTATGCTAAATTGATGATGATGATAGATGATAGTTGATTATGTATTTTTAGATATACAATCTAGATTCTAAAAGATGAATTGTAAATACTTATTTTGTTATATATATATATATATATATATATATATATATATAAGAATTCCATATATGTGAGTGTGTGTAGGTGTGTCGTTTCCTTCTTGTATCGTATCCAGATTTTTTGAAAATTTGTTGTATCTGTTTCAAACCCCATATCTGTATCCGTTCCCGTATCCGTTTTAGTGCAACTTAGCTATATATCCTATCATTGATCTCATCCTCCTTAGTGATTTCCCTTTACTGGGATTCCTCCCGTCGATGAAACTCTGAGAAAAGAAGGGGGCATAGGTTGTGGTGAGAGTAGGCCTTTGTCTCAAATTGTTGTTGTGCACCCTAGCTTTAGCCTATTTACTAAACCTACTAGTTTGTGCAGCAACAAGGCTAACAACCAATAACCAAATCACTGTAAAATTGTCGAACAAACCAAATTCAACAAGAAATTAAATTTTGTACCAAACCTTATGATGACTAACAGAACCTGGGCTACTAGTCTCACAAGAAGGTCACCATAGATTCAGATGCTTGTTACAGTTAAGCAAACATCGCGATTTAATCGCGATGTTTTCAAAAAATCGCGATTTTTTTGACAAAACGATTAAATCGGCGATGTTTTGCACGATTTTTTGAAAAAATCGCTAATCGGGAAAAAATCGCGATTTTTTGGTCAAAATCGTGGGCCCATCAAACAGCAACCCTATAAGTTCAAAAATCGATTTTTTTTTGTCATTTTTGCAGCCCACTCATTTTCCTGACACACCCTGTTGGCAGTTAATGGTAATGTTAAATTCTTAAAGTAAAATTACTTAAATTTTTAACATTACCATGAAATGACTCGAGATGTTTAAGAGTGGTTTCGATCTCATTGGATTTCATATGGAGAAACTAGAATTTTAGATTTCACTCAAAATTCAGCAGACTTAATGGTTTTCAGGGTTTCATGGTTTGGGGATTTGCATTGTTTCCATTTGATTCTATTATGTGTAAGGGTATGAAATTGGCATTTGATCAAGAGTATGAAGTCCTTTAAGAACCTTGATGTTGGTGGCATTGATTGTTGAACTTTGTTGATGTTGGTGGTATTGATTGTTGAACTCCCCTACTGTGGCCTTAACAAGAGTGTACCCTTCACTCAAAGGAAAACAACTGGTTAGGCATGTTAATCTTTTTCTACCGCATTTTAAGGTTGAGGAGATGAACCCTTCACTCAAACCAAAATCATTGGTTAGGCATGTTAAACTTTTCAATTTCTATCATGTTATAAGGTTGAGCAATCCAAGTCTGAAGACTTTGAGCTAGATGATGTTTATGTATCTCTTGTTGATGATCCCATTTCTAGTAGCGATGAATCAATGATGAGTTTCATGAGGAGGAGGAGGAGGAGCAACAACAGGAGGAGGAGGTGACACCACCTACCCCTGCTACCGGTAGAAGACGTGGTTTGCCTCCTTTAGCTCCTGGTGCTTCAGGACCTGGAGCACAACAGAGTCTATTGCCAGCCCCGCCAGCTTCTTCATCTAGAGGGAAAGTTGTTACATTTTCTCGCAAGAGGGGCAGAGGAAATCAGAGTATAGGTTATTTGGTGCATTCCTTTGTATATAACATTATGACTCATGATATGAGATACATTATTATATTTTTTGTTGATATTTTGAGGTTGAGTTGAGACTCAAGACTTAGTATTCAGGACATGATTCACTATTATGTGTGATGTAGCACTAGACATGATATTACACGTCTTATATATTAGTTTTTTTTTCATATTTATGTGTCAATGCATTTATTTTATGTTGTGGGTGCTTTAGATATTAAAAAAATTGAAAAAAAATGAATCTTTTTGTATGTGCCGATTTTTTCCCGATTTTTACCGATTTTTTCCCAATTTTTACGATTTTTTCCGATTTTTTCTCCTCGCCGATTTAATCCCGATCGCGATGTTTGCAACATTGGTTTAAATGCCCTATTTCTGCCCTTTGATGAATCCTATTCGATCAGCTCCCAATCTCCTGGATGACCTATGACTTCAATTTGAAGCTTGATCTTTCACAGAACCCCTGTTCATACAGTGCTTTATCCCTTGAGTAACCTTGTTGCTTCAGGGTGGTACCTGAGTGATCCACAACCTATCTTCTCAGTTCCAACTTCAGAATAGTCCTGATTCCTTCCTGTCTCACTTTGCTGTCACCAAGAGTCAATGTCCTGAAGAGGTCCATGTCCACAAGTCTACTCTAAATCATCCGAGCTACAAACCAACCTCAGGAAACTTTGGCCTGTCACAGTGTCTACCTAACACTCTGTCTAGCCTCAGGAAGGACGTCCAGCCTCTGCAGGCTTCGGGTCTGTCCCAAAAAACCACTAAATTCGCCACTGAATTACCTCAGAGTACCACTGAATTGCCTCAAAAATGCCTGTGAATTTCTTCAGATCTGTGTCTGATATTTCGGCCCTATGGCTCTGTGGCTACGACCTTGCCACTGTGGATTTCACTACCCAAAAAATTGTGGCAATCCTTAAATCAAACCCGTCTTTATAAGCTGCAGACAGAAATCCCTCTGCTAGCCAAAACGATGCCAAATCTGTACTCAATAAACTTCCAAATGACTCCACAAAATATGTTGTTCCAGAACAGGGTAAAATCTCCAAATCTTAAATGCTGCAATGACCTATTCCAGAACAAGGAGAAGGTAACTAGGTAGGGTAGGATCACCTCCACTGAAACTAGTCAAAGGAAAAAAGGGGTCTTAGAACCCTCAGAGCCTCAGGCTCAATGAAAAACAGAGACATATTGATTCAATCCAATGATGATCAAATGATTCTGACTCTTTTGTATTTATAGATTTTCTTGTGGGGGTTTCTCTTCAATTAATTGAGTAGGGTTCATAGCAAACCCAAACTTTGAGGTTTTTTGCCCCAGCTGCCCCAAAACTTGCCCTCCACTGCCCAAACATTGGGTACTTTGGGGTTTTCCCCTTTATCAAAGACTATAGCCTACAGGGATTGTAGGCTACTTCAGAAGCAATGAAATCAGGCTTTTAAACATTTATTTACAACTTCTCTCTGACCATCCATTTGGGGTTGGTAAGTTCAACTCATGTTAAGGCATTCAGAGATACCAATGAAGCCAATAAGGCTCACGTTCAAATTACTCAATAATCTGAGAACAAATAACACATATATACAAGATTGATTGATAAAAAATGAGATGATTGTTTTTCTAAAACTGAAACAGAGGAAATTTATATTATAAATGATGTAGCAGAGCTAAACAGCAAGAGTACATAATACAGATGGCCTGAGTTTCCAATCAAAAGAGGCATCTCTTAGAGCTTACAAATATCCAGAGTCAATACCTCCTAAAATTCCTTACAGGTGTACAGTCTTGTGAAAACACCTAGTATTCTAATCGCTTAACTAAACATAAAGATTAACAAAAATATGATGATTTTTGCCTTCTTCCAGCGAAATGTTTGAAGGAAGGGAGTTCTGATTTCCAAGATCCATGTCTTCCATCATTTCGTGAACTATCTCTTCCTCCTTGAAATCTGCTTGGACTGAATTTGTAGATATCCTGTGGTTGGTTACAGCAAAGTGAGATACTTTGCTAAGATAGATGACTCTCTTAACATATTACATTCTGCCTCCAGAACAACGATTTGTTGTTTTTGCTGGACCAGAGTGTTCATAATTAATGCATTTTAAAGGGTGCACTAATTTTCGTTTTCATGAATTTTGGTAGTCGTGGGAAGGAGAGAGGTTTTATTACATTGAATGGAGTGTCAAACCTAAAGTCCAGATAGCTGAAAACTGAGGAAATGAAAGGCATTGAAGTTGATGAAAATAACGGTCCTTAACACTATATTCCAAAGTTCCCCACCCCCGTCACTATATAACAAAGTTACACACCTAATTTCCCATGGTACATGCTACTTTCAATCTACTATTACCTGCAATATGCCAACCTTGAAAATCTTGGAAAATTGACTGGATAAATACAAACTAAGATCCAGCTGTGTCGAGATACAAATCTTGGTTCCCCAACAATCTCAGAAAGAAGGGGCTGAATGTGAATGTTAACTCAAACAGAAATAGGAAATATACATGAAGAGTTACACATTTGCTTTAAATCTAAAACCATCATAGAATTTCTCAATTTGCTTGCTATCTTTAATACGAATTATTCATTGCAAATTTCTGCTGCATGAAAAATGCCAAGGACAGAAAAGACCTCCATACTGGTTGTCATTGGATATTATAGGAATGTGATCTGAATACATACCTTTTCATTTTCATGCCCAGACTCACCAACCCAAAGCTTGCCTTCCGCATCTCTCAAGCATACTGCAGTATGCCCAGCATAGGCTCCAGTGACCCACTTCTCTAAAGTTTCAAAACCTCCCCAGCGCCCACGGATTTTAGAGATTGCCAAGAAATCCCCAGAATGAATATCACTCTGGTTAATATTTGAAACCCATGGCTTAGGACGGTGTTCAAATGATGCTTGCATATGTTTCTTTAGAAATGCAATGTTCGCACTCTGACCCCAGCCGGAGTTTGAGAACAAAGGCAAGATATCCCATAGAGCTAGCAATGTTCCCAGCATTCCTGATGGCATGAGGAAAATAGACATCCCATTCTTTTTCACCTACAGTAACATGAAACGCTAAACCATTAGCCAAAAGGATAGAAAATATTGGGAGAGTAATAAGGATTTTGGTACCTTCTGCAGTTTTAAATAGCAAAGAGAAAATACTTACATACTCAAGTTCTTCTGCTCCTTCCCATTCTTCAATCTTCAAGGTGTGATCCCGAGAAATGAAATAATAATCCCATGTCACCCTATATGGGGTAACAAAGACATAAAGGTCCATACATGTCCAACTGTGCGCTTTACTGGTCTGATGCAACAATAACCCTGATAAGTGGACAGGTGAAAAATATATAACCAATAATGAAAGGTTCCAATCACATAATAAAACTGGCTATGAAACTACATTTTCTGTGTAAGTTGTAACCAATGCTAGCAGACATCACAAAATTCAAGCAGAAAACCAAGTTTCCACTTGAAAGACATCAAAAAGAAAAGAGAAAAATAAAACAAAAGATGTAGACTGTTTGGACTCACAAAACCACAAAGATGAGGATTTTTGGCCCCCTGGAAGTCAAAGCTTAGGCCATTTGTATATGGAGGAACCCCAATTGCCTCAGAATTCCCAAGCATTTGTGTCATTAGAGTAGCAAGGTGCACATCCTAATTCAGATGATGGCTTCAGTCCAAGGTGGAGAGCCTGAAAATCCTACCCAGTCAATATTATATAGTTCAACGTTGCTATTAATGATCACTGAAATAAATCAGAATACGTAATGTCAACAAACACCAAATGGCATGCGACTGTGGTATGTTATGATATCCATGCGTCCTAATGGTGAGGTGGTATGCTTATAAAAGGAACTGCAAATAGGAGGCAATGAAAAATTACTAACTTAATATTCAATTATGCCCTTTTCAGCCATAATCGTTTGACATCAAAAGTATATTATACAAGATTTGCAATGGGTAATCAAAATAAACAATTGCTTCCTTAAATCACAACTGCAATGCCATGTGACTTTGAAAAGTCAGTAGAGATTAGCAACTCAAGTGAACTGAAAAGGGTAATTTGCATACTTCTGAAAGTCGACATCTTCAACAAAATCTATTATCAGATTTCAGCAAACTTGCGTAAGATGGAAAGTTGGCAAAAAAAACACTTATTATCGAATCTGTGCAAAGGGGAAATGGCCACCAATCAAACTAGCATGATTCCAACTACTTTGAATGCTTCAAATACATAGATGTGTGGAACTCAAAAACAAAATTTGTATTTCTAGTATAAACAATGAAAAATATCCATGTGATATAAAACTCATAATTTTCCTTTTTGTCATGAACTTTTGAATGAATCTCAATCCATGCCAGAGCATAGGCGCATATTAGCATTGAAAGAACAGCTTGTTTCAGATTGTTGAACATTTAACAGCATCAATGGAAAAAAAAAATTGATATCTAACCTGATTGAAGCACTCCAATTTAAACAGGGTTTCTAGTTTTAGTTCAGGGTCTGCATGCCATCGCAGGGCCTTCCCTGAGGCTTACATGACACTTCTGTAGACATTATACTCCTTCCCTGTCCTTCTACAAGGCAGGAATCGACATCCACACATCCCTGTAACCTCCCTCGATATGGGCAGCCGTTTATTTTTGTGGTAGCAGCTGGGAGGTGCTAATTTCTTTGTCAGAGCTGAAAACTGTGCTGCAGGCTTGGACGGAACAAGTCAGGCCCATGGCAGCCCTGGCACAATGGTGAATCATGAAGGATAAAGAATTGGTTGACCTTGATTTGGATGTTTCTGGAGAAAAGTCGACTTGGGTTTCCACTCCAGAATGTTTGGCAAATTCGGTTGGAGTAAGGTTTTTGAGATTGGAGAGTTCCACTCCTCTTACACTTTCCACCGTTACTTGTTCGGTAGAGGCCCAAGGTATGAAAGGAGGCTCGATGGTTGCATTTTGTTCTGGTGTTTCCCCCCATCTAAGGTTTCTTCAAGGTCCAATATTAGAAGCTGGTGATAGGGATTATCTCAGCTCAGCTTTCTGTAATGTTCCAAATTTATTTTTTGCAGAAATTGCTTCAAAAATTTAGCCGTCAATTTAAATATACCATGAGCACAATTTTCAACCACAAAATAAACATCAAACTGAAAATATATTCTGCAACTGAAGGATAAACAAGACAAATATGCAGAAGAACTCAGCCTTATTTCATTAAATAAAGAGTACATATAAAACTGGTAATGGCTGAGAGAATGGCCACCAAAAGAAAACTGCTCTAATGCTGCATGGGCCCTCCACCAAAACTGAACTGAACTGCCACTGCTAAGCTCTCCTGTGAATTCCGGATGAATTCACCAAGGGAAGATGGGTGCTTGCCGAATCTCACTAAATCACCAGAGGGCTTCCGTCTTGGGGCTACCAATGAAGTAGAGAACCAGGTTCTCAACCTCTCATACAAGAAGAAATATCAGATCCAAGATGTCCTCCAATGGCCTCCTCCTATTTTTATAAATCTGATGGAACCCTCTAGAACCTCCTATTTTATTATTATTTAAATCATGGAGCACTTTTCCGTCTTATTTCAATTAGAATATTCTTTTTAATGCGGTTAAAGGGTAAATCGGCCACCATGTCTCCTCAGGTCACTGAAAATCACTTGTAACCATCCCATCCTATAGATCTTCTCGGTCTAGTTCCAACGAGCTATTAAATTAAGGTGTTTTGTCAAGTATTCCTCTCGGAACGCCACCTTAAGCGTAATTAATTAAGTTAGGCCCAATAATAAAACTATTTTTCGAAAGTTGTCGGAATGCAACGGTATGAAAGGCATGTTGTGCAGATGATGGAGCATGTCAAGCGAATTCTATCGGATCCCAAAGAAACTCCTCAAAACCCCATGAAACATGTCCAAAAGCCCTTGGGCCCGCTGATGACGTGAACTTGCACCTATGACCCATTTGCCTCCAACCCTGAAAGTCCATCCTAACCATGCCATAAGGAACACTGGAAAAAGGAACATTACAAATCCTCTCGCCCCAAGATTGCTTGCTCTCAAGCAATCCAAACCTGTGGACCAGTCTGGTGGCCCAATGTAACTAAGACCCAATGCCCGGATCCCATACAAACCATTGGGTGATGGTATGCCTTTCTATCAACCCACCATGAATGGACCCCTCAATGCCCGAATCCCAGACCAATCATCGACCAATCCTCCTGGATCCCAATGCCACAAGGAACAAGTATCAATGCTCCATGGATCCTGTTGTGCTATAACTCCAACCATGAGTGTTGCTCCATCCATCGCGTACCAACTCATCAACTCTCTCCAGTCCAACCCTTGGCATAGACCAAGGTCAATCTCACCATGTTGATGTTGTGCTAAAACACTGATGAGTGGCCAGCCTACATCCTGCTACCAACTAGAGCATGTAGTATCCCTCACATCTAAGGGCTCCTGCAGTGCAATGCTCTTGACTAAAATTGACACTCCATCAATAGGGTACTAGCTCATGATCTCTCGCCAATCCATCTTGTGGGATCGAATGCATAGGCACATGTATAGGGAACAAGTCCACTGTACTACACCATGCTCAATTCATGCAGCGTTGCCCAACCAATCAACAAGATATGTCTAGGAATCCCTGCCTCTCTCCCTATAAGTAGGCAACCCATGTTGCACACCTTGTTTATGTACTCTTGGAGAGGGTTGTTGCCTAGAAATATTGCAACTTTGCTAGCTGCTACTGCATCTACATTTACCTCGCCAATGGGTAGACCTAAAGATGGATGCCCCGAGGTCTCCAAAAGAGCCTCCCTCATCTGACCAGAAACTCCATTCTCTACCAATCCACTCGTCACCTACAAAATTGTCTCGTCATGTCCTAATGCCTCCTGATGACCAATGTCTGCAAATACTACCCCCCTGCTGGCAACCTGCACATCTGTATGTCCCTCATCAATGGCTGGCCCCAGGGACTGCTGCTCATCCTCCTCGAAAATGGGCTCAATATGAGCCACTAGTGGCCCATCACATATATTGTGCTCTACTGTGTCCTGCATGTTCTCGCAAATTGAACATGGATGTGGATTTGGGTTGTTGTCGGAACCTCTACGAGTCTGCTCAAACTCCTCTATGCGCTCACCATGTTGGATTGCCATTGATGGCTAATCTCCATGGTCTCCTCTCCACATAGGAATAACTTTCTACTCATCAAAGCTATCCACATAATAGTTATGCGTATCACGACTGTTGCCATCATCCCCACATGCCTGTTGATACTCTTCAGAAGAATCCTCGCCTGAAAATCAGAATGAAATCCTCGCCTGATCTACCTTGTAACACTCAAACATGAGTGATCAAGTCCCAAAGGTTCCTGGCAGATGAAGCAAAGACCCTTTCTCCTTTACTCATTCTTGTTGTATGTTGCTTAAACCATACTATTGATATACGATAATAACACCCACTGGAATGGTTTTTTCTTCCCTCATATGAAAATGAATAGACAATGAGTATAAAAGAAGGATTGAACCTGGTATTAAGTAGTTTCCAAAGGAATATAACACAATCCACTTTACGTAATATTCCAGCACTCTGTTTGGGAAATATGTTACCCAAAAATTGGGAATCTGAACCTTTAGTTCTGCCATCGGAAAGTAATCTTTAGATTTCATGCTCCAAGCAGGGGACACGCCCTAACCATGAATCAGCTACAGATCATCCTTTGCTTATGCGCACATCCCTCAAATTCAGCTTTCTGACCTCAGATTTTGCTTCAAGTATTTCCTAGCTCCAACGTTCCCCCATTGCAACTCTGAATATTGTTCTCTGACCATTGCACTCTAATAAAAAATGAAACATTATGCCCAGCAAATCGATCCACTTCGACCCATATCCACAAGTGTTCATACAATGTGTGAAATGTGCTCAGAAATTTCAAAAGATGTGCAATTCGACCAACACTTCAGACTGCAGTAAAAACTTTAGACTGCAATAAGAAAAAAAACTGTAGCGCGAGAATTTGGGGACAATGCTTTACGTCCAAGATAAACTCATCCAAAAATTGAAGTGATTACTGATGCAATTCACAGAATGATTCCTCCCACCCTTCAAAAAAAATCCTTTTGATTCGACCTCTCTCCATTACGTGTGCAAACAACACTTTCCACGAGATTGAATGGACCTTCTCTATCCCTCGCACAGGTGATTTGGCCAAGCAATAAGAATTTTGGCCCACGTACACATGGTTACGACTATCAGATAAACCCAGTCTTCGATTCACAAGTTTACTTGCATAATACATTCGATCTATCGTTTCGACCTTCGAACCTACGACTCTCTTTTGAAAATTTGATTATCCAAGCAATAATGATCCGCTTTATTAATTTGGCCCAACTAGGATTTATTCGGAACTCCCTGTATGCAACTTAGACGATCTTGCAATTCGCCAATCCCCAGCCCAATGGATTGACGCCTCAGTGTTAAACGTTGGGGCACAAACTCAACCTGCCACCCAAATTCACGTGAGAAACTTACGTGAATGGATATATTCCTTGCCGACATGATCCCTGGATTCCTCACCCAATTTTATTAATGCGAGTGTGGCCTTGCCCGATTTCGCATAAAAACACTCTTCTTCTTGCAGTTTTCGACTATTCTCCACCTAGACTTCGGCATCGATCTAGGTTGACGGCAATGGATGGTGACCTCTACATTGGTGGGACAAGCAACCACAGTCACCTTAGTTATCGGACATAATAATTGGACACTATTCTGGGAATAGGTGCGCACAGCATTATCGCAATCAACCGAATTTGGTCCAACCACGACAAGAAGCCAACCATAGAGTTACGACCCCTTCTAAAATTTCAATTTTGCAAAGATAAGATAAAATTCATTTTGCTTATCTACAACATTAGATTCCTCATACCAAGAGTTTCTTGACATCTTAGTAGGTCGACCATTTCCATATCGTGCAGTTAGAGCATTTCTCTTTCCTTTGTTGTTGAACCTGTTATTTCTTTGATTTCCATTTCCCTTGAAATTGTTGTTGTTGTGATCATCATCTCGTGGTGTATCCCTTTAATTGGGACACTCTCGAGCATAGTGGCCAAACCTATTACAATTGAAGCATCTTTCCTTTCCTCCTTCTTTGAATCCCTGTCTTCCTTGACTTTGTTTCTTTCGACCAACATTGTTATTCCTTTTAGCATGAGTGGAGAATGTAGTGAGATCATTCCTATTTGAAGGCATGTCTCTCTCTATCATCCTTGTTTCTTTGACTACATCTAATCAACAATTCATCAAAACTTGGAATCTTATCATAGTTGAGGATAGTGGTATTGAATACATCCCATGCTCAGGGAAGACCTCCAAGGGCAATAAGAGTGAGCTCCCGGTCAGCAATAACCTCTCCAATAGATAGAAGATCATTTTTTATTTTGGTAATCCTCGTGAAGTAGGATTGGATGGATTCCCCTATATCCATCTTGACGTCCTTCAACTTGTTCTTGAGAAAGAGGATATGGTTTGGGATGCTAGCTTTGAAATGCTAACCAACTTGCCATACATCTCCTTAGAGTGCCCAACTCGGAAATGTAAGAAACCAAATGCCTTTGAATGGAATCCCTGATGATCTTCTTAGCTTTGACCTCACCTTTCTTGTACTTTGTTTTAGTGGCAATCGGGGCATTTAAAGGAGGCTCGGCAATCTTTCCCTACACATAATCCATGACATCATTCTCTTCAAATGTTAAGTCTAGAGACATCTTCCATGCATGATAATCAGATTTATCATTGAGCTTGTCCTCAAATTTGAAGTAAGATGAGGAAGCCATTGACTCTTGTCCTTGTCCAACAGATCTCAGTGATTGTTTTTCTCACTCTTGCTTGGGCTTTGTCTTCACCTAGGCTCTGATACCATGTTAATTTTAGATTACAATGGTATGTTCTATGCTTAAGAGCAATTTCAATTTTCCTTATTAGCCCAATATCAATTTCCAGATTAGTAATCACATTAACTTCATCACATTGATAGTAAATGCAGATAGAACATAAACAATAAGCAGAAGACAAGAGGACACAATATTTAGCAGATGCCAGGGAAAAACACCAATGTGGGGAAAACCCTTTGATCGAATTCTTCTTATTATTCTTCAATAGTTCAACAGAAAGAGAGTAAAGGTATCAAAATAACTTGCCCAAAACAGTCCTGTCAAAATCAGCAGTCAACTGCAACCCTAACCAAAAAGTCAAAGTTGGTCAAAGGGGCTCCAAAATGTCCTCCAAGCAGCGCGGTCAACAGCAAACAAATTCGGCCTTCCAAGGGAGAGAAAGTCGACCCAAAATATTCAAGTCAAACCCAGTCAACGCTGATGTAAATCTGCAGTCAAACCTGAAGTCAACGCTAAAGTCAACCTCAGTCAAACTGCTCCAAATGCCTCGAAATCTGTGTCAATCAATGCACCTCCTAAAATCAAATTTTCTGAAAAATTGTAGTCAAAGGTGAAGGGTTGACCCTCAATCAACACTGTCCAGAATTCTTAAATCCGACTTGTACTTTGACCCAGAAAATTTCGACCTCTTGCCACACGTGCGAAGAGAAGAAGAGCTGCTCCAAGTGTTGTACGAACCAATGAGGAGAGGAAAGAGAAAAATATGTCATGAGTGATGTCCAAAATGAGGAAGAGGTCACTCTTTTTTATACAATTCACCAAGGGTGTGGAGACACATATGTTGGGCTTCATGAGCCTACATTTGATTATGGCCGACCTTGACAATTTGCACATGTGTGAATAATAAATTCAAAAGCACACTTATCATCATCCAAACAAGATGATCTTTAAATCAATCTTGCACCTCTCGAAAAGAGGTATCAAATAAAAATATCATCTCCATCATATGAGTTGTCCAAGGTGGAGTTTGGCCCTAGTTGCAAATTTTTTCACCTTCTCTATCCCTCGCACAAGTGATTCAGCCAAGCAATAAGAATTTTGGCCCACGTAAATATGGTTGCAACTATCAGATAAACACAATCTTCAATTCACGAGTTTACCTGCATAATACATTCGATCTGTCATTTCAGCCTTCCAACCTACAGACTCGGCTCTCTTTTGAAAATTTGATTATCCAAGAAATAATGATTCGTTTTATAGATTCGGCCCAACTAGGATTTATTCGGAACTCCCTGTAGGCAACTTAGACAGTCTTGCAATTCGCTGATCCCCAGTCCAATGGATTGACACCTCTGTGTTAAACGTTGGGGCATGTACTCAACCGGTCACCCTAATTCGTGTGAGCAACTTACGTGAATGGACCTATTCCTTGTCGACCCGATCCTGGGATTCCTAACCCAATTTTATTAATGCGAGTGTGGCCTTGCCCGATTTCGCATAAAAACACTTTGCTTCTTGCAATTTTTAACTTTCTCCACCTAGATTTCGGCCTCGATCTACTTGGTCGACGGCAAGTGATGGTGACCTCTGCATTGGTGGGACAGGAAACCACAATCACATTAGTTGTCGGACAAAATGATTAGACATTATTTTGGGACTACGTGTGCACAGTGTTTTATTGCAATCAACCGAATTTGGCCCAGAGTCCCAGACACAACAAGAAGCCAACCACAAAGTTATGACCCCATCTAAAATTTCCATTTTGCCCAATGTATTATTTTTATGGCCCCAATAGTTTGGTTGCGCATGAAAATTAAATCGGCCCCCTTTTATAAATTGTTCATGGTCAAATAATAATGTTTCAGCACCAAATAATAAAATCTTGACCCTTTACCAAACAGATTTCATAAAATATGAATCGACTCCTCTTCATTAAATTTTAATTCTTGGCCAAATAATTCAACAATTTCAAATAGAAATTTTTGAATACTTAATAAATGAGCAACAATTTCACAAGTCCTGTAGGAAAATATCTTGTGTAATTAGATCGCGATCTTTCCTCAAAATTTATATACAATAAACCCCCAGGCTGGCACGATGCACAGCTCTGATACCACTGTAATGTTCCAAATTTAATTTTTGCATAAATTGCTTCAAACATTTAGCGGTCAATTTAAATAAACCACGAGCACAATTTTAAACCACAAAATCAACAACAAACTAAAAATATATTCTGCAATTGAAGGATAAACAAGACAAATATGCCGAAGAACTTAGCCTTATTTTATTAAATAAAGAGTACATATAAAACTGGTAATGGCTGAGAGAATGGCCACCAAAAGAAATTTGCTCTATTGTTGCACGAACCCTCCACCAAAACTAAACTAAACTAAACTGCAACTGTTATGCTCTCCTGTGAATTCTAGATGAATTCACCAAGCGGAGATGGGTACTCGCCCAATCTCACTAAATCACCCGAGGGCTTCTGTCCTGGGGCTACCAATGTAGTAGAGAATCGAGTTCTCAACCTCTCATACAAGAAGAAATATCAGATCCAAGATGTCCTCCAATGGCCTCCTCTTTTTAAAAAATTGATGGACCACTCTAGAACCTCCTATTTTATTATTATTTTAATCATGGAGTACTTTTCCCTTATTTATTTCAATTAAAATATTCTTATTAATGCAAGAAAATGGTGAATAGGCCACTGAAAATCACTTCTAACCATCCCATCCTGTAGATCTTCTCGTTCTGGTTCCAACGAGCTATTACACTAAGATGTTACGTCAAGTACTCCTCTCAAAACGCCACCTTAAGCATAATTAATTAAGTTAGGCACAATAATAACCCTGTTTTTCGAAAGTTGTCGGAATGCAACGGAATGAAAGGCAAGTTGCGCAGATGATGGAGCATGCCAAGCGAATGCCATCGGATCCCATAGAAACTCCTCAAAACCCCATGAAACTTGTCCAAAAGACCCTTGACCTATTGATGACGTAAACCTGCACCTGTGACCTGCTTGCCTGCAACCCTAAAAGTCCATCCTAACCATGCCATAAGGAACATTACAAATCCTCCCACCCCGAGATTTCTTGCCCTCAAGCAATCCAAACCTGTGGACCAGTCTGGTGGCCCAATGTAACTGAGACCCAATACCTGGATGCCATACAAACCACTGGGTGATGATATGCCTTTGTGTCAACCCACCATGAATCGACCCCTCAATTCCCGGATCGCAGACCAATCTCTGAATGAACCTGTCATCAACCAATCCTCCTAGATCCCAATGCCACCTATAACAAGTATCAATGCACCGTGGCTCTTGTTGTGCTATAACTCCAACCTTGAGTGTTGCTCCATCCACTGCATGCCTACTCATCACCTCTCTCCAATCCAACCCTTGGCATAGACCAAGGTCAATCTCACCACGCTGATGTTGTGTTGAAACACTGATGAGTGGCCAGCCTACATCCTGTTGCCAACTGGAGCATGTAATATCCCTCACATCTAAGGGCTCCTGTAGTGCAATGCTCCTTACTAAAAATGATACTCCATCAATAAGGTACCAGCTCATGATCTCCAGCCAATCCATCTTGTGGGAAGGATCGAATTCATAGGCACCTATATAGGGAACAAGTCCAATGTGCTACACATGCTCAACTCATGCAGCTTTTCCAAACCAATCAATCAGATATGTCTAGGAATCTCTGCCTCTCTCCCTATAAGTGGGCAACCCACGTTGCACGCCCTGTCTATGTACTCCTGGAGAGGGTTGCTGCCTAGAAATACTACAGCTTTGCTAGCTGCTACTGCATCTATTTGCACCTCGTCAATGGGTAGATCCAAATATGGATGCGCCAACATCTCCAAAAGAGCCTCTTGTATCTGATCAAAAACTGCATGCTCTATCGGTCCACTCGTCACCTGCAAAACTGTCCTGTCAGGTCCCAATGTCGCCTGATGACCAATGTCTGCAAATACTACCACCCTGCTAGCAGCCTGCACATTTGTATGCCCCTCATCAATGGTTGGCCCCAGGAACTGTTGCTCAACCTCCTCCATCATGGGCTCAATATGAGCCACTAGTGGCCCATCACGCAGATTGTGCTCTACTGTTTGTTGCATGTGTTGGCTCATCGAACATGGATGTGGATCTGGGTTGTCGACATCTCTATGGGTCTGCGCAAGCTCCTCTATGCGCTCACCATGTTGGATCGCCATTGATGACTCATCCCCCTAGTCTCCTCTCCGCATGGGAATAAGTTGTTGCTCAATCAAAGCTATCCACCAGATAGTTACACATATCATGGTTGTTGCCATCATCCCCACATGCTTGTTGGTACTCTTCAGAAGAATCCTCATCTAGAAAGTCGGAATGAGTTTCCCCCTGATCTACCTTTGTCATCCCCTCTGTGTCACTCAAGCATGATTGTTCAAGTCCCCAAGGTTCCTTGTAGATGAAGAAAAGACCCTTTCTCCTTAACTCGTTCATGTTGTATTTTCCCCCAATTCTCAACTGCTCCTCTGTGGTCAACTCTCTCCTAAGCAGATTTATGTTCTGCTCAACCACTATGTCGACTATCTCATAAGCAGCAGGTGACACCAACTGTTCTCTCCTCCAAACAGACAACAATCAAGGCTGCAGCTCCCGGCAAATGGCATCACAACCTCTTATACATGATGACAAGATGGACTGCATATGTGTTTTGACTGAGTCAAGATGATGTATCCAAATGCTGAAAAAGCACTGGAACATTTGCAGAATCAAGTCATCACACTCAAGATCAAACATGATTTCATAAGTCCTGGTCATGCCCATAATTTCCAAAACCTGAATCTTCTTCCCAAATGTAACACCCACGGAGTTATCCAAGTCTTGTAAGGTCTCTACCATCAGCTTGAAGACACTTTTCATAACATCATCATTGTAAGGAGCTATAGGGGTGGTCAACATCATGATGTTACTAAGACAAGAGGCAACTGGTAGTGTGACCCCATCACAAGGGTACTCCAAAAACTTGGGTTGTATTAAAGCTAGCATGGCGAGTTTTGAAGCCCACATCAACTTCTTCCCCTCTAATTGGTTCACTTCGGAAAGGGATGCATCCAACTCATCTAGTTTGAAAGGGGCATTCACCGTGACCCTCATGTGTTTCAAATATGACCCAAGAGCATATATTTTGTGTCCTATTTCCTGTTCTTTCTGCAGATCCTTTGGCTGATCTTGTTGAAGAATCGCATGGAACCCTCTTAAGAAAGGTCTGTTGTTCTGCTTTGTTATTTGGCCCATAGAAGCATTGTGTTCTAAGGAATCAACTGTTGCACTATTGTGTTGGTTTATGAGGTGTCTTAAAAACTCCATCATACAGCAGTTCTACTAGCACCCTATTAGCCACAGGTACAAGATTATGGAAGTAGCATTACACAACAACCAGACTCATGGCAGAATACATGACTTGGCAGCATACAATCAAAAATTTCTCTGTTATACCAATAAATTCTAAGTGTACTTGATATAGTGTCATTGGAAGGTTTGTTCAAACAGTTAGTTGATGAGTGTGGTGAAGGTGGATTTTATAAATTTTGTTTCAAGACAGTGCATACACCAGACTTCAAAAACAAATTTATGTTGCATATATCATACTGCTGATATACGATAATAACACCCACAGGAACAGTTTTTTTCCCCTCATTTGAAAATGAATACAGTGAGTAGAAAAGAAGGAATGAACCTGGTATTAAGTAGTTTCCACAGGAATATAACACAGTCCACTTGAGGTAATATTCCAGCACTCTGTTTAGGAAATATGTTATCAAGAAACTGGGAATCTGAACCTTCAATTCCGCCACCAGAAAGTGATGTTTAGATTTCATGCTCCAAGCAGGGGACACAACCTAGCCATCAATCAGCTACAGATCATCTTTTGCTTATGCGCAAAGTCCTCAGATTCTGCTTTCTGATCTCAGATTTTGCTTCAAGTATTTCCTTGCTCCAATGCTCCCCCATCTGCAACTCTACATATTTTTCTCTGACTACCGCACTCTAATAAAAAAAGAAACATTATACCCGGCAGATCGATCCACTTTAACCCATATGCCACAGGTGTTCATACAATGTGGGAAATGTGCCTCAGGAATTTCAGAAGATGTGCAATTTGACCAACACTTCAGACTGCAATAAGAAAAAAAACCGTAGTGCGAGAATTTGGGGACAATGCTTTATGTCCACCATAAACTCATCAAGAAATTGAAGCGATTACAGAAGCAATTTGCACAACGATTCATCCCGCCCTTCAAAAAAAATACTTTTGATTCGACCTTTCTCCATTACGCATGCACAAAACACTTTCCACGAGACTGAATGGACCTTCTCTATCCCTCACACACGTGATTCGGCCAAGCAATAAGAATTTTGACCCACGTAAATATGGCTTCGACTGTCAGATATACCCACTCTTCGATTCACGAGTTTACTTGCATAATACATTCGATATGTCGTTTCGGCCTTTGAACCTACAGACTCGACTCTATTTTTAAAATTCGATTATCCAAGCAATAATGATCCACTTTATTAATTCGGCACAACTAGGATTTATTCGGAACTCCTTGTATGCAACTTAGACCGTCTTGCAATTCGCTAATCCCTAATCTAATGGTTTAAAGGCTTGGTCTTAAACGTTGGGGCATGTACTCCATCAGCCACCCAGATTCACATGAGCAACTTACGTGAATGGATCTATTCCTTGCCGACCCGATCCTGGGATTCCTCACCCAATTTTATTAATGCGAGTGTGGCCTTGCTCGATTTAGCATAAAAACACTGCTTCTTGCAGTTTTCGACTTTCTCCACCCAAACTTCAGCCTCGATCTACTTGGTCGATGGCAATGGATGGTGAACTCTGCATTGGTGGAACAAGCAACCGCAGTCACCTTAGTTGTCGGACGTAATTATTGTTCACTATTCCAGGACTGGGTGTGCACCGCATTATTGCAATCGCCGGATTTTGGCCCAGCCACGACAAGAAGCCAACCACAGAGTTTCGGCCCCTCGCAGACACCCGTGTGCTGAACAGCACATGCAGACTTGGCTCACTGCTCAAGCACGCTCTGTCAAAAGACAATTTCGAAATAGATGATTGAATCCCCAAATGAGCGCCTCTTGCTATTTTCATCAAAGAGTCTCCAAAATGCCCATGTGGGCCAGCTCGACTTTCCCCCACTAACTTCCCCCCAATGAGAGCGTATTCCACATGTGGGTCGTAATTCTCCATGGGGTAGCCCCCACGCTCCACTAGAGTCACAATATTTCGCTTCCTTCCTAATGTTTGGGCCCCCACTTAATCCCAAAATTCATGTGGGACCCATGAACCCACATCTCCTAACTGCAAATATGAAATAAGACAAAATTGGGCAAGATTGATATTTCTCTTAGCAATATTGTCAAGTGGTAATATCACAGTTTCAAAGCAATTGAGGAGAAGGATTCCATCTAGATTAGGCATTTAACTAAAAGTAACCAAGATTTTGCATTTCACCTAGATAGGTCTTGAATTCATCTTGCATTTTCTCATTTCTATCAGTGGGTTATTGTATCTGGAATTGTGAGCTTATTCATCTATTTGCAAGTTTCATCTTTCATTCTTGTACTTGTCCATTTTTTGTTTGAATGTCATATTATCATTGAAGTACAAGTTACTTTTCCTTGCAAGTTCCTACCAAGTATCATTGCTCATATTCTAGTTGCTTATAATTTTTTTAGTTTTCGTACTAAAATTCTACGTGCAACATTACTTATCTTGTAACTTGAGATATCATATTTTATTATGCAAGTATCTTAAATTTATTTGGGCATTGTATCAAAGCACTGGTCTCTTATTGTTTCACCTTAAGTGCCATATTTATCTAATGGAATTCACATATTTCACATTGCTCAATTTAATAACATAACTTGCCTTCTAACCTTAATTCAAGTTACTAAGAGAAATTATTGCCTTACCTCTAAATCTCCTAGAACTTGTTGTTCCAACAAGCTTTCCCCTTTCCTTCTACCTTTAGAGACTACCCCCCTTAGCTTGTCTAGGAAAGAGCTTAAACAAATTGAGTAGGGATTAGAGTGACAACCACTACTCCGAGTGTTGCGCCTTAGGTGTACACTTTAGGCAACAACACGAAGGAATCTTAATTTTTCCCTGGGCGCATCAAAAGTACGGGGCATGTTATAGGGGTCCTATAGTGCAGCTACTAGGTCAAGGGAAACAATGGAGTGATAGCCCAATGTCACCTCAACTAAGGCTCCTTGCTCTTTACAGACTTTCACTGATGGGAGGAGACCTGGTATAATAAGGATCACGAAGATGAATAGATCAATAATAAGATGAAAGGTGATCCTAGAAGCCTATTCACAAGAGAGGCTCAAATATATGGCTTGCTTGCTGGAAAAGCAAGATGAAAGACTCTCTCGGAAGGGCTTAGGAGAATTCCAAGGGCAAGGGTTTGAGTATATGACTTGTCAAGGAGATTCCTAGACCCTAAAATCCTTGTGGAAACTTGGATTCCAAGTTGTCTTTGTGGAATTATCTTCAAAAGGTTGTGGGACCACACAGGACCAAGTATTCCCAAAATTAGGTCGAGGGGATGGAATTGATCAACCAAGGGTGTGTTTGACCAAATTGAGGGGAAGAAAGGGATTAAAGGAGAAATTTTCTTTGAGTTTGATGCAATAATCCCAATGAGGTCCCTATCCAAGGGGAAACCAAAAGCAAGAATCAATCTCGGAACTAGGGCTTGAAATATCTCAAGATCCCATCATAGAAATGGCTTCAAATTTGTAGGGCTCCTAGGAGACACAACAACATAGTAGAAGCTAGGAGATCGAACTTTTTTTATGGGTAACTTGTGAGAAATGTGATGCCCTAAGTCCCATATGGAAGCTAGGCCTAAAAGAAACAACGAGAGGCGATAAAGAATATGTTTTTGATGATCACCTATGGACGACCAATGCCTAATCCTATTGGGGAAATGGAGTCAAAGATATTTCAATGATTGGAATGGATTCACTTAGTCAAGGAGGCCTATAAAACCATTTTGCATGTCAATTAAGGCATGGACAATTGCTTCAAGGTCTTTATACTTCAATATGCAATATTTGATGACTTATCAAGATAAAATTTCAACACAATATCTCTAGGAATATTCACTTATTCAAACATGGCCTATGACATGATGCAACGCTGTAAAGAGACAAATTTCCACCATTTCACACAAGAAAAGCGGCAAATTTCAGCCTAGTATAGTGGAAATCCCCAGCAACATGCATGTGACATAAAGAAATTGACAAAATAGCATTAAAAGAATACTTACATGTGAGAACAAGTATATTCAATCATCATCATATGCCAATATAGAAGCTCCAAGACAAAAATGAAGAGATCCAAACATCAAAATTCATCCATCCATCCAATTTCATCCTCCAAAAAGAATAGCGAAAATCTCACAAGAGAGAATGATCCACAGAGTGAGTCATTGGGCCTTTGAGGAGCCCTAATGAAATCCAAAGGGTGCCATGATGTAGAAATGGACTCCCATCATAGTGGACAAGGGGTTGGCCCCTTGTTTTCCAAGCAAAAACCTATGGTGCTCCCAAGTGGGTGTGGGGGCACAAGGTGATCCTCATGGGTCTCCAAATGGATCAGAAGCACCTGTAGACCATCTGTAAGGGTTGGAACGATGACATAAGCCCTTTGTCTGTAGCGGGGAACAATCCTCTAGATCCTGGAACATCTGCCAAGTGTGTGGTGCATATGTGGAGTTGGTTGGGCATGGTGAACCAAGTGCGTCACCCTCATCCCAAAGGTGGAATATGGGCAATCAACGAAAGTTGTTGGGGATCCATGAAGTAGGTGGAGGTCCACGGCTCTCAACGCTCACCCTACAAGTTCCAATGTGGCCCTCTAGAGGGTTGGGACCCCTTATAGGTAGACCAAGCCCCAAATTGGAATCAACCCGTAATCCTGCATAAGATCCAATGCATCCCCTTTCCCTCCAATACAACAAATCATTAAAATAATCAAGTAAAAGAGCTTACAAGTCATGGAACCAATGGGGCAATTCATGGTGGCATGCCCTTCCATAGTGGGCTTTGGTATGCACAAGTGTTTCCAAGCTCAATAAGGGGTTAACCAAAGACCCTATTAGGTGGTTTCAAAACCTCTAGAGGGGGTGACATGTCAGTGGTACATCACTTAAATCATAGGTGGCAAATGATATAATGGTTGAATGGAGTGGGGATCAAGAAAAACATCTAGACCACATGTTAAGGAGCCAGGGTAGCTATAATAAGGGACCTGGACATATGAGTGTAGGAGGGAGAAAATCGTGGTAAATGAGTTACCCTGGCCTTTGTTTTTCCACCCTTCTTCATATGCCTTTTGTCCTTTATTGATTTTTATTCATAACTGCTTGGGGCTCCAGGGGATGAGAGCATGATGTGTAATATGTAGCAGTGAATACCCCCTTAAGGTGGGGCGGTTCATTACCCACCAAGGGTTGGGACAATCATGGGTTCCTTAATGATAGAGGGGCTTATCTAGGGCCCATAGGAACCAAGGTGATGGCCATGGATAAGGGGTAGAGCTCATTTTTGGCTTTTGCCCACGTGCTAAATTTGTCTGTCTCGGCCATCTTTTGCATTTTGTGGTACATTTCCTTTTGAAAGTGGAAAAATTATGCTTTTTCTTTTCTTTTTAGCAACAGGCCCGAACTAAGGTGTGGGCAAGGAGAGGGGGAGGCTAACCCTATGTGGACCCAGTGGACACATGTGGACCTAGATGGGAAAAGAGATGAATGGGGCTAAAATGAATGGAAGGGGAGTAATGTAGGTGGTATCAAGAAGCGGGACCACACAACCAAAATCGGGATTTCCCATGTAGTGCCAACCCTAGAGTCAAATGGTCACTAAAGGAGGTCCCACGGGACTAGGATACAATGATAACCACGAAATCGGGCAGTAAAGACAAGAATACAAGCCTAACCGACTCTTTCCGCTGAATCCCCCCACCAATCCATGCCCAAAAGTACCTATGATAAGTAAGGAAAACTACTCAACTATTCCAATGAAAAGTCATACCTTTGGTGTCAAGAGGCCCACCTTCAAATATACATTCATGACAAGTGGTTGAGGGACCACATGGCTAGCTCAGGTGGCAGATACAATGGCACATTAAGCTATCTAGCAGCTTAAACGGGTTGTTTGTTGCTAGCTGAGGACCATCTAGGAGAAAAAATTTCTCCTATATACACTACCCATAGGTGGTGGGTAACATTTGGCTTCAGCTGGACATGAGCTCTTGAAAAAGTGTGTGAAACTAATCGAATGGGAGGTCATGAGAACACCAACAATCTCTTGGTTATCGTAGACCTGTTACCTACACATATCAAAGACCAAACATACGAGGCAACATGTTTTTGTGGTGTCTTATGATCACCCATGCTTAGTATTAGGCCGTAAAATCAACAGAAAAGTAAAAATATGAAATTTTAATCTAGATGCAACTAATCTTTTATGAGAAATATCATGATGTTAGTTCTAATAATAAAATCAGTATGCAATGCATCATACCCTAACATGCATATAATACAACGTCAAGCTAAGTGTAATCATAAAGCCAGTGCAACCAACATATCATCAAACCAATATGCACATGCTTGCTTATATCATTACTTGTGTAGCAAATCCCAACGTGAATGCAGACACAATCACATGGAGGATGAAGCGGGTGGGAGGTGGGAAAATATGATTTCCATGTGAGGTAAGAGGAAGTGGTAGAAGGAAAATAAGTCAATCCAGAAGTGCAGGGCTTTCCCTCTAAGTACACAATGGTGGAATGAATGATCACCCTTGGGAACTCCGTATCACAATCACTGCTCATAATTTTATGCTTTGCAGATGCTGGAAAGGGACAACATATTGGCTGCTCAATGGAGTGATTGTATTCACAACCCTAGGGGTATGAGGGGGAAGGAGGGTTGCATCTAGTGGATGGTTCTTCCTCAACATCATGCCTAGGGAGGTGAAAGGGCCCATGGTCAATGTAGATCATACTAAAAGGGGTGAGGGAAACACTTGTGGAAGAGTCAAGATGAGGGGTGAGGGAATCACTTGTGGAAGACTCAAGATGATGAACGGGAGAAAAGGGCAAAGAGGAGGGTGAAGTCTCATATTCAACGAGATTTTCCTTCTCAAAATCATAATTTAAAGGCTCAAGTGATTTGAATATAGAATCACAAGGAGGATAGGTGGGAGAGCTTCGTTGATTTCATCATTATTAGTATCAAAGATTGGGTGTTTCCTAAAAGGAGAATCGATTACTTCCAATTGCCCCTGTTCATGCAAAGGAAAATAATAATTCCCCTTCCCAAGGGTATTGATAGATATGACATCATAAATAATGCTCGAAAGAAATGGGAGACTAGTCTCAACATCATCCTCCTTGTTAGTATCATAAATGGGGGCAAGATCAAATTAAGAACCCACAATTTCCCATTTACTCTTTTCAATGCGAAAGTAATCTTCAATGTAATCTTCCAAGGGGCTAATGGGATCACCTTCCCCAGGGTTCTCAAAAGGAGAGTTGTCAGGAGTAATATCTTTGAGAAAGGTAAGGTCAACCTCAACCTCACTTTCCATAGCCTCATCTTCCCCAACACATGTGTCAACAAAATCATCCTTTTCACCATGCGGACTCAAGGGGGACTCATCTTATTGCTCACTATTTAGGTCCCCAAGGTCCTCCCCAACTTCGTCATATTGATTCCATTCTTCCATACATTCTTGGCTTTGATGATGATCACTCACACTTGATTTTTCATCAATGTCACCTTGATCATGCAATTGATTAACCTTTTTGGGGCTTTGTGATTGATTATAATATTTGTCAGTGATTAGGTCAGTCAGAATATTAAAAGCACAGGTTAGGCCAACAAAGTCAAGGAGACGACTAGGATCCTTCTCATAGGTACACCCCATTATGTAGAGTTGTTTTTGTGTTGACTTATGAAACCTGAGCATGAATTCCTTATCCATACCCTCCAATAAATTTTGTAAAATTCAGCATATTTATCCACATCCCTTTGCAATTCTTGAATGTCTTGGTCATTGAGTTTTGCAAATGTAGGACCAAGTTTATTCTCTCTTTTACAATAGTCCATTTTTCATGATTTTGCATATTAGCATTAAAATGGCGTCGTCAGGGTGAATTAAAGTGCCTTGATAGATGATTGCTTCACCCTACAAGCATTAATTTTGAAGCTCAATGAAGAACTAGGGCTTCGTTCTTCCAATGGAGTTGCCAATAATGATATGTCCATGTGTCATACAGGAAACAAAACAAACGTTTCGTGTCCCCAGAAATGCCACCAAAATGTTTTATTTTAGATAGGGAACAACAACCTCCCCGAGCCACCAAAATGTTACCGTTCAAACTAGCAGGAGCCCTAGGAGGGGGTCCTACAGGACAACTACTAGGTCAAGGGCAACAATGCACCGATATCCCACTGTCACCTCAGTTAAGGTGACCTGCTCTTTACAAACTTTCACTGATGGGAGCAGACCCGGTATAATAAGGATCACGAAGATGAATGGATCAATAATAGGATGAAAGGTGATCCTAGAAGCCTATTCACAAGAGAGGCTCAAATATGTGGCTTGCTTGCTTAAAAATCAAGATAAAAGGCTCTCTAGGAAGGGCTTAGGAGAATTCCAAGGGCTAGGGTTTGAGTATATAACGTCAAGTAGATTCTTAAACCCTAAAATCCTTGTGGAAACTTGGATTCCAAGTGGTCTTTGTGGAATTATCTTCAAAAGGTTGTGGGATCACACGGGACCAAGTAGACCCAGAATTAGGCCAAGGGGATGGTATTGATCAACCAAGGGTGTGCTTGAACAAATTGAGGGGAAGAAAGGGATTAAAGGAGAAATTTTCTATAAATTTGATGCAATAATCCCAATGAGGTCACTAGCCAAGGGGAAACCAAGAGCAAGAATGAATCTCGGATCTAGGGCTTGAAATATCTCAAGGTCCCACCGTCGGAATGGCTTCAAATTTGGAGGGCTCCTAAGAGACACAACAACGCAGTAGACACTAGGAGATCGAACTTTTTTTATGGGTAACTTGCGATAAATGTGATGCCCTAGCTCCCTTATGGAGGCTAGGCCTAGAAGAAAGAGGGAGAGATGATTAAGAATATGTTTTCGATGATCACCTATGGAGGACTAGTGCCTAATGATTAATCCTTTGGGGGAAATGGAGTCAAGGATATTTCAATGATTGGAATGAATTCACGTAGTCAAGGAGGCCTATAAAACAATTTCGCATGGCAATTAGGGCATGGACAATTGCTTCAAGGTCTTTATACTTCAATATGCTATATGTGATGACTTATCAAGATAAAAATTTCAACAAAATATCTCTAGGAATATTCACTTATTCAAACTTGAGCCTGACATGGTGCAACGCTATAAAGAGACAAATTTCCACCATTTCACACAAGAAAAGCAGCAAATTTCAGCCTAGTATACCAAAAATCACCAGCAAAATGCATGTGACATAAAAAAATTGACAAAAAAGCATTAAAAGAGCACTAACATGTGAGAACAAGTATATCCAATCATCATCATATGCCAATCTAGAAGCTCCAAGACAAAAAAGAAGAGACCCAAACATCAAAATTCATCCATCCATCCAATTTCGTCCTCCAAAAAGGATAGCAAAAATTTCACAAGAGAGAATGATCCACAAAGTAGGTCGTTGGGCCTTTGAGGAGGCCTAATGAAATCCAAAGGGTGCCATGATGTAGAAATGGACTTCCATCATAGTGGACAAGGGGTTGGCCCCTTGTTTTCCAAGTAAAAACATGTGGTGCTCCCAAGTGGGTGTGGGGGTACAAGGTCATCCTCATGGGTCTCCAAATGGATCGGAAGCGCCTATAGACCATTTCTAAGGGTTGGAATGATGACATAAGCCCTTCCTTTGCAGCGAGGAACAATCCTCTGGATCTTGGAACATCTGCGTAGTGTGTGGTGCATCTATGGAGCCGGTTGGGCATGGTGAACCAAGTGCATCATCCTCATCCCAAAGGTGGAATATGGGCAATCAACGAACGTTGTTGGGGATCCATGAAGTAGTCTCGGCTACAGTGGAAGCACACGGCTCTCAACGCTCACCTTACAAGTGCCAATGTGGCCCTCTGGAGGGCTAGCACCCCGTATAGGGAGACCAAGCCCCAAATGGGAATCCACCTACAATCCTGCATAAGATCCAATGTGTTCCCTTGCCCTTCAATACAACAAATCATTGGAATAATAAAGTAACAAGTGTCTCCAAGCTCAATAGGGAGTCTGCCAAGGAACCTATTAGGTGGTTTCAACCTCTAGAGGGGGTGACATGTTCGTGGTACATCCCTTGAAAGGTAGGTGGCAAATGATATAATGGTTGAATAGAGTAGGGATCAGGGAAAACATCCAGACCAGGGTAGCTAAGGTAAGCCCACACCTGGGCATATGAGTGTAGGAGGGGGCAAATCGTGGTACATGAGTTACCCTGGACTTTGTTTTTTCCACCCTTCTTCATATGCCTTTTTCCTTTTTTTTTTATTTTTCTTCATAACTGCTCGGTGCTCCAAGGGATTAGAGCATGATGTGTAATATGTAGCAGTAAATACCCCCTTAACATGGGGTGGTACATCGCCCACCAAGGGTTGAGAAAATCATGGGTTCCTTAATGATAAAGGGCTTATCTAGGGCCCATAGGAACCAGGGTGATGGCCATGGATAAGAGGTAGAGCTCATGTTTGGCTTTTGCCCACGTGCTAAATTTGTCTGTCCCGACCATCTTTTGCATTTTGTGGTACATTTCTTGTTGAAAGTGGCCAAATTATACTTTTTCTTTTCTTTTTAGCTGCATCAACCTCCAAGGCATCGTTCCAGGCCCAACCCAAGGTGTGGCCTGTTGAGAAATTAGGACTTTTATTTCAATTTCTCTTTTTGATAATTGCTTGTGATTCTATTACGCTTCTTTTACTTAGATCTTATCTTCATTACATTATTATGTTCTTCATCAAGTCAATTATCAAATGCACAAGAGACACAATGTTTAGGCTTTGCTAGGGCCAAACCCTCTCCCTCTTGGAGAGGAAAACCCAATCAAAATTCTTCTTATAGATCTTCAACTGACGAGTACCGAGACCATGACAAAAACCCTTGAGACTAGTATGCCTCCAAAACCCTTGCACTTGCTCTTCTAGGCTCCTTATGTTGATCTTCTGCACTGAAATACACCAAACTTGTAGGTCTCCTTGTTACTGCAACCTTAGACTGAAGTTCGGCCTCCTTATTGCTGCAACCCAAGACTAGATAGTGGAGACCTTCTCTTGCTGTGATAAGCCTTGGTCTCCCTGAAGTGAATCCGAACACTGGTAGCCCAAGATAGATCTCTTTTATACTTTGATGACTGTCTCTTTTTTGTCTTCTTCACGTTGTATATTACTGAGCTTATACGAGACTATGAGCTCAATGATCTCAGTCTCTTCTCGCACTAGATTACAGTCCTATGATGGACCCAAAACACAGACACAAGATAGCCTCTACTCATTCGTTGAACTATCTTCTCCACATTGATCTCAGTCTCTTCTCGCACTAGATTACAGTCCTATGATGGACCCAAAACACAGACACAAGATAGCCTCTACTCATTCGTTGAACTATCTTCCTTCTTCACACCAAACCGTAGTCCTCCTTACTTATTGCAGACCTATTCTATGCTGAGATAGCCTTCGATTCTCCTAAGATAAATAGGACCCAAGACCGAGCAATATTATCCTTCGCTTATTGTCCCTTCATTTCGCATCAACTGCAGTCCTCAACTTCGCACTTCCATCTCAGAGCTTGATCTGAATTCCTTTTCTCAAATGAAGTCGCAGTCCCTCTATATATAGGGACTGTCTTCCACCTTTAGGCCGACATGACCATCTGTGTGGAGGCATACATCACCAAGGATATATTCCATCTTATTTTAAGCCGACTTCAAGGAGCTAAGTGACAAGGTCTTAGAGCATACAATTACATCAATAATTTGTCCCTTTACAAGTGTAACATGACTTCATATACATGACTCCTTAATGACATTTATGACAAGACGAAAAATCCCTAAAGACATCAAGAAGAAGTCTTTGACCTATAATAAAAACTCCGTGCTCATGAAACCCATGAGGCAAGCATTACAAAAAAAAAATTATTATCTTTGTCTCTTCATTACATAAATTCATAATTACAAGACTTTATGAAGACCGAACCTAGTTACACTTTTCAACACTCCCTCTTAACTAGGGAGGTATTCATAATGGTACATGATCACTCTCAGTTTGAATAATCTCATAAGAAGAATTAGATTGGTAATCACATCTATAAAGCATCATATCAACCAGCGTTGTCATAGTGCAAGGCCTTGACTAATAGCTCCATCTCTCCACGAGACCATGAGCTCCAATGTTGGTGAGACCAATGATTTATAGACACCTTCACATTGTCTCTCTTGGATCATAACCCACCCAGGTTCACTCAAGGTATGTCCACTAGGACTATTCTTATCTTAAATTCCCAGTCCTCAAAGGATATCGGTCCTCTATGACTACTCTTATCTCATATGCCCTAATACATCCTCAAAGTGTATCGGATGCCAGATGATTACCCAATCCTTCATTTTGTCTTCCCATGTAAAGACCAGAATGATGTGTCTATCCATTCTCTCCTCACGACCTTCACTAAGACTTACGACTGTCAGTTTTGGTCTAGTGCATGACACATGAATTAGAGAATCATATCCATCACTTCCTTTTAATTTAGGAAGGACATATTCCAATGTACTCATTCATATACAAGGAATTTACCTAAGCTCCCTCTCGGCTTAGGAATTACCAAGTTTCTTCAAAGTAAGAAACTTATTACCAGGCTCCCTCTTAATCAGGGACCTGCAGCAGCAATGATGGAACACCTAGCTGCTCATGAAAAACTCCTTCCTTCGATGTCATGAATTTCTTCGTTGTTGAGGAGCCTTCATCTTTGGGATCTCTTCATAGGGCACAGATCATCCATCACTTTCATCCACAAGTCATGTCTTCATTCTGTCAGAAAGTGATCCATCAATCTTCTCATCTGGTCTAGCTTCATGTCATGCTGCTTTCCTTCGAACCATATTTCTTCTAAGGATCTCTTATCCTTCCATATGGTTATCAAATTGTGGAAGACATGTACTTCCCTTTGGTAGCCCTGCATAAGCTCATCCAGATATTATTCAATTATAAATATGAAAACTTAAATCAAAAATTACCTTAGTGATGATCTTTCATCGTGACATCTTCTTGTAGACATCTTCTTGTAGGCATCGACATTCCTTCATACAGATTGACACATGTCCTAAAGATATGTATTGTCAAGGGCCTTCATCTTTTCTAGACTTCTATCAGAGTCTACATATCTTCCCAGGAGATTTCTTAGTCAAGTCTTCTTGGTTTCCTTGGATGTTGACTGCCTTTTACCATGATTGCATTTCTCTCGATCTCTTCCTTTCTTTCTCCACACAATTTTATTTTATTCCCAGGAGCTTCAATACACAGTTCCTTGATTGTGTACAACCACCTCATATATGAGGACATATTATGTTGATTTCATCTGGTATGGATCATGCCTTTTGGAAACCTGTGCATTAGAGGAGATTTTATTTTCATTTGATCATACTTCTAAAGATAGAAGTATACTACCTGCAACCATATGACATGACCTCATAGTATCCAGTGTAAGCATAAATATACATGTACCTCATATATTTTCCTTTTGAGTCATCTTGTAGCAATTTTCCTAAGAATGAAGAGTTTCATTCCCTTGACCTGCTTCATCAATATGTCATCATATCCTAATCCCGAAACTCTGCAAGTTAGAATTCTTGATGAAACCTTTTGCTTTCTTTCTAACTAGTGAATCCAAAGCGGACTCCATTAGAAAATGTCAGCGCCTGTTTCCATATTGATTAATGAATGATGAACCTTGATCTAGTTGACTTCCTTCTATAAATGTTAATTTTAGTGAGGTTCCCAGGAGTTACTCATCTCATAGCATAGTTGTCACATAAATGTGTTTCAAACATCCTCCTATGCAAGTGCTCTGATCCAGATTTATGCAGGAACGCAACAGAATCAACATATAACCATAAATACAGAGATGCAGCGGAAATAACACTTCATTTCATTAATATCAAAGAACTGAAATTTGCTTACAGACAGAATGGAAATAAAACTAGCTAGGGCGCTGCAAGGTCTTCCTAGGTAGCGAGACAAAAGTACACAGTTTCTGAATCGTAGTTATAATGAGGTGGCCTATGGCCTATTTATTATTGAGAAACAATGGAGAACCCTAAACATCCAAAAACCTAACCCTAGGAGATGAAGCGCCAAAACTATGGGCCCCGTTTGGGTAAATTGGTGTTTCAACTTCCCAGGGACGTAACTTTGGCATACTATCTCCGTTTGACGCACATGGTACATCATTAGAAAGATCTATCCGAGGACTACAACTTTCGCCACAAATATCCATTCTGAAACGGAATGATATTCGCTAGAGGCGCGATGCCCAAAAAACGTCGTTTAGGGCCTCAAAACGGCTCCAAAAGTTCAAGACCCGAAAAACTACTAAAAATTGTAAGTTGTGCCAAAACTGAAAGAGGCAATGGTGGGGCCCCAAGTGGAATAGGCGGGTGGCCACCAATATCCACCTGGATCATGCTCCTTCTTCAATGCTTCTATCATGATGGCATATGCATCTTATTATTTATTGTAGCCATATCCTATGAAAGATCTAGGAGCTATGACAAGACCTTTTGTGAGATCTCCTTCTTTCCTATGCCTTCTTTTCTTCAGCATCCTTCATCTTGCCAGTGATATGAGCATTCTTCCTGTAATGCGCTGCACATCAGAACATTGATGATTATCCTTTTTATCATTTCTCCCAAATCTCACAATTGAGATTATGAAGATATTCCTTCATTTAGTGTAGATCAGGTCTAAGTGATATGACCTTCTTTACTGCATCTTCAGAGAATATATATCTTCTAGCTTATCACATACTTCTTTGATATTTCCACTCATGTCATATATCTATATATATAGGAATGAGAGGACCTTTGACTGATTTTATAAGAATCCTTTGATCCCTTCTATTCCCTTTCCATGTATTCAAATAAATCTTGACCTTCGGAGATTTTTCATGACTTAACTAATACTTTCTTCAAGGACTGTGACTATCCTCCTCATGCAAGGAATCTTGGTAACCCAACCAGCTTCTAGATCTCCCTACAAAAACACATTCATTTTACCAAATTTGATTATAGAATAAAAGAGACTTACTTGACAAGTGAAGATAAAGTCTTCAGCTTGATTGCTTCAATCGTGGTTAAAGAAGATGTATTGATGCTTCCTTGGATGATCTTCTTCAAGGATAAGGATTAGATCCTTGAAGCAATAATGATACTTAGACTTGCTTGGAGATGAATAAGTGTAAACCTGAAATGCTTCCCTTGGCTGTCAATGTCTTCTGGTACTTGTACTTTAGATCATTTTGGCTTGATGAGATGACTAGAGGATCCAACATTTTGTTGTCATGTCACATAAGAAGAAGATTTTTTCTTGTTGTGATAACCAAGGTAGAATTTCTAAGTTTTTCTTTACTAACTAGCACTAAGATTTATAACAGAGAATGGAACCATATCTTCGAACAATATTAATACATTCTTTTGAAGATATCCAAACTGTAGTTGTGACTGTGCTAGAAGACCGAATTTATCACTGCCCTCTCCAAGATGATGAAATTTTCAGAAGTATTTCGAGTTGCCTTGATTTATTGATGATCTTCTTCATTGTAGATCCACCTTGATCTTATGATACCGATTAATCATTACTGCACCTAGCAGTCATATGATTATGATAGCGTTGGAAGTTGTTGTACCACTGCAATCTTTGAACACGGAGACTATCATGTTACTGAATATACCATCACTTCATTGAGCCATTATGTCACTGTAATCTATGTAGTAAGAAAACCAAACTACACCGAGAAAACTTTGTTGTGATATAGTGTTGAAACAGTAAGATGTCACTGTGGTGTCATCAAAAACATTGCACAAGTTCTATGCTTCAATATGCATTGTGATCTTGAGATTCCACCGAGATTTGAGTGTGATCCTTGAGTGTCTCTTAGATTGTATGACATTCCTTGATTGTCACCTTAGCTCTCATAGTATGTTTAGAAATTAGGGCTTTTACTTACGCTTCTTTTCCTTAGATCTTATCTTCATTACATCATGATGTTCTTCATCAAGTCAATTATCAGATTCACAAGAGACACAATGTTTAGGCTTTCAAGCCAGGGCCAAAACCTCTCCCTCTTGGAGAGGAAAACCCAATCAAAATTCTTCTTATAGATCTTCAACTGACGAGTACCAAGACCATGACAAAAATCCTTGACACTAGTATGCCTCCAAGACCCTTGTCACTTGCTCTTCTAGGCTCCTTATGTTGATCTTCTACACTGTAATACACCACACTTCTAGGTCTCCTTGTTACTGCAACCTTAGACTGAAGTTCAACCTCCTTATTGCTGCAATCCAAGACTAGATAGTGAGACTTTATCTTGCTGTGATAAGCCTCAGTCTCCCTGAAGAGAATCCAAACACTGGTAGCCCAATATAGATCTCTTATATACTTTGATGACCTTCTCCTTGTTGCCTTCTTCACGCTGTATATTATTGGACTTATGTGGGAATATGAACTCAATGAGAGAGGCTAGCATTGCCTCTCCTCTGCATTGATATGTCTCTTCTCGCACTGGATTACAGTCCTATGATGGACCCAAAACAAAGACACGAGATAGCCTCTACTCCTTCGTTGAACTGTTTTCCTTCTTCACACCAAACCGCAGTCCTCCTTACTTATTGCAGACCTATTCTATGCTGAGATAGCCTTCGGTACTCCTGAGTTAAATAAGACCCAAGACCGAGCAAGATTAACCTTCGCTTATTCTCCCTTCATTTCGCATCAACTGCAGTCCTCAACTTCGCACTTCCATCTCAGAGCTTGATCCAAATTCCTTTTCTCAAATGAAGCCGTGGTCCCTCTATATATAGGGACTGTCTTCCACCTTTAGGACGACATGACCATCCATGTGTAGGCCTACAACACCAAGGATATTTTCCATCTTATTTTAAGTCGACTTCAAGGAGCTAAGTGACAAGGTCTTGGAGCATACAATTATTGTATTACATCAATAATTTGTCCCTTTATAAGTGTAACATGACTTCATATACATGACTCCTTAATGACATTTATGACAAGATGACAAATCCCTAAAGATATCAAGAAGAAGTCTCTGACCTATAATAAAAACTCCTTGCTCATGAAACCCATGAGGCAAGCATTACAAAATACATTTTATTATCTTTGTCTCTTCATTACATAAATTTATAATTACAAGTCATTATGAAGACCGAACCTAGTTACACCTTTCAACATGGGCAACAGGAGGGGGAGGCTAACCCTATGTGGACCCAGTGGAAACATACCTTGATGGGAAAAGAAGATGAATGGGGCTAAAATGAATGGAAGGGGATTAATGTAGGTGGTATCGGGAAGCGGGACCACGCAACCAAAATCGAGATTTCCCATGAAGTGCCAACCCTAAAGTCAAATGTCAATAAAGGAGGTCCCACAGGACTAGGATACAAGGGTAACCACGAAATCGGGCATCGAGACAAGAATACAAGCCTAACCCACTCTTTCCGTTGAATCCCCCACCAATCCATGCCCAAAAGTGCCCATGACAAGGAAAATTACTCAACTATATCAATGAAAATTCATACCTTTGGGGTCAGGAGACCCACCTTCAAACATACATTCATGAAAAGTGGTCAAGGGACCACATGGTTGGCTCAGGTGGCAGAGACAATGGCACATTGAGCTATCTGGCAACTTCAAGGGGTTGTTGGTTGTCGGTTGAGGACCATCTAAGAGAAAAAAATTCTCCTATATACACTACCCATAGGTGGTGGGTAACAAGGCCCTCATGCCAGGCTTGATCCTCTAGCATATTTCTTCATCCACAAACTTTTTATGGCAAAATTAGTAGACAATGAACCTACAAAGCTCAAATCAAAATGGATAAATCGAGGTACAAGTGAAGATTGTATAGCCAAAAGACTTGATCGCTCCCTTCTCTTTAAATCCTTAGTTGACTGATTCCCACATATCAAACAATGGCTTGACGATGGAAGGGAATTTGACAATTCCCCGATTCTTCTAGAAATCAAAAATCCAGAAGTCAAGCCTGCAAACCCTTTTAGAATGAACTCATCATGGCTCAAAGATGAAGCTTTCAACAATTTAGTTAAACAACACTAGAAATCCTATGCCCCTTAGGAGGGGATTTCTGCAGCAAAACAATTTGAGGCCAATTTAAACATATCAAAGGAATTGTAAAGGAATGGTGTGAAAATTCCTACATCTCACAATCTCAGGAATCCTACTACAACTAACTGAATTAAATTCTCCTATTATGTAAATTACATTACAAAATTAATTCAGATTTCTTCATGAATTATTGAAGTAAATTACTGAAGCAACCTACACTTAATACTTTATGATTCTGAAACAAGGAAACTGAGCAAGAAATGAATCACACATAGGACACCTTTATTTTGGACTATGTCCCCGACAAAACCCAATGCAAGAAAACCAGTGCAGTAAATCTGAGGGTTTGATATTATTAAGCAACATTTTCTGAATACAATCTTTGGATGCCTTGCTGGCTATCCATTACAAAGAAATCACAGCAAAGAAAAATATAGTGAGTTTTACCTCACACTACAAGTCCCGGTTGATCCGGATTTGAACTGGCGAAACCCTAGCTCCCTCTACGCTCCCTCTCCGCAGTAGATGCGTAGGTTTGCGTGGGGACTTCTGTGGACTGTCACCTCCTCTCTGAATCGATCTGCCTCTCGGAAAGTCGAGTTTCAGCCCTCCCGGCTTAGAAACCAGATCTCCAGAAAATCTCGAACTGTCTCTCGAAAACACTGCGCAGTCTCTAGTGGGCCTGCATCACCACTTTTGGGGCCCGCGTCACACCCTCTAGAGGCTGTGTTGCTTCCTCTGTTGGTCTTGCTGCCTCTCGATTATGTATTCTTGGTCCCAGAGAAGATCCTCCAACCAATAACTGTCTTTACCCCTCACTGCAACTGGAATCACTTAGATATGATCTTCGTCCGAGCACTGCTCTGTCAGAAGAATTCGATCTCTAGATTCACTCAGTGTGTCTTTCCAAATGACCCTCAAGCCTTCCTTTATAGTCTTTTCGTTGAGAAATCAACAGTCCAAATTAGATCTCTAATCAACGACTAAGATTATAACATGACTTGATCTTTGCTTTCTAGATCATTCTCACTATGTTTTATTAATACCCTTTAATTATTTAATTTCCCTAAGTTTCGACTTAGGGTCCCCATTAAAATAATTAATTTTTACAAAAAAACATAATCGGGGTGGAATTTTCACAAACAGTTTCTGGGGTTCTTTGGAATACCAATGCCTAAGCCTCTCCACAAAATTTGAGACATAGAGCACTTTCGATGCTACCAAAATCAACACTCCCTCTTAGCGAGGTAAGTGCTCTAACAACATGCCTGCTGCACACTGCTCTGACCCAAAAGCATCCTCTACGCTACTGACATCAGACAAGTTGTCCATCAGCCACCACACTGCTGCTGCAACTGTACTGCTGCCCATGACACTACCACTACCACTACTACATTTGTACTATAGCTCCCTCTCAAGTGTTACATTTGTTATGTTGCTAGCACTGCCACTGCTAACACTGCATCTATTATGCTGCTAGCACTGCAACTCAGTTGCTGAGAGAAGCAACTGAAATCACCCAAAAAATTGAACAATTGTTCAGTGGATGCACCTCGATGTTGAAGATCTTTGGCCCCATTGATAACTCTTGTGTTGCCCCTCGATGCACTTTCCTAAGTTGCTACTCTACTGCGTTGTCCTCCTGTGCCTTCTTATTTTATCTTGCTCTGTTGTTGCTACTCTGCTCTGCGCTGCTCCAGAAGTAGGCGCTGCTACCTACTGCATTGTCGTCTCCATCACTCCTTGGCTCCCGCTGAAAACTCCTCCATCCCACTACTGTTGATTAAGGGCACCCGTAGCAAAGTTATGATCCAAGAGGTGGGCTCCTCAAGGATCCTGCCCATCTGAAGTTCAAGATGAACTAAAATTCTATGTTGCCCCATTTCTCTCATGGAGAAGCATGGGCACTCATGGAAAACTCATCCTACTCGATCTTCGCGGCTGCAATTTTCGGATCGTGTTTTTCATCCTTGTCCTTTTTCTTCAAAGGACATTTTGATGCAAAGTGGCCCATCTCGCCAGATCTGAAACACTTCACCTTCAAGACATCTCTCTTCTGTCTCTGTTGCCCTTATTGTCCCTTCGGTGCGAGGGATGCATTCTCCTCCTCCTCCGGATTCTTAGATCCGCTTCCGCTGCTGCCATCAAGCTTGCACTTGACTAGATCTCTCCTCAGCTCCTCTTCCTGAAGTGTTTCCAACATCTACTCCCAACTAGGAAGCATAGCCTTGCCCAAAAAACTTTGGACAAAAACTTGCCACTCCTCCGTGACTGCGTTAAGGGCTAGCCTCACCATATTTGTCGCAGTTGGGGAGGATCCCACGGCTGCCAGCGGATCTCGAATCTCCTGAAGTCTCATAAAGAATGGAGCAATGCGCTCGCCCTTCTGCATCTGGATCATCCGGAGCTTCTGCTCCAAGTACATCTTCCGCTGCTCGGAAGTTCCTTCGTACAGCAGAGCCAAGGCTTCCTATATCTCTCTGGTGGTGTTCTTGCCAGCTATATGCGAGACTATGTGATCCTTGACACCATCAAGGATTAGTCTCTTGGCCTTTGCCATATCGGACTTGTACTTCTTGTTCTGATTCGGATATGTAGGTACAACAACCACATTGTCCACGAACACTTTGAGATCATATTCATCTACAAGGAATTTGATTATTTCCTTCTAGATTACACAGTTGGAGGATCCCTCCAACCTATCTTGATCTCTCAGTCCATGAGATGCCATTTCAGTCGAAAATTGTCGAACTGCTCTCTCTTCTTCCCCCTCTACGCAGCACTAGGCAGGCTTACACACTCCTTATGGAGTTCGTACATTTGCTGCTCGGATGTGCTACTCAGATCTTGGAAAAATGTTGAATCCCCAGGCAAGGAACTCACTGAGGAAGAATTCCCCGCTATGTGTTCTTCTTCTTCTTCTAAAGCTTCTCTACCCAGCAACTTCCTGCAGAAAAACTGCATCCCTCTAACTCTGCATGAAGGCCCTATGTTGCTCCCTCTGCCTCGACAAAATCTCAAACCAGAAGTCCTACCTCTCTGTCGACTCACTCAGAGAGAGACAACCTCGAAAAATTAGCCCCCCTTGCTAGAACTACGCAATCCCTTTGGGGGTTCGATCTGTTGTTGCTGCAGCAATTTGGCCTTCACTTCAGTGCTCAGATCTGCACTTCCTGTTTCACATAAAATCCTCTAATACCATGTGAAAATTCCTAGATCTGACAATCTCAAGAATCTTACTGCAACTAACTGAATTCACTTCTCCTATTATGTAAATTACATTACAAAATTAATTCAGATTTCTTCATGAATTACTGAAGCAACCTACACCGAATACTTTATGATTCTGAAACAAGGAAACTGAGCAAGAATTAAATCACACATAGGACACCTTTATTTTGGACTAACTCCCCGGAAAAGCCCGATGCGGGAAAACTGGTGCAACAAATCTGAGGGTTTGATATTATTAAGCAGCAGTTTCTGAATACAATCTTTGGATGCCTTGTTGGCTATTCAGTACAAAGAAATCACGGCAGACAAAAATATAGTGAGTTTTACCTCACACTGCAAGTCCCGGTTGATCCGGATTTGCACTAGCGAAACCCCGACTCCCTCTGCGCAATAGATGCGTAGGCCTACATGGGGACTTTTGTGGACTGCGTCACCTCCTCTCTGAATCGATCTCCCTCTCGGAAAGTCAATTTTCAGCTCTCCCGGCTCAGAAACCCCGATCTCCAGCAAATCTCAGACGGTCTCTCGAAAGCACTGCATAGTCTCTGTGTGGGCTTGTGTCACCCCTTCTAGGGCCTGTGTCACCCTTTCTAGGACTTGCGTCACACCCTCTGGAGGTTGCACTGCTTCCTCTGCTGATCTTGCTGCCTCGCTGCTATGTATTCTTGGTCCCAAAGAAGATCCTCCGACCAATAATTATCTCTGCCCCTCACTGCAACTGGAATCACTTAGATCTGATCTCTGTCCAAGCACTGCTCCGTCAGAAGAATTCAACCTCTAGATTCACTCGGTGTGTCTTTCCAATTGACCCTCAAAAATTCCTTTATAGTCTTCTCGTTGAGAAATCAACGGTCGAGATTAGATCTCTAACCAACGGCTAAGATTATAACATGACTTGCTCTTTGCTTTCTAGATCATTCTCACTATGTTTTATTAATACCCTTTAATTATTTAATTTCCCTAAGTTTAGATTTAGGGTCCTCATTGAAATAATTAATTTTTACAATAAAACATAATCTGAGTGGAATTTTCAAAAACGATTTATGGTTCTTTGGAATACCAATGCCTAAGCCTCTCCACAAACTTTGAGACTTAAAGCACTTCCGATGCTACCAAAAATCAACAAATGGGGCTTCAAAAAAAGATAGAGAGGATAAGGAACTAAAAAAGGAAGAGAGAGATTTGCAAGTTATCTCAAACTCTAGAGGAGAGGGATTCAATGATGTGGAAGCAAACGAGACACTTATTAGGATAGAAGCAAAAAGATAATATCTATTGGATCCAAAAGAAGCAACGTGGAGATTAAAAAGCAAGGCTATCTGGCTAAAATGTAAGGATGAAAACACACAAAAAAAATCACGCTCGTGCAAAAGGTAGAAAGATGTGCAACACAATTTAGAATATGAAGGACGAGGTGGGGAGATTTCTAGCAAATTTCAATGACCTGGCAGAATTAGGGAAACATCACTTTCGAGATCTTTTCAAAGAGGTAGAAGGGGTCTCCATTGCAGAAATCATTCAGGTAGTTCAATCCTTCCCTAGATTTGTGAAGTAGGAAGACAACAGGAATATTTTGAAGGAATTTTCTAAGGAAGAACTCAAGGGAGTCCTACATTCGTTTCAAAAGGATGAAAGTTTGGGCCCTGACAATTGGTTAGTGGATTATTTTATGGGCCTTATTGAGATAGTTGGGAATGATCTTCTACATGTCATTGAACAATCTAGAAGGGAGGATCAAATTCTACCAACTTTTAATTCCACTTTTATCGCTCTCATTCCAAAAGTGGATAAGCCCCTCTCCTTCGAAGACTTTAGACCCATCTCTCTATGTAATTGTGTTCATAAGATTATTGCTAAAGTGATTGCCAGTAGATTACAGCCTATCCTCTCAAGGAATATCTCTAGAGAACAATTAGGTTTATTGGAGGGTCAACAAATTCATGAGGCCATTGGGGGTGGCCCAGGAAGGTTTGCACAATCTAAAAGTTCATAAATTAAAAGGAGTTGTACTAAAAATACACCTCTAAAGCATATGATCGAGTTAGCTAGCTCTACATCAGACTCCTTTTAACTCGTTGGATTCAATACGGAAATCATTGCCTGGATTATGAGCTACTCAGACAGTATCCTTCGTTGTACTTATCTACGAATTGACCTCTCCTTTTTTCCATTCCCAAATGGGCCTCTGTCAAGGTTGTCCTCTTTCCCCTCTAATTTTCCTGTTAGTGGCAGAAGGTCTTGTTACCCACCAAGAGTGGGTTAGGGTGACCCCATAGGAGAATTTTTTCTCCGAACATCTCTTTTTGTCGGATAGCCAACAGCCCCTAACAACCACTACTAGCTAATGATGATGTGCCATTCATATCCCTTCCACCTGCATCGGTCATATGTTTCCTCGCCCATTTGACAAGAGTAAGTGTTAGAAGGTGGGCTTCCGATCAAGAGGTACTTTATTCATTTTGTAAGCGGGTGCTTATGCTTGTTAGTATTTGGGCAATTGGCATGAATTATGGAGTAACCTAAAAGGAAAAGGAGTTTTTACTATGATCTTGTTCCCTCACCTTAAATGGGGGCTTCATCTTTCATCCTAGTCCAATGGGACCTCCCCTAATGGCCCAATGGGTATAGGAGGGGCACTACTTGGGAAGCCCTAATTGAGATAGCGTAGTCCCATCTCTCCCTATTCCATACTTGCCACTTTCCATCTTACATTATAAGCCCTATATTCCACCTCCCTTCTTTGGGTTCAACTAACCATTGGTTTTTTGGGATTTGGCACCCATACATCCTCATCCCTGAGTAGGGCCCGAAACTCGACCCTAGGAGGTTGATGCAGCTAAAAGAACAAGAAAGAGCATATGATGGCCGCAAGTAAAAACAAAAGAAGATCAAAATGCAAAGCATGGCAGGGACATGCACATTCGCACGTGGGCAAAAGCCTAGCATGAGTTACACCTCACTCATTATGGCTATCACCAAGTTCCTGAGCACATGTTGCTCTTCATATTATGAGGAACCCTTGCATGTCCCAACCTTTGATGGACAATGAATCGCCTCATCATTAAATGGGTAATAATTGTTATACATCATACAAAACAAGCTCTATGTAAAAAAATTTGACCCCACTCCGGTTTTCAGTTTCACCTTATCACTCCCATATAGTTAAATGCCCATTCCCATAGTCATACTTTTAAAATTCTGGAAATGAAATAAATTTTTGAAAACACAAATTTGGGAATTTCACAGTTGCTGGAAATGCACAAACAAAAACACAGAAAAATATTACAGTCACACACAGAAAAATAACATTGTGATTTTTGGTCAATGTGACCCTGGAAAAACCCCTTACAACTCTTGGGTAAAACCAGTTTGAGAGCTCTTCTTTATTTCTGGAAAATGCTTTCATGAACTCTAACAGCATAAAATTCCATCAACCCACAAAACAACCAGTCTGCTGTGTTTTCTGACTTCCTATTTTGGAAATGCCAATCACAAAACAAAGAAAAATAAAATTCTAGCAACAAATAGCCTTGAAAACGAACCATAGAACTTATTGCACAGAAAGCACAATTGTACCCCCGCAAATCAGAAGCCGCTCGAAATAAAATGGTGCCCAACAACCTTGGAATTCTATGCCTTCTGGCCTATTGTACCTTCTCAATTTTGTGTTATCCCTGAACAAAGCACAGCCATGTATTTGCTTTAAAATCGTGCCACAACAACAGCAAACACTTGATGCCTCGAAAGCGGGTAACCTCCGCCTACCGTACGAACCGTCGAAATGTTCCTCTTCCTTCAACTTCTCATGCTCGCAAAATTTCTCCTGCTCTCTCTCTCTCTCTAACCGCTCAGAAAATGAACGACCTTCTCTTTCTTTTCCTTTACTCCAACCCTATGACTTCGTAACTTTAAATCATCGTGCTGGAGGCTTAGATCAAGGGTTGAGAATAAGTGTGCATGTAATTCTCACTTTCTAATTTTTAATTCACCCCACTTAAATAAAGATACACTTAGCCTTTTATTTCCATAGTTACTTTTTCACTTTCTAATTTTACATTGACTTTAATAAAGTCACTTTAAAATTAGACTTGTAACTTTATCACTTATAAAGTCACTTTTAAATTAGATTTGACTTTACCACTTATAAAGTCACTTTAGGAGAAAAGTGCAAAATACATTTGGACACTTTTCCCTAGGCCAAAGATCAAAGCCTTACGAAACCACTTGTCCTTTGGTACCCAAATTTTAACACTCTAACCAAGACACACTCCACTGCCTAATCTTACTACTATGATGTCGTGTTGGAAAACCATTTCTAATCTACAGATAATTAGTTGTGACATTATTTACCATTATATTTTTATTCAATTATCATCAAGCAATTATACATCAGAAATTCAACCTGTTACCCACCACCAGTGTGTGACCCCCATAGGAGAAATTTTCTCCTAGATTTGCCTTCGGCCGGCAATCAAGAGCCCCTTGCAACCACCATTCTTTGCCACCTGAGCCAGCGATTATGTGCCCTCGCCCATATATTATGATCATATGTTTGAAGGTTGGCCTTCCATGTGAAAATTCAGAGACCCTGAATCCTACTGCAGCAACTAATTAGATTTCTCCTATTTGTTAATTTACTAAACAAATTATTTATTGTTTGCTACAGTAAATATCGAAATCAATACGCTACAGCCCTCACAAAATAAATAAAACGAAATAAATACAACGCAGGAAAGATAGAAACACACACACAAATAACTCCGTTATTTTTGGACTATGTCCACGGAAAAACCCAATGCGGGAAAACCGGTGCAACAGCCGAGGGTTTGTATATTATGCAATAGTAAATTGAATACAAGTCTATGATTGCCCAAACTAGAAAACCATACAGAGAAAAATCTGACAACAAGTTAGTGAGAATAATCTCACTCTGCAGCTGGCGATCCGACATTGATTCGATCTCTGGATGAGCTCCTCTGCGCTGCCTTTGTGCAGTCAATGCGTCAACCTACGCAGTACTGCGTCACACAACTAGGAACTATGTCCCTTACGCTATCTGATCAACCGTTGTCGAGAAATTTGACCCTTTTGGCCCTCCGGTCTCTCACTCCGAGCCTTTGGCACTAAATCAGCTCTGTCTCCCAGCAAAAATATGGATCTCCTTTGAAGCTCTGTGTGGCCTTTGTGTTGCCTCTTTGTGGCACTTGTTGCCTCTCTGCTTTGCACTCACCGGATCTGGAAAAGCTTCCTCCAGCCTTACTATCCTTGCCCCTCTCTCACAGCAATGAGCTCACTGACTCTCTCTCCGGCAACTCAGCACTGCTACTCAAGAAATCGATCTGCCAGTGAATTAGATCTGCTCAAGTGTGTTCTCAAGTGTCCATCGACTTCTTCTTATAATCTCTCGTTGAGACTTCAACGGCCACGATTAAAACTTAATCAATGGCTAAGATTAACTAAGACTCGATCCACGCCTTTTTCTAGAAGATTCTCACCTGACTTAATTAATACTTTTTAATTAATCATATTTTCTAAGTTTAGACTTAGGAAATATTAAAAACTGATCTAATTATTTTAGTTAAGCCATATCTAGTTGGAATTTCCCCAAACGATTTTTGGGTCTTGGAGAATACATGTGTCAAAGCCTCTCTACAAAATCTCAAGTCTAGAGCACATTCGATGCTACAAAAATCAACACTACCTCTTAGCAAGGAATGTGCTCTAGTACTGCTACCCTCCTGATAGCAATACTTTGATTTTGCACCATCTCCTGTTGCGCTACTGATGTATGGCTACTGTTGCCCACCAACTACTGCGCAACTCTTATTCTGCGCTACATCCATGTTGTTGTTGACCCTGCATATTGCTGCCAACTATTGCATCTGCACTACAACTCTATTGCTGCTACCACTACAACATATGCAACTGTCACTCATATGTTGCTATTTCAATTGAGAGATGTCCATCATATTGAACCAATTGTGTCCAGTCTGATGCATCTGTCACCCGAGTCCAGACTATATCTAGTCTTTGCGCTGTCACTGAAGCCTTTGCGTTGTTGCTGACTCTGCATTGTGCCCATTGCACTACTGCCAACTCTGCTCTGCGCTGCTTAGTCCTGACTACTACCAACTACTGCATTTGTCACTCCGGTACCTGACTGCATCAACTGCCACTAGTCCATCCTGCTACTGCTGTTATGGACTCCCATTGCGAGGTATTGATCCAAGAGGTGGACTCCTCAAGGATCTTGCCCATCTATAGCTCTCTGGGGCTACAAAACCAAATCACCCCACCTCACCCTTGGAGGTATGTTAGTGATCATGGCAAACTCTTCCTCCACTCTAGAGGACAGCCTATCTATCTGAGCAGATGCAGCCTATTGATCCTGCTTCTCCTCTTTGTCCCTCTTTTTGAGCGAACACTGGGTGCTGTAGTGACCAAGTTCACCACATCTGAAGCATTTCACCTTTGAAATGTCCTTTCTTCTGCACTGCTCCCGCTGCCCCTTTGATGCAAGGGTTGCATTCTCCTCCTCCTTCGCTTCCTTCATCCCACTGTTGTTGCTGCCTCCTATGGTGCTCTTCTTTAAGTCTCGCCTCGTCTCCTCCTGTTGAGATCTGCCCACATTTTGTCCCAGTTTGGCAAGTTCCCTATGCCCAGGATACTCTTGGACGAATACTTGCCACTCCTCTGAAACACTATTCAGGGCAAATCGTACAAACTTTGTAGGTTGGGGCATTGACCCAACTGCAAACAGCTAATCCAGAATATCTCAAAGTTTAGTAAGGAATGGGTCTATACGCTCCCTTTTTTGCATCCTAGTACACCTCAGCTTCTTCTCCAAAGCTCGAAAGACCCCTGGTATAGTGTAGCAAGGGCATCTCACATCTGCTTGGCAGTATCTTTGCCAGTTATGTGATATACTACGTGATCTCGAACTCCATTGAGGATCAACCTCTTTTCCTTCGCCATCTCCTTTTTGTAGGTCTTATGATGATCAGGGTCCGTGGGTACAGCTACCATTGAGCCAATATAAGTCTTGAGATCATATTCATCTAGAATACAGGAAATCTTGACCTTCCAAATCACATAGTTTGCTAAATCGTCCAATCAATGTTGATCTCTCAACCCTACTGATGCCATCTCGCCAAAAAGATGTCGAACTCTGCCTCTTCTCCTCTGCGCAGCGGCTAACTGGCTCTACGCACTCCTGCTGGAGTAGGAAAATCTGCTCACGATTACTACTGCTCTGCATGGAGAATTTGAACTTCTTGGCTGGAAGTTCCCTGAGGAAATAATTCCCTTAGTGTGTGCTCTTCTTCCCTTCTGACGATATTCTACCAGCAACTGCTGCAAAATAACTGTGTCCCAGCTGAAGATTTGCTCTTCAAGAAAAGTGTTGCAACTCCCTCTGCCTCTGACAATCTTCGATCCAGAAATTTTGTTCTCTGTCGATACACTCAGAAAAAACAAATTTTCCTCAAAAGCTGCCCTGCTGGCTAATGGACTGCACAGCCTCCTGGGGTTTCGAGCAGCTTTCTATGTAGTGCTTCGAAGCTCCCTCTTCCCTTCTGCAACTGAGCTCCTTCGCTTCTTATCTACCCTCTACTACTATGTGAAAATTCGGAGACCCTGAATCCTGTTGCAGCAACTGATTAGATTTCTTCTATTTGTTAATTTATTGAACAAATTATTTACTGTTTGCTACGGTAAATATCGAAATCAATACGCTGCAACCCTCACAAAATAAATACAGCGAAATAAATACAACACATGAAATATAGAAACACACACACACAAATAACTCACTTATTTTTGGACTAAGTCCCCGGAAAAACCCAATGCGGGAAAACAAGTGCAACTACTGAGGGTTTGTATATTATGTAGTAGTAAATTCTTAGTACGAGTCTATGGTTGCCCAAATTCGCAAACCACACAGAGAAAATTTTGACAACAAGTTAGTGAGAAAAATCTCACTCTGCAACTGGCGACCAGACACTGATTCGAGCTCCAGATGAGCTCCTTTGCGTAGTCACTGCGTCACCCTACATAGTACTGTGTCCCCTTCGCTATCTAATCAGCCATTGTCTAGAAACTTGACCCTCCTGGCCCTCCAGTTTCTCACTCTGGCCTTTGGCACTGAATCAAATTTGTCTCCTAGCAAAAATACAGATCTCCTCTGAAGCTTTGCGCTGCCTCTGTGTGGCCTTTGTGCGGCCTCTCTGTGACACTTGCTGCCTCCCTGCTTTACACTCACCGGATCTCAAAAAGCTTCCTTCAGCCTTACTATCCTTACCCCTCTCTCACTGCAACAAGCTCATTGACTCTCTCTCTAGCAACTCAGCGCTGTGACTCAGGAAATTGATCTATCAGTGAATTCGATCTACTCAAGTGTGTTCTCCAAGTGCCCATAGAGTTCTTATAATCTCTTATTGAGACTTTAATGGCCACGATTAAAACTTAATCGATGGCTAAGATTAACTAAGACTCAATCTACACCTTTTTTCTAGAAGATTCACACATGACTTAATTAATACCTTTTAATTAATAATCTTTCCTAAGTTTAGACTTAGGAAATATTAATTATTTTAATTAAACCATCTCTAGGCGGAATTTCCCCAAACAATTTCTGGGTCTTGGAGAATACATGTGTCATAGCCTCTTTGCAAAAACTCAAGGCTAGAGCACATCTGATGCTACAAAAATCAGCATTCCAACCCCGAAGGTATGGTTTTTCATCGTGTAATTGGGTATTTTTGCTTACTTATCATAGGCACATCTGGACATGGATTAATGGAGGGATTCGGAGAAAAGAATGGGCTTGGTCTATACTCTTGTCCCCTTGTCCAATTTGGTGGTTAACCTTGTATCCTAGTCTTGTGGGATCCCCTTTATCAGCTACTAGTTTTAGGAGTGGTACTACATGAGAAACCCCGATTTTGGTTGCGTGGTCCCACTTCCCGACACCACATACATCGCTCCCCTCCACTCATAATAACCCCTTTTCACATATTTCCCATCCAAGTCCACATTTATCCATTGAGTCCACAAGGACTTAGCCTCCCCATCCCCCTGTCCACACTTTAAGTTGGGCTCTAGAATGATGCACGGGAGGTTGATGCAACTAAAAAGAGAATTAAAAGCATAATTTGGCCACTTACAACAAGAAATGTACCATAAAATGCAAAAGATGGTCGAGACATAAGAATTTAGCACGTGGGCAAAAACCAACATGAGCTCTACCCCCATTGTTATGGCCATCACCCTAGTTCCTAGGGCCCCTATATGAGCCACTTCCATCATTAAGGAACCCATGATTGTCCCAGACCCTGGTTGCACTGCCCAACCTTGAGGGGGTAATCACTCTTATATCTTACACATCATGCTCTCATTCCCTGGAGCCCCGAGCAATTAAAAGAAAGAAAAATCAATAAAAAGCAAAAGGCATATGAAGAAGAGTGGAAAAACAAAGGTCGGGGTAACTCATGTACCATGATTGCTCCCTCCCACATCTATACACCCATGTGTGGGCTTCCCTTATCATTACTACCCTTGTACCATGGCATGTGGCTTGAAGCCTTCCCCTGCTTCCCCATTTCGTTCCATCATTATTTCACATGACACCTAGCATCTGACGGATGTACCATGGACCTGTCACTCACTTAGAGGTTGAAACCACCTAATAGGGTCCTTGATTAACCTCCCTCTCGCACCTGGGGACACTTGTACATTCTGAACCCCATTATGGAAGGGCATGCCACTATGAAGTGTCCACTTGGTTCCCTGATTTGTAAGTTCATTTACTCAATTGCACTACCGAATTGTTGTATTGGAAGGCAACGAGATGCAATGGATCTTATATACAAGATTGCAAGTGGGTCTTCATCTTGGGGTTTGGCCTCCCTATACGGGATCCAAGCCCTCCAAAGGGCCATGATAGCCTTTGTAGGGTGAGCATTGAGAACCATGGTTTTCCGCCACAGCAGCGAGCAAACAGCCACACCATGGGATCCTTCAGCACCACCTATTTCTAGCTCGTGCCCCAGTTATTCGATGATGATGATGCAACTGGACCACACTGCCCAACCGGCTACACACTTGCACCACACACTTGGCACTTGATTCAGGGCCCAGATGGGGTTTTGTCTCACCTAGGAAGGCAAGGGAGGGCTTTTATCATCATTCCAACCCTTATTGATGGAGCACAGACTTGTTCGATTCAGTTGGAGACTAATGAGACCATTCCTTGTGCCCCTACAGCCACTTGGGAGCACCAAAGATTATTTTCTTGGAGATTAAGGGGCCACCCACTTTATCATTGTTGTTGGATCCCTCCTATTCATTATGGCACATGAGGGACTCAATTTGGCCTTCTAATGGCCCTATTGGCTATTGTTCTATCATTTTCAGTGCTTTTGAGAAGCTCATTATTCATTTTGGAGCTATTTGGTGGGATTTTCACCAATTATTATTGTCATTTTTCACATTATCCTATTCTAGGGGCATATCATTAGGCTATATTAGGCCATTCGAATACCTTAGAGGATTGTATAAATATGAGAGAGGCACTCTCATTCATTCATCATCATTTCGATTGGGATTTCTCATGTGAAAAGAATTCGGACCTGCAATTGATGGACAAAATTGGTTGTTCTTGAAGCATTTTGATGTTTGCATCTTTCCTTCTCCTATCTTGGAGCTTCTAATTGCAAAAGTGATGGATGGATATATTCGCTTTTCTTGTAAGTGCCATTTTGACGCTATTTTATTTCTTATATTACATGATTAATGTATGGAATGTATTGTCAAGTCTTTTTTGCCCTAATTGAAATGTGAATTAGTGGAAACACTGGGATTTTCACGTATTGCACGCATTACATGTTAAAGATAAAGTGAATGAATGTTCCTAAAGGCTTGTATTGATTAACAAACCTTGAAACTTCGTCGTCTATTGTTAAATCGAAGTATAATTTCCTTATTGTTGGGTAGCTGCCTCACTAGGGTTAGAGAAAGCTGCATTGGACTCCTTGGTAGAGCGAAATTCCTTCATCAATATAATCTTGACTCCATTTCTCCCAATTGTCGAGGCACTAGGTCCCATTCCTAGTTGATCAACCTCTAAAACCCCTTTTCTTCACCTTTCCATTTTTCTGCCCTAACCCTAGAAGGTCTCCTAGGGCCTAGTGTGAATTGCATTAAGGTGGCCCATTTGAAGAGCAAGTTCGCAAGCAACTGCGATAGGGTCTTCTGTAGGTGCACTCAAATTTTGAAGCTCATCACATGGCTAGATTTGGAGAAACCTCAAGCACTAGCTTCAACTCCATTTTGCTCTTAGGCTTCTTTGGTTAATGGCTTTTCAAGGGTCATTTACACTTTTAAAACTTGTTGGAAGTTCACCTCTCAATGACCTTTCTTCTCATCCTTGTTTGACCTTGTCATATTGTTGATGATCATTTTGAACGCTAGGCCTTGCTTGGATCCCCAAGATCTCTCTTGTGGTCCCAAAACCTTTGCATTATTTTTATCTCACAAAACCCTAAGAGAGGTCCTATTATTCCTTTAGGAAGCTTTGATCTAAGCATATCCTTCTTCATTGAATATCCTTTTTACCTAGGTCTAGGCCTCCCTTCCTATAAGTCTTTCTTGGACAGCCCTTACCTTGCTTTTGAAGCAAGCAAGCCATTATCTGAGCCTCTCCTTTGAATGCGCTTTGGAAATCACATCGTACATTATTAATGACCTTATCGTTCTAGTGATTTCCTTCATAACGAGAATCTTTCCATTGGTTAGAGTCTGTAAAGAGCAGTGGACATTGACTGAGGTGACAATGGGTCCTTGTCCCGTTGTTGAGAGTTGGTCTAGTAGTTGTCCCTTAGGTACCCCTCCTAGGACCCCTGCCAAATTGTGTGGTAACACAACCAATAGCAATGATAAGAAAGTAGAGATCACAGTGCACCAAAACAAGAGACACCAATGTTTAGGTCAGAGACCAGGGCAAACCCAACAATGGGGAAAACCCAAACAAACCTTTCCTTAGATCCTTCAATACTATATCAAGACATGGATAATAATGACCACAAGATGACTTTCAGAAGTGCTAAGATCTCCTCCACAATGTCCGCTACATAATGTCCAACAAGATCACCAACAAGAGGGCTCCTATACAGATATGTAGATGCACAAAATTTTGATCAAATTACAGTTTTTGAATAGCTTCATATCTCTGACAAATCTGAGTAGATCATCAAATCACAATTTCCGAATAGCTTTAGATCTTGAACTAGAGGCAGATCTGAGTTAGATCTTGGTAAATAGATCACTAAAAAATGCTTGGAGTATACTTCTAGGTCTCACCAAACTTCAAATCACAAGAATAATAAGCAGATCTCTGACTGGAGGCAAATCTGAGTTAGATCATGGCAAACAGATCACTAAAAAATGCTTGGAGTATCCTTCTAGGTCTCAACAAACTTCAGATCACAAGAATAGTAAGTAGATCTCGAACCACCAGACTTCAAATCACAAGTATAATGAGTAGATCTCAAACTACTAGCTTCAGATCATAAGCAGAATGAGTATATCCCGAACTACTTGAACCCTTCTTTGAATACATTTCGCATAGGAAAACAAATGAGTAATGTATTTGTGATTGAATTACCTTTCAAGGAGGATGAATGGAGCTCTTTATATATCCATCAAGAGATCTAAATGGGTACATTTCTAAGCAAGCCAACTAGCCATCATGTGATCTGAATGAGAGAGTTTCAAGGCAAGCCAACTAGCTATAATGTGATACAAAGGAGAGTTTTAAGGCAAGCCAAATAGCCATCTAGAAGGGCCGACTTAGCACACGCGGAGCCACTTGTAATTAGAAATAAAATAATATTTTTTCTTCATTTTCAAAAATCCATATTTTGACCAAATCAAAAGCATGGACAACATGCAAGTAACAATAATAATTTTGATTTTTCCCAAGAACAAAGATAATAAATAATTTTTATGAAGACCGACCATAGCTATAATTTCAACACTTCCTCTTAGCACGGGAGGTATTCATAATCATAGTCAAGATATCATACAAGTTGAAAAGGTTCTCTAAGGAAAGCTCAAGATTTAGATCAACATCAATAGTTCATCATCACCATGTTAATTTTGGGCAACTATGTCCAAACTCCATGTTGTGATGCTCAGATGATGAAGCCAATATTCTTATTGGATTCCTCTTTCGGAGAGGTGCAAGATCGATCTAAAGATCATTTTGATCAAATGAGCAGAAAATGTATTTTGAATTTATTCCACATGTGCAAGGTCAGCCAGATTTATCCCACATGCATAAGAGATGTGTCACACACCCGCACAGATGGATTTATATATTGGAGACTTGGAGGTCATTTAGATACACATTTTTGGAGGCATTCTCTTCTCTCTCAGATGATGTTGTGTTTAGGGCTTCTCATGGAGCAGCATTCTTGGTTCAGCATTAGGGCTTCTTGGTGCAGCGTTTTGATGAGCCATCTTGGGGTTGTGTGACACATTGGGTTGGCTGACCTAATGGAGACTTTGTTGGTTGAAGCATCCTGCTGATTGTCATAACGCCACCATTCTTCATCCCTACTTTTTTTATTGCCTTGTCTTCCATCGATCTATCGGTATGCTCTATCAGCATCTTACTTACATGTGATTGCTATTTGGGTCCTAGAAGATTAAAGTAAATTTGCATCTAGCATAGAACATCTTCAAAAATTAACATGGTATCAGCGCTAAGGAGAAGACAAAGCCCAACTTGTGTTGAGAGCAATCACTCACACTTGAGAAAGACTCGTTGGAGAGGAGAAATTCTTTGCCCTAGCTGCCGTGAGGAAAGACAAGACAGCGTGGGTTTTGGAGGTCTGCTTCAGGGTTACTTGAGAACCGAATTACTGTGAAGGAAGACCGAGCACCTCACCTCCGAAGAAATAAAAAATTGTTGATATGTTCTAAGTCGTTGATGCAACTAGTGCAATTTGCAGAGCCAGTGTGCAGAGATGATGTGATACGTAAACAAAAGGTACGATTTGTATGTGTTGCATCATGAACGCCAAATAATTTTGTAGGAAGCCGAGATTTGTGGTTGTTGGCAGAGCCATTATATAGTTGAATTCGGTGTTCGTGGGAGCCATATCGACTCACTGTATGCGCTAGGGATCTTAATCCTCGCATTAGGACAGAGTTTGGAGAGCTCGTTACAACGGGCCGCCCATCTGAACAAATTTTAATTTAATGACGCTCACTTCCATCCTGCCTCGCCCAAACATCTGCGAATGAGGCATTTCCCTATTTCCGCCCTTGAAGAAAGTTGTCTTGGCAGAACTGCTTCCTGCGGATGACCTCCCACCATAAACTTTGAGCTGGGATTCGACTTCACCAAGCGCTGGATCCAATTGGCGTGAGTCCAAGTTCGATTGGCGCTCTATTCAACAAGGTCGATTTTTCCTAGTGCCAAGGGAACGAGTTGAGCCAAGAGAAAATTATATGATTGTCGAGGCTGAGTGGAGATTTAGTTATTAAGAGACTGAGTTATCTGGTTTTTTTCAGCCAAATTCCTTCTATTGCTAGCCATGAGCATTGTGGGACGTTATCTCTAATTTTTGTGACCAAGTTGACTCAAGAAGTGTGTGTTAAAGGGGCCTGTGCATCAGTAGGGAAATTTACACAAGCCTCATGATTGTTGAGTGTATTTCTGGAGTGCTAGTGAGTGCTCACAAGATGCAAAGATGAATCGTACACTACAGGTGCAAAGACTCCATCCTTGCATTCAGATGGATGTGAAGACTGCTTTTTTGCATGATTCGATAAAGGAAGAGGTGTATGTGGAGCAACCTCTGGGGTTCGAAGTCCATGATAGAGACTCTCATGTATGAAGGTTGAAGAAAGCCCTCCATGGATTGAAACAAGCCCCCAGGGCTTGGTACGAGAGGATAGATAGCTACTTGATGAAGCTGGGCTTCACTCGTAGTAATGTTGATCTGAACTTTTACTTCAGGTTGATAGAGAAAAGCCTCTCATTTTGGTTCTCTATGTGGATGATCTCTTCCTGACAGGTGCTGACCCTCTCATTCATCAGTGTAAAAAGGAGCTCACTTCTGAGTTCGAGATGAAAGACCTAGGACTGATGCATTACTTCCTAGCCTTGGAGGTCTGGCAGAAACCTGGCGAGATCTTCCTTTGTAAAGGAAAATATATTTTGAAGTTGCTGGAAAGTTTTCCGTGTCGACACTGATGGAACTCAACTTTAAGAAGTTGAGTGGAAACGTTGTTGGGCCCGTGCTAGCAAATCCTACCAAGTATCGACAACTCATAGGGGCCCTAATGTTCTTAGGGAACATTCGTCCGGACGTATGTTGTGCAGTGAACATTGTGAGTCAACACATGATTGATCCTCATAACATTCACTAGCTTGGTGCCAAGAAACTCTTGAGATATCTCTGGGGCACAATAGACCATGGGCTAAGATACACTGCCGGGAGTTTGAGACTCTGTGGATATACTAATGTCGATTGGGCTAGCAATATGGTGGATCACAAGAGCACATCTAGATGTTGCTTCACACTTGGGTCTGCTTCGAATAGGAAGCAGAAGTCGGTGGCTTTGAGCATCGCTGAGGTCGAATACATTGCAGCGTGTATGGCCTGTTGTGAAGCTACTTTGTTGCGAAAGCTCTTCAGTGAGTTGTTCGGGCATGTGCTAGATACGACCATTATCCTTTGTGATAACCAGAGGGGGATTCGTTTGTCAAATAATCCCGTGTTCTACGATTAATCTAAGCATATTGATATCTGGTACCATTTTATCCGGGATATGGTATACCGAGGCGCCATAAGGCTCGATCATATAGGAACTAATGAGCAAGTCGCGGGTATTCTCACAAGCCCTTGGGGAAGGTCATGTTCCTAACCTTCCGTGAGAATCTTGGAATCGTGGAATGACCCTTATTTGGAGGGTCTTGTTGGACGATGAGCTCTGGGAGCTTCAAGGGGGGCTTTGGGGATAGCTTCTTGGAGCTATAAGCAACCACAAGGCTAGGCTTGTCGAACCTTGTTGATGTGCTTCCACTCCACCATGATGATATTGAGTTGGTTTACCTCTCTTTGATCTATGCTCTGTATGCATCCTACCCATGGAGTCCCAGACTCATGGGAAGTACCTCTCATTTGGCCAATGAGCTGGGAAATGTGGATAGAGATCAATAGCAAGACTAATGGACGTATCGGAGATTGTCGTACTCTCTATGTCTAGGATGGCACGTGTCCAACCACTTGATCTGGGATCAATTCTAGTGAGGTTTCAGACCTCCAATTAACTTCGGGTCAGTTAAACTAACTTTGGGTTAGTATATGACTCTTTTGAGTCCTATAGAGGTTTCGAACCTCCGAGCTAATTTTGTCAGCCGGGAGTGATGTCTTTGTGACTCACCTTTTGTTTTGAAATAAAGAGCCAGCAAAGCAAGTTACGGTGAGATGACGCACGATGTTTGGATGGCACTGGTGGATGGAGTTCTCCCTAGTTGAGAGGGAGTGTCAATTTTGGGCAACTAGGTCCAAACTCCATGTTGTGATGCTCAGATGAAGATGCCAATATTCTTATTGGATTCCTCTTTCGGAGAGGTGCAAGATCGATCTAAAGATCATCTTCATCGGATGAGCAAAACATGTATTTTGAATTTATTCCACGTGTGCAAGGTCGGCCAGATTTATCCCGCATGCATAAGAGATGTGTCACACACCCCCACAGATGGATTTATATATTGGAGACTTAGAGGTCATAGATACACACATTCTTGGAGGCATTCTCTTCTCTCTCAGATGGTGTTGCGTTTAGGGCTTCTCATGGAGCAGCGTTCTTGGTTCAGCATTAGGGCTTCTTGGTGCAGCGTTTTGATGAGCCGTCTTGGGGTTGTGTGACACATTAGGTTGGTTGACCTAATGGAGACTTTGCTGGTTGAAGCATCTTGTTGATCGTCGTAACGCCACCATTCTTCATCTCTGTTTTTTTTATTGGCTTGTCTTCCATCGATCTATCGGTATGTTCTATCAGCATCTTACTTTCATGTGATTTCTATTTGGGTCCTAGAAGATTAAAGTAAATTTGCATCTAGCATAGAACAACTTCAGATATTAACATGGTATCAGAGCTAAGGAGAAGACAAAGCCCAACTTGTGTTGAGAGCAATCACTCACACTTGAGAAAGACTCGTTGGAGAGGAGAAATTCTTTGCCCTAGCCGCAGCGAGGAAAGACAAGACAGCGTGGGTTTTGGACGTCTGCTTCAAAGTTACTTGAGAACCAAATTACTGTGAAGGAAGACCGAGCACCTCACCTCTGAAGAAATAAAAATCATTGATATGTTCTAAGTCATTGATGCAACTATTGCAATTTGCAAAGCCAGTGTACTAGTACCAAATCACCATGGTACTGTCCATGCATGGTCTCCCCAAGAGACATCATCATATCCACACATAGCCTACCAAAGAGACATAAATCAATCAATTAGACTACTGCCATATCCATGCATGGTAACAACGAGCTCTCTTTGAAATGAGATCCGAGTTAAATGATGGGAGGCTCCTATCCAATCAGGTATCCTCTAAAACCATTTTCCTATACAAGTCATTATACCTAACATAGGGACTTCAGCCCTATACTAGTCACAGTACAAGACGATGGAAAATTTCCATCTTCCTATACAGTTCAATGTACTAGACACGGGGACTATAGCCCTATACAAGTTGAAGTACAAGACACAGGAAGATGCCCACTAGACCATTCTCCCTATATTAGTCAAGGTGCAAGACACAGGGATAAGATCCCTATATTGGTCAAAGTACAAGACACAGGGAGAATTGTTCTCTGTGATGTTGTCTAATCTGTCAAATCATTCTTCCTATACCAATCACATTGACATAGGGATAATCTCACTATACTAGTCAAAGTGACACAGGATGAATAACATGATCTAGGAAGATCATTGCACCCTCTTGGCCAGAGAAGCATTCTCCACAAGTCCCAACTTATCTCTAAAATACATGAACTTTCCTTTGGGGAGATGCTTCGTTAGAATATCAGTTGCTTACTCATTAATGGAGATGTACCGAACCTTCACTACTCCCTTCTGCAGCATGTCACGAATATAGTCATATTTGATGCCAATATGTTTTGACTTGCCATAGAACACTGAATTCTTTGACGGCTTTATACAGCTTTGATTATCACAAAATATCGCCATAGTCTAAGTCAAAGGATTCGTCGAATTTGAACCTTAAGGTTTGAAATTCAACGAACCTCAAAAAGAGTTGCATGTTCAATAAGGTTCGCCTTGAGGTTCATTGGCCACGATGCTCCCTTTCCAATTTTACAGGTTTTAATTAAGTAAAAATGGGTAATATTAATCAATCCTCTTAATTGGCCATGTCTCCTTGATCAATTCATCTCGCCACACAGCAAGATGGCTCACTCTGTGTGTTGCATAGTTGAAATGTCGTTTAGTCTAGACTTATCATGTTTGGCTAAAATCTTCGTTGCACATGTGTCAACACTTTGCTACACAGTGAAAATAATTTCGTTGGTTTATGGATTCGACAGATAGCCAATGCTCCATCGCTTGATCACGTGAAAAATAGACAGTGACTTAGGTTCAATTTTTACAGCGGTCTATCGTTTAGTCGCATGAAAAATAGACAACATCATAGGTTTAATTTTTACATACGGTTATCGATGTTTTTGTTAGTTGTATAAATAAAATTAAAATATAGTTTACTATAATCATTACAAGGGACCCATCTCCGTGCAACGATTTCACTGCTAAGTCTACGAAGGCATACATACTCTACCCCCCTCTGGGTTTGAACCTGTGACCTCTTTGGAGGAAACACATGCTCTTGAGTCTTAACCATTAGGTCCGAACCTATTAGAGAACCTCATTCGAACCTTATCAAAAAAAAATCGAATTTGAATGGAACTTAATTGTTGTCAAATACGAATTCGAACCCGAACCATGTGACATTGACTAAAGTTTCTAGTATCTAATCAGACAAGCCAGCAAGCACTTTCTGAAGCCAAATTGCTTCTTGAGTCACTCCACATGATGTTATGTATTTTGCCTTAGCAGACTATTTTTCTACTCATCCAAGAAACCATAGCAGAGCCTGAACAGAAACATCCATCAGTTGTACTCTTTCCATAATTAGTTCTTCCAACCCAATCAAAGTCAGAGAATCCCTGCAATTTATTACCTGCAACATATTTTGGACAATAATGAACAACATGTTCATCAATAGACATGGATAATAGATAATACAAGCCAAAAAACAGCTTTTGAAGCCCAATTGCTTCATAGATCATCTATCCAATAAAACACCCATGTCATTCATACTCATATAGCACCCAGAGGTGCAAAATCATGCATTAAACAATTCAACAAGCCAATCAGTAAGCTTCAGTAGCAGGACTTCTTCAAATTCTACATCATGCAAACGTCCATGGACTCATAGTCCATAATGCCAGATCTCAGCAAGAAGTTCATTGAGCTTCATACTCTCAATCTTGGGTAGGACCATGATTCTTCAATCAACCCCCCCTTACACTAGGTATAGAGGTTCTCGACTTTAGTCAGATATATACAAAGCAAGTTCATCATCACTAGATTCGTATCAACATCGCTCTACAAGACTTCTACCTGTCTTAGAAGTCATAACAGGCATATATAGATCAAAAACAATACTTCAACCAGGTTGATCATGTCTATTCCCTCAGAGTCCAATGCTCATCAAACACAAGTCTTCTTGTCACCTTGTTCTTCCATTGGTTGCCATGGCCTTAGCAATCTTCATTATGTAACCTGCAATCCTCACTAGGAGGCCACGGAAGAAATAATACAACCAAGCAAGATAAACCAACATAAAAGACTAAAATAAAACAATAGTAGAAATAATCAGGAAAATACCTATCTCTTGAGAGTATATCAGCTCCCTCTTGATCTTGATCTGCTTACATCCTCATCTCATCAGGGAGCTAGAGATTCTTCTTTCCGTGGGAGCAATCCATCCTAGGGGATAGTCCATAAGCCCTAGACTTTCTTCAACAAATACTTAGCTAGGGTTTTAATTCCAAACCCTAGATTATAATAACCTTCAAGTTTTAGTCTAGTGTTTACAAACCTTAGACATACATCCATGCATTCCACCATCAGTCCTAGGGTTTTGTCCACAAACCCTAGGTCTTTCCGACTCAAACCCTTGATGGGGTTTACAAACCCTAAACACTCACCACCCTATGGACAGTTCAAGACTTGCTTCCAAACCCTAAGTACAGATACCATAGGATATCAATCAGATTCAGATTACAATTTCAAGGAGGGCTCAGTAGACCCATAAAGATACCCTAATGATATTGCAATAGTATTTTTTGTTCAACAATATCATTCCAAGTACTTCAAAGCTCAAACAAGCAATCTTCTCTTGCTAGAGTTTTCTAACCTCATACTATCAATTGCTAGAACCCATCAGTTAATCTATGATGTCCAAGAACAATATCCTTGTTTCTAAGAATGACTTTACCATCGTTTAGCAAGGTTTGACTCTTCCATTGCAGACAGGCTACCATACAAAGGACAAGTAAAAATTTTATCAATCCCTGCATACAACTTCAGAGGACAAGCCACATCATACATATCGAATTCATGAACCACTGACCTATCAAGACCTTTGCACTGCATACTCAAAAATGGGTCAATGTAAACCTATACAATCATTCACTGTGTGATCCACATTATGGGCAACTCTAGTGCATTAACTCAAAAGCAAGCAGTGATCTCTGCATACAGTGTTGATCTTATTCATAGATTCTGCATCTATTCTCTCTGCAAGACAAATAGTGGTATCACACATATCCCATTCACATCTGAACCAAGCAATGTATGTACAGATTCTGCTCTTCTTATTCAACAAGTCAGTGAAAGCTCATTAATAGATTAGTCATTAATTTCTACTAGATGAAGACTTATCAAGTACCAACTTAGGACTTTATGATCCCAGGGTCATTGAATTCATAAGCAGGCAACTATAATCGAAACAAACTTTTGTCCAAAGTACTAATCTCTGTGCACGAGTATATGAAAATCTTAATGGACAATCAACAGCATCACACACAACAGATCTCTGCCCTGTACACTCAACAACAGCAAATAGACAATTTGCAGAACCAAGGAATACATAAACCTCTGTCAATATATTGAACGGAGCTGAAAATAAGACAACTCTCAACCTCTGCATTAAGCAACTATCCTTGCATTCATAAATAAGTAATAGCAGTAATTCATTGGCATACTGGTTTCAATAAAAGACACACAGCAACATCAGATTCATAAGCCTCTGTCCTCTGTCATTTTACCTTTGCCATACAATAACTTGTCACATATATCTTTGCTTTTATCAAGTTGCATAGTCTATAGGTCCCTGCAACAAATCAACACAAGTTCCTCTCCAATGCAAAGTCAACAACATAAGGCAGTTTCATGATAATAGTTCATCAAGACAAGTGATAAACTAACTTCACCCAAACTTGTAATACCTCACCAAGACAATATATTTCAATACGCACCATACATAATAACTCAACTCATCAAGTTCCTCTGCAAACTCTGTCATAGGAAATCCTTTACCCTTGGTGAGCAAAATGGTGGTCTCTATTATGTGCACTCTCTTAACCTCTATTCAACAGGATTGCATACAAAGCTGAATGTCACTCAATAAATAACATTGATGAAGTTACATATTCAACAAACTATTCCTGCATCCACAACTTGTTAGTGCAACATTAATCGAATATTCTGTTCTAGCAAATTAACACAATCTTAAATCTTGTCAGCTTGCTGCACACCACCAGGCGCACGCTGAATTGATGCATAGGAGTTTTATCGCACAGCAGAAAGTATAGCAACCATCTAGTACACATTGTATAAGCACTTACCCATCCACTCTTACACCATCCGCAAACATACACATCCAGATCTACTAACAACAATTAGTAACAGTTATGCTTCAGCATTTTAAAAACAATTATTTTATGCAAAGATCTGCTTCTTCTAGATCGATCACATTGATATTGTTGACCACGCTTTGTCAACAATCTGAGAAAGCAAGGTACAAAGAAGAGGAGAAAATTTTTCAAAAAAAACAAAGTCATCTGATAGCATGCATTCATCATTGCACAATGCAAACCCAATTTCTTCAAAGCTTATTGTAAATGATGCTAGTATGACCATTAAATTATGTAGCAACAACTAGGTAAGCCTCTGACTTTGGAAAAGGATTTTTCATCCTAGGAATTTTTTTAACCTCCCCGAATTATGTGTGTTTGTAAACACACATAATCAGTTGAGCTTTTCTTCCAGCTATAACCCCAAAGCTAGGGTGGAATTTGTTGACAAGGTCCTAGTGTTTCTCAAGTCTGATGTAAAATTGTTTATCGAGTCTGATGTAAAAGTGTGTCTAGGAATAACTTTAGTGCATGGTCCCTCATAGTTAGACACCATGGCTAAATTATTTTATTATAGACACACTTGGTTTCATACTAGATCATATTGTGTCGTAGAATTGGGTAAATTATCGAGGGTCTAAAGGTGTTTTCCACTTCTAAGGGTTGATATTGTAATTATTTGATGTAAAGAATATTTAGTGCATGGTTACTCATAGTTAGACACCATGGCAAAAATATTTGAGGGTGGAAAAAATTATTCATCCCCTCTAGAGTCTTAATTAATTAATTTTTCTGGCTAAATTAAATAAAACACCTAAGCCAGAAAATTAATTAATTTTGAGTCAAAAAATAATTATAGAGAAATTAATCTCTCCAAGTGGAAAATAATCAAAAAATTCGCAGGTCAAAAATAAACCAATTTTTGGAGGTCCTCCACCAAGGGAAAAATGGGTATTTTAAAAAAAATTGAGTCCTTAGACCTTGGTGGTTAAGTCAAGGTCAATTTTTTGAGAAAATTAATCCAAAATATTAATTTTTGGATTAATAAAAAATGTTTTTTATGAGAAATTCGAATTTTTCCTCAAAATTAAAAATTCGGCGATGGAGATTAAAAGATGATCAAGTTATTTTCGATGTTCGGGATTAATTTGACGGGAATCAAGCCAATTAGCCATTATTTTCCACTTGGAGGGGTTCTCTATATAAGTAAGCTATCAAGCTTCTATTTTACATCTTTTGATGATGTGATTTTTGGATGAAGTAATCTTCTATTCTACTATGCTAGAATTATTTTTCTCATAATAAAAAGACTTTGGGGTTCAGTTCATGGTGTTCTTCTATCTGTTGATTTGTGGTATGTGCTAGTTTATGTGTTTATACTCTATATTGTGCTTAATAGTTTAACTGATATTTCATTTGTCGGTGATAAGAACATTCTATTAATACGAGTTATCTTAAGTGATCTGATTCACCATATGATCTAACAGTTTATCTGAAGATTGAATAAAGATTTATAGGTACGCTAGCCCTTGGGCTCCAAGTTCACAGACTATGGGGAAGAGCCGACCTTGTTTGGGCTCTAAGCTTTCATTGTGACGAATTATTTTTGATGGAGGGTTTTAGCTGGTCTATTTTCGAAATTATTAATTCACGAAATTTATTTTAAAAAATTCTCAAACAAATTATTTGATCCTGGGCTACAAAGATTTAATTTGCTAATGAGACCTAATATTTTCAATTTGTAAATATTGTAAATATTTGTAAATAATTCTAACCCTTGCTTTAGTTTTGTAGCACTTGGGGTTTTGGGGATTTTTGAAATTTTGTATATATTTGGGGTTTTGGTAATTCTTTCTATTCATTTTTGCAGGTGATCCTCAAGCCATTAAGAGAAGTCAATTTTTTGTTAAAGAAGCTAGCCCTAAGGCTAGGGTTTGAAGAGTTTCACTCTTCCAAGTGAGACATCCAAACTAATTGAGCGTTTTCGTTGGGGTTATGAGGCAGATCTAGGCCTAGGAAGGCAAGATATAGCCCTTGAACACCTTCCAAGCTCAATGTTCAGCTAAGAAAGGAAGACATTGGCCTTAAAGGATGTAAATTTTAGTGTTTTTTGTGGAAAATTTTGTGGTTGTAGGGTTTCAAAGTTTTTAGGGCCTCCAAGGCCTAGCCGCTTCCCTTTCCAGCTTTGTTTTGGCCTCCTTTGCCCACTTCAGTGAGTCGTTGCCCTTGTTTTCCTTAGTAGCGGACCTAGAAGGGTTTTTCCCTTAACCAGTAGCCCCTTTTAGGGCCTTACCCCTTGTCGCAGGCCTCTAAGGAGACCTTTCCTCCAAGCTGCGGGCCTTTTTAGGCCTTGTCGTCAGGCCCAAAGCCTCAAACCCTTCGGTAGCCCTTATTGAGCTTTCCTACCCTAGTCGCAGGCCTTCTAGGCCTTGTTGCTCTCACCCTTAGCCCTTTCCTAGTCTTCCTCCCCCTTCGCTTGCCTTCCTAGCCCTAGCATTAGCCTTTCTAGGCCTAGCGTTGCCCTTTCCTAGCCTCTAGCCCCTCATTGTTGGCCTTGGCAGACTTTCTCTAGCCCTCATTCAATCATTGGTTGAGTTCCCATTGATTTGTGGTCTCTAACAAGTTGTTTTGCAGCGATTTTGGAGCTAACATTATGGTCGCAAGTGGGAAAGTTCTTTGGAAGAGTTTCTACTCACCAACAAGGCCATAAGACCCAGTGGTTTTCCCTCTAAACCTCTTTGCCTTATCACTATTTCATTTGAATTATGAAGCACATTATTGCAGTGGTGAGTTAATGATATTAACACACACAAATCAAGTCCTAACTCATTAATTGTTCACTTAAGGAATTAAACATTTATCTTGTGATTCTATTGATTGCATAAAGGTGAATTTTGGAAGACTGGTTGAAATTTAAGTCTGATATAATCACCTACAGCCATCTAAGTCACCTACAGCAGTGACAAAAATACAAGACAGTGGCATAACAAGTAGCTTGCAGTCACCTATCTTCTTTGGCATATCATTTGCATTGATTGGGCTTGCATTTGCTTGACATATCATGTCATTTTTGGAGGACTGCCATACTAATTTAAAGTCTGATATATGCTTCATAAGGTATAATCATAGACTTGACAGTGGTGTAAAAGAGTTGGGTTTGCATATCTAGGACTGTTGTGATCATCTTCTTGGCTGCCATCTCTTCAATTGCATTATTGCATAAGCATTCCATAGTTTGCATCCTCATCTAATTGGAAAATATAAACAAGAACATAAGAGCTCTAAAAGGCTAACTGAATTGGTAATTGTTGGATAAGGTTGGCATATTGCTCTAAAGAACAATATTGTTGATCAATACTCTCTGTCTTTCATTGGTAGCTAGCATTGTTGTAACATTGAAATATCATTACTTGCCATTGCAATCACATTGCTAAAGAAGTTGACTATTGGATAATTGGTTACATTGCCCTTTGTATTGGAATAGGTACTTCTTGTGGATTTACTAACCTGTTGTTTCTTGCAAGTGAGCTTCACATCTAAATTTATAATCTTGCTAATCAGGTCACTCTTAAAGCACTAAATCAATTCATTATATTGTGATAAGTGTAATCTTGAGACTTGCTAATTAGCATTCTATTGTGAGATCTCCCTTGAAATCTCGTGGGCTGAATAACAAGATGTAGACTTGGCTCAGCAGCTCAAGTGTACAAGAGGGTTTGAATGGCAAATGATCAAAATCCCCAAAATGATGCATGCTCCTCCTATTTATCATTGAGCTCCTTCTTTGCCCTTGTGGGTCCCATGCATCGAACCCCAAAAGTGCGAGTTGCTCTAAGGGGTGCGTATTTCCCCTCTGGGTGGTCCCCACCTCTCATTACCTTTTTAATTTTTCCCTTTTCCTAATATTTTACTATGCTTCCCTCCATCAAAATGAGGTGACCTTCCTTTTTCCACCCACTTATCCTAAGTTGGCCAAAATTAATTAACATAGGAAAAATTGCAAAAATGGGTACAGCTGCTAGGAGAACTAACATAGAGGGGACATTACAATCCTCTCCTCCGAAATGTTGCTTGTCCCCAAGCAACTATAACGTAGGGTGCTATAAAATATGCTCACCCTCCCAAGTGGCATCCTCATCTGGAAAATTCCTCCACCGCACCAAAAACTCCCTGATACTCCTGCTCCTCAATCTCCTCTCCCTAGTCTCTAGCATAGCCTCAAGCTTAATGACCAAATGCCCCTCATCGTCCAGCAGGGGTAGCTCAATAGTTGTTGTCACATGTTGCCCCAATACCTTCTTGAGGCACGAGACATGAAAAACGTTGTGTACCTTGCTTCCTAGTGGAAGCTCCAGCTCGTATGCTACCTCAACAATCCACCTGATCCCCCTGTAAGGCCCATAAAAACGTGTATGTAGCTTCTCGCCCCCCTTTTGTTTCAGTGTAGACTGCCTATATGGTTGGAGGCATAGAAAAACCAAGTCCCCCACCTCAAACTACCTCTCGACCCTATGCCTATCAACAAACATCTTTTGTTGACTTTGGGCGGTCTGCAAATTGTCCTTGAGATCCTTGAGGATGTCTTGACTCTCCTGGATCTAATATTTGGCCCTTGGGGCCCTGTCGTCTCTAAAAACAAGGTTAGCAAAAGATAAAGCATCATATCCATTTTAAGCACGGAAAGGCAACATATCGATAGACATATGGTAGGTAGTACTGTTGCAATACTCCCCCAGGTGCAACCATTTCATCCAAGCCTGTTGTTGCCATATCACGTAGTTTCGTAAGTACCCCTCCAACCACTTATTAACAATCTCAATGTGCTCGTATGTCTAAGGGTGGTAGTTGGTACTGGGAGTGAGCTTTGTGCCCACCGACCTGAAGAGCTCATGCCAAAAGGCCCCCATAAAGCGGTTACCCTATCACTGACTATAGTCTTGGGAAGACCATGTTACTTGAATACCTCCGTGAAGAATAGCTCCGCAACTTGTGAAGTGGTGTACCTGGCGAGAATAGCAAAGAAGTGGGTATACTTTGTCAACCGATCCACCACTACATATATACAGTCACGGCCCTGCACCATGGGTAGTCCGGTGATGAAGTCCATCAAAATGCTCTCCCATTTCCCCTCAGGAATGGTGCAGTAACCCAACAGGATGAGTCAACTCCCCTTTGTTCCTCTGGCAAACCTCGCACTCCTGCACATGCCTCAACACATCCCCATTGAGGCCCCTCCAAGTGAAGCAATCCCTCACTATCATGTACGTCTTCAGGAACCCCTGATGCCCGAATAGTGGCGAGTCATGTGTTGCCTAGAGAATCCTCCCCCTCAACTGTGAGCCCAGTACTAGATATATGTGCCCCTTGTAGTAAATAATGTCATCCATCACCCGGTAGCGCTCATCCCGATGAGTACCATCCAAGATCTCGCACGTTTGATGACCCTTGGAGTACTCCACCAAAATCTACGCCTTCCAATCATGGCAGATGTTCATGAGTGAAAGTGTCGAGGGCCTCCTAGATAGGGCGTCTGCCATAACGTTCTGCTTGCCCTTGACATACTCTATGTCAAAATCGTAAGCCTGAATCTTGCTGACCCACTTTTGTTGCCTCTCATTGAGGCCCTTTTGCTCCAAAAAGTGGTGAAGACTATTAGGATTAGTCTTCACTCTGAACCTGTTGCCCACCAAGTACTGCTCAATTTTGGCCAATGTGTGCATAATGGCCAACATCTTTTTGTCATAGATAGAGTATAACCTCCTACGACTAAGGAGCTTCCGACTCTCAAAGACTATCGAGTGGCCCCCCTGTGACAATACCACCCCAATGCCCTCACCTAAGGCATCACACTCCAAGGTGAACGCCTGTGTGAAGTCGGGTAAATCCAATGCCGAACAACTACTCATCACCTTCTTGAGGTGCTCAAACGTTGCGAGTGCCTGGTCTATCCATGCAAATGCTCCCTTCTTGGTCAAGTTTGTGAGGGGTGTTGCTAGTTGCGAGAAGCCCGTTACGAACTTCCTGTAATATGTGCAAATACCAAAAAATCCCCACAACTCAATCACATTCCAGGGAATTGTCCAATCCTAGATGGCCCTAAGCTTCTCCCCATGCACCCGCACTCCATCCTCTCCAATAATGTGCCCCAAGTAGAGAATCTCAGTAAGCCTAAACTCGCACTCGGACAGCTTCACATAGAACTGATAGATTGTAGGTTTCTGTGGTGTAGATCTTTAGATACAAAACTCGAAATCTCCACAGTCTTCATTTTTTAGTCTACGTTTTGAGTCTAAATCAAGACTCATCTTCAGGACAAACTTGCAAAGAAGAGTATAGATTAGGGTAAATAAAACTGTTTCCCCTCCAAAATACGAAACACCTCCTCCATGTGTTGTAGGTGTCCTCCCATGTCCTGTTGTAAATCAATATATCATCAAAGAACACTGGCACAAACCTACGCAACTGCTTGCAGAACACGTGATTCCTGCAAGACTGGAAGGTAACAGGTGCGTTGGTCAGCCCAAAGGGTATAACCAAGAACTCAAAGTGGTCGTAGTGACATCTGGAGGTTGTCTTGGGGATATCTTGATCCCTCACCCGAATATGATGGTACCCCGAACATAGATCTATCTTAGAGAAGTGTTTGGCTCCTCTAAGCTCATCCATCAGCTCATCTATGTGAGGAATGGGGTACCGGCTCTTCAAAGTCTTCCTGTTAAGGGTCTGATAGTTAATGCACGTCCGCAACGTACCATCCGTCTTCTTCAGTAGAACAACCGATGAAGCAAAGGGTCTAGAGCTAGGCCTAATGTGCCCCAATGCTAGCAACTCCTGAATGCCCCTCTCAATCTCATCCCGATATCCCTTGGGATGTCTATATGAGGTCGTGATGACTGCCTGTACTCCTAGCTCTAGCTCAATAGTGTGTTCAAACCCCATGTCAGGTGGTCGTCCTGGTGGGATGTCCCCAAACATTATTGGATATCGATCTAAGCTTAGTCACCGATTTCGGCGAACATAATGCTTGAAGTTCGAAATTCGTCGAATTTGAACCGAATTCGAACAAATTCGAATTTGTTCGCCGAACTTCAAGCTGAACATGAAGGTGAACATGAATTTCAAGCCGAACATCAACGAATTTTTTTTGAAATTCGAATAAAAATTCGATTTTGTTTGTTTAGCTATTAGGTTTTTTTGTTTTAGATTTTGTTAAGTTTAGTTGTTAGGCTTGTTTTAGCAAGCAAACAAAGAGAGAAGCGATTTGCCTTTTTGTTTGATTTATTATGCTTTTCTTACTGTTATGGTGGTTTATTTTCTGCAAAAAGGGATGCTAAATTTATGACCTTTTTCATGCACGTTTCTGGATTAACTTCATTTAATTAAGGCATTCCAAATGGTTGAGATCACATGCATAATCAGATGAAGAAAATTCATTCTCAACTTTGCTTCAGATTTCAAATTTGGATTTGAGTTGCAAGCATAAATCTAGTAGCAGGGGGGAATAAATGATCAGTGCCATTCAGAGATCTTCATTCTTCTCTAGCATTTTAAAGTTTATATATTTTGTTAGTTTAGCTGAATTTGATATTCTTATGGGTGCTAGACTCTAGTAGCTACTCCTAATGTCTATGATGAATTTCTCACCTTGTTTACTATGTATGGAACTCTGAAGTTGGTTCTTTATTGGCAATTTGGCACTCGCTTTCATGGTTTATATGTGGAAATGATGTAAATGTTTGAGCAATAATCCTATGTGTTTGCAATGTGCATTATGCACTTTGAAAATTGACATGCTTATTTATTTGTGTGCATCATATTTATCTTTCAACATGCTTAAAATTGTTATATATATATATATATATATATATATATATTCAAATTTCTATATGTCGAATTTTATGCCAAACTGTATAAGCAAAAATTTAGGTGTCAAACTTTATTCGAATTTCAACGTCGTCGAACTCGAACACGAACACAAACCTGGTGACTTAGGGTCTAAGATGGCATGAACGTTTGGATGAGGTGGTTGGGGCTGACCCCCTGCCTCTGAAATCCTCAGCTCCACTACCCACTCAATATCCTCATGCCTCAAGTTTCCCTCCATCCTGTATGTTGAGCTGTTTGTGGCAAATACGAGTGCATGCCCCTCAGCACAACTAACTTCCCATCCGGTCCCATGAACTCCATCTCCAATCTCTGCCAATCTGTGGTGACTCGTCTGAGAGAATAGAGCCATTGGACACCCATCACCACATTAGCGTCTGAAACATCTACCACGAAGAGGTGGTCAGTCACTGGGTAGTTCCCTGTGATCACCGTCAAAGAGGGAACATATCACATGCATTGCATGGTCCTGTCTCTAGCACAAGTACTAAAAAGCCCTCAAAGTCCTCAGTGTGAATGCCCCTCCTCTGAACCATCTGTGCATCAATAAAGTTGTGGGTTGCCCCACTGTCCACCAATATTGAAGTCTGAGACATGCTACCCCTACACAGTGCCTCTGATCCGTAGGGTCAAATATTTGGGAACCCCATGCAATGAAGCAAGCACTCCTCTAGAAGGTGCAAAAGGTGCTCCCCATGGTGGTGGTGTTGGTGGTGGTCCTCCAGCTGCATACGGCTCATTCCCACCCCCATTTATCCCAGTTTTTATATCATCGTCGTGGTCGTTGTCAGAGAAGACCTTAATGTAATGTGCCTTGCCTGTGGTGCATTTATGGCCTAGTGCCCAAGGCTTTTGGCAGGTGAAGCATAGCTTCCTCCACCGAAGGTCCCTCCTAGTCTCCTCATCCATCCCCCCATGAGTTGGTGCCTCACGCTACAGTGGAGTTCTAGTGTCTCAGCCTATCTGCTAGAAAACGAGTCTGGTGGGTGCCTGCGCTCTGGTCTTGGGAAGCGCATCCTGTAAATCCCGAGCTCTAACTATTGCATCCTGCAAAGTGGTGGGCCTGTTGGTTCTCACCAAACCTTTGAGTGGCTCTGCTAACCCCTCCACGAACAGGAATAGTTTCTTGGCCTCCGATAGATCTGGCACCATCACTGTTATCCTCAGAAACTCCGAGATATATGTCTCGGCACTACCAGTCTGTTTGAGTCATTTTAGCTCTTTGAAGTGCTCCTCAGGGTCCCTCCTCTCAAAATGCTCCAACACCCTCCATGTGAACTCGTCATAGGTAGTAATGTCTACATGCCCCAAGGTAGCCAACCCATGGAACCACCAATTATGAGCCTCTCCCTCCAAATGCAAAGTGGCAATCTTGATGGCCTCCACCTCTGTCATCTGGTTAAGTTGGAAATAGACATCCAGCTTCTCAACCCACACCCTGGCTGGGCTCTTAGAAGAGCCATCAAAAGTTGGAAGGAATAACCTCCCCACTATGCACTGTAAATTAGTGCCATGCGTGTAAGCTCCTCCACTCAGTCCTTTGCTCTTGTTGTTATCCTTGAGTTGGCAAAAGTCTTTGAATGTGATGGCCTCTCTAAAATCAACCCCATATGACCGATACTCCATAAAGTAATCTCCCATGGGCATATCCTCTTGCCCCTGCTGCCCTCCAGTACCAGATGTTAGAAACGCGGGAATGGCTGGCTTGGGTAGTGTGCTGCAAATGAGGGGCGAACTGTGTGGATCTCTGGCCTAGTGGCTCGACTGTCCCTGGTGGTGAGAGGTGCTTGAACCCTCTCCCAAATGGATGTCTCCCTAGCTACCCTTACCATTGTTATTATTGTATTTTTGTTGCCTCAACTCATCAATATCCTTAGCCAAATATTTGATAGCCTTCAAGCAGATTTGGGCAAACTCCTCATCTCTCCTATCTTTGTCATTTAGATTATCCCCCATGCCTAGTTCATCAACCTCTTGCTTAAGGGTTTTTAGGCATGGGGTGATTTGTAGCTCTCTTTCCCTGCTCCTATATCTTTGTCTCTTATAAGTAATATTATGTTTGTCCCCTGGTGTCATAGAATGAAGGGCGGGCTCCCCACAGGTTGAGACAAGATTATTGCTCTGATACCACTGTAATATTCCTAAAGGAAAATTAATAGCGATAAACAAAACAATAACATCACATGCAACACAAAATTCACACATGCAATTAGACACCCAGAAATGCACCAAATTTGCACCAAGCTGAGCCATTTTATTATAAATCAAGGAGAGTACAATATGAGCGTGGAGTAAGTACACTAGGCTTGCAACAGCAAGTTAGACAAGTCCCAAGCGTAAAAGGATGATGCCCTGATGCTAGCACTGACTGCTCCTTCAACTTCTGCATTGACCCTAAAATTTTGTTGTTGCTAGCTTAAAGGAACTAGTGTTTTACCCCTCCATAATGCTCAAAAAATTATGCAAAATTAATCGTGGGCTCTCCTCACCAAACCCACAACAACCCAGAAAGGAATGGGTCTAGTTCCAACCTTCCGAAAATGACCCCAAATAATGTGAGCTCCTCCTCTAGCAGGGTTTCACACCACCTGTATCTATGTTCCCAAAATGAGCTCCCAAATGATGAGAATTATCCCCTAAATTCTCCCTTAAGACTCCTGGAAAATCTCAGCCCAAACCACCAGACAATCCACCCACAACTAAGTTGCTCCACAAGGAACTGTGCAAGGCCCAGTGAGACTATCTTTATGTTGAGAATTAGGTAGGGCTAGGTTTAATTCAAATTCTCTTCTTGATAATTACTTGTGAGCGTACTTCTTTTACTTACGTCTTCTCTTCTTAGCTTATTATGTCTTTCATCAAGTCAATTACCAAAAACATAAGAGACACAAATTTAGGCTCTTCGAGCCAAGGCCAAAACCTCTCCCTCTTGGAGAGGAAAACCCACACGAAATTATTCTTATAGACTTTCAGATGACAAGTACCATGACCATGACACAAACCCTTGACCCTTGCATGCCTCCAAGACCTTGTCACTGCTTCCTTATTGACTCCTTGAGTTGATCCTTCTTTCTTGCACCTTTCTGCACCGATCTGCACCTTTCTGCACCAAGACTAGAGAGCTCGGTCTCTTGTATTCTTCCTTCTTTGGTTGTGTGTGAACCATACTAAGATATCAACACCTTGCTATGGACAGTCTTGTGCACAACTTGCACCTTCACTCAACCTTGCTGGTTGGTCTTCAAATTACACACGTCTTGTTTCCTTTCGATGAATCGTCCACCCTTTTCATGCTATGATGATACCCTTACTTTTACTGCATTACTTTGTTGAGCATACCTGATATACTTCGCACTTTAACACAGTTCTGTAACAACTAAATACAGTCTTGTAACTTCGCACTAAAACGCAATCTTGTCACTTTGCATATATACGTTACTCTGTCTCCCTTCTTCGTACTTTCTCCAACTGAAATCTTTGTTGTATATCCGTGTTCCCTCATATCTGTAATCCTCAAACATATGACTGAAATCTTATCCAAAAATCTCAAAGGACTTTGAGATTCTGTGTACTCAAATGAAACCGCAGATATGTTTATCTAGTGGCATCCTTTTTGCTTTTTAGGCCGACCTTACAAATTGTGGGTAGGTCGACATGTTTACTACTTATAGGCCAACTTGAGGAGGCATTTCAACGTTGACCTTGAGCAACATTTAGAGCTATGTCTTCAAAGCTTATATGACAAGGTATTGAGGCATACTTCTTTGACTTGACACTTCATATACATGACTCTTAATTAGTACATTTATGACGAGATGACAAATCCCTAAAATACATCAAGAAGAAGTTTTTTGACCTATAATAAAAACCTTGCTCATGAAACCCATGAAGAAGGCATAAAAAAAAATACATTTTATTATCTTTGTCTTCTTTATTACATAAATACATAATTACATAGTCAATATGAAGACCGATCATAGTTACACTTTCCAACACTTTGCATGTGCATTGGAGAAAGATTTTTGGCCTGATGACTAGCCACTGATTCGGCCCAATAAACTCCCCCAAAAAGGCAGCAAAATCCAAGGTAATATATTCCCAAAAGCCCGAAACCAAACCTACTTTGAAGCTCCCTCTCCCATGAAGTGTGTATTTCCCTTCTACGTGCAATCTACTGCCAGAATAGTTTGATTTCACTTGTATAATACTCCCATACCAACTCACAAATGTAGCAATGACTCCCCTAGGGTGGCACTCGTGGTCCACCAAAGACGGAGGTGAGATCTCCCTCAGAAGTCTCGTGTGTTGAACAGCACAGTATAGACTTGGCTCAGCAGCTCGAGCATACAAGAGGGTTCGAATGGAAAATGATCAAAAGCCCCAAAATGATGCATGCTCCTCCTATTTATCATTAACCTCCCCTTTTGCCCCTGTGGGTCCCATGCATCGACCTCCCTTTGTCTTCCTCCCTCCAAAAGTGCGAGTTGCTCTAAGGGGTGCGTATTTCCCCTTTGGGTGGCCCCCAACTCTCATCACCTTTTAAATTTTTCCCTTTTCCTAATGTTTTACTATGTTTCCCTCCATCAAAATAAGGTGACCTTCCTTTTTCCACCCACTTATCCTAAGTTGGCCAAAATTAATATAGGAAAAATTGCAAAAATGGGTACAGCTGCTAGGAGAACTCAAGTAGAGGGGATATTACATTGTGATTAACACGGTGACCTTGCAGTCATCAAGTCCACAGTCTTTGCAACGCTGGAGGCATTGGGTGGTTAGAACTCCAAGGAAGGTATCGTTAATATAGCCTTTGTTTTCTTTCCTGGGTTTCTCTCCAAAACCTACACTAGAGACTAGTTTCAAAATAGTTGAGGGAAAGGATTCATTTAATTAAGCATCTCATCTAAAATTTACCAAGATCCTGCATTTTTCTTAGTTTTAGGTGTTGCATTTCATATTGGATAGTGAGCATCCTAAGCAGCAATTGTTCATCCGATGGCTTGTTAGATAATTCAGGTAAAGCAAGTATTTTGACTCCATAAGGCACTAGTCTCTCTGATAATTTAACCAAATTGTGCTCATAATTTACCTTGCTAGAGATAATTAACCAAGTTGCTAGGCCATTCAGTGGTGTCTCCAAGACTTGTCAATTGTCGATAGGTCTTTCATCCTCACATTTCACAGGGACTACCCCCATAGCTTGTTGTAGGGAGACAGCTAGAACAGAGAGGGCGGGGATCAATGTGACAGGCCCCACCCTGAGTCGTCGCAATCACCTATACAATTTGGGCGACAACAAGTATCATTGTCAATTCTTGTACTAGCGAAACAAACAGATCCATCAATCCCAGGAAATGCGCAGACAACACTTACTCAGGCTTTGCAGTGCCAAACATCATTCAATACAACGAATATGAATGCAAAACTAAAATAATCCAAATCCATTCAATGCATTATGCACTGTTAATAATAGATTTTATTCAACAAGCGATATCAAGATTCAGTCAACGCATTATACACAACCTACCATACGAACTTACAAAAACACCTATGCATCAGATCTCTCAATTATACACTTAATCTCTGAAATTTTGACTTCAGATCAGCTCACACTATACTTTGGACCTCTACGAAGACCCCTGGTGCCAAGTGCACTCTTTCCATGTACACAGTGACTCTAGATTAGTCACACTTTCACCAACTCAGATACATTAGATCTTTTAAACCATACACCTTCGCACAACCCATTCAGAACAAGCAAATCACAAAGAGCCCAAACTTAGAATGCTCAGATCAATCACTCCAACGTACACTTTGTGAACAAAATAAAAGATACAAATTCTTCTCTGTTCCACACAACTGATGATTCAGCTCCCTGCACTTCAACTCAACTATGGAGAATGATCATTCGCACCTCCTCACACCAGTTCCAGAACAAGAACAAAAATTCAAAAGCAATTGCGTGTAATATTGTTGCTAGAGCCAATGGATCTAAAATGCATGCTTGAATTCTCAGATCTGTGGATAAACCAGTTCCAAAACAAATACACACATCTGTTTGATGCAAGATTATTCCACTAAGACACACTCCACTGCCTGATCTTACTGCTTTGATACCATGTTGAAAAACCATTTCTAATCTACATATAATTACTTGTGACATTATTTACCATTATTTTTATTCAATTATCATCAAGCAATTATACATCAGAAATTCAACCAATAGCAGTGATAAGAAAGTAGAGATCACAGTGCACAAAAACAAGAGACACCAATGTTTAGGCTAGAAACCAGGGCAAAACCCCACAATGAGGAAAACCCAAACAAACCTTTCCTTAGAGAGATCCTCCAACAGTACATCAAGGCATGGATAATACTGACCACAAGATGGCTTTCACAAGTGCTAAGATCTCCTCCACAATGTCTGCTACATAATGTCCAACAAGATCACCAACGAGAGGGATAAGATAAAAATCTGTAGATGCACAAAATTTTGATCAAAATACAGTTTTAGTATAGCTTCAAATCTCAGACCGATTTGAGTTAGATCATTAAATCACAATTCTGGAATAGCTTCGGACCCCAAACTAGATGTAGATCTAAGTTAGGCCTTGGCAAACAATCACTGAAAAATGCTTGGAGTATCTTTCTAAATCTCACCAAACTTCTGATCAGAAGAATAATAAGTATATCTTCGACCAAAGGCAGATCTGAGTTAGATCTTGGCAAACAGATCACTGAAAAATGCTTGGAGTATCCTTCTAGGTCTCGCCAGACTTCAGATCACAAGAATAACATGCAGATCTCAGACCACCAGACTTCAGATCACAAGTATAATGAGTAGATCTCAAACTATTGGATTCAGATCATAAGTAGAATGAGCAGATCTCGAACTACTTGAACCCTTCTTTGAATACCTTTCGCATAGGAAAACAGATGAGTAATGTATTTGTGATCAAATTACTTTTCAAAGAGAACAAATGGAGCTCTTTATATATCCATCATGAGATCCGAATGGGTGCCTTTCGAGGCAAGCCACTAGCCATCATGTGATCCAAATGAGAGAGTTTCAAGGCAAGCAAACTAGTCATCATGTGATCCAAATGAGAGTTTCAAGGCAAGCCAACTAGCCATCACGTGATCTGAATGAGAGAGTTTCAACGCCAGCCAACTAGCCACCTAGAAGGGTCGACTTAGCACATGTGGAGCCACTGCTAATTTCAAATAAAATATTAATTTCTCTTTTCAAAAATACATTTTTTGACCAAATCAAAAGCATGGAGAACATGCAAGTAAAAATAATAATTTTGCTTTCCCAAGTACAAAGATAATAAATAATTTTTATGAAGACCGACCATAGCTATAATTTCAACACCCTGGAAGCCCCAGTGTGGGGAAAACTAACAATCATTGGGCTTTTATTTGGCTTAGGAAAGGTATTGATTACAACAAGAGTATTCACTTACAAAATTACAACAACAATCTCTTAGCCTTAACGCTATTATAGTTTGGCCTATGCAGACTGTACAACCCAGGAAGTTCGACCTGTACAACCCAGCATATTTCGACCTGTACAGCCCAGCAAACTACAACCTGGTCTTCATGCCCTGCCTACTACAGGTTGTTGGTAACCAGGTCACTACTGAGAGGGGGGGTGAATCATTGGTGATACTATTATTAAACTTTTTCACTTTCTTAAAACATTCATCAGCATGTATAAAAATAACAACATGACATAACACATAAGCATCAAAATAATCATACACATGAGACACCAATATTCCTGGTGGAAACCCTCAAGGGAGAAAAACCACCCTATTGCTATGTTGCTTCTCTTTCTTCTTTTATTAATCGTCAAACTATTTACACTATTTAGCTAGCCCCTACCAGCTAGCAAGCCCCAACTCCCTCTGCAACTATTTGTTGGCCACTACCAGCCAGGAAGCACCTACTACCTGTACATTTATTCACTGGCCACTACCAATTAGGAAGCCCCAACTCCATATCTTGGCAAGCCACCACTTGCCGAAGGCCCCAACATCCTCAATCACCATGGACCACCCTTTCATTCATTTTCAAACTGGGCCCTAACATACTCTGCTCAATATCAACAAGATACAAAATCCATTATACTACCTAACACAATCATATGTCTTTGTCAAACCCTAGCTCAGCAATACTAATGCAGGATCTTTAGCAGCAAGGTTGATCTCAAGCAAAACTCATACTACATTCCCTCAATCACAGTAACAATACTAACACCTTCTCATAGCATTAACAGTGACACAATGACAAGACAAGGCAGCACATTAACTCTCATAACAGCCATACATTTCACTTGATCTCTGAGCATTCTTGAATAATGTTATAGCTTCGTAGACTTCTTCTCCAGCAAACAACGCACTTGAACTCAAAACTTCATTAGCATATACTATGCAATACAATCCCTTGCATCAACAGTAATGTTAACAGCATCATTCAAATAACATATTCATAAGCTCAAGCAATTGTTTGATTCATCTTCATTTCGGTTGCCATCGAACTACAAATTGCACCATCACACTACTAGGAGTCCAGCTTCAAGGTCGATCCCCCAGTTTGTCAATTGCACAGTTGCATATGGTTCAACGCTTTTTCAGTAGTTTGCTCATACTCTCGACATAAGTAGACATCAACCCATCACTCCAGATACAAATCGACTAGCGCTCCTCTGCAGCCAACAACCAGATCACACTCTGAATTTACCCATTCCCATTGCATTTCATTGTGCCTCCAGACTCAACGCAACACTAGATTTTGCTCTACACTACAGGCAAACACCCTTAGTCCAATCGCATTCTGACTTTTGTAGCATCATATTTTCTTACTTAATCACTTCAACATTCAAACATAACAATCATTTGAGGTCCAATCATGTTCCATACATACGTGCTTTGTCCATGCTCACCTTAAAACCTTGATCGACTCAAAGCATCCTCCTTTTAATAACTAACTTTGCCTAGCTACTAAGCACACCAAATCACAGACCAACTCCACGAATTAAATTCCATGCACTTTGCCCAACCATTGGATTTGGACCAGCTCAACCACTAATTCCACTAGTAAATCAATCAATACATTCACACAAGCTTGGTGACCAAACCAATTATTCTTTGACCATTTCGACCAAATCAAAAACATTAAACGCATTCCACACTTCCACAGACCAAATCAACTAACCATATTCATGTTGTGTGGACCATATCAATGCATATTAAAGTAATTCCATTACGCCTAGCTCGAGGATTTGGACCAAATCCATGCCACTGCGCTCAACCTATTATTTTGTCCATTCACACTTTGACATTCAAATTACAAAAACTAATTCTACACAAGTGCAGACCAACTCAACACATTGAAGCCAAAACAATTTGTTACTAACTCAGACTCATTCCAACACATCAATACCCTAGGCAAATAATTGGTTTGGAGCTCGTGGTATTTGCCTTTTGCATCTACAGGAGAGTGTCGCAGTCACAAGCTATGAATCCTAGACAAATTTCCGCATGCAGAGCATGGAAAGTCTGTAGCAATAAGGTAGTGTCGCTCGGCGACTATCTAAAGCCCGCGGAAGTCTCTACTATGCTTGAAAACATTAAAACCACTGCCCATAATTGAAACCTCCTAAACCAAACCACCTTCAATCATCATGCCAAGAGCCTGTAATCCTCCAAAACATCAACCCAATCATCAGGACCACAATCCACCACCAGGTAAACATCAATGCCAACATGCCAAATTGCCATAATGCCAACACTTGATGCCCTGAAATCGACATGTTGCTGCCTTGTTCGTTGATACTCTCTCGATGTCCATTCTTCCTCCTGATCTTCAGCTAAATACCCAGTCTAGTGCCAATCAAACTACCTTTCCAATAGCCTATTTCCCCTTTATAATTTTTAACCTAATCTCCAAAGTGATGGAGGATTGAGATTACATCTCCACAATTGAAATCTATGATTAGGATATAATCTCAAGTTGACCCTTTTAACTTTATAAAAATTGGCCAATAAGGTCAAAAATTAAATTAATGACTTTATGCCTAAGGTGCAAACTAACGAAATAATTAAATAATTGTTGTGAGAGAATTTTAGGTGATTTTCTACATGTTATGGCAATTGACCAATGCAGAATCACCTTCCAAGCTACATTTTCAAAAAATCTAAAGTGTATAACTAAGTTTGATTATCAACACATGATCACTAAGCCATGTAACCACAAGCCTAGTCGAATTTTGGAAAACCTAGATTTAGTATATGGAGAACAAGCATGAGGCCTTTAGAAGGTTCCAGCACTTCAACGCTCTTGTGAAGAACCAAATATGTAAGAAAATGAAGGTACTCAAATTCCATAATCAAGGATAGTATACCTCCAAGGAATTTGATTCCTTTTGCAAAGAAGTAGGGATCAAGAGGGAGTTGAAAACAACTTGCAACCTATAGTTGAAAGGAAGAATATGTCCACTCTTGATATAGTCAAGGCTATTGTTCATGACCTAGATTTGCTTAAAGTCTACATTCCATCACAATGGAAGACATTAGTGAGTCCAAATTTTAAGTTTGATTAGGATACACGATCCTCATGGTCTTAGGAGCCCAAAACAGAGATTGACAACGAAGAAACACTTATTGTCCCAAACACTAATCCAAACTTCAAAGAAATTATAAAATTTAAAATCAGATAAACAAGGTTTTGAAGGTGGAATCGATGCTTTAGTACCTTCTGGTTCAGCCAAGAAGCCTAGGTGGCTTACCAAGACATTGTAGGAGGCATGGGAACAATTCTGAGCTCCAAACATATCTTTTTCAATGAGTCATCCTCTTTCATAGTTTCTAAATTGTATCGCATTAATGTCTTTCAGCATTGATGCAAATATTTCACATTATGAGAAGGCATCAAGTGAGTAATTATGGTAGGATTCCATTATGGAGGAGTAAAACTCCATCATGACAAATGATATTTACGAGATTATGTTGAGACTAGAGGGGAAGTCAATGATTGATTCTGAGTGGTTGTACAAGGTGATGCGTGCAATAGATAACAACATAGTGAAGTACAAGGCTCAATTTGTGGTAAGAGGATTCTCCTAGAGAGAAGTAGTTCACGAGGAGGGGAGCTTTGCTCCAATTGTCATGTATAATTTCAAAAAGTTCATTGTGTCTTTAGTATCAATTTGTGGTTGGCATTTATATCAAATGGATGTAAAGACTATTTCTTAATGGCTTGATTTAGAGGAAGTACACATCAATCAACTAAGAGGTATTCAAGTGCATGAGTAGGAGACCCACATATGAAAATTGAAGGATGCCCTTTACCAACTGAAGTAGGCACCACATCCTTGGTACTCTAGAATTGATCAATACTCAATAAGTTTGAGCTTCAACAAAATTGACGAAAATCCCAACCTTCATTATATGTTTTGATAGATCGGATTTGCTTGTTTTGATCCTATATGTAGATGACTTGAGACTTATAGGTAGTTCTCAAAAACTAATAGCATGTGCAAGACAAAGTTGGTATGTGATTTAAAGATGAAGGACATCGCCCCTATGCACTATTTCCTACGTGTGAAGGTCTCGTATGGTACATGTCAAGTCTTCCCTGGATAAGGGAAGCACATAGTGGACCTCTTAAAGCGATTTCAGATGAAGGATTGTAAACCCTTGGCCACTACCATTATTACAAATCTAAAGTTACACATTGATCCAGGTTCTATCATGATAGAACCTATTCATGATAGACAACGTATAGATTCTATCATGTATCTAATGAATATTAGACATGATATTTATAGTATAATGCACACCTGGAGCCTATACATGGTTGAGACTGTTGAGAAATTAGGGCTTTTAATTCAATTTCTCTTCTTGATAATTACTTGTGAACTTGTGATGCTTCTTTTACTTAGATCTTATCTTTGTTAGCTTATTATGTCTTTCATCAAGTCAATTATCAAAACACAAGAGACACAAATATTTAGGCTTTCAAGCCAGGGCCAAAACCTCTCCTTCTTGAAGAGGAAAACCTGATAATACTTCTTCTTATAGATCTTCAATCGACAAGTACCATTACCATGACTTAGACCCTTGACTTCAATATGCCTCCAAGACCTTGTCACTGCTCCACTAAGCTTCTTATGTTGATCTTCTTCATTGCTTTGCACCGGGACTAGAAAAGCTCGGTTCCTAGTGATCTCACTTTCTGTTGTCCTCGACCTCCTAGAGATCCCTTCTCGGCCCTTCTTCGTACCCACTTGATGTCTAATGTCAAGGTCTAGTTCTTACTATAGAAGCCTTCCTTCTCGTTGTCTTTTTAATGCTACATATATATACTACTAAATCTGTGAGATCAATGACACAAGCTAGCACTGCCTCTCCTCTGCATTGATCTCAGTCCTTTTTCACTCCTTACAGCCTTCCTTGATGAGTTGCTTCAGCACTGTATAGACACCACTTTCTGCACTGTATAGAAGACCCTTTTCTTTGTTGTGGTAGCCCTCGACCTAGCTGAGATATGTGAGGTGTGTTTCACCCAAAACAGAGACAACACAAAGGCCTTTCTTCCTTCGTTGAATTCCCTTTCCTCTTCGCTGGACAGCCTCCTCCTTTCGCACCAAAACACAGACTAAGATTCGCACTTCTATCTCAAAACATGATCGCACTTGGTAACCAAATGAGGCTGCAGTCCTGTCTATTTATAGGGATTGTCTCCCATCCTTTAGGCCAACATGATCTCTTGCTATTAGGGCAACTTGTCAAGAGGTATAATCATCACATTTGAGCCGACTTTCTTGGAGCGATTAGACAAGGTCTTGAGGTATACTTTTTACATAAATAATTGTCTTTACAAGTGTAAAAACACTTCGTATACATGACTCTAAATTATACATTTATGACAAAATGACAAACCCCTAACGACATCAAGAAGAAGTCTTTGACCTATAATAAAAACTCCTTGCTCATGAAACCCATGATGCAAGTAATACAAAATACATTTTATTATCTTTGTCTTCTTCATTACATAAATTCATAATTACAAGTCATTATGAAGACCGAACCTACTTACACTTTCCAACACTCCCTCTTAACTAGGGAAGTATTCATAATGGTACATGGTCACTTTCAATATGAAGAATCTCATAAGAAGAATCTGATTGGTAATCCCATATGTATAGCATCATATCAACCAGCATTATCATAGTGCAAGGCCTTGACTAATAGCTCCATCTTTCCACGAGATCTTTGAGCTTCAACATTGGCAAGACCAATGATAAATAGACACCCTCATCATTGTCTCTCTTGGATCATATCCCACTTGGGTTCATTCAAGATATGTCCACTAGGACTATTCTTATTGTTGGATTCCCAGTCCTCAAAGAATATCCGTCCTTCCACGACTACTCTTTCCTTGGATGCCCTAATACATCCCCAAAAGAGTATCGGATTGTAGATGATTACCCAATCCTTCATTCTATCTTCCACGTGAAGACTAGAATGATGTGTCTATCTCTCCCTCTCAACTAGGGAGGACATATTGCACAAAGGAATGTACTCATTCCTATACAAGGAATGCACCTAAGCTCCTTCTCGGCTTAAGAACTACCAAGTTTCTTCCAAGTAAGAAACTTATTACGAGGCTCCCTCTTAATCAAGGACCTGCAGCAGTAATGGTGAAACACCTAGCTGCTCATGTAGAACTCCTTCCTTCGATGTCATGAATTTCTTCGTTGTTGAGGAGTCTTCATCTTTTGGGATCTCTTCATAGGGCATAGATCATCCATCACTTTCATCCAAGAGTCATGTCTTCTATCAAAAAGTGATCCATCAGTCTTTTCATTTGGTCTAGCTTCATGTCATGTTGCTTTCTTTCAAACCATATTTCTTCCAAGGATCTTCCATCCTGTCATATGGTTATCAATTTGTGAAAGACATATGCCTCCCTTTGGCAGCCTTGCATAAGCTCATCAGATATTATTTAATTATAAATATGAACTTTTAAATCAAAAGTTACCTTAGTGATGATCTTTCATCGTGACATCTTCTTGTAGGCATCGACATCCTTCGTTTACAGACCGACACATCTCCTAAAGATATGTATTGTTAAGGGTCTCCATTTTTTTTTCCAGACTTCTATCAGAGTCTACATATCTTCACAGGAGATTTTCTAATCAAGTCTTCTTGGCTTCCTTGGATGTTGACTACCTTTTTATCATGGTTGCACTTCTCACGATCTCTTCCTTTCTTTCTCCACACAATGTTATATTATTCCCAGGAGCTTCAGTATGCAGTTCTTTGATTGTGTACAACCACCTCATATTCTATATGAGGACATATTATGTTGATTTCATCTGATGTGGATCATGTCTTCTGGCAACCTATACATCGGAGGAAAGCCTATTTGTCTTTCGTCCATACTTATGAATATAGAAGTATATTACGTGCAACCATATGACATGACTTCATAGCATATAGTGTGAGCATACATGTACCTCATATCCTTTTGAGTCATCCTGCAACAGGTTTCCTTAGAATGAAAGAGTTTCATTCTCTTGATTTGCTTCATCGATATGTCATCATATTCTAATCCCAGAACTCTGCAAGTAGAATTCTTGATGAAACCTTTTGCTTTCTTTCTAACTAGTGAATCCATAAAGGATTCCATTAGAAAAGTGTCAGCACCTGTTTCCATATTGATTATTGAATGATGACCCTTGATCTAGATGACTTTCTTTTATAAATATTATTTTCAGTGAGGTTACCAAGAGCCTCTAATCTCATAGCATAGTTGTCACAAACATCCTCCAATGACTAGTACTCCTCCTTCAATGCTTACATCATGATGCAAATACTAAAGTGATGTGTCTTTCTAATATACAATGCTTCCTAACATACTATTTTACAACTGACAGATACCTCTTAAAGAGGAAGATGATCTCAATCATAGTAGAGATCTTTCACTTCTTCTTTCTTAGGTTTCTTTGAATCTGGTTCTTTCATTTCTCCGACGATATGGGCTTCTTCCTTTTTCCTCTTGTCCTGATTAGATTTGGGATAATCTTTCTTATAGTGCCCAAGTTCATTACATCCATAGCATCGTATCTTATCCATGTTTCTTCTTTTCTTCTGAGGACCAAACTTACCAAATCTTCCCTTTCTCTTTGACATGGCAGCATAGGCTTGATTCTCTTCATTTGATGCTATATCAAGTTTAGCTTTTAACCTGGTCTCTTCTATCTTACATAGAGACCATAGATCCTGGAACGGTGTTGCTTCTTTCTTCCCACAGATAATTGAAGTGAAGTTTCCCCATCCTTCTGGTAGAGCATTCAGCACCACTGTAGTCATTTCTCTATCAGACATTACTTCTCCCAATTCCTACAGTTGATCTCGCATTTCAGAAATCTTCATAAAATATGAAGTGATTCCTTCCTCTCTTGACATCTTCAACTTGTATAGTTCTTGTCTCAGAGATATTACTTCCCCTACAGTACTCACCGAGAATAGCTCCAACAATTTTTAATATATTTCTTTTGAAGATTCTAGTTTTGATACATAGGGGAAGAGAGAGTCCTTTATGGATTTTATAAGAATCCTTTGGGTTCTTATGTCTCCCTTCATGTATTTGGCATGAGTTTGAGTATCTTCTTTTGAAGGTTTAGTTATCGATCCTTTGATATAGTCCATGACTTCATTCTCAATAAGATTTAGGTTTGCCATTTTCTTCCATGCAAGAAAGTTTGAAACCCCAGCTAGTTTGTTGCTTTCTTTGCAAAAAGAAATTTTGACAGATTCAAATGAAGTCATAAAGACACTTACTTGAGTAGATGTTTTTCTTCTTCTATCAGCTTCCTTGATGATGATGTAGATGTAGATTTTTGTAGCATCGAAAAGTGTTCCAAGTCTCAAAATTTGTAAGGAGGCTTGGACATCAATATTCCAAAGAACCCAGAAAACCGTTTGTGGAAATTCCACTCGGTTTATGTTTTGACCCCAAGTCTAAACTTAGGGAAATTAAATAATTAGTGGGTATTAATAAAACAGAGTGTGAATCTTCTAGAGAACGAAGATCAAGTCAAGTTTTAATCTTGGCCATTGATTAGACTTCTAATCTAGGTCGTTGATTCATCAATGAGAAGATTAAAAAAGAAGGCTTGAGGGTCATTTGAAAAGCAAGCTAGGAATACACTCAGTAACCCAAAGGAAGTCGATTCTGAAGGAATAGAATTCGATTTCAAAGGGAGAATTGCAGGGCAGAGTTGCAGAGGCAGAAGAAGGATAGGGAGTCAGCAGTGACAAAGGTCAAGGAGAGAAGGATGCAGAAGGCCACAGAGGGCAGCGCAGAGAGCCCACGCAGAGTGACACAGTCTGATGCAGGCACTATGCAGAGAGACATGCAGAGTGACGCAGAGGGAAGCAGTGGGTCTTCCGGGTGTCAGAAAATCTCCAGAGGATTCTAGAGAATTTATCTCAGGTGTTTTCTAAAAAAGTCTGCCAGTCTTTTCCTTGTAAGGAATTTCATTGTTGAAGAATAATATATAAACCCTCATCTGTTGCACCGGTTTTCCCGCATTGGGTTTTTTCGAGGACAATTGTCCAAAAATAAGTGTGTACATGTGATTGATTCTTATGCTTATATTTCTTACTGTTCCTTTCTCTACATATACTTAAGTGAATGCTGCAATAGTATTTATTTCGAAATTTACTGGAAGAATTCTGTAAATAACTTATTGAAATAATAAGTCGGAGAAATAAATCTATCACTGCAGAAATATTTTCTGGATTGAAATTTTCACATGGTATCAGAGCAAAGATGAGTAACAGGAGCAGAGAACTAGCGATAGAACACAGATCAAACGTTGTTGCAGCAGCAACTCGAAAGGGTTCACGCAGTTCTCCAGAGAAGAAGGGAAGCATGGAAGAACAGATGGATCACGATGTTTATGTTCTGGCATCCAGATTGGAAGAAAAATTTGCTTGTGTGTCAAGCTTTGCTTCTCCTAAGATCTGGTATATTGACAGTCAGGCTTCTGCTCACATGACGAGAGTGCGAGAATGTTTCTCAAACTACCAAGAAGAGCAAATGAACTTTAAAATCACCATGGGCAATAAGGCAAAATGTACCCCTATTGGAAGAGGTACCATAGTATTTCAAACGGACGCTGGTAATAAACTTTGGGCCACCAATGTGCTGCATGTGCTTGATTTGTGGAAGAACTTACTCTCTATGTCACAGCTTCAAAACAAAGGCTATGATGTTTACTTCATTGGCAATAGAGTATACGCCAAACACCCAAGTTGGAAGAAGAAGGCACAAATCGGAGTTAGGAGTAATAAACTCTACAAGTTACACCTCGAATCCCCAATGGCACTGATAAGCAACACTGATGAGAAGGACTTGAATGAGTTATGGCACAGGATAATGGGGCACTTGCATCATGGGGCGTTAAGAATTCTCAAGAAGATTGTCAGGGGAGTTCCAGAACTGAGCACCAAGCAAGACGATATTGGTAGAGGGGTGCGTATTGGGAAAGTATGCCAAGGCAGCATACCATAGAAGCAGCAATAGGGCTAAGAGTATGTTGAGCTTAATACACTGAGACATCTGCAAGCCAATGTCCACAAGAGCTCTTAGTAGTGCCGAATATTTCATCACCTTTATTGATGACCATTCCGGGAAGACCTGGATCTACTTTCTAAAGACTAAGGACGAAGTCTTTGGTCAATTCAAGGAGTTTAAAGCTCTGGTGGAGAATCTGACAGGAAAGCGGATCAACGCATTGCGATCAGACAATGGTGGAGAGTACACAGATAAAGACTTCATAGAGTCTTGCGCAAGGGAAGGCATCAAAAGGGAGTGGACCGCTCCGTATAATCCGAAGCAGAATGGAATTGCAGAGAGAAAGAATACAACTATTGTCGAGGCTGCAAGGGCAATGTTGTACGATCAAGACATGCCCAAATTCATGTGGATTGAAGCTTGTAATACAGTTGTCTACGTACAAAACATGATTCCTCATAATGCATTGGGTAAGATCACTCCAGAAAGTGTCTTCACTGGCAGCAAGCCTGAAGCGAGCCATTTTAGGATATTTGGCAGTGCAGCATATTGTCATGTGCCCGAAGAGAAGAGGAAGGAGTTGGATAAGACTGCAGAAAAGGGATATCTAGTGGGATATAGTGAGAACGCAAAGGCTTACCGTATATACATCCCTGGGAGCAGGAAGATTGTAGTACGGCGAGATGTGAAATTCATGGAGGAAAGGGCCTTCAGAAAATCCTGGGAGATGCCTTCTGCTATGTAGTCCGAGGAGGATCTGCTAGTCCAACCACAACGACCTACATTGGGTAATACGAGTACCTCTCCAAGGCATGGGGATCCAAGGGATACATCTCCCGAGGACTTGCAGGAAGGAGAGCAGGTGGATCCACCCACCACAAGTGGTAGGACAAGCAGGGAATTACGACAAATTCTGAGGGATGCAGAAGAGTTTTTCGAAGCCCCCAGAAATGAGAAGAGGCAGCACAGGAAACCTGAAAGGTACCAAGCTTTGGTAGCGCAGGTTGGGAACAATCTAGTTTCCGGGAGGCAGCTCAGCACCAGGTATGGGTCGATGCGATGGTGGAGGAATACAGCTCCATCATGACGAATGATGTCTGGGAAGTGGTTCCCAGGCCTCAGGACAAATAAGTTGTACGTTTGAGATGGATCTACAAGATCAAATATGTTGCAAATGGCAACATCGAGAAATTTAAAGTCAGGTTTGTGGCTAAGGGGTACGCTCAGAAGGAAGGGATAGATTATGAAGAGACCTTCGTCCCAGTAGCCCGATATACTTCTATTAGATCCGTCATATCCATTGTCGCGCAGATGGGATGGGAGATTCACCAAATGGACGACAAGACTACATCCCTGAACGAGGTGATATAAGAAGTATATATTGAACCAGAGGGCTTTAAGACGCATGAGCAGAAAACTCATGTGCAGGCTCAAGAGGGCCTTGTATGGACTGAAGCAAGCCCCTAGAGCTTGGTATGGTCGAATTGACAGCTACTTGCAAAAAATGGGATTTGTCAAGAGTGACGCAGATCCCAATCTCTACTATCTAATAATAGGGGATAAGCCTCTAAAACTAGTGTTGCATGTAGATGATCTCTTCCTAACAGGATCATCTAGGCTCATCAAGCACTGCAAGGAGAATCTAGCTACGGAATTTGACATGAAGGATCTAGGGCTGATGCGTTATTTTCTGGGGTTGGAAGTTTGGCAGTGGAAGGGTGAGATCTTCCTTGGTCAAAGAAAATATACTACAGAAGTTCTGAAAAGATTTCAGATGGAAGACTGTAGACCCATGGCTACTCCAATGATTAACAACTAAAAGAAAATTGACACGTCCGAAGATGATGAGGCTGATCCTACTTTATATAGGCAGCTCATAGGTTCTCTGATGTATCTGGTAAACACGAGACCAGACATCTGTTATGCTGTCAATACTCTCACACAATTCATGGTGGAACCTAGGAGGGCTCATTGGGCAGCAGCCAAACATGTTCTCAGATATCTACAAGGAATAGTTGACCTTGGACTGAAAAACACCAGAAGCAATGACATCAGGTTGAGCGGGTTCGCTGACGCAGATTGGGCTGGGAGCCCAGTAGATCGGAAAAGTACCAGGGGGTACTGTTTCAGTGTTGGATCAGGAATGACCTCCTGGTGCAGCAGGAAACAAAAATTTATGGCCCTGAGTTCCGTAGAAGCGGAATATGTGGCAACAACCACAGCTTTGTGTGAAGCCCTATGGCTTCGGAAATTGCTTGTGGACTTACTCAAGGAGAAGATGGAGGCGGCCAACATTCTATGTGATAATCAGAGTTGCATCAAGCTCGTTGAGAATCCTGTGTTTCATGATCAGTCGAAACACATTGACATTAGGTGTCATTTCATCAGAGACTATGTCCAAAGGGGAGTTGTACAATTGGAGTACACTCCTACAAGAGAACAAGTGGCAAATATCCTCACGAAAGCTCTGGGAAAGACTAAGTTTGTCTATTTCAAAGAAAAGATGGGGATGATCAAGAATCCATTTTAGTAGCAGGAATGGATAGGCTCAAGATTTATAGGGATTTGCAATACATTTGAGGCAATGATAGTGACAGTGTCATGGGAAACAATACAGAAGCTAGCAGCGCAATAGGTGAGGGGCAACAGCCAGGCATCAGCAACGCAAAGGATGCTTCAAGACAGAGCACCATACAGCAGTCATTTTGCTAGAACACTTTCCTCGCTAAGAGGGAGTGTTATTTTTGTAGCATCGGAAAGAGTTCCAAGTCTCAAAATCTGTAAGGAAGCTTAGACATTAGTATTCCAAAGAACCCAGAAACCGTTTGTGGAAATTCCACTCGGTTTATGTTTTATTAAAATAATTAATTATTTTGATGTAGACCCTAAGTCTAAACTAAGGGAAATTAAATAATTAATGGGTATTAATAAAACAAAGTGTAAATCTTCTAAAGAACGAAGATCAAGTCAAGTTTTAATTTTGGCAATTGATTAGACTTCTAATTTAGGTCGTTGATTCGTCAATGAGAAGATTATAAAAGAAGGCTTGAGGGTCATTTGGAAAGCAAGTCGGGCATACACTTAGGAACCCAAAGGAAGTCGATTCTGAAGGAATAGAATTCGATTTCAGAGGGAGAGTTGCAGGGCAGAGTTGCAGAGGCAGAAGGAGAGGGAGTCAGCACTGCCAAAGGTTGAGGAGAGAAGGACGCAGAAGGCCACACAAGGCAACGCACAGAGCCCACGCAGAGTGATGCAGTCTGACGCAGGCACTGCACAGAGAGACGCGCAGAGGGAAGCAGTGGGTCTTCCGGGTGTCAGAAAATCTCCAGAGGATTTCGAAGAATTTATCTCAGCTGTTTTCTAAAGAAGTCTACCAGTCTTTTCCTTGTAGAGAATTTCATTGCTGAAGAATAAAATATATTGATTCTTATGCTTGTATTTCTTATTGTTCCTTTCTGTACATATACTTAAGTGAATGTTCCAATAGTATTTAATTCGAAATTTACTGGAAGAATTATGTAAATAACTTATTGAAATAATAAGTAGGAGAAATAAATCTATCACTGCAGATATAATTTCTGGATTGAAATTTTCATAGTAGATACCAACAAGAGCTTCCTCTTAGATTAGCTTCTTTAATAGTGGTGAATGAGAGCTAGATCACCTTGGATACTTGATGATGATGATGATTAAGGATGGCTTGATGTTGGCTTCAGCAAGTTGGCTTGATGATGTCTTCAACAATGTTGATTTGATTTCAACACTAAATAGTTGTTGGTGGAGATGGCTTCTGTACGGTGTCCTTAATGATGTTGACTTGCCTTTACTTATAGCTTTGGAAACCTTGTGGATAGCTATCTTAGTCTTGATCTCGCTTTCCTTCTTGATGTATAGATCCTTTGAGTATTGTCTTTGGTTTCAAGGATTGCACCAACTCTCTGCGAATTGCTCCTTGAATGAATGACAATCTTCTTAAGATCTAATGTAGATCCCTTTCTTTGCCTTGATGTCTTCTTGAAAATTGATCCTTGATCTCTTGATACTTGTGTGTCTTCTTGCCAAATAACCATTTCTTGTCTTCATCACCTTAGCTCTGATACCATGTTGAGAAATTAGGGCTTTTAATTCAATTTCTCTTCTTGATAATTACTTGTGAACTTGTGATGCTTCTTTAACTTAGATCTTATCTTTGTTAGATTATTATGTCTTTCATCAAGTCAATTATCAAAACACGAGACACAAATATTTAGCCTTTCAAGCCAGGGCCAAAACCTCTCACTCTTGGAGAGGAAAACCCGATAATACTTCTTACAGATCTTCAATTGATAAGTACCATTACCATGACCTACACCCATGACTTCAGTATGCCTCCAAGACCTTGTCACTGCTCCACTAGGCTTCTTATGTTGATCTTCTTCACTGCTTTGCACCAGGACTAGAAAAGCTCGCTTCCTAGTGATCTCCCTTTATGTTGTCCTCGACCTCCTAGAGATCCCTTCTCGGCCCTTCTTCGTACACACTTGATGTCTAATGTCAAGGTCTACTTATTGTAGAATCCTTCCTTCTCCTTGTCTTTTTAATGCTACATATATATACTACTAAATTTGTGAGATCAATGACGGAGGCTAGCACTGCCTCTCCTCCGCATTGATCTCAGTCCTTTTGCACTCCTTACAGCCTTCCTTGATGAGCTGCTTCAGCATTGTATCGACGCCACTTTTTGCACTGTATAGAAGACCCTTTTCTTTGTTGTGGTAGCCCTCGGCCTACCTCAGATATGTGAGGTGTGTTTCACCCAAAACATAGACAACACAAAGGCCTTTCTTCCTTCGTTGAACTCCCTTTCCTCTTTGCTAGACAGCCTCCTCCTTTCGCACCAAAACGTAAACTAAGATTCGCACTTCTATCTCAAAATATGGTCGAACTTGGTGACCAAATGAGGCCACAGTCCTGTATATTTATAGGTACTATCTCCCATCCTTTAGGCCGATATGATCTCTTGCTATTAGGCCAACTTGTCAAGAGGTATAATCATCACATTTGAGCCGATTCTCTTGGAGCGATTGGACAAGGTCTTGAGGCATACTTTTTACATCAATAATTGTCTTTACAAGTGTAACAACACTTCATATACATGACTCTAAATTATACATTTATGACAAGATGACAAACCCCTAAAGACATCAAGAAGAAGTCTTTGACCTATAATAAAACTCCTTGCTCATGAAACCCATGATGCAAGTATTACAAAATACATTTTATTATCTTTGTCTTCTTCATTACATAAGTCCATAATTACAAGTCATTATGAAGACCGAACCTAGTTACACTTTCCAACGAAGACGAGATAAATTCACTAGGTTGCCACAAAACACGTACTTGGATACTTGAAAGGCACAATGCATCATGATTTGAGGTATGTAGGACATGGTGACTTGAGGCTACGTGCTTTTGTGAATTTTGATTAAGCTGGAGATGGAAGTGGCAGAGAGAGTACTTTAGGGTTCTGCTTTAATTGGGTTCAAATATGATATCCTAGTTCAGTAGGGAGTAGACAGTAATGACAACTAGTTTAGCAGAATCAAAGTACATGACTGTCGAATTTTCTACAAGATACGTACTAGGATTATATTTTCACGCAGTATTCTTATGCCACTGATTGCTGGAAATACTAAGGGGGGGGGGGGGGGGGGGGGGGTAAATCGATATTTCATAAATTTCAACAATTTGTAGATCACAAAGCATTAATCAAACACAACACTTCAAAAGTACACAATTTATTTATATTTGAAGAAAGCTACAACTTCTGGATTTACCAGCCACTATTGGAAGGAGCTACAACCCCTGGCTTACTAGCTCCCACTGGAAGGAGGCGACAACCTCTTGAAGGAAGATACAACTTCCTTGCCTAGCACCACCCTACTACCCTTAATAATAAAAGGTAGAATAAGAAATCTTGCGCTCTCGTTCTAGGGATAATGGCCCAATTACAACAAAAGCTCAATCACTGTTATTTGTGCTAAGTTAATTTCAGGTCTACCCCACAAACTTTGACCAACAAACAAAAGAAGAATCCTAACTCATACGTCAGAGAGAAATTTGGTCATGCTAGAAGAGAATGAACTTTATTGTCTTTGTGATGCTACAATTTAACTTCAAATCTACCCTTTACTTTTGTTCTTGGACTATGGATAAACAGTGGCTTTTGTGGCCAAAACTGAGTCCCTTTCTTGTGATTTTTGCAGACTTAAAATGGCTTCCTCTTGCAGCCTTGACCCTGTCTTTCTTCTGCAGCTTAATAGGCTAATTTCAACCTCCTTCAACTTCAACAAACTCCTCTTTGCGACCTGAACAAGCAACTCTCCTGCATTGGAACTAGGCCTAAACAAACCTCTCTTTTTTGGCTTCCTAAGGGGTATTTCGGCCCTATGACAGAGCAACTTGGCCTTAGACTTCCCATAGACCCTCGTCCCTGCTCGCCTACAGCCAACCCTAATTTCCTTAGAATAGACTGTGGCCATATCAGAATTTGGTCTTCTACTCAGCAATTTCCAACAGAAGAATTAAACCGGAACACAAAGAATTTCAACCTCCTAAGACTTGTCCATAGAAAACACAAGAAAAATATGCCCAAAAAACTTTTAACCAAAGCAAGAAAAATAAGCTTTTAGATTTGATTTCTTCCACTCTTGCTTCTCTCCTGCTCCTCAAACAGGTCCAAAATATTCCTTTTCTTGCTTGATCAAGATGTTAGGCCGAATGAGAAATGGGACGGCCTATTTATAGGCCTAAATGACCCTTAAACAAGGCCGACTTGACACAAGTTATGATTCAATGTTTAAGTTGGCCAGATTTCACATAGTCACTTTCAAAAATAAATTTATCCTCAACCATGAGGAGTTAAGAGACGTGTCTCCTATCGTTAGAAAGGTCTTGTCGAGGGCTACGAGATGATATAGTTCTTTCTTGAATTTGCTTTGGCTTTGACCATGTTTTCTTTGATTTCCTTTTGAATAACAATTTTACACTTTGGGGCTTAAACCCTTTTGCTCTTTAGGGCTTCTTGAATTATTATTACATGCTTTGATCACCCTAATGCTAGGGCATCATCCCTAATATTAGGGCTTTGACATTAATGACAACATTACTCATCAATGACCCATTCACCCTTTGACATCAATGACAATTTCTTCCAACACTAATATCATTGAGCAATTACACTTTGAAAAATATCAACAATAAATGCAACGGAAACAGTAAAGATCATAGAAAGACAGCCATGTAAAGTAGACACAAAATTTTCCCTTTGAAAACCCAACCTTTGGAGAAAACACAACAAATTTTCTTTGGGAGAATTATTAGTCAACAAGGCTTACAAATCAGCAATTTGTCTAGAAATTTGTGCCAAATATAGAAGTCCAAATACCAAGCAAACCTAGTCAAACTCCAGCAAATCAACATTTGTCAAATTGCCCAAAATAATCAAAAGTCAATATTGGTCAAACTGTCAATCTATGGTCAAACCAGTCTAGTCAAGTTCGGACCTACGGTCTGCAACCCCTGTGATCTGCGGCTTGTGACCTTCTCTCTTGCTACGGCCCTTGCCTTCTAACTCGGCCTCCTTTAAACTTGGTTGTGGCTCCTTGTTGCCCTCAGAAAGATGAAGAAAAATTCACATGCTTGGTGATCAAAATAAATGTCACATCGTGTATTTATACATGTCAAATGGGCTAAAATAAGCCAAGGGGCACACCCCTTCACTTGGGGTCGACTCGATTTCCTTGGTCGACTTACCCTACAAAAATAAATAAATAAATATTTTCATTTTCTTAGGCCAACTTGGAGACCTCTTTAGTATGCGGGAATACCTCTTAATGCTACAAAAAATCAACACTCCCTCTTAGCGAGGGAGGTATTCTCCTTAGCTACAAACAGATTTCTCCTTAACTGAAATTTCTCCTTCCTTAGAAAAGTTCATGAGCTTGCTATGTTGATGTTGTATGCACGTCTATAGATCACTCCATCCCGGAGTAGGCAATGTGACTCGTCACATGCACGTCTATAATTCACTCCATCATGGAGTAGGTAATGTGAGTATCCTAGGCCATTTACCCCTAGCCAATCAACATGGCCCAGCCAATGTCCTTTATGGCTCTTAGGTAAATATATCAATCTCCTCTGGTCAAATCAGCATGACCCAGCCAAGTCCGTCTAGCTTCTCATGAGAGGGTTTGCCTTTGGACCATTCACCCTTGGCCAAATCAGCATGCTCCAACCAAGTTCCTTCATGGCTTCTCAGGTGAATTTCATCTATCTCCTTTGGTCAAATCATCATGACCCAGGCTTCCCAGGACAATATTTGTCCATTCTTGCATTTGCCTTGGGCCATTCACCCCTGATCAAATGACCCAGACAAGTCCTTGTAGCTTCTCAAGTGAATGTATCCATCTCCCATGGTAAAATCAGCATGACCCAGCCAAGTCCTTTTGGCTTCTCAAGAGATGGTTTGTCGATCCCGTAAAGACATCAACACTCCCTCTCGACAAGGGAGAAATTCTGCATCACACCAAGCTTGTCTATGGAGTATGCAAACTTCGCTCTAGATAGAGGCTTGGTGAGAATGCCTGCAATCTACTCGTATGTGGATATGACTAGAGCTAACCTACTCCCTTCTACACCATGTCTCGGTGTTAATTTTCAATAAAACTCTACAACTACTTAGTGAATAACTGAAAACAAGGCAACCAATGCTGACACCAAATTTTCACCAAGATACAAAGTTTCTTAACTGATAAGCAGCGGAAAATAAACTCAGAGATAAAAACACAACCACACAAATTGACACACTTGATATTTCAAGAAACCCAACAGGGAAAACATGCTTCGTTGTTGTAGTATTTTATTGATTGAGCTTGAGCAATTGAATCTCTTACAAGGAAATCTGTCACACTGAGAACAACCTTGTTCTCTCACTGAACTAGCCTGGAATCACCCTGCAAAACTCGTGATTTCTGCTCCTAATCCTTTACGCACAAGAAACCCTATTTCCTAGAGCACTAGAGCCTATCACCTTGCACATAAAATCTCCTATTTTGTAGCGCACTTGGTATCCTATTATGTAGCGTAAATCTGCTCAATAAACCTGTGCGTTCTTGCTCCTCAAGGCTATGCACACCACAAGCAAAGAGATCTCACCAAACTTGTGCACTCAACAACAAATAAACTTTGTGCCTTCGTCCTTCCTTTCTAGATTTGAACCATGCTAATTTTGGGCCTCATTCAAATTTAGAACTCGAGACTCTAACTGGCAAGTTAACTGAGTCAAATTGGTTCTCTCTCTCCAGTCATCACTAGAGTCATAACTCATCCTTACTTCAATCAATGACTGAAGCTCCAACTCATTCTATCTAAACTCGAACTGCCATTTAATCTTGTAGTTAACTAAACAAGGGTCCACGTAATTGATCCTCCAACACTACACATGAACTCGTGAATTTATTCCTGCAAACTAGAAAGAAGCTTACCATCTCCTTGAACTAGCTCCATGGTCAAAGAAGGAAAAATCGTGGTTTTTCTGGCTAAGGCACAAGCCAGAGAAGACCTTCCACGCTACAATTTTCAACACTCCCTCTTAGCGAGAAAGGGATTTTGTACAACTCCTAACTTGTCTCTAAAATAGACGAAACTGCTTCTTGCCAATGCATTGCTCAAGATATATGTTGTCTGCTCCTATGTTGGAATGTACAGTAGCTTCACTATCCCTTTCTGCACACAATCTCTGAGATGATGATACCTGATCTCAATATGCTTGGAGCAATCATGAAACACTGGATTCTCAGAGAGCTTAAGGAAACTCTAATTGTCACAATGTATCACAGTAGGCTATGTCCCTTGTCTCAAAAGTCCCACAGGAAAATTCCTCATCAAGGTAGTTTCGCACACTGCCAAACTGGCAGCGATGTACTCGGACTCTGCTGAAATGAGTGCAAACAATCTCTGCTTCCTACAAAACCAAGAAATAGTTGTTGACCCAATGCTAAAGACGCAACTTAAAGTATTATTTTGAGCTATGAAGCACCCTGCCCAATCTGCATTTGTGAATCCCTCGAGCCTCACTCCATCAACCTATCTGTCCCACAATCCATGATTTGTTGTGCCTCTGAGAGATCTCAAAACAAGCTTCACAGGAACCCAGTGAACTTTGGTCAGTTCCATCATGAACTGACTTAGATGGTTTACTACAAAACAAATATCAAGTCACGTGTTGACCAAATACATCAACGACCCAATGAGTTGCCTATATAATGTAGCATCTACTCGCTCTGCTCTGCTAGCAACCACCTTTCTCCAGTTTGTGACTAGAGGTGTAGCCATGGGCCTGCAATCCTGCATATGAAACTTCCTTAGAATCTCCTGCGTGTACTTTCCCAATCCCAAGAAGATCTCACCATCACCTTGCCAAACCTCCAATCAAAAGAAATAATGCATAAGCCTTATATCCTTCATCTCAAACTCCCTTACAAGGATTGCCATGCAATCCTAAATCAAATCATCTGCTCCAATTAGTGTAAGATCGTCAACATAAAGCACCAAAATGAGCAGAAGCCCTCCAACCATGATGTAGTATAGGTTGGGATCTGCCTCACTCTTAGTGAAGCCAAATCCTCGAAGATAGTTGTCAATATGAGTTGTACCATGCTCCCGAAGCTTGCTTGAGCCCATAAAGAGCTCTCTTCAACCTGCACAAATGTGTGTCTTTGTTGAACTGCTCAAACCCCTCTAGTTGCTCCACATAGATCGCCTCCTCAACCACTCCATTGAGGAATGTTGTCTTCACATCCATCTAGTAAATCTTCCACCCCATCTGTCTTGCAAGTGCCAGATGCATCCTAATGGATGAATATTGTGCTACTGTGGCAAACATTTCATAATAGTTTATGCCCTCAACCTGTGAGAAGCCCTTGCCCATAAACTTGGCCTTGTACTTCACCACACTCCGTTTGCTTCATGTTTCATCTTGTACACCAAGCGCGAGCCTACTACTGACTTTCCCTCTGGTCGTGGCACAATCTCCCAAACATCATTCTTCATGATGGAGGAACATTCCTCCCACCATGGCACCCTGCCAAACCTGCTGAGAAGCTCCCTCCTCATAACAAGAAGGCTTTGTGTCCAACAACTTTGTCATCAATGCCATATACCCGGTGTACCCCTGTGGCTGCTTTCTCTGTCTAATCCTAAAGTTAGGAGCTTCAACATGCTCCAGGGCCTCCTGAATCAACCTGTTAGCCCACATGGCTCTCTTCCTCCCCGTGTCAGGAGTCTCTAACTGAGTAGCTTCCTGCTCTTTCCCTAGTCTCTCTTCATCATCATCTTGTTGTGCATCCTGTTATGCGGCCCTCTTGCCACCTAGCTAAGACTCAAACTGTGATCCTGGTTGAGGCTCTTCCTTGGGAGTGAGTAACTCCTCCTTAAGTACTCCAACTTGCTCTCATTCTAAGGACTCCCTCAGAGCTCTGTCCTCCTCAAACCTCACATCCCACCTGATAATTGTCTTCTTGAGCGATGGAATATACACCCTGTATGCCTGAGATGTCTCACTATAACCCACGAAAATAACCTTTTCAATTGTGGGCTCCAGCTTCTTCCTACTATCTTTGGACACATGGTAGTAAACTTTTGTGCCAAAGATGCTGAAGTGTGAAGAATCAGGCTTCTTGCATGTGAAAGCCTCATGTGGTGTAACTTGTCCAAGCAACCTGTGTGGACTCTTGTACTGCAGAAATATTGCAGTGTTGCACGCCTCTACCCACAAGAACATAGGCAATCCATCATCATGCAACATGGCCTTGGCCGCTCCAACTATGTTGTGGTACTTACTCTCAGCCACCCCATTCTGCTGAGGATTATGGGGTGTTGTCAATTCTCTTCTAATGCCCTCCTTCGCACACTCATCCCTAAGGGCATTGGAGATATATTCCCCGCCATTGTCATTCCTCAATGCTTTGATCTTCTTCCCGGTCTAGTTCTCTACCAAGGCCTTAAACTCCATGAACTTGGAGAAGAACTCCTCCTTCATAAAGTAGATCCATGTCTTTCAGGAATAATCATCTATGAAAGTAACATAATACATGTGTCTCATAAGTGATGGAGAAGAGAAGGGCCCACATACATCTGAATGCACCAACTCCAAAATCCCTTTGGCTTTGCTATCTTGGCCTTAGAAAGACGTCTTGTCATACTTGCCAAATGTGCACCCCTTGCACACTCTATTCTTGTCAAGGCTTTCAATACTATACTATGGTAGCCCTATGGCCATATGTTGCATGATCTTCAGCGCCTCATGATGCAAGTGTCCCATGTGCCTGTGTCAAAGTTATCCAACATCCCTGCTCTGCCCACCTGTTGCACAAGGCTTCACATGTCTCAACCTGCAACCCGTAGAGATTCTTCATCCTCACACCTATTTGCTCCACTGATCCAGAAGCTAGATGCTCGAGATAGTTAGAAAATCATAAAGGCAAAAAATATTTTCCTTATCTTGATAATTACTTGTGATGTCTTTGCAAATTTTATTAGCTTCTTTAATGTCTTCTTTTATCTTCTTATCATCAACCAACTATCAAAACCAAATGCATGAAGATCAAAACAACAAGTGACACAGTATGTAGCCTCTCAACCATGGCAAAACCACTCTTCTAGGGTAAAACCCAAAAATTCTCTTCTCTTCCTTTAGAACCAAATCAAAAGACAACCAAGACCTTTGACCAACACAAAAGACCTCCTCCAATCCACCAAGTTAGCCTCCCAAGATGATTATCCAAACTTCAAAAGTCAACTCAAGTCAAACTGCTTCAATCCTGCATCAAACTCAAACTTCGACACTCTACATCATATTTTCGACCCTATTGCAGACCTACAACTTCGGCCCTCCTGCAGCTTCAAATTCTTCACACGTGTGACTCAAATATAAGAGAAAAATGGTCTTCTTCCTTCGCTAAGTTTCCTCCTCCTTCGTTTTAGGGTTTCTCCTTCTTCTCCTAGGTATTTCACACTTCTTTCTTCCTCTTGCAACTACAAATCGAAACTTGGTTGAGTGACTGATCAAATGACGTCAAGTTACACTTCTATATATAGTCTTCTATGTGGTTGAATTCCTTTAATGAGGCCGACTTGGTGGAGTGACAAATGACACTTTTTACATAAACAAAACAAAAACAAAAAAATTTCTTCTTTGATACAATGAGCCCAATAAAGGTTTATCACATAAAGACAAGGACAATGACACGTGACATAAACTATAGAAGCACTCAATGGGTGCTTTGACCTAGAATCAAAATAAATAAAGCATGAAACCCATGCTTATAAATATTTTTTCTTTTATAATAATTTTTCTTTGTTTTTCATTTGACAAATATATAAAAATTACATCATGACTCAAATACAATTATGAAGACCGATACTAGTTACATTTTTCAACACTCCCTCTTAACTAGGAAGGTGTTGTCGCACAGAATGTCTAGGCACCGTGACAACAGCTTAGATCGGGGGTTGTCACCCTGATCCCCAATCTCTCTGTTTAAGTTGTCTCCTTATAGCAGACTAAGGGGGGTAGACCCTAGAGAAATGGAATGAAGGAGATGAACCACCCAGTTCGAGAGACACAGTTAAACGACCAAATACTTGTAAAAGATCTAACAATATTAAAGGATTCGATTGAATTTGAAAGATTGATACCAGTGCCTTATGGAGTCAACTATCTTGCTAAAAATTTAGGACCAAGTACTTGTGAAAAAATTGCCATCTCCCCGGAGCCCCCCACGGCCATCTCCCCGCAGCCCCCTCGGCCTTCTTCCCGCAGCTCCCCCAGTGCCATCCCCACAGCCATCTCCCCACAGCCCCCCGCAGCCCCCCGCAGCCATCCCCCCGCAGCCCCCTCGTGCAATTTCCTCCAGTTGCCTCTCCCGCAGCCCCCCCCTCCCGCAACCTCCTCTCCTGCAGCCCCCCACTGCTCCTCCCGCAGCCTCCTGCTGCTCTTTCCCGCAGCCTCCCTTAGTTGTCCCTCCCACAGCCATCGCTACTCCCCTCTCCCTACAGCTCCCGCCGCTACTGCACCCCGACGCCTCGACTTCCGTTGGCTGGGATGACGAAGAGGAAGGAAAACAAGGATCCCTAGGGGGTCTCTCCTCCCTCCCCGAATTTCAATGACAGGGGGCTACATAAGTATCTCAAACAGTGCCACAACGTGCCCGGAACTGTGTACAACCCCACCGACATCGCGCTGGAAACCAACTTCATATTCTGGACTTCCCAAATCAAGCAATTACGGAGGAAAATGGAACTCCTTGAAGCGGAAAACTACAAGCTCTGCTCCGAGATTAGCACTTTGTCCAACAGGATCAAGGTGGTCGAGGAAGATAATTCGTCCCTAAAGAATAAGTTGCAAGAGTGCAAAGAACTTATCGCAGTACGCCCGCCGGATGAGGTCTTACAGGCGGAAATTCAAGTTCTCAAGGATAAACAAGAAGAAATCAGATCACAACAGGTTTCTTTCAAACAAGAAATGGGATCACACATAAGTTCATGGGCACAGGTGGTCAGAGGAAAAGAAAAAGCCCCACCCCTTACAGCGGTGGAAGAGGTTGTGCAAGCCAAACTTGTGGAGGAAAGGACCCAGCGAGCAAGAGAACTAAACCTCAAGGTGAGAGGACTCCCCCCCCCCCCCCCACTCCTTCATCAAACATACTAGAGCTAGGCCACAGGTTCCTTCGAGACACGCTCGACATACCTGATATAATGCTGGATAAGGCATGGTTGGGTCAGGACTCTACTCTTTTCCTCAAATTCCGCAACTCCACAAATAGGCTTCGGGTGCTTCGGGCAACGCGGAAATTATTCTCCCTTCCAAACAAGGTATTCCTAGATGAGGACCTCACAACAACACTAGGTAACTGAACTTAAACAGGCCAGAGAACAGGTTGCAGCAGCAAGACAGGCAAGAAAGTGGGCAGTCATCAGAAATCTTCGAGTGGTTATTCAAGATTCCTCCCCCCCGGGATGGGCACCCCGAACCAGTAGCTCTAAATGACGGGCCCAAGTGGAGAGGAGACAAGGTACGAGTATTTTGATCCACTGCTGGAATGGAAACGGCTCTTTATGGTCATCACCTAGCCAACTTCATGACACCCTCACTTCAGTAGACATCCTACTTGTTACCGAAACACACTCGAGTCATGTCCGTCCTCTCCCTGACATAACAGGATACTAGTGGACCTCAGCTTGCAGACAGGAGACACGGAGTTCAGGAGGAGTCAGAGGTTCTGGGGGAGTAGCATGCCTCGCCAAAGATGACCTCAGAAACAGAATCTCTATTGTGGCGACCAATAATCACGCCAGATTCATGTGGATTCAGATCAGAGCCAGCGTCTCCCCTCTGAGAGACATTTACATTGCGGTGTGTTACTTCCCCCCCGTCTCGTCATCTTTCGCTATCCATAGTAGTGACGGAGACCCCTTCATAGACTTGTACTCTAACATTACCAAGTACTACTCAGCAGTGGGAAACATCATTCTCATGGGGGACTTTAATGCCCGAACTAGAGACCTCCAGATACCCATTCATGATCGTACAAAGGACGTGTTCTGCACTCGAGGGGTCGACCCGACTTTGGTGAGCATGCATTGAACATCAGAGGACAGTTTGGGCCCTACCACAGCATACAAGAAACACCTTCTGCAGCTAGGGGAGTCTCACGAGCTGATAATCCTGAATGGCCTCCCTTCCTTTCCATCCTCCCACTTCTTTACTTGCCGACCCCATTGGGGGGGGGGGGGGGGAGCGAGTGTGGTAGATTACGCACTTGCCAGCCCAGATCTCCTCCCACACATCAAAAACTTCTCTATCACACCTATCCCCCTGGCGGACCACGCACTTCTCTCACTTTCACTTCAGTTTGGCATCCCTCGCAAATCCCCCCCTACCCTGCACAACCCACCCCGCACCCTCTTCCGATTCGAGGAAGGCGACCCTGACGTCTTCTCTTCCACCCTCAAGCAAGCCCTTCCCCCTGAAGGCCAGTTCGCCTCTCTTGAATCCGCCAATGACAAATACCAATGCCTCTCATCTGCAATCTTGGAGGCCGCAATCCAATCCTTCCCTTCCTCCACCCGCTCCACCACCGCCCCCCCCCCCAAACCGGGAGGATGTAATATGAATAAGTGATACGACCACGAGTGCAAATCTCTGCACCATGACCTCCTGCACGCCTTCAAACATTCTCTACCGTTGTACCCCAGCATCCGCTCTGCCTACCGCCGCCTCCTTCGCCGCAAGAAACGTCATTTTATCTCCCACAGGAGACAAACTCTTTCTGCCCTTCTTCTCCACTCCCCTAAAGAATTCTGGGGCACCATTCTTTCCAAGCGATCTCCCACCCCTACCGACCTCGACCCCACCTCCATGTTCTCCCACACTTCCAAGTTGTATGACATCCCCGGGCAACCCCCCATCCAGGTTGCTTCCCCCCCGGCCACCTATCACTTCTTCTCCGACAAAGATATCAAAGAGGCAATCTAGGCGATGAACAGCAACAAAGCAGCAGATGAAGAGGGCTTCCAGGCAAAATTCTTCAAATTTGGGCTTCGCCCTCTGGTTGGTTACCTAGTGGATCTCTTTAACCATGTCATTCGAGATGGCTTCCCTGATGGATGGTCCCACCACATTATCTACCCCACTCATAAGGCAGGATCTACCTTTGATCCGAACAGTTACAGAACGATCATGGTCGAGCACACATTTTCCAAGTTGTATGTTACTGCCCTCCACAGGGGACTCTCCAGCTTCCTAGAGCAAAGACATCTCAGGGCCAGGGGCCAAGCAGGTTTCAGACCGGATCATCAAACCACTGACCATATCTTCACCCTTCGAGCGATGATCGAAGAGGCCCGACATCGATCCTCCAAGGTGTATTGTTGCTTTGTGGACTTCAGGAAGGCCTTCGATTCGGTCCCGAGGCAGGACCTTTTTCAGTGGCTAAGAGAGATCGGCATCTCATCGACTCTTTTGACTGCTATTATGCGCCTCTACGAGTCCGTCCTCGGCCGTCTCCGCACAGTTGGAGGGATGTCAGAGTTCATCCGGAGCACTATTGGAGTCAAGCAGGGGTGCCCTCTTTCCCCCACTCTTTTTGAGATCTACATTGATGAACTGGAATCTTTCCTCTGCGAGCATATCCAGGAATCTAATGAGTGTCTTCTCCACCATGTCTTGATCTCCATCCTACTCTTTGCCGATGATATTGCCCTCCTAGCCTCCTCCCCGGAAGGATTACAGAGACAGTTGGATGCCCTCGCAGCTTTTTGTGATCTTCGACACTTGACGGTGAACCTAAGAAAAACCAAAGTCATAATTTTCAATGGGGTGAAGAAGACCTAGAGTTTCCGCTTCCTATTCAAGGGAGAAGAAATCGAAGTCGTCAGCAGTTACACTTACTTAGGAGTGTAGTTTACAGGTCCCCGTTTCAGCCTATGACCGACCCTTCAGCCCAGGATAAACAAAGGATATGGTTCACTGGCCCTTCTTGAGAGACAGTGCTTTCGTCACCATTTCCAGGACATTCCATCCAAGATGAACATTATGGATACCTTGATCCACCCCACCGTGCTTTATGGATCAGAGATTTGGGGGCCCTCATTACTAGAGTCAGATTGGGCCTCGGCTGAGCGAGTCCAGACCCTTCTCTTGCGCCGCTTCATTTGATGCAAGCAAACAGTTCCTCAGAACATCATCCTAGCAGACTTTGGGGCTAAGCCCTTCCGCCTGGAGGCAATCTTCTGGATAGTCTCTTTTCTTCATTGGATCCGTGGGTTGGCAGACACGAGGGAACGTAGAGACAAGTACCCATACTTAGCCTTTTGCTCCTCGGAGAGCATCGCCTATACGCAGACAAGACGTACCAAATGCTGGTTCACTGGGGTGTCAGAACTCCTAGGCCTTATAGGCATCCAGATGGATCATCTCCCCCCATTCCAGTATTCACTGAACGCCCCGGGTCACCTCCTTCCAAACCAGCAAGAACTCAACAAAATCATCAGGGAGGACATCTACAGGCAGTACATTCAGACCACACGGATCAATCCTCCGAGCGGACTACGCCCAAAGATGGCCTTCTATGTTGAGCACATTCTGGAGATCAGAGATGGACTCATTGTTCGACCCCAATATACCCTCCAACATTGGATGCATGCCATTAAGATCACTCTCAGGCAGCTCAGGGTTGGATTGCACAGACTTCGAGTGGAGACAAACCATCACATTGACAAGACGAAGAGGATCTGTCAGCTCTGTCACTTACAGGAGGTGGAGACTGAGTTGCATTTCATCTTCAGATGCCCAGTCTACTATGAGATCCGAGGGTGCTTTCATTGCTTATTCAGGGGCCCCCAGGGCCTGGCCAGCTTCTTTAGATACGCTCACCAGAGATGCCTGGCACTTTACCTTCAGGAGGCCCTCAGGCACTGTTCGCTTCTACTCTAGCCTCCTTCCGTTTCGAACACCACACAGAGGATCACAGATTTCTTCAGGGTACTCCCAACTTCGCGGGGCACCAAGAGAACCACCAATCGATCCATGGACCATGACTCTAGATCAATGCGGATCCGGGGGGCTCGTCCCACTAGACCCCATCAGCATTGCAGGACCAGACCCCCCTCCAGGGGACGCCCCAAATCTTCCAGACGACAACTACATCAGTCCAGTTCCTCCTCGGGACAACAGATATTCACAAGTTTCCTTCAATCCTCTTCTATCAGCCTCGGATGCTAGGAGTAGGAGTCTCCCCTCCTTCAAGAGGCTCCTCTTTCTCCTCCAAGACTTCTTCAACACAGCTCATTGTCATGACGCTTTAATCATCTAGCTCTCACTTTACATTGGCACTCTTTATAATTTGTATTTCCTTCTTTTATAAAGGAAAGGGACCGTTTGGTCCACCGACTAGGCATGTTGTAATCATTGTAACCGGTAGTCCCATTGACCTTTTTGTGGTCATTCGTTGGACATTAATAAAATTATCTTATCTTATCTTATGTTATCCCATATGCAATGCTAACTTAGAATGCAGAATGTAAAGAGAATGATTAGAAGACGGAGCAAGATGAAGCAAGCTTCGAAGATGAGAGGTGATGTTAAAAAGCCTAAAGCACTTAGATTACAAATAATCTGATCTAGCCACTAAGTACTTAAGCAAGAGTGTCAATTATGAAGATGCCAAAAATTTACTCAATTAAAAGATCCACAATAGAGCTCTGAAAAATATTGATCACAATTACTTGAAAAGATTTCCCAAACATTAATATTCAATAAACATCCAATATTTCAAGTAAATGAAAAAAGAGTTAATTACAAGATAAACGATTTTAATCGATAGAAATAGGTGTTGTCCTCAACACTTAACTAATTTTAGGTGTTTCTATACAAATAACTCATCTTCCCAATACTAATCAGAGGGAAAACGGAGTTGCGGCGATGGTGGAACTAGGGTTTGAGCACCCTGGTTTTCATGGCGGGGATGTTGCCTTACCCCCATGACTATCGAAGCCCGCTCTCCTATCAGCACCATCCCACTGGTGCCTTCCTCGTGGCGCGTCTACACTACCTTCATTCACGGCGGTCCTGCAGCCTGTTGATTGTCTGACGGTTTCTGCGCGCCCTTCGACAACTGCTCCCCATTGCCATCCGCTATTCTCCTGCACAGTTTTCCTACAGTCGTTTGCCCTCCGCGGTTTTGTAAACTGACTAACGGTTGGACATTGGTCGATCATCAACGATTTTTTTATTGGGATTTTCAATGGAAGGGGCCCAGGACGAACAGTTGGTTGACTACTCGGAGGACCCATATGCACAGGTGGACATTTGGACATTATCACAACGCTTCTCTTCTACTATGCATGTCACACATCCGACATCTTCTCCTTTTTCTTTGTTTGCTTTCTCCGGGTCCACTCCCTCTGCATCTTCCCCCATTCATTCATTCCCTACTCTCGACTCCTTCTTGGTCCCTGACCTAACCCCCAACTCCCCTGTTATCCTCTCTGCGGCTGACCTCGACCTTATCTCCTCCCCAGACCTCCACCCACCATCCCCATCTACGCTTGCTTTTCTCTCACAGACCCTCTCCCTCTCAGCGATTTCAACCCCTTTCACTTGCCCTCGATCATCCCCTCCATTACCTCTGCCTCCCTTCTCCTCGCCATCCACTCTCCCCACTGCCCCTCCCCTCTCGAATACCCCCATTCCCCCTCCCCCATCCTCCAACCCACCTGGCCCCGCTCTCACACCCCCTCGTCGACCATCAGGCCACTTCAACATCCCTCCTCTCGAGTCCACCCGCCACCCCTCCTCCTCTGCGCACTCCTCCCCCCATACCTCGGCAGCATCTGAATCCCTACCAACCGGTGTTCCCCCTCATTCTCCCCGACGCATGAAATGTGTCTGAGATTGTAATCGGGGCAGCCTTCTTACACTAGGTGAAGGTGTACAAATGGCGGATATTCTTGGAACAGTGGACAAAGTTTTGGTGGGTCGTGTGCGTGGCTGCAACTATGGCGCCAAAAGACTACGGCAATGGGTACAGGAGATTTGGGGTCGACTACTGCTTGAGCTTCCCTCGATTCATACACTCGCCAAGGGTTGGTTTGCACTTCGTTTCTCCTCCAAGGACCCTACAGATTTGGTCCTTTCACAATACTGGCACATTGAGATGGCTCCAGTGCTACTAAAGCGTTGGAGCCCCTTATTTGATCCTGAACGAGAACAATTGGGGGCGAGACCTATCTGGGTTCGATTACCTAGCTTTCCACTTCACTTATGGACTAATCAGATTTTCATCGACATTAGCCATTTATTGGGTACCTACTTGGATCACGACCACTCCTATATTGAATCAGGCAAGATGGCTTATGCTTGCATACTTGTCCATCTGGACACTAGGGAAGGACTGGAGGAATCTTTCAAAATATAGTGGCGCAACTCCATCCAGATTCAGATTCTGGATTATGAAGGTGTATTGTTTCGTTGTTGCCACTGCCACAAGGTGGGACATGTCTTCAAGGACTGTCCATTGAATGGGCAGGCCACTGGTTCACACTCCATGGGTGGTCAGCACCCTCTAGATCCAATATCTGTCTCATTGCATCGCCAAGCTCAGCTTACTGGCTTCCTCTCGACTCCAGTGACCACACATTGGGACGATGTCACTCTAGAGGATGCGAATGTCTCGACCAGAGTCACTCGATCCATGGCCGATGCAGCTCATACTGGGTTCTCTTCTAATTCTGGTACTCGTCCTCTCCCCCACTCTCTTTTTTATCTATTATGTCATCTACTGCATCTCTTCATTGTTCGGATCCCTCTCTGGCTGGCTTATCGACTTCATCTGTCACTTGTCCCCCATCCTCCTCTCCCTTACTATTCTCCCCCACTCCCCGTACCATCCCTAGTCTCTCCATTTCTCCCCTTTCCACCACCTCCTCTGTCCCTCATCACACCCCCCCCCTTTTCACTCACCCCTCTTCTGTTGCGGCGGAACCATCTGACGACTCCTCCACACATTCATACAATCTGCGTCTGCGTCTTGGCCCCCATCTCGACCCTCCCTCCTCTCTGATCAAGCTAACCCGAGACCGACACTCCAACATTTCGAAGGCCATCCTACAGGCCGGTCTTGATGTCGCCTCCGGCAAACAACTCTCCATTGAAGGGGTTCTTAGAGCAAGACATACCCCAGGCCTGGTTTCCCAATGAAATGCCTCTCCTTCAGCTGCAGAGGGTTGGCCAGCCCTGCCAAGCGCCTTGCACTCGAGCGCCTTTTTGTTTCTGTTCCTGTGGATATCATCCTCCTATAGGAAACCCATGTCTCTTTCGATTTTTTCATCCACACATTATCCCCCCTTCTCCCCTCATCCCCCCTTCTCCCCTCTTGGACTTTCCATGCTTTGGATGCCAATGGACGCTCGGGTGGTCTGGCTCTTTGTATCAATCCCCGGCACATTAAACTCCTTTTAGTTTGGGGGAGGGATGGCACTCTAGTGGTGGATGTTTTTTCTAAGGCCCTCAGTCTACATCTCAGAATCATCAATGTTTACGACCCTTGCTTGAATCGGCAACATTTCTGGTCTACTCTCTTGCAATTATCCATGTTGCGCACCGACATCTTAATACACTAGCTGGGGATCTGAATTTCTCTCTTGGGATCTCTGAAACCTGGGGCCCTAATTCTCATGCGGACCCTCTCTCTTGGGATCCTCCTTAATGAGTATGCTCCTTACTCATCTTGGATTCCCTATTCAGGTTATCAATTGGATCATGTGCTGCATCACCTCCGTTTCTTATAGTATTCTCATTAATGGGGTTGCTACAGATTTCTTTCATGCAGAGCGGGGTCTCCGCCAGGGCTGCCCACTATCCCCTCTCCTCTTCCTCCTGATTATGGATGGTCTAAGCAGATGCATAATTGATGAAAGAGGCGGAGGCAAACTGAAAGGTATTCGTATTTCGGAGAATTGTATACTCACTCATCTATTGTTTGTTGATGACATCATCCTTTTTCTCAATGGATCTTTAGGCAACTCAACAGTGGTGACATCATTATTATACTATTCTGTACTGCTACAGGAATGCAATGTAACTACAGCAAATCCACTTTGACATGTTATGGTTGCTCCCCACATGAGATCCATTATGCGCAGCAGAGATTCCCTTTTACTCCTACTCGGTTTGAAGATGGACTGAAATACTTGGGATTCTACCTTAAGCCTGTTAACTATAAAACTGTTGACTGGAACTGGTTAATTACCAAGATTGAAAAAAGACTGAACAATTGGTGCCACCGCTGGCTCTCCAGGGCGGTCGGTTGGTACTTATCAAGTCAATTTTGGAGGCCATTCTGGTCTACTGGATGTCTTTGGCCTGGATTCCAAAGGGAATTCTACATAGGATACAGAAGATATGTCGAAAATTTCTCTGGATCGAGGCTAAAGAAGGCCACACATTTGCCTGGTCTAAATGGATGCATATTGCATTACCTAAGCGTTGGGGTGGGTGGGGAATCAAAGATCTTCCGACTTTTGCACAGGGACTTGCTGTTAAGCTAGGGTGGCAGATTCTCACCTGCAACAATTTATGGACCAAGGTCATCATCCAAAAATACATCCACCCACTCAACACTATTGAATGGCTATGCCAACGCCCTGCTCAACATCCCAGTTGCTCCACGATCTGGCAAGTTGTGCAGTGCTCCATACAAAACATTATTTATGGACTGGCCTGGAAGATCGATTCAGGCACTTTGGTGCGTATTGGTTGGGATCCTTGGACGGGATGTGGAAACGCTCACATCCTCCCGCCTGCACTCATTAACACCCTCAACCGTGCTGGCTATCACACACTGCATCAAATCCCTGACAGAAACCGTTCCACCATATTCTCCCAAGGCTGGTTGAATCATCTGGATTTACAACTTCATCAACAATGGGAGGTGACTTGGACCATATATCTGGATGCATTAAGAGATTCTCATGTCAGAATCACTAACCGGGATGGTGAACTCATCTGGACTATTTCAAAACACGGCAAATACACTCCAAAAGAGGGGTACCTCCACATATACAGTCCACATCGGCCTGATTCTCTGCTCCCTTGGTGGCGCACTCTCTGGAAATTAAAAGGACCTGCTAAAGCGAGGCTCCTCGTGTGGTGCATTCTCACAGATAAAATACCTATGGGGGCCAACCTCCAAAAGCGCTCTCAACTTGGACCCAACAGATGCTCCCTATACGCTGCAGCCGCTGAAGGCACCTTGCACCTTTTCCTCAATTGCCCAGCCATCCATGAACTATGGCATCTTATCATCTCCTCCCTCAACCTACTACTTCACCAGGAGGGACCGTCTATATCCACTGCATGGGAGACATGGTATGGTGGCTATCTGCTAATCCCCACAAGCTTCGTAACCTTCCTATATTATTTTGTTGGGGCATCTGGATTGCCCGCAATCGGGCCATCTTCCATAACACTCCTCTCAATTGGACCTCATCTGTTGCTCACATTATTTCCATCTATCATATGATTCTAGATAATCCTCTACCTCCCCCTCCCCTGACTATCACCCCTGAACATATTGATCACTTCCTACCTTGAGCCTATTTTGATGGCTTTGCACAAATTCATGGCTGCGGAGGTGGATTCCTATTTCATCTTACTCCTCTTCATTTCTTCAAATTCAAGATCGGTCTTAGGCGTGGCACCAACAATTTCGCTGAACTTTCCTGTCTTCTATATCTTTTCCAATTTGCCATCACGAAAAATTGCCATAATCTACAAATCTTTGGCGACTCCAAAATTATCATTGACTGGTTCAACCAACTCACAACCTGTCACATGCACACACTTTAGAACATTTTGAATGAAGTTCTACAATTCAAAACACATTTTGATTACATCTCATGTCAACATATTTACAGGGAGAGGAACGCGATTTCCGATCTCCTATCCAAGGAGGTGACGCACTTACTGAAAGACCACATGGAGATACAGGAGCAGAACGATCATGCTTTTTACCGGTATTTTCACCGTCCTTTTGTACCTGATCAAAGGATGGGGTGAATCCCCTACAGTGGTTAATCCTGATTTATTTTTGTTATGTTACTTATAGCATATTTTGTACACAGATTATTATGTTTATACTATTGTCACACAGTATGTATTTATTCGGACACTTATCAGATGTATTTATTTATGCTACTTATTTGCTATCATGATCCAGCTTTATTGCTGATATGAATATGCACTCTGCATATACAACATGTAACTTTTATTACATATTAATAGAAGCTACGATTTTTCTTGTGGAAAAAAAAATCGATAGAAAATATTTAAAACTTTAGATGCCAATGATCATCAAACTCAACTGAAGCATGTGAAAATAATTAGCATTTAAATCTCAAAAATTATTCATCAAGACATATCATGAAATGTCGATGCTAAATAAACACTTCATCAAGCAAATTTATGGATTAAATGATATTCTAAAATAATGCAAATCCAAAAATTAATTTTTCTCCTCTAGTTAAACTTAGGATATTTAAAAAAATTAAAGTGCGTCAACTATAGGAATCATTCCACAATTAAATATTTTTCATGAAAGCTTAGAATTTTACCACTTTAACAATATCTCTAAAAAAACTTAATTTCAAAATATAAATGGCCTTTGAATTTTATATACAAAAAAGAAAAATTTTAAAGAAAAGTGAAACAATTTCTAATGTTAGAAGTTAATGAAATAAATAAATAAATTTGAAATGTTAATATAAATCTAGAACCTTTATACAAATTAGAAAAATAAAAAAGTGAAATGTTATTTTTTAAATTTTTTAAATGTCAAACATGAAACTAAAAAAAATCAAAATCAAATGTCATAAAATTAAAGTCTTAATGTTATGTTAATGTTTTATTGTTTATGCGATGCGTTGAGTTAGGAATGCAGGTCAAAAGGGGAGCGGGAGGAATGGGTTACCTGTAAAGAAATGGATGCAACGGAGTTAGGGCCAAAAGAAGCGAAGGACGGAAGGGCTCGAGCAGGTGGAGGGAATGGAATGCGGCTACGAGGGAATGAAAGGTTAAGGCTACAGCAAAAAGGGGAAAGCGTGAAGGAGAGGACAAGAGCCGGAAAGGGAAGGCAGCATAGGGAAAAACAACGAGGAGTTGTTGCGGAAATGGCAGTGGAGAGGAGGGAGTTGCGTGAGGAGCTTGCAAAGAAAGAGGCAGCACAGATAGAAAGAAGAGGGAGCAGCACGCAGAGGGAAAAAAGGGACGCAGGTGTAGATGGCAGCTGACAGGGATAACGCAGAAAAGATGTAATGAAAAAATGAGCTCGATGAGGGAGGAAAAACGCACGGAGGGAGAAAGGGCACACATAGGTAGCAAGAAAAAACAGCGTGAAGAGACCAGCGCGAGAAAAACACAGTGGTCACTAAAAAAAAAAAAATGAATTTTTCCTTCTCACCAGCAATTAATTATTACCAAGAAACACAGATCGAAAAAATTTTAACTTGAATATATCTGCACAAATCCTGATCTTGAGATCAAATCTTACCCTGCAGGGCCTAGATCTGTCTTGGATCCCAAAAATAAAAATTCTCTGAAAACCCTCAAATGTCACCTGCACAAAACAAAAAACCAAAACCCAGAAACCCCAACAGATATACAAAAAATCTAAAATTGAAACCCCGAGTTAGAAATTAGAAAACTAAAAAAAAAATCTAAATCACTATTAAAAATACAAATATATACAATATATTTACAGATCTATGCACAAGGGTTGCGAATATGTCAAATCTGAGGAGTGTAAGTCTGACTTCGCTCCCAGATTTGAAGATCTAAGGCTCTTACTAGCCAGATCTAACTTTAAATTCAATAAAAGTTAAGATAAAATTTTATTTCGGCACCAGCCCTAGAAAAACCCTGCAAAAATAGAACTTAAGATAAGCTTGAGAAATTAGATCCGGAAAGCTCTTCAGATCTTATTTCCTTAGGAGTCAGCTGGTCCAACTGAGGACTTCCCCAAACGCCCAATTCTAAATCCGAAAGATTTCTGCACACTTAAAGTAAAATTGTTAAATCAATAGAGAAATAAGATAAAAATAAAACTTTCAAGAGTCAGAGATACATGCTAACTCAATCCAATTAAAATTCTTAACCTACATCCAGTGACCTAAGCAAGATACCTGTGCAATAGATTACTCTACAAGAGCCATTAATCAACAATTCGTTAAAATAATTACCAGCAGAATATGAAGAACAAGTTTACCATAAAATGTCGAAGAGGAACACGACCATCAAATAAAACCCCAAAGACTTCGTTTGTATTATTCCAGAAAGTATTACAGGAGAGCTTCAAGAGCTAGTACATGATCAAGAGATCGAATGCTAAATTAGACTTACACTTACATCTAATTTATAGGTAAAATCTCCAACAGCTAGTTCGTTTGATCCCCGTCAATGTAATCTCGACCGTCAAAAATGATTTGATTATATTTTAATCTTCTCCGTCGAAAATAATATTTTTTGAGGAATTTCAAATTTTTCAATTAATTCCCTTTTAATTAACTCAAAAATATTAATTTTGAGTTAATTACCTCAAAAAATTGACTTTGACTTAACTATCAAGGCCCAAGGGTCCAAAATCTCTCAAAAATTTTAATCTTCCCTTGGTCTGGTACCTTTAAAATTTATTTTTCAGAGGCCCACGAATTTTGCCTTTGAAGAATTTAAATTTACCTAGGACATAAAATTAATTAAATTTCCGGCTTAAGATTTTTAATTTAATTTGGCCAGAAAATTCAATTAATTGACTCATCAGGGGATTAATTATTTTCCAACCTATAACTATTCTTATCTATAATGAAAGTTATGATTTTTTCAGAGGAACCCAAAAAAAAAAAAAAATATATATATATATATATGTTTTCCAACCCTCTTTACATAAGATTAATACATTAAACCCATGAGGGGAACACCTGTTCGTAACAGACCCTCAATAATATACCCAATTTTGCGACTCAAAATATAATATAGTAGACCCAGCAATCTGTAATAAAATGATCTAGCCAATTAGCTAGGATCATTCCCATATTACTTTTACAAAGACTCGATGAAAAACACTAGGACCCACTTAATATCTTGACGACAAAATCCACCCTAGCTTTGGGGTGACGCTGGAGGGGAAAAACTCTGTCGATCATGTGTCTAGAGACACAGATGGATCAGTGAGACGAAAAACCTCCTAAGGTAGAAATCATCACCAAAATACTAGGCTTACCTAGGTTGTTACATACATGATGGTCTTACTGAGATCATTTACATTATAGATTTGCAAAATGGGTTTACATCTTTTACAAAATTGTCGATTAAATGATGAAATATGAATGGCACGAACACTTGAACATGATAGATCCCTTTTGCAAAAAAAGGAGTATACTGCTATGGGGTCGTTGACAAAGAGTGGTCAACAAGAGGTTTTCATAATTGTTCAACTGGTACAAGGTTGACCTTAATTTGAAATGTTCCAAGAAGTGTACAAAAACATACGCAATGTTAGGGACACCCTAACTGCCAAGGTATCCTCCCGAGTCCCAACAAGGACTAAGGTGTCATCAAGGCAACTGCCACTATAGGTACCATCAAGCTACAACCCTAGTATCAATCCAACAAGATATAGATATCATCCAAGCCTCCATGCCCTGACACCAACCCTTACAGAGATCCAAGTATCATCAATACCACAAGACCAAGATACCCTCCCTCACCGAAATCTAAACATCATCAAACAACTGAGATCTCAATACTAACTAGGACAAGATGTACTCCTAAGTACCATCATACAGGCAGTTTTATGATACTCATTTCTCCCTCTCAACCAAACCAGAGATATCCACTAGTCCAAGCATGCAAACCTCTCGAGGAGAGATCAACACATCAGCTACCTCTTCAACCATTAGAACATCCAGTAGCTTCACGACCTCAACCAGTACTACTTTTCATCAATATAAAATTCGGGGTCCTCAACCATTTTGATGTTGCTTTAGGTCATCGCAATATCCAAACACATTTTCATGAAAACTTCCTTCTTCAATTTCTCCACTAGCACCAAACCAACCTCAATACTTCTCAAGAACATCCAAGTCTTTGTTCATGATGCATCAATATTAATCATTAGTAGTGCCTCAACTATTCTCTGATTCTTTTCCTTATCAATATCATGTCTCCTTTCTTAACTATGGTGGATATTATACTTTTCTTCATCCAAACTCCCTCTCAATGTAGGGAGACCAACAACTTTTATTCTTTCATCTTTATAGATTCTTTGTTTTGCATCATCATATCATCAGAGAACTATAAAAACTTCATTCCTTCATATGGTCACAAGGTCATCATTCAATCATTTTAAAGTCATCAGGGTTCTTGCAGTGCCCTCTTTCCATCATGCTCATCATCATTATAGGGTCATCATCAAGTATGAGGTAGACATATATTTTTACAACTTCTTGTAAACTATGTGCCTGCAGATCTCAACAACAAGCATAACCAAGCACACAAATGTATATGGACAAAAGCATGAAGTAAACTTTACCAATATAGAGTTAGCATGTAATCATAAAGAGAGCATTTAGGGTTATCAAAACTTCAAACAAGAGAATAGATCTTAGATATTCAAAACCTAAACCTTGTTAGGGTTTCTATTGTGCAGAAGCATTTATGCCTAGGGTTACACTTTCATGCCTTAGACTTTTACAATAACTTTTGCTAGGGTTTTGTCATAAACCCTAGATACCATCATCAAAACTTAAATATTAGATATACTACTAGACCAAGTTAGGGTTTCATCCATACTAAAACATATATATCTAGGGTTTCATTACGATATTACATTAACTATTATAAGGGTTTCATTATAACCCCTAATAAATCAAACCCTAAAAGCTAGGGTTTCATCATATGTTCTAGATATTATCAACAAACCCTGAAAGGCTAGGATTTTTTTATAGTGAACCCTAAAGGTTAGGGTTTAATCAAAGTAAACAAAAGATAGATAGTATGATAAAGGTTGATTTAATCTAAATATCAATCACCCTAATAAATAAGAATCTTTATGATTCTATAGCAAAACCCTAAACTTGAGAGAGTTAATAATATAGAGTATTTAAAGATAAAATGATCGAACCTTCTTATCTAATGAAGATTTGTTATACGTCATGTAATCTTACACATACCTTGAGTTGCTTCTTTTACAAACCTTGTAGGGTTTCTTTTTGAAGAGCTCCTTCTGCAACAAAGCTTCTTTCTTCTTTTTGAAGTCTCCCTTTGAATCTAACCATAATTCTCATTGTAAGCATTCTTTTGAGTATACTGCAAACTTTCCTTCCAAGGAAAACATAAGAGAAAGGATTATAAACAAGCAACAAAAATGAAGCTAGATATATAGAGGAAATCAACAATGAAAATGGAAATAAAGAACAAGATACTTATCTTTTTGCAAAATGGTGGGAAGCTCCCTCTTGGTCTTCCGTAAAATGGTGGGAAGCTCCCTCTTGATCTTACATCAATCTAGTCTTGTAAGGGATTCCTTTAAATCATCAAAACAACTCAAGAACTTTCTAACAAAACATATTAAATCTATAAACCCTAGAAATCAAAAAAAAGATTGATCCTAGAGTCAAACATAAGAGAAATTTTACAAGGATTAAAACAATAACCTATACTATAAGTAAAGGATATATAAGACTTAATAGAATAAGTCTTTGACATAAGAATCCTCAGTCTTAGACTTCTTTGGAGGACTATCATCAGTAGCAACTGTAGCTTGGTCCCTTTCTCTCTTCTTGTTCTTAGGATTATTGAGGCATTGATTCTTATAATGTCCCATCTTGAGACAATGATAGCATTCTATTTTAGAGAGATCAATCTTCCCATGATTTTTTGGTCCCTTAAACTTCTTATTTCCTCCTTTCTTCTTGACATGAGCAGAGTTGGCATTTGCATTTTCTTCATTTTCTTACTTACCTTCTACCATGGAAAGACGAGCTTCTTCTTGTATATAGGAAAACCACATTTACTCGAAGGATGGAGAATTCTTCCAACTACTAATTCCAGCTACAAAGGCATTCCAAGACTTTGGTAGTCCTAGAAGGGCAACAATCACAAGTTCCTTTTCAGGGATTATTTCATCAATTGCTTGTAGTTCATCTCTTATATATGCAATTCACACAAAATAGGAAGATATTGTATCATATTTTGTCATTTTAACTGTTCGAAGTTCATTCTTTAGACTTGCCACTTGCCCAATATTCTTGATTGCAAACAACTTGGAGAGAGCATTATACATTTTTATTGAAGAATGTAGCATGGATATGTAGGGAATCAAGTTGTCCTTAACTCCATCCACAATTATGTTCATGGCAATCATGTCAATTTCTTTGTCCTTTTCCTTTCCAGCATCATCTGAAGGTTCCTTAACTTTTCCTAGTACAAATTCCAATACCTTATTCTTTGCAAGGATGAGGTCCATCCTTGTCTTCCATGCTCTATAGTTAGAGGCTCCTTGAAGTTTGTTCTCAAATTTCATTGATGAGGCCATATGTATACTTTCTTAATGAAAACTAGATATCTTTGTAGCCTTCAAAAGGTTTTATTCTTCAAACTAGCTTATACGGAACCAAAACTTTTATATTATCTTTCAAGACTTCCTTTTCTTCTTCAAACTAGCTTATAGGGAACCAAAACTTTTATATTATCTTTCAAGACTTCCTTCTATCAAATGGACTTCTCTTCTCTTTATGATCTTTCTTGAAAACTTCTCTAGAATCCATCCTTAAGATGATGAGAGTTATTGATCGTCCAGTTGCTTTTTTCCTTCTTCTCCACCTTATAGCTCTGATACCATGTTAGAAAATCATAAAGGTAGCAAGATTTTCCTTATCTTGATAATTACATGTGATGTCTTTGCAAATTTTATTAGTTTCTTTAGTGTCTTATTTTATCTTCTTATCATCAGGCAACTATCGAATCCAAATGCATGAAAAGCAAAACAACAAGTGACACAATATGTAGGCTCTCAACCAAGGCAAAACCCCTCTTATAGGGGAAAACCCAAAAATTCTCTTCTCTTCCTTTAGAACCAAATCAAATGAGACAACCAAGACAAAAGACCTACTCCAATCCACCAAATCAGCCTCCCAAGATGATTAGTCAAACTTCAAAAGTCAACTCAAGTCAAATTGCTTCAATCCTGCATCAAACTCAGATTTCGGCCCTCCTACGTCAAATTTTCAGCCCTACTACAGACCTGCAACTTCGGCCCTCCTGCAACTTCAAATTCTTCGAATGTGTGAATCAGAGATAAGAGAAAACTAGTCTTCTTCCTTCGCTAAGGTTCCTCCTTCTTCGTTTTAAGGTTTCTCCTTCTCCGAGGTATTTTGCACTTCTTTCTTCCTCTTGAAACTGCAGATCGAAACTTGGTTGAGTAAGTGATCAAATAAGGTCGAGTTACACTTCTATATATAGCTTTTTGTGTGGTCGAATTCCCTTGGTGGAGGAGTGACAAATGACACTTTTTACATAAAAATAATTTCCTTCTTTGATACAATGAGCCCAATAAGTGTCTACTACATAAAGACAAGGACAATGACACATGACATAAATCCTAGAAGCAATCAATGGGTGCTTTGACCTAGAATCAAAATAAATAAACCATGAAACCCATGCTTATAAATATTTTTTCTTTCTCTTTCTTTCGACAAGTACATAAGAATTACATCATGACTCAAATACAATTATAAAGACTGATACTAGTTACAGTTCTCAACAAAGGTAAGCCTTACCTTTGTTGAAGATGACATAATAACCCTTGTCCTCTAGGTTTGCCACCAAAACAATGTTCTTCTTCAGGCCTGGAACATAGAGGACATCTTTGAGATGGAGAGAGCTCCTAGACTCCTTCTCAAAGTTGATAGTACCAACTCCCCTTGTTGCGTACTTGCCATTATCTCCTAGCTTAATATGAACCTGCATGCCCTTCTCCTCTAGCTAGTTGAAATACTCCCTATTCCCAATCATGTGGAAGGACACTCTGGAATCAATATACCATGTGCTACTACCTACTAAGCTTGCCATGCAAGCTATCAATGAGAAGTCTTTCTCAGACTGAGAAGCAAACCCATCTACCTCAACTGATGTAGCCACATGATCCTTACCGGACCCCTTCTTGTTAGGATACTTTATAGCATAGTGCCCCATCTCGTGGCAATGGAAGCACTTGATCTTGCTTAGATCCTTCTTCTTCTTATTTCCCTTCTAACTGGTCTCAGCCTTGCCTTTTCCCTTCTTTCCCTTGGCTTTGTTGTTGTGGCTTGCCAAGGCAAAGTTCTCCTCGTCCCTTGTCTTCGTTGATCTACCGTCTCTTGTCCCTCTCCAGATTTCTTCTTGAACGCAATCACTCCAAAACCTTTCCCAACTAGGAAAATTTTCTCTGCCACTTGCTACATCCTAGAAACCATACCAAAACTTTGTTGAATTTCCACGATCTTGGGTCTAGGTTAGAGTCTTAAAATCACTGACGCTACCAAACCAAGAATCTCAATTAAAACTACTTTGTACAGCAGAAAATATAAAGCAGCAAATCAAATATGCACAAATATACATAGTTTTTAACAAATTGTACAATAGTGTACAACCCCAATCTTTGTTATATTAAACCAAATCTGAATAATGCAACAATCTATGGTATACAAGATACAATGACAAACTCAAGGTCGTATCTCATCCTGTCGGTCCTTCGCTCCCGTACTGCTCACTAGTCGCCCCTTAGTCCTTCAAAGGATAACACATCAAGACTCGAGGAGGGCTGCCACCTAACACTGTTGCAAGTCACTTCTGTAAAGTGTAAATAGGATGATCCAATCTGCTCTCTATGTACGCCTAATTCTCAAGATCCAAATTGCAGGCTAGCAGTCACCTTTGTCCATCAAGGCACTGCACTTCAGCACCAATCTTCACCCAACCTTCAACTCCTCTTCGTCACTTCAAGATAGCTCGTCTAGGGCTACTTTGGGCTACCAACACGCTGCCCTCCACCAGACCGATGATGCCCAATACATACAATGTGAAATATGCTCCTAGTTGGGGTTTCTTATCACTTAAGACAACCCCAACAAACGGCTCCCACAAACTACTCCAATTACGATCCAAATCCGCTCAACTCCTTGACCCAACGCACCTCCAAATGCTGCTCCAAATATGCTTGTTACAATGTTGTTATTGGCTGTTCAAGTTAGGGCACTAGGGCACACTGCTGCAGCCCTAAACTCCTCTCAACAGTCCTTGAATAGCCTTTTAAAACACTATGGCACACCCTTAAGAGATACCTCCTTTGCTACATTGTTGTCTTGGGCCTATATTAGCCCTTAATCTGCCCTACGCATGCCTTACTGTGGTGCTATGGCCTGCAGCCTAGCACACAGTATTCCTGTAGCTTACGGCCAGCAACATGGTAGCTTCTAGTCCCTAAAACAGTGCCCCAAACAGACTAGTATTCAACCCTTAAGGCCTCGACCTAGCTGCCAGCAAACTCGGCTTCCTCCAACTATCTTCGGACCCTTATTTACTTGTAAGAAAGTCCTCCAAATTTCGTTGTTCCTTCCTTCTTTTGCTACGGCTAGGGCACAGAGATATGCCTCTCCAACGAGTCCTCTTCTTGGGTATGCGTTGCACTTGATGGATGCTCAATAGCTTCATACTCACCCTCTATTTATACTAAAGAAAGGGGCTCCTCCAACATTGAGATTAGGGGCTTCCACAACTTGTCACATGCCTAAAACACCTTAGGCCGACCTTGACATACATGTGCAAACCCATAATTAACCTTCAAAAATTCATATCTCCACTTCTACAACTCGGAATTCAATGATTCTTGAAGTGTTGGATTCTCCTTTCCGCCCTTTATTATCTCATGCCATCACATGTAGAAATGTGCTCTCGGAACTGCCCAAAACACTATTTGGTGCAAAACCCCATACTTGGGTTCCAGGCCCACAAGTGACCCTTGTGGCGCTTTTCCCTCCAAACCCCGAACCCTAGGGCTTGGAGTACCTCCCAAGCTACACAAATCAACACTCCCTCTTAGCGAGGGAGGTACTTCCAAGACTACGAAGTAACTCGTCGTCATCATCATTGCTCGCAACACTTGCCCAACTTCTAGCGCTCACAATCGCAACAATCCCTGTTCTGTGAACTACGCCTTTCTCGGAAGTGTCACTATCACTGCTAGAAGCATCCTACTTCTTCTTCTTCTCCTGTATCGCTTTCCAATCTCTCCATGATTCCTTCTTGGTAGATGTGGAAGCACCCTTGCTCCCCACTAACCATGCACTCTTCTTGGGCTGCAAAGTCTCCCTCTGAACCTGCAAGCTCCCTCTCGAACTCGAGTCCCTCTTAGTCTCCAAATCTGAATAATAGAACAGTCTATGGTATACACTTTCCCGAGAAGAAGGTCCACGTTCCAGAGGGGCTCCTCCAACGTTGACATTAGGGGCTTCCACAACTTGTCACATGCCTAAAGCACCTTAGGTCGATCTTGACATACATGTGCAAACCCATAATTAACCTTCAAAAATTCATATCTCCACTTTTACACCTCGGAATTCGACGATTCTCAAAGCGTTGGATTCTCCTTTCCGCCCCTTATTGTCTCATGCCATCACATGTAGAAATGTGCTCCTAGAATTGCCCGAGACATGACTTGGTGCAAAACCTCATACTTGGGTTCCAAGCACACAAGTGACCCTTGTGGCGCTTTGCCCTCCAAACCCCGAACCCTAGGGCTTGGTGTACCTCCCAAGCTACACAAATCAACAGACTTATGGAGTCCCAAAAGCGCAAGACTCACAAGGTCTTTTTCTACTACTGTCTCACCCTCACCACCTAGCTCATCCCGAACCTGAGTGAACTTTGAAAGGTATGTGACGATGGGCTCTCCTTTGCTGTTAAGTCCCTATATTAATAGTGTAGTCCCTTATTATGTTAGTGTATCCCCCCTCATTGTTATTTTTGTACCCCTGTAACCCCCATATTGTTATTATTGTGCCCTTACATTATTATTGTTAGGTCGGCTAGGGTTACATTGTGGCCCCACTAGGATTACATTATGGCCCCATGGACTCCTATATATAGAAAGGAGGTTTTGTCATTTTTATCATCCAAGAATTGTTCATTCATGTAATGTATTGGAGGTTGCCCCCTCGAAGTGGCTTATTTCTAAGGCGTTGATATCTCTTTTCTTCTATTTTTGGAACTGGTTTCACGACATTTTGTATCAGAGCTTTGGATTCTAGGGTTTTCGCTGCTCCAAACCGGTCATCGTGGCATTTTCGCTATAACTTTTTTTCTACGAAGGTTCAGAAGCTAAAATTTGTAGAGTACGAAGCCGAAATCCTGAGGAACATCGTCGCAAAATTTCAGAGCTTGGTTCGCAATATTTTCGGAGATATGATCTGTTGAAGTTAGGGCTTTTTTCAGGCTCCTGAATTTCACTTAAAAAGGTCATCACGGCATTTTTGCTATACCGTTTTTTATACGAAGGTTAAGAAGCTGAAATTTTTAGAGAGCAAAGCCGAAATCCTGAGGAACATCGTCACAAAATTTTAGAGCTTGGTTCGCAATATTTTCAGAGATATGATCTGTGGAAGTTAGGTCTTTTTCAGGCTCTCGAATTTCAGCTCAAAGAGGTGATCGTGAGAAAATCTTCATAACTCTCTCTCTGAGCATCGGATTGGAATTCTATAAAAAGTGACTGGAAGTACACAGACTGTAGTTTCCTATCTATAAATTTCAGAGCCAAAGGAGCAAACAGTGACACGTGGCAAGTTGTACAAGTTCACTCTAATGAACCAGTCCATAATTAGTTCATTGTGGGAGATTGGACATAACGTTGTCTTGAAGAATCCAAATCAAGTCAGACCTGTGGCATTTGAAAGAAGCTTCAGAGGACTACTACAAGGCTACATTTTCAGATATTGAAGATCCAAAATCACATAGATAATTCAGTTTCAATATCGAGATCCTCAAAAGCAAGAAAAAGGTGTGCATTTGGTTTTTAAAATTGCATAACGTTTGTTTGAAAAAGTAGTTTGAAGTGATTCCAATGGCATATTTTAGAATTTTTATCAGTATTGAGTTCTATAATGCCTCCAAAAAATAATTCCATACCCATTAAGCCCTCAAAAAGCTATACTATGACGCATGAAGAGGAAGAATTGCAGTATGAGATATCAAAATTACGGTACCAAGTGCAACAAATTTCGATCTTACGAAGAGCAACCAAAGATGACATAGATGGTTTAAAAGCAGAAATGGAGGCTAAGTTGGATGGTTTGAAGGATCAAATAATAACTAATATGGATGATAAATTAGTGGAAGATCACATCGAGCATCAACAACAAGTTCTCCAACTCTCAAAGGATAACCTAACTTTGGTGCAGAATCTAATGAAACAACAGGAAGATCAACATCACATCGAAAGAAGTTCTGAAGCAGTCACAGAAACAAGAACTCGACAAGTACGATCAATTACAGAGTATCTTAGCAAGTGGAAGAACTTTCCTGTAGAAGATTCCACATGGGAGGATGAGAATTTTATACAGAAGCATCAAGAAATAATTAAGCGTTGAGGACAACACTTGTTTGAAGGAGAGGGGCATGTTAAGTCCCTATATTAATAGTGTAGTCCCTTATTATGTTAGTGTAGCCCCCCTTATTGTTATTGTTCTACCCCTGTAACCCCCATATTGTTATTATTGTGCCCTTACATTATTATTGTTAGGTCGGCTAGGGTTACATTGTGGCCCCACTAGGATTACATTGTGGCCCCATGGACTCCTATATATAGAAAGGAGGTTTTGTCATTTGTATCATCCAAGAATTGTTCATTCATGTAATGTATTGGAGGTTGCCCCCTCAAAGTGGTTTATTTCTAAGGCGTTGATATCTCTTTTCTTCTATTTTTGGAGTTGGTTTCACAACATTTGCTCATCCAGATACTTCCTAGCTTCTCCTTGAGAGCTAGCTTCCTGACATCGCTAGAACCCTGATACACATCTTAGATAGCTTTAAACATCTCATATATTGTCTTCTACGCATGGAGATGAGGGACAATATGGTCCTTGACCCCCTCTAGAATGATCCTCCTCGCCTTGGTATCATTCTTGTTATATTGGGCCAATTGTTGGGGATCTTAAGGTGGCACTATAGCGTGCTTTATAAACTCGAGCATCCCATTATCTTCCAAAACTACTAATATCTGCTCATTCCATGAGCAGAAGTTAGAGGCTCCCTGTACACAAGATTTGCCCTCGGCCCTTGGTACACCATACTACTTATCCAAAGAACTGCTCTTCAAATTCTAGTGATAGCCTTCCTGACGGCTTTGCGCTCTTCACTAACTGATCAACTTGGTGCTAGTTTTTGTGTCGATCTCTACTCTGATACCATGTTAATTTTCCATAAAACTATGCAACTACTTAGTGAATAACTGAAAACAAGGCAACCAATACTGAAACCAAATTTACTTTCACCAAGACACAAATGTTTCTTAACTAATAAGCAACGGAATATGAAGTTATAAACACAGAGATAAAAACACAATCACACAAATTGACACACTTGATTTCTCGAGAAACCCTACTAGGAAAACCTACTTCTTTGTTGTAACATTTTATTGATCGAGCTTAAGCAATTGAATATCTTACAAGGCAATCTGCTTCCTTGTTGTAGTATTTTATTGATTGAGCTTGAGCAATTGAATCTCTTACAAAGCAATTTGTCACACTAAGAACAACCTTGTACTCTCATTGAACTAGCTTGGACTCACCCTGCAAAAATCGTGATTCTTGTTCCTAATCCTTCGCATGCTAGCAGCCCTATTTCCTAGAGGCTAGCGCACTAGGGCCTATCTCCTTGCGCACAAAATCTCCTATTTTCTAGCGCGCTAAGCTCCTATTTCTGTGTGCACTTGCTCTGCTATTTTTAGCACAAATCTGCTAAAAAAACCCGTGCATTCTTGCTCCTTAAGGCTACGCACACCACAAGCAAAGAGATCTCACAAAACTTGTGCACTCAACAACGAATAAACTTTGTGCCTTCTCCTTCCTTTATAGAGTCGATCCATGCTGATTTTGGGCCTCATTCAAATTTAAAACTCAAGCCTCTAACTAGCAAGTTAACTGAGTTGAACTGGTTCTCTCTCTCTAGACATCACTGGAGTCATAACTCATCCTTACTTCAATCAATGACTGAAGCTCCAAATCATACTATCTGAACTCAAACTGCCATTCAATCCTGCAGTTAACCTCCAACATTCTTTGTGGAACATCCTAATTTTAGTTTGAAGTACTTTATTATCTAGTTTAGGAACCACTTTGCCGTGAGGTAGAAGACCTGAATCCTGATAAAATATAATAAAGTTGGAATAGAGGAATTTTCTGGAAGGAGCTGGCAGAGTACTACGTTGAGTAACAGAAGAACCCATCATGAAACTGCACACAAACCAATGAACAAGCAAAGGAAATCACCTTAAATTATCTACAGCATCAAAGTGATCCTTAGTGTGATTCTTCTCTTACTGTTATGCCTGGTTCATAGTTCATTCCATTAGCAAAATGATTAATTATAATTGTTAACTTCCCCTGACAATAATGATCTTGAAAAGCATCCCTTATCACAACACACCAGTCAATATGAAATCTCACTAAGAGTGGACCGACAGCTGGTAGTGGAAACATGGCTCCATATGTTCAAAGAACAAGAGCCAGATTCAGAAATTCATACCTTCAAAGACATGGTCAGATTGTCGGTGCATCAGAAAGTCATACCTTCAAAACCATGGTGAGATTGTAGGTGCAGAATAAGCATGGAATTATGTTTGAGCTATGAGCTTTGCCACCTCAAGATCAAATCTCAGCAATAATCATGCCTGGTTGTATTAAACAAATTTTAGAAAGAAGAAATACACAACTTCTTAGGTCATAGAAGAAAGTTTTGCCCATGCTTGAATATTCATACTTACAAGTGAATCTCGATTCTTGTCCCCATGCTTACAAGCGAATTAATGTAATCAAGTTCATTAAAAGTTAGTTGAGTCTCAGCAATTATCCTAGAGTGCCTCCGATAACGATGGACCACATCCAATTCTATTTAGAGGATTTTATTTGAGCTACCCTAATAGAATCCAGTCGCATACTACTGCTTAAAGAGGCCAATTAACAGAACAACTGAACAATGAACATCATAGGGACTTCCAACTCGATCATTAACATGTGTAGAGGCAATTGGCTGGCAGGAAGCTGGAAACCAAGCCGGTTGCTAGAAAATTTATATGGGAGCGATCCTGCAACCAGATACCTTGGAAACTGGTCAATGTGATGATAGAATGACGAAACATGATTTGAATTCGAAGAAGTTAGACTACTATGTTATTTCGAGTACATAATTTTGTAGTAAATTTATTTCTGTTTGCTTACAGGGTAAACAAAAACAAATTTCATGTTGTTTTGTTTCTGACTGTACACTCCGTACATTAATCTGGGGTCTGCTATGGCCTAGACTCTAGAGTGGCAACAGCCACGTTGTATCTACAAATTCTTGCAATATTTAATCGAAATTATTTCAAATTTGATTTTAGACCAGAAAAAAATGTCGGGAAATTAAGAGATTTATTTAAAATTGAATTTATCTTTGTATTCATCTACTAAATCTAGCAATAAAGAACACGATCTCAATACATAAATCGGCTCCCGGTAGACTCTCCCGGCTGTTTTCCCTATCTGTCAAAAACTTCACATAAATTTCTGCGTTCCTTGTCCCGATAGCTCAAAACTCAGCAGCATTTCCTTCTACCATCTACAAAGAATGTTTTCCCCTTCTGTAAGGTGTCGTTCGAGAACTGTATGTATCGGGTCTCGATACCTCAAAATTAAGCAGTATTTAAGCTTTTTTCTAAATACGTGAACAGTCAGAAACGGAACATCCTTAATCTGGGCCCTGTCATGGCCTACACTCTGGAGTAGCAACAACCACAGTGCATCTACGAATTTTTGCAATCTTTATTCAGAAATTACTTGAATTTTATTTTTAGGTGGGAAAAAAGGGGGAAATTAAGAGATTTATTTAAAATTAAATTATCGGCTGTAAATCTAGCAATAAAGAATACACGGAGAATCATCTCAGAGCATAAAACGGTTGAATTTATCGGCGAACACACGGAGAATCATCTCAGAGCATAAAACGGCTACTCTCCTCTGTTTTTCCTATTTGTAAATAACTTCACATAAACCTAGCTCTAATCTCCTTGTCTCAATAGCTCGTTACTTAGTAGCATTTCCTTCAACTATATATTAAGCACGTTTTTTTTCCATCCTATAAGATGTCGCCCGAGACCCGTATCTGGTCTATCGTGTAATCTGAAAACAAAAACCAAAAAAAACTTACAAAGCCCTACGTTCCGTGTCTCGATAGTTTAAGATTAGCGGTATTTACGAGTTCTTTCAAAAAGACGTCAATGAATTTCTAGAATGAAAGCGGGCGAAAGTGAAGACCTTAATATGAAGAACTCCACCGCCAAGCTCGCTGCCATTACTTGTGGTGAATTCCATCCAAGCATCGTTCTTGTAGAAACATGCTCCTTTCCACTCCGCTGAATTATTGACGCCAGGTGCTCCGACGAACAGAGGCAGCAAATCGACGGCGTTGTGAAAAGAATTGAGGACAGGCCAAGCGACCTGCCGAGGTAGAGCAGGTAATATATCTTTCGGCCGAAACGGCACCTTTAGCCCGCCCACGGATGCGATGCCATACAAAATCAGCAAAAAAGGCACCGTAATCCGCAGAGCGTGAGACATGCTTCTGTGCAGTCCAGGATTCAATCACCTGTTTGTGAAGTTGGATTTTGATTGTAAAAGAGAGCGCCCTTTTATTTCGCTGAATTGAAAGACCCGGGAATCAATCTGGCGAGCCATTACAAGCACGGTGTTCCGTGTGTGATTTGAAAGGAAAGTGACATACCGAGCGCAGCTGAAGGGAATATTCTGGTAGCTTGGAATTTCGTACCCGACTGGAAAACTGACGGAAGTCGGGACAGATAAGATGTCAAACGACGCCAAATCGTCCCCACCCCATCGCGCACAGTCTTTCGGAACACAAATTACAATTTTTTTATTACGTCGTCTTTATCCGATTTGAATATACCGTCTTAACCATGGTAGTTACAGACTTTCCCACTTTTCATCATAGGTATCATATCTTTCCATATCCTTTTTTCAACGAAGTGGTAAAATTGGTCAGAATTTAGTGGACTTCTTAGTTATTCAATATGAAAGCTGGTTCCCTTATCGGAAATCAGGTGATGATCCGGAAGAGGGAATTTTTTCGCTCATATGTGTTTTTTATCAATTCCCTATTTTCTTTACGTACAATGAAAATGAACTTCTAACCAGCATAATTATTTTAGCAAATGTAGTATCTACGTGAAAGTTAATCATCTTTATCATCATCTTCGGAAATGCTATATCTTTTAATAACACTTAACTATGTGTATATAAATTTATTTAAATTTTTATAATTATTTATACTGATAATTATACAAAATGATCTTTAAAATTAATTCATATCCCTATTGTTTATGTTTGTGTAATGATTTTAAAATCCAAACGCAAAGGTATTAGAGGATAGTTGCATGGATCGGATTGATCTTACTCTCTCGTAAAATTATAAAGTAATTTAAAAGGGTAAGATTTATTTTTTCATTTATAATTCTTTATTATTATTATAAATAATTAAATTTTTCTACATATAATTTTATAAAATTATAAAATGATTTAAAAGAGTGAATTTATCTTTTTGTTTATAAATTTTTATTGCTATTGTATATTTATTTTATTTCAAAATTTACCAAGAAGAACCAAATCTCAAATCTTTCAAAATGCATCCTAAAATCATAAAACAATTCAAAAGAGTGAGATTTATGAACTCATTTATTATGTAGTGTAGAGAGGAAACCAAATATCTCAAAATGCAAACCTATTTTTAAGTGCAAAACTTGAGAAAATGTTTGCATTTAGAGAGATTTGATCCCTCTTATGTTTGATAGATCTGGAGTTAAAATAGATCTATGTTGGTTTTTAATAATACTAACATAACAACATTAGTAAATGTGGTTGATATATGTGAATTTGATCATTTCCCCTTTTTAAAATTAATGGCTTAGGTAAACGTGAGAATGTAAACATAGATACACATGATGCCATTTGCTATTTGATAATATAAGTGGTAATTTCATGATTGTATTAGGTAAATTTGAAAAAGTAAAGATAGAGTTGTGGTTTTTTTAGCATGTGGTATTTGATAAGTCATTGTATTGGTACATGGTATTATAACAAAGCCTACTTACAAAATAAGAATATCCATGATAAAGTAAGGATGAATCTCCATGGTTAAGAATCTTGTTACATGGTTTTTTTTAACGTATAAATGTTTACCTTATATTAATTTTTTATCATTTATAATAATAATAATTTTAAATAAAGTTAGAATTTAGTTAATTTTTAAGATTTTTTTTTTTATTTTAGCAACTTGAGATGTATGATGAAGTATATTTATTATGGATTGATTTCTATAGGCAATTACCAACTATTTAATTGATATGACTACCAACTATTTAATATTTGAAATTACATTGATTGATTTAGGCAAGACAAGGAGAATATGAATATGCCAATTTTTTGGTTGATAACCAATTCACAAAAATTTAAATTAAGTGAAAGATTAATTTTCCAACTTTTTTATATATATATATATATATATATTCTTGTTTTTAATTGTATTAAAACTTTCATAATACATGTAGTTACTTATGTATAAGGTTGGCACTTTTTTTTACATGTTTTATAATTTCGTAATTTTATGTGATATGTATAACATTGATTTGTCAATTGGGATTACCCTGAGTGATTGAGTGAAATGATTGTTATCCCAAATCTTTGCTAATGACATGTTAAGTTTTGATGTCTTGAAGAATATTGTTGTAATGGCTTGGAGCCTAATCACTCTTAAAAAGTATAATTGTTGGCTAGCCTTATCATGTTTTATTATTATTTACCTAATGCTTTATTTTACAACTACTACAACTTCTTCTCCATAATAAGCAACCACCTTTCTGGTTGCAATCAAATTTTTTTTTCCATTTTTCCTAAGTAAGAAGTTTGATTTCCATAATAATATTAACTTCTACATTTTTACTTAAAAAGCTTATTAATCATATTTTTATCACTAATTCATCCTTGATTGAAATTAAAATAAATTCATCATGCAATAAGTTTTCTTTTTCCTTTTTTTTTTTAACGTGAATTAAGCATCTAGTTCCCTAATCCCTTATCCTTTTATAATGATCTATCTCTACCTCTTAATTCACCAATCCCTTTATCCTTTTATAATGATCAACCTATACCTATTAGGATTAGAGCTTTAAGATTTAGAGTTATTGGATTGTCACTCTCATTGCTTTGAGTATCATGGAACATGTTGTAATTTATGTTGAAAATACAGCAAGAAAATCTCAATTTGACGTCAGTAGAATCCTGGAGGTAGTTAACTAAGGTGACATAGCACTTGTCACTCAATTAACTCAGTTAATTCGAGTTGGGGAATCTTGAGTTTAGTTCGGCCTTATTGATTGCTAATTTGTAACAATTTATTTCAGTTAAGTTGAGCTATTGTCAATTAAACTAGTTTCAATTGTTGGAGAAACTAGTGGAAGGTCAAGTTGTGTAGTGTAACTTCAATCACACTCAGTGGTCATCCAGTTTACTGATCAATCAACCCAAAATAACTATTGCATGCAGATAATTTGAGTTACCCAGTTGAGATGGAGATTACAAGGGGGTGTACTATTAGTTGTACACTAGTCTCATGTGTACAGGTGGTGCATGCAGTCAGAGAATGGGCCTACAAGAATTGTGCAATCCAAATGAGGAATTTTCCTAAAAAATAGGGGATAATTCCTCAGGGAACAATGCAAGTAAATAGGAGCTTGGAGGCTTGAAAAATTGGGTAAGTATTGGCTAGGTTCAGTCAGTCAGGCAGAGAGATAGACCATACACTTGCAGGTTGTGCTTGGGTTTGAGCATGTATTGTTTTTCATCTTTATTCTTTGATTAATGCAATATATATAGTAAGGGGTTTGCAGAAATTATACAAACATATGTATATCAATGGATTCAATCCGATCTAACAATGTAGTAAAGATAGATAATGAATCACTTCTACAAATTAATTGCAGAAATTAAACACAATCGCCAATCACATGAAGCAAAGAAAGAATCAAATCAAACCACAACACAGATAATTTCCTGGGGAAAGCTTGCTGCTCAAAACCCCACTATCTTCTATTTTCTATTAACCATGGAATCATGAAACAATTACAATGCACTCTTCTCACAAGAGTCTCCAACACTCAGCTAATTGTCTCACGTTGTCCCGGACAAAATCAACCAACACTTAGCCAATTCTCAGCCTCTAAATAGCTTGCCTACCTTGCGCAATTCCTAATGAATGCAATCCTTATTCTTTTGGAATTTTGACCTTCCTAAAATGCGCAAGGATCATGGGCAATCCAATGGATGTTTGGTTGCATGCGAGCAACCTACTAATCACACAACTGATAGTTAACCTCCCTTTAACCTTTGTCTCAACTAGGTCTCCACTGGAACTAACATGCATGCAGCTATTAATAGTAAATCATCAGTTGCATGGCATATCACTGATTGTGAATTAAATAATATTTGATTCACTTGATCTCTCACTAGGGCAACAAACAGTTACAACTAGTTCAACTGACTCTAACTCAACAAACTTAGTTAACTGATTACACTTGCATTAAACTAATGCACCAACTACAATTCGAACTCCATAAATAATAGAATTACTCTGCATGCCTCACCAACCACCCTCAACTAGAAATTCATGAGCTAACTGAGTCTATCACACTCAGTTAAATATTACAAGTGATTATGAGATAAGATTACATTTTATTGTCCAATTTAATTAAGGGAAAATTAAATTAGACATTGCGCCAATTTTAGCCCACAGTAGTGTAGGTGCTACTAGGACCTATTGGTCCCACACTAGTGTAGGTGTTGAAATTTATTGTTGGACTTCAACACTCCCTCTCAATAAGAAAGGGATTATCTGCCACCCTGATCTTGCTTCTATGGTATTCGAATTTTCTCCTGGTGAGCGTCTTCGTCAGAATATTTGCATCCTGATCTTCCATGGGAATGTACTGAAGTAACATTATGTGCCTCTAAACACAATCTCTGAGATGGTGGTACCGAATGTCTATGTGCTTAGACCTATCATGAAACACCGGATTAACCGAGAGTTTAATGCAACTCTGGTTATCGCAATGTATCATTGTCAAATCCATCTAAGAACCAAACAAACCAACCAAGATCTTTCTCATCTAGATGGCCTCACATGCAGCTTGACTTGCTGCCATGTACTCTGCCTCGACTGAACTGAGTGCCACATATCGCTACTTCCTGCTATACCAAGAAATTGTTGTCGATCCTATGTTGAAGATCCCCCTTTATGTGCTCTTTTTGTCCGATGGACTACCTACCCAATCTGAATCCGTGAAGCCTTGAAGCTTCACTCCCTCTGTTTGTATGTACCATAATAAATAATCTGTAATGCCCCTAAGATATCTCAAGACATGCTTCCCCGCCTTCCAAAAGATCTTGGTCGGCTTAACCATAGCCTGACTCATCTGGTTAACTGTGTAGAAAATGTATGGTCTCGTGTTCACCAATTACATCAGTTAACCCACTAACTGCCTGTACATAGTAGCGTCCACTACTTCTCCAGAAGTAGCATCGTCTTTCCTCCAATTTCCTGCAAGAGGAGTCTTCATGGGTTTACAGCTCTCCATGTGAAACATACCCAATATCTCTTTGGCATACTTGCCTTGAGAAACAAAAATTTCACCATCCTGCTACCATATTTCCAAACCAACGAAATAGTGAAGGAGTCCTATGTCCTTCATTTCTAACTCCCTTGCAAGATCCTCCTTGCATGATTTTATCGACTGCTCATCACCTGTCAAAATTAGATCATCAACATAAAGTACAATAATCAAGAGCTTACCATCAACCACAATCTAGTACAGGTTTGCATCCGCTTCACTATTGGTGAAGCCCAATCTGGTGAAATAGTTGTTAATCCGAGTGTACCAAGCACGAGGTGCTTGCTTCAGCCCATACAATGCTCTCTTGAGTCGACACACATGTGACTCACTGTCAAAGATCTCGAAACCTTATGGCTACTCTATGTACACTTCTTCCTCAATAACTCCATTGAGAAACCCCGTTTTTCACATCAATCTGATGAATGTTCCACCCCAACTGCGCTGAGAGTGCAAGGATACATCTAATGGAAGAGTACCCAGCGACTGGTGTGAAAGTCTCTTCATAGTCAATCCCCTCAACTTGTGAGAATCCCTGGGCCACAAATCTGGCCTTGTACTTCTCCACACTCCCATCAGCAGCTTGATTCACCTTATAGATCCAACCACTAATTTGTCAACCGGTCTTGGGACAATCTCCCATGCACTGTTCTTGACGATGGAGTCATACTCCTCTACCATCGCATCAACCCAAATTGGTTGTTGCACTGCTTCCTGAAAGGAAGATGGTTTTGTCACAATACACTTGCTCATAAGAGCTATGTATCCAGTAAACCTGTTTGGAGATTGTCTCTGTCTGCGTAGTGAAGTAGGGGCTCCTACATTCTCTGTTGCATCAAGTCTTAATCTATCAGCTTCCGTGGTGCGCCTTCTACCATTTATGATGGATGGCTCTACATGAGTGTTTTATACCACTCCATGATCCTCCGCATGTGGTTTCTCCACATCTTGAGGTTCATTCTTTGGAACCAAGAGTTCCACCTCTGCGTGCAAATCCAATTCCCTCTCAAGGGACAATTGCATGGCTTTCTCCTCATCAAATTTTATATCTCGTCACTCAACAATCATTTTGTTGTTTGGAAAATACACCCAATAGTTGTGGCAATTTTGAGTGTACCCCACAAATATCCCAATCTCAGTTGTTGGTTCAAGCTTCTTCCTGGCATCTTTGGTCACATGCATATAAACAGATGAGCCAAAAATCTTAAAATGTGAAACATCAAGTTTCTTACCAGTAAAGGCCTATTTTGGTGTACTCATGCCAAGTATCTGATGAGGACAATGGTTTTGCACAAATATCGTTGTGTTGCATGCCTTCGCCCACAGATGCAGTGGTAGGCCCTGATCATGCAACATCGATCGTGCCACACCCACAATTGTTATATTCTTTCTTTCTGCGACCCCATTCTGTTGTGGGTTACGAGGCACAATAAACTCTCTTTGAATTCCTTCATTGTTGCAAAAGTTCCTGAATTCATTGGATATGTACTCACCACCATTTTCGCTCCTAAGAGCCTTTACATGCTTCCCCATGTCTTTCTCCACCAGTGCTTTGAACTCAAGAAATTTTGAGAACGTTTGATCTTTCTTCTACATGAAGTAGATCCAACACTTTCAAGAAAAGTCATGAACAAATATCACATAATACTTATTCTTTATTTTCGAAGTAGTAGAGAATGGTTCACACACGTATGAGTGAACTCTCTCAAGGATATTCGAGGCTTAGTTATCCTTCTCGTGAAAGTGGCCTTTGCACACCACCCCATAGTACATCCCTTGCATGTGTCTAACTGCGCAAGAGTAACCTTGGGAAGACCCGTAGAAATCTTTTGCATGACCTTTAAGGCTCCGTGGTGAAGATGGCCCAATCTCCTGTGCCATAACTCGCCCTCATCCCGACTTACCACTTTTTCCGCTTTACCCATCAATGTGTGCAACCATCTACATCAAGTTTATAGAGATTCATAACTTGAATCCCAATCTTCTTGGCTTGTCGTGTTGTTTTGTGTCGCAGGAAAGCTTTTCCCTTACTGAAAACAACATCATAGCCTCTATCCTCCAACATTGTGACTGAGACCAAATTTTTCTTCAATCCTAGTACATGCATTACATCTTTTAATTGAAAGGGTTTACCTAACTGTCTCTGGAAGGTAATAGTACCAATCCCGATAGCACTGTACTGCCCGTCATCACCCATTTTGATATGCATCTGGAGGTCCTTCTCCTCCAAGCTACTGAAAAGTTATTTGTTTCCCATCATGTGAAAGGATGCACCACTATCCAAGTACCACATTGATCCCATTGCACTTGACACCGTGCATGCGATCAATGAGAAGTCAAGCTCAAACTGTGATGCAAAAGCCTTACCAGTTGCAGATCTTGAAGCCTTCTTGTTCTTCTTCTTTTGTGGAAAATTAGTGGCATAATGTCCATGCTCGTGACAGTGAAAACACTTCACCCTGGACATGTCACGCTTCTCGCCATCTTTTCCGGACTTAGATTTGGAATGAAATTTATTTCCTTTCCCCTTCTTTGCCTTGGCAGCCAAAGCGCAATCTTCTTCATCATCATACTTAGATGAAGATACATCCTTGGTATTCCACTTGAATTCTTCTTGCACCAAATCCGACCAAATTCGTTCCCAATATGGCAGGTTTTCCCTTCCATTGACAGAGTCCTAATAACTATGCTAACTCTTGGGAAGTCCTATAAGAGCTAGGCTCACCAATTCATCATCTGCGATAGTAATTCCGACGCTCCCAATCTCATCCCGACATTGGACAAACTTTGTTAACTATTTCAGAAAGGTATCGCTTCTCTCCATTTTTATTTTCCTGAGTTTATCCTTCATTCCCAATTTTCTATGATCACTGCTGCTCTGAAATAGATTTGACAAAGCTTTCCACATTACATATGGTGTCGCTTCACCATGGAGACTTGACACAATGTGGTCTCGTACTCCCTCCAGTAATATCCTCCTCACCTTTGCAACCTTCTTTTTCCAAGCATCAAGAAGAGCGACATCTGCTACACCGGGTTTTGGAATGTCACTGTCGATGAATTCTTTCAACCCATTGTCCTCCAGTACTGCCTCCATCTTGTCTTTCCACGCAATATAATTGGAACTGCCCTTGAGTGCATACTCCAATCTCAAGCCATTGAAATCCATTTCGATCCTGAATCGCCTGTCGCACTAAGAATACCTTTTGCAAATTCGAATTCTATCCAGTCACAAACTCAACTTCTCCTCCACTATAGTGATTTCATGTGCTTTGATACCATGTATAAATTATACAAACATATGTATATAAATGGATTCAATCCGATCTAACAATGTGCTAAAGCTAGATATTGAATCACTTCTACAAATCAATTGCGAAAACTAAACACAATCGCCAATCACATGAAGAAAAGAAAGAATCAAATCAAACCACAACACATATAATTTCTCAGGGAAAGCTTGCTTCTCAAAACCCCACTATCTTCTATTGTCTATTAACCATGGAATCATGAAACAATTACAATGCACTCTTCTCATAAGAGTCTCCAACACTCAGCTAATTGTCTCACACTGTCCCGGAAAAAATCAACCAACACTTAGCCAATTCTCATCCTCTAAACAGCCTTTCTTGCTTGCGCAATTCTTGATGAATGCAATCCCTATTCTTTTTTAATTTTGGCCTTCCTAAACTATGCAAGGATCATGGGAAATCCAATGGATGTTTGGTTGCATGCGGGCAACCTACTAATCACACAATTGATAGTTAACCTCCCTTTAACCTTTGTCTCAACTGGGTCTCCACTGGAACTAACACGCATGCATCTATTAATAGTAAATCATCAGTTGCATGGCATATCATTGATTGTGAATTAAATAATATTTAATTCATTTATCTCTCACCGGTGCAACAAATAGTTACAACTAGTTCAATTGACTCTAACTCAACAAACTAATTTAACTGATTACACTTGCATTAAACTAATGCACCAACTGCAATTCAAACTCCATTACTTTGCATGCCTTACCAACCACCCTCAACTAGAAATTCATGAGCTAACTGAGTTTATCACACTCAGTTAACTATTACAAGTGATTATGAGATAAGATTACATATTATTGTCCAATTTAATTAAGGGAAAAATAAATTAGACACTGCACCAAATTTAGCCCACACTAGTGTAGGTGCTGTTAGGACCTATTGGTCTCACACTAGTGTAGGTGCTGCAATTTCTTGTTGGACTTCAACAGGGGTTTGACCAATTGCTTTCCCCTATATAAATATGTGTACATGTGTGATGTTTCTTCTTGCGCGTTAATGTTATGTGTTCTTGGTGGTGAATTAGCTTCTACAGATCAATAGAGTAGCTTCGAGTCTCGTGATTTAGTAAATTTCATGAGCAATTTCGAATATACACATTAATTTCTACAATTTAATGATTGAAAATTTGTATTACTAGGCAAATAATCTATATTCAAACCTTCGTAAATAGAGAATCAAATTCATTACAATAAATATTAATGGAATTACTTGTTTATTTAATATTATTAAATTTGTGTATCCGAGTATGTAGCTCACTTGGAAAAGCATGTCATGTAAAGTGTTATGTAAAATATTATGATATCTTTGGTTTGATCCCCCCAATTAACCCATGTGGTGCACCTAGTTGTTATACTGGTAGCAGATAAAATCAACCCCATGTCACGTGAGTATTAGACCACCCATGTTGTCAATTCCATTAGCTACCACACATGTGTGTATTTATGTATTATATAAAAATTGTTAATATCAAGACATAAGGAAAAAAACCATGAATGCGAACAAGGGATCCATTTTTAATACCTTCTTGGGCATGCGGTTAAACTACAACTAAGGTTGGTATTTGGTCTCATGTACGAGATCAAGGCTAAATGTTATTAGAAAGCACATGGACCCAATGGAAGTAACCTCAATGGTTATCACATGGGGTATTAACTTTCCTATAGACACCATCCATGTTAAAATAGCATTTTGATCCTAGAGTAAGACCTAAAATTGCTTATGATTGGCTAAAAGCTCCCCTTCCTTGGACATAAGGAAAAAATTTAATGGCCCAAGACCCAAAGGCATATGGGAGGAGTTGAAGTTTTTCCCTCTACAAGTGACCAACAATCCATTTCAAGTGGTGTGGTTTTATGGAAACTCGCATTCACATATACCACCCTCAATTGTAGTTTAATCCCAAGGGAGATGTTAAATTGGTCTTCTCGCTGAAAAAAAAACAATAAATAAACATGCATAGGCATGTTGTCGAAGGATCCATGCCCAATTCAATGGTGGTTCATCATGATCCTTGGAGGGTGGCACTTGTCTATCCTGCACCACACCCCAAATCTATGATATTGGGTTCCCACCCAATATTTTCTTGCTCTAGATTAGAAAGGCTTCTCTACTTAAAAAATGGAAACATCATTAGAGGGTAACTATAAATGTGATGCTATGGTTAGGGAGAAGTTGTGGCACCTTTATCTTCATTCTCTCATGTACAGTGCATGACAAGGCCTACCACAACATTACACGGACAATAGGCCGAGTGGTCTAGGGAGTTAGCTCTCCACATACAGTACAAGGGGCTCCCAAAAAACTCCAACAATTAACATAAATGTGCCACATCCATTTTCAACCTTATAAACTCAAATAATGATATGTAAATGAAATTTTTGCACAAACTAAGGAGCCATCATATGACATGAACAACATGTTACACTAATTTTTGTTGCATTGTGCCTCATTCCTCGTTTTCCAGCTAAGATAAAGGATTTCTATTATAATAAGTTATTACATAACGTCAATTAGGTTTATCTCGGATGGTTGGCACAAATGATTGTTATCCTCTCAACGCAGGTTCAATTCTCACAAGTGATATGATGAGCTTCATTGTAATGGCTTTGAGCCTTGTCGTTAAGTCTGACTAGTCCCTCGAGGATTGAAACATGTATATTCCTCATATGACAAAGAAGAAGAAGAAGAAATTTCTCATGGAAAATATAAATAAATAATATTGCATGTTGAAATTAAATGCATGTGCAACAATGTCCTCGAACGATGTAATTGCCTAGAAAAGGGCTACAAAGCTTAGAAACCCAACCCTAAGTAGATTTAGCAAAACTTAAAATGTGATAACAAAGACTTACAATTTTCAATGTAACCATAGATAGAGCATCTAGTCTCAAACAAACCCAATTGAAATATCATTGGGAATAGAGCCATGGACAAAGAAAAAAGAAACGTGGAAAAGAAGCTTCTTTTGACTTCACAAGTGGCTTCTACACACTTTTGAGCCATAAAATGGGGGTCTCTAGGTATATTTAAACCTTTAAAACTTGTTTTTACAAAAAGCTAATAATGGTTCATGACACATCTTTTTGTACCTAATGTATATTCCTATATTTTTTAAGGTCTTTGTTCTATTACTCTAGCTTTCCCACTAAACTATAAGGTGTCGAAGTCCTAACTTGATCATAAGATTATTAAGGAGGATTACCTTCATTCCCCTCAATACTAGTATGTCCATGTTTTTCAAAATAAACTTAACCTTCAAGCTTGGCCACTGTAACCAACTAGAAGTTTGAGTCACAAAGCCATCTTGCAAACTAGTCTCCATGAAAGGGTGTAAAAGAGAATGTCATCTTGGATTTAGCATAACTTTTGATTAGTATATCCAATCAAAGGTTTTGAAATGTACTTGAGAGGAGAAATTAATGAAGATGTTGAAGGAAAATATTTGGATCAATTTTACTAGTCTTTGTTGGGTACCTTACAACAAGGAGACATGGGGAGAAAAACTAGGGGTAGTAAGAATAATGTTGATGAATTGTAAAATTATGACAACATGATAAGAAAATCAACAATATAAATAAATTATTGGATGAAGTAAAGGGAGAATTCAACAGAGATATGAATGAGTTATGTAAATCACTGGATGAGGTCAAGGAATCCCTAAAATACCTAACAAATTCTAAGGTTGAACCAAAATACGTTCCAAGAATGGGATAATGCCTAGAGAATCAAGCAATAATGTTAATATTGGTAATAGTATAGGGCATGGGTTCAATAATAATACATACATAGATGGATATAAGGTTTCACATAACCCAAATCAAGATAACTCATTTCAAGTTTAACAAGGAAATTGGGTCTAGCGAGTGGATAAGAAAACTCAGGACAACCTAACATTACATTGAGGCACTATATGACGAAGGCAAGGTGTGCATACACCTACAATACTTACAAGATGTATCTTGTACACTGGGAACAAAAATGGTACAAAAGAATTAACATAACCATCAACTTTTTAATAATTTTGTAAATAAATTTTACCAAATGGCAAGTCACAATTGGAATGATTCATGTTGTCACCTTTGTTTTGATGAAAGATGGGATGGTGCCAAAACAACAAGTATGACATTGAGTTTCCTTACCTGTTTTGGGGAATTTAGGGTCAACTTGAGATGAAGACAAACCAAGAAGTGATTAAGGAAGTCACTAATTGAATGAAAGGGATGTGGTCCTTGGCTTTGAGGAGGAAAAGAAACACAAAACTATATGCACTCAATGGAGCAAGGGAGAATTTGTTACTTGACATTAATTACACTACCTGTGTGGTTAACAGTCATGGTATTTGTATGAATATTCAAACTCAAGGGACTTTTGTATAAATGTAAAGGCTACAGCTTGAGAAATGGTTGGTTGATTCATTGATGGATCTTGGCTTGGATACTATTTATTAATTCTTATTGTTATTGGCTTTGTTAGGCTATCGAACCTATTGAGTTATAATGTAATAAGATGTTGTAACAATGTTGTTTTTTGTATTGGAAGTTAATTGATCGAGGGTTAGTGTTTATGTTTATTTCTCTATGGTTTATCCTTGTGTGATGATAGATGATTTTTCTTCATTGCAAGGTGTTTCACCTTCATACTAATGTTGTTCATAGATTGATGATGAACATGAATAATATCGAATATTGTTATGGTTGTATCCTTCATTGATTAACAACCTCACTCAATTATTAATATCAACAATACACTGTGTGCAATACATTCCCTCTCACCAAGGGTTGATATGTTGGTGCTAGACTACAAACCTTTTGTTAGACACCTTCATGAACCTTGATCAACATATTGAGACAAGAATTGGTTATATTTCCAAGTTCAAACCATGATATGTAGTGGATCATGAAAATACGAGGTATTAACTCATGAAGAAGGATCTACGAGATTAGTTTAATGGACATATCAATCTCTTGAAAAAACAAAAGCTATATTGATTGGATGGAATGCATGTAAGTGCAAGACAAGTTCTCATATGGTGAGTTAGATCAAACATTATGGAACAAGTGCCTAGGGAGTCTATACACATGGTTACAAAGGCTTAAAGAGAATCAAATGTACCAATGGAGAGATGGGAAGAAATTTCCTTCGCATACTCATAACCTTTGTAACACTATACTATTGTGATGATCATGCAACAAAATATGTGGACAGTTATGTCAGGAATCCTTGGAAGGAGATATTATAGATTTCATGATATAGTTGTGTTAGACATATTCATGGTACGAGGGAAAATTTATGAAGTGCTCATGTTGAGCATTGGTAAATTAGATTCATACATTATTTAAGATGTTTATGGGGAGGAGGAAATGTTACTTTTTACTCCATCGTACATGGAAACATAAAGCCTTGTTGTAAGAGGTGGAGTGGAATGGTGTTGGGAAGGGCATATCCATAACAAAAAAAAAGCACTATGGAGAATGCATAAGCTCAAGAATTAGTAGATATAACCCTAAAACATGTTTGTAATAATTGAGTGGTGGTGCCTAAATGAGTTGTGAAAGATCCATGAATGCAGTGAAGCAACGGGGACCAGTCGAGTGATCGAGGGATTAAAGGTGTAGGTTGAAAGAATTAGATAATTTGAGGAGAAGAGGAAAAAAAATTGGTTAGTGGTTGACACAAAGAGGCTTGAAGATGGAAGATATTTGAGCTAAGTAAAAGGAGAGTGGAGAGGCATTTGCAATATCTAATGTACATATAATAAATTTCCAACGAGTTGATGTAAGTATACATTCCCACTGGCTAGAGATGTTACTTTACAATGTTCCATCTAAGAGAGACTCTAACGGTTCATTGGACACATTTGGCTATGGAAGCGTCACTTAGTGAAGTGACCCCTTCACAAGGAAGAGACAAAGATATCAAACATGGCACATCTAGAAAGCAGCAAAGATAAGCTAATAAAAACACCACCCCCTTTGTTAATAGAAAATCATGAGCGATTTCCATTATGATATCTTTTCATAGTTAATTTTATTATTTTTTTAGCAATGCTAGGCATAGAGCTCTGAACTTTTAATGATGCGGGCTTTATAAAAATTCCTTGCAGTAATAAAAAAACACAATGAATTTTATGCGACAGGGAGAAATTAAAATTTTGTTTTCAATTTAGTTATAAAGAATCATTTTCATTTCAATGCGTGGTTGATTGTTCAATTGAATCGTGTGACCACCTTCTTGTGGAGGGCCCCCTCAAGCAGTAAGGGTTTCTTGTTTTACGTAGAGTTCATTTATCATTTCGTAAGTTTTTTTTATGCATCCTATAGAATGTTTTATTCCCTTTATTAATTTCGAATTAGATAACAATCAATTTGGTTGTTTCATTAATCATTTTCTTTTATTGATTCGGGATCACATGAATTGAATTAGCAATGAGATTTTGAATTGAGAATGAGATTGTAATTTTTAAAAACAAAGAATTAGTTTGTAGGTTTTCTTTCAAAGAATGAGTGTTGCAAGTTTTATTTCAAATCATGAGTGATTTATCAATTTGAGCAAGTGTGAACAAAGTTTAAATTCATTTTGATTTTTCATGCAAGAGTGTGTTATATTGATAGATGAGTTTATTATTTTAGGAATCAAGTTTCCTTCAAAGCACATTTCAAATATTTTGCAAGTGTGTGTGAGAGGGTTTTTTATGAGTTAAACTTCATTTTGCAAGTGTGGGATTAATTTATGAGTTTTAGAATTTTATTGGTTGTGTGAATTTCATAATTAGGTACAATTTTATAAGAGTGTGATCATCTTTCTTAGAATTAGTCTCAATGAATAATTCAATTATTGGCATTGAAAATTTAATTCGACTTAGATAACTAGGATTCCTAGAACATATAGTGCACTTACACTTTGTTAGTTTACTAGCCTTGGTCGATAATTTATGTAATCAATTTAAGATAATTAAATTGACAAAAAAATTGGCGCCGTTGTTAGGGAAGTGTAAATAGGAGTCTCTATCTTTTTATTTTGACAATATAAAAAAACAAAAACAAAACAAAAATGACATGCATAGGGAAAGAGATTCTAGAGCTAGATTTGTAAGTAGAGGAAGAAGTTTAATTCCAACAACACCGCTCACCCCACCACGACCTCGTAGTGCCACACCATCCACTCAAACTCGTATACCATCCATTGCAGGCAGACATATACTTCCTAAGGTACTTAGATCTGAAATCCAACCTAGAGATTCACCAACCTCATCAACTGAGGCTGTACTAGAAAAACAAGATCCTACATCCCCAACAGAGGGAGTATTTTTCCTAACTTCAACTGGAGAACAACTTCTAGCTCAAGAACTAGAGTTCCCCAGTGAAGAAGAGGAAGAAGAAACCTATTTTAATATACCATTAATAGAAGAACTAGAAGAGGAACTAACAAACCCAATTTTGGAACCCTACATTAGTTCTGAAGAATATGCAATGGTTGGGGAAGGGGAAGGAGAATTACACAATGTAACTGGTGAACATCTTAGGATTTGAGGTGGAAGAGGACCTAGGACTTGAGGTGGAAGAGATGGAGTAAGAGGAGGGGGAGGAGATAGAAGAGAACAAGATCTTGTTGGGTTTCCTATCTTTGATGAAGATACTACAGTAACAATGAAAAATATCTCGCCCTTTTTCCTTCCTAACTTCCATGGATTAAGAAGTGAAGATCCTGAAACATTTCTTTCTGAGCTCGAACTTTTATGTAGATCTTATGATTATTTTCTTGATTCTCAAAAGTTGAATTTGTTTCCAGTAACTCTTAAGGATGCAAGGCTAAAATGGTTCATGGTTTTAATAAAAAACTCTATTAGAACATGGGAACAAATGAAAACTGCATTATTAGAGAAATACAAGGACTATTGCATTCCCCATAATCTTAAAGATGAAGTTTTCAAAATGATGCAAATATAAGATGCAAATCTTGAGGATTTAATTGAAAGGTTTAGCTACAATCTTAAGAGAGCTAAAATGGAAAATTTAGATAAAGACACTTTGAAAGCTCTCCTATTAAAATCCATTAGAGATGAATGGATAGATATTCTCAACTTAATGGGTAAAGGGGATATTTCTTAGTTATCATTGCCAGATATTTTTGAGATATGCATACACATTTCAAGAGAAAAGATAAAAACTAGAAAAAGCCCAAGAGATCCTGTTATTCTAGGATTAATACATCTGCAGCCGGAACAACAAGTAGGGCTGAAATAGGAAATTTGCTTGGTGATTTTAAGACAGATATTTTAGGGAGTCTTAGTGAACAAATAGATACCCTTAAAATACAAAACAAAAAAAAAGTTGATAATGTTGCTTTATCCATCTTTTGTCCTAAGTGCAGAAAGAAAAATGCATTGAGAGAATGTCCTATTGACTTGATGAGTGTAGAAACTTGTGTTATATGTGCAAAAAATCATGATACTAAAGAATGTCCTTCAATACCAGGTCTTAAAGTTGTTTACCAAGAGGAAGTAGTGCCAATTCAGGTAGACCATGTTTGTTTTATTTTTAAGAGACCATGGAAAAATCAAGGATTTAACACCCAAACATATGCACAACCACTGCAAAATAATTGGACTGCACCCATGCCTTGGTAACCTTGGCTTCGACCTTGGGCACAAAGATGGGAAAATCCTTATGGAAGGTATCCTCAGTACTCTCAAAATCCTCAACCTTATCCTACTTCCCCACCACAATATTTTCCTCAGTCTAGTCAACTACCTCAAGCTCAACCTCAAAATCCAAACCCACAACTTTCATTACCATTTCCACAAATAGCAAATCAATTGCCTACCCAAACACTTCTGAACCCAAATAATAATAATAATAATTCACATATAGTTTACAATGTGGAAGGAAAAAATTTCCAAACTTACGTGATAACTCCATTAGATCTAAACAATGTTCAACTTAGATTTGGTAGAGTATTGGAAAAGAAGTCACCATCAATTGTTATTCAAGAATCTGAAAAAAAAGATGTCTATGAAGAAAAGAAGTCTCTTATTGAAAAAGAAAAACTTAAAAAACATGCCGCCCCTACACATTCCGATGATATTCCAATAAACTCAACTCCTATTATGGAACAACCTTCAGTATCTATTGCAAAACCACATTTTCCTGAGAGATTAAGTATTGATGAAGGGGTAGAAATAAATATTCTATTATCTGGTTATGATATGTTAGTTGAACTAAAGAATGTTTGCATAAAATTCCTTTGCTACAAGCCATTACATAAATACCAATTTTTGCAAAGGAAATTAGGGAGTTAAGCATTAAAAAACCAGGAAGGAAAAGAAAAGAAGTCAAAATAGTTCAACTAATTGAAAAAATTGTAGATATCATGATGGGTAAAACAATAATTCATAAATATCTTGATCCAGGAAGTCCCATCGTGAAAACACACATCAATGGTTTTGAGATACCAAATACATTAATTGATTTAGGAGCAACCACAAACATCACGAGTAAACAAATTATGGATCAATTAAAACTTCCTAATCTTCAATACACATCTACATTGTTACAGGTAGCAGACAAATATGTAATCAAACATGATGGTGTATTAAAAGATATGTATGTATCCTTAGATTCTTGGGAATACCCTATTTATTTCATGATCATAACACCCAAGAATAACTTAGGAGGACATCCATTGATTCTAGGAAGACCATGGCTAGCTACAGTTGATGTTTTTATAAATTGTAGATATGGTGATATGTTTATCTCTAATGGGAGTTCAACAAAGAAATTCACATTGTATCCACCTGCAAAAATAACAACAGAAGTCGAAAATGAAGAATTGATAAATGATGACTTTGATATAAAACCGATCTTTTCTACTTTAGAAATAGATGAAGAAGATCAATTTTGAATTTAATGGAAGATAATGAGTCTTCCTCATATTGTGAATTTAGTCAAAGTTTTAAAGAACAATGTAATATGTAATATTTATCATCTCATAAATTATCTTTGCATTCCATGGAAAAAATTGGCAATTCTACAATAGAAATATTCCCAAGAAAAACTTTGAATATCAATAATAATTTGGAAGAATCTCAAAAGAAAGAATTAATGAAGGTGATACAAGAACATTCCTCTGCTTATGCACGGGAATACACTGATATGGAGGGAATTGATACAAGTACTTGTATACTTCATATTTACATTGAAGAAAATCCCAAACCAATTCGACAACCTCAAAGAAAAATGAATCTAAATTTGGGGGAGATAGTTAAGAATGTGTTGTGGTAAAAAGCAACCCCCCCCCCCCAATTTTTGACTTGTTCACTTCAAATAATAGGGACCCTTTCTATAAAAATTTTGGTTAAACACCTTTTAGGATTTTTATTAAGTTAATTATCCTACGATTTTGTTAATTTTTCATTTTCTTTAGATTCTTGTTTTGATTGCTTGGTTGAAATCGATTTTTTATAAACTTCCCGTTGATGTTGGTTTCACCTCATTTGGTCAACCGATTTGTAAATGACACTCCTTTGAAGTCTAATCAATTATGTCGCATGGGTTAAAAAATGCGTTAAATGTACAATTTTTCATTTTTTGTAATTAAATTAGTTCAATAATGCATTTAGTTTACATATTAACCCCTAGTTAGTTATTACTAACAATTTTTATTTTCACTTATATAGCCAAATCTTAAAGCATCGAGATTTCAGTGATTTATTCTAATTTTCCAATTTTCTAATAAGTTATAATCTCAAAAAAATCCAAAATGTCGAAGTGGATGTAGTTCATCTTTATCAAAGTGGCTATAGTTTAGATAAGAAAATACTCTTTAAATAGATTCATAATTTAATCAAACATCATAAAAAAAAAAAAAAACAAAAAACAAAAACAAAAACAAAAACAAAAAAAAAACAAAAAAACAAACTAATTAATTTTTAACATTAAAAATTTAATTAAATTATTATATTAAATATAATTAATTTAATTAAAGTAAAATTTTATATAAAAAATAAAAAGAAAATTAATTGGAACATCGTATCGAGAAATTTCAATAGACACATCATTTTAAAAACCCTGATGGCCTTCACTTTTGATATGTTGATGCGATGAGTTATAACTCATTTATGCCAATGCGATGAGTTATTTGTTTTATGCCGATGCAATGAGTTATAACTTTAGTATTAAGTATTTGTTAGTATTAGCGTTAGTGGTAAGTAGTATAAGTTACTAGTAGGTAGTATTAGTTTAATATTAAGTTAGTATTCTCATACGTTAGTGGTAGGTAGGTTAGTATATATTAGTGTTAGTAGTAGATTAGTTTTAAGCTAATATAAGTGTTAGTTTAGTTTTAGTTTTAAATATTTAAATAATTAATTTTAAATTAATTAAATTGATTAATATTTAAAATATAATTAAATTAATTATTAATTAGATTAATTAATTTATAAATAGTTAATTATATTTGTTAGTTAGATTAATATTCATTAATAAATAGGTTATTAAAAAATTAGTTTAGTTTATAATTAAAAATTAAACTAGAATTAATTATTAGATAATTAGAGCTTAATTTAGGATTAAATTTTTAATTAAAATTCTGATTTTTTAGCCCAGCAACATAATTTCCATATTTATATCATATTTAACTTATCAACTTTTGAGGCTAATAGATTGAGTTTTACTTGACCAAATGAGGCCCACGATGGCTCATTGGAAAGAGAAAATCAAGGAGAACATTTCTGAGGAAGTTTCACTAGCAGATTTGGTCATTTATTGGATAAAAAATAAGGCAGAAGATCAAGCTCTGAATTTTTAAAAACAAAATCAATTTTTTGAGTTTTGTTTTATTCATTTTCATTTGCCCAAGCCTCTTCTAACTGCAGATTCATGTATCAATAATATCATTGGTTAATTAAAATCATTATGAACATCAATAAGAAGCTCAAATTTTCTTTTTATTTATTTACATAGAATTTGATTGGATATTGTTTTAATGCTAGAAATAATATTTTGATTTTATTGTTGCACCTTAATTCATTTTAATTTCTTTTTGCAGGAAAAACAATAAAAGGGATATGGAGAAAAAGATCTCAATTAATAAGAAAGCTCCAACAATAAAAGATTGTAATTTTTTGAGCAATTAAAATTGGATTGGGCAGATTTTTCTTCAACAAACTCTTATCTCAAAATACTTTTGGAAATATTATAAATTGCACATGGCAAAATGTCAAAAAATGCTACTCTTCTCTGCAATTATGGACTTCTAAAAGCATTTCTGTTATAGGAATTTAGAGTTGTAGAAGGGAGGAGAGAAAATTTCAGATCTGAACATTATTGAAGGTTTTTCTTTATATCTTGAATTATGTATGATGGACAGGGTTTGCATTTCTGTAGCTCTAGTTTTGAAAACCGAAATTCAAGTAATGTAAAGGACTATTAGAGACCAGGATCAGAGAAGCGGATTCAATTAACTGATATTTTTGGCATTTCTATATCAAATACCAGTTTCATTTTTATGTTAATAAAATGGTTGTTTCATTTTATTCATGTTTACGAATTTCTGTTGATATGGATAATTTGTCCTAATATCATTATGTATCTCTGTTCTTATGAATTAAACTATGATTTCTGAGTAACTATTTACTCAGAAATCTGTCTTATAAAATTGATTTATTAAATAGTAATGTGTTGCGAATTTCTTTCACATATTATTGTTTAATTATTGGTTTGACTGATTTGACAATCAATATCATTTTTGTGAATTTCTTTCGGAGTGTTGTTGATTTATTATTTCAGTTAAATGGTCTCAATAGAATGTGTTTCGGTATTCACAAATGTCAATTAACTGAATTTCTTCATTAGCTTGATTTTAATTAAAAGCCAGACATTTAAATTCTCATTATTTAATTATCTTGCTCTTAGTTGGGTTAGATCTATATCTACCTAATTAAGATAGGATTTATATTATTCTTTTTGTTTGCATTATAAAATAAGTTTGCATTTATATTAAGTTCTACATTCTTTTAAGTACTCTTCTCAAATAGGCAAAATCTTAGTTATGGTTTGGCTGAACCCAAATCAGCTTAAGGGTCATTCTCTTGCCCGATCAATAAGAAGAAGTGATATGATATCCATGTCTATTGGTAGTTAAAGATATATCGCAAACCAATAGCGATAGGGAAAAGGTAACTGGACCTAGTTAAATCAATCAGAGTCACTATCATAAATGGAAAATGAATTGTATTAAGGTCCGGACTGGGTAGTTATCCCCCAATGTTGTTGCAACGATTTTCGAGACTTCAACATTTTTGGCGCTAGAAAGAGGGCCTGAAACTTGTTGTCTATTGAGTCTTTTCAATTTTGACAATTTTATTTAAATCACGATGGCTCCTCTTAAACTTCCATTTTGTAGTTGTATCCATGGACGTGCATCTTCCAATACTCCACCCGAAGTGGTAAGACTCTTGTCTCAGGTAAAGTTTAATGGTAAGGAAAATTATTCTGCTTTTAATCATGTCTTTCAATTTATTCAAAATATTTCAAATTATGATTTTCAAGGAATTGATGAAGGCATTTTATGCAGAATTTTTACTCTCACATTTGCGGCAAAAGCTAGAAACTGGTGTAGAACTATTCCGGTTGCCTAAATTCACAGTTGGGATCAATTTGTTACAATTTTCATTTGTAAATTTGACGGATACGATTATGAACATGTATGCAATGAAATTGAATATCTAAGAAGATTTGAAAATGAATCTGTTAGAGATTTTAATATTCGATTTCATTTGAATTGTTTAAGATTTAAAGTTGAAGATAAACCTACGGAAGAAGAATCACTAGATTGGTTTGAATATATTTTCTCTCTTCCTCTCATTCCCAATCCATATGAAATTAGTTCAAGTTTTGTTTTACCCCATTCCAACATAAATGAGAATTCCAATGTGGATGTGCAAATAAATTATGATGAAGTCGTCTCACAAAGCTTGGAAAATATTTCTATCCAAATGCAAGAAGACAATAACATCAATTTTGGAAAAAGATCTGCTTTGAAAGCTAAAAATTACTCTGAATTAAATTCAGAAAATCAAATCGCAAATCAACATGTGCAAGCAGCAATCAAAGTGAATAATAAAATGCAAACTGCTGTACAAATTTTTGAATTTTTTCATGATGAACAAATGCCGAAAACAGAGCAGCAAAGTGGCTTTCTTCAAGAAAGCACGAGTAGACAAATAAATGATCTAGAATCTAAAATTTATAGTGAAAAGAATGCACAAGATTTCTCGAACAGAGAAAATTTTGAATTCATTATTTCTGATTCTCATTTTTCCCTTTATCCTGATATTTTTAATATTGGTAATTTCTCCCCTCTTAGTATTAATGATATTTCAGAAAACAGAGACGCTAATCTAAATGAATTGCTAATTAGCTTTTATCAGGATATAAAATTAATTAATGATCATTCTTCTGGCATTAATGAACATGAGCTAAATATTACTTCTTGTCTCAATTCATTAAATAAAATGGAAGGGAATTCTAATGAATGGCTTGAGATTATTTATGATAACTACTTTGACATTGAGGATATTGATGTGTCTTCTTTACAATTGAATCATCGTGATCAAAGTCTAATCATATGTGAAAATGAAGAACAATCTAATTTAGAAATTGTTCGAAATAGTTCTCATTTTCAAACAAATAATCATACTTATGATTTCAGCATTCAAGAAACCATTCCAATCTATGATTTATATGATGATCAAGATCACATTCCTATTCAGAGTCGTACCCTTCTCTCTAATTCGGAAATGGGTATCAACAATCATTCTAATTACATTATTCTACCAAATTCTTGTGAAGATGAAATTGCTTTAAATCAGTCCCAATTGTGTTGTAACAATAATTGTAACACTCATGTAAATTATGATTCAATTTTGTTATTATAATTTCAACATTTATTTTTAACTTCAGATTTATTTTCTGTTTTTAGTGTTAAAATTTTAGATGCTTTATGTTGGCATATTAAGCAGTTCAATATTGAACACTCAATTGATGCATTGCCTCATTGGATAAATGAAAATTCAAATCATAATAGTGAACATTAAGAATTATTAAACTTTCAATTTCAATTGATGTTCATTTCTTATCAATCACTTCTTTCTTCTCAAAAGTAATATCAACAAGCGAGTGTATTTTCACAATATGATCAGCAATCTAATTCAATTAATAATCTTCTGTTGGATTTATCAGACTCCCATTCATTTTTCATTGATCAATTTGAAAGACTTTTGGAAAGCTTTCCTTCATGGAAGATCGTTAATAATTTAGCACTTAATCATAACACTAACAAAATCACACAGGCCATTGTTGCTAAAAGATCATTTCCACAACATGGTCTGTCATCTTCTCTTTTAAACCTCTCCCACTCAATAATGGAAATCCATCCAGATTTCTATGATCTAATTGAAATTCAAATGGAAAGGGCTTTTCAAGAGAAGCTAATGGTGAATAAGCTACTAACAATAAAGATACATTATGCTTTCAGATTTAGTTTTTGTAGTTTAATTATATTTGCATTTTTACTAATATTTGACATGTACATACATGCAGGAATTAAAATGTTTACATGGCTTTATTGGAAGTATAACTATACCTAGTCATGTTTCCTTCATTAAGTTAGAAATATGAATAAATTAATTTTCTTTTCCGTTAGCATTTATTTCATTATTTCAGATTTTCAATAAAAACAAGTAACAAATCCAATTTTTTTGGCATCCATTTCAATAATAGAGAAGCAGCCTAGATCATTTGAAAAGCTCTTGAATTATCTGATCATACTTATTTGTCAAGCCTTCAACTTTCTTGTTTTTTCAAAATTCATAACATCAATCATACATGAAAAAATTCCAAAAATTTTCTATCACTTGACAATTTTTTTTGTTCATTCACAAGTAATTCTAATAACTCATTTTTACTACTCTAGTCTTCCGATGTAATTTTGGAAAGGATGCAATCATTACTTAGCATTTTAAATTAAAATAAGAAAATGATGTTGAACTTATAGAAAATTGGGAGAACTTGAAACTTCAAAAAATGTAAAATTTACTGTAAATTTTCTTCCAAGTACGCATTTACAAGTTCATTTTCATCTATTAATAGTTTATCTTTTCCTTAGTTTATTTTTTATTCTTATTATGTTTTATTTGCAGGTTTTCATTTGTTTTCAAAACTTGAAGTAAGCAGAAAATCCATTTCAAATTTGCAACAGGTTCAAGGAAATGTTATTTCGTGATTCATTAGAATTTGAGCATTCTTTAACTTTACTTTAATTCATTAGAAAACTAAATTGAAAGTTAAAACAGTATCGCAAGATTCATGTTCGAAACGTTTCAACTTGATTTTTATATTTCTGATGTAAGACCTTCGATGTGGTACCTCATTCAGTTTTTCATAAAATAGCATATCGCATTTCACATCTCGGAGGTTTTCAGTTGAATACATTTCCATTATCTTCACCGATCTCCGATAATCAACTTTACCAATATTGTGATATACACATAATTCGAGACCCGATGTTAAATTTAAATTAAGTTCATAAGAAATATCACGTCCGTTCAATCACAATAGTGGTAGGGTCATAATTTTAAAAGTACTGATGTCTCGGACTCGATGCGATATTAAACTTTCATAATAGATTTATCGGGCTCATTCTCCATCGCATATCGGCGTATCATATTTGCTACATCATGCACTTAATTTTTCCAATCGTCGAGAGCCGTATCATTCATCGCATTTCACAAAAATATGAAAGAAAAAGTTTAACATGTCATTTTTAACTCCGATGCAATAAAATGAAACGCAAAATCACATATCGCATTAGGATGAATTCAAAAATTTAATTTTTCATCGCAAAAGTTCCGATGCGATAAATCGGATCGCAAAAGCGCATTAAACATAAGGTTAATCATTCCATTTGAAAAAGTTCCGATGTGATAAAGTTCAAATCGCAATCGCAAATTATTAAATTCATATCACAATTAGTCAAGAGTTAACTTTGAAAGACCTCTGATGCGATAAGTCTAATCACAAATCGCAAATCGGGAGGAAAATTGAATACATCCTTGCGCGCTCATTTTAAAATTTGTGATGTAATAACTCATTGCTGATTGCTCATCGCTATCGCTTTTTTGCTCTTCGCTCATCACCGATTATTATAAACATCGCATTGCTGTTATCGCAAGAATCATATTGGCATTTCCAACATGACTACTTTCCAATATTTCGATATGCCGATATCGATATCTCTCATCGCATTTTTGATGTTCATATCATAATGTCGAAAGCCACGTCATCCATCGCATTTCTGGTATCGCAATCGCTTCATCACATTTTTAATCATGGTCATGTCACTATTCTGAATCTGCGATGCGCAATGTGCAAAATACAAATCGCGAGATGCGGTGTGCGATGTGCAATTTGCGACATGATTGTCCCCGATCCTAAATATAACATTTCTTCAATGGTATGATCACTCCATCTCATCGCACATATTCTTTTCGCATGATCTCATATTGGAAATTCGCTACTGCAACCCCGATGCGATAAACTCCAATACATGCCTCTACATGAAATACGAATCATCCGATAAGACATTGTGTTAATTTAAAGATATCTTGGGTAACTGTTATGATACTAAAGCAATTGATACAATTTGCAGCATATTCAAATCATTTTGATTTCTCATATATTTCAATTTTAAATAATTCCATAATTAAATATGAAATTCAAGACCTCTCTATTTGAAATTTCATTATCTTGAATTTGGTCTTAACTCTGAATAATTTACAAAAAATCATGGAATTTGTATGAAACTTATAATATTTTGAGAACATTCATCACTGCAAATTCTCAATTTCATTTCTAATGCATTTGTTTTAATTTCAATTCCCTTGAACACAAAGCATTTCGTTTTTACATTTCACTGCTTGCTTTAGTTTAAAAAAAAAATAATGATTTTGAGTTATAGGAATTTGGTTAGTTTGACTTCTTTATGTTTTTAATGATAACTAAAAGACGATGTCAACTAGTATTGGAGAAACTGATATCTTTCAGGTAAGATCAAATGCAATTATCCAATGGTAAGATTCATGTACCCACTTTTATTAATTTCCATTTCATTACTTCTTCTTTTTCTTCTTCATTTTTTTTTTTTTGATATTTGAATATGTTTTGTAGCTCTTCATAAAAGCTTTCAATCTTCTGCCAAATCATATTTTGGAAGCCCTATGCTCTTTTCCTGGTTTTATTTCAAGACGCAGCGATAATCTTCGTTGAAACAACTACACTAGGAAGTTTCTAAACCTTTAATCTGTTTCTTTAAAACATTCATTTTATTAGAAAATGATTAAGATAATGCTTTGAAACAAGAAGATTGATATCAGACAGAAATTTTTCATTGTGGCTGAATTTTATCATCACTGCTATCCAAAGCCTAAAACATTTACAACCCTGCAAGGTATAATTTATCTGAATCTCGACATAAGAAATAATGATTACATGATTATTTTCTTTTACTTCATTTTGTTAGACATGGGTATAAATATTTTTGTTAGAGTTCGTGTTTCAAAATTAGGATTTCCTTTCCACTTTTAAATTTCTTCATTTTTATTTTTGTTTGCTGATTTCTTTTCTCACTTAGCTTAAGAATTTTTTTTCTTTGGTTTTCAGTTTTGATTTTGGTGACTGTGCCATGATTTATATGGAAGGTCTTTTTGTTACCTAACAATGGTTGACATACATAGGAAAAATTGTTAATAGTCTCTTATTAGCTTTTTCTTAAATCTCTTAGCAAAATTTGTTTTTCTTATTATAAAGGTAGACATACTTAAGGAAGATATTATAAAACAAGAGAAGTTGACGAAATATCATGAAATCTGAGAAATTTCTTTTTCATCAAAATTTTAAAATTTTGAGACTTCAATATTTTATTAAGATCTTTCAAAATTCTATTATCAGTCAAGAAAAAATATTTTTAACCAAGTAAAAACACTTTACAACAAAGCACTTTTAACTCTGAAATTATCATTCTGAACTCTTAAGGAGTTAATGATTCTCCCTATTTAAAAGATTTTTATTTTTCTAGAGTGTAATACGCAAATATATTTAAACTTAAAAATAAGAGATCTCATCGTGAGCCTCCTTACCATGATCATAGGGGAAAAATAGGCTGACATTACCAACACTACTAAACAAACCAGAGTAATGGCTTATGATTGCAAACAATTATAAGACAAGGGGTGTCATCACGAGCCAGCTTGTTCAGTCCAATTATAACCAGTGAATGGCATTGTCAACTATCTGGCTACCAAAATAGTACAATGACTTAAAAAAAAGAGAAAAAAAAGGATTTATCTCTAAGGTCAATAATTCTTAAATAGATGGGATTTTGAATCATTCATGATTAAAAGGTAACCCTGTCGAGACTATAGATGTTTGCTAGCAGCAGTGGCTCTACCTGTGACAAATGAGTACATTTTAAAAGCTAAGTTGTAAAGTGATTCCTACTTTATCCCTACAACTAATTAAGAATTGATATAAAGTTTTGAAATATTTTAATTTATGAAGAATTTTGAGAAAATTAAAATAAGATAATTCTTGCTTTTATTCAGATTAATGAACCTAGTCAAGTATTCCAAAAATAATTTTCTTTTCTTTAATTATTTTTACTTTAACTTTGAAAAAATCTCATTCATATCAAACAAAGATAACTCGTTCTTCTCCCGTATGTCGCCATTTGTTGTGGTAAAAAACAACCCCCCATTTTTGACTTGTTTACTTCAAATAATGGGGACCCTTTCTATAAAATTTTTGGTTAAAAACCTTTTAGGATTTTTATTAAGTTAATTATCCTACGATTTTGTTAATTTTTCATTTTCTTTAGATTCTTGTTTTGATTGCTTGGTTGAAATCGATTTTTTATAAGCTTCCCATTGATGTTTGTTTCACCTCATTTGGTCAACCGGTTTGTAGATGACACTCTTTTGAAGTCTAATCAATTATGTCACTTGGGTTTAAAAATGCGTAAAATGTACAATATTTCATTTTTGTAATTAAATTAGTTCAATAATGCATTTAGTTTACATATTAACCCCTTGTTAGTTATTACTAACAATTTTGATTTTCACTTATACAACCAAATCTTAAAGCATCGGGATTTTAGTCATTTATTCTAATTTTCCAATTTTCAAATAAATTACTAATCTCGAAAAAAATCCAAAATGTCGAAGTGGATGTAGTTCATCTTTATCAAAGTGGCTGTAGTTTAGATAAGAAAAATACTCTTTAGATAAATTAATAATTTAATCAAACATCATTATAATGAAAAGAAGAAGAAGAAGAAGAAGAAGATTTATCTCTAAACTCAATAATTCTTAAATAGATGGGATTTTGAATCATTCATGATTAAAAGGTAACCCTATTGAGACTATAGATGTTTGCTGGCAGCAGTTGCTCTACCTGTGACAAATGAGTGTATTTTAAAAGCTAAGCTGTAAAGTGACCCCTACTTTATCCCTACAACTAATTAAGGATTGATATAGAGTTTTGAAATATTTTAATTTATGAGGAATTTTGATAAAATTACAATAAGATAATTCTTGTTTTTATTCAGATTAATGAACCTAGTCAAGTATTCCAAAAATATTTTTCTCTTCTTTAATTATTTTTACTTTAATTTTGAGAAAATCTCATTCATATCAAACAGAGATAACTGGTTCTTCTCCCGTATGTCACCAATTGTTGTGGTAAAAAACAACCCCCCATTTTTGACTTGTTCATTTCAAATAATGGGGACCATTTCTATAAAAAATTTGGTTAAACACCTTTTAGGATTTTTATTAAGTGAATTATCCTACGATTTTGTTAATTTTTCATTTTATTTAGATTCTTGTTTTGATTGCCTGGTTGAAATCGATTTTTTATAAGCTTCCCATTGATGCTTGTTTCACCTCATTTGGTCAACCGGTTTGTAGATGGCACTCCTTTGAAGTCTAATCAATTATGTCACTTAGGTTAAAAAATGCGTAAAATGCACAATATTTCATTTTTGTAATTAAATTAGTTCAATAATGCATTTAGTTTACATATGAACCCCTTGCTAGTTATTACTAACAATTTTTATTTTCACTTATACAGCCAAATCTTAAAGCATCGGGATTTTAGTCATTTATTCTAATTTTCCAATTTTCAAATAAATTACTAATCTCGAAAAAATCCAAAATGTCGAAGTGGATGTAGTTCATCTTTATCAAAGTGGCTGTAGTTTAGATAAAAAAGTACTCTTTAGATAAATTCATAATTTAATCAAACATCAATAAAAAATAAATAAATAAATTTTAACATTAAAAATTTAATTTATTTAAATTAAAATTTTATATAAAAAATAAAAATAAAATTAATCGGAACATTGCATCAGGAAACTTCAATAGACACATCCTTTTAAAAACCCCGATGGCCTTCACTTTTGATGTGCCGATGCCATGAATCATAACTCATTTATGCCGATGCGATGAGTTATTTGTTTTATGCCGATGCGATGAGTTATAACTCATTTATGCCGATGCGATGAGTTATTACTTTAGTATTAAGTATTTGTTAGTATTAGCGTTCGTGGTAAGTAGTATAAGTTAGTGGTAGGTAGTGTTAGTTTAATATTAAGTTAATATTCTCATACGTTAGGGGTAGGTAGGTTATTTTAAGTGGTAGGTTAGTATATATTAGTGTTAGTATTAGATTAGTTTTAAGTTAATATAAGGGTTAGTTTAGTTTTAGATTGAAATATTGAAATAATTAATTTTAAATTAATTAATATTTAAAATATAATTAATTTAATTATTAATTAGATTAATTAATTTATAAATAGTTAATTATATTTGTTAGTTAGATTAATATTCATTAATAAATAAATTATTAAAAAATTAGTTTAGTTTATAATTAAAAATTAAATTAGAATTAATTATTAAATAATTAGAGGTTAATTTAGGATTAATTTTTTAATTAAAATTCTGATTTTTTAGTCTAGCAACATAATTTCCAGATTTATATTAGATTTGACTTATCAACTTTGGAAGCTCATAGATTGAGTTTTACCTGACCAAATGGGGCCTAGGACGGCTCATTGGAAAGAGAAAATTAAGGAGAACATTTCTGAGGAGGTTTCACTAATAGGTTTGGTCATTTATTAGGTCAAAAATCAAGCAGAAGATCAAGCTCCGAATTTTTAAAAATAAAATCAATTTTTTTGAGTTTTGTTTTATTCATTTTCATTTGCCCAAGCCTCTTCTAATTACAGATTCGTGCATCAATAATATCCTTGGTTAATTAAAATCATTATGAGCATCAATAAGAAGTTCAAATTTCCTTTTTATTTATTTAAATAGAATTTGATTGGATATTATTTTAATGCTAGAAATAATATTTTGATTTTATTGTTGCTTCTTAATTCATTTTAATTTCTTTTTGCAGGAAAAACAATAGAAGTGATATGGAGAAAAAGATTTCAATTAATGAGAAAGCTCCAGCAATAAAATATTGGAATTTTTTGAGCAATTAAAATTGGATTGGGCAGATTTTTCTTCAACAAACTCCTCTCAAAATACTTTTGGAAATATTATAAATTGCAGATTGCAAAATGTAAAAAAATGTTGCTCTTCTCTGCAATTATGGACTTCTAAAAGCATTTATGTTATAGGAATTTAGAGTTGTAGAAGGGAGGAGAGAAAATTTCAGATCTGAATTGAGGGTTTTTCTTTATATTTTGAATTATTTATGATGGACAGAGTTTGCATTTGTGTAGCTCTAGTTTTGAAAACAGAAATTCAAGTAATGTAAAAGACTATTAGAGACCAGGATCAGAGAAGCGAATTCAATTAACTGGTATTTTTGGCATTTCTGTATCAAATACCAGTTTCATTTTTATGTTAATAAAATGGTTGTTTCATTTTATTCATGTTTATGCATTTATGTTTATATAGATAATTTGTCCCAATATTGTTATGTATCTATGCTCTTATGAATTAAACTCTGATTTTTGTGTAACTATTTACTCAGAAATCTGTCTTATAAAATTAATTTATTAAATAGTAATGTGTTGCGAATTTCTTCCACATATTATTGTTTAATTATTGGCTTGACTCATTTGACAATCAATATCATTTTTGTGAATTTCTTTCGAAGTGTTGTTGATTTATTATTTCAGTTAAATGGTCTAAATAGGATGTGTTGTGGTATTCACAAATGTCAGCTAACTGAATTTCTTCGTTAGCTTGATCTGAATTAAAAACCAGACATATTTAAATTCTTATTATTTAATTATCTTGCTCTTATTTGGGTTAGATCTATATCTACCTAATTAAGATAGGATTTTGATTAGTTTCTTTTGTTTGAATTATAGAACAAGTTTGCATTTAGATTAAGTTTTACATTCTTTTAAGTCCCCTTTTCAAAGAGGAAAAATCTTAGTTGTGGTTTGGCTGAACCCAAATCAGCTTAAGGGTCATTCTCTTGCCCGATCAGCAAGAAGAAGTGATCTGATATCCCTGTCTATTGGTAGTTAAAGATACATCACAAACCAATAGCGATAAGGAAAAGGTAACTGAACCTAGTTAAACCAGTCGAAGCCACTATTATAAACGGAAAAAGAGCCGTATTAAGGTCCAGACCAGGTGGTTATCCCTCAATTTTGTTGCAACGATTTTCGAGGCTTCAACAGGATGAACTACAAAATTTGTTAAATGTGAATTTCAACTATCCAATATGAGACAGTCGGTGGGTTTCACCCTTAATATCCGTTGACTTTAGGGAATTAAATAAAGCCACTTTAAAAGGTCACTTCCCACTTCCTTTTATAGATCAAGTTTTAGATACATTGGCAGGAAAGAAATATTTCTCATTCTTGGATGGTTTTAGTGGATATAACCAAATCCAATTAGCCCGAGAAGACCAAGATAAAACCTTTTTTACCTGAACATGGGGAACTTATGCCTGCCGAGTTTTTCCTTTTGGATTATGTAATGCACCTGCAACATTCCAAAGGGAAGTGCTAGGCATTGTTTATGATCTAATTCATGATTGTGTGAAAGTTTATATGGATGACTTTACAGTCTATGGAAATTCTTTTGAATAAGCTCTTGAGAATTTGGAAAAACGTTCTCATTAGATGTAAGGAAGCAAATCTCTCATTAATTCATGAAAAAATATTTTATGATGTTTACTGAAGGATTTTTTTTGGGACACCATATTTCAGGAAATTGAATTAGAGTGGACACATCTAAAGTAGAAGTTATTTCTAAATTAGAAATTCCAAGTTGCTAATGAGATGTCAAAAGTTTTCCTGGTTTTACTAGTTACTATAGAATATTCATAGACAACTTTACAAAAAATGCATCTCCACTTTTCAAATTGCTTACAAAATATTTTCTTTTCAAATTGCTCACAAAAGATTGTGAATTCATATGGAATTCTGACTGCCAAAAAGCTTTTGAAACACTAAAAGTGAAAATTTTTTAAGCACCCATTCTCAGATGACCAAATTGGAAATTACCTTTTTACATTTCAACTGATGGTTCAAATACATATTTAGGAGTTGTATTAGGACAAAAGGATTTAACTCCTTATTCCATTTATTATACCAGTACAAATTTGTCTCCTAAAGAGTTAAATTACACTGTAATAGAAAAGGTGTTTTTAGTTGTTGTCCAAGGCATCAATAAATTAAGATACTACATCAGTAGTTATGAAACCGTTGTACATACAGACCATTCTGCAATTAGGTACTTAATGAATAAACCAATCACTAATGGTAGAATTACAAGATGGTTATTGCTGTTACAAGAATTTAACATCACTATTTTGGATCAACCACGAAAACAAAATACAATTGCTGATTCTATATCTTGGATTCAAAATAATAACAATGATGTACATGTTGAAGATAATTTTCCCGATGAACATATTTTTGCCGCTATCTATTAAATCTCCATGGTTTGCAGATATTGCTAACTATTTGGCTACATGAACGTTACCATCATATTTGTCTCCTTAAGAAAAAAGAAAGGTAGTTCAATTTAGTGCATCTTACTCATGGATAAATGAAGAATTGTATAAAACAGGTCCAGATCTAATCATTCGAAGGTGTGTTAGAGAAGATGAAGTACCAAAAATACTAAAGTCTTGCCATGATGAGCCATGTGGAGGACACTTCGCTGATAAAAGAACTGCTTACAAAGTCCTTCTCTTGGGATATTATTAGCCTTCCCTTTTTAAGGATGCCAAAGAATATGTTAAGAGATGTGATAGTTGTCAAAGAATGGGGAAACTTGTTCCCTCTAATGAAATGCCTCTACAACCTCACGTACTTATTGATCCTTTTGAAAAATGGGCTTTGGATTTTGTTGGCCCAATTAATCCACCATCAAGACAAAAAAGGTACATTCTTGTTTGCACTAGTTATGTTACAAAATGGGTAGAAGCTAAAACACTTCTTTTTGCTACTGAAAATGTTGTAGTTTCATTTATTTTCGAGGATATTTTTACTCGTTTTGGTGTCTCGAGAGAAATTGTGACAGATCAAGGTACTCAATTTACATCCAAGTTGGTACAGAAGATAATGGAGGAATATAAAATCAAACATCGGAAGTCCACTCCCTATCACCCACAAGCTAATGGACAAGGGGAATTCGCTAATAAAGTAATTGAAGCAATTCTTACCAAGACTGTGCATTTGCAAAAAAGAGATTGGGCAAAAAAGCTTCCAGAATCTTTATGGGCATACTGTACCACATGGAGAAACAATACAGGACATACTCCCTATGAACTTGTTTATGGGAAACAAGTCTTGTTTCCTATTGAGTTTCAAGTAAAAAAATTCAAGACAACAATCAAATTGGGTCTTGATATTTCAGAGGCACAAAATCAAAGAATGGAGCAAATAAATGAACCTGGTGAAATGAGACAGGATGCTATCCAGAGAACCAACTTAGTTCAACGACAAAGATCTAGGTGGCATGACAAATACATATAAGGAAGGAAATTTCAACAAGGAGATTGGGAATTACTTTTTGATTCATACGTTAAAGATTTTCAGGGAAAATTTCAAGCTCATTGGCTTGGGTCTTATGAGATTGAAACAATATTTGATAATGGTGCACTTAAAATCAGGACCATTGATGAAGAAAAAGTCAACTTACATGTAAAGGGTCATCGATTGAGAATTTATCATAAGCCATTGACAAAGGAGGAATTTGATAAATATTTGCAAGACAATATTGATTTGAAGTTGGTTAAGAAGGATTTCCCTTCTCCTCCAACTTGACTCGCAAGCTTTTTTCTTTATGGAAAAAAATAAAATATATATTAAAAATTTTGTTGTATAAACATGAAAACCAGCAATGTTGGCACGTCTATGTAGAAAATCTAGGGTGAAAACCAATTATTCTTGGCACCCTAAATTTTCTCTTTCAACCTTATTCTAAATCCCATTTTCTTTATGTCCCTCTTTTTATTTTTAGAATAAGTAGCTGCAGAATTGTTGAGAATCTGCAGCTTTGCTGAAATTCTGCAGGTGATATTGATAGGAATAACTGACTGGAATGATTAAAGATGTTAACAGGAGGAAATGATGAGGCCTACCATTGGAAGCACCTGAGGACAATTCAACAAAAACAATTAAGTATTAGAATCACGAGTATGAAGGTATGTAAATATTAGATTAATAATAAAGGTAAAAACATTAGGATTATGAAATAATATAGACGTTGTACCGCCATTCAAAGTAATGATTGATATAGTAACTTCTAACTGAATCATAAATATCATGTCATATCAAGGAAGTTAGCCGTGAAAGCCCATTTATCCTTCATCATTGCACAAACACTTTGTTATCATTGGAAAATCATACAAGCAAAAGACATTAGGAAATGTCAAAGAAGAAGGATTTACAAGGAAGAAAGACATTGCAAAATCTAAAAAATGTAACTTTTCCTAAGGGCAAGCAGGAAAATTTATCAAATAGCACACAGAAAGCACTGACCCTAAGCGATCTGTGCGGCCTTTTCTTTGATAGTAGCAAAGATATTCGAGGCTATCCCTCAGATAGCTGCGCAATCCTGGATATGGTGAAAGGTCATCATCTGGGACCACTTGGCACACTTGAAGAAGAATATTCCCCACTCAAGCCAACCAAGGACAACCACCTTGAGGCCTCAAGTGTAGCACACAATGGAATCAACCTCCCACTCTTGTGTCAACATCCACATTATACCAAGAGAGGGAGGGAAATTTAAAATTTGCCTATAAAATACCACCATGGGAAGAAGAATGGAGAACACATTGTTATGTTGACCAAATTGCTTGAGAGCAAACCAGCATTGTGTTGTCCAAGCAACAAGGAGTGGAAGTATTCAGCTGTTGGCCATCCAACACCTCAATCCAAGAGAAGAAGTTCACCAAGTGTCTGCTATTCTGCCATCCATCGAGGAGAGAGAGAAGCTTGCAAGAATATTAAAGGGAAGAGACGCCCTTACCTTGAATATTAGAGCTCCATAGCTCTAATGATTAATTGCAAGTGATTTAGCATCCTATTATCTTATACCATCAAAAACTAATAAAAAGGGAAGATTTCTTTGTTTGTATTATTAGTGTGTTTGACTCGATTGAGCTTGTTTTTTTTATACAAGAACGATTATGGGTTTATATTAGAGCCATGGCGAAAATGCCATAAAACAGGTTACAATATTAAGGGCGAAGCCTAGATTTCCTCTCCATCCAGGAATTCAAAGGCCCAGATATTTGGAAGCCGATGATTCTTACATATTACTATCAACTCAATCTCCATAATTTTCCCTATCTTATGGATACAAACAAACTGATTCAGTAAAACACAATAAAACATGAGATCAACATTTTTACGGGATAGGATCCCATTCTTCGTCCCTATATCTCAAAAGAGTACCGGTGGCCAGAAGAATAGCTTTGTTGGCTTCCAAGTCTGCTTCCTTGTTGTTCTCCCTCAATATATGGAAGAAGTTCGCACTCTGGAAAGATTTCATCAGAGTTCTGATTCTTGTCACCACTCTAGAAAATCTGAAATCAGCAGGGGAAGAAATATCCACTATGGTTTTTATGATGGTCTGAGAATCCCCGATTACATTTGCATCTTTTATCCCAAGGGCTTGACTTTCTTGAGGCCTTGAGAAGGGCCAACGCTTCTGCTTGTATACTAGTGTTATGACCCAGTCCCCAGGCAAAGTTGAGCACGGTTCTGCCTTATTTATTCTTAATAACCCCTCCTGCCCCAACATTCCCGGGGTTTCCTTTGGCTGCCCCGTCAAAAAATAAGGTGTGTTTGGTTTTCTTGGAAGATCATTCTAAAAAACATTTCTCATTCCCTCTGATTTGCCAATCTTTATATTGCTTGCGTTGCCGTACAACTTCAAAAACTTGAAGATCCATCTTTTCCCCCCAATCCAAGTCCTGTTGACTTAGATTTGAATCCTTCAACTGATCACCCAGTATTTATTTCAATTGACATTTGATCTTAAACATGATGATTTTCACATTTTTCACTTTTTCCCTGAATACTCTCATATTCCTCTCAAGCCAGATTTGCCATCAAATGATTTTTGGCAAAGAGAGCTAGGAAACCTTGAAAATTTCATTTTTTTGGAATGATCCTGGATACAAATGCAGCCAGTTTGCAAACAAATCAGAGATAGAAGTGGGAAAATTAAACTTGTTTTCCCAAAGACTCAGGAACTCCTGCCAAATCTCTACTGCAAATTTGCATTCCAGCATTAGATGGTGAGCATTCTCTTCACTTTCGCAACACATTCGGCATCTTGAAGGCCCATGGAATACTCTCTTCATCAGTCTATCCTCAGTCAGAATTATTTTATGGCACATAATCCAACATAAAATATCAACTTTTGGGATGGACTTGTGGCTCCAAAGCCCCTTCCACACCGTGGGATTTAGAGGAACGTGAGGCTTCTCCTGCAATTTTTTATATCCCTGCGTAACAGAGTAGATGCCTGGTTGTATTCCCCAAGCACGTATATCATGACTCCCAGCAAGGATCAACGCCTTACCATTCAGGAGAGAAAGAAAGACAACACAATCACTCGACAGCTTCGGTGGCACGTCTGGCAGATTCCAGCAATGCCAATTGCAGTCCACCCAACTCGAAATATCCCACAGTGATTTATAACCTGCGTTGTTCATCCATATTCGCAGTGCTTGGAGAGAATTGGTTTCATCTAGAGGGGGATTGTTCATGATGCAATCATCCCAAAGCTTAATTTGTTTGCCATTGCCCGATATCCAAAATGCGTGATCATTGATCAACGGGATAGTCTTGGAACAAAACTTGAGGAAGTGTGATCCACAGCTAGAGATGGGGCTATCAAGGCAACGTTTCCTTTTTCCAGTGAAGTATTTCTTCCACAGTGCTCTTTGTGCCCAACCGGGGTTAGGAGCAATGAGTTTCCAGATAATCTTAGCTCCCATGGCCATGTTTTGTATGCTGAGATCTTTAAAATTCAAGCCTCCTTCCATCATGGGTTTGGAGACTTTGTCCCAGCTACCAGAGGGATTCTCTTTTCATTTTTTTTACCTCCTTTCCAAAAGAATTTGTGGATTAAAGCCTCCATTTTTCTGATTATGCAAGAAGGATCCAAAATAACAGAAAATTGGAAATGGGGAGGCTGTTGAGGACAACTTTACTGAGGACTGACTTACCTACAAGGTTGAGCCAATTAAAACCCCAAGCCTGAATTTTGGTCTTGAATTTATCGAGAAGAGGAAGCCAATCTTTGTTGTAGGCTAGTCTTTGAAATATAGGGAGGCCCATATACTTAAACGAAGACCAATTAGATGAGGCAGCAAATTCCATGCATCTGGAAATGGAACTGAGGATGCTGGCCGAGATGTTCCAACATCAAATATGACATTTCCCTTTATTTATAATGCTTCCAGTAGCTTCACAATAGTCATCCAATGCTTCCTTGAACCTTTAGGCTGAAAGAACAGAGGTTGTACCCAACATTAGTGAATCATCGGCAAACAAAGAATGGTTTACATTTTTAACTCCTCTTGCAATATTAAGTCCCAATATCTCTTGATCTACCTGCTTATTATCCAAATAAAATCTTAGGACAGAGGCTTGGATGAGAAAAAGGAGTGAGGAGAGGGGACAACCCTACCAAAGTCCTCTCGTAGCTTTGAAGAAATCTGCTGCTCTCCCATTCACCAAGGGGGCAATCCATGGTTCAGAAATACACGCTCGAATCCATTTAATGAAATTTGACCCAAATCCAAACTTGTGCATAACTTCCCAAAGGAAACTGTGTCTAACCCGATCAAAGGAATTTTCTAAATCAAGTTTGACCACCATACCCTTCTCTTTACGTTGCAGACTTGAGTGGATCGCTTCTTGAACTAAGATGAAGTTATCCACAATCAGCCTCCCTTGTACAAAGCCGCCTTGATTCTCTAGGATAATATATGGAAGGACTCCTTTTAATCTATTGGCAATCACTTTGGTGATCAGTTTGTAACCAATGTTACAAAGAGAAATGGGACGGAATCTGTTGAAGGCATTAACGCCCTTTTCATTAGGAATGAGGGAAAGAAAGGCAGAGTTAGTGTTGCCCCCAATTTTCTGACAGGTTTGGGATTTCAAAATCATTCTTTGCAGGTCCTTTTCCACAATCTGCCAAAAGGATTGAAGGAATCTTGCAATAAAACCATTTGGGCCGGGTCTTTGTTAGGCTCCATGGAAAAGAGAGCATCCTTGATTTCTTTTTTGGTGATCTTTGCTTCCAGCTGCTGATTCATCTTGAGGGTGACCTTTAGGGGGACAACTTCAAGGAATTTGGAATTTGGGTCCATCACTTCTTCACTATAAAGGTTTTTAAAGTGAGAGAAAGCAGCCCTCTTGATGCTCATAAAATCCTTGTGGTTAGTGGCCTCTTCCTTAATTTCTGCAATCGTGTTAAAACATCTTCTCGCGTGGGCTTGTTTGTGGAAAAAGGAGGAATCTCTGTCTCCTGCTTTAAGCCAGAGGCTATGAGACTTTTGTCTCAAGTATTCTTCCTTCGAGAGGCATGACTTTTGAAATATGTGTTGAAGTTCTGCCTCCCTTTCTAGAACCTCTCTCGTAATTTATGCCTCTTCAGTTTGAGAATGATGGTGCTCGAGAAAATCTTGGGCTAGCTTTCTCTCCTTTGCGGGATTAGGGAGGGATTTGGCCCATGCTTTCAGCACAACTTTTACTCTTCAGAGCTTTTCCTCCCAAAAAAAGAAGGGAGAGCCCTTAATCGGCATCCTCCTTAACCAAATTCAAAAATTATGAATCCTTGACCCATAATGGGCTGAATCTAAAAGAGATAGGGCCAAGATCATTTTGGGCCAATAAATCAAGCTTTATAGGCTTATGATCTGAAACACTATAAGGGAGAATGTGCATTCTAGCCTCCAGTCCTACAAGAAGAAAAGAACTATGAAGCATAAATATATCTAACCTTGCAGCAACGTGCCCAAGACCGACTCTTTTGTTTGACCAAGTGAACTTACCATTAGAGGGCGAGATGTCGAGCAAATCCCAGTACTGCATGAGGTCCTCAACCCACTCCCTTGCTGGATCCCTTATGATACTGCCTCCTCGATTTTCAGACAAATGCAAGGTGAGATTTAGATCGCCAACAATTATTGTATTTTCCACATTCTTTGAATCCGATAGATTCCTGATGGAGTCCCAACAGGCCTTTTTCTCCCCTGCATTTACTGGGACATAGACATTGAAGAGGCAAAAAACCTCCTTAGAGTCCAAATGTTGGAGCTTCAAAAACAACCAATGAGTATTCAGAATCTCTGTGACCATCACATACTTACTATTGTTCCGAAGGGAGCCCAACCCACCTGAGGCTCCCTGAGCAGAGACAGCCTGTCCACTGCCTTTATTCCAAAATTTCTTGCTTATTTGGAGAAACTCTTTGTCCTCCATTTTTGTCTCCTGGATTAGAAGAATGTCTGGGGCTTCTATTCTTATAAGGCTTCGCATGGATTCTTCTTTCATTTTTCTCCCCATACCTCTGTAATTCCAGGAGACAATCTTCATCACTTACTTTTTTGTGATTGATGGGCTCCCTTGGGGCCCTGTGTCTGGTTTTTTGTCACCTTTGGGGTTTTGGCCAAGAGTTTCTCAAGCGTAAGCTGACTACCCTGGAGCTTATCTTTGTAGGTTTCTTGTTCTCTCTTTTCTCGTGCAGACTTTCGACCTCTTGTCAATCTTCTAGCAGAGGTTTGTGATTATCCTATTTCCCCTTCCTCCTCTGACTTCTCCGAGTCTTGTCCTTCCTCTTAAGCTTCTGCTTGCTTTTCCTTGGGCCTTTCTGAAGCACTTTCTTTTGGATTTGAGCCTGATGAGGTCCCTTTGTCTAGTGTCCCTTTCTTTTTCATTACGACCTCCTGAGGTTCCTCTGGAGCTGAACTTAAGGCCTCAAACCTGTTTTCTTGAATTTTCGGGGGAGGGCCATTTTGGACATAGGCCGGCTAGGGGCCTTGACCATTTGTAGCCCTAGATTTGGGGGTTTTATGAGATATATTTGACCGCTTAACCTGATTCCATCCCTCCTCCTTCCCTTTCTCCGCTTCTCCTTTGCTCGGGCAAACCCTAGCAAAATGACCATAAATATGGCATTTCCGACACTTGAAAGTAAGCTGCTAATAATCTAACTTTTGCACATGGGTCTAGCTGACAACATTTATTTTTATTGTCTTTGGTAGTCCCACCTCAAGATCGACCTCGATGCATATCCGTGCACAATCATATTGATCCTTGTTATTTTCCCTATCAATAAATTTACCCGAGGCATTGCCTATGTGCTCCAAAGAGTCCCAGTTCCAGCAATGCACTAGAAGGTTTGGTAGCCGAACCCACACTGGGACAGTCGTCGGAACATCCATAGCTGGATCAAAATCCAGCATCCATTTTTTGAGATATAGGCCTCGAGGACCCTTAAAATAGGGACCATTCCTAAATATCAGATCTTTGTCCTCCTTTTAAATTAACTCAAACAAGAAATATCCTCTCCCCAGGAAGTACGAGGTTACATTGTTCTTGATCAACGGTGTCAAATTATTGACAACCCAGTTCTTCGTTGTTTTGGGGAGGGCCAAAGGGCTGTAAACTGGCCCAAAAGGGCGTGATCCGCCAGGGACAAGGTAACCTAGATCGGTCCCTCAGGGGGGAGAGAGACTTCTGGTATATCCTCCAACTTTTTGATGAACTTGGCAGTTTCATATTTATTCTTCTTCGGCAAAGAAGCCAACAAAGAATTAAACGCAACCTCAGCAGAAGGAGGGGGTAGTGGAGGGGCCTGGGGCGAGCCCTATTCCTCCATGGATGCGTGAAGGAGCCTTGGCAGATCACGGGCCCAAGCGACGAGAGTAGCAACGAGCCCTAACTGCGCGCACGCTCATGCAGTTGGAGCGGAAGACTCGATTGAGATTGTTATTGTATATGTATATTTTGTTTTTTGTTTATCCTCTATTGTAGCATGTTATTTTATTTACTTAGTTTACTACATGTTACGTTGTTCCACTAATAGTATAACAAACCAATTGAATTGTTACTTGCTTGTAGGAAAGCAACCTCCCCTACCAAGCACGACGCATTTTGTCCACCCATGCGTCAAATGCACTACAACAGGAATGGCGACTCCACTTCTTTCTTCTTTTTAATCTATTACTTGTTGTTTGCAGGTCCTTTCTCCTGCCCAGACTTGCTACAAGACCATTCCTTCTTCCCCTCAACATTTCTCATTCACCCTCAGTGAGAAATTCAACTCAGAGGAGGCGGAATTTTCGGGCACTGCAAATCCGCGCACATTTAGACTAGACAGACGCGAAATCTCGCGCCGATGCGAAAATAAGGTGCGAGGAAGAAAGTGAGCACTTTTTTCGCTATGTTTTCTCATTTTTAGCAGTTTTAAAGTGATTGCCCACCCATACTAAATTTTCCATCACTGTGTTATGGTTTTTCTTGATTGGTTAGGACACTTTTTTCTGAAGTTTATCTTAGCAATAATATTTTTTTAATTTTAGTTTATTATCATCACGAATCACACATAGTTTAAGTAGGGGTGAGTAAGTGGCTTTCAATCCACAAATGCTATCTGAATGAGATAGTTGCTGGTAATAGACACCAAACACAAGGTTAATTAGCGAAAAGTAAGTGGCCCACACACCCACACATTTGTAGATAATTTTTATTTTTTTCAAAATTTGGCATTAGTTTAGTTCAATTTTTGCATTAGGATTCGAGACAAGGACCAAAATATCGAAAAGAAGACAAGTAATCTCTGTGACCCTTGCACCTCTCGGTGAGCCTGGGTATGCATATGAAAGATTTCTTAAGATAGTTTTCCATCTCCCTATAGTGCAAAACTTAGTCTAACTAGGCAAAATTGTAAGCGGCCCATTATCTGCACATGGTTTATTTTCTGAAAGGAACAATCACACATAGTGTAATTAGAGGAGTGTAAATGATCGCCGCATATCCATATATTATAAAATTGTGATTGTACACTTAAAAAAATACATAAAGCACCAGCAAACACCGGACCAAAAGGTCCCCAGTGTGTTGGGACCTTTGTCCTCTTCTTACGGTTGCTTCACAAAAGCACACCTTAAGCAAATTAAGGCTCTCTAAAACTAATCACTAATTGAACTCATTAAATTATCCCCACAGGGGCCCCAAAATAAATTACAGTTCAAGTAAGGATCATTGGGGGTAGGCATCCAATAAGACGCCATGGCATTCTACATTTTGAAACATAGATGTCGAGTGTTTAGGGAGCTTAAAATCCCTCTATTCACCCACATAACAGAATTCTCGAACATTATAGAGACCTGATTCAGAGGGGGTTAAGATTAGGCCCAATGCGTGCGGTACTATTTGGGGCTACATGACCCATATAGTGCTTAGTACTGGTAGTTGAATACCAAGAATCTCAAGACTTGAACGCTCATGTGGGACGACGGTACTTTAGTGGCCAAATCTAGGGCATCCTTCCTTATAGGTGATGGTGCAGGCAGCACTAGATCCTCATACCTTTACCTTGGTTGATTCTTCAGCTGCTGGAAGGTATCGCCAGTTATTTTGGGACATTAGCCCTAGTACCCATCAAAATATATCTTCGTAAGGCCCAGTTACATTTGAGAGTGTGCGGACGATTAGGTGTTTTCAGGATTTTTGAGTATCATACGCGAAATAACCAAAACCATATTTTTTCTTGCTTGATAACACAACATTAATCTAAAGGAAAAAATTACCTTTTTTTCTCGCTTTGTTTTATGTATGTGATCATATTTTCTTTGGTAATAATCTTCCTCCTCTCAGAAAACTAAAAATATTTCGTAAATTAATCGAGTCGACACCATAATGGACCTAGCGGGACCTTGTCGATTTAGACATTTTTTGGATGTCCCCCCATTAGAGGGAGGAGTGCCAGGTCTTTCACCATTTAGGCATCAAAGACGACACACTGCCACACTTATTGGATCATCCTTTATCGAGGCGTCTTTAGTTGGAAACCCTCAAGGGTCACCCAACACCACACACGTGGAAACCCCCACAAGGTCACCACATACCACTCCTCCCACAACCCCTAGAGGGCAGAGGAGCGCTACCCCTCCAGCGAATCAACAGAACACACAACAAGGTACTTCACAGGGTAATATTCCCCAGACACCCCGCATACATCATCACACTTAGATCCCTATCTTTCCACAGTACACAATGGCACTCAGTACTTAGTTACCTTTCTTAGCATCATTAAATCTCCCGGATCTATCAAAGCTAAATAATGAACCCATTGCGCACAACCCCAATTTACCCCCTCCCATGCCCACAAAGCTCCCCTAAGACATTCCAAAATTTGAAGGGAAGCAAGCTGAAGACCCTGGAAATCATATAATGACTTTCCACTTATGGTGTTTGTCCAATAATATTATTGATGATACTATTCAACTAAGACTGTTTCAACGCACCTTAACTGGACCTACTGTGAAATGGTATGTGGAGTAGCATTCTGCTTCACATGGAACCTTTAGTGCCCTCTCTACTGCGTTCCTCACATATTTTCAGTTACCCATCCACCATGACTCAGGGATGGAGTTATTGACCCATTTTAGACAAACTCCAATTGTCCATATCTCAGACCGTCTCCACTAATGGTGGTGACGTCGAAGTTTGTGAAAATCCAAACTCGATGATAGAGTTTTACTAGACCTATTTTTGAAAACTCTCACAGCAAAGATTTCAAAAGATGTGGTGACCTAAGGACCTACCTCTGAAGAGGATGCCATTAGTAAAGCCCAGCAACTCGAAATTATATACACCCAGTCAGGATCCATTTACAATGTCCTGCCAAAAACCCCGCGCCTGCAAACTTATAGAGAATTTCCAGGCACATTGAACACTGCAGATTGATTGATTAGGTCATTGACCCAATGTCACCTAGGCAAAAATATCCATTACCCCGGGCACTTGTATGATTCTAACCAAAACACTATGCAACCTGGCTACCACCAGAGTCACTTTGCACCTCTGCAGAATACGAGAAATAAAGTGTCATCATACCATCATCAGCAAGGAGGATCATACCCTCCCTTGCAAGGGACTCAGTACACAACTATGAATACTAATGGAAGAGATTCCCCCTAGAAACCATATACCAATTAGGGACAAGGAAATCAATATTCCACTTCACGAACGCAGAACCTAGCACCGCAAAATAATGTGCCGGTAAACTTTCTCCAACCTTCTCAGGATTAGTTGCACCAGTCTTACGACCAAGAGAATCATAGTAATCCTCCTAACGCTGCAAGGAAAAATCTTAAAAATAAACAAAAGGGAGACTCTGGACAAGGGGGTAGCAACCAGCAACGCCCTCTGCAATCTCAGGTTGGGGGCAACCCCAATCGAAATCAAAACTAGGATCTAAACAAATCCCAAGGGCAGAAAAAGAGGGCTACTCTACGGGAAAACCATTCTTGTGCTATATGTGGTGAGTACGGAAATTACACTCATCACTGTCCCAAGCTCCCTAAGTTAAAGAAACTTTGGGGTAATCGTGGACATGGGGGACCTACACAACAAACCGTTGTAATGCAAGATCCCTTCCCCCACCAAGGAGTGGTTAATACCCAACAACAAAAACCACCCCCAAATGATTCCAGGAACAACAACCACGAAATTTACGTGACTGGCGAATAAATTTTATTCTAGACGAGGAATCGAAACTATGACACCCCCCCAGACACCAATTTATCAGGGTCAAGCACGAGTGCACCTACTGCATCGTTGACAATATCCAAAATACCTATTGAACCCCTCCCAAATATGGCTAAAGGTCCAACTAGGCGAGTAGGATACCACTCAAAAGCAGGCCACAACTACAACATCGTGGAGGATTTAGCACAATCTCCCACTGCATGTTAGCTTTAAAGGTCTTGCAATCTTGCCCAAAACAATGGAAAGCCTTACTTTCCGCATTAGGCACCATCGACCCTTCTGATTCGCGCCTAATGGCTTTCGAATTAGGTAAAGCCAGCCCAAAGCTTCCTTCACTGATTGCCTTTTAGATACCAGTATCAGTCCAAAATATCACTATACATCGATGCATCATCGACGAGGGTGCATTTACATGTATCATGTCCAATACTGTCTTGCAAAAGTTGGGATCTCCCAAACTAAAGCCATCCGATATCATGCTCAGAGCATACGACGGGCGCCCTTCTGATCCCGTTGGACTATATCATAATGTCCCTGTTAACTTGGCTGGCAAAACGGTACTCATAGACACCAAGGTCCTGGATGCTCAGCTTGACTACAATATACTCCTTGGGAGGAGTTATATGTATGCCATGTCTGCCATAGCCTCCTATGTTTTCCAGGTGATGATGTTCCCCCATGAAGATCGAATCATCATCGTTGACCAACTAACATACCATGATAAAAGACCCATGACGACTATTGATTTAGTTCTACCTTATGTAGACACAACTATAGAGTCACTCATGCAGTACCAAGAATATGGCCTCGGTCAATTTAAACTATCATCAATCTTAGATGTCACAAGGTCCCGGGTGTGCATGATGCTATCATCAAACACCGAAACCAGCCAGGAGAAAGAGATTAGTAGTACAAAAATCGAGGCCACTGGAACATTTTTTTTACCCTATGTCATCTCCCAAACTCCATTCTTATACCCTCTACCTGGTTTTGTGTCACAACAATTCTTGGCAACTGTAACATTGCCAAACATGGCTTTCGATATACATCTTTGGTATCTGGTTCCACGAGCCATGCTGGGAATCCCTGGTATCAGGTCTACAGTGATAACCTTTATCACTCCTCAGTAGGGGACATTGGTTAAAGAGACTCTCGTAGCAGCGCAAGATAGAGTGACCAAGAAAACTAACAAAAAAGGGAAGAATATAGAAAACGCCAGCATACCTAGGGCATTGCAACCTTTTTCATTATGCGATATCGTAGCCCATCCTACCAATATTTTCCCAGAATTAGATGAATTAAATCCTCTTCTGAGCTCTGAAATAAATGTCGTGGCCCCAAGTTCCCATAAAAAGGAACTAGCCATGAAAATTCAAGGGAAAGCATTACGCACCAACCACACGTTTGCTAGCTACGACCATTATGGGCATTACACTCATCATTTCCAAAAGTTCCACGATATAGGGATGCCTTGCATGCCCTAGAGAAATCATACCAAGAGGATCCCTCGCATCCCCCCATGCAAACAGATGAGGGAGAACCTCGAGTCATACTATACTTATAAGAGGCAAGGCAATCACCTGAGATACCACCTCCCCCTCGGTTTCGCCCCCTCCTCCCATCCAACTCTGTGCACTTTGTGATGACCATGATCATTTCATTGCTAACTGCGTGGCTCTAGAGATATTTCAGAGATGGTATGTTGTTGACCCCGTATACTACGATGACCTTCGGGCAGTCCAATATTCATGTCGAGTGTGTTTTGGCGACCAACTAGTTCATCATTTCCATTATATTCCCCGATCCATTCACCGTTAAAAAACTTACGCATGGCCATATTATGCCTCTCCCTAGCAGATGGATGAGACACAAAATCCATGGAAATATGAACAACGCAAGAAGATGTGACGAGCAGGTCCATTCTCTTCATGTCAGTCGAAAAGCGACCAGTCGGGGGGCAGATCATCACCCCCAATCGCCCTCCATGGATAAGACCAACCTGTGCATTATGCAACGCACGTAACCATCTGGTCGCCCAATGTCCAGACCTAGAATCGCTCCGCAAATGGTATCCAAACACTTCAACAACCTAGAGGGAAGGGAATACCAAAGAAAGACAATCCTATATGGTCTGTCAAGGCAACCATCAGACTCAACACTATACTTACATCTCCCAAGTCCGCCCGCTAATAGACATCATACACTCGTTAGAGACACACTGCTAGGACATAGTTTGTCTTGAGCCAAGGCAACCTAATTTAACACAACCCACCCCTAGACAGCTTGCCCCCCATCAATACCAAAACATTAGGAGAGCTAAATCAACACACCGTCCTAGCAGGACCCACGACCAGCCAAAGATGTCATACGGGCTATGTGATAAAATCAACCACCAAGTCATTCAATGTAAAGAACTAAAGGAGCTTACAAATATCTTTTGCATGGTCACCCCCATCCCGCATATCAATCTCTCTAATCAATAGAATATCACACGCTGCTATTGCAGTATTTGCTCACAATTCCACCATACAGTGAATTGTGAGTACCTCCCAACACTACGAGTGGCAAGAGCATCGTTAAGGCTAAACCCCCTGAAGGAGCTAGCCCTTCCAAATGGAAAACTCGGAGATGAAAAAAGTAGAATCATACCCCAACACCTGATCCTTTCCAAGCATCCACTTCAGGGACCAAGAGTGGCATTGGTTCTGATACCATGCACCATTTGCACTGGCCATAATCACGAAACAAAATCGTGCCCCTTAATGGAAACATTTAGGTGCCTCTACACTCAGCACAACTTCCAAACCCAAGAAAGTGAAAAAACCCTTGGTACGCCTAGATAGGAGCCTAAATTTGCTCTCATGAAAGCCACCACGATGGAAATTCCTCCCCCACCTAACATCAATGACACACAATATCACATACGATTCATCATGTCATGCATAGGAACCATAACTTGTGTTTTCTACTCATCTGTCGTTTGTGTCAAGACCGCTGCAACTACGAAAGTAGTTGTATCATCGACGGTGCAAACTTAATCCGTCTGCACCCTGTCGACCTTGTCTGGTTCCACAACATCGACTATGGAATCCTACTCATGTATGTCAACCAACTCCATTAGGACCGAACCACCTCCTCATGACCTCATGTAAACTCACTCCCCCATAGATACATTGTTCCATTCAGACGAGGATATCTTGGAGGCCATGATAGAACCATATTACTCGTGGGATGCAATGCATCACCGCTCGTTTTTTCTTCTCGAAAATACATTAGGCCCAAATAACTCATAAAATCATGAGATATACGCAACCAAATGAAAATGTTTCCTTCCTTCTGGGAAAGTCGACTAGTTTAAAAATCCCATCCCGGTGCCCAACGTGTTCGAAGAAGGGAACATGTCCAATATTTCACCAACCATCAAGGTAAATATCTTTAGAAATACAAAAAAAATTGAAGAAATCTCACTGGGGGCAGCATGTTCTCCAAATGAAGTAATATCTTACACAAACTTCTTGCAAGAATATAGAGACATATTTGCATGGGATTATTCAGAAATGCCAGGGCTTAGTCCCGCTATCCTAGAGCACCATATTGAGACCTGGCCCGACATACCACCGGTACGCCAGAAACAACATGAATTTAACCCATCTAAGGCAGAAACAATTAAGCGAGAAACCAACAAGCCTCAGAAAGCTGGGTTTATCTACCCCATAGCTTACACATCATGGGTTTCCAATCCTGTTCCCGTCATGAAAAAACAGGGCACCATTCGCGTCCATACAGATTTCTGAGATTGGAACAAGGCTTTTCCAAAAGACAACTACCCTAATTCATTCATCAACTAAGTCATCGATGCTTGTGCTGGACACAAGGCCCTATCCTTCATGGACGGCTTCTTAGGGTATAACCAAATTAAAATTCGGCATACCGATTGATACAAGATGACATTCACCACCCCGTGGGGCACTTTCACATACCAACTTATACCATTCGGTCTTAAAAACGTTGGAGACACTTTCCAATGGGCCATGAACTATATCTTCCATGATTTCGCTGACCTTATCCTCACTTACTTGGATGACCTCACTGTTCGATCCAAGAAGCGAAGCAATCATCTGGAAGATTTACGATTAGTATTGCAAAGATGTCGGCAATACAACCTACGCTTGAACCCCCTCAAGTGTGTCTTTTGTGTCAACACAGGTTGACTTTTAGGTTTTATAGTGCCCCAAAAAGGGCTTAGAGTGGACCCCCTCAAATTCCAAGCTATCAAAGAGGTTCCACCCCCAAAAACCATCAAGAAACTCCAAAGATTGCAGGGGAAAGCCAATTTACCGAGACGCTTTGTCCTAGATTATGCCACTTGTGCGCAGGGATTCCTACGCCTTCTTCGTCAGGATATCCCATTCAAGTGGGAAAATCAAGCCCAACAATCGTTTGAGGCACTGAAAGAAGCATTTTCTTTAGCCCATTGATCAGCCCACCAAATTACGACAAATATTACACCCTATATCTGTCAACGTCCGAAACCGCTTTAGCTGGGGTGTTAATCCAAGATGGCCTCGATGGTAAAGAACACGTAATTATTACGTCAATAAAAAAATTTCAGGCCACACATTAAGGTATGAACTCGAAGAGAAAATTGCCCTATCCCTAATACACACAATCAAGAAGCCTCGGCACTACATTATCTTGCAGACTACAACATTCGTCGCAACTATCAATCCCATGAGATACCTGCTGACCCGCAGTTTGATGAACCACAAATACGCTCGTTGGGTAGTCATACTACAGGAGTTTGACTTACAGTTCATCTCACCCAAGGTCAAGAAATATTTGATCTTAGCTGAGTTCATCATTGACCTCCCAAGTCAGACCAAAGGATCCCCAGTCAACTACTCACTCCCTGATGAACATCTCTTCCTAGTGATGACTGACGATCCTTAGTATGGAGATATCCTCTTATTTCTACAAACCCAAAAGTTCAATCCAAAGCTCACACGAATGACCGAAGGCACATATGCCACCAGGCCCCCCGATACCTCCTCATGGGAAATGTCTTTTATCGGCGAGGCATCGATACAATGCTACGTCGATTCCTTATGCACGACCAAGTTGAGAAAGCCCTTAATGACTGTCATAGTAGAGCTTGTGGCAGCCACCTCTCCAGAATGGATACCGCCCAAAAATTTCTGCAGACGAGATATTTTTTCCCACCTTATTCCGTGATTGCATCACGATAGTCAAAATGTGTGAGTTATGTCAACGCTTCGCCCACAAGGCAAGAGCACCCCCCGCTCCTCTGCACCCGGTTATTGTAGTCGGTCCCTTCTATAATTGGGGGATTGACTTCATGACTTGAAACCCTACGTCGTCTGGAAACCACAAATAAATTATTGTCATCGTCGACTATTTCACCAAATGGGCAGAATCCATGCCCAAATATGACAACATGGCAGAAACTGTCACACGATTTCTGTTCAACCATGTCATCGCACGGTTCTGTGTGCCAAAAGAGTTAGTCTCTGATACGAAAAACATTTTGAAAATGGAATTTTACAGGAGTCGTCTAACCACTTGGGATTCACATATGAATTCGCATCACCATACTATCCTTAGTCCAATGGACAAGTAGAATCTGTCAACAAAGTGCTCAAAAAAATGTTACAACGAATGGTGAATAACCATAAGACAAACTGACACCATATGGTTTTTTCCACCCTATGGGCATACCGCACAATAGTTAAAAACTCAACAGGATTCACACCCTTCCAACTAGTGTACGGGGTTGAAGTCATGGTTCCCATCAAACTGGAAATCCACAACGTGCACACTGCCATCGAAATTCTTGATGATACCCAGCCTCTAGAACAACGATTGGTACAGCTAGAACTCATCGACGAAAATCGTTTTGCAGTCGCTCCAACATAATGAGGCCCGTAAAAAATAGGTAAAAGCATCATTCGACCTCAACAACACCCCTCGCTCATTTATCGAGGGAGAGTTAGTCCTCCACTACAATGTCATGAAAGAGGCCCTAGGACCCGAGAAGTTCAAAACGTAATGGAAAGGTCCCTACGTCATAAAACATTGCCTCCTCAAGGGGGCATACATACCAGGAAATGAAGCAGGCTATCTTGAGATCTGAGGATATCATTCTCCAGAAACTTGAGAGGGCCCCACTGTGCTAGGATCCCCTATGCATTAGCATCCTGTGCCACAACAATGCACAAGTCAGGCCAATCATGCTCACACCACAACATCATGTCACCAAACATAACCAAACAAGTGACCCAAAAAACCAAAAAAACAAAAAATTTAAGCAAAATTTCCCTTGGCTCATCATCGCGCCTATTTTCTACACAGGTGCGATGTTCGTGCTTCTGTATCAAGAACAGATGTGCAAGTCTTTGTGTAAATACTCGGCCATGCGCGAAAACCTCGCAGAAAAAATTATTTCCCCGCGAGGTCCACGTGCCTGTACCTTGATCTCCCGCGTGATCAAGGCTAAAAATAGGCAGATATCCGTACAAACCTAATTTGTACGAACACCCCCCCCCCCCCCCCCCAAGATAATACTGAAAAATAGAATTACTCGACGTTTAGGGCCATACCTAGCACTGACGACGCGAATCCCGGGTACACAGTCTGACTGCAACGGCAAGAAAGGTTCGACAGCAGGGGCGCAGCTCTAACCTCACAGCTTTGAAATAATACAAATGAACTGAAATGAGCCATTTTGATCCATATATCGCGCTTTTTGACATTTTCGATAGACCATAACAAGAGCTCAGATCGCCCAATTGCAAACTTGAAAGAAACACAGTGATCAGCACTTCATCACATCCAAAGAAGGCTTCACACATCCACGCCTCATAAAAAAATAATATTCAGTTGCGGCAGGTATGCCCTCATGTATCACTTTGTATTCAAAAGTATTTTTAATATATACAAAGTATGCTTTCACTTGGGGTATTGGTTGCAGGTGTTCCAAGCAAGAAAAATATCATGTTGCCCCAGCCATTGAAGGTAAAAGAGCAGGTATCATTCTACCCCTATACTGATAGTCTCCCCAAAGAAGCTTTGCATATCCTGACATCATTTCTCCACAAGAATCACCCATAGGGTCCAATCACTCGACCATGTTTATCATCACCCCAGCTTGCACATGATAAATATCTATGTCGGTCGATGGAGCCTCAGCCTCCATGGCATCCATCACTCAAGTAGACCATACATCAATAACATGGCGCCATGGCCATAACATCCAAGTTCGGGAAGAAATTCATGTTCATTTCATCCATCATACATCAAGTCAAGTTTTACCATGACATGATAAAACCCATTTCCCGGATTTCCATTCTCATAACCAGATCGAATACGCACCACCGCGTTTCGCACTTGGCCTACTGCACCCCATCAGCATAGCCCATCTGTGACACTTCCCATCTGCTTCATCACCCTTGCATCGATACCAACCAATGGGGACCCCACCCTTAGCAAAACACACCATCCTCACATCATCATTGAGTGATCGTTTTCATGTTTATTGGGGCACCCGTCTCCGTGCTTGTACATCCAAACCCATTCTATATTCTTTTGGAAAGTGTACAAAGATTTTTTAGGAGAATAATCCCACCCACCCATCCACATTTTCCAACTGGAAGTAGTACCTAATCACCCTTGGTCGGAGCTTCGCATTCTTTACCCAACCCCCCATGACACTCATAACAACCACATACCCACCATGGACATCCTACCGACCCCATGGTTTTCCTCACCAAAAAATGTTATGACTGTTGTCGCTTGCATTTACAAGCTCTGACCTTGGACCACTGAAATCCCAGCATCAGTTACAACCATTTATCGTCATCATGCCTATGTTAACCTATCATGCCCCACCTGCTACAAGAGAGACCTTGTCCCTTGCATCAGTACTTCTCTCGGTTGGTTGAGGATTCATTCTCGTCGACTTCAACAACCACTTTCCAAGAAAGAGGCAGTACATTGGATGGCTCCTCACCTCAATAGGAGCATTCTTGGATGGCACTATGGGAGTCATCATTTCCCATTGATTTCATCGATCATCCTAACATTTGACTACAACATAAGCTTTCATGTCAAGATGGTATTTTACTTCACAATCGTTGCACTTTGTCAGAATTTGTTGAAAACCCGTGCCATTAGAAGCATCTCTTTCAACAATGCTTACACGGGAAGGTCCCCAATCATAGACCCATGCATACAATGAGCATTTACTCTAAAAACATGCCATACCAATATTATGCATATGGGCACTACATTCAACCTACTGTCAAAGAAACAATGCCCCTGAGGGCATCAACAACTATCGTCATCGACCAAATGGCAGGTCACTACCACACAAGTGACACAAACAAAACCTCTATCTGCCAGATAAGCTTTTACTAGCCAAAGCATCATGAGCATGGGACATGCCTACCTCGTAGAAATATTGTATTTATTTTATCTCTTGCAGGTTTCCAACAGAACATGGTCCCTCTCTTACTCGTGGCAAGGGGTCTCCAACCTCAGGTTTCACAGAATTTACTCTCTTTCTCTCACAAAAGGATTATACAGAAAATAAACTATAATGTATTTCAGCTATATAGTTCTTCCTAGACCTCATACATTAGGGGGAAACTGTTATCATTGGAAAATCGTACAAGAAAAATACATTAGGAAATGTCAAAGCAGAAGGATTTACATGGAAGAAAGACATTACAAAATCTGAAGATTTTAAATTTTCCTAAGGTCAAGTAGGAAAATTTATCAAATAGCGCACAGAAAGCACTGACCCTAAGCGATCCGCGCGACCTTTTCTTCGATAGTAGCAAAGATCTTCGCGGATATCCCTCAGATAGCCGCACGATCCTGGGTATGGAGGAAGGTCATCATCTGAGACCACTTGGCACACTTGAAGAAGAATATTTCCCACTCAAGCCAGCCAAGGACAGCTGCCTTGTAGCCACCTTGAGGCCTCAAGTGTAGCACACAATGGAATCAACCTCCCACTCTCGTGTCAACATCCACATTGTACGAAGAGAGGGAGGGAAATTTGAAACTTGCCTATAAAATACCACCATGGGAAGAAGAATGGGGAACAAATTGTTATGCTGCCCAAATTGCTTGAGAAAACCAGCATTGTGTTGTCCAAGCAGCAAAGAGTGGAAGGATTCTGTTGTTGGCCATCCAACACATCAATCCAAAAGAAGAAGTTCACCAAGTTTTCGTTATTCTACCATCTGCCGAGGAGAGAGAGAGGTTTTCAAGAAGCTTAAAGGGAAGAGACCCCCATTGCCTTCAATATTAGAGCTCCACAGCTCTAAGTGTTCATTGCAAGTGATTTAGCATCCTATTCTCTTATACCATCAACAACTAATAAAAAGGGAAGAGTTCTTCGTTTGGATTATTAGTGTGTTTGACTCGATTGAGCTTGTTATTGTATATGCATATTTTATTTTTTGTTTCTCCTCTATTGTAGCATGCTACGTTCTTTACTTAGTTTAATATGTGTTATGTTGTTCCACTATCAATCTAACAAACCAATTGACTTGTTACTTTCTTGTAGGAAAGAAACCTCCCTACCAAGCACAATGGATTTTGTCTGCCCATGCATCAAATGCACTACAACACACTTCATTTTTGAAACCCTATTTCATTGATAATCTTGCTCACTTGTATCTATTATACCCTATTTTCTCCAAAATCTGCTTCACTCATCTCTATTTTCCATTTCACTCTCTTGTTCATACTCATATCTCTGAACCTAATACCATTCCCCATTCTGAAACCATGTCAAAGAAGCAATTGTGGGTGAAAATTCGCCAGCAAGGGAGTCATTGTTAGGACAAAGCCGAATGGAAAGAATTTTATAGAAGGATACCCACAGGTTAAGGAGATGCTACAACAAGTGAAGTGGTTGAATTTTATAGAAAATTTTGATGGCTATGATAGGGAGGTAACCAATACTTTTGCTCGTGCCTTTTATGGAACTGAAGCATAAATTGGGGACATCAAAATCGTGGTGATAAAATCCTTCATGGTCGAGGTAACTGCACTACCCAGGAGTGGCGAGAGGTGGTTTAAAAGCAGGTGAATTGAAGGAAATGAATGGAAGGTGTTTCTAAAGAAACCATGTATGGATACTATTGTTTTTAAAAAGGGTATTCTAAGCACAACTCTCAAAAGTAAACGAAGGAATTTATTGGTAATTATTCAGAATATCATTACTTGCGAGGATATATTCGGTAGCATGTTTTTCTACCATGTCAGATTAATGATGCATTTTCTTGAAGGCAACGAAATCAATTTACCCTATTTTCTACTTAATAGCTTGAGGAAGATGTCTGGAAGTACTCAAAGGAAAATACAGTTCATTGAAAATGCCCTATATCATCATGGTCTTGTAAAGATGCTTATTGAAGCCCATTTTGAGAATTTAGGAGATAAATGGGAGAATTTACTAACCATGAATCATTTTAAAGAAACAAAGTAGGAAGAACATAGTAGCAATAAGGTAAAGAGAAGAAGAAAATTGACTGAAAACCCTACTGATAACCCACTTCTACAACCAAAACAACATTCTGAAGATGAAATTTCCCTTGTAGATGTTTTAGAGAGAATAAGGAAGAAAAATGTTAGAAGAAATAAAGCCAACAAAAAAGAAGAAAACACACCCAAAAAGAAAACAGAGGAAACAAAGAAGGTCATCACAGAACAGAAGCAAAGAAAAATTGCTCTTTTTTCTGCCATAAGGAGAAGCGTAAGGCTTAAGAAAACAATAAAGAAGTCAAATCAATAATTCATAGAGTTTGTTGATTTAGAGGAGAAGGAGGAACCAAAGGTTCCATCACAAACTGTTTTGACACTAATCTCTAGCCCAAAGAAGAACACCACATATATACCCACTTCAACAGGAGATATATGACTATATTGAGTCTCTAGAGAAAGGAGCTACAAAAAAGGCATCTTCTTCTACAATTCAAGAAACATGAATTCAATTTGACGGTCCACAATAACCTCCAACAGTGAATACTTCGAAACAATTTTTTTTTGAATTCGAGATACTGAACAAACATTTGAAACAAGAACATGAAACATTGAAGGTGGAAAATTAAATTCAAAGGACCAAAAATGATAATATTCTACTGCATCTAGGCTTGTGGTATGAAAAGAATAAAAAGTTGAAGGAAAATAAAAAGTCTCTCAAAAGGAAGGTCATAAGTTTAAAATACAAAATTTTGATGAAGAAGCTGAGGATGGAAATCGCTAAGAAAAGGGTAAAAAAAATAAACTTGGATGTTCTAGCTGAAGTTTCTGAAGAAATGCAATGATAGAGAAAGGCTATTAGTTTTGAATTTTTACATGAGGACATGCAATGGCGTCCATGTGGGGGAACGTTGAGCCTCATAATTGTTTCTTTTGAAACTTTTTTTTACCTACTTCATTCCTTTTTTACCACCATAATCACTCAATGGACATCGAATCACATGGTTTATAGCATGGCAGGAATATAATAGCCATGTATTTCATAAGTTAATAATGTTCTTTATTATTAGTCTAATATTCGCTTTAGCTACCGAAATAAGATGATTTTGCATCTAATGTCTGATTCTGCAGCCAAGTCCGTTGTTCGATAGATTTCAGAGTGGCAGCTAGAGGGAGAAATATGTGGAAAGGTGGCGATTAATGCACTCAATGATTCCCTCGTATCTTCATGAACCAGATTGATACGAGAAGCTTCCAGTTGCGTGGTGAAGAATAACTTCAACTCTGTGAGCGATAACAGGCGAGCGAGGAATGAGATATACGCCTCACGATTTTGCTTTATTAATAGAAAATCGTGAACAATTTCTATTATGATATATTTTCATCGTTAATTTTAGTATTCTGTTAGCAAGGCTAGGCATAGAGCTATGAACATTTAATGATGTTGGCTTTATAAAAAGACATTGCAAAAAGAAGAAGAAGAGAATTTTATGCAACAATGAGAAATTAAAACTTTGTTTTCGATTCAGTTATAAGGAATCATTTTCGTTTCAATGCATGGTTGATTGTTCAATTGAATCGCGTGACCAACTGCTTGTGGAGGGCCCCTTAAAGAAGTAAGGGTTTTTTGTTTTAAGTAGAGCTCATTTATCATTTCGTAAGTTTTTGGATGCATTATGTAGAATTTTTTATTCCCTTTATTAATTTCGAAATAGATAGAAAGTAGTTTGGTTGTTTCGTCAATCATTTTCTTTTATTGATTCAGGAGCACATGAATTGAATTAGCAACAAGAGTTTGAATTGAGAACGAGATTGTAATTTTTAAAAACATAGAATTAGTTTGCAAGTTATATTTAAAAGCATGAGTGTTGCAACTTTTATTTCAAAGCACGAGTGATTTATCAAATTGAGCAAGTGTGAACATAGTTTAAATTAATTTTGTTTTTTCATGCAAGAGAGTGTTATATTGATAAATGAGTTTATTCTTTTAGAAATCAAGTTTCCTTCAAAGCACATTTCAAATATTTTTCAAGTGCGAGATTAATTTATGAGTTTTAGATTTGTATTGGTTGTGTGGATTTCATAATTAGATACAATTTTATAAGAGTGTGATCATCTTTCATAGAATTAGTCTCAATGAATAATCCAATCATGTGCAATGACAATTTAATTCAACTTAGATAACTAGGATTCCTAGCACATATAGTGCACTTACATTTCGTGATTTTACTAGCCATGGTCGATAATTTATTTAATCACTTTAAGACAATTACATTGACAAACAGTTGCTATAAATCATTTTTTTCCAGTATTTATTTATTTATTATTATTATTATTATTAATGTGCATGTCAATATTTCATGACATAATGTTTGTTCGAGTTTGCATTGAACCGTGACTCTAGAAAACATTGAAAAATATTATTTTGTGTGCATCATCGTTGTGTCATTTAGCATCATAGTTTAGCCATTTTTATGCCATATTAACGTTGCTAAAATTGTATACTTTGTATTAGTCATTTTGTGTTAAGTTTATGACAAATTTTCATCTTTTATATACATGCATGACATCTTATTAAAATCATGGTAATACATTTAGTAAAAACAACATGCCATGAAATTGTTGTCATATTTGCACATAATTCAAATGTCACTCTTTTATGGAATTTGAATTGATCATTGACAATAATGTAATATATAGAACCTAACATAAGTAATAATTGTATAAATTGTGCAAGAATACATCCTCCTCGTAACTCAGTTATTCTCTTTAAAATATGAGCTAATATGCTACAATAAGAAGAAAACATGAACCATTCAAACTACTACTAAGTACCTTTAGTTGTGAGATACCACCTAGCATAAATTCATGTTAAATAATTATTCTCTATCAATTTATTTGATTTTAGTGGGATTGATGACACCTTCATATCCTCAAAACACACTCTTTCAGGTCATATAATAGCTTGAATGGTAGCTAGTGGGTTTAATTTTCCCTCCACCGGGTTCTATTCTCTGAAGACATGACAACCTATGTGGAAAAAAATTGAACAACTCTAAAATCATTGCATGTAATTCACATAAGCCTTAAGGTATAGGAAAATTTGAATATATTGATATTGAGGCAAATAATGGCAGTCACTGTGATTCAATCTCAGGTCTTGCCTTGAACAATCCTTTGAAGTTACCGATTCACCAATTACCATGGAAAAAAAATCAATTGTTTCAATTCCCTAGGCCAAGGATTAAGGCCTACCAGATTAATTAAAAAAAAAAAACCACTTTGACCCATAACACTAATAATCATATAATTGAGCAACTAGTAGCAAAATCCCCTCTTCTTAAAACATCAATAATTTTGGCTGCAAAAGGCTAATGAATTTGAAAATTTTAGGAGTCAGTCTTAATTATTAACAACATTTTAGTTTTCATAGAGTTAACATCTAGGTCATCTCTACCCTTCCTATCATCATCCCCTTTGTTATTGTTTTCTCCACCATCCTTCATCTCCCCACTACTACCTTCTTCTTCATTCCCTTTCTTTCTTATCCCAACCCCTCTTGTCCCATTCCTAATTCTACATATAATTTTTTGGATGATCTATAGGTATGAATCTAGTAAAGCATTGAGATAACAACATTTAACATTAAAGACAAAATACAAGAACAAAAGAATGTAGTATACATTTGGCATTTCACAAACCTTTGTAACCAACCATATTTGTGTTAAAGTTTGGGAGAAAATAAATGCATAGGGGAGACATGCTAGATAATGTTGTCGACATCTCTTTTCTCTCTCTCTCTTGGGATGCAACTACAACATGTCATATTGGAAAATTTTGTAATTGTAATTATCACCTATATTGTTGGAACGACCACCATGGATATATTGATACACTTTTGCTTGATGCAATGCATTTTATTTTAATATATATTTACCAAAAGCTAAAGAAGAGTGAAGCCTACACAAATCTTTTTTCCTAAGAGGAAGTTGTAAGGGGGAATTCCTTTTCCTTAATTAAATGTCTAGTTGTCCTTATCCCAAAAAATCAAATTGGCAGTTGAAGTACCAACTATAAAATATTGCGAGGAAGAATGGGAGTGGAACATAATTTCTCTAGTGGTACGGGCAATGTTCCCATATCGGAGGCTTCATAATTGACAATGCAGTTCGAGTATTGTAACCCAAATTATCGTAGAGGAAAATAATCACTATTGGGGGGAGGGAGTAGGACTATTCTGAGTAATTTTTGCTTATGGAATGAGGGAAAAACACATGGAAAGATAAATAGAGACACATGAGTGTATTGATATTTTGACTTAGAGAAGAAGGTGATGGAAAATTTCTGAGACACAACAACCAATGTGGAATTGTAAATTCCCAGTTTTGGGATTGAGAAGTCAATGGTGAAGTCTTCAACCCAAGCTAGAGAGCTAAGAATTACTAAGTAATTTATTGAATCAAACATAAAAATCACCAAGAAATGGGAAATACCAAATAATTAATGGTATAGATAAATATTCCCTTTGTGTTTTGTGATCTCATTTGGAAATTCTTTGAATGATAACAAGCCCTGGCTCAATGGGTTGAGTGACAATATATTGGTTTTTGTGTATGAAAGAGAGTTATCTTCATGTATCTACCCTATAATGAACCATGTTAATGCCTAAGTGAGTATTATTATTGTGGCATTGGATCTAGCTTGGCATGGGTCAACTGCAAGAAAATTATAGTGTAGTTAAGCTTATGGTTGGATGTTGAGTCGCTCTCCCTTACTTTCCAACAAAGCTTAGTGACTTAGGTAAGTGTATTTATTTCTCTTTAATAAAATGAAATTATTTTTTCAAACATATATGAATGACTACTATGTTGGGTAGTTGAGTATCTATGTAATGATTGGCTGGAGCATGGTCTAATTGTGCTTGATTTTTTGTTGTAAATTTCTCATAAGAATGAAATCTAATGCTACTCAAGTATGTATTAATGTGGATGCCTTTTGCCAAGATAGTTGTGAGATTGAACGATTATGTTATATCCCTATTTTTGGGTGATAATACTTGGATGTTTCATTGAATTGTGACCTTATAAGGGTATGGAAAAGCCTTTTTTTGGACAACTCTAGGTTGAACAATTTGTTGATAAGAGTTTAGTGGGGACGGTTTGTTTCCTTCAGAGATAAGCCAAAATACTAGCCTTTTTTAGTGCAAGTGTTTGGAGTTAAGGTCTAAAGTTTACAACCACAAAGGAGTGAGAAACATATCTTTCAATGGGGTGAAGTTTGTGTATTTGGCCATTAGGCCTCTCATTCACTTCATTTTATAAGTTACCTAGTTATTGGAAATAGTTTAGATGTCTTTATGTGTTAATGAATATTTTTGTCTCTTCAAGGCAAGTATCTAACCTATCGAAATTGGTTTTATTCCTTAGAAGCAATCTTGAATCCTTCTTTTAGAAGTCTATAATTTTGGAAATTAGGAGATGGAACTCTTAGCCCAAGCCCCTAGCCACAAGGGTTGATGGGGTTTTATGATCGAGGGATTAGTCAAAAAGGGGCCAAATGGAAAATTTCCAATATAATTTAGACCCGAATATTCGAGCACCTAAACATTTCGTGTGTGTGGGAACCAAATGAAGTTGGAAGTTCCATATATCTAGATATCTAGGCATATAGAGATTTGAATGCATGTTCTTTTATGAAAATCCCAGATGATGAAGGCCAGGATGAGCGAAACCCATAGCAACATAACCCAGCGCTAGAGGAACCTTGACATTATGGTTGTAGGTTTTAACCTTCTATAATTGATTGAATTGAGACCTTAAAAGGGTAACAAAAATGCCTTAATTTGGATGGCTCTGGGTTTTAGACTAAATCTTGTTGTAAAGTTTATAGGAGCCTAGGTTGTCGTTAATTTTGTTAATATATATATATATAAATACATACATATGTTTGTATGCACACACACACACACACACACACATACATATGTATAGTTGAATGATGCGCTAATAAAAGTTTAGTGGGGATATGTTAGGTCCCTATATTACCAGTGTAGTTCCTTTTTGTTGTTACTGTAGTCCCCTTATTGTTGTTGTTGTACCCCTGTAACCCCCATATTGTTATTATTGTGCCCTTACATTATTATTGTTATATCATCTAGGATTATATTGTGACACCATGGACTCATATATATCGAAAGGAGGTTTTGTCATTTGTATCATCCAAGAATTTTAAATTTATGTAATGTAAAGGAAGTTTCCCCCTCAAAGTGGCTTATTTCTAAGGTGTTGATATCTCATTTCTTCTATTTTTGGAGCTGGTTTCATAACATTTGGTATCAGAGCTTTGGATTCTAGGGTTTCGCTGCTTCAAACAGGTCATCGTGGAATTTTCGCAAATTTTTTTTTTTTTTTCTACGAGGTTTCAAACACTAAAAAAAAATCCCATTTCGAATAAATCCTGAGGAACTTCATGCAAAAATTTCAGTTCTTGGTTCACAATATTTTCGGAGATATGATCTATGGAAGTTAGGGTTTTTGCAGGCTCCCTAATTTCATCTAAAAGAGGTGACCTTGGGAAAATCGTTATAACTCTCTCTCTAAGCATCAGATTGGAATTCTGTAAAATGTTTCCAAAGTACACAAACTGTAGTGTCTTTTATATCAATTTCAAAGCCAAAGGAGGAAACAGTGACATGTGGCACGACGTACAAGTTCGCTCTACTAAACTAGTCCATAATTAGGTCATTGTGGGAGACTGGGAATAACTTTGTCTTGAAGAATCCAAATCAGGTTAGACCTATGGCATTTGAAATAAGATTCAAAGGGATACTACATGACCTAATTTTAGATATTGAAGATCTGAAATCACAAAGATAATTCAGTTTCAATATCGAGCTCCTCTAAAGCAAGAAAAATGTTTGTATTTGTTTTTAAAATTGTAGAAGTCTTTTTTGAAAAATCAATTTGAAGTGATTCCAGGGGCATATTGAAGGATATATATAAGTATTGGGTTCTAAAATCCCCCCTAAAAATAATTCAACACCCATTACTGATAAGGACTTCGTAAATTTTGCTCAAAATTGAAAGTTACGGGATTGGGTTGAAACTAGGATGGTTGCGTAGATCTCGTCTTCTTGATTCCGACGCCACGGTTCAAAAAACAGATGTTGTATGAGGGAGATATCATGTTCTGATTTAATTCCCAAACAGTTAAATTTTGTGACAAGGTTGACTGGGATGCCCAGTCAACATGTAGGATGCATAGTCAGCAAAAAGGAATATTCCAAAGAATATTCTTTTTCTCCGGGCCAACCAATGGATGACAAGTGGCGCTACATGGTTTCTTTAAGGGTTGGATGTGTTTTTTTAAGAGACAATGGGAAGGTGACACATGGCCATCACTGAGGCCGCTATTTGTCCCGTTAGTGTTGTAATAAAAAATTTATGGAGGTCTGCAGGGCTTGACCCCGCGACCTCTGACAGAGCAACCACTTGCCATACCGCCCGCACTATGCAATGAGACTTAACCTTATAGTTCTCGGTGCAAAGTTAAAGTTTACAAGGGTGGAATTTGGGGGTTGCGTGGAAGGTTGGTCACATGACAAGGCATAAACCATAGCATAAAACATTAACACCGACAACATTTTCCACAAACGGTTTCACGTTAATACTTATCACATGTTTTAAACCCTCTGTGCCATAAGCCAGACCTCTGATGGTTAAGGCATAACCTCCAACATTTAATATCTTGTGGAGCATTCATGTGGTAACATTTTTCTAACCCTCCGCGCCATAAACCATAACTCTAACAGTTAACTCCGGCTGAAGTGTTATTACCCACGGTTTCGGCCATGAGTTCTACTCCGCTGATAACTATTACCGTATGGTTTGGGTTGGCATGTGGCGACCCAACCATAACAATAAATATTACAGTTAAGACTGGCAGGTATTTGGAGGCACATTTTATGTGGCGGAAATTGCCAAAATAACTCTAGTTAAGTGGAGTTCTCCATAATTAGTGGAGCTTTTTTAGGTGTTACTGGGAAAATGAGTTGGAGGCTCAATTTTCGCCCATTCTGAGTGAATGAAGAGTCAATATAGACTAACTGGAGCATTCTGGAGCCATTGGTGCAAAGAAAACAACCATTAGAGGCATTTAACTACATGTATTTGCAAAATTTTGAGCATAATGAAAGATGAACATGCCATTTGGAGCTAAACCAATAGATGTAGCCTAGGAGGGGTGAACTGCTTCATCATGCCTACTGTGTAAATGTTATGTGGTGTTTTATTTCTCTGTTTTACACTGTTTTTCAATGTTATTTGTGCTTATTTTATGCTTTTAATTCACTAAAATCATCTATATTTCTTGGTAAAAATCCTCAATCCTTAAGCAAACTATGGAGACAAGTATGCACATGTTTTATATTTGAAAATACAGTTAGCACAAAAAAAATAATACAATCCTTTCAGATCAGATTGGTATCAGAGCTAGAGTTTATTCTATGGTGTTGTTTAGTGCAAAGATTTGTTTAATTGTTTGCAAGTTTTTAGATGCTTACAAGGCTCCAGCTCAAAAGAGGAGAAGGAAAATTGGTGGGAGAAAAAGGGTCTCAAGAAGAGCCAAAGCAAGGGGGAGCAATATTGCTACAATCTCCACCACCTAGTTCACCTCCTAAGGAAGCATAATCTACTATAAGCATGCCTCATGAGGAAGGAGAAATACATGAAGAATATGATCCCAAAGAGGAAGAAAGAGTGTTCAGGAAAGCATTCATTGACATGACTGAGATGGTTAGAATTCTTTATCAAGAAAGGAATGAGAAAATAGAAGCAGAAGGATCCAAAATTCACAAGGAAGGACAAGGATCATTAGGAGGTCACAATGATGAAGATAAGTCAAAGAAGGGAAATGGAGGAAACGGAGGGAATGGAGGGCCATCATCCTCACCCTCATCATCATCATCCTCTACTTCATCTTTAGTACATCAACCACACAAGTCAAAGAACACTAGTAAAAGTTATTTTTTAAAACTTGATATTAAGTTTTATTTGCCAATGTTTAATGGTAAAGTCAATGCAGAAAAGATTCATAATTGGATTAGGAAATTGGAGGTCTATTTGAGAATCCAAAACCTTCAAGATGATAATAACAAAATCCAATTAGCTTCATTGAGAATGGAAGGTGCAACACTTGTTTAGTGGGAAGCCAAGACAAAGGAGGAGATCAAGAAGCATGGTAAGATTGTTCTATCATGGACTGATTTCATTACTGCAATAAAACAACAGTTTAATCCATTAGCTAATATGAAGAAAGCCATAGTGAACTGGCAAAACTTTAGGCAATTGAAGGGATATAATGTGCAAGAATACACCCAAGAATTTAGGAGAAGAGCTCTCTTATTAGGGGTAGATTTGCAGAGCCAAGATACTTTTCTCAAGTACATAGGAGGCTTACATAGCTACCTAAAACATACTATTCTCGTGTTTAACCCCACAAGTCTAGATTAAGTATGTGTTTAGGCCACACATCTAGAAGCTAGAGGGAAAAACATTTATGAAGAGGGTAGAAAGAAACCTTTTAAGGGGAAAAACAAAGAGAAGACCTCAAAAGGTAAAATAAAAAATAATGCGTCTGTTAAGAAAGAGGGAGAAAAATTGGTTTGTAAAAATTGTTCTAAAGAAGGCCATGATGAAAATTGTTGTTGGAAAGTACATCCTGAAATGAGGCCCAAGAAATACAACAACAAAGGGAAGCAGAAAACTGCAGCTACAACTCAACACGATTTAGGAGAGGATTCAGGTGATGAATCCAAGATTACAGCCATGGGATTGAAGAACATGAAAGGGAAAGAAATTGAAACTAAACCCAGTACTAGTACATCAAGTTTTCATATACATGCTCCAAATGAAGAAGAAAGAATTGAATTGTTTCATGTGAGGGTCATATCCAAACATAGTAAGATTGACACATTGTTTGACAATGGGTCACAAGTAAAATTAATCTCTAAAGACTTGGTCAAGAAAAATAACCTTGAGACCATACCACATCCAAAACCATATCCACTTGGTTGGATTTGTAAGGATGCAAATTTACAGGTTTCAAAGAAATGTATATTGGGGTTTGCAATAACTGCACATTTTGTTGACATAGTTGAATTAGATGTGGTTTCGCTTGACATAATAGGTATTGTGTTGGGGAGTCCTTACTTGTATGACAGGAAAGTGATCTTCCATTTCCATGAGAACAAATACCATTTATTTAAATAAGGAAAGGAGTGCATTGTTAGAGCACATCGCAAGAAGACAAACATTGTTATGGTAAATGATGGACAGGTAAAGAGGCTGGTGAATTGAAGTAAGAATTTTGTTCTTCTAATGATTAAGCCTAAAGCTGATGTTAATCATGAATCATTTGAGGGATGTGATCCAAAGTTGAAATCAGATTTATATGATGTAGTTGATGCACATCATGAGATGTTTCAAGAGCGAATAGGATTGCCTCCAAAAAGGGAGATTCAACATGAGATTCAGTTGCAGCAAGATTTTCCTCTTCCAAACATCGGCATGTATCGCATGTCGATAATGCAGAATGCTGAAATAAAGAGGAAATCAAGGAGATGCTGGACAAAAAAATCATAAGGCCAAGCACTTTGCCATGTGGTTCACCCATAGTCTTGATTCCAAATAAAGATGGGACTTGCGCATGTGTGTAGACTTTAGAGCTTTGAACAAGATAACGGTAAAGAATTGATACCCACTCCCAAGGATAGATGATTTGCTTGATCAGCTGAAAGAAGCAATTTTTTTCACTAAGTTAGATTTATGAAGTGGATATCATCAAGTAATAATTGCAGAAAGTGACATATGGAAAACCACATTCAAAACCAAACAAGGACTCTTTGAGTGGATAGAAATGCCATTTGGTTTGTGTAATGAACCGACAACTTTCATGCATGTTATGGATAGTGTTTTGCATCCATTCCTTGGTGACTTTGTGATTGTGTACTTATATGACATATTGATTTTCAGCAAAACAAGAGAAGAACATGTCTTGCATGTGAATAGAGTGCTTGATGTTTTGAAGAAAGAGAAATTGTTTCTTAATATGTCAAAGTGTGAATTTGGAAAGACTTCTTTGGTTTATTTGGGACGCATTGTAGGAGGAGGAGAGTTGAGAATTGATCCTTCTAAAGTAGAAGCCATTGTGAATTGGCCCACACCCAGAACAGTAACCGAGGTAAGAAGTTTCTTAGGTGCAGCTCAGTATTGGAGAAAGTTTATTGCTAACTTTTCTGCCATCGCAGCTCCTATGCATGCAGTGACAAGTGTGAAGAAAGGCTTCCAATGGGCAAGAAAACAACAACAAGCTTTCGAATCTTTAAAAGACAAGATCAGTTCAGCTCTAGTCCTTGCATCACCAAATTTGAGACAGCCATTCGAGATTCAAACTGATGCTAGTGATTATGCCATGGGCGCAGTTCTTTTGTAGCATGGTAAGCCTATTGATTTTCATTTTGAAACATTCAATGGTGTTGTAATTAATTATCCTACTTATGAAAAAGAACTATATGCATTGGTACAAAGCATCAAGAAGTGGAAACATTACTTTATGGGTAAAGAGACAATTGTGCATACCGATCACCAAACATTACAGTGTTTGCAGTCACGAACAAAATTGCAGCAATCAAGACATTTCAGGTGGATGGGATTTCTTCAACATTTTCACTTTGTTATAAGGTACAAGAAAGGTATTTTCAATAAATTTTTTGATATGCTTTCAAGACCAATCATTAGTGCATCTACTTTGCTAAAAAATGATTCTATTGTACACGAGAGTTACATAGAACAATATGCACATGATGTTGATTTTCAAGATGTGTATGCTAGTTTGAGTGAAGGGAATCAAGTTGAAGAAAAAGATTATCACATGCACAACAATTTGTTGTTTCATTTGGGAAAGTTGTGTATACCACAAGGAGAGAGCCTAAGTGTCATGAGAGAAGCTCATTCATCTCTTATTGACTATTGGCCTCGCATGGTAGATAGTGTGTTGCGTTTTATAAGAGGTTGTTCTATGTGTGCAACAAGCAAGCCTAGTAATAGGAAGCTTGGGTTGTACACGCCACTACCAGTACCGTCAAGGCCATGGGAGAGTGTCTCCATGGACTTTTTTGGAGGTCTACCTATGTCAAGAAAACAACATGCTTATCTTTATGTAGTTGTGGATAGATTCAGTAAAATGTGTATACTTATGCCATGTAAGAAAACCATTACTATTGAACAAATTGTTGAACTTTATTTTCAACATGTATGGGTTCATTATGGATTTCCTACTTATATTTTTAGTGACAGGGATTCCAGATTCACTGGGAATTTTTGGTCCAATATTTGGAGTATGACGGACACAAAGTTGAAAAAGAGTATTGATTGTCATCCGCAAACTGACGGACAAACCGAGGTGGTGAACAGAACCGTTGTGCATCTATTGAGAGGATATTGTAGCAAACATCCTAAGTTGTGGGATGAGTAACTACATTACATTCAACACGCTTACAGCTGGGAAAAGCACTCTTCTACTTAGACATCACCTTTTGAAGTATGCTTTGGGTATTTTCCAAAATCACCATTAGACTTCATCTTTGGTAAGGATGTTGCAATTGATGGCCATAGTGATATTGACAAGGCTCAAAAGTTCATTGAGAAAATTCAGATTATACATCAACAAGTTCAAGAAAAACTTCAGAAAATTCAAAGCAAATACAAGGAAAGGCATGGCAAACATAGAGTTGATCACAAGTTTCAAGAAGGAGATGAGGTATGGTTGCATATTAGCAAAGATAGGATGCAAGGAGAAGGTAAAAATATCAAACCCATTCACTATGGTCCATTCAAGATCATAAAGAAAATTGGTAACAATACATTTCAACTTGACTTGCCTTCATATATGCAAATGTATTCATTTTCTAATGTTGAAAACTTACATTTGTATGAGCCACCTTTGATCAATGATCAAGGAAGTGATGTTCAACTGCCTTCTATTGAATATTTATCGACATAATTTATGAATGAGCTCAAGGAAGATACAATTCTTGACGGGAGGACAAGAGCATCCAAGAGGGGAAGTGTTGACTACCTTCGAGTTGGGCTCAAAGGCACTAAACCAAGCAAGGCAATGTGGATAGAGGATGGAAATGTGAGGGAGTTTTACCCTCATCTACTGAACAGGTAATCAAGTATTTTGGGGTCCAAAAGCTTCCCAATGGGGAGGAGTGATCAGAGTTCATGATTTTTGCTCAAAATTGAAAGTTACAGGATTGGGCTGAAACTAGGTTGGTTGTGTATATCTCGTCTTCCTGATTCCAACGCCATGAACGGATCGAAAAACCAATGTCGTATGAGGGAAATATCACGTTCTCATCGAATTCCCAAATAGCTAAATTTTGCGACAAGGTTGATTGGGATGCCCAGTTAGCATGGAGGATGCACAGTCAGCAAAAAAAAATATTTCGAAGAATATTCCTTTTGTTTGGGCCAACCAGTAGATGAAAAGTGGCGCTATATGGTTTGTTTAAGGGTTGCATGTGTTTTTTTAAGAGCCAATGGGAGGGTGACATGTGGAAAACCCTAAGGCCACCACGTGTCCCCTTAGTGTTGTTATAAAATTTTTATGGAGGTATGCAGGGCTTGACCCCGAGACCTCCGGTAGAGAAACCACCCGCCATACCGCCCACACTACTCAATGAGACTTAACCTTATAGTTCTCGGCACAAAGTTAAAGTTTACAAGGGTGGAATTTGGGGGTTGGGACCGCCGGCGATCCCAACCTGTCGGTGGTCCCGGGGAAGGTTGGTTACATGACAAGGCATAAACCATAGCATAAAACAATAACACTGACATCATTTTCCGCAAATGGTTTCACGTTAATACTTATCACATGTTTTAAACCGTCCGTGCCATAAGCCATAACTCCGAAATTTAAGGCATAACCTCCAACATTTAATATCCCGTGGAGCATTCACATGGTAACGGTTTGCTAACCCTCTGCGTCATAAACCATAACTCCGACGGTTAACTCCGGTTGAAGTGTTATTACCCACAGTTTCGGCCTTTAGTTCCGCTTCGCCGATAACTATCACCGTATGGTTTGGGTTGGCATGTGGCCACCCAAACATGACAATAAATATTAAGATTAAGATTGGCGGGTATATTGGAGGCACGTTTTATGTGGTGGAAATTTCCAAAATAACTCCAGTTAAGTGGAGTTCTCCACAATTAGTGGAGCTTTTCTAGGTGTTACTAGGAAAATGAGTTGGAGGCTCAATTTTCGCCCATTATGAGTGAATGAAGAGTCAATCTAGACTAATTGGAGCATTCTGGAGCCATTGGTGCAGAGAAAATAGCCATTAGAGGCATGTAACTACATGTATTTGCAAAATTTTGAGCATAATGAAATATGGACATGCCATTGGGAGCTGGACTAGAAGATGTAGCCCAGGAGGGGTGAACTGCTTCATCATGCCTGTAGTTTAAATGTTATGTGGTGTTTTACTTCTCTATTTTACACTATTGTTCAATGTTATTTGTGCTTATTTCATGCTTCTAATTCACTAAAATCATCTATATTTCATGGTTAAAATCCTCAATCCTTAAGCAAACTATGGAGACAAGTATGCACATGTTTTTTAACTAAAAATACACTTAGCACAACAAAACTAATACAATCCTTTCAAATCAATTAAGCCCTCATAATACTCTACTATGACTCATGAAGAGGAAGAAGTGCAACATGATATATCAAAATTACAAGAGCAAGTGCACCAAATTTCACTCGCGCAAAGAGAAACAAAAAATGAAATGGAAGTTTTGAAGAAAGGCGTGGAAGCTAAGATGGATGGTTTGAAGAATGGCATGGAAGACATGGAAGAAAAACTAGAAGACATGAAGAATGATATAAACACAGACATGGAAGGTTTGACAAAGTTGATACAAGAAATGATTCCTAATGGTGAAAAGATAGTAGAGGAAACTTATGATGAGAACAAAATAAATGTTAATCGTGATTTCATAGGATCTAATGTTGTATTGAAGACCCACCATATTCCAAAAGATTGATATGAGGAAGTTTGATGGCAAGGATCCCATAACATGGATACTACAAATGGAGAAATATTTTGATCTCAATAATATGCAAAACACGCATAAGGTACGCCTTGCAACTTTATATTTAGAACAAAAATACATTTTAATGGTATCTATGGCTTTGCTCCTGTAAAAAAATTGTCACTTGGTCAATTTTTACAGAGGAAATGATAGCACATTATGAGGATACAAAGAGCAACACCTTCTTTAGCCAATTGATAAATCTCAAACAAAAGGGTTCAGTGGTGGTGGACATTTAGGACTTCCAAAAATTGAATATAAGGGTAGATGATATTCTAGAGGAACACAGGATTGAAGTATTCATAGGGACTTTAAATGATAACATCCAACATGAGGTTCACCTTTGGGAACCTGATTCATTGGAGAAAGCATTCAGGTTGGCAAGAAAAATTGAATGTAAAATTATGGCGACAAGAAAGCCTACCACTCACATCTATAAAGATGGAAGTGTTGCTACTCCTAGACTTCCACAACATACAAGGTTGACACCACAACAATTGGAAGAAAAAAGAGAAAAAGGGCTTTGCTACAGTTGTGATATAAAATACACTAAAGGTCATAAGTGTGCTGAGAAGAAATTATTTTACGTAGATTGTGAAGAGGAGGAAGAAATTAACAAGAAACTTCAAAAGACGAGGATATACACTAGGAACCAACCATAGAGAAAGAAGAAATGAGTCTGACCATATCCTATAATGCATTGGCAGGAATTACCACTCCTAAAACTCTCAAGATAGAAGGACATATCAAGAAGAAAAAGGTAATAGTGTTGATTGACTCGGGTAGTACCCATAATTTTATTCATTGTAAGGTAGCCAAGGAATTGAATTGCTTCCTATACCCAACACCAGAATGTCAAGTGATGGTTGCAAATGGAGGAACTATAAATTTCTTTGGAAAATGCTATAATATCAAGATAACCATGGGGGAATATGTATTGAATAGTCCAATGCTTTCCATTCCAATGGGAAGTGTTGATGTTGTACTAGGAGTACAATGGTTACAATATTTGGGGGCACTAGCTTTTAATTTTCAACAACTTTTCTTGATTTTTTTTCGAAAGGAAAGGAAGTTGAATTACAGGGTATCGCAGGTGTTATAGGTCAATTTGGGCACCATTCCCGATTACCTGTTTAACTGGACATCATCTCCAAAACCAATGAATAGGGTCTATCATCCCCTATCATTTCAGTTGTTACATGCCCTAAGACAAAGAACGAGACAAATCATCCATGACTTTCATTGCAAAGGTTTCTAAGATATTAAGTTTATATTATATCATATGACATCTCAACAATGTTGCCTCTAAAGGGACTAAGTGCGTTGCATATGCAAGTAACCCCACTCAAGGGTGCTTTGCAAAGCACTTCCCGACACTCATGGGTGCGTTGGTCACATTGGGAGTGAAATTCTCATTGTTCTGGAATCTTCACTTGGCGAGTGCCTTCTAGAAGAGTTCACGTGTCAAAATTCTAATCCATGTGTCCATTTGACACCTCTGAGACTGGGAAAATGTCTTGCCTATTGTTATAAAGTAATTGATTGTAAAAATACCTTCAGCTCTATAAATTGAGCACAGATCTTAGTGTTTGATAAGGAAGAATTTGAGTAGAGTAATGTTGGTGGAATTTCAATTGAGGAATTGATTTGAGTGACATGATGCTGGAGATATTTGCATTGTGATGAGGCTGGGATGCTGCTAGAGATGGTGACACTAAATCAATTGTAACCTCCCCTTCTATCCATTAATAAATATTACTGCTTACTTTCCCACATATGTATCTATATAAGCTTCTGTATTTCATATTATGAATTCTTATCTGATTTATATGGTTCATGTTTCATTGATTTAACTGAATAACTTAAATAGACATCTATATTATTTTTGTCTTTTGATGTTTAGTGTTCATCTTTGCAGGAAATATTTTGGTGATCTAGCTCAGATTTGAAGCTACATCAGGAGTGACAGAAGGAGAATAGGAAGCACTTGGACTCCAAGTAAGTTCATTGATATGTTCTCCGTGTCTATTTACCGTTAGGAAAAGTAGTTGCAAAGTCTTTAACCTGTTTTTATAGATGAGCACTACATATACAGAAGAATGTTTTGTTCGTAATTCATAATTCTGCATAACAAATTGGAGACTCTGCTGGGGAATTTACCCTTCATCCTTAGTGTATTTTCTTATGATTTTCTCTGTTTATTCACCCAGTAGCATTTACTTAGAAAGATTAGGCTTTTTGAAATCAAAATTTGCATTAGAAGTGTGTTAAACAGTTGAGTTTTCATTCTCTGACTGTGCTCAACGCACTATTGAACAGGACACAGTGCTTTGCATCACACTGTCTCCCTTCCAGGGGTGCGTTGCAACGCACTGTCTCCCCTTATAGACTGTGTTTCCCCCTAGAATCAGCCAAATTCCATTGAGTTTTTCATTGTATTTGCTTTCAGTTTATTGATTGTTGTGTTTTAAAGAGTCTGATACCTCATATTGACCAGTGACCTTACCTACTCCTTCCTCCTTGTAAAGAAAAATTTGTTCAATGTTTTTTTGAAGCGTTTTTCTTTATCATTGACGAATGAATTTCAAAGTATTTTCATTGCTGCATTAGATCCATTTGCTTTTGAAACAAGGAATTGTCGTTAAATTCTTCGTTTCCTGAGAGGAGAAATTGTTGTTAAATTCCTCATTTTTCCTTCAAAAGAGAAATTGTTGTTTAAATTCTTCATTTATCAAAAGTAAAAGGCATTTGTTTTTATTGATTTGATCCCCTTAGTTTCCTTTTCTGCATTCATAACATTAAAGGGACTGAAAATAAAAACCTGCACTTGCATGTAGTGGATTGTGTGTTTTTCAAAAGGAACAATTAGGAAACTTGCATTTTAGTTTGTGCTCTTTGATTGTTTGCTCTCAAATTGATTGCTCTTTTCCTCTAGTAGCTAGGATTTTCATTGAAAAACTAAAAGTGAAAGATTGCTTATCATTTTAGTTTTCATTTTAAGAATTTCCAATACATCATCGCGGTGAACCTTGAAAGGCAAATTGATAAACAAGATCAACTTAAAATTTATCTCAATTTACCTAACAAAGCATTGGAACCATAACAATAACATTTAGAAGGTCTGGGCTGGAGACGTGTTCTGACGTCGTAAAACATAGCAGTTGTCGTTAATTGTCTGTGATACATTATGAGTGTGATACCTCACTCCACATACGTAAGTATATCGTAGCTCGTCCACGTAATTTCGGGTATATCGGGCGGTGTTACAATATGAAAAGTATAAAGGGGTTCTCTCACTGTGCGGTTTCACATCAGACAACACTAATACAGACTTGGGCCTCCACGTACCTTCGAGTATGTTTGGGAGGACAACTTTGGGTTGCTATCCATCCACAGTGAACCGAGTCGGCCGCCTTGTAAATTGTGATACACCGAACACAACATTCGGGGAGATTGCCTGCCCGTACTTCTTGGTTCATCAGGAGGTACTCTGTAGTTCACATTTTCTTGGTAAACCTTTTGCCTAGAAATACCCTTTTATTTTGTTTATTTGTTTTTGGTTAAAATAAATCAGTAATCCTGGAGAACAAAATCCTTTCCCCTGTTGTTTGCGTAGATTAGCATTGAAACCACCTTTACCACCAGAAGTTACTCCTGGTCGGCGAAGGCGACAACACTCTACTGAATCAAGTACTATTGGTACCCCTGGTGAAACATCATCTTCCCATATACCAGAGTTAGCTCAAGTTTTTTCTACACATCCCACTTTGTCTATTGTTTTTGAAACGGAGTCCTCACAGCTACCCGTGGTCATGATCCATCTAATTAGTGAGACCATACCTCCTGGACTCGACGTTTTTCAACCATAAGTTGATTTAGATCCTGTCTCCTTTTTGCCAGAACATTTGAATCCCAAAGTCGAACAGCCGGAAGTTGTTCTTGCATTGGTCATCCCACAAATTTCTGTAGCCATTGAATCTCCCATTTCACATATTCAACCTCCTGAAATATACTTTAGGCCTGATAACTAAATACTTCCACCTGATTTAATTTTGATTGAAGAAATCCCACAAGACAAGACACCTTTAACTCCAACCCATTTTGGGGAGGATCTTTACCTGTACGAGTTTTTTCCTCATTCACCACCCTCTGCTTTTATTGATTCTGTTCCTATTCAAAATCCCATCGGCCCAAAAGGGTATACATTTGGTCAAGTAATCATGCCTAAACCAACATCTTCGTTTGGGCCATCTATTCCAATTACATTAGTACCTGCCCTCGTTACCCCGTCGATGTTTACAACTTCACTAGAGTCATATTTTCCGTGTGGCCCTATGTTCCCATTAGGTTATAAATATTTATCTTGAATTTTCTCTGGTGCATCTTCAAATCCATGGACTTTATAAATGTCATCGTCTAGTATTATAACTCGTAAACCTATATTAAGTACTGAACGACTTGATTCTTTATATACATCATCAGGGAAATATCAATCCCGTCCTTCTGGATCTATTCCATCAAGTACCATATCAACTGGACTCCTAGCATTTGGAGAGCAATATGTTTCATCTTATTATCCTCCTCATGCTGGGGGGCAACCTTTGGTCACCCACTATGACAATATTCTGTCACTTTTTGGTCAACCTAATGTTGAAATGAATGTTTGTTAATGGTGACCCACTTTGCCTATCCAACCACAAACCCTTGTACAATTGTATCAACCAGTTCAGCCTGTTACACCCACATCATTTCCACTTGTTAATACATATTTACCCCTATTACAAAACCAAAATGTTGTACAACAACCTTTTCAGGCAGGTCCTTCAACTCAATACCCTCAAATATTGGGTCCATAGACTCCAAATCCTTCGGTTAATTTACAAAAACCTGTATCTGGAATCATTTATTCACAAGATGGTTTACCATTTTATGGGATGTCACAACCACAACCTGGTTATACCTATCCTCAACTGAATCCAAGTTATTCTAATTTAGGTTATAACATTGGTGGACGAACCCCTTGGCAGCCTCAGGCGCAAATACCTCAGACTTCATTTCAACAAGTATCATATCCAGGTTTTGGTCAACAGAATCCTCAAGCGTTTGCTTTTCAAAACAAACCCTATCTGGGTTACCAGTAGCACATTCCTTATGCTGGTGATCAAAGGTCTATTGCTCAAGCAATTCCATCATACCCTGGCTATGCTCAACCTAACCTTAATAGACAATTTCCCTTTGTTGCAATTTTAGAGTTACCAAATTTAAATCGGCTAACCAATGATCCAATCAACTATGCTCCTTGGTGGTCGGTGATACCTCACAAATTATCCTTAGATATTCCTAAGTTCAATGGAAACCCTGGGGAAGACTCGTCGACTCATGTTATGACTTATCATTTATGGTGTTCATCAAATTCCCTAAATGATGATTTTGTTCGACTACATCTTTTCCAGCGTACGCTCACTGGTCCGGCTGCAAAATGGTATATTGAGTTACTAGAGCTTATTTTGATAATTTCACTACCCTAGCTACTGTCTTTCCAACTCACCTCCTGTTACCCATACGATATGAAACTAGAACGGAACTCTTGACTAATTTCAAACAAACTAATGCTACTCACCTTTCTGATCATATTCATGAGTGGCGTCGTCGTCGTAGAATGGTTAAGACATTTGTTCCAGATAAGCTTCTTGCTGAGTGGTTCATTAAGTCCCTAGACCCATATATAACTTAGGATGTGGCTAAGGGTGGCGTTGTGACAAAAGAGCAGGTCATTTCTCATGCCCAATAATTAGACTTGATTTATACTTAGTCTGGCATGCTCTATGAAAAAATTCCTAACACGCCGAGATATAATTTGACTGTTCCTCGTCAATTAAAGGACTCTCATGCCAGAGATGGCTTGATTGGAACTGCAACTACACATCATACTACTACATCTGATCCTGCACCTTCTTCCAAAATTAATGCCATGTCATTTGACAAGGGAAAAAGTGAAAAGCAACCTAGAAGCAAGAAAAAGGGGAAATCTAAGAAAAACCAAACTTCTAACCTGCGGGAAAGATCATCTGATCAATCATCTGGACCTAGGAAACCTCATTATCCATGCATAATCTGTAATGAGGAACACTTTGATCGGGATTGTCCTCACCACACTAAAGTCTCAAAAATCATTAAGACTTCCCATGCGTCAGCTGTGTTGACAGATCCGTTTCCAAATCTGGACACAAATTTGGTTGCTATGAACCAACTTCTAGTTCCCAAGTACTTATGTTATCTGTCACAAAACCTTCAACATATATTTTGGTGTCAACGCATAATAAATATTGTGGTAGTCAGGCCACTGATCAAGCTACTACCTCGAATATGAATCTGTCTACGGAATCGGTACCACCTACTGTTATTCCTAAATTGACAATCAAGCCACCAAAGGGAGTAATTCAGAAGTCGACATATAATCCTCAAGCAAGAGCCGCTCAAAATTATAATATAGTTTAAGATTTGGCTCAATCCCCTTCAGCTATGTTTTCTCTTGAGGTATTACAAAATTGTACCTCCCAAAAACAGGCTTTATTTTCAGCTATTAGTGGAATTGATCCGACTGATTCTAATCTTGTTGTCTTTAATCATACGGGATATGTGCCGCAAATACCATAAAAATTGGCATTCTCCATACAAGTAAATGTTCTCAATCACCTTGTTCATCATACTATTATTGATGAGGGAGCATCTACATGCATTATGTCTCTAAATTTTTGGAATTCACTTGGCTCACCACGCTTATCTCAATCATCAATGACGTTGAAGGCTTTTGATGGAAATACATATAAGCCTTGTGGTATTATTAATAACCTGCATGTTGAACTAGGGGGAAAATAGTGAATGTTGATGTCGAGGTTTTTGACAGACCCCTTGACTATAACATTCTACTTGGAAGGCCATGGGTATATGCTATAACTGCAATTGTTTCTACATATTTTAGAATGATTTCCTTTCCATATAAAGGTACTATCATAGTCATTAATCAGCTATCCTTCTTTGCCTCTACTTCGCAGGTAACTGGAAGTGTTCCGTTCGTTCACACACCCCAACTAGCACTTCATAACATTGGTGTAGGACTCTTAAAGGATTCCACTCTCATGGGAACCTTTGCATTACCGCTGCCTGCGACGTCGACATAAATTACAAGTATAAAGGCCTGCTACATGATCTCTTCCACTCCATCTGGCTTAAGGGAGAGTACAGGTGATTATGAAATTGTTACGTTAGATGAGTTTTTTCCGCCCAACCTATTGAGTTGCCATAGAAATCAATCTATCTGGCTTGGGCGGCGAATCTGAAATAAGCGTCGCCAATTATTTAAGTTGATCGTTCCTTAGATTTTGGTACTCCATCTGATCCTTTTTCCTCAATTTCTTGACAGATGAGAATATTTTGGAAGCCATGATGTCAGAAGGAGAACCATGGGAAGATTATCGTCATCATTCCCATCTTCCTGATTATGAATAAAATTATCTTAGTGAACTATATCACCCATCAATCACAAATTTCTTTTCGAATTCTTTACCTATTTAATGCAATCGATTCCGAGCGAAATCTGTCAAATGTTGAAGAAACCATTTCTATCTATATTTCGACGAAACCTGGCATTGCAGAAAATATTCATGTTGGTGTGTCTTGTTCTCCATCAGAACTCGAAACATATCACTCTCTATTTCGTGAATTTCATGATGTATTTGCTTGGTCTTACGAGGAAATTCCAGGCATAGATACTAGTATTATTGAACACACTATTAATATGTATCCTGATGTCAAACCGGTGTGTCAACGGCTTCGTCCTGTTCATCCAAAGAAAGTCGTTGCCATAAAAACAAAAGTTGAAAAACTTTTGCGTGCTGGTTTCATTTACCCTGTTCCACTAACTGAGTGGGTTTTCAATATCATTCCTGCCATGAAAAAATAATGAACCATTAGAGTGCGTGTCGATTATCAGGACGTCAACATTGCTTGTCCAAAAGACAAATATCCTACTCCCTTTATCAACCATATTATTTACGATTGTGCTGGATGTGAAATATTTTCGTTCATGGATGGATTTTCCGGCTACAATAAAATCAATATCTGCCTAGAGGATCAACATAAGACAACATTCATCTGTCCCTGGAGCACATTCGCTTATAGGAAACTACTGTTTGGTTTAAAGAATGTTGGGGAAACTTTTCAGAGAGCAATGGATTATGTTTTCAATGAAATCAAGCACATTGTTCAACCTTATCTAGATGATTTACCTGCACATTCACGAAATCAGACTGATCACCCGATGCATTTGAGAGCCATCTTCTTATGCTGCCAACATTACAAAATACACCTCAATCCACATAAAATTGTGTTTTGTGTTGGTTCTGGTCATTTTCTTGGATCCATTGTCTCAAAAGAAGGAATTAGAATTGACCCATTGAAGGTTCAAGCCATTCTTGATTTGCTTGCACCATCAAATTTACTTCAGATACAGAAACTTCAAGGAAAGTCTATCTTCCTAAGAAGGTTCATTCCAAACTACGCCGAAATGACTAAAGGATTTACTCGACTCTTGAAAAAGGGGGTTCCCTTCCATTGGGACCAATTTGTGCAAGCTTCTTTTGATGCTGTCAAGGATACTCTTGTCTAAGCGTCATTAATGTATCCCCCTAATTATCAGAATGATTATTTCCTATATATCGTCGCGGCTGAAACGACCATTGCTATGGTTTTGGTCCAAGTAGAAAATGGAATTGAACATCCAATCTATTATTTGAGTCATAATCTCAATGATACAGAAGCTAAGTATTCGTACGTATAAAATCTTGCCTTGGCAGCTGTTCAAGCTATCCAAATATTTCGCCACTATATCCTGCTTCGAAAGACCACTGTCGCTTCAGATTGCAACCCCATGACTTATATCTTATCACGTCAATTGCTGGGGGGAAAATATTAAAAATGGATTGTCATTTTACAGTAATTTGATTTGGAATTCATTAAATCCAAGTAAAAGAAGTCTTTAGTTTTGGCTTAGCTTCTATGTGACCTTCCCTCTGATAGTATTGCAACTATGTCAGAACCATCAATTCCCGACGAGTCTCTGTTTTTGATTGGATCATCTGATCCTTAGTATAAGGATTTCATGATTTATCTCCAAACTCAAACTTTTCAGCCTGATACCTCTCGCTTTGAACAATGACGTATTCGATACCAAGCCAAAGGTTATCTAATTGTCGACGATACACTTTATCGTCATGGTGTCGATACTATTTTAAGAAGGTGCCTCACTCATGAAGAGGTCGAAAAGGTTTTAAATGATTGTCATGCTGGGGCTTGTGGTGGAAATTTATCTGGATATGCTACCGCGCTGGTTACTTTTGGCCTGTTAGAGTCGGTCTCTTCATCCCTCCGTCAGAGATCAAAATCTCTTTTGTTGCATTTCATTTTAGGTGTCTCATTAAGTCTAGTCAGCTGCATTCCATTAGGAGCATGGATCATCTGACGGAAAGGGTCTTTTCGCTCATATCCCTCATGTCTTGTACCTGCTGGCTCAGATCTGTTCATCAAAGTCCATCAAAATCATTTCCAGTCATTGACAGTCAATGTTTGGTCTTTTGGTGGGAAAAGAGTCTTTTTAGGGTTTTCAGTCTCATTAGGTTTAGGGTTTCGTTAATTTAGTCTTCAAAGTGTCCAATAATGCTAGCAGGCACATGAGGGAGGTTCAAAATAAGTTTTCATTTCAAAAATTTCATCGTCATAATGTTAGATCATGATTCTTCTTCAAAACTCTGTTTTGAAGAAAAATTGTCAATTTTGTCTTTTGTAATAAATGCCATGTAATTTTCAAAGTTTTTCAATTATGAAGATCTTCAGGCGTAGCACTGGTCACCTTTTCCAAATCCAATGCTAGCCATCCCTGCAAAAAATAGCTAAGAATTTCGTCATTTAGCCAAAAAATCAAAGTGGAAGCAAAACAGAGTTTATATTAAAAAGTGAAAAGTGCCAAAGCCAAACATTAGAAAGTGGGTTTTCTAAATTAAAAATCAAGGTCCAATGGCTATACAAGATATTTTCACCATTAGAACAGTTCATTTGCACCAAGAAACATCAGTGAAGCCAAGTCAAGTGTGGAAGAGCGAAAACCGTGTTTTGGAGGACCGACTGTGGGAGAAATTCAGGGTCGCGGCGCACATGGTTGTCACAGTGCATATAGCCACTGATCACTGTGTTATTTTGAACGGGTGCGGCGCATACACCAGGCGCGGCGCACAGGGCCAACAAGCAATATTTTTGCCACTGCTTCTTGAAATTTCAAATCGACTCAACCTCTTATGATTCAAGTAAGTTTGTGAGCCCTTGCAATTGCTTTTAAACAATGTTTGGTGTGGTTTGAAGGGAAGAATATAAGAGTTTGAAGGTTGAAAACATAAACCCTATCTTCTTGATAAAACTGCTCCTTAAGGTTTTGAACTGGAATTTTAAAATTTGATTTTGGTGCCAAAACACTCTAACTCCATTTCTCACTAGTGTTTCCCGTTCCCATCACTTTCATACCATCATTATAGCCCCTCTCCTATTCCCCTATATCCCAAATCATTTCCCATCATTTTCCCCTTCCCATTTCATTGGTAAATTTCCCAAAATCCCAAATTCCCAAACAGTCAAGTGACTATCCTCATACTTCAAATTTCACTTGACTGAACCACATTTTTCCCACTGTATTATTTCCCACGGTCCCTTCCTACTTGGCACATATTTGGAAATCAAGACAAAGACATCAAATTCCTATTTTCACCTCATACAAATCAGCATATACTTGACATAGACTTTCAACACCATGGAGATAGACACTGAAACTTCATATGAACAAGACAGTGATTCTACCACTGAGCTACATGCACCGAGAAGGCCTCGTAAAGGTGGCAAACATGTGAGAGAAGAGCCCACCTCATTGACTCAGTTGCAGGCCTGACCACTTGCCATGGCATGTTTTCGAGAGCAGTCATGCTATCAGTACTGTGAGATGATTGCTCGGATTCAGCATCATCAGGAGTTGGCTCGTTTGTTTGTTTTACATTTTCATGATGCTCAGGTAACTCTTGCTGGTGTAAATTTCACCTTGAAACCAGAAACCGTTTCTCAGGCAACAGGAATACTGAATGTAGGTGAAGAGTGGAATAAGAGACAACAGGTGGACAGAGTGCATTATGAACCATACATCAGGCCTAGCTATGTGAGACAACTCAGCAGGGTATTCCCATTCCGGTTTCTGAAGGAATCCTATGCGCCTTTGATGAGACTCATTATCAGATACTTCAGTTATGAGGGCCGGTTTTCACGCCTCTATGCCTACCACATCAGGTTATTGATGCATTTCACTAGAGTGAGGATGATGAACATTCCGTATTTCATGTGCCCCCGAAACATCGAGAGAATGACCACTCTTATGCAGAAGAAGACTCCCGAGTAGCAGTACAATAGTATTTATCACTATGCACTCATCAAGATCATTGTTGTACATCAGCTTGGATTGAAGGGCATTGCATGGGAATATTTCATTTCCCGTGACTTCTTCACAGCCCCTCAACCTCCTCCGGAGATTTTTCATGAGCTAGGTGAACCTTCACATCAGTTTTAAGGTCAAGAGACAGAGCCTATCAGTGTGCCAATGTATGTCACTTATCAGAGAGGCACGCAAGTATTATTTGCAGCAGCCCGACGAGTACTATCTCCACCCGGGGTGGAAGGGGTCTCATTGCCGTCATCAGAAGCATAGGTACAGTTAAAGGACAGAGGTAAGAGGCTCATGCAGGATGAGGGCCCTTCAGGAGGCCAGGTTACTGATTTCGTATTGATTGATCAGGATTTGAGCTCTCCAAGCTCGAAGTTGAGAGAGATCATTCAGGAGCAGAAGGCTGAGATCGACACATTGACCGACAAGTTGCAGAGAGCTCAATGGATCATAAACTATCTGGAGCAGCGCAACAAATAGTTGGAGGATCAACAGACGATCATGGATTTGCAAAACATCTGTGAGAACCGACAAGCTGCCCGAAGAAGCCCATCCGAGATGACACCCATTGAGCGTGAGATTGAGGCTGATGGAGAGAATTGGATTGAGAGGGTCAAAATTCATCTTGAGAAGTTGTTGGAGAAGGAAAACAAGGAGAAGAACACACTCAGACACATGAATAACCACTATTGGGCGCACAATCATGTTTGCAAAGCGAAGAGCAAGATCCTGAAGGCAAGGTTAAGGAGGGCACTAAAGCATCGTAAAAGGCATGATAGGCTCCAAATTTTGGCCGAAGATTCTTTTGCTGAGAATAGCACTTGATCAGGGACCTTCAACCCAAATTTCAATAAATTTGGGAATTTTTTTTGTCAATTTTGAATTTTTTGGTCACAAAACAGGTTTTTCTGCCCGACGCGTAGCGCCACTTGGCGCGTGCTTATAATTGGCAGCTCTTCAGGGGGAAAAATTTGCATTTCTGGTTTTTTTTATCAAAATTTGTGCATGCTCATGGATTACCTAAGGATTTCATCAAATTATGGGTTTCCTAAAGGGTCAAAAGCATCCTAAAAATGGCCTTTTTGCCACTTTTTGCACACACAGGAAGCAGTGTTGGGAGATTGAACTTTTGGAGGGGAAAATGGAAACCAAATCCAGAAATTCCACTTGGGTTGGAAATTAGACAGGCAGGGATTTCCAACGAGCTATCCTGAACTCAATTTGGACTTTGGGAAGGGGCTCAAAATCAGCTCCAAACTTGTGCTACGCATAGAGATTCCAGGCGCGGCGCATAGAGGAATTTGGCCTATTTTTCACTCAGCAGCTTAGAATTTCGCTTAGTTTTGGCCAGTTTCACTTTTTCATGTAAATCTTGATGTACCTTGATGTAATTTCATGACCATGATGTAATTTTGGCACATTTTTACTCATTCTATAAGATTCATTCACCAAAAGGTGAGATGTAAGTGAATGGATTAGTTTCCTAGCATATAGAGACAAGTTGTTTCATTGCCTATTTTCTAGTTCCTAGTTTAGATATGGTTGAAACAACTCCTAGAATGATGAGCTCGACCCCTAGAGGCATGGGAATGGGTTAGGCTTGTCTATATGATGTATTTTCTCTGTCATTTTCAGGGTTGGACACTTGGGATTGCTTGGCACTTCATTGTACATTTGATCTCTGCACTTTTGGCAAATGAATAGACCAGGGTTTGCAGCACTCTTTGGGATCCATGTGGCTCTGTGTTTTGATGGTGTTTTTCGCTATGTAATTTTAAGTTCACTGATGTTTATGTGTACCATTTTCTTTTCTCTTTTCTTCTTAAATTAAACAAATCAGTGTTAAAGGTGGATCATTAGCTTGCTTTGCTCTGCCTTCAGTTTGTTTAATTTTCCATGTTTTCATCTGTTTGAGGAGGACTCTTGAGACCCTCTTGCCCTCTTCAGCTCCTCACCAGTCTGATTCATCCATTCATTCAATCTAAAGCATCAAAACAATTGCCTTCCTTGCCCCAATTAGAACTCTGCAAAAACTAGGCCTTATCCTCGCACCCAAAACTGCCTTTCCCTTTGATCCAACAAAAACCCCCAAAATCAAAATCAAACTCCTTTAATTATATACCTAGCCTAAAATTAGCCTTTATTTCAATTCATCTCAAGCCCCTTCGATTATTTTTGCTGAGATTGACCCGGAGAGAGCCCTCTCCTGTTCTGGTAGGGCTAGCTACCAGACTGAGCGTGGTTTGATGTTACCCTGAACTCTGCCTTCCTTCAGCCTAAGGTATATTTAGGCAATAACATAGTGGCGACTCCACTGGGGAAGACAATGGTTTTCTTGTTGGTGTTATTTGTTTTATAAGCTACAGATGGAGCCTGAAGTTATTCCAGGTAGCCTTCGAAACGCTCTTGCTTTTCATTAGCGAAAGTAGATAAACGCTGCTTCAGTCAATCTCCGGTCTAGCTTGTGAACGTGACACTTGACTTGTAAATTTCCCCAGTATAACAGATCGTTCTAGACTTTTGGGTGATGAGTCTAGAATTTGATAGGTTGAACAAGTTGTTTTTGTCCCTTTGAGTTTGAAATTAATCAAACACATTGGCTTCCAGAAGACATACTAAAGCAAATCCGGATCCCGATCCACCTCCAGTGTATGAGAATCCCAATTTGATTTCAAGAATTCTTCGTAGAGAAAGTCCTGTGATTCCTCTTTTCAAATCTCATTCATGCCCCGTTGTCTTTGAATATCTTGAAGATCTAGAGTTTGACGAGCAATTTGAGTTGTCGTTGTTTGAAACTAAGTCTGAAAGTGCGATTGGTTCTACAGTCATAAATCCCGAGTTTATCAAGTATCTTGAAATTGAACAGGCTAATAGATCCATTGACAGTTACATTTTGAATATTCAAAACTCCATTGTGGCAACAAATATTCCTGATTTTATAGAGTCTGCATCTGAAACTCTTGGGCCATCAACAGTTACTTCCGATTCACAAGTTCATACCCAGCCTCCTTTCATTCCTACCATTCCCGTGCAACCATCTACTTCTGATCAACAATCTCTAGTAGTATCGCCTCCATCCACACCACATACACCTCATACATCTACTGCTCCTACTCCACCTGTTTCTCCAAGATAGATTATAAATCCACCAAGAGCAATGGCTGCTCGATTCGCACCCCTTGTCTTGCCTCAAAACTTGGATGCCATGCTTGCTGATTATCAAAGTAAAATCCCATTGTTTGATGGCACTCCTCAAAGTGTTCCTGCTCAGTAGCATATTGATAGAATGGCAGACTTCTTTGATCTTCATGAAATTGATGAAGAAAATGTGACCATGATATTGTTTGTGCAAACTTTTGGAGGTGAGGTGAGAAAATGGTTCAGATCTTTGCAGCATAGAAGTATTGCTACATTGGCTGAGCTGCAGAGACAATTTTTAGATCGGTGGGAAGTAAAGAAAGATCCTCTTTAGATCACTTCTGAATATACCATGATCAAGCACAACATAGGTGAGTCAGTCCAAGACTATTGCATCAGATTCAATGCAGTTTATAATGCAATTCTTGATGATTTAAGGTCATCTAGGAAGTTACATTTGCTTAAATTTCCGGATGGTTTTGATTCGGACATGGCCTATTCATTACGATAAAGAGATCCGCCCACTTTGGAGGAGATGCAGAAAATCGCAGTGAGTGTTGAAGCTAATTTGAATGACAGGAGAGCTACATTGAGAGCATAAAAGAAAGTCGCAATAAAGGAAGAAGCTTCTACTTCAGATCAAGTACTTAGCAAGGTGGAAAAGATGATTGAAAGACTGACACTTGATAAGCCTGAACCACAGATTAGAAATCCCAACTTCCGTGGACAACATCAACCACAATTCCGAATCAAACAACGAGAGCAACAAGCACAAGAACCGCCGGCACAACAGCAGGTAAAGACTCCTTTGCAGCAGAATTTTGTTGTCCCGGAATCAGATGACGAAGACAATGTAATCGGAGAAGAAAATCACTTTTTTACCCCTGATGATATGCCAACCTTTATCACCGAAGATAAGGAGTATGCAGAAAATTCAGCTGAACAAAAGGATGAGGATTTTATCTTGGCAAATGACATGGCTCTTGAAGAATAGTCGGATGAGTATCAGAGAGGTTATATGAATGCTTTGTCCACCTAGCAACGACAATAGTCACTTAGAAACAGAGATGTGCCTATCAACCCAATCCAAAAAAGAAAGGAAGTTTCAGCACCAAAGAATGATGCACCCATTGCACAGAAGAAGGGAAAAGATGTAGCTGATCCTACTACTAGCAAGTCTCCATCAGCAAATGAAAGAACTAATCAGCCAATTGTATCGAAGGAGAAATTTGAAAATAAGGATGCTCCAGCCAAAGAGGTAGAAAAAACTTCAGTCTTTAACTTAGAGAGTGAGATTGCTAAGTTAAAATTTTCCATTCCTTTGACTGAGTCGATGAGAAATAGCAGCTACAAGGGTCAAGTATCTAAAATTTTGAATTTCGATCCAATGTCTGATATGGTGAATGTGGAAGATGATCAACCTGAGTTGATCTTTGGTCCAGCATTGGATGGTGAGTCTCCCGATAGTGATGTACCTCCTTTTTATATCAGCCTTATATTGCATGATTTTGTGTTTCATAATGCCATGTTTGATTCTGGAGCATCTCATAATCTCATGCCGAGGGAAATCATGGAGAAATTGGGATTGGAAATCACTAGGAAATATCATGATCTTTATTCTTTCAATTCCAACAGAGTAAGATGCATCAGGCTCATCAAATATTTGGTGGTTAGTTTAGATTAGATCCCAACTAAGAACGTTTTGATGGATGTGGTTGTGGCGGACATTCCTCCTAGATTTGGCATGCTTCTTTCCAGATCTTGGGGAGAGAAGTTGAAGGGAACATTACAGCTTGATTTCTCCTATGCTACCATTCCTGTGTTCGGTCAGATGAGAAGATTATATCGGGAGCAAAAATGAAGTATATGATCACCAGTAAGGAGAAACCGGTAAATCATCCAATAAATTATGTACATACAGATTTAGAGTCTTTTGTTTTGTATTCAGATAGTTTCAATGATGTAAATAGTTAGTTAGTTGAAGCAGAGGACATTCCGGCGATCAGAGAAAATTTCAGATAAGTTTTGATGAAAGAAAGGCAAGAACTTGAGACTTCCGCTGAGCAATCAGCCTTCCAACAACAGCATAAAGTTGACGGACAACAAGCAGAAATAACAGAGCAAACACAATTTCAGCACTTGGAAGAAGATGAAGATGGTTTATGGACTATGGATTTTGATGGTGCAGTTGGTAGTGATGGTGCTGGAATTGGTATTTGGGTACGCAGCCCTTTTTCCGACCCAAACAAGGTACCAAGTAATGTGAGGGTTTGTTCTTACAAATTAGCTTTTGATTGTTCGGATAATGAGGCAGAATACGAAGCTTTGATTGTTGGTCTGAAAATACTTAGAAAGTTGAATGCTAAGAGGATTGCAGTGTATGGCGACTCCGAGTTGGTAATTAAGCAAGCGAAGGGTGAATTTCAAGCTAAGCATCCTCGAATGAGGGCTTATTGAAATGCAGTTCTTGATATCTTGAAGTTGTTTTCAGACTATACTTTGACTTGTATCCCTCGTATTCAGAATGGTATTGCAGATGCTCTTGCTAAGGCAGCAACTAATTTGAAGATTCCAATGAACTCAAGTAACAAGTTTGAAATTCATGTGAAACATCGTCCAACTGTCCCGGACAACCAAAGGCATTGGAAAGTATTCCAAGATGATGATGATATTGATGAATTTCTGCAAAACAAAGGCAAATTCAAAGAGACTTCAATTGACGTGGAGCATGATGATGGTGAGGCTGATGTGCAAATAAATCAGATGGAAGTATTGCAGCTGAAGGATAATGTCATTCCTAAGGATTTGATACCTTTAGAAGAAATTTTTGATCAAGATGACATAGCTAGAAAACCAACCTTGCGGCCAACCAAAAAGGGAGTTGAAGACGTGAACATTGGATCAGCTGAGAATCCAAAGATGGTGAAGTTGTCCAAAACATTGCCACTGGAGGTAAAAGAAAAATATGTTAGTTTGTTGTCTTCTTTTGCTGATGTATTTTCTTGGGACTATTCAGATTTAAAGACGTATGATACAAATATAATTCAGGACACCATTCCTATCAAGCCAAATCAAAAGCCCTTCCGACAGAAGTTGAGAAGGATAAATCCGAAGTTGTTGCCCTCAATTGAGAAGGAGGTGAATCGATTATACAAGGCTGGTATCATTGTTCCTATAAGATTTTCCGATTGGATTTCGAATTTGGTTCGCGTACGTAAGAAGACAAGTGAGATTCGTTTGTGCATTGATTTTGCGATCGTGAAAAGGATGGTTCTCAAAGGTAAATCTCTAACATCCCGGATGGTTATCTTTCCATCTTTACTTAGATCTTCCCCTGGATAGAAATGTTGCAAAACATAATCTCTCACAGTCTCTCCTCCAAGAATAGACCCTCAGAGCGAAATAGGAAAGCCTCTCCTCGACAAACCTGTGAGAAAGTATACATCCTCTACTGTTATGGGAACCACTTGGTTCTTAATATGAAATGCCTCGATAGCTGGATCCCATGCTCGAAATAAGAACTCCAAGAGTTCTATTTGTTGCCTCATCCCTAATAACCGAAAGTACTTTAACAGTCCACAATCCCTTAAGGCTCTTACTGTGCCAGGATCATTTAGGGCAATCATATCCTATTCTTCATGCTCTCTTTCCCTCCATGTAATTGTCATTGTAATCCATTGAAAACATGAAATATAACCATAAGAACCATTAAATTCCATTCAATGCAAAAAATTGGGCAAATTTTCGACATGATGCAAAAATAAAAAATGAAGATTGCGCCCAATGCAATCCTTGAAAAGAAACAGTGCGTTGTATATGCAGATAGGCTTCATTTTAGCTGCTATGTAACACACCTTTCGTTGTCCAAGGGTGTGTTTCCCTCTTTAGGAGCATAATTTACCCTAGGGCCCCCAAAACCCTAAAAAAATGCACTGAAAGGAAATGAAATGATTACTGAAGGAAATAGAGGGTTCATGGCACTAACTTGGATCAAACAACAATGAAATCCGCCCACATAAACGATCGCAATCAGCAGCTGAAATTTGGGGGTAAAATCAGGTTCAGAGCTCTAAAATGCAAATGGTAACTATGGAGTGGTAAAAATGAATAGTAAAACTCTTTTTAATAGTCATTTAATTGTTTGCAAATCATATTTATTCCTATTACTATGGTTTTATTACGTTTTTATCATGAAATAGGTATTTTTAATCCATTTGATGTTGTTCTGAATAGGTCTTACAACTAATGAACATATTAGTCATGCATATTTATTTCAAGAATGATTTGACCACAAAGCATACTTTTTCTCCTTATTTTTCAAGCTTTGTTAAAAATGAAAAAGGATTTGAAGCACACTTTTATCTCTTTTTCGAGCTTCGATAACATCGAAAAAGGAACCCCTGGAGTCTTCTTTCAACTCTTTTCAGACTCCGATAATGTGAAAATACTGCCGAGCACTTGTGTTTTCGATCTCGTAAAAGTAAATGAATTGATATCTACTCAGTATGAGTTTAACCCTTTTCCGGACTGAGATATATTATTTACGAAAAAGGAATACCTTGGTCGAACATGGCTAAAGAGGTTCTCTCAAATATTATTTTACACTTTTTCGGATCTGAGTGACAACTTTACGAAAAAGTACTTATGGAGTTTTATTTTATCCTTTTTTTCAAGCTCTCTAAATATGAAAAAGGACCGGGTTGTCACTGTCGTTAAGTTCGTTAAAATATAAGATAGCGACGGGCTTGTCAATCATGGAAAGAATCGAGTTTCATCCATCGCTAGACTCGTTAAATTATTAAATAGCGATACTTTATTCGCTCGAATGGTTGAATTATAGATCAAGAAAATGTTATCCTCCTCAAGCTTGTTAAAAAATAAAGAGGTACTGGTCGATAAATGACCGGGGAAAATTTGGGAAAGTGAACAGAACTTTTTACGGTAGAAGTTCGCTCTTGAACATGACACTTCACTCCATCACCGTGATTTTTTGGGTTGGATAATCTTCTTAACGGTTCATTCATACCTATGGTTCATCATACCTTCACTTTGGTTTTGGGTCAATGCTGTCAACTCATCAGTGTTGCCGATATGTTCAAGAGAATTCATCCAGTGAATACTCATCCTTTTGCAATACTCATAAACCTTCATTCTCATGATAGTCATTCATAAACATTGCTATATCAAGTCATACTTTTGTTTTCGAAATCAGTAACTCCTGTTTCGCAATAAGGTGGCTTCCTGTCAATGACAAATCATTATCCAGGAAGTTCACTTAGAAACATTATATTCCAATACCGTGAGTTTTGTTACAGCATCGACAAGATCCTCGCTTCCGGATTTTTGATCGAAAGATTTTGTTTGGCGTTCGAAATCAAATCATCTATTCACACCTTACGAAATGTACTGCTGTACCTTGAGGTCCATTGACATCAATGGTGGTTCTCTCGTGTTTGTTAACATCTCACATCATTGGATGGTAATCAAACGATGTCTTCCCATGTTCGACTACAAATCATATATTCACATGGTTAGGCTTGTACCTGAATGATCAAGTGAACGAGATAAGAAGACCCTGAATCTAGTTTCAGCCATCCAGGCCGCGATTTCAGGATTGTTGTACACAACATTTGTACGGTGACCTTACATACAGATCGTCATCCGAACATGGGCCTATATCTGTAGGCATGTCTGTATTGGGCAACATTCCAATGTAGACGACTTTTTGAATTATGTACATGGTATTAGAAAGTTTATGTGTTGAGCATGGGAATGCCTTCCCTCAACAATTTCTGATCAAGATGATATATCATGATGTAATGTATTGTAATATTGATGCAGGTCGCCACTCCACTTCATCTCCAGCTCACCACAGTGTAAAGCATCTCAATCAAAATATTGTTATTATTATTCTGAATTCATGATTTAGGGTGCAATTGTTATAGGTCAATCTGGGCACCATTTCCAATGACCTGGTTAACTGGGCATCATCTCTAGAACCAATGAATAGGGTCTATCATCCCCTATCATTTCAGATGTTACATGCCCTAAGACAAAGAACAATACAAATCATCCATGTGTTTCATTGCAAAGGTTTCCAAGATTTTAAGTTTATATTATATCATATGAGAGCTCACCAACGTTGCCTCTAAAGGGACTAAGTGCGTTGCATATGCAAGTAACCCACTCAAGGGTGCTTTGCAAAGCACTTCCCGGCACTCATGGGTGTGTTGGTCACATTGGGAGGGAAATTCTCATTGTTCTGGAATCTCCACTTGGCCAATGCCTTCTAGAAGAGTTCACATGTGTCAAACTTCGAATCCATGTGTCCATTTGATACCTCTGAGACTGGGAACATGTCTTGAATATTATTATAAACTCATTGATTATAAAACTACCTTCAGCTCCTCTATAAATTGAGCACAGATCTTACTGTTTGATAAGGAAGAATTTGAGTAGAGAAATGTTGGTGGAATTTCAGTTGGGGAATTGATTTGAGTGACATGCTGCTGGAGAGATGTGTATTGTGATGAGGCTAGGATGCTGCTGGAGATGGTGACACAAATCAATCACTGGGTTTAACCTCCCCTTCTATCCATTAATAAGGATTTTTGCTTACTTTCCCACATATGTATCTGTATAAGCTTTTGTATTTTATATTATGAATTCTTATCTGATGTATATGGTTCATGTTTCATTGATTTAACTAAATAAATTGAATATAAATCTGTATTATTGATATCTTTTGTTGTTTAGTGTTCATCTTTGCAGGAATTATTTTGGCAATCTAGCTCATATTTGAAGCTACAGCAAGAGTGACAGAAGGAGAATAGGAAGTTCTTGGACTCCAAGTAATTTCTTTGATGTGTTTTGTGTGTTTATTTACTATTAGGAAAAGTAGTTGCAAAGTCTTTAACCTGTTGTTCTAGATGAGCACTACATCTAGGGAAGAATGTTTTATCCGTAATCCATAATTCCACATAACAACAGGGAATCCGGGAAATATAACAAGCTCTAATGTCATGAAAAAGCTTCTGAAGAAATAACAACGAGGCATAATTGCACAATTATGCTCACTAGAAGTTCCAACATCAAAATCATCTATTTCTCCAGATCTCCAAAAAGTCTTGGATAATCATTCCAAGGTGTTTGAAACTCCCAAAGGACTCCCACCTATTCGTGATCATGATCACGCTATTCATTTGATTCCAAGAAGTGGTCCTCCAAACATCGGGCCTTACAGATATCCTTATGTCCAAAAGAGAGAAATTGAACGTATAATTGTAGAAATGTTAGAGACTGGTATAATTCAACCGAGTCAAAGTTATTTCTCTGCTCCAGTAGTATTGGTGCACAAGAAGGATCGATCATGGTGCATGTGTCTGGATTATAGGGAGCTCGATAAGCTCAGTATTAAAGATAAATTTCGCATTTGTGTGATTGATGAATTATTGGATGAATTAAATGGAGCAATTTATTTTACTAAGTTGGATCTTCATTCAGGATATCATCAAATTAGAATGAAGATTGAAGATATTCCGAAAACAACATTTCAAACTCATCAGGGTCATTATGAATTTTTGGTCGTGCCTTTTGGATTTACCAATGCACCTTCTACATTTCAAGGGTTGATGAATTCCATTTTCAAACCATTCCTTAGAAAATTTATGTTAGTATTTTTTGATGATATACTAATCTAAAGCAGTCTTGTAAGGATCATGTTCAACATGTTGACAGGGTGCTCAAACTATTGGAGGAGAAACAATTATATGCAAAAACCACCAAATGTTTCTTTGGAGTACAAGAGGTGGAATATTTGGGTCATATTTTATCTCACGAGGGTGTTAAGTTATACCCTAACAAAATTAAATCCATTATGGAATGGAAAGTCCCCACAACCAAAAAGTAGTTGCAAGGATTTCTCGGGTTAACAGGGTATTGTAGCAAGTTTGTTAAGAATTATGGGAGAATAGCAGCACCTCTAATAATATTATTGAAGAAAGATGCATTTTCATGGACTCTTGAAGCAACTAAGGCCTTTGAACATCTTAAAGAGCCAAAGTGCCTAGTACCGATCTTAGCTATGCCATACTTAACAAAAACCTTTATTGTGGAATGTGATGCCTCAAGAAATGGAATTGGTGTTGTTTTAATGCATGAAGGAAGACCCATTGCTTTTGAAAGTCATCCAATCAAAGGAAAGTATTTACAAAAATCTATTTATGAGAAGGAAATGTTGGCAATACTACATGCACGAAAGAAATGGCGAACTTACCTAACGGGAAGACACTTCAAGGTAAAAACTGATCATGATAGTCTTAAACACTTTTTGGAACAAAGACTATCTTCAGAAGAGCAGCAAAAATGGGTCACAAGGATGTTGGGTTATGACTTTGAAATAATCTACAAAAAAGGAAAGCTTAATGTTGTTGCAGATGCACTCTCAAGAAAGAATGAAGAGGTGGAAGCATTGCCTTGTGCCATTTCTATTATCCAACCAGATTGGATAACCGAAGCAAGAGATGAATGGAAGAAGGACAAAGATGTATGGACACTCATTCAAAAGTTGCAGCAAGATCCTAGTACATCTGATACATTTAGTTGGAAAAATGATTCCTTATGGTACAAAGATCGCTTACATCTTTGTAAGAATTCCCAACTAAAACAAAAGATTCTTCTGGAATTGCACACTTCTCCTTTAGGAGGACACTCAGGATTTTTAAAAACTTACCACAGAGTGAAGAAAGAATTTTTTTGGGATGGCCTTAAATCTGATATTCAAAAGTTTGTGGCGGAATGTTTGGTTTGCCAGCAGAATAAAGTGGAAACAATTAAGACCCCGGGACTTCTACCACCTTTATCCATTCCAAGTCAACGTTGGGAGGAGATTTCAATGGATTTTATCACAGGTTTACCTAAGTCTGAAGGAAAGAGTGTCATCATGGTGGTAGTTGATAGACTTACCATGTATGCAAACTTTTGTGCATTATCTCATCCATTTATAGCAAGTACAATTGCTACTGCATTTATGGAAACAATTCAAAAGTGTTGAGATTTTGTGTATTTGGGGTACCATAAGTTGTGCTATAGCTCCCAAATTTTGTGGAGGGACTAGAGTACACTTGATATACAAGACCTAGAAATGGATTTAGGAAATTTCATCTGGTTTAGGAGATATTAAATTAATTAATTATTTTAAAGTATTTCCTAATTTAAAACTTAGGAAAATAAAATAATTAAAGTGAATTTAATGAAACATGTGATGAAATTGTCTTAAGTCACACTGATCAAGATTTATTTTAATCTTAGCCATTGATTAAAGATTTAATCTTGCAAGTTTATTTGTCAACGAGAAAAGTATAAAGGAAAGCTTTGGGGTGATTTTTAAAGGGACACAGAGGTAGAGCACTAAAGCTAAGTTGAGATTCTAGGGCAGGGTTGGCTAAGAATACTCGGAAGTGCTTCAGCTGCAGAGAGGGGAATTTAGACCAAGGGGATGATCTGATCCCGAGGTCTAGAATACACAAGAAGCAGAGAAGAGATTAGTTCAAGGATAGTGTAGAGGAAGGCAGCAACAGCAACAGTAACAAGGACAACGTAATTTTCAAGAAACCCTTCAGGGGTTACGTAGAGACCCTTCAGGGGCAGCGCAGTGACTGCGTCACCCATTCTGGGGTAAAGCAATCCCTTCCAGGAGCAGTGTTGAGGGTTTGGAGGCCATCGAAGGCTGATACAGAGGCTTTCGGGGGCTTCAGAGGCTGACGTAGTGCATTTCAGGGACAACACTGGGGTTTCTAGGCCTAGATCTGATTGAGTTCTATAAATCTAGTTTGAGGCTGTGGACCAATCAGTAATTTTGGTCCTAGATCAGCCGGGAGCTGTAGCTCTAGAGTTTTCTCTGTAGGGTTTTCCAGATCTGGAATCCAAAGTTGTGTATTTAGAAATATTCTTAATAATAGAACCCTCTAGCAACTAGAGACTGGTTTTCCCACATTAGGTTTTTCCGAGGACTATTTGTCCAGAAATAATTGTGTCACTATGTCAATGTGTGCATGTGCCTATTCTAGATCTAAATTGGTAGAGATATTTTATGTGTTTTTCTTCGATGTTAACTTGAATTTATTCAGTTGATAACTTATATAAGTAGGAGGAGCTTAACTGGATTAATAGTAATAATTTATGCATAAGTGTTAAGATTCGGAAATTTCTACATGGTATCGGAGCAATTGCAAATTTTAAGGGACAACGCAGTTGACAGGAAGGGAAGATCTCACATGAACCAAGGGAAAGGTTCAGGCAGTCAAAAGGACTCATGCAGTCCTCTAGAGCATGCAGAAATGCAGAGGGAACATGACATGAAGGTGCTGGCATCCAGACTAGAGGAGGATCTTACCTGTGTGTCAAGCACAACTCCTCCAGATGTTTGGTATATTGATAGTGGAGCATCTGCTCATATGACAGGGGTTCGAGAATGTTTTTCGAGCTATCAATAAGAGAAGATGAATTTCCAAATAACTATGGGAAATAAGGAAAAATGTATCCCCATCGAGAGAGGTACCGTAACTTTTCAGACGAAATATGGCCACAAGATTCGAGCCACAAATTTTCCTACATGTACCAGGGTTGGGGATGAACTTACTCTCGGTGTCTCGACTTTAGAACAAGGGCTATGACGTATACTTTATACAAGATAAAGTATATGTCAAACATCCTAACTAGAGTAAAAAGGCGCAAATCGAAGTAAGGAGTCATAAGCTATATAAGCTCCAGCTTGAATCTTTGGTGGCCTTGATCAACAATACAAACGATAGAGATCTAAATGAGCTATGGCATAGAAGGATGGGGCATATACATCATGGAGCCTTGGGGATTCTCAAAAATACAGTCATAGGGGCTCTTGAACTCAACACAAAGAAAGACGATGTTTGCAGAGGATGCGTACTAGGGAAGTACGCTAAGGCAACGTTTCCAAGGAGCAGCAGCAGAGCCAAAGGTGTATTACAGTAAATACACTCTGAAATTTTATGTCTAATGTCTACAACAGCTCTTAGAGGGGCAAAATATTTTTCCACCTTCATTGATGATTATTCCAGGAAAACTTGGATCTATTTTCTGAAGACCAAATATAAAGTCTTTAATCAGTTTAAAGATTTCAAAGCATTGGTTGAGAAATATACAGGAAAGAAGATCGAGAAGTTAAGGTCAGATAACAGTGGAGAATATATCGATAAAGACTTCACAAATTTCTATGCACGGGAAGGCATCAAGAGAGAGTGGACAGCTCCTTACAATCCATAACAAAATGAAGTTGCATAACGGAAGAATCTGACCATAATAGAAGCTGCAAGGGCAATGCTGTACGACCGGGAAATGCCCAAATTGTTGTGGGCAGAGGCCTGCAACACAACAATATATATTCATAACGGAGTTCCAAATAAGGCATTAGAGAAGGTGACTCCTGAAAGTATGTTCATAGGCATCAAGCCATAAGTGAGCCACATCAGGATATTCAGCAGTATAGGATACTGCCACGTTCCAGAGGAAAATAGGAAGAAGATGGATCAAACTACAGAAAAGGGTTTTCTCATGGGCTACAGTGAGAATGCAAAGGCATACCGTGTCTATATTCCAAAGAGCAGGAAAGTCGTGGTAAGAAGGGATGTAAAATTCTTGGAAGAGAAAGCCTTTAGGAAATCTTGAGAAATGGCCACAGATACGTAGATTGAGGAAGATCCACTGGTACACCCTCAACGACCTCTAAAGGAGAGGTCCAGTGCCTCCCCAAGGCACATTTATTCTGATGGAAGCTCCTCTGACAATGAATAGGAAGAAGAACAAGTGAGACCACCCACCACTGGTGGGAGACCGAGCAGAGAACTCCAACAGATTCTTAGAGATGCAAAAGGATTTGTTGGAACACCTAGAGAAGGGAAGAGGATAAGGAAACAACCTGACAGATATCAAGCATTGATAGCTCAGGTTGGAGAGCCCTCTACCTTTCTGGAAGTAGCTCGGCATCAGGTATGGGTAGATTCCATGGTAGAGGATTATAGCTCCATCATGAAAAATGATGTATGGGAAGTAGTCCCTAGACCACAAGGAAGATCTATTGTAGGATCTAGGTGGATCTACAAGATCGAATATGCTGGAGATGGCAACATAGAGAAATTCAAAGCAAGATTTGTAGCAAAGGCGTATGCCCAGAAATAATGCATTGACTATGAAGAAACCTTTGCTCCAGTAGCACTACACACTTATATCAGATCCATCATCTCCTTGGCAGTGCATATGGGATGGGAGATTCACCAGATGGATGTCAAGATTGCGTTCTTGAACGGTGTGATAGAGGAGGAAGTATACATAGAGAACCTAGAGGGTTTCGAGACACATGAGCAGAAGACTCATGTTTGCAGACTTAAGAAAGCCTTGTATGGCTTGAAACAAGCCCCCAAGGCATGGTATGGTCGGATTGATGGCTACTTGCAGAAGATGGGGTTCGTCAAGAGTGATGCAGATCCCAACTTGTACTACTTAAGAGTAGGAGACGAGCCACTTATTATTGTTCTGTATGTGGATGACTTGTTTTTGACCGGGTCATCCAAGCTCATCAAGGACTACAAGGAGAATCTAGCAACAGAATTCGACATGAAGGACCTGGGATGGATGCACTATTTTCTTAGGTTAGAAGTTTGGTAGCATGAAGGGGAAGTCTTCTCAGGACAAGGAAGATACATGACAGAGATTCTAAAAATATTCCAGATGGAAGACTGTAGACCCATGGCCACGCCAATGATCACTAACTAGAAGAAGATAGAGACATCAGACGATGATGAGGCTGATCCCACTTTGTACAGATAGCTCATCAGGTCATTAATGTATCTGGTCAACATGAGACCAGACACTTGTTATGCAGTGAATACCCTTAGTCAGTTCATGGTGGAACCAAGGAGGGGTCACTGGGAAGCAGCCAAACATATTCTCAGATACTTGAGAGGGACAGTCGAGTATGGACTAAAGTACAACAAGGGAAATGAAATCTAGTTAAGTGGGTTAAAAGATGCAGAATGGGCCGGAAGCACAGTAGATCGTAAAAGTACTAGTGGGTACTATTTCAGTCTTGGATCAGGAATGACCTCCCGGTGCAGCAGGAAACATAAGTCTGTAGCACTGAGCTCAGCCGAAGCAGAGTACATAGCAACAAGCACGGCTTCATGTGAGGCCATATGGCTCCGCAAATTAATCTTGAACTTACTTAAGAAATGAATAGAGTCGATCGAGATCATGTTTCATAATCAGAGTTTCACCAATCTCTCTGAAAATCCTGTGTTTCATGACTGGTCGAAGCACATTGACATTCGATGTCACTTTATCCAGGACTATGTTCAGAAGGGAGTAGTACAGTTGCGATACACTCCAACAGGTGAACAAGTGGTAGATATCCTCACAAAGACTCTAAATAAGGTCAAGTTCACTTACTTCAGAGAGAATATGGGCATGATCGAGAACCCCTTCCACTAGAGGAAAGGGTGGTCTTCCGAAGAAGAGGGAGCTACAGTACGGAAGTTGTAGTGGCAGTGGAAGAGTCATGGGTAGCAGTACAGAATGGCAGCAGCGATGCAGAGTTGAGTGGCAGCAGGCCAAGCTTCAACAGCACAGAACTAGTACTCAAAGTCATGTAATGCATAGTGTGATGTATTGCTAGAACACACCCTTGATGCTAAGAGGGAGTGTTGAGATTTTGTGTATTTGGGGTAGCATCAGTTGTGCTCTAGCTCCCAAATTTTGTGGAGGGACTGGAGTACACTTGATCTACAAGACCCATAGATGGATTTGGGAAATTTCATCTGGTTTAGGAGATATTAGTTTAATTAATTATTTTAATGTATTTCCCGAGGTTAAAACTCAGGAAATTAAAATAATTAAAGTGAATTTAATTAAGCATGTGATGAAATTGTCTTAAGTCACATGGATCAAGCTTTCTTTTAATCTTAACCATTGATTAAAGATTTAATCTTTCCCGTTGATTTTTCAACGATAAAAGTATAAAGGAAAGGCTTGGGGTCATTTGTAAAGAGACACAGAGGCAGAGAACTAAAGCTAAGTTGAGATTTTAGGGCAGGGTTGGCTAAGAATACTCAGAAGTGCTTCAGCTGCAGAGAGGGGAATTTAGACCAAGGGGATGATCTGATCCCGGGGTCTAGAATACAAAAGAAGCAGAGAAGAGATCATCTCAAGGACAATGAAGAGGAAGGCAGCAGTAGCAAGGATAGTGTAAATTTTAGGAAACCCTTCAGGGGTTACACAGAGACCTTTCAGGGGCAGCGTAGTGACTATGTCACCCATTCTGGGGTAAAGCAATCCTTTCCAAGAGCAGCACTAAGGGTTTGGAGGCCATCCAAGGCTGGCGCAAAGGATTTCAGGGGCTTTAGAGGCTAACGCAATGCATTTCAGGGACAATGCCGGGGTTTCTAGACCTGGATCTAATTGAGTTATGTAAATCTCATTTGAGGTGTGGATCAGTCAATACTTTTGGTCCTATATCAGCCAGGAGCTGTAGATCTAGAGTTTTCTCTGTAGGGTTTTCCATATCTGGAGCCCAGAGTTGTGTATTCAGAAATATTCTTAATAATAGAACCCTCCAGTAGCCAGAGACCGTTTTTCCCACATTGGGTTTTTCCGCGGACTATTTGTCTAGAAATAACTGTGTCAATGTGTGCATGTGCTTATTCTAGATCTGAATTGGTAGAGATATGTTATGTGTTTTTCTTCGATGTTAACTTGAATTTATTCAGTTGATAACTTATATAAGTAGGAGGAGGTTAATCGGACTAATAATAATAATTTATGCATAAGTGTTAAGATTCATGAATTTATACAAAAAGCTACATGGAAACCCAAATATTATTGTAAGTGACAGAGATCCCATTTTTACTGGAATTTTTTTACGGAAATATTTTCTTGTTTGGGTACTCGACTAGCTCATAGCTCATCTTATCATCCTCAATCCGATGGGAAAAATGAGATAGTGAATAAATGTTTGGAAGGAGATCTTATTTTTTTTGTATCTAATAAACAAACACAATGGTTCAAGTGGTTACCTCTGGCTGAATGGTGGTATAACACTTCCTTCCATACTGCAGCAAAAATGACCCCATTTATGGCACTTTATGGATATCATCCACCATCCATCACATCATCTTTAAGAGAAAGTTCTAGCATCAACAACAAGTTCTCCAACTCTTAAAGGATAACCTAAATTTGGCACAAAATGGAATTAAACAACAAGCAGATCAACATCGCAGCGAGAGAATTTTTGGTGTAGGATTCTGGGTATTTTTACGACTACAACCATACAAACACATGTCCCTCAAGCAAGCTAAGAAGGATAATAAATTATCGCCAATGTACTATGGTCCTTACAAGGTATTGCAAAATATTGGTAATATGTCATACAAATTGGAGCTTCCTGCTTCTTCTCGAGTGCATCCAATTTTCCATGTTTCATGCTTAAAGAAGGTTATAGGTGACAAAATTCCAATTCAAACAATATTTCCAGAACTTGATGAGGAAGGAAAAATCATATTGGAACCTGAAGCATTCATGGAAACAAGAACTCGACAGTTACGAAATCGATCAATTTCAGAGTATCCCATCAAGTGGAGAAACTTACCCACTGAAGATTCTACATGGGAGGATGAGAATTTTATACAGAAGCATCGAGATCTACTCAAGCATTGAGGAAAACACTATTTTTAAGGAGAGGGGCATGTTAGGTCCCTATATTATTAGTGCAGTCCCTTATTGTTGTTAGTGTAGCCCCCTTATTGTTATTGTTGTACCCCTGTAACCCCCATATTCTTATTATTGTGCCCTTAAATTATTATTTTTAGGTTGGCTAGGATTATATTGTGACCCCATGGACTCCTATATATAGAAAGGAGGTTTTTTCATTTGTGTCATCCAAGAATTGTTCATTTATGTAATGTAAAGGAGGTTTCCCCCTCGAAATGGCTTATTTCTAAGGCGTTGATCTCTCTTTTCTTCTATTTTTGGAGCTGGTTTCATAACATGATAATATGTTTCCTTAGGAGATAATTCAAAAAACTAGCCTTTCTAAGTGTAAGTGCTTGGAGTTGAAGTTTTAAGTTTACAACGTCAAAGGAGTGGGAAGAATCTCATTCAATGTGGTGAAGTTTGTGGATTTGGTCAGTGGGCCTCTCTTTGACTTCATTTGAGATGTTGTTTGGTTATCTGTAGAGATTTGATGCCTTTATGGTCTGATGAGGATTTTTGTATCTTCAGAAGTCTTCTATGAAAGTGTTGAGTCTATGAATTATCATATTTTCACGTGAATTTTGGTATCATTTAACAAACTTTCCCTTGATTTTTAATCCATTTTCCACTTTTCCATAGCTTGGTTTTATTCCATTTTAATATTTATATGTGGGACAAGGCTTAGTATTTTCTAATGCATTTATTTTGGTATTTTAAGTGAATATACGACTAAATATTAGAAAAATACCATATTCTAACTTATACTTGAAATATGGGGGTGTTTGGTGAAGTGTACACGTAAATTGGAGTTTCCAACAATGTTAAAGTTTAGCATTAAGGCTCAAATTCAAATTTCTTCTCAATCTTTGGAGGTTTATAATGGATTTGGGATGATTACTCAAGCATCTTGGATAAAGAAGAATCATGGAAGATTTCTTATCAAATATCCTTGAGATATTTAGAAAAAGATATTTAGTGATAATATTTTTCTAATTATTAGTTAATGGTAGTAACCAGATGAGAAATATGTGGATATGAATTTATTAGATTTTTATCTTATTCTCAAAGCAAATTTATGCGTAAATAAGAGTGTCTTTTCCATTTCAAAAGTATAAATTTAGAGTTTGTATTTAGAATATGGCGATAAATATATTTCTAGCATGGACAATCTTTTGGATCTTGCTCCAAGTTCATTTCACGTAATATATGTAGTTGTTTTGATTTTCAACTTATGGTAGACAATATAATGTGCTTGTTGAGGTGTGGAGCGCCTCCACAAACCAAAGCTTGTGCATTGCTTGCTTTCTATGTGTTTTTCATTCATTTAGTATACGTTGGTATGACCTTTGTATATATGCTCTTTTATGTTCATACTCTTGTATATTTTTACTTCCTTTTTCATATTAGTTGTTTATGTTTGTGTGAGCTCATTAGTATATTCATTGCCATATTGTTGCCTATAGTTTATATGGTTGTTGACACTTTATTATTTTAAGTATAGTTTATGAGCTTTATTTATCATAAGGTAGTTGTTTCTAATGATGAAAATCAATTTGAAAAGGTTGAGCAAAGCATCGGGAATGTCATTCACCAATCTTGTCGATGGAAAATGCCCCAACCCTTTTGACAACTTTTCCACATAGAATTATATTCTCCAACGCCATATTTCATTGCTTTTAGTCATTTATTCCTTCCTTGATGTAGATTAATGATTTGCGTACATAATAGCTAAGAAGATGAGTATAAGACTATGGGTGACCACCCATTTTCATTCATAAATGGAGAAGATCGTAGTGCATTGTCATCTTTTCAATTGATATTGGATTGAGGTATATTAGATTGACTAAATAATTACTGGAGCGTCCACTTGCATTAATCAACAAGAGAGGTCCTAGTGACTTACCAATCTATTAAACCAAAACAAGTTTTATCACTTTTTCAATTTCATTCATTTTCAAACGTTTGAGTATGAAAAACTTAGCATTATTGAGCATGATTTCTCAAAAGACGATGACCTGTGTGAGAGGTCTTAATGCATGCCTCGTCCAAAGTGTTCATGATTCAAGCCTATGTGCTTTACTTTTCAAGCAGTGTGATTAGATTAAGTTTTGTTTCATGCTTTCTTAATTTAGCCTTCTAAGTTTCGTTAAAATAGAATTCTAGAGCTTAACCTTCATTTAGATGTGACAACCAATCTAGCCTAGCTCTCTACATATTCTATTGTTCTTCTATGTTTATGAACACCTAGATTGATATAAATGTTATGTCCTAATTTAGGCATCTAAATTAGCTTGACAACAAGTATCTATTGTGTCAAAATTGGATTCATTCCTTAGAAGTAGGCTTGAAGTCGTCTTTCATAAGTATATAATTTTGGAAATTAGGGGATAGAAGTATTAGCCCCAGGCCTTGGTCATAGGAGTTGATGGGTATTGTGACAAAGGACTTATTCAAAAAGGGGTCAAATGGAAGAAGTCCAAAATAAGTCAAATGACCTAGATATATCAGCATATAAAAGTTTCGTGTGTGAAAAAACCAAAGAAATTTGGATGTTTGAATATAAAAATATCTAGATATATGGGTTTCCATAGATTCAAATACATGGTATTATGAAAATACCAGATGCCAAAGCCCCATATGGGTGAAAATCATAGTGAAAAAACTGAACACTAGTGGAATCTTAACGTTGTGGTTGTAGGTTTTAACTTGGTATCATTACTTGTTGCAGATAAATTCTTATTAAAAGAGAAAATATGGAATTCCAAAACACACATTATTATAAATATTTTACCTTGGAAACCTAAATTTGGAAAATCACAAATGTTTTTACATACATACATACATGTAACCACTCCTCCCATATCTACCCACCTTCAATGGGTTGTCAGGGTAAACATGAGCTGAGAGATACTATGACATGACTCAACCTCCTAGGTACATTTAAGGAAGTGAAATCGAAAAACCAAAACTTTAATGACTTCCCTTAGGTGTTACAGGACCCTGAGGAACTAAACAAAAACTCCAGGTGTCCAAACCCTGAGTGAAATTTCTCTTTTAGTGATATGGACTTCCAAACGTAGGAATAACACTATATAAATTCAACTATAACCCTTTAGTCGCATGGATAACCCTTCCTCCGAGAAAATGCAGTCTAATTTTTCCAGTTCGCTGCATGTGACCTTGAGGTCTGAGCCACTTTTTAAGTGTTAGAATCCAAATTATTACCCATAACTTAATGAGACTTTCTAGAATAATAAGTGAATCAATGACAAAGTTGAATATACAAATTTGAACCATAGACTTGACCTACACGGGATGAACCATGACAGTCATTTCGTCAAACACATTGTGAACATGTAATATACAAGTCATGAATGCATATCTGAACATAGGGATTTAATACTTATCTAAGATTCATCAAAAAGTTCTAATTCCCTCTCATAATAGTTGCAGTAACATCTATTAGGTTGTGCATTCAATAACCATTCATTTACAAATCAAAACATGATAGGAGCCATAACTAGAATCTGTCATAAATTCATGCTTATAACAAACACATAACCAGAATAATAAAAATGATAGAACCACCATCAAAACCACATAATAAAAATTATAATTACTCATGAAATACAAGAGGAAAGGAGTTATTATTAACACATGCAAAATCCAACCAAGTCAAGGACTTCCACATACCACCAGACCATAAATTGGGCTGAACCAAATCTTTCTTTTAGCCAATCACCCCCGTTCCATATTCCAAACATGAATGTGGGACTCACAACAAAACAACCAGGCTTCCTCGGGCTCTACCGCCATCCCGCAAAACCGGTTAAGGGACTCAGCATCTACACAAGCAGGCTTTACCACAATCCTACCATTACCGGTCAAGGGATTCCTAGGCCCAAACAAAGAAACATACACTACCAGGCTTTACAAAAATCCTGCCAAAACTGGTCAAGGGATCACTAAGACCTAACAAGCTTGGGTGTCTCTAGATTCCTCCACTAGTACCTTGAGTAATTAGCTCATATCCACCCTAAGGATTTACCACAATCCCACCATCACTAGTTAAGGGATTCCTAGGTCCTTGGGAATTTTCCTGAGATCACCTCACCCAGTTCGAAAACCATCCGGCAATCCAAAGCTCAACTAAGTAAAAGAAACCCATCACACCATGGTTGTTCAGAAATTGCAAGGCAAGGCTGAAAACAATTGTCACACCTGTCAAAACCCATGCTAATGACAACAAGAGAACAAAATACACACATGGATGTACCATTCTTGCCAAAAATAGCAAGGAAATCATACATGCAACTCGATATATGCAATAAATCTCATTATAGTCGCTTTACCCAACTCTTCCTTGCTTGATCTTTGATTTCTTGTTCTTCCTTTGCCTTCCTTTCTCCAATGCTAGAGAGCTCCAAGAATGCTCTAAGTGTGCAAGAGTAAGAGAGAGAGAGATCCAAGCTAAAACTGACAGAAGGTTGTGAATTGAACCTCATAGGTCATTTTATCAATGGGGCCTCTATTTCCTTAAATTTCCTTTAATTTTCCTCTCATGGAATTATGTGACCTTTCACCTTCCTTTTCTTCTATTTTCCATTATTTTCATAAATAAATGTCAACTAATGTCTCTTTTCATTTTCAAAGACTTTTCCAATGCTTTTGGAAACTTCTCTTTATCCATAATTAACCAAATGAACACCCACTAGGATGTTTTTCCCATCATTCAACTTGGAAAACGTGTCTAATGACTTTGCTCTTATTTTTGCCTTTATTAACTTTATTACATGAAATTTTAACCTTAAGTTGTTATAGACCCCTCCCACTTAGGGTAATACCATCCTTGGTGTTCAATGACACCTATGACCACCAAAGCCACTGAAAAACCAAATCATACTTCTTATGGAGCTTTATAATTTAGCTCGATGCAATATTTACAATTAACAAACTGCTGAGAAGCTAACCAACATGACAATCATACCACTCATTGCAACTTTGTAACTAAATTCATTACAACATTTATAATAACAACCATACATAAATATGTACATAAACCAAAACTCCTTTACCTCAACTGACAAATAATGAAGGATGCATAGCCCGCATCTGATAATATATATCCCATGTAGCTTCATCTAGCCCAAAGGACTTCCTCTATACTTTAACTTCCTCGATTTATCAATTCCAAAGCATGAGTTGTTTCCATTGCAAAATGCACTGAGCTTCCAGCTGTAATTCTCCTTTTAGTTCCACCTGCAAGACAGACTAGTAAATCACATGATCAACATCTATCACGTACTTCTTAAGCAATGGCACATGGAAAACATCATGGAATTTCACTGTTGGAGGCAGTGCAAGTCTGTAGGTCACTGGTCCAATCCTCTCAGTGATCTCAAAAGGCCCGCAATACCAAGGTGCCAACTTAGCACATGATTCAATCCTCAGGGAACTCTTCTTCGACTTGATGTGCAAGTACACATCGTACCTAATTTGAAACTCCTTAAATGCCCTGTGCCGATCTGCATAACTCTTTTGTCTATCCCGTGTTGCCTTTAGATTCTTCTTGATAACCTGCATTTCCTGTTCCATTTCTGCCAACATGTCCATCATATCAACACCATGTTCACTGGATCACTCCAACTGATGGGAGTATTACAACTCCGCCCATAAAGTGCCTCAAACTGAATCATCCTTAGTGACTCCTACTACCCATTTTTGTAAGAAAATTAAACTAATGGTAGATACTCTTCCCACTTCCGTTGTTGGTGCATAACATACATCTTGATCATGTCCTCCATAATCCTATTGAACCTCTTTTTCTGTCCATTTCTCTACGGATGATAAGTTGTACTGAAGGCCAACTCTGTACTGAAAATTGCAAATAACTCCTTCCAAAACCTGGAAGTGAAATTAACATATTTGTCTGATACAAATTGCTTCGGAATACCATGCATCCTCACTATTTCCCCAATGAATACCTATGCTACCTCACCAGTTGAGAAAGTAGACTTAATTGCTATGAATTTGGCTACCTTAGCCCACTGGTCCACCACAACCAGAGTGAAATCATGCTCTCTAGATGTCCTCGGAAAACCTGTGAAGATATCCAGAAAAATGACCTCTCATTTCCACTCTGGAATCGGAATTGGTTGTAGTATACCACCAAGATTCTTGCATTCTTCCTTTACTTGTTAACAATATAAACACCTAGAAAAAACTCATCTACCTCTTTCTTCGTATTCAACCAATAGTAGAACTTATTAACTGTTGCCAATGTTTTCTGATACCACCCTTGTAACATGTATACGACCTGACATGAAATTCCCTCAAGATAGGATTCTTAAGCTCATTTTTCTTTGGCACATAGATCTTATCCCTAAATCTGACCAAACCATCTGTCGTGAGATGATAATCCACATCCTAATCACTTGTACCCTGCTGTTGTAACCTGTGCCTAAGCTTCCTGTACCTGTCATCCTTTTGTCACGCCTGTAAGATATGATCTTGTAAATATGTCCCATATGAACTCATAGTTGTTATGTTATTTATTTGTACTCTTTTGCTAATAGCATTTGCAACCATGTTCTCCTTTTCCTTAATGTACATGATATCGAAGTCAAACTCATTGAGTGTGGCCAACCACCTAGCTTGCCTGGAATTCAGATTAGGTTGGTCAAATAAGTTTCTCAATCCATTGTTGTCACTCATCAAGATGAACCATCTACCAAGAATATAGTTCCTCCACATCTTCAAAGCATGAATTATCGTTGCCAACTCAAGATCATGTGTCATGTAGTTCTACTCGTGCTCATTTAGTTTCCTTGACTCATAGCATACTACTTTTCCTTCCTGCATCAAAACTCCACCAAGTCCTCTCTTGAAATCATCTGTACATACCACAAACACTTTATCCGTATCTGCAATCTTGAGAATTGGAGCATTTGTCAATAATTGTTTCAACTGCTCAAAACTTGCTGCACTTTCCTCTATCCATTCAAATTTCTTTCCTTTCCTCTAAAATGATGTAATAGGATAGGAAATTTGTGATAATTTCATGATGAACCTCCTATAGTAACCTACTAACCCCATGAATGATTTGACCTCATCCACATTCCTAGGAGCTTCCCATTCCATGATAGCTCTTCTCTTTTCTAGATCCATTGTTACGCCTTCCTTGGATACAACACATCCCAAGTAATGTACCTATGTCTAAAAGAAACTGCATTTAATAATCTTGGCATATAAATTATGCTCTCTTAGCAATCTCAACGGTGCTTCTAAGTGTTCGACATGTTCTTCCTCATTCTTAGAATATATCAATATATCATTAATGAATACAATAAAAAACTTGTCAAGATAAGCACGCAACACATTATTCATCAAACACATGAAAGTAGCTGGAGCATTAGTTAAACCAAAAGGAACCACAACAAACTCATAATGCCCATACATGGTCCAGAAAATAGTCTTGTAGATGTCTTCTTCTTTGATGCGTAGCTGATGATAATTTGATCTCAATTCAATATTTGAGAATAATGCTACTCGATTCAATTGATAAAGCAATTCATCAATCCTTGACAACGGATACATGTTCTTGATGGTTACCTTGTTCAACTACCTGTAATCAATGAACCTAAGAGTACCATACTTTTTATTCACAAACAACATTGGTGCACCCCAAGGTGACACACCTTGTCTAATGTATCCCTTGTCAAGCATTTCCTTGAACTGTGAATTCAATTTCACTAACTCTAGAGTGCTCATATTGTACTGTGCCTTTGACGTTGATGTTGCCCCTGGTACCAAGTCAATAGAAAATTCCACTTCCCTGTGAAGAATGAAATCCGAAATATATGCTGGAAATACATCCCGAAATTACTGCAAAATTGGATACTTCTTCAATACTTCTACATCCTCAAGATCCTTACCTTTATCACTGATAAAATAAATTGAAAACAAGACACACCCTTTCCTGCAACTACGCTTTCCTGCATAGCTGCAACCATTCTAACTTATGTTTCTTTCTTCTTACCCTGTAAGATTCTTTGTTCTCCAATATCATCCAACCACTCAATATCCTTCTCATAGAAATCCACCTTAGTCTTGTGAAGATACAATCAATCCATACCCAGGAGGGTACTGTATGATCCCAATGGAAGTACATTCAGATGTGTTGATGTAGGCATACCATTCAACTCAAACACACAAGCTCTTACCCAATGATGAACTCTTTTCTTAGTACCTGTAGCCAACTACACTAACCAAGATTTTTCATGCACTTATTTTCTCTAACAACACTTATCCACCAGGTTAGGGTTAACATAACTATAATTAGATCCAGGGCCAATCAAAATAGAATCAACTTGATCAGAAAGCTTACCGTCCATCTCGATAATAGATGCTTGGTGATTTTCCTGCCTATTATCCAATGCTGCATAGATCCGAGGAATACTCTATCCAACATCCCCATCTATCTACGCCTCTTGATTACTGTAGATATGAGGCCTACCAACTTGATATGATGGAAAATACTTATTGAGATTCTCCTTGCCACATATCCAGCACTGCAACTTTCTCCTACTGTCACCTCTATTCCGCTGCTCTCTAGGATGTGACCCATGTCCCTTCTCAACTGCATTGAACTTCTTGTAAGAAGAAACATTCTCCTTCTCACCTGCATCTTAAGTTATTTTTCTCTTCGCTGGCCATTTACCTTTAGCTTTGTCATTCCCTTTCCAAACCTTCATATATTCGATCTTATGATTTGATAGCTCATAACAATGCTTCAACTTTGCAATTGCATATTCAAGCAACCGAGGGTTTCCATACTCTATACAATATTTAAATGCAAATGGTAATCCACTGACAAATCTCTGAACTTTGGATTTCTCCTCCTTAAGATACGACACATACCTCAACAACTCCAAGAACTTAGTCATGTACTCCTCCTCTGTCATCGATCCCATCTTCAACTCACAAAACTCCTTAGCCTCACTGTCGGAGTACCTCTCTGACAATTACTTCTTTCTGAAGAGTCTCTTGAATTCATGCCAACTCAACTCCTCTGTCATGATGTCTTCGACATGCTTCACATCTTCCCATCAAATTTCTTCTTTCCCTTTGAGATTGAAAATAAATATCCTGACCTTCGTGTTCTTTATGTAATCATGCAACTCAAAGAACTTCTCCATCCCAATCAACCATGCCTCTGCATCTTTTGGTTTCTTTAAATCTTCATCGAATGTAGGTGGCTTTGATTTCTTGAACTCATGTGCCAAATATCCCCTGTCATTTCTCCTATAAGGATGATAGCGATGATGACCATGATACCTGCCTGACCCAAAACTAGAGTAGAACCCATATCCACTGCCTCTCTTATCAGGTTTATCTAAGAACTTGCCATCTCTGACTGTGTCTTCTCTGTCTGACCTATTCCCACCATGAGACCTGCTACCATATGCCCCATTATTATTGTCCTCCTGCCCATAGCTAATCTATGGTTTTCCCTGTCTCTGCAAGTATAAAAAACTCCGAATAAATTCATTGACCTCTAGTTGTTTCTCCTATGCCTTGGCAAGTACTTCTATGACTGAGTTATTTTGTCATTGTCTACTTTACAACTTCTTATCTCTGCCTTTAAACTCCTCAAAGTGTCTTTTTTTTTCCCAAGGAAAAATCATAATTTTCATTAATATTGAAAATTACATGTTGTAAATGCATTGCATATGCATTTTTGTGACTGTGGTCACATGCATATAGTTCGTCAAAAATCCTCGATGGGGTGTGCATCATAGATTGTTAAAAATAATTACAATAAATACAATATTTAGATCGGGTATATCATGATCATAGTAAAAAAATGTCAAAAAATGTCAAGATCAGATCCGTCGGTCTTTAATATATGGGGTTTCTATGAAAGGACGATGATAGTAGCTGAAATGTTGAGAGTCATTCTGCTCCTCTATATGCCAGAGCCCCCTATGTTGGATCGTTGCCTCCTTGGAAAGATTGTCGGAAATGCAGTTGTGTTCCCTGTCTATGTGAGAACATAAGATGGATGAGAATTGAGCTTTCAAGCGCCAAAGATCTTCCAATATAGATCGTAGAGTGTGATCATGACATAATGCAGATTTATTGAACCAATTTATGATGATTTTAGAATCTCGAAAAAATTGTACGTGGAGGATATAATGCTCTAATGAAAACTGAAGGATATGGCAGAGTGTAATTAGTTATGCAAAATTGTTTGTTCCAGGTCCCAGACCCATCTTGATTTTGTAAAAATGCTGTTGTGTGAGGTGAAGAAGAGCGCCACCCCCACAACCCGTGGGCTGAGCTGAGCCATCGAAATATGCCCAAGGTATGTCAAAATTGATAGTTTCATGAATGATGGTTCTTGGTGGTTTGGGAGGCTCGTCATCAGGGATGATGGAGTAGCTTGATATAATGTTGGAAGACATCGATGGTCGGATGGGGATATGATCTTTAAATATGGATTTGTTCCTGGCCAACCAGATTCCCCAATAGATGAGTAGAGGAAGGCATCTAGCTTTATTTGAGGAGGCAGAATTCCACCAGAGTTTCCAAGCCTCCCCTAAATTCAAGCCATGCCATTGCAGATTGATACCCATATCAGATGTGATGGATGACCAAAGAGTAGCGGTGGATCTGCAATGAAGGAGAAGGTGATCAATAGATTCAAAGTCATTTATGTAGAGAGTGCACCTAGTGGGACTATGAATGGATCATTTGAGTAAGTTATCCATGGTGGGAGCAATGTAGTTTAGAGAGCACCACATGAAAATTCCGGTGCGTGGAGGTGCCTTGAGCTTCCAAATGAGATGCCACCACCAATCCTGTCTTTGTGGGAGATGATCCAAGAAAATTCGTAGATATCCTTCCTTTGGAGTATAGATCCCGGATTTTTTGGGGGCCCAGATAATTTCATCATCCCCTGTTCCAATGAAGATGTGGCATTCTACTAGATTTGTTGTATATTTATGCCAAGCTTGATGCATATGCCCTGGGAGTCCGAGCTGATTGGAAAATTTCCATCCTTCCAAAAAGACGGTCGTGGTCTATGGTTCCGCAATCTGTGCAATATGATGTATGCCTTGTTCAGTCAGATGATTGATAATATCAGGAGGTAGAGAGTGTGCATTCCCACTCCCAGAATAGGGATTGATGCCAATGCGAGCTTGATTCCCATATCTGATTCTCCAGGTGAGGCCATTTCTGATGTATGGAAGAGTTGTGATGACAGCCTTCCAAATGGATGATATGTTGTGATGACTCCAAGACGGTAGTCAGATCCAATTAGTGATGTTCATTGGTCGGATGTATTTCATATAAATGACCTGCGTATAGATATTCTTAGATGTCATGATTGCCCATCCCATCTTTGCAGCAAGGGCTTTGGCAAAGATGTCGATATTTTTTATGCCCCAACCTCTCCATTTTTTGGGGAGGGAAACATCGTCCCATTTAATCCATGCAAATGTTTGTCCCTCTCTATTTCCATTCCAAAGAAATCTGCTGCAAATTCGTTGAATGCAGGAGAAGATGGCCCGTGGTATCCAAGCTAGAGACATCTAGTAAACTGGAGTGGCTTCCAAAACATATTTGAGGAGGGTTAACCGGCTAGCCCGAGACAACCATTTGTCGTGCCAAATGCATATTTGTTTTTCCAATTTTGCAATGAGCCAACTCCAGTTTGCAATGCGATATTCATAGGGTTTAAGTCTAAACCCAATATATCGGATTCCATCTTGAGGATTCAAGGATGGAAAAGGAAATCGATTCAGGGCAAGTCGTCTCCTAGGGGGAGCATCTGTTGATAGTGATGGTCTATTTTAATGCATTGCATGTCATGCCAGTGGAAATACTAAAATTTGCAAGGACTGCTGCAAAAGATAAGATATCACCAATGGAACCATTGAGCAAAATGAGCACGTCGTCTACAAATAACAGGTGAGTGAGGGTGCAACCTTCAGTTATTCTGATGCCCTGTAGATGACCCAGATGCTTCTCATTCATTATTAGTTTGCTTAGAGCTTCCATTATGAGAAGGAAGAGGAGAGGGGAGAAGGGGCAACCTTGACAAAGTCCTCTTTCGGAGTGGAAGAAGGGAGACGCAGAGCCATTGATGAGTATTTTAAAGGAGACATTGGTGATACAACACATGATCCATTTGATGAAGTTGTAGGGGAATCCCAGATGAGTGAGTATCATGCAGATGTAGAGCCAATTAGCTTGGTGAAAGGCCTTTGCGAGATCCAGTTTAAGAATGGTACTTTTGAGATTTTTGTGTTAATGGAGTGGAGCACCTCCTGAGTAATGCCTATAGCTTCATGGATCTGGCGATGGTGCAGAAAAGCAAATTGTTCAGGTGATATGTGCTTAGAGAGGATGGGCTTGATACGATTTGAAATTATTTTGGAAATGATCTTGTCAAGGCAGTTGCAGAGGGAAATTGGACGAAAATCAGAGAAATGTTGGGGGTCATCAGATTTGGGGATAAGGGCAATGAATGTGGATTTATAGGCATCATATAATCTTCCAATTGTTCGACATTATTCAACCAGGTTAAGTATATCATGTCCCATGATGTCAAAAAAAGCCAAGTAGAATTCAATGAGCCATCTGTTTGGTCTAGGGCTCTTATCTTTTTGGAACCATTTCAGAGTGTCCTCGAGTTCCTATAAGGTGACAGGTCTCATCAGTTGTTCTTCTGCATCCTGATCCACAAATCGTGGGAATAATCTTTCCACTCTAATAATTTCAGCCAGATTTGTATTATCAGGGGATTTATATAGGTTGCGGAAATGGTCTACCCCCATATGAGCCAATTGATGGAAGTTCTGGGCTTGATTACCTAGTTGATCCATTAGCGACCATATTGTGTTGATTTATTTGTGACCATTTGCGAACTGGTGGAAGAATTTGGAGTTCTCATCCCCAGATTTTAGCCAGATGGCTCTGCTACAGAGGCGCCAGCTCTCCTCTTGATCCTTGAGAATCCGGGATCGATCTACAATTAGCTGAGAGAGTTGTGATTTGATACCTTCAGTGCATGGCCTAGTCAGCAAGGTGGACTCAATCCCAGCAATAGTCTCTTCGGTTTTGTGCAAAGTGTCCTAGTCCTTTTTTCCTTTTGTCTCTAGCCCATGTATTTGTAATATTCTTGATATTCTTCATCTTCGCAGCAAATGCAAATGAAGGTGAGGATTCAAGTGCAATAGGATGGGAAGTCCAATACTTGGCTACCAATTCAATGTATTCAGGATAGGGCAACCAAGTGGAATTAAATTTGAATGGACTGCAGGGCTTCCTTCGACCAGGAGCAAGATCCAAATAAATAGGTGAATGATCGGATATATCTCCAGAGCCCACCCATTATTGATATGATATACCTGAATTGGTGAGTGATTCGTCGATGAAAAATCGACCAAGTCTCTGGGCGGCAGAGGCCTCACCAGTCCTATGATTGCTCCAAGTGGGGTGTATCCAGGGCATACGTATGTCAATCAGATGGTGGGACTCAATGAGTTGTGCCATTTCAACAGCCAGGGGGGCTGCATTTGCAAGGGGTCCCCAAGGTTCAGCAAGATCCAAGGAGAAATTAAGATCCCCACCAATGACAAGGTTGTGAGCCAATAATAGGGAATAGTTGAAAAGGTTGTTCCATAAGGGAAGACGGGGGGGAACAAGGAGCATATATGTTTATGAGCTGATATTTAGATCCAAGTTCGGATGAAAAGATATTCACCGCGAGGAAACCTTCCCCACCCCATTGATTTAGGATCTTAATGGATCTAGGGTTGGTACCAATTAAAATTCCTCTAGAGCATCCATGAGTGTCCAATGTCTGGAAGTTCCAACCTGGACAGATAGATTGGAGAGTAGAGGTGACATGATCAGAAGAGTCTAGTGTTTCTTGGAGAAAAATAACATAAGAAGGAGTGCTATGCAGTAATCTTCGTAGGGATAATTTATTTTTAGGGTTGGCCAACCCATGATAGTTGAAGGATAGGATTTTCGTGAGGTAACCATGGGCTGGGTCATCCACACTCTAAGGACCCCTTCAAGAGTGTTTTGCTTGCCATCAAATATATCCAATCATGCTTGAATAATAGCCTTGGATATATTTGAGTGTCACCCTCTACTAGGTTTTTCTCGATTTTTATCAATCAGGCCAAGGCCACCAGTCTCAGATGTGAGCGAATGGGGATGGGAGCGGGATCAGAGGAGATAGGGGTGTGAGATATGGGAGTCCAGAGAGGATTCCGAGAGTGAGGGGGGAAGGGTAGGTGCAGGAAAGGAGGGAGGGAGCTCGACAAATGTGGGCTGGGAGGAGGAGGCAGTGCAGGTCATAGGAGAGAAAGGGGCATGGTGCAAGGTGGAAGTTGTGCAATGTGTATTTTTAGAAACATATGCAGATGAGCTAAAATGAGAAAAATGGATAGAGGGTGAAGAATTACCCGATGCAAGCTTGGTCGCAGTAGCCCAAGCCCTTGTCATTTGAGGGGAGGGAGGTCCAAGAGGAGCATAGTTGGGCTTGGACCCCGAAGCAAAATTCTTTCCTTTGCGGTGATCCACGACTACAATTTCAGATGGGGGAGCCGTCGGACTCACAGTAGCCTGTACTTGTTCCAAAATTCCAATTGCTTTTGTGCCTTTGAGGAGAGGGAAATCCTTGTATATATGCCCTAGTTCATGACATCTACGACATCTATAGGGGACCGCTTCATAATCTAGGATCTGGATTCGAACAAAATGCTTCCATCTCAGAGTGATCGCCTCTTCTAATCCATCCCTAGTATCCAAATGTACCAATATCTTAGCCATTGTCATGACGCCAGAAGTGAGGTACGTTTTATCATGATCTAGATAGGTGCCAAGAGTGTTTCCAATGTTCATCATGATATTGGTCCTGCTCCAGTCTGTTCTCTTTCTGGGTTGAAGAGGGGGCTCCATCTCTTGATCATGACTGGTGCGTGTTCAATATGCCACAGTTTCTAGAGAACCCATGCAACCTACTCTGATCGATGGAAGTGGAGGGCAAACTATCCACAAGGGAGGATGACAATCTAGAGCAGCTCTTCCATGATAGGCCTCCATATCTCATTCGTCCAATTGCGAAGTCGTGCGAGGTTTTATCTGCGCCCCCTCACATTTCCCACCAGAACTTTGTCTGCAGTGTCCATAACTTCACCCATGTGAAGCCCTTCCCCAAGATTTAGGTCAAAGTTTCGATTGCCTTTTTTTAATGTAGCTCGAGCGCTTCTTCCCCTTATGTAGAGGGTTTGTATTCTGCTGGGAAAGGTGGGGATCAGATCCGCTGTCTATGGCTGCATGGATCAAGTCCTTAGATGGATGGATTACAAGCAGACATCAAAGCATCCCGATGATGTGAGGTCAGGTCTAGATGGGGCCGCAGAAACTGGAGGCACAACCCATGCATCAGGAGGTTGAGAGCTAGAGGGTCCGAGGGGAGGGGCGAGAGATGTTCCTTAAAGGTAGGTGGACAGAAAATTTAATGAATCCGGTGAGAAAATGATCAGTCCAGATGCCAGCGAGGAGCTCGGAGGGAAAGATGGGAGGTCTGCATTCGAGAAAGGCGGGGATTCAGAGAACAGGGGCGGTTCAAAGAGGGGATGAGGGAGTGGAGGAGGAAAACACGGACCAGCATAAGCTGCCTCAGGAACGTTGAGGGCCAACGGAGCATTAGGTGGCACAAGATAGATAGGGGAACCCCAGATGTCAACACCCTCAAGCGGGTCCGACGAGTAATCAACCACCTCGTCATCCAACTCTGGTGTTGGTAACCGACAATCTGTGATTGTTTCTCGCCTGTCACCATAGGATCTGACCGATTGCAACGTAGGTTACTGTGACTCCTTGTATGTTGCCAGGGGAATCTCAACGGAGTAGTTGCGGTCGTTTTTGGCGTTGCACCTGTTCAAAATCCTAACTCATCGAAACCCTAACGCCTACAGAGAAAAAAAAGAGGTGCACGTGTGCATATTCTCCATGGAGGATCCATCTCCCAGACTCTACCATCTTGCATGGAAATTTCATTATTCTATAGAGGCGGACGCATTACGAACCTCCTCAAAGTGTATGTTATGTCAGGAGAGTACCCATCACCATGTTGCTCATATGACCTATAGGGAGAATCACGTGAACTGAAGTCTACCATCTTGCCATTCAGATCTAATCTTCTACTTCCTGCAAACATGCCATGTCAGATAACTAAATATAAACAAAATCACACGTACCTTAGTGAAGTTCAGGGGAGGTTATCTCATCTGCGCCAATCAATCTAGATTAGCACAACATATGTACATATGTAACGAAATCAACATACCAAGCATACCAACATCATTAACCTATACATGACGACACAACTGAAACAATTACCAATACCATGCCTACATGACAAGCACATATACAAAAAACATGCATGCATGACAACCACATTCCGCCCATTTCGTCCAAGTATTGAACCATGCTCTGATACCACCCTGTAACCACTCCTCCCATATCTACCCACCTTCATTGGATTTTCGGGGTAAACATGAGCTGAGGGATACTATGACATGACTCAAGCTCCTAGGTATTTTTAAGGAAGTGGAATCGAAAAACAAAAAACTTGAATTACTTCCCTAAGGTGCTACAGGACCCCAAGGAGCTAAAAAACCACTCCAAGTGTCCAAACCCTGAGTGAACTTTCTATTTTAGTGAAATGGACTCCCAGACATAGGAATAACGTTGTACAAATGCGACTATAACTGTCCAGTCGAATGAATGACCCTTCCTCCCAACAACCACAATATATTTTTCCTAGTTTTGTGCACGCAACCCCCAGGTCTGAGCCACCTTTTCAGGGCTAGACTCCATATTGCTACCCATAATTTAAAAAGAATTTCCAAAATGATAAGTAAATCAATGACAAAGATAAATATACAAATTTGAACCACAAACTTGACCTACCCAGGCCTAACAATGACAAACATTTCATCAAACATATTGTGAACATGTAATCTACATGTCATGAATGCATGTATGAATATAGGGATCTAATAATTATATGAAAAGCATCAAGAAGGTCTAATTCCATCTCACAATAGTTGCAGTAACATATATTAGGTCATGCATTTAATAACCATTAATTTACAAATCAAAACATGATCGGAGCCATTTCTGAAATCTATCATAAAGCCATGCTTATAACCAACATATAAATAGAATAATAACAATGATGGAACTGTTGAGCCCTAAAGATGTCCTTTCCTTTCACCAATTGTCACTTCATTCCATTTGTCCTTTATTAGCTATAGGCTTAAAAGATCAATAGGAATGGTTAAAATCACTTTAAGAATGCATGCAATGACTGACTTATTATACTTTTGTGGTTTTGTTGTCATAGTGATTTTTTAGCAGACTTAGCTACATAATGCAGTCATTCTGTAGCTAGTCGCATATTCCGTAGCCATATTTATGTTTACATAGGTTACATGTGTCATTTGAGGGAAAGAAGCATATGGTTAAATTCTAGAACTCTCCTACATCATTCCTTGTCCTCTACGAAGGCTGAGCAAAAATCTGAAAGTGGTTATGCACGTGGACAAAGCCAAAACCAAGAAGTAGACTTCTACAAGGATAAGGACTCTGTAGGTGTCTTCATCAAAATACGAGTCCTCAACAAAATTTCTAGTTTGATTTTGATTATAAAAGACACCTATGCCTATTTCTACTCAATGACAGTTATGTATTTGCTTATAAAAATAACTCGGTGAACCGAGAAAAAGTTAGTTGATGTTTTGTTGTTAGTTTTCAAAGACTGTGATACTCTGTTTCTGAGCGTTTTTCCTTTAATGAAAGAAGTATAACTTTGATGCATGATATTAAGCAACTTTAAGGAGTTAAGGATTCGGGTGCCAATCTGATGGTAGAGGACCCCTACTGTCCGAAAGGCTTTGTGCATATTTTCTAGATAAGTGACCTTTAACTCTGTTTTGTTCTTAACTTAAGCAGTTTTCTGAGTTTATCCTCTTGCATCATGCTTATGTCATTTACTTACATCAAATATTACAGTCAAATCTTGTTCTCATGGGTTGTTCCAATATATCACTAATGCGTGAATGAGATATAGCTGTAGTACTCTTGAGTTAATTGCATTTTAGTTCAGTTCTGTTCATTGCATTTCAGTTCTATTAGTTAATTGCATTTCAGTCCTATTAATTAGACTTAAAAGACCCTCATTATTTTATAAGCTGCTATTGTTCTTAACTTCTTCTAACACGTCATTATCATATGAACAAGAATTAGTTATATCATTTTGAGCTCTTGACTGTTCTGCAATTTCTCATAATTTTACAAACAACCTTTTTCCCAAGTTGTTCCAAGAGATCTCTAACCTTTGAACGAGGCTTAATAGTAACATTTTGAGTTGCAAAATGGGTTAACTCTAGTGTCATAAGTTATTTTAGCATAGGGTTCCTTACTATGTTGCAGATAATATTTTCTCAAAATGTTCCAACAAATTTCTAACAACGGATGAGATTTTCTCTGTGATATTTTAAGTTGTTGTTTACTAAAGAGAACCTCATTACATCAAACTAATCCTTTTCTCAGTTTGTTCCAACATACCTCTAATGAAATGAATTGTACGGATTTTAATGTTATGAGTTACTTTTCTTATCAGCTTTACAATCTGTGGATTAGCATTTTCTGTTCTTAGGTGCCATTCATAGTTTACAGTAGATTTTATTCTGTTTTAGTGTGATCAGTAACTTCTCTTTGCTAGCAATTCAGTTATTTTCCCCTTAGTATAAAAACACAAAACCAAAAACACTAGAAAAACACTAAGCACAACGAAGTAGGAAGAAGATACCTAGGCACATATGGTGCACTTCACTTCAACAGTTTACTAGCCCTGGTTGACAATTTATGACATCAATTTAGGAACACTAAGTAGAGTAGACAGGAACCACCATTAAAAATACACAGTAAGAAGTATAATTACTCATGAAATATAAGAGTAAAAGATCTCTTATTAACATATGCGAAATCCAACCAAGTAAGAGACTTCCATGTACCACCCAACCATAGATTGGGTTGAACAAAATCTTTCTTTCAACCAATCACCCCCATGCCATATTCCAAGAATGAATTTGGGACTCATAACAAGAACCTACACAACCAAGCTTTATCACAATCCCACCATTACCGTTCAAGGGATTCCTAGGCCGAAACAAACAAACATACACTACCAGGCTTTACCACAATCCCGCCAAAACTGGTCAAGGGATCACTAGGCCCTATCAATCTTGGGTGCCTCCATATTCCTTCACCAATACCTTAAGGAATTTGCCAGTCTCCACCCTTAGAATTTACTGCAATCCCACCATTACCAGTTAAGGGATTCCTAGGCACCTGGTAATTTTCTTGAGATCGCCTCACCCAGTTTGAAAACCATCTGGCAATCCAAATCTCAACCAAGTAAAATAACCCCATCACACCATGACTATCTGGAAATGGAAAGGCAAGGCTGAAAACCGCTGTCACACCTAGAAAAAACCATGCCAATGAAAAGAAGAGAATGAAATACACACATGTATGTTCCATGCATGCCAAAACTAGCAAGGAACTCATACATGCAACTCGATACCTGCAATAAATCTCGCTATAGTCGCTTGACCCAACTTCTCCTTGCTTGATCTTTATTTTATTTTCTTTCTTGTCCTTCCTTTGCCTTCCTTTTCTCCAATTCTAGAGTGATCCAAGAATTCTCTAGGTGTGCAAGAGTATGAGAGAGAGAATAGGGAGAGAGCTCCAAGCTAAAACTGACAAAATTTTGTGAACTAATCCTCAAGAGCCATTTTATCAATGAGGTCTGTATTTTTCCTTTAATTTTCCTCTCATTCAATTTTGTGACCTTTCACCTTCCTTTTCTCCTATTTTCCATTATTTTCATAAATAAATGCCAATTAATGCCTCTTTGTCTTATCAAAGCCTTTGCCAATGCCTTTTCCAATTTACCTTTAGCCATAATTAACCAAATGAACACCCACTAGGCTTTTTTTCCCAACATTCAACATGGAATACGTGTCCCATGACCTTGGTCTTATTTTTGCCTTTATTAACCTTATTATATGAACTTTTAACCTGGGTCTATATATATATATATATCAGACATCATCCATAAAATTCCAATCCATTTATCATAGATTAAAATACAATTGTAGTTCCCTAATTGAAACCAAAAACCATGGACTAAACCACCACATGTCATAAAACTATTAAAGGTGAAAAATGTGTGTTGAAAAAAACCAAAAAAGGACAAAAGAAATTGCACAAATGTTTTTTGGAGTGCTACCGCAAAAACCCATAAGTAGTGGGGGCTTTGGCCTTGTTGCTTCCAACACAATATATAACATGTGTTGCTATTCATGAAAATATATAACACATGCCCAATAGTGGTTATAAGGGATTAAAAATTTGGAACTTTTTAAAAGGGAAACCTTTTGAAAAACCTAGATCTGAATGCAAATTGGATAGACCTCGTGGTGGTTATGTGGAGGAGTGATGTGGCACCAAGATCAAGTTTGGATGACATGCCATGATAGTGCAAAAGAGTTGATGTGGTAGATAATGTGGCGAAGGTGACATGGAATCTAGAAGTATGATGATCCAAAGTTTTGTAAAAATGGCATTTTTATTTTTATTTTATTTTTTTATTATTTTCTCAGATTTGGATGGGTATGAAAGATATATATTTTCAGATGAATCTAGAGAAGTTGAAAATTTGGATATCTCAATATATGGAAGATTGATTACATTCACTTTTATTACATGGAATAAATTTGCTGTGGAAATTGGAGTATGACAGTGTTGAGTTGGAGGCCACATGGTAGTCACCATCGAGAGAGTTGGTGTGGAATCTATAAGATTTCAGATTTATTGATTGAATCTAAAAAGTTACAAATTGGATATCCATAAATATATCTTTTTGTAAAATGGAAGTTTTGAGAATTTAGGATCTAAATATTGGATTTAGTTTTGACTTAACGCTTGTGTGAATCCAAATAATATTATAATATTTTTATTTTTAAATTATCTTAAAAATTTTGAAAATATGGAGAACCATGGCTCCATAACTCCTAATAAAGGGAATTAATCAAATTCTTGGATCTAGATGTGAGTTGGAAATCCAATGTAATTGGTTGCAAAAATGGGCCTATCTGGTGGTAACACATGGGTAGAGGACTGCCACATGCCACTCACATGTCAGCTTATGTGGCACTATACAATGTTAATAGATGGGAAAAAGAAATTCCATGTGTCAATGGTACATATTTCGATGAGGCTCTAAGAGGGGTAAATATTTCGAGGGCCATAACTTTGTGTCCAGAGCACGAAATTTAATGAGATTTATTTCATTGGAAAGCTCTCTAGTAGTAGATTTTGATGGTGATCTCATAAATTAGGTTTAATGTGGTTAAAGAAAAAAGGAACTTTTGATAACCCCACTTCCTTGAGGTGACTTAGGAGGTTGGGTGTGTACACTCCACACCCTCGTTAATTTATTGGGGGACCTCGGTGGGTTACAGTAATAATACATTTTCATTGAAAAACATAAACTAATGGTACCTTTCAATGGGTGCTCTATTCCATTGCATGCAACAAGGTAAGTGGCTCCCCAGTTGGTTGTCTAACGAGATTAATAACTCCTTATCTAGTTGTGTGAAAATTTTATTGGCTTCTCAACTAGTTACTAACTTTTGGAATGCACTAAAACAACAACACAAACATGGCCCTATGAAGAAACCAAACTCTATTATGCATACTAAGCACATCAAGCTTATCTGGTGATCAATTTCCCCTTCTTTTCTTCATTGCCACCTTTGGATCCATCACAAACATTGTTATCATCATTCCCTCCTCCCTTCTTTTTCTCCACCATCCTTTTTTTGGTTGACTAGAGGGGGCACAGTGGTAAGTGTCACTAATTTCAGGTTAATGTTGGCAAGTAAAATTTTTTGTTAGCATTATGGCTAAGGTTTTGTCCTTGATTTCAAGCTCATGGTTCCATCACACACTCTTGTTACATTATGTCACATTATGATTGAAGTGAGGAACTAGTGTGCCTAGCCAAACCATGGATGGAGGATGCCATTAATGATTGTATGTAATATTAATGTTTGTACCATTGTTGCAGAAGATGAGGAAGTGTCTTGGTAGCTTAGTCACAGGTTTATTTTGAAGTAGATTGAAAAATGTGAAGTTTGTAAAACCGTACGGTACTTCTATGAGGTAAAGTCCTGTATATATGCAGGTATCAAGAAAAATAGTTGTGTACACAACCCTACACATGGAAAATAAAAAAACCATGAGCATTTTCTATGGTAATCTCCCAAGGTTTCGTGTCGACGATGTTTATTTGATCCCATCAACAATCATTGTCAGCAAATCCCATGGAATTTCTTGTGGTATTGTCAAGTAAAAATGGTTATAAAAGGAGAAGGAGATAAAGTAGTTGTGTGTGCATTCGATGGGTTATTCCTTTGTGATTTGATTTGGAATAGGTGTAAACTATGGCATAAGGAGGAGACTCAAATTTGAGAGATATTAAGATGTATTAGAGAGATAATGGACGTGCTTGTTTGATTTGCTTAATGTAGGTGTAATTGTGGTCAAATAAACCTATTGATTAATGTTTTAAGTTGCTAACAAATTCAAGATCAAGGATTATATTGGATCTATGATCTAGATAAGATATGTGACAAAGAGACTTTGAATGGTGAATGTAGAGGGTTTTTGTTGATTTCTAATGGATAAACTCATTATATTGCTACTGAAGTTATAAATATAAGTATATCGTTGAGTTTATAATGATGTTGTTATGTCTTGAGTTTGTTGCCATTGGTATTACATATTTTTTTGAGAAAAATATTGTGATGGTTGGATTGATAAGGGATCTAGTTATACATTCAAAGATTGTTTTGGAATGAATTTTATGAGGTCTGTATGTAGTTTGTGTTCCTAAATATTGCATACATGTGTGGATCTACTTTTGAACAATCACATATATTATCTTAGTAAATGAACCTTGATTACGATTGTTTATTCTTCATTGAATATGGTTAGTATTGATATTGGATGATGTAATTATTGTGATGTATGGTTTACTTCCAAGGTTTCATGAAAAACATGAACATAATGATTTGAAAGTTGTACGCGAGTATTATACATAAAATACGCATATATACGCGGATCCATTTAATTAATACCACATATATATTATGGTTTGATTACACAGGTTGAGAATGAATATCAAATATTTATATATTTAATATTATTACTTGAATTGATCATTTATGTTGATTGAGATCAATTTGTTGAGAATTGATTTGTTGTAGAGAGGGTTTTGGCATTGTTGAATTTTGTTTTACTGTTGATTGTCAAGGATGATTTATTGAGTATGTTGATGATTGAGTTGTTGCATATTGTAATTCAGAAAGGAGCTTGATATTGTTGAGAGTTGAATGCCTTGATGAATATGATGTAGATAGATGAGTATTGACTTGGATTTGGTCATTTTTGTTTTTAACTTGGAATATTTGATCAGAGACTTGGTTGCAAAGGGGTATTTGGTATTTTGGTATTCAAGTTATTTGTGATTGATCATAATGATTGGTTGTGGGTCTAGTTTCAAAATTGAATAAAACATGGCCTACAGGTTTTGGTATGTGATTGAGTCAGGTGGATCTAGTGTGAAATAATTTCAAACATGGTCCGCAAAGGTACTAAGGGTTGGAGCCTTCAATAAGGGAGTAGCTTCCTTTCAGTGGTAGCCGGTAAATCTCAAGGAGTAGTATCTTCATTCTAGTCGTGCCCGATAAATAATAAGGAGTAGGAGCTTCCTTCCAGTTGGATCTAGAGAAACTAGAGGAGGTGGTAGCCTCGTGCAAGTAGGAGGAAGTGCACTAGTAATAGTTTGTGTCGGTGCAAGATGTAAAAATGTTTTCTTTATAATAAGAAAGAAGACAAAGATGACAATAACAATGGTTTTCTCCAAATTGGGTTGCCACGGAAAATCTCAGTGTTCCTATGTGTTGATATGTCGATTATGTGTTGTGGTTTATCTGCTCTTATGCTGAATACTACTCATGGTTACTACATAATGTATAGTTAATGATATAATGATTCAGACTCACTATGTAAAATTGTGAAAAAACAAGTAACTTTGATATATGTTATTTATGTTCATTAAAAGTGTGTACACATGCATGTTGCTTCAAGGAAGGCCACGTATAAATTTCTAAATGTGGAATTCAATATTAATTGAAATGAAATATTGATTCATCCCCTTACCCCCTCTTAGTATTTTAACAATTGGTATCAAAGCTAGGTCTCTCCAGTAATTATTTATCACTCGAGAGTAGATAAGGGCCATGGGGAGGAAGCATAAGAAGAAGAAAACTCAAACAAAAAATTTAGTTAAGGCAAACTGTGATAGTGATAACGATATATCACATGTAGTAGCAGCATATTAAATTATCGACCAAGGAAAATCAATAGTGAAAGAAGCTAAGTCAAAAACTATGGATAATAAAGGTTTGCTCATACTTAATGATGTTAATTATTAGGATTGGAAAGAAAGGATAAATTTTAGGTCAATGGCCCCTGGATCAGATGTTTGGAAATTAGTATGTTTGGCATTCAAAATTGCAAATGAATGGCCATGAATTAAATGCAATCTATGGTAGCCTCTCTAATTCAAAATTTAAGGAAATTATGCATTGCAAAACTGCAAATGTGGTATGGGATAATCTGTAGGCCATCCATGAAGGAAAGGGAAAACTACTGTGTTTATGAGGTAAATCGACATGTAGCCTTGTTTCTGAAACATTAAATGAACCATAAGGAAATTGTAGTCTATTAGAAGATGAGCGTGACCATGAAACAATATTCACCATATCATATGGAGTTACTGATTCAGAAGAAGAAAGGTTAGATGAAGTGTATAAACTTAGAAGAAAACTTGTTTTTGCTTTGAAAAGGATTGACAATATTGAGATTAAGTTGCAGAAATATGAAAACAGGAACAATGATGAATTTATAACCACTGCATCAATTATAACAAAACAACTAAATGAAAATAAACAATATTGTGAAGAACTTGAAGCAAAGATAATCTCTCTCAAATATGATCTGGAAAATTCAAACAAGCGAAATGAGGAGCTACTTCAAGTATTTGAATAATAATAAAATCGTCTTAAAGAATAAATTACCGAGTTAAGAACACAGTTGAAAGAGACACAAAGAGTAAAATATGATGAGGTATGCATATTAAAAGGTAAATTAGCATAAAATTTTAAAAATTTAAGATTTCACGATAGTACCAAGATACTAGATAACCTTCTTAACAGTCAAAGGTATTCCTCCATTTAAAAAAGATTTCATTTAAAAAGGGGTTGTTGGAAACAATTTTACAGTGACAAATTTTATAGGATTTTGTGCAAGTGAGCATAATAAGTTTTTTCTGAGCTGCATGTATTCATGGGTGCAATCTTATGTTTTAATGGATGTAGAAAACAACTAGTGTGTCCAATTTTGGCAAGTCCATTGTTTTATTTGGCACTTTTTGAAGAATAATAGTCTTTTGAATTTGTAACAGTGGTTGCTCTTGCTGCAACATTAATTATACAGGTCTCATGATTGAAACAATGTTATTGAGAATTTTAATTGATGAATCGATAAACATATCATATTTATTAGATTTACTAATGAAGAGAGGCATTTTCCTCCTAGTTATCTTGTTACAAGTAGGTTAATACTCATACCATTATAAGTGATTTTTGTGATAGAAGCATAATATTTTAGGTTCTTGTGGCATACTTTTTTGGTTATGATGTCAAGAGTCAATAAGTATAACTTATTTATCATAATCTAGGGGGGGGGATCAAATAGGTTGATTAAGCTTAATGCTCACACATGACATTATGATGGAATTATTTCCCCTCTTACCTAGAAATCACATATAAGTATGAAAAAAGCACATGTTTCTTTTAAACTTTAGGAGCAATTTGTTTTGGAATTGATTTAAGGGAAATTTATCCCCAAATTCTAATTATATTATATTCTTACATTGAAATAGCTGAAGGAAAATGATTACATGATAACTAAGTTAGTCATATTATGAGTAAAAAAATAAATTGAGTAATAGTGTTCAATGTGAATTTTACTTCTCTATACTATTGATGGTTGGTAAGGTGGGACCTTACATATGGTGTTAAAGTGAGCTACATCACTAGGGCCTAATGGGCCAACATGCTTACTTGTAGGTTGATGATGTATGAATGTTTATTTTGCATGCATGTTGAGTTGTTGTATATGTTGACTTGGAAGCATATTGGTTGCATAGGGGATATTATTATTATGTCATTTAGAAACTCATGAAAGAAAAAGACTGGTTTTTCATATTCCTTTATATTTTTGTTAAAACAAACTATTAGAAATATGTTAAAATACTTAAATACATGCTCGAGAAGGATGTGCTTAAGAAAGTTGGGGTAAAACCCAAGCATGTGAATGGCTTGATTGTCAATTGATGAGTGAGATTGGTGGATTTCATGCAAGGTTGCATATATGTTTAATGCATCATTATCAATGTGATATGGGCTTAGTGGCCATCTTTAATAGCTGAAATGGTATCTACCAAGAATTTTTTTGGCTTAATTTGGACTATTGTATGATGACCTTGGTGTGTATGCTTTGGGAATGTGTACCAAGTGTAAGGTTGAGATTCAATTAACGTCATGATCGACTTCATCATGTTAATTTTGACTCTTTTCCTATCTACACTAATGGAAACTTAACAAAAGCTACCTTGAAGGATGTCACTTTTAATTGTGAATGCATATTCATGAGTAATGTATGTGCATTAATTTGATGTGTTGAAATATGATTTGGGAATACATTCTTAATGAGTAAGAATGGAATTCCTATGATTTCTTTGACATGATTTTGTGTAGTTTGGGTTGAAATTATGCATCAAACAACTTGAAATTACCCAAATACTAGACTGTGGTATGACCTTCCTAATGAAAAAAAGGCTTAAATGACTAGTGCATGGAGGGTTGTAGAAGCCATTTTAAGGAAAAATTGAAGGTTATGATTTCCTTAAGTTATGTATGGGTGTGGAATCCATACTAGCATACATCTATGAGTTAATGTATGGGTGTGGAATCCATACTAACGTATATCTATGAGCTAATTAATTCTTCTAGTTAGAATGAACAAAAATATTTTGATGGAATCTCATAGACATGGTTAAGGATGATTAATTATGTGTAATTAAAGTTAAATGGATAGAGATTCGTGACATGAATCTGATTGAAATTTAAATCGATTATTTTCTTTTTTATTACAAATGAAGATACTAAGATTGGTATAGTGAACCCCATTAGGTATCTATCCTCTACTATTGTAATTATTTTGTATGTGTGGGATTTAGGTAGAATTAAATAGATTCTCAAATGCTTGAAATGTAGAAAAAAATATTATTGTGATAAGTTGATGAAACATCTTTTCTATTGGCTGGAGACAACTTAGGTCTAGGAAAGCCACAATAGTCTCCTTAATGAATTTATCAATTGCATATTGGTTGAATTATATTTAACTAAATTAATTAGAGAGACTATGAGGATTAATCTCATGAACTGATCTAAACTATTTTTAGTTAGGCGATTGATCAGATTTGGATCAAGGACCTAAGTGATAGTTCAAATTTAAAATTGTTCGGAAGTGTGCTGAACCTGAGCGACCAGATAGATCTCGGCTTCTTGATTCCGGCGCCACAAACAGTTCGAAAAAGTGACATTGTATGAAGAAGTTATCGCGATTTGAAAAGTCCAGTAAACTGCAATTTTCGACCGTTGACCAGGTTTGACTGGGTTTTTGGAATTTCAAAAAAAATTCCAGGGAATATTCCTAGGAATATTCTTAGAATATTCTTCAAAATATTCTTGGAATATTCTTTCTAGACCAGTCATATTGTGACAAGTGTCAACATGTTATTTGACAATGGTTTGTACGTGTTTTTGGTTCGGCCAATTAGAGGCTGCCACGTGGTAGGCGCGGAGGCTGCCACGTGGCCCACGAGTGGAGTGGAAATTTTTTTTTATGGCCACCAGAGTCGACCCCAAGGCCTCCAAGAAAAAGTTTTAACCATCTCTGCTACCAAATTTTCTTAACCGTATAGTTCTCGGTTTGTATTTAACGTTTGCTGGTTTTGAATTCGGGGGAGCAGAGGGGCCAGCCTTCCCCATGCATCCTTAACCCTGGAACCAGGCGCCAACATTAAATCCCGACAGTTAAAACCTTCTCCACTGATTTCAACGCTATCACATGCAACCGTTGCATTGAAATTCTTCGTGCAGTTAAGGCTTGTCCTCCGCAGTTTTTAACTCCGACACACCTGTCACATGTTAAAATTTATCTGCACGGTTGGATTCGACGGTTCCACCTTTTTAAACTCCAAACATTACGATCAGGTGGGGTTAGTGGGTGTGCATGTGGCCACCCCTAACCATAGCATTAACTTTTACATTTTTTCATTCGTGGAGAATTAGCAGCGCGCCCCAAATCTGCGGAATTTGCCGAATTTAACTGCAGTTAATTGTAGTGCTCCAAAATTAGTGGAGTTGATTTAGGGGTCACTGGGAAAAAGTTGTTTAGACTCTATCTAGAGCTATATTCGACCATTATGAGAGTGTGAATAGTCAATTTCGACTATCTCAGACATTCCAGACTCATTGGTGAGGGTTGAAGATCCATCAAAGGAATTTTGAGCATGATTTTGCTTCAAATAAGTTCTAGGGGCCATTAGGGCCACCAGAAGCCAGCAACAATATAAGGCATAACTAGCGCACCTAGAGGCCTTATTCAGGAATAAAATAGTCAATTTTGGATGTTTCAGACATTCTAAAACTAATGGTGAGGTTTGTAGAGCCTGTAGAGGACTTTTGAAGGCCGAGATGCTTCATAGAAGTTTTATGGGCCACTAGGTGCCAACATGAGAATGAGGCATATCCAGAGCAACTAGTATTCATTCTTAGCAAACCAGTAGTCATTTCTGACTGTAATGAGCCTTCTGAATCCAATGGAAAGATTTTTAGAATATTTTTAGGACTTCTAAAGGCTGGGATGCTTCCGATAAGTTTTCATTGAACCCAGAGCCAGGGGGTGCCACCATGTGTTGGAGGCGTAACTGGAGCAGCCGGAGGCCAATTTATGCAAGTGAATAGTCTATTATGAATATTTTGGACATTATGAATCCATTGAAGGGAATTAAAGAGCCATTTGGATACTTATAAAGGTTGAGAAGCCACAGGGAATTTTCAGGCAGCCTAGGGCCATCAGTGGATGGAGGCCTAGATTGGGGAGCCAGAGCTCATTTTGAGCAAATGATTAGCCTATTTTGGATGTATGATGTATGATGGAGATAGTAGAAATTTTTTTAGGGACATAAAAATATTTCTGAGGGATTTAGTGCCACAAAGAAGCTCAGGGAAGCTTAAGGGCACCGACTCAAGGAGACAAGTCTAAGGGAGCCGAGGTTCATCTTCAGAGATATTTCAGCCATTCAAGGGATATAAATGGTACTCTAAACCCATTGGTTGAGTTCAAATAACCATTGGAGTTGATTTTGTAACTTTTAAAAAAAAAAATTCCATCCTAATCCCAAAGAGCCAAGTTAGTTGACAAAGGCTCAAGGAGACGTAGCCCACGATATTCAGGTGAAATCCTATATTAAATTTATTGTTATGTGTTGATACTTATTTGCTGCACTTTATGATTGTTGTACATGCTTAATATCAGCAAAAACAAATGTTCTTAAAGCACTTAAACAGTTAAAAAAATTACACCTGTTTCAAGTATAAAACTTCGCATAGTCATGTATAAGCAAGATCTTATTTATTTAACTAAGTGGGAGGTGCTTGCGCATAATCATTTCAAGTTATCCACCAATTTTCAGATCAGGTTGGTATTAGAGCCAGATTTCTTACTTGAAAGGAGCACTAATTTGCTTGATTGATAGAGCACAAGTTTGCTTATTTGACTTGAAAGGTGTTTAAAAGTTAAAAGAATTTTATTGTTTGCAAATTAACTGTTGCTTACAATTTTGAGTTTTCTAGAGGTGAAGGGAAAGCTATTGATAGATAAGTCTAGAAGAGGACAAGAAGGAAGAAGGTCTGAACGAATATTCCTTACCCAAAGGACCTCAAAGAAACCCTTGAAGGGCAAGAGGATTTCTTTGCAAAAGGCTGCTTGAAGAAGAGCTTGACTCTATAACCATTTTGTTCATAAGCTTTGTCAATTATTTTTGAAATATTTGTGAATTATTGTTGAATTTATTTATTTCATTGACATAATGATGACAACTTCTTCAAGTGAGGTTTCAAAATCCTCCACCTTCACAAGATTATTCGATGAAGACATGAAGCAGGACTTCTACATCCTGAAGGACAGTGTGCAAATTATGTTTGAAGATAGAAAGGAAAGCACTAGACTTCATGAGAAATTGGTTGCTATGAAGCAAGAGAAATAAGGAATTCTCCAAAGAATGCATGAGATGGAGATGGAGCTCCATCAATCCCAAGAGGCCTTAACCAAGAACATGTGTGAAGCAGAGGTAAAACACTCAAATTTGTCTTCAATTTCCTCTTCGGAAAGATGTGTAGGTTCATTTTAAAATCACACTAGAGGTATATGGTCCAATTTGATGTTAAAAATGGGCTATGAAGGCAAGGGTTTAGGCAAACATGCACAAGGCATGATTGATCCTATTTTGGTTGAGGAAAGACCTAAGAAATTTGGTCTAGGCTATGTTCAATCTTATAGCGAAAACTCTACAGCCATGAAGGCATTTGAGACAAGTTCAAAAGGAACTGTTATTCCAAGTTCTAAACCACAAACATGTCAAGTTTGTTTTCAATTTGATTGTCGTTGTTTGAAGCCTATGTTGCAGCAAGATGTTAATGAACATGCAACTTATGACGAGCATGAGAGTTTAGATAAATATCAAGACATGAACACTAATGTTAGTCTTTAAAGGAAAGCTGGAACCTCTACAAGTCCACCTCCTCAAGAAGGTAAAAATGATGGACATGCAAAGCAACATTTGAGGTATAATTCTTCCCATAGTCAAGTTGATTATGTTTCTGATAAGCATGGAAAATCTGCATGCTTTAATGAAAGAAAGAGTTGTTGTTGCTATTGTGGTATGTGTAACCATGATGTTTCAAAGTGCTGGAAAATATTGAAAGCATACATGAAACGGTTGAAGTGAAGGCAACTTGCAAAGAAGGTGCAAAATACTTGCACACATTGCTAGAAGAAGGGACATTTTGTTTCCCAATGTTGGACATTGCATCCAACTAATCATCCCAAGCACATGAAGCAAGAGGATAAAAATATTGGCGAAAGTGGAATCAAAGATTCCATCAATGATGTGAGAATAGATGTTTCACATGAAGAATATTTTTCAACATAAAAAATCTCCATGGAAGTGGCTTGGTAAGAAGTGGTTTGACTTCTTAACCCAGTAAGACATACATTCATTTGTACATATGAAAATTTTAGTTATGTATGCATTTCTGTTGCAATATCATGATTGTTTGAGCAACCTTGGATTGATGATCAAGGACATGATTTTCGACTACCTTCTATAAATTTCTCGCCAAAAATTTATGAGTGAGTTCAAGGAGACGTAGCCCACGATATTCGGGTGAACTCCTATATTAAATTTGTTGTTATGTGTTGATGCTTATTTGCTACACTTTATGATTGTTGCACATGCTTAATATTAGGAAAAAAAAATGTTCTTAAAGCACTTAAACAATTAAAAAATTGTATACATGTATCAAGTATAAAATTACGCATAATCATGTATAAGCAAGATCTTATTTGTTTCACTGAGTGGGAGGTGCTTGCGCATAATAATTTCAAGTTATCCACCCATTTTCAGATCAATGATAGAGTCAAAATTCATATTGTTTATGAACCTGATGAACTTCTTTCTTGAAATTTTATTAACTTATAAATTGGTAGGAGAATAACATGTTTAGAAGATAAACATGTTCTGTGTTGAGAACCTTGTTTTATTTGAACTTAAAAGAAACGGTAGGTTATTAATTAAAATATTGTTCGAGTTCTTATATTACAACAATATGTGCTTGTGATATTTCTTTTTCAGGGAGAAATTGAAGGATAGTGAGATCACATTTTTATGAATTGGAATTTTTTCATGATTTAGAAACCTAAGATGATTGTATTGTATGTGGAATGGAAGGGATTGTTGGATCTAGTAATTTTTTGCTTGGATGTATAGTTATATGACTAGTTAGTAGTCCTGCAAAAGGTTGTAATCTTTGGAGAGGTAGTAAAAGAAAGAAATTCCCTTGCAATAGTCTAAATATTATTTAAATCATCAAGATTCTTCATAGTTTGAGAAATGTATGGTTTTATAGCTTGTTGTATTAATAAGGAATAAGAATTGAAACCAAATGAAGTACCTAGTTATTGAATAGAAATCATGAGTAATTGGGAAATGGGTGTTGATATGATGTTATAGATAACCTAATTTCTGAGTTGTCCTAGATTGGAAGATTGCAAATTGATATGTTGGAATAAAATCCTTCTAAATCAAGATCCAATTGGTACGCAAGTAATGAAAGTGAATAACATCGATGATTGTGGAATTCAAGGAAAATTTAGTGGTGCAAAGTAGGTGATTGCCACTTTACCCTGATAAGTTAAAATAATTGTGCTTTAAATTGTTTTGTCCTTAGGATTAAACTTTTGGTTAAAACAATAATTGGTTCGTAAAGGTAATGATTACATCTATAAATTCTGGAATAAAACGAGTAAAATTTGTGTGAGAAAACACAAGTCATGCGGAATGTAAGAGTGGATATGCAGTTGTATGTGTATAATTCACTACCTTTTGTCAAGCAAGTTTGATTATATAATTGGATGGACTATCAATGTTGTTATACAACTAATGTGTGAGCTATTTGTAACTTGGAAAGCTCAATGTACTATGGAACCAAGAAGATGACACATGTAGGATTCAGGTAGACAATGAAAAAGAAAAACATGTAGAATATCAAATTATTATAGATAACTTGCGTAGATGTTATCAATTACATAAAACAGTATTTTGATATGGTACTATAAATTGTATGTCTGGTTTTGATATAGAAATCTTTGGCATTTTATATCAAAACATGCCTAATATGGCATGGATGTATTTTCTACTTGATTAAGAATGGTATATTTCAGTTTTCACGAAGTTGCTTCTAATTTAGAAAACATTAAACTATGAATTGGCATGGCGAAAACGATATCAAATACATATACTTAAGGTTAAAACCTTATTGATAGGAGAATTGAAATGAACTAATTATCTTATGCTGTAGGAAAACTTCGGGCCAAGTTTAGCCCAAGAGGGGTAGTATGTAGTCTCCCTTCTTTTTGAGATAACTTTGATGACACTTGGAGAGGGTGATTTTGATGCAGTGATATAATGTTATGCATGTCAGACTTATGTATATGCTTGTATGTTATATACCTGGTTTAGGTCTCACAGTTTCTATGTGCTTATGATAAAGACTAATTTTGGTAAGACTGATTTTGGTTAAGTGCATATTATCGATGTTTTCTCTGTTGGTATCCTAGTTTGGACATAGGTGTGTGACATAGATGATGATCCAGAATTGAGACACATAGATCCATGGATGATCATGGTTATGTTAAACATATGGTTAATTACAATTTATAAATGATACATGATTTGTATGATTATATATACTTAATATTGTACTAAGCAGGATGTGGTATGGGGCCTAGTTATTGCAAAAAAGGATGCTTAAATTATAAATGATTGTGCAAGTCATATGGAATTCATCATACATTATTTGTATGAATATATATGTTTAAAATTGTACTAAGTAGGATGTGGCAGGGGACTTGTTCATTTCCAACAAGGATGCTCGAGTTATAAATGATTGTGGAAGTCATTCCTCCAAAACCAAAATGGTTGTGGAGTTCATGCACAATCCTTGGTAAAATTTGAATAAGTTAATTATGAAATTCATTTGATTCCTTTGATCTATGAGATTGTGATGTGTGCAGGTCTTGGAACAATACCTTATCAACGAACCATCATATGGGTACGAGCTCACAATCAATACCTTAAGGTGAAGCGCAGAGTTTCAAAGCAGAGTAGATGATAAGTCATGGAAATCAAGGCACGAAGTCTTAAATCCATGATAGATAAATACATGGAGTCTTGGATCTATAATAAAAGGATTAGGGCACGAAGTCCTAAATCCATGAAAGATAAAGACGTGGAGTCTTGGGTCTATAATAAAAGGATTTGGACGCAGAGTCCTAAAGATTTAAAAGATCAAGGTGTGGAATCCTGGATCCTTGGAGTAGATCAGGGCATGAAGTCCTCAATCTACTAAGGCACGAAGATACATGCAATAGGGATGTGAAATCCCTATTCTCTGGAAGAAGAATACCACTCATGGGCAGCCAGGGATGAATTTCCTTAATAAAATATCATTTTTGACAATTTCGCAGTGACTTTCTAAAAATAGGAAGTCATGTATAACATCTCAAGTATGAATTTTCAAAAATAGTAAATCACATTGCATAAATTGGAAATCAAGCATATAAGTTGAAGGAAGATCACTTAACTTATCATTAATCAATGTTAATAGTTCAATCTCAACTTCATCCTCAATATTATTAATATTATTAGTATTATTATTATTTTTTATGAGACTATTATATTATTATTAAAAAGTAAATTATAATTCACCTTCATCTCCTCAATCACTTCACACCTCTCTGCTAGATGATTAACATAGCTCTATGTAACTGTCTCTCTCTTTTAATAATACATTGCAACCTCTTTAATGCACTCATCAAATAATGGCATATTCCTCTTACACTCATTAAAGACATGCCATAAAATAGTCCTCTTACGCTCTCTTTAATGCTTATATTACACTCTCCTTAACTGAGGTATGCATACATATCCTTAATGGCACGAGTTGCACTCCTCAAAATGGAATATGTTACTCTCCCTCAATAAATCCATATAATTCCTCCTTTATGACAAGAATTTGTTGCTCCTCCTATCTATGTATCTCATATATTATCGCTTGGGAGAAGGAGGTGCATTGTAATACCAAGAGTTGGAGAGACATGAAGATGATTGTGAGAGGGAGAGTCTTGGAGAGTAGCCAAGTGTTTTTGAAATGAATATGAAATTCCTAAAATAAATTACTAAGTAGTTCTACCTAGTGGACTTATCCATGAGGGGTATTGAGAGGAAGTGAAACTTATCTTCCTCAACTTGCCCTGTATATCTCTTTGCTGCTATTTTTTGGTCCTGCTTGCCTTGTGTATCTCTCTGTTGATATTTTGGTTAAAGAATCAGAGATGGATCATATTCTCATCGATTGGAGTTGAATATCGCATCGGGTATAATTTTATTTGTACTAAAATTGTAGTATAGGATTAGCATAAACGAAAAAGTAGAAATTTAAATTGTTGTAAGAATATGATTTTGGTTTAAGCTTATGTTATCTGGAATATTATTGGCTAGTTGAAAATGAAGACTAAGAGCAGTCTATATGTATGGATGTTTACATCTCAAGATTTTAATTATTATTGGTGTAGTTTATGGTACTAACCTTAGTATTGTAGCATTTGAAAAAGGAAAGCCAAATATTGTTGAAAGTAATTGTGTAATATTCCCAAATTTTCACATGATATTTGGAATATTAGAGTTCTTACCTACTTAATTAAGTAAATAAAAGGGTGGAGGGACCCATAATCCTCGTGATGAATAAATATCCACTTTTTATGTGTGAATGTGGATTAATTAAGCCTAGATCTACATAAAGGAGGTAGTGGAGCTACTACTAATGTGAATGGAATCGAAGATCATGTCTCATTAATGAGATAGATCATGGAGGTTGATATAGTCAACTAAGATTTTGGAAGGAATCAACAGAAGATCATGGAGCATTCATGATGAGATGATGGAGGAAGTTGTGCAATTAATGCACACATGATGGAGAGGGTGTACATTGCACCTTGACATGATGGATGACTTGGAGATACAACGCAGTAAAACATGGAGGATCATGTCCACATGCACAACGCAGTTTAGATGAGCACCAAGGCATAGGAAGGCTCATAGACTATATAAAGGAGATGAAGACAAGAATGAAGGCAGGATATTGATTATATATTTTGAGGTATGTTTAGATTCGGAATTTCCATGTGACATTCCATTTCTTTCTTGGGTTGTTTAAAAAATATTGCAAGTGATGTTTAGCACAGTGTGTTCTTGGTCGGGAATCCCTCCTCTTTCATTGAGTGATCTCTTGGAAGAGGGTTGTACTTCATTCTACATTAGGCATTGGTGCCACTTATTATTCTCATCATCTGCATAACATCTACCTTCAGGAATTACACAATTTCTGAAGATCAATTTGGAGGTGGAGGTTGTCTTCAGTATTTCAGCTGGAGAACTGATGTAGGATTATTCCTAGAACCTTGGGCTTGAAGATCAGCATTCCCAGAGCTTCATTTCAAATATGGCATTAGGCCAAGATTTATTGACCTCCTAGCAGTAGTAATTCCATCCAGAATTACGTTGTCCATCATTGTAGATCCAAAGGAGGAAGGAAGTTGCTATCATTTCAACTAGTAATCCTATGAGGGATCATCCCCTCACCTTGCCATCAGTATTTACATCAGCCTGGAGCCTATTGCAGCATATTTCAGTAGGCATAGAGCCTCTCTCTGTTGTATAGCGCAGTTTCTGTAGCAGATGCATATTCAGTTGCTGCAACTTGAAGGAGGAGGAAGAGAAGGCAAGATCTCAAGCTTCTAGCTTGTAGATATGAAAGAGGGATCAACCCTCAAAGAATAAATCTTTTTATACATAATATTGTAGCCTTATTTGGATAAGATTTGTATAACCCAGCAGTCAAAGGATCGAACCCTAGGAGGGTGATTTTCCAAAGTTGTAGATCTGGAAAATCCTTTCTGGTTTATCTTGGGTTCCCATCACATTGGCCAGATCTTGAATCTTGGCATCATCAGAGCTCCTAAGCTCCCTAGATCTGCATTTCCTTTTGCAGCAGCTCATGTATATCTTCAGCAGAAGTTACAGCGTAGTATTTCTTCTTGTAAGCTCACCAGTTACGCAATGCTAGTTGCAGCACCATTGTAGGGTGATTCTAGACCATCTCTTGGGCTAGATCTACTCATTTTCTGTACATTGTGTAACTGATTCATCTCCATATAATAAAATGGCTCAAATTCTCTGTATATTCTGATGTTGTCTCCAGATTTATTTTTTTCTTCGTTGCAGTTCTTATATTGTGTTTAAGTATTACTGCATTCTCCCATTTAGGATATTACAGTGGTATCATAGCATGATCTTTGGCTCAGCTTGTGGACACTTCATCTTTTGCATCAATAGAAGAAGCAGATAGATGAGATCTATCATGAAGGAGGATTATAATATTGCCACTCCTCTCTTTAGATCCATGCCAAATCTCTCCAAGGAGGTCAATCACATGAAAAAGGAAAGTCAAAGGAAGGATCCAAGAAGAAGATTTGAAGAGGAAGGTCCAAGCACTTCCTATCAGCAGAAAAGAAAACCGGAGAAGCATAGATCTCCTCATAGATCTACTATGCCCACTTTCTTTGAAGAAGGTGAGAGGTATAGAAATGAAGGAAGAAAAGAACCTGGGACTCATGAGACTCTTAGTTTGTATCTTAAAGAGTACAAGGAACAGTCTAGAGCTTTCAAAGAGAGTCTAACTCTCACAGAATTCTTAAACTCAAGGAAGAAAGAAGATCCTATAGCAGCGATAGAAGAAAGAGGCACAATAGATTATATTTGCCTACATTTGATGGATCTTCCTCAAGCACTGTTAAGGCTTAGAGGAAAGAGTTAGTTGCATTTTTCATGCTACATCCTGTGGCTGAAAAAGAAGTTGTCCAAATTGCAGCACTTCATCTTTATGGTGAATCCAATGATTGGTGGTTTAGTCACATGGAGCATGCAAAGGTGACTAAATATTCAAATTTCTTTCATACATTGAGGAAGAAGTTTTATGTGAAGAAGACAGAGATGTGCCATAAAGAAAATTTTCCTAAGGATTCAAGGGAGGATGTCAATCTTGTCACTCTGGACAAGAAGTCAGTGCATTCCCCACCAGCTGCAGAATTACTTACATCTGGAGAAGAGACACTTGAAAATTTGCCAGATAGTCTTGAGCTCTTGACACATAGAGTCCCATGCATGATTCAGGAGATGCATGAGGAAGAGGAGAAAGATTCCATCACTGGTACATTGGTAGAAGAGCAACCATCTCTCTTATCAGTAGTTGGAGACACCATTGTCCCGGTTGGAGGAATTCTTGTGTTCTGTCAAGAGGTTCCCACACATCAGTTTATCCAAGGTATGCATACACATTCATCACCTATTGTTTCAGTAGATCTTATTGAAACTTATGGGGACATGCCATCAGGGCCAATGCATAACCAAGGGTTAAAACAAAATTTTGATTTGAAGCAATAACATATCACAGCGCAAATGACCCTTTATCTAATCAAGGAGGAGATGAAAAGCTATCCCAGTTTATCATGGATGGCCTAAATTCAACCTTTTGATTTGAAGTGTAGAGTTTCAAAAGAAGGGATGAGCATGATCCTAGGTACAATGATTGGTTATGAGATCAGTATTGTACCTTGCTTTGAGACAGTATATGTATTACCCTACAGATCTACAACGTTGTCACTTAGTAGTAGTGATAATGAAGAGGCCCCATTATTCTTGGAGCATTCTGAAGGTAGCTTCACTCATGAAGCGATGGAGGTTAAGATGATGAATGGTAGACATATTAAGATGAGAAATCTTTTCTCCTTTCTTGATGACACTTTCTCAATGAGCATCTCACGGCTCAAAGAGAGACTTCTACCTGCAGAAGATCCAGAACCTCATTAGTTTTGGAAGGCCATGGATGAGAAGAAGGTCTCATTAAGAGATCTCATTGGAGGTGCACTTCAACATTTCATGGAGTGCAAAGTTCTTCATCAGTTTTAGGAGGTTGGTGTCTTACAATGGGAGGATACCAAGTATTTGCACAATGAGATACATCATCCACATTGGGATGAATGGTTGATAGTATGGAGCAAGGGGTTGGCAAACCACTTGCAGACCTATGACACAGGCCAGAAAGAAGCATGGTTGCGCTGGTAGCTCTTGGGTGAGTATGGTTACCACTCAATGAGTCATAATTTTCTAATTCATGCCTTACACATCACTGGAAGAATGAAAAAGAAGAAGGCATGGTTGCTTTGGTTGTTGATGAGAGAGTTTGGACATCACATGATATATCTTATTTCCTTGTATTTACTCTTGTTTGGGATATGTCTCATGTATTTACATGTATTCTTGTTTGGGATGTATCTCATGTTCATGTATGTACTTGGGGTTGGGAAAAAGCATAACTCTCACATGATGTGGCATAAAAGAGCTTGTTTGTATTATGTTGATGAGACATCTCACATGTCCCTTACTATATTGTTGCTCCATGACTTGCATCATGATAATGAAAGGAGGCAACAAGAATCCTTGTTGCTTTGGTAGGGAGAGTATGGGCTGAATTCTTCCCATACATTGCATGACACTGTTGGAGGATGGCAACAGGAGGCCTTACAACATTAGCTTCTGTTGTGGGATTATGGTCATTGTAAATGGTATGATGATGATGTGATGGGGCAGCAAGATGCCTTGTTAAGGTGGCTTCTTTTGGGAGAGTATGGCTCTCTTACTTGTTTTCATGACGATCTAGCATGGCAACAGGGGGCTTTTCTGCGTTGGTTATTATTAGGAGAATATGGTTTGAAATTTTTCATGTTTTCCCATATGTCTCTACTTCTTGTCTTTCACTATGATGATGTGATGTTTGATTCCTATATGGCCACCAGGGATAATTATGAGGGCATTGATGGATGTAACCTACTCTATATATCATGGGTTGGAGAGATAGTTCAGAAGTTTGGGTTTTCCACTTTGGAAATGAACCACTTCATCTTATGTATTTCATGTATAGAGGGGAACTTTCGTCATCATATGGTTGCCACTTGGAGATTCATTGATCAAGAAGAGTATCTAACTTTTCAGTTGGAGGCCATTCTAGACATTCTAGAGAGGCAGCTTTGGAGTTGGACATGCATGACACATTGTGACAGATGGGAAGGCCTTCCATATGAGGATGCCATTTTGAGGGAGGATGTTTGCTGTAGCATCCACTTGTTGCAGTTGCTTGAGGACAAGCAAAATTTTGACGGGGAGGACTGTAATATTCCCAAATTTTCACATGATAGTTGAAATATTAGAGTTCTTAATAAACCTACTTAATTAAGTAAATAAAAGGGTGGAGGGACCCATAATCCTCGTGATGAATAAATATCCACTTTTTATGTGTGAATGTGGATTAATTAAGCCTAGATCTACATAAAGGAGGTAGTTGAGCCACTACTAATGTGAATTGGAATTGGAGATCATGTCTCATTAATGAGATAGATCATGGAAGTTGATACAGTCAACTAAGACCTTGGAAGGAATCAAACAAAAGATCATGGAGCATTCATGATGAGATGATGGAGGAAGTTGTGCAATTAATGCACACATGATGGAGAGGGTGTACATTGCACCTAGACATGATGGATGACTTGGAGAGACAGCACAGTCAAACATGGAGGATCATGTCCACATGCACAACGCAGTTTAGATGAGAGCCAAGGCATGGGAAGGCTCATAAACTATATAAAGGAGATGAAGACAAGAATGAAGGCAGGCTATTGATTATATATTTTGAGGTCTGTTTAGATCTGGAATTGTCATGTGACATTCCATTGCTTTCTTGGGTTGTTTAGCAAAGATTGCAAGTGTTGTTTAGCACATGGTGTTCCTGGTCGGGAATCCCTCCTCTTTCATTGAGTGATCTATTGGAAGAGGTTTGTATTTCATTCTACATCAGGCATTGGTGCCACTTATTATTCCCATCATCTGCAAAACATCTACCTTCAAGAATTACACAATTTTTGAAGATCAGTTTGGAGGTGGAGGTTGTCTTCAGTATTTTAGTTGGAGAACCGGTGTAGGATTATTCCTAGCACCTTGGGCTTGAAGATCAGCATTCCTAGGGCTTAATTTCAGATCTAGCATTAGGCCAAGAGTTATTGACCTCCTAACAGCAGTAATTACATCCAGAATTACGTTGTCCATCATTGCAGATCCAAAGGAGGAAGGAAGTTGTTATCATTTCAGCTAGTAATCCTGTGAGGGATCATCCCCTCACCTTGCCATCAGTATTTCCATTAGCCTAGAGCCTATTACAACATATTTCAGTAGGCATATAACCTCTCTCTCTTGTACAACGTAGGTTTTGTAGCAGCTGCATATTCATTTGCTGCAACTTGAAGGAGGAGGAAGAGAAGGCAAGATCTCAAGCTTCTAGCTTGTAGATCTGAAGGAGGGATCATCCCTCAAAGCATAGTTCTATTTATACATCATATTGGAGCCATATTTGGATCAGATCTAGCTTCAGATCTGTATAACCCAACAGTCAAAGTATCAAACCCTAGGAGGGTGATTTTCCAAAGTTGTAGATCTGGAAAATCATTTCTGGGTTATCTTGGGTTCCCATCACATTGGCCAGATCTTGAATCTTGGCATCATCAGAGCTCCTAAGCTCCCTAGATATGCATTTACTTTTGCAACAGCTCATGTATATCTTCAGCAGAAGGGACAGCGCAGTATTGCTTCCTGTAAGCTCACCAGTTACGCAGTGCTAGTTGCAGCACCATTGTAGGGTGATTCTAGACCATCTCTTGGGCTAGATCTACTCATTTTTTGTACATTGTGTAACTGATTCATCTCCATATAATAAAATGGCTCAGCTTCTCTGTATATTCTGATGTTGTGTCCAGATTTATTGTTTACTTAGTTGCAGTTCTTATATTGTGTTTAAGTATTACTGCATTCTCCCATTTGGGATATTACAAATTGCAATAAATAATTTCCAGAGGAATTGGGTAAGAGATTCATGAGTTATGGTTTTGTTTCATTTTAACTTAAATAGGTAACTAGAGACATGTTTTAAAAGTGGTTTTGGGATATGTTGCAAAACCCGTGAATGGGAAATGCTATTATTTTTATTATATATATGCAAATGATTATGCATAAATAGATGCTAACTTGCAGCATATGGGAGAACTAAGCAAATGGAACATACCCAACATATACCTGGAGGAATCATTGGATCATCCCTTAAAATAAAAATCCAAAACAATGACAACCAATAGTTTCAAGGAAAATAATCGAGGTAATTTTCAGTCATTATGTGTTGACAATCCTTGCAAATGTAGATAATAAGTAAGGATAAATAATGCATTAAAATAATCATCATTGGTTAAATGTTATTTTGGAGTGATTCTTAATATGTATTACAACAACTCAGGATGCTTTCCATGTGTTTGATGGAATGGTTGAATGAAAATAATGCTTGATGAATCTCAAAACCCTTCTACTCACTTACAATAGATGAAATGATTTAGAAAATCATTTAGGAAATACACAAGTAATTATAACTTAATTATCTATTACTATTTTTTTATTCATGGCTCTGTATATTCAAGCTTGGATGCCATCTGTTTGCAAAATTTGTAAATGAGATTCTAGGAGTTAGAAGAATTGCTAGTTTAAACAATTACATCCATGGGTGATTTCGTAATGATTCAAGACAACATCAGGGGGTATCTGTACCATTTGAGCCTGTAACCCCTGACTTGATTAAAAAAACACTTTTCAAAACCCAGATCGTAAATCTAGGCGATTTTACAGATTGTTGTTTGCAACTGTGTGCGCCTGTTGTCAAGTTTTGGCTGAAAGAATAAGATGATTTAGTCCCTGTTTTAATGTTTTGTCATTTGAAGAGTTAATTTATAAAATTTATGAGCTAAATAGGTTGAGGAAGAATCTTAAATTCATGTCAAATTGCCTTAAGAGATTATGGCTTCCATGTGTTTGACAAAATACCTCAATGATTGTAGATTACATGCTTGCAAAGTGTTTGTCAAAAGGCCTCAATGGCCGTAGATTGAATGTTTGCAAAGTGTTTGTCAAAATGCCTCAATGATTGTATCTTGTAGATTGCATGCTTGCGAAGTGTTTGTCAAAACCTCAATGGATGTAGTTTTTATGCATATAAATTGTTAGAGTAAATGTGCTACTTACTATAATTTTTATGTACTAGAAAATTTATGAATAGATTATTTAATGGATGTAGCTTCCTATGCATGCAAGTTTTTGTATGAATGTGAAAATGAAATTAATACATTGCTAAAGTTTGAATAGAAAATAGGACAATTGTTACTTTTATTATCTAAAGCTTTCATTTAAAAAAGGGGTTTTTGTTGGAAACAATTTTACAGTGACTAATTCTGTAGGATTTTGTGCAAGTGAGCATAATAATTTTTGTCTCAGCTGCATGTATTCATGGGTGCAATCTTATGTTTTAATGGATGTAGCAAACGATTAGTGTGTCCAATTTTGGCAAGTCCATTGTTTTATTTGGCACTTTTTGAAGGATAATATCCTTCTGAATTTGTATCAATGGTTTCTCTTGTTGCTACATTCATTGTACAAGTCTTATGATTGAAGCAATGATATTGGGAATTTTAATTGATGAATCAATAAACATGTCATATTTATTAGATTTAGTGATGAAGAGAGGAATATTCCTCCTTTAGTTATCTTATTACAAGTAGGTTAATACCCATACCCTTATATGTGATTTTTGTGATAGGAGCATAATTTTTTAGGTTTTTGTGGCATACTTTTGTGGCTATGATGTCAAGAGTCAATAATTAGAACTTATTTATCATAATATAGGGGGGGTCAAATAGGTTGATTAAGCTTAATGCTCACAAATGACATTATGATGGAATTTTATTTCCAGTCTTACTTAGAACTCATCTATAAGTATGAAAAGAGAAAATGCTTCTTTTAAACTTGAGGAGGAATATGTTTTGGTATTGGTTTTAAGGGAAAGTTATCCCCAACTTCTAATTATGTTATATTCTTACATTGAAATAGTTGAAGGAACATGATTACATGATAACTAAGTTAGTCATATTATGAGTAAAATAAATAAATAAATAACAAAAATTGAGTAATAGTGTTCAATGTGACTTTTACTTCTCTATACTATTGATGGTTGGTAAGGCGGGACCTTACATTTCTACACAACCAATGCATCCAGAGCCAAAATAAGGAAGAGCCACAACCTCAAGAACCACAAAAACATATGTATATCCCTCACTATTAACCCACATTTCTCAATTTTCACAAGCAATCAAAGGAGTAGAGTAGTGAAATGTCCCTTCAGAACTATTGGTTATTCCATCCTGAAAATACCTACCAAGTAGTTGGAGTGTAAATGGTTTGGTCTCTTGGGGATAGATTTGTTTAGAATTGATCTTAGGGTGAACATCTAATATTTGGTTGCTATTTTCATGTGAATTCCTTGATATAATAAATAAGAGCTATTTTCATGGGGCTAACATCTCAACATCATTGTTTATATCGGGCTAACCCAAAACTAAGTTTTAATTATTAGCTTTTATATGAGTTCTCACACTTGTAAAAACCCCCAATTACTTCCCCTCATTTCATGGATGGTACACAAGGCTCTTAGAATCTTCAGGGGACAAGGGAAGAAAATAATAGGGTTCAAAACTATTACAACAATATACTCATTAAGAGCTCAAAATGTCACCTGCCAGAATTGAACCTGGGAGGGGAGGATAACGATCATTCTTCCCAACCATCCTAGCTAAACCTATTTGACAAGAAATGTGTATGTATGTGTGCGTATGCACACACACACATATATACACATACATATATATAAATATATACATATGTATGTGTGTGTACAGACACATACAAATGATTTATATAAAAAATTGGTTGTGGTTGAATTGCCCAACAAGATAATATAAAATATATTGATAAGGCGTGTCATAAGTTCTTTAAACATTCTAAAAAATTCAAGAATAATTCTTGTAGGTTTTTCTGGACTTATTATCTTATGACTATCATTATCTATCGATTTCTGTATTGTTGAATGAACTGCATTAACCAAAAACAACTTTACAAAACATTGAAATGCCTTAATTTTAGAGCAAATCCTGCCCACCAAGGGCTTCCCACTTTACACTGACCATGGGTGAATGAATAACCATTGTTGTATTTCTTTCTAGGCCTAGTTCATATTGATCTATATCTTCCTCTATACCTTTGTGGGATCATTCTTGATCATCCAACCGAAGATTTGGGGTGGGAGGGGAGCCAAAAATTGTGAAGACCTAATTGTGGAATGCTCTTCTTTCTCTAACTTCACAACCCTCTATTGGAGCATGCCCACTCTCTCTTCCAACTCGTCATAATGATACTTATGATTTTCCATGAATATTTCAGATTGTGTTTTCTTTTTTTCTTGAGAGATTCCACCTATGAATTTGAGCCTAAAATCTATGCATGACATGATATTTTATTGAGTACCCCTTTTCCTATTTTCTATATTTATGAAGTCATAAAATTCATGTACATTTCACTCACACCTTCTCATCCCTCTTCATAGATTTGTATTTTCCCAAATATCACATATCTTTGAGTTCCCATGGGTGTTGGCCATTGTTGTCTATGTGGAGTCCTTCATGCCACTTTCCAATCCTTTCTCACTATCTAAGCTCCATTTAGAAGCCAAGTACTCGACATATGGTGATCACTCTAGGATGCGTTAATTATCTCTTAGCATGATCAAGTAATAAATTAGATACAATGACGGATTTCTATACATTCAAGAAATTAAATACTTGTGCAAAAAGTCATCCCATCCTTTTTTACATTGATAAATGCTACCATGAGCATGAAGACGAGCATGAGTTATATTAAATGGAGGGAATTTAATTCCCATCTCTTCACCGTCTTCATACCTCACCACTTGTCTATAATGCTTGGCTCAATCAAACTTTGGACTATGAATGGAATAATATATTTCATGGGAGGTAGGATAGAAATGGGTCATCCCCATTTACTCTCACATTTATAATTGTTATGTGAATTGCTTCATTTAGCATTAAATGACAGTAGAACATGAAAGATCTCAATAGCTTCGTAAGTATTCACCATGGTTTGGACCCTTTTAACTAGACTTCCTAATTGCATGCCTTGGGGAGTTTATTGATCATAGATATGTTTGATTATCATTGCACAATCCCCTACCATAATTCACTAACTAAATTCTCTATTCCTTAGTATTTACAATCCTTAGAGCACTATCGATGTCTTTGTTTGGTTATTGGTGGCTTCACCTGTAATATTTTATTTCCAACCCTTTGAATATATTGGGTGAAATTAAATACATGGATATATTTATGAGAGTATAGTTATAAATGAGCCTACGTGTAATAGTTGGAAATTCCTTGTATGAATTTCTAGTACAAAGCTTAAGGTTGAGGCTCAACCAATGAAGGTTTAAGCATGTATTTCTAATTATTAAATAACGGTCCAAGGTAGGTTGATTGAGAAAAAGCACTTAGGAGGCTATAAGTCCACCAAAGGGAAAGGTAAAGGGGTCCAAGGGGTTGATTATAATCTTAGTTACCTATGTCTCGAAAATTTGTCATAACCTAACTTGTATGTAATTATCCTATTTCCCACTTCTCTCTCACATTAATGGAAATCATGTTAGAAGCATGAATTTTCTTTAAAGAATGTCCCTTGGAATGTGTTGAGCCCCAAGATTGTTCTTTCTTTCATCTTACTTCACTCCATTTTCCTTTGTCCATTGCTATCCCAAGCCCAAATGATCAATGAAATTAGTTAAAATTACTTTTAGAATGAATGACATGGCTAACTTGCTAAGTTTTGTGATTTTGTCATTGTAATGCATTTTGAACTGAAACTAGCTACAGAATGCAGACATTCCGTAGCTAACCGCCAATTCTGCAGCTGTCTTCACGTTCAAGCATGTTCCAGGTGTCCTCTCAGGAAAAGCCACACATCGGTTTATTCCACATCATGTCCTCAACTTTTGTTGCTCACCATGAAGAATGAACTGAATTCTGGACATGGTTTTGTACGTGGGAACTCATACAAGGAGGCAGACTCCTAATAGGACAAGGACAGTCCAGATGTCCTTTGTCCCTTTACGCTACCATCTTTAGAGTTCTAGTACGATTTTGATATGAAAAGACAATGATCCCCGTATTGTTGCAAGTTCTGTTATGAATATTTGTTATAAATGTACTCGGGAAACCGAGAGACAGGCTCTAGATTTTGATTAGATTTCATGGATTGACTGCTATATTTCTGAAGACTGAGAATACTCTGTTTTAAGTTATTTTCCTTTAATTAAGAAGACAACATTGCTTTGAACGCGTTGAGTTGATTTTGAGTTAGATTCCGTCTGGTGGTAGAGGGCCCCTGCCTCCTGAACGGCTTTACTTTCGTAACTTAGATAAGTATCTTAGTTCGTTTTCACGTTTTTGAAGTTTGAGTTCATAGTTAATTTCATTAGTCACTATAGCTATACTTGTTCTAAGAAACTCTTCCAAAAGATCATTATAATGAATGAGAAATGGCAGTAGTGTTATAGATTTTAATTGCAATTTCTTTTGTTCATTATCACAGTTGAACTCATTCTAGTAAACTCTTCCAAAAAATCATTATGATGACTAAGGCATGACTGTGATACTCAAGGTTTCAGTTTCTTGTTTACACTAAGTAGCATAGCTGATATTACTCCTAAAATGCTCTTCCAAAATATCATAACAATGGGTAGGAAATAGCTGTGATGTCTTAGTTTTTAATTGTAATTGCTTTCAATCTTTATGTTTTCATTTGCATTGAATTGTACAGCTAGGATTGTTCTAACAAGCTCTTCCAAAATACCATTCATGATGGAAAAAATAGGCTGTAGAATTCCATATATTAATTGCATGATAACTTAGTTAGGGCACTCCGGAGTCAAATTGCATTCAATTCATGCTCTGTTATTTCATTTTAAGTTTGATAATGACTTGTTAGTTTAGCACTGTTTATTGTAGACTGGTAGCACTCTAGTTCAGTTCTAGCTTAGCCCACTGTATTTACATTCCACATTTAGTTGTCATCCATTGCATATTAATTTACATTAGTTGTTAAACTTAAATACCACGGCCTTCATTATTTACAAAACTTCTTTTGTTCCAAACCTATATTAACTCATAATCATCTGGACAGAAGACAGTATCAGTCCAAGGCCTAGAGTACTTTTGCAACCTTTTTACCATTTCACAAACAAGTCCTTTCCTCAAAAGACTATTCTAAAAGGAAATTTATAACTTCTGAGTAAGGTGTAGTGGTGTTAAACTAAGTTGCAGAATAGAATTAGGAGCTAGTTTTAGAGTAGAGATCTTTTGATGTTACAAATGTTCTTTTCCAGATATGTTTCACAAACCTTTAATCATGGATGAGATGTTGTATCATTATGAGTTGATTGTTTAATTGTTTATTTAGGAGAATTTTTACCCTTAGCTGCCCATTCCTCAAGCTCTTCCAAAATATCCTTAATGAATGGATTGGACAAGTTAAGTTCATGTTGTGATTCATTTTCTTGAAGTCATTATCAAGCTTTGTATTTTTGCTAAGTCATAGTTTAGGTTTGGTTCTGTCTCAGTATTTGCATTTTTCATTTGTCATCAAAAAATTAGGCTTCACTCTGTTTTTAACCAGTAGCTTCTTTCCATCAGCATTTAGTTCTTTTCCCTGTAAACATAAAACCATAAAAAGACCAAAAACATCATAAAACACTAGACACAACGCAGTAAGAAACAAACACCTAGGCACATACAGTGCACCTCACTTCAGCAGTTTACCAACCTTGGTTGACAATTAAATGAACTCAATTTAGGAGACTAGGTTGAGCACAAACATTTTGGCGTCGTTGCCGGGGAAGTGAAAACTAGGTAACCTTTGTTTCTTAACTCCCAAAAAAAATGATATGCGTAGAGAGAGAGACTCAAGGGGTAGATTCATAAGAAGCAGAAGCAGAAGTTTGATTCCTAGAACACCACTTGTTTCACTTAGACCAAGAGCTAGTACACCTTCAACTCAGACCCACATTCCATATTTTACTGATCCTAGACTTCTAGAAGACCTAAGATCAGATATTCCATTAGAGAAACCTTCCACTTCATCCACTGAACCTGTCTTAGAAGAAGATCCAAGGACTCCTGTTAGGAACACAAACTTTTCCACTTCCACAGAAGAATCAACCATGGCAGAAGAAGGAGGAGGAGGAGTCTTTAATGGAGAACACACATTATTTGGAGGGGGTAGAGGTAGAGGTAGAGGAGAAGGAGGTAGAGGTGCAGAAGGAGAAGGAGGTAGAGGAAGAGGTAGAAGAGAAATGGGAAGCTCTTTTGGGTTCCCTATAATAGATGAAGAAACCAATACAACCATGAAAAACATTTCACCCTCTGTCCTTCCAAACTTCTATGGACTTAAAACTGAAGATCCTGAAACCTTCCTATTTGAATTTGAAATCCCGTGTAGAACTTATGACTACTTACAAGATGCTCAAAAACTTAAACTATTTCCTTCAACATTGAAAGGAGCAGCATTGAAGTGGTTTATGAGTTTGATCAACAGTTCTATTAGGACATGGGAAGACATGAAACAAGCATTTCTAGAGAGGTATTTGGATTATTGTATGCCGGTTAATCATAAGGAAGAAGTGTTTAACATTTTACAAAAAGAAGATGAAAACTTGGAAGATTTGTTGGAGAGATTTCATTACAACATCAAAAGAGCAAAAATGGAAAACTTAGATCAAGACACCTTAAAAGCTCTTTTGTTGAAAACAATTAGGGGGATGAATGTTTAAGATCCTTAATATGATGAAAAGGGATATATCAATAAATTTCACATTACCTTTCTAAATATATGAGTTATGTATCAAACTTTTCTGAAGAGGGAAATACATCCAAAACCGTAAAAGGTCCAAGAGATCCTCGCTCTCACATAAGCAACAAGCTCGTTAGTTAAGACTGTGAACAGGACATATGCTTGATGATTTTTAAATCACATCTTAGGGAGTCTTAGTGAACAAATAGACACCCTTAAGATAATAAAAAACAAGCAAAAAGATGAATTCAAGGCTTGGCAATTCTTTGTCCCAAATGTAGAAAGAAACATGCCTCGAGAGAGTGTCCTTTGGATGTAAAAGTTGGTAGAGACTGTGGCTACTTTGTTTCAAAACATGAGACTCGAAGAATTGTCCTTCTTCCTCGGTCTCAAAGTCACCAAGAGGAAACCCCGCGTACTCCATGGGTAACTTCAACTTGTTCCCCAGAAGGGGCCTTGGCAGGGACCTCAAACACAAGGATTCCATGATCAAATGTATAATCAACCTCCACCTTGGAATTCTTGGCAGCAACCTTGGCCTCAATTTAAAAATCAATCTCAAGCTTGGGCACAAGGAGCACAAAATCCCTATGGAAGATACTCTCAGTACTATCAGTATCCACCATCCTATCCACCATACCCACATTTTTATCCTCAAAATCCTCAACAAAATTTTCAACAAAATCCTCAACAACATCATCAGAACCTACCACATCAAAATCAACCACTTCCATTACCATTTCCTCAAAAATCAAATTAGTTACCTGCTCAACCCATACCAAACCCCAATAATAAAAATCCTCAAACACATATATGATAGAAGGCCAACAGTTTCCAACTTATTTAATTACTCCTTTAGACCCTAGTGATTTTCAACTTAGGTCTGGAAGAATACTTGAAAAGAGGAAACCTTCTGTGATCATACAAGAACAAGATAACTCTGAGGAAGATTCTCTACGGGTGAATAAAAGTCTTGAAGAAGATACATCTTTTCAAGACCCAAACACTAAAAAATTAAAGCAAAAAGATCCAATAATTTCAAATCCTGTATTAGAGCAACCATCAACATCTACTTCTATACCTCCCTTTCCAGAAAGATTACAAATTGATAGAGGTGTAGAAAAACAAATTATGGTGCCTAATTATGATTTCCTAGATGAGCTGAGAAATGTTTGCATTAAAATTCCATTATTACAAGTCATCAAGGAAATTCCAATTTTAGCCAAAACAATAAAGGAGTTGAGTATGAAGAAAACAAGAAAAAGAATAAGAGAAACAAAGAAAATTCAACTGGCAGGACAAATAGCAGACATTATGATGGGCAAGATTTCTATTCCAAAGTATCTTGACCCAAGAAATCCAATTGTCAAAATTCACATCAATGGAATTGAAATCCAAAACACACTCATTGATTTAGGAGCAGCAATCAATATCATGAGTAGACAAATCATGGATAAACCGAAACTTCCTAATCTTCTCTTTACACCCACACTATTACAATTAGCAGACAGATCTGTGATCAAACCAGATGGGGTAATAGAAGACATTCCAGTGTCCCTAGATTCTTGGGAGTACCTTGTGGATTTTATGATCCTAACTCCTAAGAATAATCTAGGAGGACATCTTGTTATATTAGGAAGACCTTGGTTGGCTACAGCTGATGCTTTTATTAGTTGTAGATCTGGTGATATGTACATCTCTGATGGTAGTTCAACTAAGAAATTCACTTTGTATCCTCCAGCTAGGACAATTACAGATTTAGATGATACTCAATGGATAGAGGATGAAGAAGATTTACAACCCCTCTTCACAATTTCAGAAATTAGTGAAGATAATCAAATTCTGAATACTCTAGAAAACTTTGAATCCTCTTTAGAATACAAACATGAACCATTTCAAGAGGGATCCAACATTGAGTTTTTGTCATCAAGGCAGATGTTTCTTCATTCTATGGATAAATTTGGCAGCTCTACAAGTGAGATATTTCCGGGCAAAACTTTGAACATAAACAAGAACCTAGAAAAATCTCAACAAGAAGAGTTAGTCAAAATATTACAGAGACATTCTTCTGCATATGCATGGGAATACACTGACATGAAAGGGATAAGCCCCAAGACTTGCACTCATCACATCTATATAGAGGAAAATTGTAAACCAATCAGACAACCTCAAAGACGGATGAATCCAAATCTTAGGGAGATTTTTAAAGAAGAATTGCAAAAATTGTTAAATGTCAACTTCATCTATCCCATTTCAGATAGTCAGTGGGTTTCTCCTTTGGTAATTGTGCCAAAGAAAAATGGTAAATGGAGGGTATGTGTTGACTACCGAGAACTAAACAAAGCTACTCTTAAATACCATTTTCCCTTACCTTTCATAGATCAAGTGTTAGATACATTAGCTGGCAAAAAGTACTTCTCATTCTTAGATGGGTTTAGTGGTTACAATCAAATCCAAGTAGCACTTGAAGATCAAGACAAACCACATTTACCTGTCCTTGGGGTACCTATGCTTACCGAGTATTGCCATTTGGATTATGCAATGCACCTGCAACATTCCAAAGGGCAGTATTAGGAATTTTTTCATATCTAATACATGATTGTGTAGAGGTATACATGGATGATTTCATAGTTTATGGAAACACTTTTGAAGAAGCTTTAGCAAACTTGGAAAAAGTTTTAAAGAGATGTCAAGAAGCAAATCTTTCACTTAGTCATGAGAAATGTTTCATGATGTTTACTGAAGGTATTGTTTTGGGGCATCACATTTCAGGGGATGGGATTAGAGTTGATGAGTCAAAAGTTGAAGTCATCTCTAACTTATCTATTCCAAGTTGTCAAAAGATGTTAGGAGTTTTCTAGGATTTACAGGATATTATCGGAGGTTTATAGAAAACTTCACCAAGATAGCATCTCCACTCTTCAAATTACTTACTAAAGATTGTGAATTCAAATGGAATTCTGATTGCCAGTTAGCCTTTGAAACCCTGAAAACAAAAATTTCTGAAGCACCTATTTTAAGGGGACCTAACTGGAAGTTACCTTTTCATATCTCAACAGATGCCTCTGATACAGCTCTAGGAGCAGTATTGGGACAAAAAGACCTGATTCCTTATGCCATATACTATACCAGTAAAAATTTGACTCCTGCAGAGTTAAACTATACTGTAACTGAAAAAGAGTTTTTAGCTGTTGTTCATGCCATAAACAAATTCAGACACTATATAACAGGCTATGAAACTTTTGTTCACACTGATCATTCTGCAATTAGATAATTAATGAACAAATCAATTACTAATGGCAGAGTCATAAGATGGTTATTGCTTTTACAAGAATTCAACATTACCATTCTAGATAGGCCTGGAAAACAAAACACAGTAGCTGATTTCCTATCTAGACTCCAAAACATCAAAGATGACACTCCAGTTGAAGATCAATTTCTTGATGAATATCTTTTTTCAATTTCTACCCAAACTCCTTGGTTTGCTGATATTGCTAATTATTTAGTTTCAAGAAAATTTCCTTCAATAATGAATGCAAGAGATAAAAGAAAAATCATTTATGACAGTGCAAAATATTCATGGGTTGCTAATGAGTTGTACAAGACAGGTCCAGATTTGATCATTAGGAGATGTGTTCGTGAAGATGAGATGTCTGAGATTCTCAAAGCATGTCATGATGAACCTTGTGGCGGACACTTTGCTGATAAGAGGACAACCTATAAGATCCTTAATTTAGGATATTATTGGCCATCCTTGTTTAAAGATGCTAAAGAGTATGTCAAAAGGTGTGACAGTTGCCAAAGGGTAGGGAAACCTTCTCCTTCAGGTGAGATGCCATTACAACCTTAGGTACATATTGAACCTTTTGAAAAATGGGCTTTGGATTTTGTAGGACCTATTAGTCCTCCATCAAGACAAAAGAGATATATATTAGTTTGCACCGATTATGTTACCAAATGGGTAGAGGCCAAGCCATTACTTTTTGCTAATGAAGCATCTGTAGTTACTTTTCTTTTTGAGGATATTTTTACTCGTTTTGGTGTCCCAAGGGAAATTGTTACAGATCAAGGAGCTCAATTTACATCAAGGCTAGTGGAGCAAATGATGGAGAGGTACAAAATCAGACATAGAAAATCTAATCCTTATCATCCACAAGAAAATGGTCAAGTGGAATCTACTAATAAGGTCATTGAAGGAATCCTAAAAAAGACTGTCCATTTACATAGAAGAGATTGGGTAGATAGGCTTCCTGAAGCCTTGTGGGCCTATAGAACTACATGGAGAAACACAACAGGCCATACTCCTTATGAGCTTGTTTATGGAAAGCAAGTTTTGTTCCCCATAGAGTTCCAGATTCAGACTTTCAAAATGGCAGTTCAGCTAGGACTTGATTTAACTGAGGCACAAAAGCATAGACTGGAGCAGATTAATGAATTGGATGAGATCAGACAAGATGCAGTTCAGAAAACAAGTCTAGTCCAACAACAAAGGACTAGATGGCATGACAAATACATCAAAGAGAAGAAATTCAAAGAAGGTGACTGGGCTCTCTTGTTTGATTCAAAATTCAAGGATTTTCAAGGTAAATTTCAAACACATTGGCTAGGGCCATATGAAATTGTTGAAATTTTTGACAATGGAGCAGTAAAAATCAGGACAATAGATGAATAAGAGGTCACTTTTCTTGTGAATGGTCATAGATTGAAGCTGTATCACAAACCACTCTCAAGAGAAGAATTTTTCAAGAAGTTCCAAGAAAACAATGATGTGAAGTTAATGAAGAAGAATATTTCTTCTTCATCAACTTGATTGAATTTTTTGAAGCATTTCTTTAAAAAAAATAAAAATAAAGTATAAACATGAAAACCAATCACTCATTGGCATGTTTATATAGAAAAGATAGGGTGAAAATCAGAGTCTTTCTGACACTCTAACTTTTCCATTTTGTTTCTGCAAGCAGCTGTTACAAAATAATAAGTTCAGATCCATTGCACTTATGATCCATCTCATTTCATTTCATTCCATTTACTTATCCATCCATACTCCATTTCATTCATTCATTCATACTTCACTTCATTCCATATTTCATTCATCTCATTCCATACTTCATCCACCTTATTTCCATATCAAAATTTAAAGTTTGATGTTTTTCTACAAATGAATAACACATGTCATGGATTGCAAGCCATTTCCTATATTCTTCCACTCCATTTCATAAATTATAATCCATCCCACTCCATCATTCACTTCATACATATACCATTATATCATGTTTCATCATCTATCTTCACCCATTCCATATAATATTTCATGTATATTCCAAACCACTCCATTCCATGATTAAAATTCTCTACAGGTACATTTCACAGAACAAACGTACATCTCTACTAACCGTACTTTCCAACACCAGTATTAAAATTATTCCCCAACCACAACATCCTGGACAATTTATCAGGGCATATTTTGAATTGCAACAAAATGATCCAATATATCCATGAACAAGAAAAATCAAGAAGGATTATGAAGACTCTTCCAGAGGATAACAAAGTATACAAAGATCACAAAAAGCAGATGAAAAGCAAAGGTAAAAAGTTTTGATTATAATGGCATGTCATAAACTTTAGTATAGTTTTAGTTATGAATCATTTGAAAAGTTGTTTTGATTATTTTTATTGATCATGCCAAATATACCCTCCGCAAAACTTTGGATAAAAATCCTTCATTTCAAATTCTATACCCGATCATCATTTAAGCGGTTAAAAGGCTGAAGTGTTTGATTTTCTTACGTCACCTAGCCAAATAATTTAATGATGATTTTTGAATCCGTTGTAAACAAATCTCCGCAGTCTTTTCACTCATTGATTTGTTTTCTTCACCTCACTTCATTAACTCGTTCCGTAACCGCTCCCTATTAATCCATTCCGTAGCCAGCCCTTCATCATTTCATTTCGCAAAACAGAGGTATCTATATCACCGTGAGCAGAGGTATATCAGTTTGAAATTTGAAGCCACTATCACCGTGAAGTAGAGGTATATCAGTTTGGAATTTGAAGCCATTATCACCGTGAGCAGAGGTATATCAGTTTGAAAATTGAAGCACTATCACCGTGAAGCAGAGATATATCAGTTTGAAGATTGAATCACTATCACCGTGAACCAGAGGTATATCAATTTGAAGGTTGAAGTCATTGTCTCCGTGAGCAGAAAGAGTACTAATCTGAATATTGAAGAAGAAATTATGGGCCTCATTGTAAGAACTGAACCAGTGGGCACAAAATACCTGGAAGGATACCCTCAAAGCAGAGAAATGTTGCAACAGGCAGGATGGCTACCATTCCTCGAGAAATTTAATGGCTTCCATAAATAAGTTACTAAAACATTTGCAAGGTCATTCAAAGGAGCCGAGGTTGAAGTTGGAGATGTTAAATTCACTGTCACAGAGGTTTTTATTGCAGAAGCAACATGATTGCTTAGACATGGAGAAAGATGGTTTAAGAACAGAGAATTTCATAATGAATCATGGAAGCAAATCCTCAAATCACCAGGTATGGATGTCACTGTGTTTAAAAAGGGGATTCCAAGCTCTGCATTAAAGAATAAATGGAGAAACATATTGCTTATTCTACAAAAAATTATCACTTGTGAAGGTAGATATGGTACTTTTTATGTTTACCATATTAGGTTGATCATGCATTTCTTAGAAGAAGAGCTTAATTTTCCCTATTTCTTGCTTCAAAGTTTGAAAAAGATGGCTTCAAGTGTTCACAGGAGAGTCCAATTCCTAGAGACAACTCTATACCATCATGTCTTGGTTAAGATTTTAATTGAACACCATTTAGCCAAAACAAAAGATACTTGGGATAATTTCTTGGTAAGAAATCACTTTGAGGAACCAAAAGAGCCTTCACCTGAACATCAGCCTACAAGGAGAAGCAGAAAATGGAGAGCCTCTAAAATTGAAATTGACAAAACAATACAGGAAAGTAGTGAAGAAATAATCTCTGAGAAGTTGACTCAGATTAAGAGACAACTTAAGGAAGAGAGGGTAATCAGAAAATCTGCCATAGAAAAAGGAGAGGGATCATCCCAGCCAAGAAGAAGCCATAGACTCAGGGGGAAACTAAGGAAAACACAGATCAAACAAACCGGGGTGATAAACATAGAAGATGAGGAAACCTCTATTGAAGAAGATGTTGAAGAAGATTTTGATGAAGAAATCCCTGAAATTGACCCTGCATAGCAAGAAGTTTATGACTATGTTGAAACATTGGAAAGGAAAGCTTCAGAGAGTAGAGATAGAACCCCTAGTCCTCCACTGTCTGAAATAGATGTGTTAAGAAGAGATAGGTATGAGCTGGAAGTACTTAATAGACATATCAGAACTGAGAATGATATTCTCAAGGAACAAGTCAAACTGAAAACCAGTATGAACTCAACCTTATCTCTACAAATGGACAAAGTGGAAAAGGCTAATGAAAAGTTGAAAAAGAAGAACAAGAAGCTAATCAGGACACTTATCAACTTAAGGTTCAAGTTAGTCATCAGGAAACCCAGAAGACCTTTAACTTCCAGGCAAAGAAGAAGAAGAGGGTTGGATGTTCTTGCAGAAGTCTCTGAGTTTATGGAATAAGTTGCATGAGGACATGCAAGAAGTCAGCAGTGGGGGTATGTTAAGCCCCAAGATTGTTCTTTCTTTCATCTTACTTCACTCCATTTTCCTTTGTCCATTGTTATCCCAGGCCCAAATGATCAATGAAATTAGTTAAAATTACTTTTAGAATAAATAACATGGCTAGCTTGCTAAGTTTTGTGATTTTGTCATTGTAATGCATTTTGAACTAAAACTAGCTACAAAATGCAGACATTCCGTAGCTAACCGCCAATTCTGCAGTTGTCTTCACATTCAAGCATGTTCCAGGTGTCCTCTCAGGAAAAGCCACACATGGGTTTATTCCACATCATGTCCTCAACGTTTGTTGCTCACCATGAATAATGAACTGAATTCTGGACGTGGTTTTGTACGTGGGAACTCATACAAGGAGGCAGACTCCTAATAGGAAAAGGACAGTCCAGATGTCCTTTGTCCCTTTACGCTGCCATCTTTAGAGTTCTAGTACGATTTTGATATGAAAATACAATGATCCCCGTATTGTTGCAAGTTCTGTTATGAATATTTGTTATAAATGTACTCGGGAAACCAAGAGACAAGCTCTAGATTTTGATTAGATTTCATGGATTGACTGTTATATTTCTGAAGACCGAGAATACTCTGTTTTAAGTTATTTTTCTTTAATGAAGAAGACAACATTGCTTTGAACGCGTTGAGTTGATTTTGAGTTAGATTCCGTCTGGTGGTAGAGGGCCCCTGCCTCCTGAACGGCTTTACTTTCGTAACTTAGATAAGTATCTTAGTTCGTTTTCACATTTTTGAAGTTTGAGTTCATAGTTAATTTCATTAGTCACTATAGCTATACTTGTTCTAAGAAACTCTTCCAAAAAATCATGATGATGAATGAGAAATGGTTGTAGTGTTATAGATTTTATTTGCAATTCCTTTTGTTCATTATCACAGTTGAACTTATTCTAGTAAACTCTTCCAAAAAATCATTATGATGACTAAGGCATGACTGTGATACTGAAGGTTTCAGTTGTTTGTTTACACTAAGTAGCATAGCTGATATTACTCTTAAAACGCTCTTCCAAAATATCATAACAATGGGTAGGAAATAGCTGTGATGTCTTAGTTTTTAATTGTAATTGCTTTCAGTCTTTATGTTTGCATTTGCATTGAATTGTACAGCCATGATTGTTCTAACAAGCTCTTCCAAAATACCATTCATGATGGACAAAATAGGCTGTAGAATCCCATAGATTAATTGCATGATAACTTAGTTAGGGCACTCCGGAGTCAAATTGCATTCAATTCATGCTTTGTTATTTCGTTTTAAGTTTGATAATGGCTTGTTAGTTCAGCACTGTTTATTGTAGACTAGTGACACCTTAGTTCAGTTCTAGCTTAGCTCATTGTATTTACATTCTACATTTAGTTGTCATCCATTGCATATTAAATTACATTAGTTGTTAAACTTAAACACCACGACCTTCATTATTTACAAAACTTCTTTTGTTCTAAAAACATATATTGACTCATAATCATCTGAACAGAAGATAGTATCAGTCCAAGGCCTGGAGTACTTTTGCAACCTTTTTTTACCATTTCACAAACAAGCCTTTCCTCAAAGACTATTCTAATTGAAATCTGTAACTTTTGAGTGAGGTTTAGTGGTGTTAAACTAAGTTGCAGAATAGAATTAGGAGCTGGTTTTAGAGTAGAGATCTTATGATGTTACCAGTGTTCTTTTCCAAATATATTTCAACAAACCTTTGATCATGGATGAGATGTTGTATCATTGTGAGTAGATTGTTTAATTGTTTAGTTAGGAGAATTTTTACACTTAGCTACCCATTCCTCAAGCTCTTCCAAAATATCCTTAACGAATGGATTGGACAAGTTAAGTTCATGTTGTGATTCATTTTCTTGAAGTCATTATCAAACTTTTTATTTTTTCTAAGTCATATTTTAGGTTTGGCTCTCTCTCAGTATTTGCATTTGTCATTTGTCATCAACAAATTAGGCTTCACTTTATTTTTAACCAGTAGCTTCTTTCCACCAGCATTTAGTTCTTTTCCTTGTGAACATAAAACCATCAAAAGACCAAAAACATCATAAAACACTAAACACAACGCAGTAAGAAACAAACACCTAGGCACATACAGTGCACTTCACTTCAGCAGTTTACCAACCCTGGTTGACAATTAAATGAACTCAATTTAGGAGACTAGGTTGAGCACAGACAGAATGTAAAGAATGTTGATTATTAAATAATGTCCCCTCATAATCGAAATTGTTCACTTTGGAAAATATTGTTGAATTGGAAAAGAAGGCATATGCATAAAGAAGTGAAGAAAAACTTTCAACTTAAAGAATGCCCCCTTAGAAGCTAGTTAAGTGCATTTATGATTTCCATAGATAGGATTTGAAGAGCTTGACTTATTCCAACTTGTATGAAGTTGTTGGTATGTACTTGTAGCTTCATCTTTAATACATATGTAGTGTACCTAAAAGGTAATGTTTTGTTCCACGATTCATCATTTTTTATTACCAATATTTCCTAAATTTGGTCTATTAATCTCATACTTTTGCCACTAATCATCCTATACTTTTACAAATAAACCAATAACATAGGATCATATGTTAGGGAAATTTCAAAAGTAAAACTGTTAATTTTTATGCATAATTTAGCTTTGGAAATTAACAATTTATGTTAGAACTTTTTATAATAGATCATTACAAAAAAAACACTATTTCTGTATCGGCCATGATTTTGTATCTTAATAGAGATCAAGGTCGATGGTTTAAATAGTTGCAGTTAGCCAACGAATAGAGCGTCATTTGGGAACAAAAATTAAAATTCCATAGTCTAAAAACCCACGGAATAATTCAAAAATTCCGGTAAGATTATGAAAAATTATAGCAAAGATTTTTGAAAATCTGGGTTACAATAGTTAAATTTCAAGATTTTGGGTGCCCTAAGGGTTTTTGATGGTGTTGAATCCATTTCCATTATCAAAAATTCAATTAAAACACTCCAACTACCTGCTTCTTCTTCTTCTTCTTCTTTCCATTAAAAAAACTGTCCTCCGAACTATTATGTTGCATCAATAGACAACTCCAATTAGAGTGATAAATGATGGAAAAGCTCCTATGTTCGTGAGATGAAGGAATCATGTCAGCATCACACATTTCACACTTGGTAAAAACAATGGTCAATAATCCAAGCCTGTGTGCACACAATCGTGTTTGACGTGGCCAAACTAGATCAACAAACATGTGTTTAGAAGAAGGATCATCTCTAAAATACTGTCCAAAATATAATGCCCGTGTCAACGATTTGAGATCCACATCGGTGATTCGAGATACTATGTCCAAGAGTCTCAGATCCTTTGTTCTAATAGCAGACTTCTTCTTTACAAAAGTACACCATAAAACCTCGATTCATATGTAAGTAGTTAGGTATTATTTTGTTATAAAATAGCCGCACGTGATCAATGAAAATAGTTAGTATTGGATAGAACTCAAATAATTATAAATAGGAGATTGTAACTTATTCCTTTAAATATAATCCAAGTTGCATTTTAATGAAATTATTTCATATATAAAGTGTTTTATCTGCACACTATTTGAATAATATCTAGGAAAAAATTACTTGGAAATAAGGGACCACCGCTTAGGCATTGTCATTTCCATTTCATTTTTTTAGATTTGGATTTTGTTTGTGAAATTATAATTTCAGTTTATTTTTTCCTTGATTTTAGTTGAATTCCAAGTCATGATAAGTTTTCATGATTTTAAAAATATTGCTTCACACAAATTATAACAATAGCATTTTCATGTTTAAGTTATATTTGTAGTTCGAGGCATAAAAAAAACTCATAAATCATTGGCCTCGTTAACCTTTGCATTGGAGTTGCTTATTTACTTAAGAAATTAATTACTAATTCTTAAATATAATGTGCCTATAGTTCATAAAGTTATGACGCCTAGTTGACAATTAAATAAGGTAATTTAAAGACAATTAAATTACTTAACAAGTAATATAGGGTACCTAGGGAGGTATCCAATAGAAATAATAGTAGATGCTTAGGTATAGCTATGTAACGATTTAACGTCCAATTGCAATAATATTCCACCATGGCCATTCCATTACGTATACTTCTATTTATAATGTTATCTACCTCCTAAGAACATTCTAAAGAAGGAACCTTCTAGTAAGTCTTCTTACAATATTTGTTTCACACTACTGCATAGGTATTAGTTACTAGTGATGGCTTTTAGGACATGACAATACCTAAGAACATACTATTGTTCCCATTGGGTACCTCCCTATGTAACACATATCACCCCCCCCCCCCCCAGTACATTACATTCTAGTCCCCTTAGAAAATTGTTATTCTTACTCCTTGTTGTGAGAAGTACAACCAGCATATATTAGGGTTCGATGGATAACTATTGAGCAAAATGTTGAAGTAAGACAAAGTACAATCAGTAGCCACCACACTAAAGCGTTCCAATAAGCTCCACTTTAAACTTTGGTCCCACATCCAAGTCTGCATGTTGACTCTCCTTTAAAGAGTCATAGACCTAAAAGTATACTATAATAGTGCTCCAAATGCCTACATCAATCATATGTAAGTCCATCCATATCCAATAAACCATCCATGTAACATGATCCAGAATTATGCAAGAATGCAATAAAATACAGAATAAATATAAATGCAGAGATGCAGTAAGAATAAAACTTCATTTCATTAATATCAAATAACTGAAATATGCTTACAGACATAATGGAAATAAAATAGCTAGGGATATGGTAGCTTATCTCTAAGAAGAGATGTGGCAGCTACATTCCTTTGAACTATGTTACAATGAGGCTCAAATGCCTATTTATTGTTGAGAAACAATGGAAAAGCATAAACATCCAAAAACCTAACCCTAGGAGATGAAGCGCCAAAACTATGGGTCTCGTTTGGGTAAATTGGTATATCAACTTCCACGGGACGTAACTTTGGCATACGATCTCTGTTGATGTGCACAATACCTCGTTAAAAATATCTATCCGAGTGTAGGTTTTAACCCTGTACATAGATTATCTACAAACGAATCTCAAAATAGAAAATAAACAATAGTGAGAGCATAAAACATAAAACAGATAAACACAGAGATTTTCCCCTAGATCCCAAATCAGGACGACTAGCTTGATTTTTCATTATACTACTTTTAGTGTTACAACACATATATATATATACATGCTGAAGCATACATAAACCCTAATCCATTAACCCTGGATTAGAACATAACCGTAGTTCCCTTGACCGGATCTACAAAATACCAGGGGCTGAAAACCATCGTCCCCCAAAACCATGGGTGGGTCCGCACACCAAAAAAAAAAACCCAAGGGCGTTGCCCCGAACCCCGACAAGGGGGGCTACTGCCCCCCCTGTGACCTCCCTACTGCGCCCGTCATATAACACATACCCAACACTAAGGACTACAACTTTCGAGTGGCCAACATCAAACAATTACCCATATTGTCTCTGGTTTTCCCATAAAACATCGTTTAGGCCCTCAAAATAACTCCAAAAGTTGAGGACCCAAAAAATTGCCAAAAATAGTAAATTATGCTATAATTAAGGAAACTGGAAAAACTGAAAGAAACAACGGTGGGGTCCAAGTGGAATAGGTTGGTGGCCACCAATATACACTTGGATCAGTCCTCCCACATTAGGAAGCAATGTTCCCCATTGCGTTGAGTTCCTCCATGAGATGAGGAAACTTTTGTTGAACTTAGTCCATGGTGACAACCCGATACAGCTGGATCTTCTGATGGTGAGTGTTCTTAATTTGTGTGTCCATAATATGATCAGTTGTGGCCTGTTCCATGCAGTTGAGGTTTAGCTCTATTGGTGTGAGTTGTTCAATAATGTCTAATGTGTCCAATAGTGGTGGAAAGTATGGCCAAAGGCTGTCCACATTGAACACTAGGAATGGGGGAATGTTGAGCTCAAAATTATTGTCTCCCAAAACCTTGATAATGGTGTAAGGCCCATATCAGAGTGGTGTGAGCTTCTGATGAGCTCCAGTTAGGCGTTTTTTCTGCAAATGCAACCAAGCTTTGTCGCCCACTTGAAACTTATGTGGCACCCGATGTTGATCATGTCGCTTCTTGCACTTGACACTGGACTTCTCCAGGATTTCGTGAACCTGTTGTCAGATGCCCTAGATACGTTAAAAAAATATGGTTGCTTTATCAGTCTCAAACAATACATGTGTGGATTATGTTTGTGTAGTCGCATGAGGTGTGGCAACATCAATCAAACACAATGGTTGAAATCCTAGACCCAATTGAAAGGGACTGTGACCAGTTGAGCTATGGAGAGCTCTGTTATAAATGTGCTACACATAGGGGATGCTCTCTTCCCAAGTTCATGGATGCTTGGAGTTGTACATGCGGAGTATGTGTACTCTCATCCTATTGAGGACTTCTGTCTGGCCATCAGTCTGGGATGGAATGCAATCAACTTGGTGAGCCTGGTGTCTAATAGTGTTTAGAAGTTTAACTAGAATGTGCTCAAGAACCTACTATCTCGATCTAATATAATGGTTAGCGAGATCCCAAAATGCACCCATACTCTTTCAAAGAAGAGTTTGGCAGTTTCCACTACCATGATGCTCTTCTTGCATGCCACCAATATAGCCATCGTAGAAAATATGTCCACGACCACAAATGCACAGTCATTACCATGCTTGGTAGAAGGAAGGCCGGACATATAGTCCATGGAGATGGATTCCCAAGGCTGTTTGGGAGTAGGCAAAGGAGTGTACATGCCTTGCTTCTTGATGGTTGGTTTGGCAATGACGCATGTAGTGCGAGATCCAATATATTTCCCAACATCCAGTAGGAATTTTGGCCAATAAAAGTAATTTTGTAGTAAAACCACAATTTTCTCCACATCAAAGTGTCATGCGACCTGACTGTAGTGCACCTCCCAAATCAACTTAGCAATCTCACTTGAAGGAACACAAAGACGACCCAGGTAGCATAATAATGCGTCTTGGAGGTGGAAATTAGGAACTTGTTTTCCATCTACCAGAATATGGTATATGGAGGAGAAATAAGGATCATTTTTTTATAGTTGCGACCATCAGAGGTCTCGTGGCCACAAGAGTTGAGAACATTAGTTAGTGTTGCAACTGGGGGTTGGCTGAGGCAGTCTACAACATGATTGGTTTTTCCCTTTTTGTATTTAATGTTCAAGTGGAATTGTTGCAGATATGTAGACCACTTCTGATGGTGATCGTTCTGCAACTTCCCTTGTGTTTGTATAAATTGAAGAGGTCAGTGATAAATGTGTATGCGTGATGGAATACATCTCTTTATCATAGGTGGGGTACTTTTGAATTGTATCAGGAAGTGTCCCACTATGATAGGCCACTGGATGCTCATGTTGGGTGAGGACTGCACCAATAACATAGTCTGAGGCATCTATCTCAATTTCAAATGGTTGTTACAGGTCTAGCAGTGTGAGTATCGGTGCAGAGCAGAGGCGGTGCTTCAACTCAACAAATGCCTTCTATTGGGATTCAGACCAGGAAATTTTTTCTTTTGCCCCGCCCTTAGTAATTTGACTCAAAGGCCAAATGATATGGAAGAATCCGAACACGAACCTCCAATAAAAATTTGCAAGGCCCAAAAAGCTATGAAGCTCTGTTATAGTGGTCGAGGTTGGCCAATCCATAATGAATTGGATCTTAGTTTGATCCACATGCACGCCACGCTCATCTATGATGTAACCTAGATATTGGACCTGGCTCATGCCAAAGGTGCATTTCTCCAATTTGGCACTCATTTTATGCTGCCGAAGGGTTTGAAGGACCTGCCAAATATGTCACAAGTGTTCTTCCCAACACTTTTTGAAGACGAGGATGTATTACAGATAAACAACCATGAATGAGTTGGTGAAGGGATGCAAGATGTCATCCATTAGCCTGATAAAAGTAGCAGGGGAATTTTTCAACCCGAAGGGCATAACCAACCATTCAAAAATTCCTTCCTTGGATTTGAAGGTGGTCTTCCATACATCTGTGGGCTCTATTGAAACCTAGTGATATCCAGACTTCAGATCGATCTTGTTGAAATACTTGTCCCCCTTGATTTGGTCCAGAAGGTCATCAATCCATGGGATTGGATACTTGTTCTTGGCGGTGATTTTGTTTAGTGCTTGATAATCAATGCAGAGCCTCCAGGTCCCATCCTTCTTCTGTACAAGTACAATTGGGCTCCCACAAGGCAAGGAACTTGGTCAAATGTTCCCCTTTTGTAGCAACTTTTCGATTTTCCACTTGATCTCTTCATTTTCCATAATAGAGCGGCGATATATCGACCCATTGGGTAGAGGTGCTATAGAAGTTATATCGATTGAATGCTTTACCTGACACTGCAAGGGTACCCTTACGGGTGAGGAGAAGATGTTCATGTATTCTTCCACATTTGTATCCACCTACTTCTGCTACATGGAGGAACCCTTCCAGAGGACCATAGATGTGGCTACAATCTTCCCCTTACTTTGAGATCGAATCAGAAAGAAAACAAATTTCCTTGTTTGGGAGATGATCTTATTGCATTGCTTGGCAGAGATCAAATAGATGTTGGTAGGTGGGAGTATCTCTGGTATCTTGTATCACTTATTACCCAAAGAAATAATAACAGTGTGAGGCCTATACTCATACATGACATGATGCTTCCACAAGTATGGTTGGCCTAATAATACATCAGAAAATTTAAGGGCAGTTATATCACACAATACCTTATCCATGAAGGGGTTGATGCTATATGGAAGGCGACATTGTTGGCTGATGCGGAGATCTCGTTCTTGGTGAAGAAACCCGATGGTGTATGATTGCAGGTGTGGTGTGGTCGGTAGGCCCAACCGCTTCACGAACTCTTCTGAAATGAGGTTCTTTTGGCTCCCGCAATCGACAATGAATTGTAGCAGGAGCCCTTCACACACATATGTGAGTGAAAGAGGTGCTCCCCCTCCTCTAGATATTCGGGTTCCGCCTTTTGGAGCTTGGTTGTGGCTACTGTTAAGTGGGTTTTGCATTAATTAACTGCTTACCCTTGTCAAGTTCCAACTCAAAATAAGAACATGGATCCGCCTTTGAGTCTCTCAGCTCGGCCATCGTTGCCTGCTTTGTGTGACATTCATTCATGTTGTGAGTGGGGATTTTATGGAACTCACACCACTTGTCGGTGTCCTTCTTTGCCTTCCCAAAACCCTTGGCTTGCGGCTTCCAGGAGTTGCCCTAGGGGGTCCCGATTGCACTCTGTCCTTGGATCTCTAGCTTGGGGTTCCTTTGTTCTGCTTTGGGTTCATAGATCCAAATTCTCGCTTCTCCTGCTTTAATTTTTGCTCGATTTTGGCAGCATATCGGTATGTTACACCAAGCGAGGAGATATCTAGGAACTCCACTTCCTCTTAAATGTATTTGTGAAAACAACCACGGTATTTGAGAACTAGATGTTTCTTAGAATATTTGATACCCAACTTTGTGCGTAAGGCATGAAAAATAGTCATTAGCTCATGCACATCTTGATCCCTCTGTTGTCGTAACATAGTCCATTGTATATACTTGTCAGCATAGCTCCCGACAGGGTAGTATTTTTCCTTGATGGCATCTTAGAAATAATTCCAAGTGGGTGTGGCCGAGAACGGTGAGGGTTCCCCCTCGTATTTCCGCTCACAGTATGTTTCACACTAGTCCTTGACGTGGGGGGTGGGTTTCAATAGTGCAAAAGTAATCTTTTCCTTATTGGTAAAACCATGAACATAAAATTGTCCTTCCAATAAATTCAACCATTTATATACGACATTTGCATCTATCTGGCCATCAAATGTGAGAATGTCAAAGTTGAATTGTACCTTAAAGGGAGTGGCGCCTTCACAGTGGCTTCTGATGAAGATGCGTCGTCGGTGGGTAGTCGTCGAAGGATCTGGGAGAATTTGTCCATCATCTCGTTCCTATGTTTCTCAAGGGCCTCCTCAAGCAATATTTTGATACGATCTCTTTCTCCCTCGTCTTTTTTTTCTTCCACCATGGGAGGTTGTCGAGGTTTGTAAGGCTGATCTTGAAAAGGTTCAACCAGATTGAGCCCTAACTCCTTATACCGTAATCTCGTTGGGGACATGCAAAGAAAGTTCGAGAAAGAGCATACCGCTTTGATACCACTGATCCATCATTATGCAGGAATGTAATAAAATAAAAAAATAAACATAAACGCAGAGATGCAGCAATAATAAAACTTCATTTCATTAATATCAAATAATTGAAATATGCTTACAGACATAATGGAAATAAATTAGCTCAGGCAATGGTAGCTTATCTCTAAGAATAGATGTGGCGGATAGATGCCTATGAACTATGTTACAATGAGGCTCAAATACCTATTTATTATTGAGAAACAAAGGAAAACCCTAAACATCCAAAAACCTAACCCTAGGAGATGAAGCTCCAAAACTATGGGCCTCGTTTGGGTAAATTGGTACATCAACTTCCCGGGGAGGTAACTTTGGCATACGATCTCTATATGATGCACACAATACCTCATTAGAAATATATATATGAGGACTACAAATTTTGAGTGACAAACATTGATCAAATGGTTATATTGGCTTTGATTTTCTCAAAAAACATCGTTTAGGGCCTCAAAACGACTCCGAAAGTTCAGGACCCGAAAAAACTGCCAAAAATAGTAAATTGTGCTATAATTAACGAAACTGAAAAACCGAAAGAAACAACGGTGGGGGTCCAAGTGGAATAGGCAGGTGGCCACCAATATCCACCTAGATCATAACATGTTAGTACAAGAGAACAATCACATTCAAAACCTGTAGTCATAACCAAATCTAGACTTCCCTACATGATGTTCTCTTCATAAGCTAGAGTACAATCATCATATAGAATATACAAATAATTATCATTCCAAAAAAAAAGTGCCCATATACGAATCATCATAATCATCCTCTAAATGTCAATCAAAGGAATATAATAATGAAATATCCCTTCATAACTATTGGTTGTTCCATCCTGGAAATACTTGCCAAGTAGTTGGAGTGTAAATGGTTTGGCCTCTTGGGGATAGATTTGTTCATAATTGATCTTAGGGTGAACATATAATATTTGGTTGTTCTTGTAATGTCAATTATTTTATATAATATATAAGAAGCATTTACATGGGGCTAACATCTCAACATTATTGTTTATATAGGTCTAACCCAAAACTATGTTTTACTTATTAGTTTTTGTATGAGTTCTCACACTTGTAAAAACAACTAAGTACTTCCCCTCATTTCAAGGATGGTAAACAAGGAAAACCTTAAAATATCTAGGGGACAAGGGAAGACAATAATAGGGCTCAAAACTATTATAACAATATACTCATTAAGGGCTCAAAATGTCACTTGCAAGAATTGAACCCAGGAGGGGAGGATAACAATCATTCTTCCCAATCACCCTAGCTAAATGTAATGGACTAGAAATATCTATGTGTGTGTGTACACACACACAAATGATTTGTATTAAAAATTGGTTGTGTATGAATTTCCTAACGAGCTAATACAAAAAATATAGACAAGGTATATCATAATTTCTTTAACATTCTAAAAAAATCAAGATTAATTCTTGCAGGTTTTTCTAGACTTGTTATCTTATGCTTATCACTATCTATTGATTTCCATATTGTTGAATGAATTGTTTTAACCAAAAATGACTTTACAAAACATTGAAATACCTTAATTTTAGAGGAAGTCCCGCCCACCAAGGACTTCCCACTTTACACTGACCATGGGTGAATGAATACCTATCGTTGTATTTCTTTATAAGTCTAGTTCTTATTGATATATATATATATATATATATATATATATATATATATATATATATATATATATATATATATATATATATATATTCCTCTATACCTTTGTGGGATCATTCTTGAACGATCCAACCAAAGATTTGGGGTGGGAGGGGAGCCAAAAAATGCGAATACTTAATTGTGGAATGCCCTTCTTTATTTGACTTCACAACCCTCTCTTGGAGCATGCACACTCTCTCTTCCAACTCGTCATAATGCTACTTATGTTTTTCCATGAATATTCCAGATTGTGTTTCTTTTTTCTTAAGAGATTCCACCTATGAATTTGAGCCTAAAATCTATGCATGACATGATATTTTATTAAGTACCTTTTTTCTATTTATGAAGTCATAAAAAAAGTATGTACATTTCACTGACACCTTTTCATCCCTCTTCATAGATTTGTATTCTCACAAATTTCACATATCTTCGAGTTCCCATGGGTGTTTGCCATTGTTCTCCACAAGAATCCATTTAGGCCACTTTCCAATCCTTTCCCACTATATAAGCTCCATTTAAAAGCCAAGTATTGGACCTAAGCTCCATTTAGAAGCCAAGTAATGGACATATGGTGATCACTCTAGGATGCGTTAACTATCTCTCAACATGATCAAGTGATAGATCAGATACAATGATTGATTTTTAGACATTCAAGAAATTAAATCCTTGTGCAAAAAGTCATCCCATCCTTTTCTACATTGATAATTGCTACCATGGCCATGAAAACGAGTATGATTTCTATTAAATTGAGGGAATTCAATTCCCATCTCTTCACCATATTCATACTCGACCACTTGTCCTTAATGCTTGGCTCCATTAAACATTAGACTATGAAGGAATTTATATATTTTGTGGGAGGTAGGATAGAAATGGGTCCTCCCCATTTACTCTCACCTTTCTAATGGCTATGTGAATTTCTTCATTTAGAATTAAATCGTATTAGAACATGAAAGATCTCAATAGCTTCATAAGTATTCATCGTGGTTTGGACCCTTTTAGCTAGACTTCCTAATTGCATGTCTTAGGGAGTTGATTGATCATGAATATGTTTGATTGTCATTACACAATCCCCTACCACAATTAATTGACTAAACCCTCTATTCTTGACTATTAACAATCCTTAGAGCACTATCAATGCCCTTGTTTGGTTATTGGTGGTTTCACCTATAATATTTCATTTCCAACTCTTTGAATATATTGGATGAAAGTAAATATATGGATATATTTATGAGAGTCTAGTTATAAATGAACCCATGTGTAATAGATGGAAATGCCTTGTATGAATTCCTAGTGCAGAGCTTAAGGCCGAGGCTCAACCAGTGAATGTCTAAGCATGTATTTCCAATTTATAATATAACCATCCAAGGTAGGTTGATTGAGAAAGAGCACTTAGGAGGTTATGCGTCCACGAAAGGGAAATGAAAAGGGGTCCAAGGGGTTGATTATAATATTATTTATCTATTTCTTAAAACTTTTCCATAACCTAACTTGTATGTAATTATCCAATTTCCCACTTCTCTCTGATATTAATGGAAATTATGTTAGAAGCATGAATTCCCCTTAAAGAATGTCTCCTTGGAATATAAAGAATGTTAATTATTAAAGAATGTCCCCTCAGAATCAAAATTGTTCACCTTGGAAAATAATGTTGAAGAGGAAATGGAGGCATCTGGAAGTGAAGAATAACTTGTCAAATTAAAGAATGCCCCCTTTAAAGCTAGTTAAGTGCATATATGGTTTCCCCATATATGATTTTAAGAGCGTGACTTGTTCCAACTTGTATTAAGTTGTTGGTATGTACTTGTAACTTCGTATTTAATGCATATGTAGTGTACCTAGAGGGTAGTGTTGAGTTCCATAATTCATCACTTTTTATTAACAATATTTCCTAATTATTTTTTTCTATTAATCTCATACTTTTTCCACCTAATCATCTGATACTTTTCCAACCAATAAAATAGGACCATATGCTAGAGAAAATTCTAAGGTAAAATGCTAATTTATATGCATAATTTAGCTTTGAAAATTAATAATTTATGTTAAAAGTTTTTTTATACTAGGTCACTACAAAAAACTATATTTCTATATAGACCATGATTATGTTGCTTAATAGAGGTCGGGGTCAATGGTTTGAATAGTTGTAGTTATAAAATTAATAGAGCATCACTTGGGAAAGGAAATTAGAATGATGGAGAAGCTCCTATGTTCGTGAGATGAAGGAAACATGTTATCATCACACATGTCACACTTGGTCAAAGAAATGGTCATTACTCCAATCCTACGTGCACAAAATCATGGTTGATGTGGCCAAACTAGATAAACAAACATGTGTTTGGAAGAAGGATCATCTTTGAAATAATATGCCTATGGTAGTGATTTTAGATCCACATTTGCTATTCGAGATACTCTGTCCAAGAGTCTCAGATCCTATGTTTTAATAGAAGCCCTTTCCTTTACAAATGTACACCATAAAATATTGATTCATATGTAAGTAGTGAGGTATTATTTTGTTATAAAATAAAGGCATAGGATCAAATAAAATAATTAGTATTGGTTAGAACTCAAGGAATTATAAATAGGAGATTGTAACCTGTTCCTTTAAATATAAAGCAAGTTGCATTTTGATGGAATTGTTTCATATATAAAGTGTTTTATGTGCACATTGTTTGAAGAGTCTATAGGCAAAAATTACTTGGAAACAAGGGACCACTGCTTAGCCATTGTTGTTTCCATTTCATTTTTTTAGATTTCGATTTTGTTTGTGCAAATTACTTTACTTTGCTCATATTTTTGTTTATCTTCTTTGCTCATTTATTTAGAAAATGTATTTTTTATTTTTACTTTGGTTTCTTTTCTTCTTCTTTTTTAAGTTGAAGTCCAAGAAGAAGCTCTCATGATTTTAAAAAGACTCAAGTTAGATTTGTAGTTTGATATTTCTAAGCAACCTATAAATCATTAACTTGATTGACCTTTGCATTGGATTTGCTTATTTACTTAAGAAATTAATTACTAATTCTTGCATATAACGTGCCTGTGAATCATAAAGTTATGACCCCTAGTTGACAATTAAATAAAGTAATTTAAGGACAATTAAATTACTTAACAAGTAATATAGGGTACCTAGGGAGGTATCTAATGGAAATAATAGTAGATGCTTAGGTATGGCTATGTAATGATTTAACCTCCAATAGCAATAATCTTCCATCGTGGCCTTTAGATTACTTATACTTCTATTTATAATACTATCTACCTCCTAAGAACATTCTAGAGAAGGAACCTTCTAGTAGGCAGAAATTTCCAGTAAGCCTTTTTACAATATTTATGTTCACACTACTGCATAGGCATTATTTACTAATGACGGCTTTCAGTACACAGCAATACCTTATAATATATTATTGTTCACATTGGCTACCTCCCTAGGTAACGCATATCACCCCACCCCCCCCCCCCCCCCACCCCAAGTATGTTACATTCTAGACCCCTTAGAAAATTGGTATCCTTAATGCTTGTGGTGAGAAGTACAACCACCATATACTAGGGTTCCATGGATAACTATTGACCAAAATGTTGAAGTAAGACAAAGTAAAATAATTAGCCACTATACTGAAGCAGTCTAATTAGCTTCACTTTAAACCTGGGTCCCACATCCAAGTGTGCATGTTGGGTCTACTTTAAAGAGTTGTAAACCTAAAATCCTACTAAAAATAGTGCTCCAAATGCCTACATAAGTCATATGTAAGTCCATCCATATCCAATAAACCATCCATGTAACATGTTAGTACTAGAGAACAGACACATTCAAAACTTGTAATCATAACCAGTTCTTGACTTCCCTCCATGATGTTCTCTTTATAAGCTAAAGTACAATCATCATATAGAAGATAACAATAGTTATCATACCAAAAATTACAAGTTCCCATATACCAATCATCACAATCATCCTCTAAATCATACCAAGAATATATGGTCCAATAACATATGGTCATAGAGTAATCCTAGAATGTTTCCTTCATCAAAATTTGCATATTGCTATTTTCATATCTATTATGGTTTGAGAACATAAATTTTCAATGGATATAACACATAAGATATTGATGAGAAACACAACATGTAAACTAAGCTTCTAAAAATCCTCTATCCAAGTTTTTTGATCTGATGGCAATCTGAGAAACTTGTCCAAAGGTATCTACTCACAATCTACACGAACATGATGAAAAAAACCTAAAATAACTTATTTTAAAATACTAATACCTTGACCTCATAAGCTCATATTAAGATTGTTCTTTCTTCTTTTTTTCTTTTTCTTTTTTTTTTAAACCTAAAATAACTTATTTTAAAATACTAATACCTTGACCTCATAAGCTCATAGTAAGATTTTTTTTTTGTTTTTTGTTTTTTGTTTTTTAACCTAAAATAACTTATTTTAAAATACTAATACCTTGACCTCATAAGCTCATATTAAGATTGTTTTTCCTTCCGAATCAATTGTTTTTCCAAGAGGAATTTGCATTTCCTTCCGAATCAATTGTTTTTCTAAGAGTAATTTACATCTATAATTGTTTCTATCAAATTGTGCATCATAAGCCATAGAAATTGATTGAAGTGTCACATGCACTTTTTTCATTCCTTTGAAAACCTGCAAATAGAAAAATAAATAAATAAATAAATTGTTTATTTTTGAGTTAAGGGAAGATATTTGATACCAAATTTTATGAGCCTTAGATCTAATAATAGAATCAAATACTAGATATCCAAGAATAAGAAGGAAATTCTTCTCACTTTATTAATATTAAAACCCTCGAGGTAGGAAATCACCTTACAATTGATCCTTTTATTAAAGGAATATGCTATTGTTCGCTTACCTTTTCAAGGGGCCAAACTCATAATGAGCTAAGATCCATTAATAATACTCTTCCACCATGTCCATGCCATTGTTTATACTTATATTTATAATACCACCTACCTCCTAAAGACATTCTAGAAAAGGAACCGTATCATAAGCCTTCGTATGATATTTGTCTTCACACTGCTACATAGGCTTTATTTACTATGGATGGGCTTCATTACATGGAAATACCTAAGCATCTACTATACCAAAATTTGTGTACTTGTATATCTTATTTTCAACTTATATTCCTATGGTGATTGATTACTTTCAAGTGATAGTTATGCTTTGCCAATTCGACATAACTTTGAGTATATTTTGTTAAGTGATTTGATAAACACATGGAAGCTAATTGAGCATGAAGCTAAAATCATATTTAGAATTTCTACCCATGTCAATTTGTCTCCTTGCATGATTTGAATCCCTATCTTGTAGTATTCCCAACAAGAGGTCAACTTTTTTTATGTTAACTAACAAACTATCTAGAAGCTAGTTTATATCCTTTGGCCTCTTTAGAGCGGTACAATTTCATACTTTTCTTGCTTTGATATTTAAACCAATTTCAAAATTGACAAATTTGTTCTCTTTGCACTAACAAAACCTAAAATGTCTTTCTAGTAGTCACCTAAAATTTCCATGGATTTTTTTCCACAATTTCAACAGAAGAATTTCATTAAGATTTGTGTTACTTAATCTACCCAAGCTCTTTACTATTGAAACTAAAGTTTTATTACATATATGCTATTAATTTCTCTCTATAGGCCTCAACATTCAACTTAGGATTTGATATCGCTCTATCAAATACCAAAATTTCTCCATTTCCATGTTTAATAAATAATGTACTTAAAATTGGAGGAGGAAACCTTTTAGCAAGCCTTCATATGACATTTGTGTTCACATTACTATGTCGGCCTTTTTTACTATGGATAGGACTCATTGCATAACAACACCCAATCATTTAATATATTCCCTTTTGGTAGCCAACATAATACACACACACACACACAAGCATGCTTTGCTAACCAAATTTTGTGTACTTGTACATATTATTTTGAGCTTTTTCCTATGATCATTGAGTACTTCCAAGTATTGGTTATGCTTTCCAATTTGTCATAACATTGAGTATATTTTGTAAAATTATTTGATAAACATATCGACGCTAATTGAGCATGAAGTTGACATCATACTTAGAGTTTTTACCCATGTCAATTTGTCTCTTTTCATGATTTGAACCTCTAATTATTGTAGTGTTCCCAACCAGAGTTGCCAAGAATTAGATGTAAATTATTTTCACTTTATTAATATCAAAGCCATTAAGGTCGGAAAACACCTTACTATTGATCCTTTTATGAAAGGAATTTGTTATTGTTCACTTGCCTTTTCAAGGGGGAAACCTCCTAATGGACAAGCTCCAATAACAATAATCTTCCATCGTTTCCATTACATTATATACGTATATTTGTGTGTGTCCATGTATAGACATATTTGTACACACACACACACGTGTGTGTGTGTGTACATATATACACATTCTATTAAGCCTTCTTACGATATTTGTGTTCACACTAATACATAGGCCTGATTTATTATGGACGAGTTTCATTACATAACTATACCTAATTATCTACTATATTCCCCTTAGGTGCCTCACATTACCCAGTAGGTAAATGGAAATATATATAATATACCTAAGGGGTAGTTGGAGGTACCAAAGGGGAATATAGTAGATGCTTAGGTATTGCTATGTAATGAAGCCTGCCCATAGTAAATAACACCTATATATTAGTGTGAACAAAAATATTGTCAATATAACACAAAGAAATAAATTGAAATATAGGAAAGGAAATGAAACACATAGAGAGAAATATAACATAAAGCCTAGTAATATCGTGAAAGCCCAAATTATATCAATAAAATTAAAAAAATAAAAATAAAAAAATAAAAAAATACCATCGAACACAAACTGGCTAGAATGGTGGTAACTATCTCTGAATAAAGATAAATGTCAGTTACACACATTTGCAAAAGTTATTACACGAGGCCGAATCAATGTCCTTTTGACATAAAGAAATATCCCTACATGTCCAAAACCCTAACCCTATAAGATGACATGCCAAAAGGTTTGCGAGCCTCGAGCTGGTTAGTTGGTACATCTTCTTGGGGGTGAAAATTTTGCACATAGTGTCCATTCAAGAAGCACGATAGCTCATTGGAAATAAATATACAAGGAATACAATTTTTGATTGGGTTTAGGGTGTTACACGTCATTTTTTCACTATGACATATGACGATCAATATGAATCTATCACCATCCATACTCATGCTTCCTTATAAGTCAAACATTTATATTCCTTAAACAAGTCCCAGAAACTGGGAAAATAGCTCTTAAATACTCTTAAAGATGGTCTGCGCACTTTTTGCGTTCACTTCCTATGCATGCACGGATATTACTAAGCTTACCTGCGGACATCTGCGCTCTGTTTTCCGTTAAAACCTGCGCACCCCATTTAAAATTAAGTAATGGCGAAAAGTAAATTCTAGAAGCATAGTTGGGTGCATATTCTTCCAACTAAAAGCCTCTAAGTCACTCCGATTCGAGATAAATCTCTCCAATAATGGAACTTATCCCCTATGATCAAGGAACCCTAATCCCTTCATTTGAGGATCACACCCCTCTATTGGTGGATCTAAAACCTCCTCAATTTCTCCTATAAATTGAGTTGAAAATTCAGGGTTAGGGGGTTCACTTATGATAATCGTATTGAAGAGGTCTCTGGATTTTCCACAATGTCATAGAAAAATTTTCAACATTTCGAATCCCAACGGGGATCCATCTTCAGGACATAATTTTTCACTTATGATAACTTTATTCTTGAAATTTGCAACAAGAAACAATGAAATTGGCAACCAGAAAGGACAAAAAATGTGCACACACTAGTGTGGGATCCTAGGTCACACATGAGTGAGGGATTCTAGTGACACATTAGCGATAAGGTGTGTAACCAATTTTTAAATAAATTGGAAAATTAATTGTAATCTTATCTCATAACAACTTGTAATAGTTAACTAAGTGTGATAGATTTAGTTAGCTCAAGAATTTTGAGTTGAGGGTCAAAGGATAAGAATGTAGAGTGATTATATTACTAACAGGGTTCAGTTGTAGTTGTAGCCCTAGTGTGGTGTGAGTGGGATTAGTTAACTCACATTAATTGAGTTAAAATTAGTTTAACTAGTTCTAACTGTCTGATGAGCTAGTGGAAGATCAAGTGAATTAAAATAAATTTAATTCACAAGTAGTGATCTACCAAGTACTATTAATAGTTTCATGCATGTCAATTATGATGGAGACCCAGTTGAGACAAAGGTCAAAGACAAGTAAACTATCAGTTGTATTTTTGGCGAACTACCCAGGTGCAGTTATAAAAGCAGAGGAAGGCTCCATAGGGATTGCGCAATCAAGGAAGGCTAATTATCCTATTTAATAGGGATTAATTGCCTAGGAATTGCATGAGAAAGGCTATGCTAAGGAGGGGCTGAGAATTGGCTAAGAGTTGGTCAGTTTTGCCCAAGAAATTCTAGACAATTTTGTGCAGGATCAGAGTGAGACGGTCAGGATAGTGCAGGATTTTCTTGGTGTGAGAAAGCATTGTATTGTTTCATGATTCTTTGACTATGTACAATATATGATAGATGGGTTTTGAGCAAGTGATTTCCCCAATAACGTATTGTGTTGTGTGATTGATAATTTCCTTTCTCTTATTTGCATGTGATTGAGCAATCGTGTTTTATATTCCGGAAATATAGTAAAAGGATTCAGTATCTTTTTTTAGTACATTACATGATCAAATTGAATCCATTGGTATATAGAGCTTCTATATAATTTCTACATGGTATCAAATTTTTGTTAGAGATTTTCTACATGGTATCAGAGCGTCAGGAATGACAATAGTGGAGAAGAAATTGAGTTTGTCTTTAGCAGTTTCAAATTTGCAAATTTATTCTTCAGGGTCTAGCATCAAATCAAGATGTCTTTCAATGGATTGAGACTCGAATATGCAATCGAGGGCAGTTCGAATCATATTGCATGGAAGGACAAGATGGAGGTAGTGTTGGAAGACAACGGGATGAAGGAATTCATAGATATTGATTTTCCCAAGCCCGTAGCAGTAGATTCCCAACTTCTTGATGCATGGCAGAAGAAGGTAGCAAAGGTGAGAAGGATATTGTTGGAGGGAGTTTGAGATCATATTGTCTCGAGTCTCCATGGGAAGGTGACTTTGTATGCTATGTGGAAGGCCTTGACAAATATATTTCAGAATAACAACAAACAAAGGAAGTTGGCACTAAAGAACAAGCTCAGAAATATCAAGGAGGAGGAGGGCGAGATGGTACCAACATACTTGGCGAAGTTCACTCAATGTCAATATGAGCTTGGAAGTGTTGGTGCGACTATATCTAATGATGACTTGGTGAGCCTAGCACTTCTAGGCCTTCCTAAGAGCTGGCATAGTTACCTTGACTCTGTGAATGGGAGGGAGAAGTTACCAGATTGGGAGCAACTATGGTCGGATTTGGTAATAGAAGAGATAAGGCAGAGCACTAGAGACAGGACCTCCAACACCAACAAAGAAGAATATTTTCCATTAGTGGGAAAAAAAAAAAAGGCCAAGGGAAATAAATCACAAGGCGAAAAGGGCAAGAGAGACTTGTCCAAGATCATATGTTTTCATTGTCACGAGCATGAGCACTATGCTTCGAATTTTCCACAGAAGAAGGCAAGCAAGAAGGAGCCTGAAGTTGCAGTGGGTGAAGCATTTGCTTCACAGTTCGAGCTTGATTTTACTCTCATTGCATGCATGGCCAACACTGTAATGGGATGCACGTGGTATCTAGACAGCGGTGCCTCATTCCATATGACGGGGAATAAATATCTCTTCAGTGTCTTGGACGAGAAGGACCTCCAACAAAACATAGAGTTTGGAGATGACGAGAGGTATAACGTGACCGACATAGGTACAATTACCTTTCAGAGGGAGTCTGGCCCGCCTCTCAGATTAGCAGAAGTTTTGTATGTTCCAGGCCTAAGGAAGAATCTTGTCTCCATAGAGGTATTGGAAGATTGTGGTTATGAGAAGGAAAGGTGTTCCTTAAAAACATTGCCACGAGACAGGTGAAGCAGATTGGTTCAAGATTCAAGAACCTATATGCTCTTGAGGTTGAGGATGCATGCAAATATTTGAGGAGCAAAGTAGTGGTTAGTGACTTGGTGGTTGAGAGGAAGCAATTATCTCTCAACATGCAACCTCAAAAGCAGTCTCAGAAGGTTGTGGAGATGCAGAGAGGAGACTGAGTGGAAGAGTCCACTCAAGCAAAGATATCTAGGAGGGGGAAATTTCGAGCCATATGGGCAGAGGGAGTACATCTAGCTATACCTCTAGGTGAGAGGTGGGACGATGTACAAAATTAATCCTAGGAAGAAATTGAGCAGGGTCCATTGAGATGATGTGTCTCATGGATCAAACCTGGCTACGAGGATCCCACAGTATAGCAGTAGCAGTAAGGATCGATTAGATTGATGCAGTCAGATGTCAGGAAGACAAAAATCAGAGTGACAGGTGTCGGATACTGGAGCGCAGATCAGAGTTGGAAAGAGTGCACAATGCATGGATGCGAATGTCAGCAACAACGTAGAGAGTCCAGTAGACATGTGCAGTAGGATTGACTAGTTATAAGACTCTGAGGATAGATGCATTATACTGATTCAGTTGTTCGGAGGCTATTCAGTTTTAGGAGTTGCAAGAGCAAAAAACACTAGACAAGCATTGCATGCAGAACATTCCAAAGGTACTGAATCGGGATAGATTGAATTCCTTTCTTGTTGAGAGGGAGTGTTGAAATTTGCAACAAGTAACAATGAAATTGGCAACCATTAAAGAAAAAAATGCACACACACTGGTGTGGGATCCCAGGTCACACATGAGTGAGGGATTCTAGTGACACATTAGTGAGATGGTGTGCAGCCAATTTTTAAATAAACTGGAAAATTAAATGTAATTTCATCTCATGACAACTTGTAATAGTTAACTAAGTGTGATAGACTTAGCTAGCTCAATAATTTTGAGTTGAGGGTCAAAGGATAGGCTTGTATAATGATTCTATTATTAACAGGGTCCAGTTGCAGTTGTAACACTATTGTGGTGTGAGTGCGATCAATTAACTCACATTAATTTAGTTAAAATTAGTTTAACTAGTTCTAACTATTTGATGAGCTCGTGGAATATCAAGTGAATTAAAATATATTTAATTCACGAGTAGTGATATACCAAGTAACTGATGATTCGCTATTAATAGTTGCATGCATCTCAATTATGATAGAGACCCATTTGAGACAAAGGTTAAAGACAAGTAAACTATCAGTTGTATTTTTGGCGAACTACCCAGGTGCAGTTATAAAAGCACAGGAAGGATCCATAGGGATTGCACAGTTAAGGAAGGCTAATTATCATATTTAATAGGGATTAATTTACTAGGGATTGTGTGAGCAAGACTGGGCTAAGGAGGGGCTGAGAATTGGTTAAGTGTTTGTCAGTTTTGCCTAAGAATTGTTGGACAGTTTTGTGCAGGATCAGAGTGAGACAGTCAGGGTAGTGCAGGATTTTCTCGGTGTGAGAAAGCATTGTATTGTTTCATGATTCTTTGACTATGTACAATATATGATAGAGGGGTTTTGAGCAGGTGCTTTCCCCAAGAACATCTTGTGTTGTGTGATTGATAATTTCCTTTCTCTTACTTGCATGTGATTGAACAATCGTGTTTTATATTCCACAAATATAGTAGAAGGATTCAGTATCTTGTTTTATTACATTACATGATCAGATTGAATCCATTGGTATATGGAGTTTCTATATAATTTCTACACTTATGCTTGTCATTCTAGAGTGGAAAGCTTGTTAAACCAATGAAGAAGTCTAGAAAGGCATACGGGATAAAATCTATACGACATCAAGGCTTGGTTGTAAGATTGCTCTTTATATTATTGATAATACATTTGGATACTTTTTCTCACTGTGTTGTTTTCAGATTCATTAAAACAATGACAATTCTTAATCTCCTTGATCATTAAGTTAAGCTAGTATTTGGATTATTACATAATGCAGGTGCTTTTGATTCTTTGCATGTTTGTGATTGCGGGTTCTTCTCAACATTGAAGGACTTCTTCAGGACAAAAGGCAAGTTCTTCAACAAACATCTCGATGAAAGGTAAGAGCATTATCCTCTCTTTTATAGTTTTGTTAATCTGAATGCTAGTAGCTTAGGGAAATAGAGATTCTTATGTCTGTTTGTTTCTAGTTATCCATTGGGATACTAGGGAGATCACTCTTGTCCACAAAAGGGATTTATCCAGGTAACATAGGGTATCCCATGGAAACCCTTGACCCCCTGAATTATAAAAAAAAAAAATCAACCTCAAAATGGCCTTGGAATTTTACGACCTAAAAATCATAGAAAAGTTTCCAAGAAGATAGAGAACTAGTAAGACAGTAGAAGAGGTGGGCGACCACTAATATCCACATGGGTAAGTCCTCCCCCCATAGGAAGCAATGGTCTCCATTTCATCAATTTACCTCGTCAAGTGGGGAAACTTGTGTTGAATTGCCTACTAGTGAGCCACTTGCCTTGGTGAAGAAATTGCCCTATTTTGTTAACTCAATAGAGTTGTATGTGTGGATGGTTGGTATCCTTTGTCATGGTGTCCATGATTTAACCCCTTGTAGCCCATTTAATGCATTTAGGACTAAGTTTTTTTTGGGGCCAATTACTCAATGACCTTTGAGGTGTCCAATAGAGGTGGGAAATATGGTTGAATCATCACCACATTAAATATTGATTGCAATCCAAGTAAAGCAGGAATACTCAATTCAAAAGCATTTTCATCTATAACCTTTATGATTTTGCAAGGCCCACATTATAGTGGTCTAAGATTTTGTTGTAGCTGCTACAAAATCACCCAAAATTTTGGTTATATTTGAAATTTCGGGTCCCCCTCTGCTCGCTTAAGCCATTAGGGTTTTCACCGGGCCTGTGATCAGTGACATCCCCGTGGCCTATTCCCAGCCCCTCGTAAACCTTCTCACCTTCGTGACAAGATATTTTTGCCACAGCCACGCCATGTGGGGGGATCACCATGCATACACTAGAATGGAAACTTTTATGTGTATTTCCATTAGAAGCCCTTTCACCATGGATCATTAGACATTTTGTTTGGGTACTTCACTTAAGCTCATAGTCTCATGTAAATTATTTGGGGGGCGTCATTCCCTAAACAGGAACTATGAACTAATTGATATTATAATGTTTCATACAGGTCAATCCCACAGACGATATACCCAACAATGTCATCACCACACCGAGGAAAAGAAACTGAAACTGAAACAACAAGGCTCTGTTGCAAAACATGACAATTTCATACCCCGTTCATATGGGGATGAGAACTAAGGCTACAGTTGAAGACCTCATCAAGGCGGATGACAAGGGCAAGAGTAGTTCGAACTGAAATATGAAAAGTGGAAGATATGTATCACCTATAAGCAAGAAAGAAAGAGTGCACTAGTTGAGGGAACTTTCCAGTCACGATTAAGCCATATCTTTCCGGGCATAAAGTTTCATCCCTAAAAGGAGAGGGTTACCTGATTCAAGTGGTTGTTTATTTAGTGAAGCAAATGGTGGCTTAAATCGTCAATCTACATTTACATGAATGTTCGCCTATCCTTCATATTGTACATATAGCCTCACCCACTCCATTAATTTGAGTTTTGGAATTTGGTGGTCCTCTGCGCATGTTAAAACACCTACGCAATCATATCCATGAATCAAAGGTTAAAGCCTCGCTCTCTCAGTTTTCACTTTGGCACATCATAACCTGCTATCAACTTCACCAGGTTTGAAAGAGTATTGTCGGTCACGCACATGATCATGAGCATGATGTACCAAGATAAGGTTTGTTCATATAAAAGGTAAGCCTCGAAGGCCAAACATTGTATTCAATATGTTAATATTGGGGGAATAAAAAATAAGCAAAATCCAAAATCCACATGTGTAGATTTCCAATACCTAAAATATTTTGCCTTATAGTTCAATATAGAGCACTCAAAATATGGCTCCAAAAGAAGTTTCAGCCATAATATGTTGACCTAAGCCTACAAACAGATCGATTATTGCAAGATAATAGAAAGCTCAAATTTGAACCCCTAAACATAACATTGTACTCAACTCTCCTATAGCAACACTGAAATTCAGTGTCCATAGAACCAATGGCAGCCATCTTGTGACAGGGAATTTATCACACTGTTGCTTTCAAGTATAGTAGTGAAGAAGAAATACTGCAGCAAGCCATTTGGGAATTTGTGAAGAAACTGTATGAGCAGTAGATCCTTACCACTTAATATAGCTACATAAGCACATGGCTATGCATATAATCTAAAGGAATATACAAACCTTCTGGGCTAAAATATGGGCTTTATGTGCACAATCTGATTCCACATTTTTGAAGCTGGAATCAACAAAAAATATTTACTCAACTTTACGGTGAAATGCACCTCGAGGATTTCCAGATGTAAATATGCCAAAAGAGCCAGCAAATAAAATGCATTAAAGAACGAGTCACGATGGTTTGTAGAAGGTCACTCACTAATCCTTGGTTCACCTAGGTTGGAGTTAACTTGATCATGCTCGTCAAAGCCCTACTCAACGTGCGATTGAAGATATTGATATGGTTATGAAACTTGACTGCGGCAACACCATTATAACATTCTACGACGATGAAACTCGAATAGTCCATCACGTGCAAGAGCCTTAGAACTCGCTTGGTAACCATGAAAAAATGCCAGCGCACTCCGAACAAATGTGTGGAGGTGTGAATGACCAAGAACGATCTTACAGTTGCACGTTGTAAAATGAAAACAAAAAAAAGGGGCAACGTATGTAGGATTGGTTGGAAAGCGCGTAAAGCTTGGAGTGTTATGGGTAATGAAAGAAAACACAAGAGGGATTCGCACAATCGCTCGATGTGGAATATAAAAGGGAGTTGTGAGGCTATGGACAACAAGTGTGTTGCCACCTCATAAACAACGTTCTAAGGGGTGCGCTATATGGCGAGCACTTGGATGAAGCATCGTCCATCGAATTAGAATAAGTTTCAGACTTTCCGTGAACCCATGCAAGAGATTCGGCATAAATCTGTCAAAATCCTCATTAAGGAAAATGCATGTCCAGGATTTGAAAGGGCAACCAGGTCGGTACGCAAAGAGACATCAGACCATGCACAATACAATGCAGAGTCAATCCATCACTAGTGCAGGTTCGGTTTCCTCTGCTATGGGGTCCAGTACATTTCAGTTCTATGCAGAATGCTATGAAGGCATTAATCTAGTTGTTGATTTAAATTCTAGTCCATCAGACTTTAGAACTTGGTATGAACTGGGTCTGCCCCAGAACCTGCATAAGTAGATGTCTAGAAAGAGGTCGTCTGTGGAGACGGGTGTAAGGTTGCCTCCTGCAACTACGCAGGGAGTTGATGAATTTTATGGGCCTACGAAGGGACACGAATCCCTCTGTACTAATTCCTCAAAAAAAAAGGATGTCTTCCACAGTGATCAAGATCAATGGAAGAGTTTTTTGTACACCCTCGAGCTTGGGGAAATGGTGCCATGTGCGAGAAGCAGCAGTCGGGGAAGGAAAGAATAGATCAATATTCATTGACATGCATGCCTACCAGAGAAATCGAGCCCAGAAATGTTGAAATGGGCAAACAGGTCGCAGTTTGAGTCCTCGTTTCATCATCCAAAAACGTGACCGCATCAAGGATGCAACAGGTCGCTAGGTTGCGAAACTAGTAGGGCGAATGAGAATGCGACTGGGTTGGAGATGAGACCCTGCGACCTTCGTGAGGTCGCATCTCACATCAAGAGAACAATCGTGTTATCCCTCTAGGTCGCTGAGTCGCAAAACTAATGGGGCAAATGAAAATGCGACTTGGTTGGAGTTGAGACCCTCCGACCTTTGTGAGGTCGCATCTCACGTTAAAATACTAAGTTGCACTATTTCTGAGGTCGTAAGACCTCACCTCAAGAAGGTAGCTGGGGTTGCGGCCTCATAATTCCATAATCCTGTGACCTATGCTTTACGTGAACAAATTGAGAAGGCCTATCGACGGTGTCTAGAGAAAGAGCATGACGAGCGGCATCACCGTGGTTTCAAAACAATTAGACATGTCAATATGCAGGCTTGTGGGCAATTGCAAAAACTAGAAACTCTTGCTCGAGATACCATTTCTCATTTGACAAAATTTGCATCCCTCTCTGTGCGTAGGATCAACACTCGATTTATATTTGCAGGATTTAAGTCACGAAAGCCAAATCTTGGCATTCTCGCACGCACTCCAAATTACGACCTTTCAAACTCCATTCCAAAGGGTCTCCTCGTTATTGATATCCCGACATAAACCTTACAAAACGGGAAGAGTATCTTCGGCGCATATCATGGTTTCCGTATGAAGAACATAAGGAGGGAACGGTCCCGGTTGGCATTCCATTTCCAATGGGTTTTTATACCAGCAAAGCGAACCTCTGCCCCAACCATGCAAGATCGATGGCTCTGATGACAGAGGTGCCTAGGCCAAAATAAATACATCTCCATCGATCCTCTTGATGGGTTTCACCGCAAACATTCAGATCCTGAGAGAACTCATTGGAGACCATGCTATGGCACATAGCTCAGGCTTTAACTTTCCAGATGCCATTGATTGTAGCTTTCAGCTCCCCAGAAACTTGTTGTTATATATGGATGATCACAGCCTTTGTGCGTGGGATTTACCTAATTTATCCAAGATCTACAGGGCCTGTGCATACTTTTCGCACAATGCTGGTATATGGGATATTTCTAATCCTCTACCAAATCAAAAGCTAGAAACTGGAAACTCATTACATTCTATGGGGACTGGCACTAGCAGGAGGTATCTTTGTGACAAGTTCTGCAGATGGTACAATAAGGCTATGGGATCTTGCTTTAGGGTTGGGCACAAAAGAAATTCATCACAGAGCCTGTGCATTAGATTCAAAATCGACTAATATTTATTGTAATGACACACTTGGTGTCATATATTCTGAGATAAATGGGGATCCTATCAAGAAACAGTTAGAGGAAGAGAAATCTTTTAATCTAGATCGGGGTTTTTGTTCATTTGCTGAGCCTCCATAGGAGCAAATAGAGACGGCCTGGCAGCTGGTGATTGCAGTGGGAATCAACATGTTTACAATCTGAGAACACTTGACCACCCAGGGGTCTAAGTTTATTATTTTCTAAATCATTCCTTCGGCTAACTAAATGTGCTTTAGCATCAATATTTTGAAGACATGTGGCCCATGTTACGTTGTTTGCAGGTGGAGGCGGTCGATGCGCAAAGCCGAAGCTAGGGTCTTCCCTGGCAGGCAAGGTGGATCCTTTCAAAGCTCGAAAGAATCACCAAGGCACTTAGTCACTTTCATGAGACAGAGATGAAGGAAAATTAATCTTGTTGCGAAACCCAAAGATCACCGAAAGAAAGTTGTGAATTACCCGAGGTCACAGGTCGCAGATTTCCTAGGGTTGCAGGCCGCAGATTTGTTCAAGGTCGCAGGTCGCAGATTGACCGATGTCACAGGTCACGGATTGCCCGAGGTCGCAGGTTGCGGATTTCCCAGGGTTGTGGGTCGCAAATGGCCCAAGTCACAAACCAGCCTAACGGTCGGGAAGACCAAGAGTCAAGGGGGAAACTCAAGGGTCATCTCAGCCTATATGCACAACTTCGAGAAAGGATTCAAGGAATTTTAGCTCAACAATGAAAGCCAGTATAATAGAGGAATTTTTGCTAGAGAGCTAAAGGCACTCGACTATTGGTATCAAGTAGAACAAAAGGGTAGCGAGGCTAGGGTTTTGTACCATGCTTTGAGATGAACAACCCATGTTCCACTATTAGGTTTTAACGAGTTGTAAACATGTATTTAACGTTACAGCAGCATGAATAATATATTCTCCTTCCCGGTACTGATTCACGTGCTCGTTTGTGGTGATAGTACTAACTGTTTAGTACTTCATTATGTTGTACGTTTACTTTCATGCATGTCATCGGTTATGAACTATTTCTGAATGGTTGTATGCATGTTTGCTTTTGGATAGTGTTTATTTGTCCTTGCGACGGCGGTAGTCTATTGTGAACTTCTTTGCAGTTAACTTCTGGTGTGTTTTATTTCATATATGTTTGACTGGTTTTCGGCTAACTGATCCTAGTTACGACATATCCCCCTTTTATTTTTGCTACTTAGACTTGCTGGTACCTTTGTTTATGGTTCGTTAATCTTGGGCTGATTTTTTCTTCATTGATTGGTCATTTAACCTTCACCTCTGCTCCGTCATCTTCTCATCCGACAACCAAGAGTGGAAACAATTATGGCGGCAGCCAGGCCCACATACTGGATGGGGCTCCTATCCCAAATGGTGTGAGGTCTAATTGGGACCTTTCACCGGGGAGACCCCCCTTCTTGTCGGCAATACATTTTTTCCCGTCAATAAATTGGCGCTAGAAGGAGGGCCAAATGACAAGCTGAGCCCTTAGAGCCTGCAGTTAGTCTCATATCTGTAATGGCTCATCCCCAAATCATTCTCCCGAGGTGTTTATTAGATTTATCTGGTTCTCGATGCTCAATCCTTGATGAACCTATGTATCACTTGTCCCGGTTAAAATTTTATGGTGAAAACGGAGTTTCCATAACCGAGCACCTTTCAGATTTCTCTGAGTTTTGTGAGTGTTACGAAATTGACGACAAGGAGTTGGCTTGTGTGCTCCTCTCCCTCACTCTCGAAGGTCGCACAGAGAAATGGTGCCACACATTGCTGGTAGCTTCCATCCATTCGTTCGAAAAGCTCATCGGTGAATTACAACAAGCTTTTCACGGGTATGATTTTCAAAATGTATTAACAAGGTTAAATGCAATCAAAATGGAACCTCAAAAATCTATAGAGGAGTTTTCTATCAGGTTTGTTAATTTTTGTCTTGAGTTCCCTGAAAGGGATGTCGGTTGGACATATTTAATTGAACAGTTTCGACTGGTGATTTCTGTTTCCCTAGAACAATTTCAATCGGCAACTGTGCCTGATCCCGATGTTTGTTGTGATAACCCTCAATTTTCCGGTTGTTCAGATTTTGTCCCAAAATCTTTCATACACTTTGTGAAATCAGAGCTTGAAAAGCATAGTGGCCTGACATCTCTCCCTGTCAATGAAACCTATCTCGAGTCCACTGAATGTTTGCCTGGATACGATTCTAAATCTCATTCTCATACTAAAAATAAATTGAGTCTTGTCCCAGGAAAAGCTGATTTCCTTACAAAATCATTGGGCCGTGATGGGCATGCGAAATCATCGGCCTCTCCAGATGACACTGATATAGGTGAGAAAGGCCCTTGCGCGATTGATACCCCTACTTCCAAATATTTTCTTTCATTTTTTCTTGATTTATTTCGTGATTCAGCCACTTCTATAATTTCTTCAATTAATTTAAAATTATCTTATACTAGTATTGATGGCAATCATGAACATATGAATGACGTTTCACAATCACATTACGAAATCGATGAATCCCTTATGTCTGATCTGTGTCATCCAAAATCTTTAAACAACCAAAGGAGCGACTACCTCTCTGGGTAACTTCAAGACGTTTCTTTTATCGATTCATCCCAACTGTTAACTCCTGGGAAGCCTAACGTGCTGGGTCCCCAACCTGATCAACTTGATGGATCCAGTGACCACTACTTATCTCAAAACTTATTTACTCATGCCTCTGAGGACTGTCATTCGTATCTATCTGTCGACCATATGAAGCCTCCAAAATTTGATGATCTACTTTGTGAAGATTCAAGGACCCATCAGGAAATCGAAGCAATTTAGCTTCTGTTGGCTCTTACCTCAAGTTCTTACAGTCCTGATGAGACTCCTCAAACAAGTCCAACTAAGGTTCCTCGAATTAGGGTTTCTGAAATGACGGTTCCCGTGTATCACATGCCTATCAACATAACTGCTTTGGATGTCAGCTCTTCCGAGCAAGTCTTCCATTCAAGTGATGATTATCTGAGCACATCTTTCAATCCCCTAACAACTGATATGCAACAACCGATATACCATAGTTTATTCACTGGAAGGGAAACACCAACCATTGTCTCTAATCTTTCCAGTTGTTGCCTAGCCAATACCAGTTGCACTCAGGCATAAGCATGTTATGTTTGGAAATCCTCTCTACTGCTTGAAAATATTTTGATCAATTCACCCCATCCTGGGAAATCTAAATAATCTGATACATTGGATTGTCAATCTGCCAGTGCGCAAACATTTGGCCGAATTGATATAAAGCCCACTGACACTTTTCCAATCACTACAATTGATGATCACAACCATTCGTCAGTTAATCTCACGAAACCATCTAAGTTTGGAAGCCCCCCGCTCGAAGGTCTGGAGCTTGTCCAAGACGGTGAGGAATGTCAGCCTCCACTGAAGGTTGCTTCGGATCCTTGCATCCTCGACAAAACCTAGGGACAACTTCGAACCAGGGCTTTCAAAATGAGGGTTTATGCAACTGGATTCGCAAGCATCTCAAATTTGCCTGGCAGATGCCTATTTTTTTGGTTCTATCAAAGTGATCATTCTCAAAATCATGATGAGATTCCTGGTGGGTTTGACGAATCCTATCCAATGAATATACCTGCAAATAGCCAATGCTTTTCCCTGCTTATGACGGACCTAAGGTTGTGTATGGATGGATGCGTGTCATTGATAAATGCTTTTATGTTTCAAATACATATTTCTATGTATCAGGATGAAAGTGAAATTTGGCTAGCACAATCCATTCTGGCATGTTCTCTGGTAAGTAGTCATGACCTTCTTGCTATTGCACATGCTCTTCAAGTAAGTCTTGTTGTTGGTGCACGATTTTGTATGCTGGCTCTATTGCGAACATTGTTGCTCTTGCAAGGCGGGAACTAATGTGGTGGATGCACTAGAAAGCTGATTTTACATAACCCAACTGCCTCTTTAGTTAAAACAGGGTTTTAGGATTAGGCTAGCTAGGATTTGCTAATAAAATTTGTTAGTTCAAGTTGTTAATTAGGTTTACATGTGAAATTTTTGCTTTAGGGTTTAAAATTATGCTTGCTGTCTTTTCTTGCAGTCAATAGTTTATGCATTATAATTTTCCATTTATTTTTTGCACTCATGCTTTTTCATTATGCTTGTTGCTGCATAATGTTCAAATAATCATTGCATGTGCTTTGCCTTGTTTTCCACGGGTAAATAGTTGATCCTTCTCACACATGGCATTGCATGGTGTCATAAGCCTTGTCTGTTACATTGCATTGTGCGCTTTCTTCCTCGCACCATTCGCATTAGTTATTAACGTGGCTTGGAGAATTCTTGTACATTGCATGCCACCGCATGAGCCCTCATTAAAGTCGGAGCCTTCAATCCCTCGATCCCCTGACTAGCCTCCTTATGTCTCCTTGTATATGTATGAAGTCAGGTGGGTTGTCTTCACCTCTCTACATGCATCAAAACCCTGTTGATCTTTCAAGTTTCCATTATCATAACTGTTGAAACAATAACTCCATGGTTTGCATGAGGTTGCGGTGGTTACCTCAAGAGGCAGTTTCTCTCAGAACAAGTCATAAAAGTCACGTTCTCAACATGATGAGTTTAAATTCATTGGCCAGGGAGATACGAGTTGGTTGCTTGTGGGGAACCCTAGCAAGTTCGAATGGCCTATACCTGTAACCTGAGCCTTGTGCCCAGCATAGTCTCGAGCATCTTAATGATCTGTTTTGCACGTTTTTCCTAAGGGTGGTAGATGGGATGTGAAGACTTGGCATGAGGGAAAATCTAAATTAGGATATCTTTAAGTTTCTGTCAAACAAGAAACAACCTCTCTTGCCCGTAAAATATGTCGGGATCCCTCATCCGCCCATGCAAAATAAGTGCCATGAGCACATGAAAATAAGTGTTGCAAGCACATGAAAAAATAAGGGCAAAGGATTGAGACAGGCTTCTTATGCATAGGGGTAACGCAATGACTCGTCCGGGGTACTGACCAGGCTCGTTGGCAGCGGAGCAACGTTTGTGATTTCTTGAAGTGACTCCGCCGGGGTACTGTCCAGGCTTGCTGGCAGCGGAGAAACACCAAAAACTTATTTTAAAATTCTGAATATAATAACCCCGCTGCCTTGCTCTCTACATCATCAACTAGCCATTGTCATCCGTGAACTTCCACTTTGATGCGTTTTGATTAACGAGACCTAGCTGAAGCACAAGGATTGGGCATATTTGAAAAGGTCAAAATAATACATGGGTACCCTCAGAGCTTGTTCAATATTCCCTTGCATCACTACCTGGACTCAGACTTTTGTTGGGGTGTTGACAGAGATGCTGGATTCTATCAGTGGTTCGCCAATTGTTGTGGCCGCTACAACACCACCGAAAATTTTGGGTATATTTAAAATTTTGGGTCCCCCTATGCTTGCTTAAGCCATTAGGGTTTTCACCCGGCCTATGATCAGTGACATCCCCGTGGCCTATTCCCAACCCCTCGTAAACCTTCTCACCTTCGTGATGAGATACTTTTGTCGCAGCCACGCCATGTGTGGGGGGATCACCATGAATGCACTCGAATGGAGACTTTTATGTGTATTTCCATTAGAAGCCCTTTCACTGTGGATCATTAGGCATTTTTTTTGGGTACTTCACTTAAGCTCATAGTCTCATGTAAGTTATTTGGGGGGCATCATTCCCTAAACAAGAACTGTGAACTAATTGATATTATAATGTTTCATACAGGTCAATCCCACGGACGATATACCCAACAATGTCATCACCACACCAAGGGAAAGAAACTGAAACTGAAACAACAAGTCTCTGTTGCAGAACATGACAATTTCATACCCCGTCCATATAAGGATGAGAACTAAGGAGACCTCGTCAAGGTGGATGACAAGGGCAAGAGTAGTTCGAGCTGAAATATGAAAAGTGGAAAATATTTATCACCTATAAGCAGGAAACAAAGAGTGCACTAGTTGAGGGAACTTTCTGGTCACGGCTAAGCCATATCTTTCCAGGCATAAAGTTTCATCCCTAAAAGGAGAGGGTTACCTGATTCAAGTGGTTGTTTATTTAATGAAGCAAATGGTGGCTTCAATCATCAGTCTACATTTACATGAATGTTCGCCCATCCCCCATATTGTACATACAGCCTCACCCACTCCATTAATTTGAGGTTTGGAATTTGGTGGTCCTCTGCGCATGTTAAAACACCAACGCAATCATATCCATGAATCAAAGGTTAAAGCCTCGCTCTCTCAATTTTCACTTTGGCACATCATGACCTGTTATGACCTCCACCAGGTTTGAAAGAGTATTGTCGGTCACGCACATGATCATGAGCATGATGTACCAAGATAAGGTTTGTTCATATGAAAGGTAAGCCTCAAAGGCCGAACATTGTATTCGTTATGTTAATATTAGGGGAATAAAAAAAAAGCAAAATCTAAAATCCACACGTGTAGATTGCCAATACCTAAAATATTTTTCCTTATAGTTCAATATAGAGCACTCAAAATCTAGCTCCAAAAGAAGTTTCAGCCATAATATGTTGACCTAAACCTACAAACAGATCGATTATTGCAAGACAATAGAAAGCTCCAATTTGAACCCCTAAAGATAACAGTGTACTAAACTCTCCTATAGCAACACTGAAATTCAGTGTCCATAGAACCAATGGCAGCCATCTTGTGACAGGGAATTTATCACATTGTTGCTTTCAAGTATAGTAGTGAAGAAGAAATAGTGTAGCAAGCCATTTGGGAATTTATGAAGAAACTGTATGAGCATTAGATCCTCACCACTTAACATAGCTACATTAGCACCTGGCTATGCGTATAATCTGAAGGAATATACAAACCTTCTAGGCTAAAATATGGGCTTCATGTGCACAATCTAATTCCACATTGTTGAGGTTGGTATCAACACAAAATCTTTACTCAACTTTACGGTGAAATGCACCTCGAGGATTTCCAGATGTAAATATGCCAAAAGAGTCAGCAAATAAAATGCATTAAATAACGAGTCACGATGGTTTGTAAAAGGTCGCTCGCTAATCCTTGGTTCACCTAGGTTGGAGTTAACTTGATCACGCTCGTCAAATCCCTACTCAACGTGCGATTGAAGAGATTGGTATTGTTATGAAACTTGACCGCGGAAACATCGTTATAACATTCTACGATGATGAAACTCGAATAGTCCATCACGTGCAAGAGCCTTAGAACTCGCTTGGTAACCATGAAAAAAGGACAACGCACTCCGAACAAATGTGTGGAGGTGTGAATAACCAAGAAGGATCTTACAGTTTCACGTTGTAAAATGAAAACAAAAGAAAGGGGCAACGTATGTAGGATTGGCTGGAAAGTGCGTAAATCTTGGAGCGTTATGGGTAATGAAAGGAAACAGAAGAGGGATTCGCACAATCGCCCATTGTGGAATATAAAAGGGAGTTGTGAGGCTGTGGACAACACGTATGCTGCCACCTCATAAACAACGTTCTAAGGGGTGCGCTATATGGCGGGCACTTGGATGAAGCATCATCCATCGATTTAGAATAAGTTTCAGACTTTCCGTGAACCCATGCAAGAGATTCGGTGTAAATCTGTCGAAATCCACATTGAGGAAAATGCATGTCCAGGTTTTCAAAGGGCAACCAGGTCGGTATGCAAAGAGATGTCAACACATGCACAATACAATGCAGAGTCAATCCATCATTGGTGCAGGTTCGGTTTCCTTTGCTATGGGGTCCAATCCATTTCAGTTCTATGCAGAATGCGATGAAGGCATTAATCTGGTTGTTGATTTAAATTCTAGTCCATCAGACTTTAGAACTTGGTATGAATTGGGTCTGCCCTAGAACCTACATAAGAAAATGTCTAGAAAGAGGCCTTCTGTGGAGACGGGTGTAAGGTTGCCTCCTGCAACTACACAGGGAGTTGATGAATTTTATCGGCCTATGAAGGGACATGAATCCCTCTATACTAATTCCTAAAAAAAAAAAGGATGTCTTCCACAGCCATCAAGATCAATGGAAGAGATTTCTATGCACCCTGGAGCTTGGGAAAATGGTGCCATGTGTGAGAAGCAGCAGCCGGGGAAGGAAGGAATAGATCAATATTCATTGACATGCATGCCTACCAGAGAAATCGAGCCCAAAAATGTTGTAATGGGCAAACAAGTCTCAGTTCGAGTCCTCATTTCATCATCAAAAAACGCGACTGCATCAAGGACACAACGGGTCGCTAGGTCGCGAAACTAGTAGGGCGAATGAGAATGCGTCTGGGTTGGAGTTGCGACCCTGTGACCTTCGTGAGGTCGCATCTCACATCAAGAGAACAATCGCGTTATCCCTCTAGGTCACTGAGTTGCGACCTGGAGACCTTTGTGAGGTCGCATCTCACGTCAAAATACTAAGTTACACTATTTATGAGGTCGCAAGACCTCACCTCAAGAAGGAAGCTGGGGTTGCGACCTCATAATTCGATAATCCTGCGACCTATGCTTTACGTGCACAAATTGAGAAAGCCTATTGACGGTGTCTAGAGAAAGAGCATGACGAGCGACATCACCGTGGTTTCAAAACAATTAGACATGTCAATATGCAGGCTCGTGGGCAATTGCAAAAACTAGAAACTCTTGCTGGAGATACCATTTCTCATATGACAAAATTTGCATCCCTCTCCGTGCGTAGGATCAATGCTCGATTTATATTTGCAGGATTTAAGTCACGAAAGCCAAATCTTGGCATTCTCGCACGCACTTCAAATTATGACCTTTCGAACTCGATTCCAAAGGGTCTCCTCGTTATTGATATCCCGACGTAAACCTTACAAAACATTAAGAGTATCTTCGGCGCATATCATGGTTTCTGTATGAAGAACATAAGGAGGGAACGGTCCTAGTTGGCACTCCATTTCCAATGCATTTTTATACCAGCAAAGCGAACCTCTTCCCCAACCATGCAAGATCGATGGCTCTGATGACAGAGTTGCCTAGGCTAAAATAAATACATCTCCATCAATCCTCTTGATGGGTTCTGCCGCAAACATTCAGATCCTGAGAGAACTCAGCGGAGACCATGCTGTGGCACATAGCTCAAACTTTAACTTTCCAGATGCCATTGCTTGTAGCTTTCAGCTCCCCATAAACTTGTTGTTATATATGGATGATCACAGCCTTTATGCGTGGGATGTACCTAATTTATCCAAGATCTATAGGGTCTGTGCATACTTTTCGCACAATGCCGGTATATGGGATATTTCTAATCCTCTACCAAATCAAAAGCTAGAAACTGGAAACTCATTACATTCTATGGGGAATGGCACCAGCAGGGGGTCTCTTTGTGACAGGTTCTGCAGATGGTACAATAAGGCTATGGGATCTTGCTTTAGGGTTGGGCACAAAAGAAATTCATCACAGAGCCCCTGCATTAGATTCAAAATCGATTAATATTTATTGTAAGGACACACTTGGTGTCATATATTCTGAGATAAATGGGGATCCTATCAAGAAACAGTTAGAGGAAGAGAAATTTGTTGATCTAGATCGGGGTTTTTGTTCATTAGTTGAGCCTCCATAGGAGCAGATAGAGACGGCCTAGCAGCTGGTGATTGCAGTGGGAATCAACATGTTTACAATCTGAGAACACTTGACCACCCAGGGGTCTAAGTTTATTATTTTATAAATCATTCCTTTAGCTAACTAAATGTGCTTTAACATCAATATTTGGAAGACACGTGACCCATGTTACGTTGTTTGTAGGTGGAGGCGGTCGATGCGCAGAGACGAATCTAGGGTCTTCCTTGGCAGGAAAGGTGGATCCTTTCAAAGCTCGAAAGAACTGCAAAGGCACTTAGTCACTTTCACGAGACAAAGATGAAGGAAAATAAATATTTCCGCGAAACCCAGAGATCACCGAAAGAAAGTCGTGGATTGCCCGAGGTCACAGGTCGCGGATTTCCCGGTGTCACAGGCCACAGATTGGTTCAAGGTCGCAGGTCGCAGATTGAACAAGGTAACAGGTCGCGGATTTCCCGAGTTCGCAGATCGTGGATTTCCCAGGGTCGCGAGTCGCAAATGGCCCAAGTCGCAAACCAGCCCAACAGTCAGGAAGACCAAGAGTCAAGGGGGAAACTCAAGGGTCATCTTAGCCTATATGTACAACTTTGAGAAAGGATTCAAGGACTTTGAACTTGACAATGAAAGCCAGTATGACAGAGGAATTGTTGCTAGAGAGCTAAAGGCACTCGGCTCTTGGTATCAAGTAGAAAAAAAGGGTAGCGAGGCTAGGGTTTTGTACCATGCTTTGAGATGAACAACCCATGTTCCACTATTGGGTTTTAATGAGTTGTAAACATGTATTTGACATTGCAACAACATTAATAATATATTCTCCTTCCCAGCACTGATTCAAGTGCTCGTTTGTGGTGATAGTACTAGCTGTTTAGTACTTCATTATGTTGTACGTTTGCTTTCATGCATGTCATCGATTATGAACTATTTCTCAATGGTTGTATGCATGTCTGCTTTTGGATTAGTGTTTATTTTTCCTTGCCACGGCGGTAGTCTATTGTGAACTACTTTGCAATTAACTTCTGGCGTGTTTTCTTTCATATATGTTTGACTGGTTTTCGGCTAACTGATACTAGTTACGGCATATCCCCCTTTTATTTTTGCTGCTTAGACTTGTTGGTACCTTTGTTTATGGTTCGTTAATCTTGGGCTAATTTTTGCTTCATTGATTGGTCATTTCACCTTCGCCTCTGCTTCGTCATCTTCTCATTTGACAACCAAGAGTGGAAACAATTATGGCGGTAGCCAGGCCACATACCGGATGGGGCTCCTATCCCAAACGGTGTGAGGTCTAATTGGGACCTTTCACCGGGGAGACCCCCCTTGTTGTCAGGAGTACATTTTTGCCCGTCAACAGATTCCTAGGGGGGATATGAGCTACTCTTTGTGTAAATGTAACCACAACATATCACTAACCTGAAACTTATGTGAAACCCTGTGCAAGTCATGTCCCTATTGGTACTTAACATTGATTTTCTATAGGATAGCATGGAGTTGTTATTGGAGGCATTAGATTTGTTCAACGAATTTGGTTCCCCTGTCTTCCTATATCTGAGTGTCGGAGGAATTTTTTGGGGATGATCCAATGGGAATATCCACATCAATTAGGAAAATGATTCAAACCTCAGGCACACGTGAAAAGGACTATGCCTAATATAGTCGCAGAGGGATTTTTTTAGCTATGTTGAATAAGTGAAAGGATTTCGTACTATGTATGTGGATGCTTGGAGTTGTACATGCACAAGATACAATCAACCATCCTATTGATCACTTTTGTCTATCCATCTGAATTGGGATGAAATATAGTCAATTTGGTCAATACTTGGTAACCATGGTTGGTTGCACCAAAAGATGTTCACGAACCTATTTCCCTATCTAAAATAATAGTTTGAGGTAGCTCAAAATGAACATACATGCTAAAAGAAGAGTATATCATGCTTGGTAGATGGAAAACCTAACATGTAATCCATGGAGACTAACTCTTGGGGCTTATCTAGGGAAGGTAGAGGAATGTACAACCCCTACTTCTTGATTGTTGCTTTAGCAATCACAGATGAAGTGCACAATCTGATATACCTTTGGACATCCTATTAGAGCTTTGGCTAGTAGAAATACTTCTAAAGTATTGCTATTTCCTTATACACACCAAAGTGACATGGCATTCAACTATAATGGGCCTCTCAAATTAGCTTGGCATGCTCGCTTGAAGAAACACGAAGGCAACATAGGTAGCACAAGAACACATACTAGAGGTGGAATTGTAAAACTTGTTTTCATGTGATAGACATATGGTATGTGGTAGTAAAGTCAAAGTCACTATTGTATAGTTGTTGCCACCCAAATGTCTCTTTCCCACAAGAGTTAAAGAAATGTGGTTACTAACACAAATGGGGATCGACTGAAGTAGTCAGTGCCATGATTGGTGCTACCCACCTTGTATTTTAAGTTCAAGTGGAATTGTTGTAGGTATGTGGAACTTTTTTTTATGGCAATCATTTTCTAAGGTTCCTTGTGTCTACATAAATTGTAAAGGCATGTGATTAGTGTGGATTATTGTTTCCTTCACCGTAATATAATGCTCCTATTGTTGATAAGCCTACACAATAGAGTGCATCTCCTTGTCATAGGTGGGGAATCTCTGAACAATTTTAAAGAGTGCTTCACTGTGATAGGTCACCAAATGTCCTTGATGAGTGAGGACCAAATTGATATCATAATTAGAGGTATTTGTATTAACCATAAATGGTTGTTTTAGGTTTGGAATGGTGAGGACAAGTACAAAGCAAAGGCATTATTTCAAATCCTTGAATTATTTTTGTTGTGAATCAAAGGTTTAGGAAAACTTTTCTTTTGATCCACCCTTGGTCATTTTACTTAAGGGTTAAGCGATATGATATAACCCTGACACAAACCTTCGATAGAAGTTAGCGAGGCCCAAGAAGCTACGAAGCTTTGTTAGAGTCATCCAAGTTGGCCAATCCCAAATGGCTTGGATCCTGGTTGGATCTGCATGCACCCCATATTCACCCATCATTTATCCAAAATATTGAATTTTGGGTATGTTAAATGAGCATTTCTCCATATTAGCAAACAACTTGTGTTGTTGTAGGGTGCTCAAGACCTTTTGAATGTGTTGCAAATGTGCCAATTAGGTTCTACTGAAGATGAGGAAGTCATCCAAATATACTAGCACAAAAAAGTTTGTGAACAACCATAGGATATCATATATCATCCTCGTGAACATTGTTGCAGCATTAATCAAGCCTAAGGGTATGCCTGACCACTCAAAAAGGCCTCCTTTAGATTTGAATGTTGTCTTGCATACATCGGTTTATTCAATTGGAACCTGATGGTAGCCTAAATTCAGATCATTCTTACTAAACAACTGGGAGCACTTCAGTTGGTCAAGAAGGTCATTATCTTGGGGATTGATTATATGTTCTTAATAATGATTTTGTTCAAGTATCTACAATCAATACATAGTCTCCATGTCGAATACTTGTTTTTGCACCAACACAATAGAATTTCGCAAAATGAGGAGCTCAATCAAATGTTGGATGAGCTCACAAATATTACTTTTTATTTCCTCATTCTCTAAGAGAGAGCATCTATATATTGGGCCATTAGGTAAAGAAGCATGAGATATCAAGTAAACCGAGTGTTTGACTTAGCAATTCAAACACACCCCCATATGTGAGGCAAATATATATTTGCATGTCTCTACAATCTTGTCCACTTTCTTATGTTGTGTAGAGAGGCCTTGTTCATAGGTTTTGGTGGTTGGATTGACCTTCCTTTCAAATTTTAAATGTACCATGAATAGTACAAACTTTGTAGTATAAGAGATTACGGTTTAGTACTATCTTACTAAGATCAATGAAATGGTAGTAGTTTGGACTACCTATTGTATCATGTAGAGCTAACATTAAGAGTAGTAAAGAAATTACAGGGGTGAGACTCATAAACATAATAACATTTCCACATATAAGGTTTTATTAAAAGAACATCACAAACTTCAAGTCACGACAACATCACACAATACCTCATCTTTTAATGACTCTATGTCATAGGATAGGCGACATTGTTGGCTGACACAAATGTCTTGTCCATGGCTAAACCAACCAACGGTGTATGGTTGGGGGTGTGGCACTATCTATAGCTTCATTCTCTTGTGACCTTGGCTGATATTAGGTTCTTTCAGCTCTAGTTGTAAACAATGAAATTTTGTGGGGTCCCATTCACCCACAATTGTGAATGGAAGGGGTGCTCTCCCTCTTCATTCTCCTCTAACTCTTCCAATTGTGTCTTTGTGGTCACAATGGCAGAACTTACATCGATGATCCACTTTTATTTATCCTACTCTAAATGAGAATAAGAGCCAAAGTCTATATCCTTTTCTTTAAGATCTTCCAATAGTGATTATTTCAAGCAACATTCATCAATGCTGTGCTGGGGGGTTTTTTGTAACTCACACCACTTTCCATTGTCCTTTTTTGACTTCCCACGACCCTTCTTTGTTTGTGAATTGGGATGGTTGTCTTGAAGTTGGATCTCCTTGCTTTGTGTGTTGTTTTGTGATATTGGGCTGCATTTTCTAGGCTTCTATTATAATGGATTTGTAGACCAAAACTTTTGCTTATTCCTCTACTTCAATTTCTTCTCAATTTCGAAATTATATCAATAAGCGCCTCCTAGTGAGGACATGTCCAAAAAATTATATCTATTTAGATGTACCTATGTATACCACTACAGTACTTCAGAACTCGATGCCACTTAGAGTCTCTCATACCTATATTTGAATGCAATTTATTGAAAATACTGATGTAGTCCAACATCATCTGGTCTCTCTCTTGTCGCAAGGTTGTCCATATATTTGTCATCATAGTTCCCTACACATTAGAATTCTTCCTTGAGGGAATCAACAAGGGCTTCCTAAGTGGGTCTTTCCTTGAATATCATAGAATCATCTTCATTTTATCTCTCCCATAAACCTTCCCACCAATCTATGATATGGGAAAGGGCTTGTAGGAGTAGAAAAGTAATACTTTCATTGTAAGAATTTTTTTGGACAAAGTAATAGCCTTCTAAGAAATGTAACCATTTCTCCAAAGAATTTGCACCTATTTAGCCTTCAAATATGGGGATATCAAAGTTAAATTGCAGCTTCAAAATTGTCATTGGTTGAAATTGCCTTAGTTCTTGTTAGAAATTATTGAAGGATCTGGGAAAAATTATCCATCATCTCAGTCCTTTGTTACATAAAGGCTTCCTCAAGAAGCTACTTGGTAATAGCTCGCACTCCCTCATCTCTCTTTTCTTTTGCTATGGGAGGCCACTTGGCTTGGCGAGATCAATTTTTGCCAAGTGAAACTAGTATGAGACCCAACTTTTTGTACCCTAAACTCGTCGAGGAAATGCATCAATAAATAATAAAGAGAAGATTGCTATGATACCATTGATATGGGTTGTACAAGGAATGAAATGAAAGGCAGAAAAAGGAAATGAAAAGCACACAAATAAATAAAAATCATAGTAATATGGTGAAAACCCAACGTCTATTAATAAATGAAATAGAAAAATACTTTAGAACACAACTAGATAGAATGGTGGTAGCTATCGTTGAACAAAGAAAGATGATAACTATGCACATTTGCAAAAGCTAGTACAAGAGGTCGAAAGAATGACCTTTTAACATAAAGAAATAACCTTAGAGGTCCAAAAACCTAACCCTAGAAGATGAAACACAAAAGGTTTATGGGCCCCAAGGTAGTTAGTTGGTACATTAACATCTTGGGGCACAAATTTTGTATACAATATTTGTTTTGGGTTCATGATGGCTCGTTGGAAAGAGCTATTAGAACTAATGTTTTTTTCGAGGGCCAGGTTGTGCCATGGCAATTTTTGGCTCCTTTACTTTCCAAAAAACATCATTCAAGGCCTCAAAAGGACCCTGGAAGTTTGGGACACAAAAATCATGGAAACAATGCCATGAAGATAAAGAAATGTTGAGACAATGGAAGAGGTGGGTGGCCACTGATATCCACTTGGATCACTTATACTTCTATTGATAATACTATCTACCTCCTAAAAACATTCTAAATGAGAAACCTTCAAGTAAGCCTTCTTAAGATATTCATGTTCACACTACTACGCATGCCTCATTTACTATGGACGGGCTTCATTACATACCAATATATACGAAGCCTGTCTATATGGTATTGCTATGTAATGAATCTTGTCCATAATAAATGAGGCCTACATAGCAGTGTGAGCACAAATACACACACTCACACATGCATATCTCTCTCTCTCTCTCTCTCTCTCTCTCTCTCTCTCTCTTATATATATATATATATATATATATATATATATAAGTTAATTAAGTGAGAAGTCGAAATCATACTTAGAGTTCCTACCTACATCAATTTGTCTTATTGCATGGTTTGAACCTCTAAGTCTTGTAATACTCTCAACAAGAGTTGTAATGTGTTCATGTTAACTAACAAACCATCTAGAAGCTAGATTGTAACACTCCCTCCCACACCTTGTACTATCTTGGTTTGTGGGAAGTGTTACTTAATGATTTGACCTTACCTCAAGGTTTGTTATGAAGACGGGGTAAAAAAAATTCACCTTTTCCAATGTCGCAAAAACTCAAAACCAATGCCACCATAACCTTCAACTCATTCAAAGATTTCCAACAACATTATACCAAGTCAACATGACACATATCCACATCATCAAGATACTACTTCATTGCAGTGCCATGTTAGCTTACTCTGGTTTCATGTCATCGATGGGCTCCAACGTGGCCTTGCCATGTCATCTCTAATAGTTCCACATCACTCATGGCCTCTACATGGTTAGTACCAAGTCCGTATGGCTCTTGCCACATCAATTCAAGCTCAGGGCCCACAACTTCCTCCTCCTCATGTTTGCAGGACTTCCCGTAATACTAATTTCCTCCCATTTTCCAATTTTGGTGGGGTTTGCAATCCTATGTCTCGTTGGACTAGTGTAATGCTTCAGCAACCATTGTCCTTTGCTATTAAGTCTCGAAAATCGAGCAGTGAGTGGTAAGAGACCTTTGGGTTCCATGCCAAAACCATGTCAATTTCATGCCACCAAGTGCATAATCACCCCAAAATGAAACAAAGAGATGAGAGTGGTAGGTAGAGAACTACAATAGGGGTTCCACACTAAAATCGTGGACAGATCGACCCCTCTTCACCGACGCATTCATACAACATGTTATACTCCCAACGACGTGCGAAGATAGGTGATCACATGGCCTCCTCTTCACCCCGATAAGTCATTACAGAGGGGCCCACCTCCACATCCATGTCTAGGCCATGCCATCAAGGATTGTCACCATTGTGACGTTTAAAGTTAAACAAGGAAGATAGGTGGTGAGCAGTGGGCAGTGTTAGGGTTCCACATTGCCTTGCCACGCCAACATAGGGTGCAGGGCCCACCTTGTTGTCCCCATCATATTTTTAAATAAGTTAATGTTATGTCCAGTCTATAGGAAATCAAGGAATTCCAACATTATTCACTCATTTACACTCTCAGACCTTCGAATCTTCGGATCCACACTTGCACAAACTATTCGGTGTGGAAACCACCATATATCATTCGAATTGCCACAATGTATTCAAGCTACATCACATTTAGGCCTTTGAATAGGTTTGCACCCTTGTCACACCCAGATTCCTAGATCACCAGAAATCAAGATACACTTCAAAGTAATACAACCCTATATGTATCTGGGACTTCAAGATTTTATTTGCCCTTGTTCCTCCCAAATGCTCGGATTCATCAAATTTCTACAACAATCCTGGAATATAAGGGAGATATAAGGGGAAATTTAGGGAAGTTTATGAAGACAAGAGCATTTGCTAGAACAAATTTTCTAAGGATTGAGACCAGCGCCTAAGAAAAGACTCTTGGAAGTATTGTGCCATGTTAAAACAATGAATCTCATCATGTTACAAGTAATCATAATTCTAAGTTAAAACAATGTACACATGTGCATAAACCCATATAATCCATCACATAATTCATAAATTAAGTGACTATTAACTCTAGCTAGATACTCATTTAATAAAAAACATATAACTTGAACTCATCACATGTAAGATAACCTACAATCATGGGTATGGTATTGAGCTTCCCAATTCTCAAACACATAAAATCACTAAGAACTCATAAAATATCAGGTTAGTTGAACAAACTTCAAGCAATCGGTCATAATCATATAAGTAATCTTGAATTTCATGAAGAGGTAACAAGCACACAATTCCAACATTTAAATATCACCATTGATGTGTATATGTTTAAGACAACTTGTCAATCATGAGTATATAGTGATTCAATCATTCTTTCATGAATCATGCAGTACTATAGATCAACTAATAACATAATGAGCATAACCATCATCCATCACTCAAATATGCATAAATCACTATACTTATCTGCGTGGGCTAAATTAGCTTGCAATTGAAGGAGGGAATTCAAATCTCCACCCAACGATAGGGCAGGTACACTGTAGCTTTCTTGTAGTTGACCACCCCTGAGTTGGATCCAAAGTCTAAGGGGATGCTTTTTCAAGGGAATCACACCAAGGGCAAGGTCACACACTTAGGAGGTATAGTCCATTGTTACTTATCTAATGGTTGAGACAGTAAGCACCACAATGAATCCCTCACTCCTCTAAGCTCATTCACAGGGCTTGAACCCAAGGCCTAATCTAGTCCAATCTTTCCGTTTGGATATTTTTTTTTCTCCTTGCTCTTTCTCCACCTAACTTTATTACCAGATCTCTCCTTTGCTACTCAACAATTGCTCTCATTCTCCACAGGATACCTAAGAGAGTATCTGCGTCCCCTTGCCTCGACACATAAATTCCTTCTCCCCCCCTGTCGCTAATGGATTGATGCCCCCATTGCCATTTCTTCCCCTTTGTTTCACATTACCTGTTTTTTTTTTTGTGTTGTGTGCTCTATTTTATCCAATCACAAAATATCATTTTTCAAGTGGTGGTTTGGTCTATTATACCACCTCCTCCCTCTTTAGGTGAGGGTGCCATCTCCACTTCTCCACTTTGCCCTCTTGTCATTTTGTTTCTTTTGTCTCAATCCACAAGGGGCACAATCATTCCCCATGTTGCACACTCCGCAACCTTTAATGCTTATCAATGGACATTGGCTGGTCGTCGAATATGATAAGGATTAACCACTGGAATCGAATGAAGCAAAGTGGCTACCCACTCTAGACTGCATTCAAGGCACTAATTGTGGGAGACCTTACTAAAGGTATATCCATTTAGAACTTTAGAAATCACATTGATTACCAACTACAAATCCCCTTTGATTAAGAGCTTTGTAAAGCCTTAGGCTTAGGCTATACAGAGATACTCTTCTAAGGTGTTGAGTTTTGTAGTGTTATTACTATTGAGACCCATGGGGCTAGAGAAGATAAAGTGAATGAAACCATGTTGATCTCAAAAGGCTCCTCGAAAGCCTGCAAAACCAAGGTTATCTTTGGAGGTTTCGTCAACATTTAACTTAAGAAAATACTTTGGGGGAGGAAGCCAGGACTCTAGACTCGATGGGGAGTTGGAAGGAGGATGCAGCGAGGAGATTTGAGATCCCTAATACAAGTTTCAAGCTTTAAGGATATAAACTTTGTCACCATGAGCTTGCCAATTTGGCACTGCATGCTTAGCTTGCTATCGATTCTAGAATGTTGTTTTTAATAAGATTCCACAAAGTATCTTTGAAAATTCGCAAAATTCTTTCTTTCCAAATAACCATAACAAGAGCCTTGGGAGAAGGGTCATATTCTATTCAAAATGGGATTTTGAAAGATTTGTTTTCTCCATAGTTTAATTATGAGAGAAGTACTATGAAGATGGAGATCAATGTGATGTACATCATAACATTAAATACCATACAAAGTTTTTAATATTTTAAAATTAATTTTGATTTATTTAACGAATGCCCTTCTAACAACATAATATTTGTCAAATCAATATAATCAACCTAGATCCATTTCCATTTGATCCACACTTAGTAGATGAAAGTTAAAATGGATCTAAGGTAGTTTAATTTCCTCCCTAAATAAACTATATTCCACATAAATAGCATATAGATAAAATGAAATTATTTTTATTTTAACATTATTTTATTTAAAAATATATATTTTGATAAATTGATTTAGTTACAAAATTCGCAAGGGGGTGACAGTGTCCATTTGGGCAAGTTCGTTATAAGGCTTCTTTTGTACGCAGATGACCTTATATTGATTGCTAAATCGACTCTTGGTTTGCAAGAGCATTTACATTCCCTTGAGCATTTTTGTAGAAGGGTTGGGATGCAAGTCAATATTAGCAAAATGAAAGTAGTAGTTTTCTCTAACAAAAGAAAGCATAACCAACATAAGTTCTATTTTGAAGGCAACATTCTAGAAGAAGTTGCAGACTACAAATACCTCGGAATTGACTTCAACAAAAATTTAAGTTGGGATGGTTGTAGAAAGAAAATAACTTTAGGGGGTTGGAAAGCATTTTATGCTCTTCAAAACAGGTGTAGAGACGCAGAGCTGTGGGACTGGAAAACCACTCTAACTCTTTTTGGGCTTCTAGTGATTCCGATGATTCTCTACAGTTGTGAACTGTGGGCCAGCAGTACAATTGAGATGCAGTGGAAACAAATTGAGAAAATTCAGAAGCGTTTGATTACAAACAAATTCAAAATTAAAAGTGCAGTTCCTTATGCTATCCTGTTAAGTGAAACAAGGGGCTGCTCCTATTGAAGCAATTGCTACGGTGCGAGTCATAAGGTATCTGAAAAAAAATTGAGCAAATGGAAGAGGATAGATGGCCTAAGGTTGTGTTTAGTGACACATTGTGCAAAAGAAAGAAGACTTGGATGTGGCAAAATAACAAATGGTTTAATAAATGGGGTATTTGCTTGAACATGTGTCCTACAAACAGTAAAGAGATAAAAACTTTTGTTATGGATAAGTTCCACAAACGTACTTGGGAGAAAGAGCTAGGGAGAAAGAAGAAGTACTACATTGAAGAGTTTAACCCCATGTATAACCATCAACAAAAGGCGTACATAGGGGCTAATATTTCTTGGAGATCTAAAATTCTTATTGCTCAATTAAGGACTAATTTTCATCAACTTCGTTGTGAAACAGGGTGCTAGAAAAGGCCAAAAGAAATGTGGGAGGAAAGAGTATGTATTTTTCTCTCCTCCGGAAAAGTGGAAACAGAAAACATTTCATTTTAGAATGCGAGGCCTTCAAAGACAGTAGGGAAAACTATGCAGGTATTCTGGCAACTAGTTCTTGGGATAATCTATTCAGCGAAGAGTTTGTCGATAAGCTGGGAGCGGTTATTGTAAAACTTCAGAGGAAAAGGGCCGAATACAAAAGCCAGATAGAAAAACAATCTGTCCCATAGGCTATTTTTAGCCTCGTGGACATTAAAAATACTTTCTTTCTTTCTTCAATATACAAAACATTACAATACAGTGATATGTGGTTTAACGGTAAGTTTCGCTGGGTGAAACACAAGAGACAGAGGTTTAGATCTCATTGAGTATATGACCTATTATGATCTGGCTCAAGGAGTAGGCTCCCCTTGGATATACTCTTGGTGTTATAAGACAGCCACGAGGATTTTAATAAAGAAAACAAATTTAATAAAATTCAGAATAAGTTGTTGACTTCTTGACTTCTTGGAATCAATTAATGTGTTGTGATACGTTACATGCTTAACTGTCGATAATTTTCATAAAATTTTCATCACGTCAAGCGTCTTATGTATGAATAGAACTGGGCGTTGCCCTAACGCTGTTAACACAAGCATCCCGAGCATTACAGGATCGGAAGAAATATTGGAGATTATTTGTTGAGAAACAACTTGTTTTAAGAAATAAATCGTATCGACCAGAGCTGAGAATCTAGTGATAGGGCTGCAAATGGAGTGTGAAGGACACGATTCAGAAGGCAAAACATACTCTAGCACAAAGGAAATGTGGGAAGAAGAAATAGGAGGAGAAGCAGTCGAGGCTCAACACAGAACAAAGGAATGGTACACTAAAGGAGTTGGCTATTGGGAGGTTGGTTTTGTTTTTATTCTTTCTTTTTTCATTTCAACTGTAAATATGCGAAAAAAATTTGTTCAGTAGCACACGGAGCCATCTAAACTGGGGTCTCAGATGCACTTGAAGTCGCATCAGTTCCAATATCTAGACGTTTTCCGTTTTTGTGATATCTATTATATTTTTGAACGTTGCAGAATTCATGTGGCTAGCAGACCCTGGTATTACATCAGTCTATGCTTGTCTCCATATTCAGTATTTCTAATTCAATATTAGGATTCATTGCACGCTTATACATAGTTCGTCATTATCCAGATTCATTACATCCTTACACATGCTTCACCCCACTTCATTGAGGACGTAGAATACATTTCACTTCTCTTGAAGGGTGGTTATTTTTTTTAAACAAAATGCTTCCTATTATCACCAAGAAGTAAATATGTTCTTTCCCTTCGTTAAGGAGCTCTCTTAACAAACACGTTATTCCACATGCTAAGAATATGTATCCAGTGGATTCGAACCTTAGTTGGGATATGAAATTGTCCCCACTGTACCAACTAAACTAATAAAGTACCAACAATCCATATGCTAAGAATATGTATCCAGTGGATTCGAACCTTAGTGGGGATATGAAACTGTCCCCACTGTACCAACTAAACTAATAAAGAACCTGTCCATAGTATTATTATTGTTTTTCTTTTGTAGTAGCTTTGGTGTGAATGCATAATACAAACTTTGGCTTTACTAAGGAGTAGCCCTAAGTTCTAACAAACACACTCTTTCCATATGCTAAGAATGTGTATCCAGGGGATTTGAACAGTGGTGGGATATGAAACCGTCCCGCTGTACCAACTACACTAATGAAGAACCTGCCCACGGTATTATTATTGGTTTTCTATTGTAGTAGCTTTGGTGTGAATGCATAATGCAAACTTGGCTTGGTGTGGTGGTTTTCCTCTCTAATGTCCTCATATCAACAGCCTTTGAATCAACACACCTCTGGTTTTCACATTTAACTTTGTTTTCAGACCAATATTGAAAAATAATTGTTGAGATAAATGCTAGAGCAAACACTTTATTTGTAACACCCCCAGCCACCCAGTTGAGGGACATCACCGCTGAACTCTGCCTCTAAAACCATAAATTTAACAGTTCTTTAACCTGACACATAAAAATCCTCTTGACACCACATGTAAATCTCGCCCGGACTCCAAAACACTATGTATCACTTAATTTTCCTCTGATACCAACTCTGGATTGAACATCCTGGTCATCCTACGGTCCTACCAGGTCTAACTCCGCCATTTGGTGCCCCTGATATCTGATACCTTAATTAAACTCTATGTAATGTAGCATTTACAAGACTGTAACATTATTTTAACATGCAGAAAACACTATAAACCATATGCAGCATACATATAGAAGAATGAAAAACAGTAGAAAGTAGTTAAACACATAATAAGAACAATTATCTGATAAGAAGCACTGACTGGCTGCAGATCTCAGATGGTCCTCCTGGCTGTAGATTCCACTGCTCCAGCTCTCTTAGCAGTGGGTCACCTTTGAGTTTGGGTTATGACTCCACTGGGGCAAAGGCTCACCTAAAGCCAGCTGTGGTCCACAGTCAAGACCAAACATGGTCAGGGCCAATGTTCCAAACCCCAGCAGTACTCCAACCTACAATCCTTCCTTCCCCATCAGCTTGCACAACCCAAGGTAGTGCACCCCTTTCTCTGCCTTTGTAGCCCCTCAGGCTGTGCCATTCCTTGTCTAGTGTTAAATTTTGAAGTTAACACGTTCTTTGCTTAGGTCAGATACTTCATTAGATTATAAGCGCATTAGCAATTCTTATTCCATTAGTAATCACAGTAACTGAAGAAATAACATTGAACATAAGTGCAGAAGACAAGCCAAGACAAGAGAACACAAGAATTGGCTCAAGCCAGGGAAAAACCCCAAGATGGGGAAAACCCTTTATCAATTCTTCTTATTATTAATATAAAAGATTCAGCAGAGAGAGAGAGTACAATAACATTGACTTTCCATTTGACGATCTAATAACAATGTCCTTAGATAGGAAGATGGCCCAATCAATCCTCAGTTCTGGCAAAACATGCTTCAGGAGCTGCTGCAATACTGATCACTGGCTAGGGTTTACTGTTAATTTGCTATACCTTCTTTTCTCCTCTTTCAGACTTCCTCAGGGCTCAATCACTGTGGTTGGGCCTCTAATCCTCTCTGCTCTTCTTCGCTGTCAATATAGGCTGGTGATTAGCCCTTTGGCTAGACATCTGCCTTCCTGAGCAAGAGATATAGGCCTGCAGCCTATTCTGTAGCACTGAAATACCTCTCGGCCTTGTGATTTCAAGATAAACAGGCGTGCGGCCTACCTGTGACATCACAGAAAGAAAGTGGCCAGCTGAAGGAGAGTTCCATACCCAAAAGTCATGCCAAAACATTATTCAGAATAGCCCTAAAGCCTGCAGCTAGCTGCCTTCTATTAACTCGGACCTGTGGGAGACAAATTTACTAAGGAACAAGCCCAAACAACTCGTCCTCCTAGCTTCTCCAAGCTGCTGCTTCCTCAGAAGTATCACCCAAGAGATTTTGGATGTATGAAATGAGGTTGGAGGATGCCCATATATATACAAGTAGACATGACGATTTGTCCTTATGGAGGTGAAGCCAACCTTGACACTTGTGGAGGCAAAATCAAATTTTGAAAATTTTCCCGCCTTGACAAGGTCATACCTTATAGAATTCCTTTTGAATAAATAAATATTTTTCCTCATCAAAATTTGGTGCTCTTTAGGTCATTTTTGGTCCTCTCGAAAAGAGGAGTTTAATGCGATAATCATCTCCATCAAATGAGCTGTCTCAAGGTGGAATTTGGCCCTAGTTGCCAATTTTAACACTCCCTCTCAACTAGGGAGAATTCCACTTGCTAATCCATCCATCATCATCGATCAACATGCCATCCTGTCGTCATGCACCATCTTTGTATCTCATCTCATCTCTGCTGAACATTGGTATGCATAATGAAGAAGAATCGATCGAGAGTGAGTCACAAGACCTTACCACTCTCCTCTGACAAAAGTCAGTTCTCATAACCAGGGGTCGAACCCCAATCAGACTTGATCCCAAGTGATCAAGTTGTTGAACATCATGCATCCTAGACATAGGGAGTACGACAGTACACGATGTGTCCATCAATAGTGCTATGGTCCCTATCTTCTTTTCCCAACTCATTGGCCAGATGAGAGGTACTTCCCATGTGTCCTAGATTACATGGGAAGGATGATACTAGAGCAATAGCAAGGAAAAAATAAATCACATCCTGCTCACAACCACATGTAGGGAAAGGATGAACCACATCCTACAGTCACATATCGCAATCACCGTCGGGAAAGGATAAACCACATCCTACGCGCATGCAAATCACCGAGAGTAGGGAAAGGATGAACCACGTCCTACATGCATGCCAACCAACAATCGTAGAAAGGATCCTATACATGGGGAAATGATGAACCACATCCCACCGACATGTCAACCATCGATTGTAGGGAATGAGCATCCTACATGTGGGGAAAGGATGAACCACATCCCATCGACATGTCCACATGTGACAACAAGGAGATGCCTGAATGCATCTCTCACTAGGGTATCCGCAGGAGAAGGTGAACCACTCATCCTGCTCATATACCATAGGAGAAGGTGAACCATGTTGGAAAGTGTAACTAGGTTCGGTCTTCATAATGTCTAAGTAATTATGAATTTATGTAATGTAGAAGACAAAGGTAATAAAATGTATTTTTGTAAAGCTTGCTTCAAGGGTTTCATGAGCAAGGAGTTTTTATTGTAGGTCAAAGAATTCTTCTTGATGTTTTTAGGGATTTGTCATCTTGCCATAAATGTATAATTTAGAGTCATGTATATGAAGTGGTGTTACACTTGCAAACACAATTCATTGATGTAAATATATGCCTCCAAGACCATGTCAAATATGCTCCACAAGTCAGCTTAAAGATGATACATATTCTCCTTGTTGAAGTCGGCCTCAATACAAAGGATGCACACTCAAGTCAGCGTCAATACAAAGGATGCACACTCAAGTCGGCTCAAAATAAGTCACAACGGTTCACTAACACAGGTCAACTATTTTATGGTGTCAAACCACTATAAAACCCTAGTAGACTTTGCACAAAAGATAGCAAGTATGTTCGCATCACTCTGAGTTTTACGCACTAGATCGCAGGAAGACAAGTTTGGATCTATGATTTTCGGAGAGCTTCTGTGGAGGAACAACGAAGACAAGGTTTGAAATAAGTGCGAAGGGAAGGGTCTGTTTTGGTGCAAAGATTGGTGACTAGTTTGCGTAGGAAAGAGAGTGCGTATTACAGTGCTGTAAGAAGAAGATGTATAGTGAAGAAGTGGTCTGCTGTTAGACGAAAAGGAGAGATATAATATCTCTATATTGGAGCAACATGTATAACTGATATATCCTGTAAAGAGGCTAAAGTTGACTACAGTGAAAAGAAGAGCTACTACAACACGCAAAGAATCTATGATTTGAATATAAAGAGGTGCAGCAAGAAACCTAAGAAGGAGTCTCTAGTAGGCCAAGGCTGGATCAAAGGAAGACAAGGAAGAAGCACATTGTTTAGGGCTAGGGACCGAGCTTCCCTAATCCTGGTGCAAAGTAGTACAGAACAATGCAGAAAAGAGAAGATTATCATAAGGAGTCTAGAAGAGCAGAAAAATGGTCTTGGAAGCATGCTGATGTTAAGAGTCTGTGTCATGGTCATGGTAATTGTCAATGGAAGATCTATAAGAAGAATTGTTTTGGGTTTTCCTCTCCAAGAGGGAGAGGTTTTGGTCCTGGCTTGAAAAGCTTAAACTTTGTCTCTCTTGTGTTTTGATAATTGACTTGATGAAAGACATAATAATTTAACTAAGATAAGATCTAAGTAAAGAAGCATAACAAGTATACCACAAGTAGTTATCAGGTAAGAGAATTGAATTAAACTCTGCCCTATCAAATTCTCAACATGTTATCAAAGCTAAGGTGCTGAAGACAAGAAAGGGTTGTTTGGCAAGAAGACACTCAAGTACCAAGAGATCAAAGATCATTTTTCTATAAAGCAAAAGTCAGAGATCCAAAGAGTCAATCTTCAGTTCTAAAGAGGCAGTTTTTGGAAAGCCATCTCATGAAGATCAAGGACATATACATCAAGAAGGACATCGTGTAGAAGCCATCTCCATCAACAACTATTTGGTGTTGAAGTCAAATCAACATTGTTGGAGACATCATCAAGCCACTTTGCTGAAGTCATCATCCTTGATCATCATCATCATCAAGGATCCAAGGTCTTTACACCACTCTCGAAAGAGTCAATCTAAAAGGGAGCTTCTATCTACATCATCATCAACAAGGAAGTTGATAGAAGAAGTAAAGCATCTACTCAAGTAAGTATCTTTATGACTTCATATGAATCTATCAAAATGCCTTTTTGCAAAGAAAGCAACAAACTGGTTAGGGTTTCAAACTTTCTTGCATGGAAGAAAAAGTACAATGAAGTCATGCCAAATACATGAAGGGAGACGTAAGAGTCCAAAGGATTCTTATAGAATCCATAAAAGACTTTCTCATTCCCTATGTATCAAAATATAATCTTCAAAATATACTTATGACAAATTGGTGGAGCAGTTCTCCGTAAGTACTACAGGGGAAGTAATTTCTCAAAGACAAGAACTATTCACGTTGGAGATGTCTAGGGAGGAGGAAATAACTTCATGAAGATTTTTAAAATACAAGACCAATTGCAGGAATTGGGAGAAGAAATGTCTGATAGAGAAATAACTACAGTGGTGCTGAATGCTCTGCTAGAGGGATGGGAAAACTTCACTTCAAGCATTTATGGAAAGAAAGAAGCAACACCATTCCAGAATCTATGGTCTCTATGAGAATTAAAAGAGACAAGGTTAAAAGCTAAAGTGGATATAGGATCAAATAAAGAGAATCAAGCATACGCTGCCATATTAAGGAGAAAGGGAAGATTCGGTAAGTTTGGTCCTCAAGAAGAAAAGATGAAACATGGATAAGATACGATGCTATGGGTGTAATGAAAAATTGTCCAAAAATCTAATGAGGACAAGAGGAAAAAGGAAGAAGCCCATTCAAAGAACCCTAAGAAAGAAGAAGTAAAAGATCTCGTTTATAATTAAGATCATCTTCCTCTTTAAGAGGTATCTATCAGGTTGTTAGAAAGCATAGTATATTAGATAAATCCATCACTCCAAGATTGACATCATGACGGAAGCATTGAAGAAGGAGCACTCGTTGTAGGAGGATGTCTGTAAAACATATGTGACATCTATGCTATAAGAGGCTCCTGGGAACCTCACTGAAAAACAACATTTATAGAAAGCAGTCATCAAGATAAAGGTCATCATTCAATAATCAATAAGGAAACATATGCCGATATTTTCTAATGGAGTCCTCTTTGGATTCACTGGTTAGAAATAAAGCAATAGGTTTCCTTGAGAAATTCTAACTTGCAGAATTCTGGGATTAGAAATGATGACATATTGATGAAGCAGGTCAAGGGAATAAAACTTTTCACTCCAAGGAAATTTGCTTTAGGATGACTCAGAAAAGAAATGAGGCACATATATATATTTATGCTGACACTGGATGCTATGTAGATAGGTCATATGGTTGTAGGTAGAAGAAGTATGATCAAAGAAAGAAAGAACTCTTTTGATGCACAGGTTGTCAATAGACATGTTCCACACCAGATGAAATCAACATAATATGTCCTCGTATGGAATATGAGGTGATCATATACTATCAAGGAGTTGCACCTTGGAAGTTCCTGGGAATGAAATAAAATTGTGTGGAAGAGAAAGGAAGAGATCGCGAAAAAGTGCAATCATGGAAAGAGGCAGTCAACATCGAAGGAAGCCAAGAAGACTTGACTAGAAAATCTCCTGGGAAGATATGTAGACTCTCATAGAAGTCTAGAAAGGATGGACACCCTTGACAATGCATATCTTTAGGAGATGTGTCAATCTGTAAAGAAAGGATGCCAATGCCTATAAGAAGATGTCATGGTGAAAGATCATCACTAAGGTAAGTTTTGATTTAAAGTATTCATATTTATAATTGAATAACATCTGATGAGCTTATGCAGGGTTGCCAAATGGAAGTAGATGACTTCCACAAATTGATAACCATATGGCAAGATGAAAGATCCTTGGAAGATATATAGTTCGAAAGAAAGCAGCATAACATGAAGCTAGACCAGATGAGAAGATTGATGGATCACTTTTTGATAGAAGACATGGCTCTTTGATGAAAGTGATGGATGATCTGTGCCCTAAGAAGAGATCCCAAAATTGAAGGCTCCTCGATTCATGACATCAACGGAAGGAGTACTTCATAAGCAACTGGATATTTTTCAGCATTGCTGTTGTAGGTCCCTGGTTAAGAGGGAGTGACAATTGTGTTTTTCTATCTCATGTGTCATGCACTAGACCAGGACTAACCACTGTAAGTCTTAGTGAAGGCCATGAATAGGAATGTAGACACATGGTGAATGGATTCTCCCTAGTTGAGAGGGAGAAATAGACACATCATTCTAGAAGATGGAATGTGGGATTGGGTAATTATCTGGCATCCGATACTCTGTGAGATGTATTAAGGCATCCATGAAAAGAGTAGTCGTGAAAGGATGGATATTCTGTGAGAATTAAGAATAGTCCTATGAGGTCATACTCGGTGAACACTTGGGTGGATTATGTACCTTGGAGACAATGACGATGGTGTCTATAGCCATTGGTCTCACCAAAATTGTAGCTCAAGATCTTGTGGAGAGATGGAGGTGTTAGTCAAGGCCTTGCTATGTAACAATGCTGGGTTAATATGATGCTATAACAAATGGATTACTAATCAAAATTCTTCTTATGAGATTCTTTGGATTGAAAGAGACCATGTACCATTATGAATACCTCCCTAGTTAAGAGGGAGTGTTGGAAAGTGTAACTAGGTTCGGTCTTCATAATGACTAAGTAATTATGAATTTATATAATGTAGAAGACAAAGATAATAAAATGTATTTTTGTAAAGCTTGCTTCATGGGTTTCGTGAGCAAGGAGTTTTTATTGCAGGTCAAAGTCAGCTTCTTGATGTATTTAGGGATTTGTCATCTTGCCATAAATGTATAATTTAGAGTCATGTATATGAAGTGGTGTTACACTTGAAAAGACAATTCATTGATGTAAATATATGCCTCCAAGACCATGTCAAATATGCTCCACAAGTCAACTTAAAGATGATACATATTCTCCTTGTTGAAGTCGGCCTCAATACAAAGTTACAAACGATGCACATTCAAGTCGGCTCAAAATAAGCCACAACGATTCACTAACACAGGTCGACTAATTTATAAGGTCAAACCACTATAAATACCCCAGTAGACTTCACACAAAAGATAGCAAATACAATCCGCATCACTCTGAGTTTTTCAGACTAGATTGCAGGAAGACAAGTTTGGATCTGTGATTTTCGGAGAGCTTCCGTTGAGAAACAGCGAAGACAAGGTCTGAAATAAGTGCGAAGGGAAGGGTCTGTTTTGGTGCAAAGATTGGTGACTAGTCTGCGTAGGAAATAGAGTGCATATTACAGTGCTGTAAGAAGAAGATGTACAACGAAGAAGTGGTCTGTTGTTAGAAGAAAAGGAGAGATATAATATCTCTATATTGCAGTAGCATTTATAACTAGTATATCCTAGAAAGAGACCGAAGTTGACTACAGTGAAAAGAAGAGCTACTACAGCGTGCAAAGTATCTCGGATTTGAATATAAAGAGGTGCAGGAAGAAAGCTAAGAAGGAGTCTCTGGTAGGCCAAGGCTAGATCAAAGGAGGAAGATAAGGAAGAAGCACATTGTTTAGGGCTAGGGACCGAGCTTCCCTAATCCTGGTGCAAAGCAGTACAGAACAGTGCAGAAAAGAGAAGATTATCACAAGGAGCCTAGAAGAGCAGAGACATGGTCTTGGAAGCATGTTGATGTCAATAGTTTGTGTCATGGTCATGGTACTTGTCAATGGAAGATCTATAAGAAGAATTGTTTTGGGTTTTCCTCTCCAAGAGGGAGAGGTTTTGGCCCTGGCTTGAAAAGCCTAAATTTTGTGTCTCTTGCGTTTTGATAATTGACTTGATGAAAGACGTAATAAATTAACTAAGATAAGATCTAATTAAAGAAGCATAACAAGTATACCACAAGCAGTTATCAGGTAAGAGAATTGAATTAAACTCTGCCTTATCAAATTCTCAACAAACCACTCACCCTACACACGTGTCATCAATTGTAGGAGAAGGTGAGCCACTCACCCTACACACGTGTCATCAATTGTAGGGGAAGGTGAACCACTCACCCTACACACATGTCACCCATCACGGGGTATCACACGGGAAGGTGAACCACTCACCCTGTACATAGCGCACCAATTGGGGAAGGCGAACCACTCAACCTATGGTCGCTCATATCTCCAAGAACTACCCTAGGCCCCTAGGAGCTCCCAGAGCTCAATGTTCAACCGAGACCCTCTTAATAGGGTCTATCCATGACTTCCAGCGTCTTTCCAAGTTCCAAGAGGCTATGTAAGGATGTCAGTAATCTTCTCGTCTAATCTAAAATGATAAAGCTTAGTAGCTTTCCAGTGTACCATATCAAAATAAAGCGGTACCCAATACTTGGAGTTTTCGTGGAACATGAATTCTCTGAAAAATGAATCCCACTCAAGAATATCGCAATATACAACGGTGGTTACCAGACGTGCTCAAGAGTCAAATGGTTCATTGAAGAGCTTCCTTAACCAACTGTCTTCATAATATGCATACCTGCTGCTATATACATTCAGATCAATAGTGCTTCCAGAGCAACCAAATTAAGAGATATAGCACTAGATGTGTTCTTTACATTCTTCACACTACCAACTGAGCCAACATTAAAATATTCATGGAATCTTAGATTCCAGCAGTGTACCTCAGATTATAGATAATATAATCACAGAGAGATATTTCAATTAGCAACTATCCAATATGTGAGGCTCATCCATAGATCAATTCATAGGGAGACATATGACTGATAGGGTGTTTAATCAAGAACAGGGATCCCAGAAGGAATGCATATGCAGACCAGCGGCTCCTCCATCTCATCAGACCTTTAAGTGTAGAAAACAAGACTAGGTCTTTCTAAAAAGTCAATTCCCTCTTACATTAATAAACGAGAGGGTCATAAATCGACATCTTTATATTCCGATTTACATGGCTTGTCCATAACTCCCTCTAAATATAGAGACAGTGACCTTGCCAAAATATAATCATTGAGCCACCTGAAACCTGTCCTTTTCCTGCTATAGTCCCTTAGGTCCATGTGCCAAAGTAATCAATCATGATTATGCAGCTTTTCAAGTAATAGGGATATATCAAAGGCATCATCAGGATTCAGGATCATAATCAGTGTCATGTCTTGCCTTTATCCGGCAAGAAGAGTCATCGTGCTATGCCTATTCTATAGCTCCCTCTGAAGTCTTACCTCAATTGATCATTTAGCCTTCATCAATCTGCTCCTCATCTTTAAGACAAGACTTTATCATGCTGCAACTATATCAGCTAGCTTCTGTCCCTTTCACATGTTCTGCAACAGTGATTCTAAAGAACAATGAATTCAACTTGGCAGAATCATACAGGAACTTTTATCTATATGAAGTCACCAAGAGACTTGCTCTGAATTTTGCCTAACTTTCCTGGATACAATCTTCCAGCACTGGTCCTCTATTATCATGTAAAGGATGAATCTCAACAATAATTAAAAGCTTCACAAGCTGGGTATATGTTCTATCCCTGGACTTTCTTGTAATAATGTCCCATTTTTAAGAGTGGTTACAATTATCTGTGTTTCCTCTATTTGCTGATGGGACATTGATTGATCTCCTGAAAGTTCTTTGACAGATATTCCATAAGACTGCAGCCGGTTAGACAAGATTCCAACCATTTCTGCAATCAGTGCTTTCATAGGTGCAACATAAACGACTATGAACTTCGCTCAAATCAATAGAACCATCTGTGCCCCTTGTTGAAGTATGGTTAACAGGGCAACATTGGTTTTCCCAGCACCAATGAGTGTATACAAGAGCAAATTCTCAGGCGTAAACAGGGCAATTTCGTATACTTTTCTCTGCACTCTGATCAGTTGCGTCATTCCAGAAAGAAACAGGTTGTGCCCAATCCAGCATATCTGATATCTTCACAAGTTCCTCTCCTTCAGCAAATGGTTTCAGCTTCTGCGCAGGGACACAAACTTCCTCATAACCCTTCCTTGTGGTCCTATATGAACCCGGAGGTAGCTTACACCTTGTTTGTCGTCAACAAACCTCCTTGATGGAATGAAATGTTCTTAAGATCTGGCATCTGCCTCTGGAGTCTGTCCCTTTAACCAACAATTCTCCATAGCACCACTGCCACCATTTCGATCCATAAAACTTCAGCAGATAAACCATATAAAACTGGATTACGTAACATACGGATATAAAGATAGGTGTAGCCTAGCCATGTGCATGCCTCCCTTGCATTTTGGACTGTATCCAGTACAATCTCTGCATTTAAATTATCTGCTAGCTTTGACACAAACTAGCTCTCAATTGGCAATTGCTGATTCATAAGAGAAAGGTAATACTGTCCTGTGATTATTATTCCTTCTCCATAGGAATCATACTGTGGCCTTCCTGCACGACCAAGCATCGGCATAATATCTAACGGTCTGAGTTCAGTTCATGCACCTTTCTCAGGATTGTAAATTTGAGTTCCTTTTGTAATAGCAGTATGAGCAGGAAGATTTATGCCCCATGCAAGAGTTGCAGTGGACACCAAAACTTGAATATGGCCATCAGCAAAAAGGTCTTCTACCAAAGTTCGATCTGCTCTGGCCATCCCTGCATGATGGGTTGTAATGCCATATGGCAATAGATCATTGTTTTTCACTGATTCGGTCTCTGTTTGGAGAATCTCCCGGCTAGCACTGTCTTCCTTCAGAAAACGTCCAAGAGTGTCATTTGCAAGGGCTGCATCTCTTATAGCACGAGCTGTCTTTGCTTGTTTCTTTTCTGGAATGCACAAAGACCAAAACTTGATGTTTGCCAGCAACAACCATCACCTTTTGGTAACACACATCATTCATTAACTGAAAACTTCTGGAGTGGCTTCTTGACAGTGATTTCAATATATTGCTGAGCCAACGGGCAAGGCCTGTAACTGTTAAAATAGAATAGCCCATCTGACTTGACCCTCGAAAACAGGGCCACATCCTCATAATTTGGAAGTGTTGCAGACAATCCCACCAATCGAATCATTTCCCAAGTATTCTCAATTTGCCTACTAAATCAGCCTTGGACTGGCAGATCTCACCAACAGAAAATAAATTGCAGCATCACGTGACATCTGGATCTAATATATATATATATATATCACCCCATTCTCATAACAGTGACATAATAACTACCTGAGTAATGAACACCATGTCAGATGTGAGAGAAAGTCCTTTAAGCTTAACCTGTGAAATGAATGCTTGAAGCAAAACATTGATCTTTGCATTGGGCTCTTTTAAACTCTACTAAACCAGAATTGGTACTTGATCTAACAGCTAAGCAAGTTCCATCTTTTCTTCTTCTCTTACTGATACATAAACTCTTTACTTAAAAAAAAAACCAACATAGCTCAATGTCACCCATTGTCGGCTTCAGATGTTCATTATAAGTAGCCATTGTACCGTTAGCTATCCGTCCTAGATCAGTAACTTGAAAATATTCACTCATTCGATCATATTCACCAGATTGGTTTTGTCAAGATTGTTGCAGAATGAATCAAGTCTTCTCTCCTCTCTCCCAAAGTATTGTCTCTCTCTTTTACTCCAGCTTGGGCTTGTCCTCACCTGAGCTTTGATACCATGTTAAATTTTGAAGTTAACATGTTCTTTGCTTAGGTCAAATACTTCATTAGATTATAAGCCCATTAGCAATTCTTATTATATTAGTAATCACAGTAACTGAAGAAAGAACATTGAACATAAGTGCAGAACACAAGCCAAGGCAAGAGAACACAAGAATTGGCTTTAGCCAGGGAAAAACCCCAAGATGGGGAAAACCCTTTATCAATTCTTCTTATTATTAATATAAAAAATGTAGTAGAGAGAGAGAGTACAATAACACTGACTTGCCATTTGACGATCTAATAACAATGTCCTCAGAGACAGGAAGATGGCCCAATCAATCCTTAGTTCGGGAAAAACATGCTTCAGGAGCTGCTGCAATACTAATCACTGGTTAGGGTTTACTGTTAACCTGCTATACCTAAGTTGCTGGAAATGACTATCTACAACCTCTGAAATGCCGAATCTTGTTTTGGATCCGGATCCGTGTACGAAACGGTTAAAAAACGGGTGAAATACGTATTGAAGCCGTTTTTAATTTTCGGAAACGTTGGGTTTGGCTTCACGCCGTTTTTGAAGTGTTTTTTGTGAAAAACCCTTCTAGATCTGGTTTAGGGTAATACTTTTTCGCTTTTGGTGATCTGTATTACCATAAGGCAATACGTATCTCGAGTAATTGCTGTCTCTCCCCGCCGGGAACGGTCTTTTGGTTTCTTTTAAATTTGTAAAATTCTTTCGGTAATAATCACATGCAATGGAACATGGTCTACGCGTTTCGAACCAACCAGCGTGGTTCATCATCAGGACTATGTGAGAGATCAGATCGGGACATTAAGCTTAAATAGATGTAGAAATGGCTCAACTAGCCGTTAGGATAACAACTAGTTTGACTTTGAATATTTAATTAGTTATTTATTTATTTTATTTTATTTATTTATTATTATTATCATTATTATTTTGTAAATGTTTAATATATTTATTCAACTAATTAATCAATTAATTATTTTATTAGTTAGTTATTTAACCAATAGTGATAATAATATGTATATATGTATATATCTCTTATTTTATTTAATTGATTTAATTATTATTATTAATTCATAATTATAAATTATTTTTAATTATATATTGGACTATTTATGAGAGCCAAGGTCCAAGGAAAAAAGAAAATTATAACCAACGACCTATCAAAGAATCATTCAACGAGCCAAAAAAAATAAAAAATAAAAATAAAAATAATAATAATAATAATAATAATAAAGTAAAAAATAAATAAAAAAATAAAAAAATAAAAATAAATAAATAAATAAATAAATAAATAAAAATAAAAATAAAAACTAAAAATAAACTGAAATAAAAAATAAAAAATAAATAGAAAATAAATAAATAAATAAAAAATAAATAAATAAATAAAATAAAAAATATAAGGCAGGAATCCAACACCTGCTAATATTCCAGCTGTCGTCTCTATTGAGATTAACGGGTCTTTTGGTTTCTTTGTTATCATCCGAATTGGAGTGATTGCATCATTGTCTCTGAACAATTTTAACTTTTAGCTGGAGTCTTCGACTAGAGATTTTGGCATTTGCTAGAGTGACTAGGGTCGAGTGGAGTGAGGCTTGAGTTGCCGACTATGCAGAGACTACCGACGATGAGCTCCGAGTCTCCACTGTGCCACCGACTGTGCAGAGACTTAGAGTTAGCCATCGCTGCCGCTGAAGACGGGTCCCGAGTCTCGACTGTGCAGAGAATTAGCCGCCGCTGCCGACGAGGGTTTGTAGTTGATATCTTAACATTAGGATTTCCCGGATTAGTGACTGTTGGATCTTCTTGCTATAGGCTGTGTTCCTCAGAGTGCACGACAAATAGTGAAAAGGTCGACAACATAGAAAACCACCACACAAAGATGAGGCCAATTTTTTTCGTTTCTTTAATGTAAGGCCAATGCTATGAATCTATCACAAAGAACACTCATATATTGATATCCGGGCTAAGAAGCTGTCTCTTACTAAGGGTACACTCATGCTATACGCTTAATATCTATAGAGAATCCTGTCCCCCCCAAAGAAATATGAATATTCATGAACTGATAGTCGACAACCGTTGAAGATCATCAACTATAGGCCTCATACCCCAAGAGGGTATCGAATTGGCTTTTGCAAGGCAACAGTGGTGAACAACGAATCATCATTCATGCTTCGCCGAACTTCAATGTACATGGTGTCTCATAATCAATTTGTTTTCCAATTATTGACAAGGCAAATGTCAATGAGTTTCAAGTTGGATTTTATTCTACCTACAATTCTGTAGAAACTTCTTTTTAGTGTCTGTTTGTTGTTCCATTATTGCAGCAGCAGATTCACTAGGCTCCTCTGATATGAAGTTCGACTTGTACATCTGGCGACGTACTCAACGGGTGAAATATAAAGTTAGACACTTGATGATATGTTGAACTTGAATCATGAATGTTATAATAATCATTTGACATTAATGATGATGACAATGTTTATATACTGAATTGATGATGATGATAGATGATAATTGATTATGTATTTTTAGATATAATCTAGATTCTTAAACTTCAAAGATGAATGGTAATATGAAATTCCTATTTTGTTATATTTATGTGTGTGTGTGTGTGTGTGTTGTTTCCAGCTATATTGTATCCATATTTTTTGAAAATTTTCCGTATCTATTCCCTTATCCATTTCAGTGCAACTTAGTGCTATACCTTCTTTTCTACTCTTTCAGACTTCCTCAAGGCTCAATCACTGTGGTTGGGCCTCTAATCCTCTTTGCTCTTCTTCGCTGTCAATATAGGCTAGTGATTAACCCTTTGGCTAGATATCCACCTTCCTGAGCAAGAGATATAGGCCTGCGACCTATTCTGTAGCACTGCAATACCTCTCGACCTTGTGATTCCAAGACAAACAGGCCTGCGCCCTACCTGTGACATCACAAAAAGAAAGTGGCCAGCTAAAGGAGAGTTCCATACCCAAAATTCATGCCAAAACATTATTCAAAATAGCCCTAAAGCCTATGGCTAGTTGCCATCTATTAACTCGGACTTGTGGGAGACAAATTTACCAAGGAACAAGCCCAAACAACTCGTCCTCCTAGCTTCTTCAAGCTGCGGCTTCCTCAGAAGTATCACCCAAGAGATTTTGGATGTATGAAATGAGGTTGGAGGATGCCCATATATATACAATTAAACATGACGATTTGTCCTTATGGAGGTGAAGTCGACCTTGACACTTGTGGAGGCAAATTCAAATTTAAAATTTAAAATTTTTCCAGCCTTGATAAGGTCATGCCTTATAGAATTCCTTTTGAATAAATAAATATTTTTCCTCATCCAAATTTGGTGATCTTTAGGTCATTTTTGGTCCTTTCAAAAAGAGGAGTTTAATGCAATAATCATCTCCATCAAATGAGTTGTCCAAAGGTGGAATTCGGCCCTAGTTGCCAATTTTAACATCTAGGCTCCGACATAGGCTAGCTAGGAGGTAGCATGGCCCTATGACTCCAAGAGCTCCAACAACCCTCAAGGGTTTGCAGTTACCCTCTAGGCCATGCACATGGTACTTATCCCTACACTTCTCCATCTAGGGCTTCAACCTTTCCCAAGACAACTCCAGGCGAAGTGTGTTCATACCCAAATCCACCTAGGATCCTAGGGTAACAATAGCAAGATTACTTTCTGGCTCTCCTTAGTGCAAACATAGTAGTCACACTAGTAGAATAATGGCACTTTGAATGGTAGAATGGTGGTTTTATATGCATGGTTCCTTTAACACATGGAACCCATGTAATCCCTCTTTCCACTTATTTAAACTTAAATAAAACATCCATATGGTTTAGGGGATTATATTATTATGTATTTTAAATTTTAATATTAGCCCTTTTACCTTTTTGGGCTTAAGATATTTTTTTCCCTTAGAAATATATTTCATGGGTTTATAACTTGGGCTAGGAAAAAAATAATATTTTCCTAGCTTAGCCCCATTACTAAGCCCTCTCCCCCTCACCCACCTTTCACTCTGTGGAGTCCTAGCTCCCGATACTCTTTTCTTCCCTTAGTATGCAACTTCAGTGTTATTTTGATTAATATGAGTGATTACATATTACATTTGTTAGGTTCACTGGCCTTTTAACAGATAGGCTATTTAGCATAAAACCACACAGGCACTCTGGCCTTGAAACATATTTACACAGGCATGTAGGCCCCAACATAACAGGCTCACTAGCCTAAGTGTCATGTACCAGATAACCAACCTAAGTATTATATGTACATATACATTTATAATTCGGGGATCAAGTTGGGGTATTACATTTTCATCCTTATTTATGCATGCATTGTCTTCACTCTTTAGTACATCTATATACACATGTAGAATCAAAATGTTACAAACAACTATAGGTACTACTTTTGCATAGCATCCTCATGCTCCTATTTTGCATCATAAGGTCTATAAAAGGTCCATTGAACTTGTATCAAATTGATGGCACTGTTTAGGAGCACCTTGATCTTCCTATTCCCAATGTGCACCAACGGGGCCTGGAAGTTTTCTTTGTGCTCCGATTTTATAGACATTCAAATTCGGCATGTTCATCATTATTCCTATAAAACATTGGAATAAAAAAGAATTATTACTTGCAAGCAACAAATTCCTGTACAATCTTATAAATAATCAATTGATATTGAAAATTGTGAATATTCCCTTTTAGTCGATTGGTGAAGTTTCCGAAAATTACAAAACCAGAACTTTGAGGCTCTATGGCATTGTAACCGCTAGTTGAGTGATGAATTCACCTGTATCCTTCTTTTACTATGTAAGTATATGTTGCTAACAACCCATCACTTTCTTAGACCATCTACTGAAAATATTGTTTGATTACACCATCCACTGCCATTGGATATTTGCAGCACCAACTTTTAGTTATCGTGTAAACATTTTTAGTTTCAAAGTGAATTTGAGTCATCGATCACGATGGATGTCAACCATCGGATCTTTCAGGTGCAAGTCACTTACTTGGCTAAGCAACTTTAGATGCGAAATCCAATCTCCACTGTTGATCTAAAACACAAGAACATGCTCGGCTTCCTGCTTCCCAATCTGCATATGCCCATGAATTTCTGCAAGCACTGAATAGAGTGCGCCATGCCAAAGCATTTGGCTTACATTTCCTTCCATGGATAATGTTTTCAGCCTCATTCAGATACTTAGCATGACCAAATGATCTTTGTCCACTAGCCCTGCATAGCTACCTGCAGGAAGAAGACCAGCAACATGCCATGGTCGGTTTTAATGCCGTCTGCAATCACGACAAGATCTAACTGCTGTTGCATTTGGAATAAGGATGTTCTTTGCATCTGCAACATCCTATAACTATGCAAACGAGTTTTTTCTTCTATGTCTCCATGTCTTTGAGCTTCTGGTGGTTTTGTGCCTTTAACTTGGAAACCTGCATTTCCACAACAGATAGTTGCAAATACTTGCAAGAATCACATTTATCCTTTGCTCAAAATTGTTCCATAGTGTTGGACACCTAATCCTCTATGGGTAGGGGTGGAAGGCGAACAATCAAAGAGGAGTCCAAGTGACCTTGGAATGTGGAATCCAAGAATCACACCTAATATAGTATAAATGTACATCTATGGTTAATAGAAAGATATCTCACGCTTATCCGTCACTTCTGTCTTGTGTGTTTACTGTATGTACCATGCCCGTGTTTAACATGGTATCAGAGTTGCAGGTTTATTCTTTCCTTGCCTAATTATTGTGAGCCAGTGGTTTTGTGGCCTCCTTAAAAATCGAATTGTTGTGTGGTCTTCTTCAAATTTGGCGCTCTGCCATCACTGCCATACACTCGGTCCTACCATTTGTTAAGTCTGCCAAAATACATTCAATTTTTTCGTGCCCAGTCTAGCGTGTATTACCTCTCCCATACCTGTCTTCTCACATGCGTTACCAGTCTATTGAGTAGCATTCATTTATTCAATATCGATTCATTTGTTCACTAACTTGTCCATTAGATTTGGAACATACTCCACGCAATTCAAGTATTTAATTCAGTGCTTCTGACACAGAAACGCTTCTCACCATTAGTGCTCACATTTTGGTTATTTGAATTGAAGTTCCATTGATTGTTACAGAGCTCTTCAGTCGACCACCACGCTGAAGATTCCAAAAACAAGCAACATTTTTCCATCGTTGGAGAACAATTCTAGAACATGCATGGTTTAAGTGGCGTGTTCCCGTGGCATGGTGCTCCCTGCAGTTGTTGAGCCCGCTCCTGCACGCCGCCCTTCCCACTGCTCGTAGGCCTACGCACTGCCCTCTCGGCTCCCACAGTCGCACTCCTGGCTTCCACTGCTCCAACCCTCTTGTCGCTTCCACTGCCTTTGCACCTCCGCCCGACTCTTCCACTCCCCGTCCCCACTCACCCCCCGTCCCACCTCATAACTCTCCTGTCCCCGCTCCCCTCCCCCTCACCTCCGCTACCCTCCCCCTCTCGCAGCCCCTCGCTCACCTTACCGCTCTCCTCTCCCCCGCTCCCCGTAGCCTCTGCTGCTCCTCCTTCTACTCTCGCAGCCCTTGCTCACACCCACCTCCCATCTCCCTCACGCCGCAGCCCTCCCCTTGTGCTGCTCCCCCTCCCCTCCTTCCGCTCCCCGCAGCCTCTGCTGCTCCCCCTCTCGCCTGTTGTGTAGTTTTATTTGAGCCTCGTTGGTATATTTTTCAGGTGGAGGACTCTTTGGAATCACTTTTTCTAACACCTCTTTCAGGGACTTTTCCTTGGAAGACAAATATCTTTCAAAATGGAAATCTGCGGTCTTCCCTTTCGGCATATCCATTGCAGACTTCTTGGTCTGTACTGGTGATGAGACGTGCAGAGAAGAATGGTGCTGAAACTATGTCGATGTGCAGTGAAGGGTGCGTATAAGCATTGAAGAACATTCTTGCTATACGATTCGTTGGTTCCATTCTTGCCATTTTTGAACACCGAAACTTCATTGAATGGTATGCAACATATATGTTGAGTTTTGTGCTAGTATTCTTTTAAAATTCGTTGAAGCCCTTTTCTACGATTGGCACATATATAAAGTTCATTGATGCTTTGAGCTAAGTGAGTGTATATGCTTTGTGCCTTTTTCAAGAACATGAAATTTGAATGAAGTGATATGAGCATGATGGTATTATATTGGGATGTTGGTCATGTTGGTGTGGAGAGTATAATATATGAGTTGAGTTTTTAAAGAGGATTATAAGTGGTGGAATGTTTAATGGCTCATAAGTGAAGCTTTATATAAAAAAAAAGAAAAGAAAAGAAAAAAAGGAAAAGAGGGATTGGTAAAGAGTTACGTTTGGTTGGTTTTAAATTGGGACATTTCCCTTTTGCATGTATTAAAGTGTTTTGTGCATGAGTGGCGCAACATATGAGCTTTGGAGCAACGTGGTTGGATTTGGTGTGCAACGCATGTTATTCAAAAGTTCAAAAACAAAAAGTATACTAGAGCACTTCCCTTCTGTATAAAGCTTGTTGTGGGAAACTTTTTTTCATAGAGAAGTCTTATTTGATAGAGAAAATGACGAGAATTATGAGGTATTAGAGTTCCTTACAAGTTAAAACTCTAATACATTCCACTGATTATGATACAGTGAAAATAAACAAGAATTGTCTATCTGATATTAGAACTTGTTTACATGATGCACTTGACAAGATTGAATTTTTGCAGCTTGAGTCAGAGCTACAACGAGAAGAGCTTCAGCAGAAGAATTGTCATTCTGAACTTATTTTTGTTCAAAACACGGAGACAAACTCTCATCAGCAACAAGAAACTATTAGATCATTGAGCCCAGTACGAGAGTAGATTCGCATGCAGATGCAAACATCTAGCCTGCACTTCCCAAGCCTATCATCAAAACTTGGGAAGAGTTTGTCCATAACAAGCACAAAACAGGTCTTAGATATGACAAGGAGTTGTCCTTTCATATTCCGGACTACTCCAAGCACATCAAATTTCAGAGTGCCGGATTTCTTCATGATAGCTCACCTTCAACTGTTCTAGATTCTGCTCCTCTTCCACAACAAATTGTAAAATGGCAACACTATGATCGATTTGGCCATATGAAAGATCACTGTTTCGATCTTCACCCATGCAAGCACTGTGGTCGGCACACCCATTCTTCACACAGATGCTTCAGAAACAAGCCTCCTGCAATAACAAAGATTCTTCTTGGATGGATCGCTTCTTGGCAGTGGGCATCAACAGCGAAGAAGATGTTTAAGTCATATGTCAGAACTTGTTCTAGAATATTGAACAATCTTGCAGTTGAGTTTTCGCCATCATCTCACCTTGTACCTGACAGGGGGGAAAATTGTGGTCATCTACAAGCTTCAAAGCCACATCAAGCGAGCCTGAGCCACAACCTGTCATTCCAGATTCAGAGTTGTAGCTAGAGACGCTGCAGTTCAAGCAAGCCTGAGCCACAACTTGTCATTCCAAATTCAGAGTTGTAGCTAGAGACACAACAGTTCAAGTGAACTTGAGCCACAACCTGTCATTCCAGATGCAGAGTTGTAGCCAAAGACACAACAGTTCAAGCGAGCCTGAGCCACAACCTGTCATTCTAGATTCAGAGTTGTAGCCAGAGACAAGGATGCCCATGAGCATGCATTTGGTTGGTGGTCAGCCTTAAACCATCTATGTGATGTTGATATTTTTCCACTTCAAAGAATTTAGGACACTTCCTCTTGCAGAAGACTTCAACTTCTTCCCAGTTTTGGAAGAGTTCCAAGAAATGCATCAAGCATTCCAGAGTTGGTCATCCTTAAACCACCACAGGTTGTAGACCTCCCTTCTTCTAGGTTGAAGGTCTCCCTCTTCAAAAAATGAGGAGCACTTCCTCTAGCAGAAGATCTCAGCTTCTTGCCAGATTTGGAAGGGTTCCGGGAACTGCACTAAGCATTCGAGTGTTGGTTGTCATCCTTAAACCATCACATTATGCCAACATTTTAGAGAGTTCATTCAACCTAAGTGTTGCCATGCATACTTTGTAGATTTGTATTGCAGCTCTCTTCTTGGACTCACACATATCCCTTCGGATTAAGGGGGCAATGTTGGACACCTAATCCTCTATGGGTAGGTGTGGAAGGCGGACAATCAAAGAGGAGTCCAAGTGACATTGGAATGTGGAATCCAAGAGCCCCACATAGTATAGTATAAATGTACATCTATGGTTAATAGAAAGATATCTCACGCTTATCCTTCACTTTTGTCCTGTGTGTTTATTGTATTTACCATGCCTGTGTTTGACACATAGCCATTTAATTCCTTGTAGCTGGTAACCATGAAGAATCCCACCATTCCAATAGTGTGATTGTTGCTTTAGGCCTAGTCCAACAAAATGCCTAGAATCAATTTCAACCTGCTCATTAACTTGTTGATGGTTTTCAAGAAACTTATTAGTCGTAACTAATAAGTCTTCATTGCAACTGTCTTCCCATGTTGCATCTCAATAATCAAGGCCCAGTTTTAACCCATGCTGCGCCTTTGTGTTGATGGAAAACTTATGAAAAAAGTAACTAATTTTTTCGTGGATTGAGCAAGATAAGGCCACTTCAAATCAATATTTCTCTCTACCCTATCCTTTATTTGATTTTCTACACTTAAAGGACCTTTCGCATTTCTACCATGAGCAAGAATTGAAGTTGCCGGATTATCTGAAATCTCCGCTGACACTGGTCTTTTTATTTTTATTTTTACAGGTCCCAACAACATTATGTTGCCATTGCCAACTACTTGATGTGTTCTTTTATAGACCATTTGTTAAATTTAAACAACCATGGTATGTTCTATGCTTAAATGCAGTTTTACTTCAATCTTCTTTAAGGCCCAATTCAGATTTAGCAATCACATAAACTTTTAAGTAAAATGCTGATAAAACATAATAATAGATCAACAGAGACAAGCGAAATAATATACTAGAATATGTAATTCTTCTTGTCCAGAAAATAGATAGATAAATGTTTGTGACAACAGTCAACAGGATGCCCTAGCCAACAAAGTCTTGAGTTGGCCAAACCAACTTCTCCAACAACCAAATCAACCTTTCTCCAAGTGTCACACACACCCCTCAAAGACAACTCCAAAAAGTCAAAGCAAGGCAACAGCAAATGGTCAACGCAAAAGTCAACGTTGCAGGCAAAGCTACAGTCAACGGACAACATTCAAAGTCAACGCTTCTCCTCGATTTTTGTGCCCTCAAAAGCGGCCTCAAGAAATCGGATTTTCTGTGCTGAAATCGAAGTCAAAGCACAAGTGTTGACCCAAAGTCAACGTTGTCCAGAAAGCCCTAAAAATAGTCTGAAAATTTCAACAGCTTCTTCAGGTTCAGATTCACACGTGTGAGGGAAGGAAGCCTCTCCTAGGCTGTACAAACCAATCAGATCACAAGTAGAGTGTGTGATGAGTTGATGATGAAATGAGCATCATCTCTCTCCTATTTATATCCATTAGTGAGGGTGTGTGACACATCTGTTGAGTTTGTGAGCCTACATTACAAATCTAGCTGACCTTGACAATTTGCACGTGTGGAAAATAAAATCCAAATATAAGTTTTGCTCATCCAAACAAGATGATCTTTAGATCAATCTTGCACCTCTCCGAAAGAGGAGTCCAACAAAAATATAATCATCATCATATGAGTAGTGCAACATGGAGTTTGGACCTAGTTGCCCAAAATTAACACTCCCTCTCAACTAGGGAGAACTCCATCTGTCCACCTGTGCCATCCTGTCATCAGTACTATCGAGTACTATCATCATCATCATCCTGCAATCCTGTGTCATCCTGCTGTAACAAGCTTTGCCGGCTTTGAGGGCAAACAAACGAGAGTGAGTCACAACGACATCACACTCCGCTGACCCGAAGTCAGCTTAGAAGATAAAACCTCAATTGGACTCAGGAGACTCACATATTAACCCGAAGTCAGTTTAGAGGTAAGAACCTCATTAGACTTGATCCCAGATCAAGGTGTTGGACATATCCCATCCTAGACATAGAGAGTACGACAATCTCCGATGCGTCCATCGGTCTTGCTATTGGTCACTATCCACATTTCCCACCTCATTGGCCAAATGAGAGGTACTTCCCATGAGTCCGAAATTCCATGGGTAGGATGCATGCGGGGCATAGATAAAAGATAGGGTGAACCAACTCAACATCATAACAGTGGGGTAAAAGCACAACAAGGTTCAGCAAGCCTAGCCCGTGTGTGCTTATAGCTCCAAGAAGTTATCCCCAAGCCCCCTGGAGCTCCTAGAGCTCATTGTCCAACTCAAGCAGGACCCTCACAATAGGGCCTTTCCACGATTCTAAGCTTCTCACAAAGGTTAAGAATTTGACCTTCCCCAGGGGCTTTGTGAGAATATCTGCGACTTGCTCATCAGTCCCAATGTGATTGAACCTTATGGCGCTTCATTGTACCATATCCCGGAGAAAGTGGTACCTAATATCAATATGCTTGGATCGATCGTGGAACATAGGATTCTTAGAAAGACGAATCCCACTCTGGTTATTGCAAAGGATAACAATGGTATCTAACACATGTCCAAACAACTCACTGAAGAGATTTCTCAACCAAACAGCTTCACAACAGGCCATACTCGCTGCAATGTATTTGGCCTCAGCAGTGCTCAAAGCAACTGATTTCTGCTTCTTGCTCATCCAAGATATCGAAGCAGAACCCAAGGTGAAGCAACATCCTGATGTGCTCTTACGATCCACCACACTGCCAACCCAATCGACATCGTTATACCCATGGAGTCTCAAACTCCCGGCAGTGTATCTCAGCCCATGGTTGATTGTGCCCATAAGATACCTCAATAGATTCTTGGCACCAATCCATGGAGTCTCAAACTCTCAGCAGTTTATCTCAGCCCATGGTTGATTGTGCCCAGAAGATATCTCAATAGATTCCTGGCACCAATCCAGTGAATGTGATGAGGCTCAACCATATGTTGACTCAAAGTGTTCACTGCAAAACATATGTCCGGAGTGGAGTTCACTAAGAACATCAGGGCCCCTATGAGTTGTCGATACTCGGTGTGATTTCCCAGCTCGAGCCGAGCAACAATTTCCACACAACTTCTTAAAGTTGAGTTCCATCGGTGTCTACACAGACTTACTGTCCACCATTCCAAATCTCTCCAACAGCTTCACAATATATTTTCCTTAAGACAGGAAAATCTCACCTGGGTTTTGCCAAACCTCCATGCCTAGGAAGTAGTGCATCAATCCTAGGTCATTCATTTCGGACTCAAAAGCTAGCTCCCTCTTACATTGATGAATGAGAGGGTCAACACTTGTCAGGAAGAGATCGTCCACATAGAGAACTAGAATGAGAGGCCTTTCTTTATCAACCTTAAAATAAAGGTTTGGATCAGCATCACTTCGAGTGAAGCCCAACTTCATTAAGTAGCTATCGATCCTCTCATACCAAGCCCCGGGGGCTTGCTTCAACCCATAGAGGGATTTCTTCAACCTGCATACATATGAGTCTCTATCTTGGACTCCGAACCCCAGAGGTTGCTACACATAAACCTCTTCCTCGATTGAACCATGTAGAAAGGCAGTCTTCACATCCATCTGCTGGAGACTCCATCCTTGCATTGCAGCAAGGGCAATGATAGATCGGATGGTGGTATAGCAGGCGACAGCTGCAAATATATCATCATAATCTATGCCTTCTTTTTGAGAGAAGCCTTTGGCAACAAATGTACTTTTCAGTACTTCCATCAGCTCCCTGCTTGATCTTGAAGAGCCATTTCGAGGTGACAACAGATTTGTCCTTCGGTCTCGGGACCACTTCCCAGACTTCATTCTTCATGATAGATTCATATTCTTCGTGCATAGCATCCTTCCAAACTTGATGGTTTACGACTTCTTCAAATGATCCAGGCTTAGATTGTACAATTATACTCATGGCTGCTAGGTACCCTTGGTACTTATTCGAATTCTTTCTTTCACGGAATGTCCCCCTTGGGGCAATATGTCTCTTGACATCTTTGAGAGTGTCCCTAAGCCATGAGGGTCTCCTTTTATTTGAAGGAGGTGGATAAATAGGATCCATTGGTTCTTCAACATCGGGCCTAGGTTCATCTTTCGGTTCTTCCTGTCTTCCAGCTTCTTCTTCTTCTTTGTCTTCCTTTGAACTAGGAAGATTTCTTACTTTCTTGAGGGCAACATCGGTGCATATCTCCACTTCTCTTTGACCAGGCACATAGATTCTATATGCCTTCGAGGTTTCACTGTAGCCCAAAAACATTCGCTTCTTCCCAGAAGCATCCAATTTGCTTCTCTTTTTTTTTGACACATAAAAATAAACAGGACTTCCAAAAACTCTAAGGTGGGAGACATCAGGCTTCTTACCAGAGAAGACTTCCTCGGGAGTTTTGGAGTCCAAAGTGGAATGCGGGCATCTATTTTGAACATACACAACAGTGTTCATAGCTTCTCCCCATAGAAACTTCGGAAGACCTTGGTCAAATAGCATGGCACGGGCAACTTCCACAATGGTTCTATTCTTTCTTTCAGCAACACCATTTTGCTCAAGAGTATACACAGTTGTGGTCTCCTTCTTAATGCTAGCTTCCCTGCAAAAGTCATTGAATTCATTTGACTCATACTCGGTCCCATTATTGGGCCTCAAAATTTTGATTTTATTCCCGGTTTGATTTTCAACCAAGGCCTTGAAGGTACAAAACCATTTGAATGCTTCGTTCTTCTTCTTCAAGAAATATATACAAGTCTTGCGGGAGAAGTCATCTATAAAAGTCATGTAATAGGAACATCCTCCCAAGGATGTTACGGGCAGCTTAGTAGATAGATCAAAATGTATAAATTGCAAGATATTCGATGTCTTTGTGATACTTGAGGGGAATGGTCCCCTTGTATGCTTCCCTTCGGCACAACCCTGACATATCCCTGCATGATCATCTTTAAACTCGGGCATCCCTGTCACCACCTTCCTTGCTTTGGGAAGGGCTTTGTAATGACGGTGTGCAAACCTTCGGTGCCATAGCTCGGTTTGTGTTATGAATATAATTCATAACAAATAGTATAAATAGAATAAATATAATTATTAATAGTCAAATAGGGATTATGTAAGTAGTCATTAAGTTAGTGAAAGGGCATGTCTAAAAGACATGCCCAGTCATGAAAGACCACCTGCGTAGGTATATAAGCAGGGCCTCATTGTAACATTTTATCATCTCTTATACATTTTATATATAATATATTATTATTACGAATACCTCTTGTGTATTTCACAATTAATTCAACAAGCCTACAACTTTGTTGCTCCATTTGGTATCAGAGCGACGATCTTCTCGCCTGGAAGAAAACACCTACGCCACTGCTATTGGCTGCCTTCAGCTGTTACATGTGGTGCCTTGAAATCGCTGCCGCTCGATGTCTTTATCAATGTCGATGGCCGATTTCAACAAAAGGTTGATCAATCTTGAGAGTAAGATCAATAATAATTCTGATGAATTCACTAAAAGGTTAATCGATCTTGAGGATAAGGTTACAGGAAATTCTGACGACATAAAAAAACTTCAAGACACAACAAATCGGATAGAAAGACAAATTTGGCAAAACCATAGCAAGTCCACAAACAATCATAACAAAGCAATACAGAAGATAAATGCCATTTGGGACAAGATTAATCTGATGCAAGAACCAATATTTCCGAATATTGGACATAGTCAACAGAACAATTCAGCCGATTCAGGGAATTCATAAGATTTTGATGAAGCTGATATAGATCAAGATAAGGATTCAGATGAAGTTGGTATGTATGTGGATGAAAATGATATAGATCAAGATGATGATCTAGATGAAGATAATGTGGAAGAAGTCTATCTTGAGAAACAAGGAGATGAACAATATCACAACAATGGGACAAATGCCCTACTAGAAGTTTATGATGCAAGACATTCACATTCCACTAACATCACTGAATCAAATGTTAAAGAGCAGGAAACGACTCCACTCAATCTTTGTTCACCAGACAAAGAGGGACAATGTGACCCCAAAAGCTTGAGAGAAAAGATAAAGGATGCCCCTATTCCATTCCACAATCCACAAGATGAAAAGCAAAAACAATTGCCTCTTGTTGAGTTCCTCTGTTCAAATCATCCACATCTGGAAGAAGTGGAAAGAATAATGGCAAAAGACCTGCTGAAGCCTAAATTGGAAAAGGAAGCAAGTAATACTCAAATGGGTTGTTGCTCAAATACGCCATGTCATGACATGACTGCCCTCCTTGGAAACTACGAATTGCAAGAGGAAGTTATCGTCAAAGGAAAATTCGGAGTTATCAGGAGATGTTTCAACAAAGGAAGTGGCCAAGAGGCTGCCTGCAAGACCGTCAGAAAATCAGATATTCTGCGCCACAATCCCCTCCTCAAACTATCCCTCAACAACGAAATGAATAGTTTCCCTGCATGACGCTTACGAGGACGAAGAGTATATCCATCTAGTGATGGAGATGTGCTCAGTCGGAAATCTTTTCCACAGAATATTTGATAGCAATAAAAAACCAGTACCCTTCTCCGAAGAAGAGGCAACCACCACTCTGCAGAAGCTTATGGAGGCCATCAGTTACTGCCATTCCTTGGGAATTTCCCACCGAGATATAAAACCTGAAAACATTCTCTTTGCGAATAATTCAAATTCCCTCGCTGACATCAAACTTTCAGACTTTGGGGACGCTTGCTCTTTCTCTCCAGGGCAACCATTAATTCAAGGAACGGTGGGCACTCCGTATTACATGGCACCGGAGGTGTTGTTAGAGAAGTATTACAGCGGGAAAGTGGAGGTGTGGAGCGCAGGGGTGACCGCCTACTTAATGCTGAGTGGAGGGGTTCCCTTTCGGGGAATGACAAGTTTGAAAATATTTGAGGCAGTCAAGTCTGAGCACCTTTGGTTCCGAAGTGATCGGTGGTGCTCCATATCGGACTCTACTAAAGACTTGATATGCCTTATGATCTCCAAAGATGTCACCAAGAGACTCAACGCACAACAAGCACTCTGTTACAATTGTTTGCGACAAATTTTTGTTCCAACCAAATCTTTTGGTAAACCGCAAGTGCCTCGGCTCTCCGCTATCTGCTGTCAGCTCGAAGCCGCATCAAACCTTGAGCCGCTCACTGTTCGAGCCCCTCACTATGTTGTCAGGCATCGAGCCACGAATAGCAAAACGACGTCGGGTTGCGTGGCTAAGGTTAACCAATGGGGCACTTCTTCCAGGCATCATTCCGAGCCACGCTCTGTTCATTGTAGCGCTAACCCGACAGACTGCGTAAACGTGCTTGCTTGTTGGTCAGTTGCCTCATCCGCCGCCCCTGCAGCATGGTCAATTATAATATTCGCGTACAGTCAAACGATGTGATTGTCAAAGGAATTGATTCAGACCCTTTTCCTTATATATATATTTTAAAACTAGAAACTATATAATTAATTTTATTAATTTATTTATATAATTAATTAATTAATTAATTTAAAATATATATATATATATATATATATATATATATATATATATATATATATATATATATATATAAAATAATAGTCATAATCTAATTATTATTTAAAAAATAAAAATAAAAATTGATAGCCCTGGATTCAAGACAGTATTACCAGGAAATTATGCAGACGGAGGTACCGGTGACATTGTATCATCGATTCTGAGATGACAAACATGAAGAAAAATGTGACCCGTCACACTTATCAAAATGACGTGAGCAAAATAAAAAAAATATTCGCGATTAAGCTGAAGGAAATTGTAAACGATAAGCTTTGAGGACAAAGCTTTTGAAGGAAAGGGCAATGTTATGAATATAATTCATAACAAATAGTATAAATATAATAAATATAATTATTAATAGTCAAATAGGGATTATGTAAGTAGTCATTAAGTTAGTGAAAGGGCATGTCTAAAAGACATGCTCAGTCATGAAAGGCCACCTGTGTAGGTATATAAGCAAGGACTCATTGTAACATTTTATCATCTCTTATACATTTTATATATAATATATTATTATTATGAATACCTCTTGTGTATTTCACAATTAAGTCAACAAACCTACAACTTTGTTGCTCCAGTTTGAAGAGTTGTATCACATGACATGGTCCCTAACGGACTTCCTCCAACTTGATAGAGTGTATCAACTCTAAAACCAATAGTAAGAGCTTCTTTGAAGTTCTTCTTCCAAATGCGTACCTTTCCATCAATGAATGCCACCTTGAATCCTTTGTCTTCCATTGCTGAGATGGACACAAGGTTCTTTTTCAAATCAGGTACATACAACACATTTTGTAAGCAGAGGACTTGACCTTGAGATAGATGACGGGTCACAGTCCTTGCCCCTTTCACGGGATAGGTGGCATTGACTCCAAGGATAATTTCTAAATTGATATCCTTCTCAATTAGATTAGAGAGGGCTTTCTTTATATCTAGTGAGTTGCCTTGAAGCACCATTATCAATCAACCAAACATCCAGGGTGTCCGGAGGAGATGCAACAGAGAGGGTAGATACAAGAATATATTCATTTTTCTTATCATCAATAACATTGGACTCATCATACCTGAAATTCCTTGACCTTTTGAAAGGTTGGCTATTTCCATTTCGATTAGAGGGAGCCTTCCTCTTTCCTTTGAACCTGTTGTTTCTTTGATTGCCATGCCCTAGCCAGCAAAGTCTTGAGTTGTCCAAACCAACTTCTCCAACAACCAAATCAGCGTTTCTCCAAGTGTCACACACACCCCTCAAAGACAGCTCCAAAAGTCAACGCAAGTCAACAACAAATGGTCAACGCAAAAGTCAATGGATATCAGTCAAAGTCAACGCTGCTCCTCGATTTTTGTGCCCTTAAATGCTACCTCAAGAAATTAGATTTTCTGTGCTGAAATCGAAGTCAAAGCACAAGTGTTGACCCAAAGTCAACACTGGTCAACACTGTCCAGAAAACCCTAAAAACAGTCCAAAAATTTCAGCAGCTTCTTCAGGTTCAGTTTCACACGTGTGAGGGAAGGAAGCCTCTCCTAGGCTGTACGAACCAATCAGATCACAAGTAGAGTGTGTGATGAGTTGATGATGAAATGGGCATCATCTCTCTCCTATTTATATCCATTAGTGAGGGTGTGTGACACATCTGTTGGGCTTGTGAGCCTACATTATAAATCTGGCCGACCTTGACAATTTGCATGTGTGGAAAATAAAATCAAAATATAAGTTCTGCTCATCCAAACAAGATGATCTTTAGATCAATCTTGCACCTCTCCGAAAGAGGAATCCAACAAAAATATAATCATCATCATATGAGCAGTGCAACATGGAGTTTGGACCTAGCTGCCCAAAATTAACACCATTCATCTTCAGAATCACCAACAATAATTATAAATCTGTCAAGGCTTCAATCTTCGCAGAAAATGGAACTAACAATCATTAAAATCACTATAATCAGCAGTGCCAGATATGCTAAAGGCTTTAATATGTGAATCTCTAATATGCACACCCATGAGTTCCTCATTCCCAATGAGAGGAATCCTCGCGTGATTATGGAGTTTTCCATTCGCCTATTTGGAACAAGAACATGTTCAGAAACATAACTTTTCTCTTTATTATCTGAGTAAGCCCAATGCCGCCTCTTATTCTTTGTAAAACACAAATGTCAAGTCTTCAATTTGGAGAAGCTCTTCCATTTGCTTTATATGCTAGTAAATATTACCACACATTTGCACCTTTCAACCGTGTTGGGCAAATCAACAACCAACCCAAAAGATTCAAATATAAACAATCCCTGCATTCAAAAGACCAAAAGCTGATACTTATCAGTCACCTCAACAACATTCAATAGAGAACAAAAGCACACCCCGTCATTTTTAGTGGAAAAGCTGCTGCTTCTGTTTTTTGATTTATCCCATCATCAGTCAGCATCACAAGTCTCTCACAAATTTATATGTTTACCAATGCCAATAGACTGAAAAATTATGTTATCACAAGGACTTCAATTCATCATCTTGTCTTTGCAGAGCCATCTAAACGACAAAACCACTAGAAAATGCTTACATGTTCTGATTGGACTAGATATTTTATGCTACTTCCATGGTGTCTACATGACAGTTGCTTCAGCTACAGGACTGAGAAGCATCACAATAGCAGAAATCCTTCGCAAAAAAAGTTAATTGGATTTTTCTGACCAATCAATTGTGAATGTACACCCTACAACCAGTTATATGTAGCTTGAGAAAACCTATGCAGGAATTTGAATGTAGAAATGAATGCTTGAATAATGCCCACATTATTAAACAATCTTGTAGTGGGAAGATACTCTGCAATCTTCTTTTCCCTGGACAACCTCGCCAACAAGATGCAAATTTTCTGATTCTGGATATGGCCTGTTTCCTGCAAGGAAAACATGTACCTGTTCATTGATCTCGATCCAACTGCATCCAGGTGCCTTTTGCACCCTTCTGTCCCTTATCATTTTTCTCGTGTATTTCTTCTTCTGTTTTCCCCAAAACCTGAACATGAAATTAGAGTTCATCCAAAAGGGACTGTCCGACCCATAACCTGATTCTAGGCTACTACCAGAATATGGGTTCTCGCTTCTGCTATTCTTCTTTTCAGACAACATTTCTTCCTTTCAATTACTAATATTTAAACCGTCTGACCTATATCTGCTACACCTTCTCTGGCAGCTACCATGCTTACATGACATTCTTCGACCAATCTAGTATATCGATAGGAACCACCAATTTATCACTGTCTACAGTACAAACTTCAAAGAGACTGCATGAAATTGAATAGATTTTCCCCACCTTTATTGCTGGTTTTACTATGTGCTACTGGTGTCTATCATTAAAACAGGAATAACACTCAGGTTTTCAATGAATATGCCAATCTTCATTGTAAGAGGAACAGAATCACAAATGGGCTACATCTGATCCCTGCTCTGGCCAGGTAAAAGAAAAGATATCTGAAGCGTAAGCATGATATACAGCACCATAGTACTTGAACTCAGAACTAGGAGATTGGGCATATACAGCCAGAACTTTGTATGGCGTCAAAGAGGTCTCATTCAAAATGAGATGCGCCTCTCATGTATTTGTCATATGCTTCACCTTTATGTAGAAGATCCCTGTTTTATCCCATATAGCAGACTTCTAATTTGGAATACTTACCTCACATAAAGCAGGCTTAAAATCCAACGTTTACAGTGTAACCATGTAGACTATTTCTCCATTTTGTTGCTGAAAGATTGGCACATGTGCTCAGAATGCCTGAAAAAAATGAACTGGTTAGGCTTCATACATGATCTCAGAATTTCAGAATAGAGACTCAGAGTTTCCTTGCCCTGTCCATGCAGGGCATACCTGGCTATCATGACGCTCTGACACTCCACAGTGCATCATCTCGTTCAGACATTTTGCGACCAGGTTTCAAGCATCCTCAATATTTTCAGATTTGGCATTCTTGTTGACAAGGTCATTACCCACAGAAATATCTGGCAGCTGGCTTATGTTTTAGCAGTATGTGCATGGGTTCGTGTGCCCAGGTCAAGTGATTCATTATTGACACAAGCACTGAGGACAATGGCAAATGAGCTTTGATTCAAATTTATGCATTCTAGTTGTATTTCATTATATAGCTGAATAACATCCTCTCTGCAGACGCGTGTTGGAAAGGTCTCTGTTACTTGGCCAATAGGTTTGCACATGCAGTAATGACAGAAGCAAATGTAAACTAGCTCGGCTTCATACCCGAATGCTGCATCTGGCCAAGAAAAAAAAACCTACAGAGCATCGTTGTCATAACCGTGTCGGGCACAAACCGAGAGCATTGCGTTCCATGAGATAGATTTCCATTCAGGCATTTTAATTTTTGACAAAAAACCTGGCTTGCATAAACAATATCACCACATTTTGCACACATCAATAAGAACATTGTTTAGGACATCGTGTGACTGGAGTCCCAATTTCACAATGTCACTATGGACTTGCTGTCCCCATTCGAGAGCCCCTAGTCCTAACATCGTGCTGGCTCTAATCGCACTACCAAAGGTGAAGTGGATTGGCTTCACATTTCTTGTTTGCAGTTGAAAAAATAGCTCAAGGGCTTGCATCCCACAACCATGCTGGACATACCCATTGATGGTTGCACTCCATGAAACTATGTTTCATTCAGTCATTTTGTCGAATGCTTTGTGTGCATCCTCCAAATATCTGCGTTTAATGTCAATGTTAATAAGGCTGTTCATTTTGAAAGAGATCTGGTTCGAATCCAACTCGGGCCATATTAGCATGGATCCACCTGCTTTCTTCCAATGCCATCCAACTTATGCATCCTTGCAAAAGACAGTTACAGGTAGCAGAATCTATAGGAATATCCTTTTGTTTTCATGTCATAAAAAATTTCCAGAGGTTCTTTGAACTGTCCTCTGCATGTTGTGCTTATTGTAGAACCACTTTGATTGTAGTCTCTGTGGTGGCTTGAGCACAGAAACCACTGATTCTGATCCCAAAACCAATAGATAAATGCAGCTTGTTCAACAGTTGCAGGGCTGGGAAATGTTTCCATGAATTTAATATCTTGTTAACAGCTATGTGGGTGGTTAAGTACCTCTCCATAAGATACCAAAGCTATGCGAAACCATGCCATAGAACCTTTAAGTCAGTTCTGGAAATCATCTTAATCGTGTACATGCAACTTCGAATGTGTCATTTACGCAAGTTAATAGCTTTTATTTTTCCACATAAAGAAGCTAGGAACTCGGAACTCTGATAGTTTGCAGTGGGTAAGAAATTATATTTATTTATTTGGCTACTGGTCCAGTAGTATTTTCAGATCTGTTTCGACATTCAATATTTAACCAGCATACCCCACAACAGCACTATTCACCAAACATCATAGTCCAAGATTAGTCATTTAGCATTGAGATTTTGTCAAATACTTTGCATGTTTTCTTTGCAAATTTCACTTCTACACTGTCTTTGGCCCATGCAGGCCGGGTGTTGAAACCAGCGCTCTGAGATCGTTTAATAACAGCCCCCAGCCACCCAGTTGAGGGACATTACCACGGAACTCTGTCTTTGATACCATAAATTTAACACTTCATTAACTTGACAGATAAGAATCCTTTGACACCATATGTAAATTGCCCAGCTAGGCTCCAAACCACAATGTATCACTAAATTTTCTTCTGATATCAACTCTGCATTGAGCATCTTGATCATCCTACTGGGTCTAACTCTGCCATTAGGTACCCTTGGTAACTTAATTAAACTGTGTCATAATGTCTAATATGAACTACCATGCAGTGTAGCATGTACATTACTGTAACAGTACTTTAACATGTAGAAAACACATATAAACCATATGCAGCATACATATGCGAGAATGAACACAGCAAAAAGCAGTTGAACACATAATAAGAACACTTATCTGATAAGAAGCACTGTCTGGCTGCAGGCCTTAGATGTTCCTCCAAGCCCTAGATTCCACTGCTCTAGCTCTGTAGCAATGGGTCACCCCCGAGCTGGAGCTATGACTCTACTGAGCAAAGGCTCACCTAAAGATAACGATGGTCCACAGTCAGTACTGAACATTTGTCAGGTCCAAGGTACCAATCCCTAACAATACTCCAACCTACAGCCCCTCCTTCCCTGTCATCCTACACAATGCACCCCCTTCTTTGTCTCTGCATCGCTCAAGTTGTACCTCTACCCTTCCAGGGCTCGAGTATAGGCCGATAACGAAGTCTCAAGGCCCTATCGCTCCATGAACTCAAGCTGTCCTCAAGGGTCTCCAAGTACCCCACACATGAATACCTATCCCTACACTTCTCCCCCCATGGCTCAAACCTTCCCCAAGGCCTAAGTTATCAGGATTCAAATACAGATTTGGATACGGATACAGATCCGGATCTGGATTCGCTAGATTTTTGAAAGTCCAAGATCCGGAGATCCAGATACGACAAGTATAAAAAATATAATAACATTTAAAAAAAAAAAAAAAAAACACGCTTTTAGAGTTCAAAAATCAAATCAATTTATAAATCACAACATTTAGAACTGAAACCATTAGATACATTATACATATGGAGACTGAAACACTAAAATGATGCATCCTCCCTCGTACAATAATGATAATATCGTAAATGATAATAGTAAATAGTAAGTACAAAACTGAGTGTCTCATCCATGATCTTTCTACTAATATCATAATGTGTAGTAGGTTTAACTACATATCTTTAGATGGATCTACATTCTCTTCTAAGTTCTGCATATTGCAACTCTACATCATGAATAGATGATGGGGGTCCTGTAATGTAAGAAGTTGCATCAGTCGGCTGGACTGGTGGTGAAACAATATTGAGGTTGAGGTGAGTCATGACATTCAATGTCAGGTTCAAGTCAGAGATCTCAGGGTCCACATCCCACATCCTGCTCGGATCTTTTTATACTCTAGTTCAACATGCGATAGAAGGCAAAGGTTGGAATGAACATACAAAAGATCCTCATCTAAGTCATCTGAAACGAGGATACACAAGACGTGCAAATTCGAGTGTCCGACATGGGGCATGTAGACCCCAAGAACATGACACCTTATATATATATATATATATATAATACTAGATAGATATTTCAATGATTTCATATTACACAAATTATCATTCATGATACAAATTCAGACATAGATCTAGATTCTACATTGTAAATTTATAAGTTGTAACATTATGCATACATATTACAAATACAATTGTGACAAATTCATCATTGATCCAATAGGAGAAAGACAAGAAACTGCAATTCACTCATTAATTCATCTCTTATGACATACTTCCACAAGTGATATTTACTTTCTTGAGTCTGCTGTCTTTCTAAATTTATTCTGCCCATAACATTTGAAGTTGTTGTTGCAACTTCACTTCCAACAAAGGGAACACTTGCAGACCTTGATGAAACTAGAATAGGAGGGGCTTCACCAATGGGGACATTCTTCACCTTCTTTTGCCCCTTCCCTGCTGCCCTTGATTGAGCCATGAATGTTGTAAAAAAATTAAAAAAAAAAATGCACTAGCATGTAAACAAAATGGATAGGAAAAATGTTGTAGCAAAAATGGAAAGAAAATGAAAGCAAAATGCACTTATCGATTGCTTGAATCACCTCCAAAATGCTCCTAAACCCTTTGCTACTCGCTCCCACACACCCACAACAAGAGAGAGACAAGAATGAGGAGAAAACAACCCAAATCGGGCTTAAAAAGCCCCACGACACACTTTTCTAGAGGGACACGTGTCCCGAAATCAGGACATGCTCAGAAACGCGGATCCCACGTGGTCAAACACCCTTGAGCCACAAATCAAACACGTGTCCCTCGAGAATCGTGTCCAACACGTGGGATTCAGGACACGAGGGGGGCGGGGGATGAATTTGGTTTTTTAGATCCTCAGCGTTTGACGCTCCTAGCCTGTTTTGCTTCACTGAATGGATGAAGCCATATGTACTTCGATTTCTCTCAGCTGATGAGGAACTTACAACCTGTAATAATAACCTAGTGGCTAGAGTCGAGAGATGAATGTTATCCACACCATGGAAGCCCCACCAAGTAATAGGATCAAGATTCCCTTGATCATCCATAGCTACTGGATCTGAGAAGATACCAGTAGATTGTGCAAATTCTCCAAATTCTTGACGTACTTCCATTGCAACTCCCACATCTCTATACATTTTCCTCAAAGTTGTCTTGTATCATTGTACCACTTCAAAATCCTTGTTTGGCGTTTTCTTCCAGGTAAAAACAAAATTTTGGAATGATAATATTTGGGGTGCAATGCATACGCAAAAAGGTGTAATGGCGTGATCATTTTGTTCCACCTTTCAGTAACTATGGCTTTCACTAAATAATAAAATGTTTCAATAGAGTCATTTTCACTTGGCTTGATAATTTCCCTTATCCTCTTCAACATACTATCAATGTTTTCATAAACTCCCCCCAAGCAAGGTGTATCTGTGTCAAACGTCCTGATCAAGGTCAAGATTGGTTCAACAAACTGTAGAAGGCATTGGACCTTGTCCCACCATGCATCATCAAGAATGATGGACTTAATTTTTTGTCCTCTATCAGAAGTGGAAGTCCTCCATGATTCCCAAAGAGGGTTAATGACCATTGCTTGTAATGCTTGTCTCACCTCCACAAACCTCTTTATGACAAGAGTGTGAGGCAAAATGGGTTTCAACAACCTATAAGTTTCAAAAAGTCAAATGTCAAATGAGAAATCATATATAATTTTGTAATTAAAATTAAGAATTTCCAATACAAATAATATTGATTAAAAAAGGAATACCTTCAGTAGCTCCAACTTTGCCTGAGACATTGAATGATTGGTTATGAACAGTTGGATTTCTTTTGTTGCTACATATATTTCATTAATCCGTTCAATCTCACCAATCTTGGCAAGCATAAGGTTCAATGCATGTATTGCACATGGAGTCCAAAAGATGTGATCATATCGACTCTCCACAATCAAAATTGTAGCTCTACAAACCTGTACGTTGTTCGTAATGACTAGACAACATTATGTGGCTCTACACTTTGTGCATCAATAAGAATTGTGGATATGAAAGATGCATCTTTCTCCTATTCCAGCGCAATCAACAACCTTCAAAAACATTGCCCCTTGGGAAATTGATAATTTTTAGTTAACCATGGTATGTTCTATGCTTAGAGCAATTTACTTCAATCTTTTTTATTGGCAAGACAAGCGAAATGACGGACACAATAATTTGGCGGATGCCGAGGAAAACCCCAAAATGGAAAACCCCAATGCGGGCAAAACCCTTTGATCAAATCTTCTTATTATTCTTCAAATTCGAGCGGAGAGAGAAAATACAATTTTCTCGACTTGGCAGAGGATGCCTAATTGACAAAGTCCTTGTTGGTAAAACCAACAAAATGTCTCCCAATGGAGCTCGGTCAAAGCCAATCAAACTCGGCCTTTTCAAACAGTCAAAGTCATCCCAAAATAGTCTGCAATCCTTCAGTCAAACTTGGTCAACGTCTTGGTCAAACTTCAACAAATCTACAGTCAACGCTGCGGTCAAACTTAAGCAAATCTGTGGTCAACGCAATAGTCAAATTAGCTCAAATTTCCTCAATTTATGTGCCACCAAATTCGACCTCCCAAAATCAAAATTTGTCTCAACGATCGAAGTCAAAAGGTCAAGGTTCACCCAAAGTCAACGCTGGTCAACGCTGCACAGAAAACCCTTGAACAATCCGAAAACTTCCGCAACCCTTTCACATGTGCAAAGGAGAGAGAATGTCTCCTAAGGCTGTACAAACCAATCAGATGGAGAGATACTGTGTGAGATAAGTTGATGTCCAAATGAGGTTTGAGTCTCTCCTTTTTATATCTATCAATGAGGGTGTGTGACACATCTTTTGGGGCTTGTGAGCCTACATTACAATTCTAGCCGACCTTGACAAATTGCACATGTGTGGAAATTAAATTCAAAATCTAATTTCTGCTCATCCTAACAAGATGATCTTTAGATCAATCTTGCACCTCTCCGAAAGAGGAATCCAACAAAAATATCATCTCCATCATATGAACAATGCAACATGGAGTTTGGCCCTAGTTGCCAAATTTAACACTCCCTCTCAATTAGGGAGAACTCCATCTGTCCATCCATAGGTCAACTTGTGCAATCCTGTCATCCAGTACTATCATGTACTATCATATATCATCCTGTCATCTTGTGTCATCCTGTTGTCTCTGTATTTTGCTAGCTCTGCTCTACTGTAGAAGAAATAATGAAGATATGATCGAGAGTGAGTCACAAAGACCTTGCCACTCTCCACTGACCCGTAGTTACTTTAGAGGTAAAAACCTCAACTAGACTTGATCCTAGATCAAGTTGTTAGACACAACTCATCCTAGACATAGAGAGTACGACAATACACGATGCGTCCATCGGTAATGCTATGGCCTCTATCCTCATTTCCCAACTCATTGATCAAATGAGAGGTGCTTCCCATGAGTCCCGGACTACATGGGTAGGATGTATGTGGGGCATAAATCAAGAGAGGGTGAACCAACTCATTATCATAACGGTGGGGAAATAACACACCAACAAGGTAAGGCGAACCCAACCCTGAGGTTGCTTATAGCTCCAAGAAGCTATCCGCAAGCCCCCTAGAGCTCCCAGAGCTCAAAGTCCAACTTAGGTGAGACCCTCATAATAGGGTTTGTCCACGATACCAAGCTTCTCACGGAAGGTTAAGAATTTGACCTTCCCTAGGGGCTTTGTGAGAATATCTGCAACCTGCTCATCAGTCCCAATGTGATGGAGCATTACGACGCCTCGTTGTACCATATCCCGGATAAAGTGGTACTTGATATCAATATGCTTGGAGTGGTCGTGGAACACAAGATTCTCAGAAAGTCGAATCCCACTTTGGTTGTCGTAAAGGATCATGGTGGTATCCAACACATGCCCAAATAACTCATTGAAGAGCTTTCTCAACCAAATAGCTTCATAACAGGCCATACTTGCTCCAATGTATTCGGCCTCGGCAGTGCTCAAAGCAACTGATTTCTACTTCTTGCTCATCCAGGAGATCGAAGCAGAAACTAAAGTGAAGCAACATCCATATGTGCTTTTACGATTCACCACATTGCTTGCCTAGTCGACATCGGTATATCCATGGAGCCTCATACTCCCGACAGTGTATCTCAGCCCATGGTTGATTGTGCCCCAGAGATATCTCAAGAGATTCTTGGCACCAATCCAGCGAATGTGGTAAGGCTCGACCATGTATTGACTCAATGTATTCATTGCAAAACATATGTTCGGACGTGAGTTCACTAAGAACATCAGGGCCCCTACGAGTTGACGTTACTTGGTAGGATTTCCCAAATCTGGCCCAACAACACTTCCACAATTCTTCTTAAAGTTGACTTCCATCGAAGTAGTCACAAGCTTGCAGTCCACCATCCCAAATCTTTCCAGCAGCTTCACAATATATTTTCCTTGAGAAAGGAGAATCTCACCTGGCTTTTGCCAGACCTCCAGGCCTAGGAAGTATTGCATTAGTCCTAGGTCCTTCATCTCGAACTCAGAAGCTAACTCCCTCTTACATTGATGAATTAGAGAGTCAACACCTGTCAGGAAGAGATCTTCCACATAGAGACCCAAAATGAGAGGCTTGTCATTATCAACCTTAAAGTAAAGGTTTGGATCAACATCACTTCCAGTAAAGCCCAACTTCATCAAGGAGCTATCGATCCTCTCATACCAAGCCGTGGGGGCTTGTTTCAACCCATAGAGGGCTTTCTTCAACCTGCATACATGTGTATCTCTATCTTGAACTTCGAACCCCAAAGGTTGTTCCACATAGACCTCTTCCTTGATTGAGCCATGTAAGAAGGTAGTCTTGACATCCATCTTATGTAGAGTCCATCCTTGCGATGCAACAAGGGAAATGATCGAACAGATGGTGGTGTAGCGAGCAACAGGTGCAAGTATTTCATCTTAATCTATTCCTTCTTTCTGCGAGAAGCCTTAGGGAACAAATCTTGCCTTGAATTTTTCAGCACTTTCGTCAGCTCCATGCTTGATCTTGTAGAGCCATTTCAAGGTGACAAAAGATTTGTCCTTCAGTCTCGGGACCACATCCCAGACATCATTTTTCATGATCGACTCATATTCCTCGTTCATATAATCCTTCCAAACTTGATGCTTTACGACTTCTTCAAACATTTTAGGCTCAGATTGTACGATGGTGCTCATTGCTACTAAGTACCCCTGGTACCTAATCGACTTCTTACTTTCACGGAATGTTCCCCTTGGAGCAATATGTCTGTCGGCATCTTCGAGAGTGTCTCTAAGCCATGAGGGTATTCTTTTATTTGAAGAGGGTGGATCTATAAGATCCATCGGACCTTCAATATCAGCCATCGGTTCTTCCTGCTTTCCTGCTTCTTCTTCTTTGTCTTCCTTTGAGATAGGAAGATCACCAACCTTCCCGAGGGCAACATCTTCGTCGAAGGTGACATCATGACATATCTCCACTTATCTTTGACCAGGCACATAGATTCTATATGCCTTCGAGGTTTTTCTGTAGCCCACAAACGTTCCCTTCTTTCCAGAAGCATCCAATTTGCTTCTCTTTTCTTTTGACACATGAAAATATATGAGACTTCCAAAAATTCTAAAATGAGAAACATCAGGCTTCTTACCAGAGAAGACTTCTTCGGGAGTTTTGGAGTCCAATGCAGAATGTGTGCATCTATTTTGAACATACACAACGGTGTTGGCAGCTTCTCCCCATAGGAATTTCGGAAGACCTTGGTCATAAAGCATGGCACAGGTAGCTTACCTAATGGCTTTATTCTTCCTTTTGACAACACCATTTTGTTCGGGAGTATACGCAGTAGTTGTCTCCCTCTTAATGCCAACTTCCCTGCAATAGTCATTGAATTCATTTGACTCATATTCGGTTCCATTATCGGTCCTCAAATTTTGATCTTCTTCCTTGTTTGATTTTCAACCAAGGCTTGGAAGTTGCAAAACCATTTGAATACTTTGTCCTTTTTCTTTAAGAAGTATATCCAAGTCTTGCGAGAGAAGTCATCTATAAAAGTGACATAATATAAGCATCCTCCCAAGGATATTACAGGCAACGTACTAGACAAATTAGAATGAATTAGTTGTAGAATATCAAAATTCTTGGTGACACTTGAGGAGAATGGTCCCTTTGTATGCTTTTTTTCGGCACAACCCTGACATACACCTTCATGATCATCTTTGAAATCGGGCACACCTGTGACCACCTTTCTTGCTTTGGGAAGGGCTTTATAATGAAGGCGTGCAAACTTCCTGTGCCATAGCTCGGATTGAAGAGTTGTGTTACAACTTACATGTCATGGCTCCCAATGGACTTCCACCAACCAGATAGAGTGTATCAACCCTGAAACCAAGAGTGAATGCTTCTTTGAAGTTCCTCTTCCAAATGCGTACCTTTCCATCGATAAATGCCACCTTGAATCCTTTGTCTTCCATCGCAGAGATAGATAGTAGATTCTTCTTCAAATCAGGGACACACAACACATCTTGCAAACAGAGGACTTGACCTTGATTTAGATGAAGAGTCACAGTCCCTGTCCCTTTCACGGGATAGGTGGCATTGTCTCCAAGGATAATTTCCAAATTTGTATCCTTTTTAATCAAATCAGAGAGGGCCTCTTTATATCCAGTGAAGTGCCTTGAGGCACCACTATCAATCAACCAATTATCCAAGGTGTCGAGAGGAGATGAAATAGAGAGGGCAGATATAAGAATATATTCATTTCTCCTGATGATGAACCACACTGGTTGGTTCGAAACGCGTCGACAATGTTCATTTGAATGTGATTATTACCGAAAAAATTCTACATAACATTTTATTCATCATACCTGGAGTTCCTTGACCTCTTGAAAGGTTGACCATTTCCATTTCCATTTTGATCAGAGGGAGTCTTCCCCTTTCCTTTGAACCTATTGTTCCTTTGATTTCCATTTTCGTTGAAGTTGTTGTTGTTGTTGTAGTCATCATCTCGGGGAGAGTCCTGTTAGGTCCCTATATTACTAGTATAGCCCCTTATTGTTGTTAGTGTAACCCCCTTATTGTTATTATTGCGCCCATAAATTATTATTGTTAGGTCGGCTAGGATTACATTGTGGCCCACTAGGATTACATTATGGCCCCATGGACTCTTATATATAGAAAGGAGGTTTTGTAAATTGTATCATCCAAGAATTGTTCATTCATGTAATGTATTGGAGGTTTCCCCCTCGAAGTGGCTTATTTCTAAGGCGTTTATATCTCTTTTCTTCTATTTTTGGAGCTGGTTACACAACATTTGGTATCAGAGCTTTGGATTCTAGGGTTTCGCTGCTCCAAACAGGTCATCGTGGCATTTTCGCTATAACTTTTTTTCTACGAAGTTTCAGAAGCTGAAATTTTTAGGGTGCCAAGCTGAAATCCTAAGGAATAGTTTCTAAAAAATTCAGAGCTTGGTTCGTAATATTTTCGGAGATATCATCTGTGGAAGTTAGGTCTTTTTTCAGGCTCCTAAACAGGTCATCGTGGCATTTGCGCTATAATTTTTTTTCTACGAAGGTTCAAAATCTGAAATTCATATGGTGCGAAGCTGAAATCCTAAGGAAATTTGTCAAAAAATTTTAGAGCTTGGTTCGCAATATTTTTGGAGATATGATCTGTGGAAGGTAGTGCTTTTTCAGGCTCCTGAATTTCATCTCAAAGAGGTGATCGTGGGAAAAGTTCAATAACTCTCTCTGGGCATCGGATTGGAGTGCCGTAAAAAGTGGTCACAAGTACACGGACTGTAGTTTCTTGGCTATCAATTTCAGATACAAAGAACGAAACAATGACACGTGGCAAGTCGTAAAATTTCACTCTACTGAACCAGTCCAGAATTAGGTCATTGTGGGAGATTGGACACAACTTTGTCTTGGAGAATCCAAATCAGGTCAGACCTGTGGCATTCAAAAGATAATTCAGAGGGCTACATTGATACTAAAATTCAAATATTGAAGTGCTGCAATTATAGAGATTATCCAATTTCAATATCGAGCTCCTCAAAAGCAAGAAAAAGGTGTGTATATTTTTCTTTCCAAATTGCATAAGTCTTCTTTGAAGAATCAATTTGAATTGATTCCAAGGGCATATTGTAGAATATATAGTAGTATTGGGTTCTAAAAGATTCCCCGTAAAAATAATTCAACACCCATTAAGCCTTCAGAAGGCTCTACTATGACTCATGAAGCTGAAGAATTGCAACATGATCTATCAAAATAACAAGAGCAAGTGCAACAAATTTCACTCTCGCAAAGAGCAACAAAAAATGAAATGGAAGTTTTGAAGAAAGGCGTGGAAGTGAAGATGGACGGTTTGAAGAAAGGCATGGAATCTAAGATGGATGGCGTGGAAGCTAAGATGGATGGCATGGAAGTGGGCATGGAAGCTAAGATGGATGACATGAAAGACAACATGGAAAACATGAAGAATGATCTAAAAGCATACATGGAAGGCTTGATGACAAGCTTAAAACAAGAAATGATTCCTAATGGCGGAAAGATAGTAGAAGAACCTCACGATGAGAACAAAATAAATGTTAATCGTGATTTCATAAACTCTAATGTTGGCAGGAAGAACCACCATATTCCAAAAATGGATATGAGGAAGTTTGATGGAAAGGATCCTGTAACATGGATACTAGAGATGGAGCAATATTTTGATCTCCATAACGTGGAAAACACACAAAAGGTACGCATTTCAACTTTACATTTAGAACAAAATACATTTGTATGGTATCGATGGCTTTGCTCCCGGTAAAAAATTGTCACTTGGTCAATTTTTACGGAGGAAATGATAGCACATTATGAGGATACAAAGAGCAACACCTTCTTTAGCCAATTGATAAATCTCCAACAAAAGGGTTTAGTGGGGCAGCACATTGAGGACTTCCAAAAATTGAATATAAGGGTAACTGATATTCCAGAGGAACACAGGATTGATCTCTTCATAGGCACTTTAAAGGATAACATCCAACATGAAGTTCGCGTTTTGGAACCTGATTCATTGGAGAAGGCATTCGGGTTGGCAAGAAAAGTTGAATGTAAAATTATGGCGACAAGGAAGCCTACCACTCAATTCTATAAAGAAGGAAGTGTTGCTACGCCTAGATTTCCACAACCTACAAGGTTGACACCACAACAATTGGAAGAAAAAAGAGCAAAAGGGCTTTGCTACGGTTGTGATAGAAAATACACTAAAGGTCATAAGTGTGCTGAGAAGAAATTATTTTACATAGATTGTGAAGAGGAAGAAGAAAATGAACAAGAAGAGGATATACACCAGGAACCAGCCCTAGAAGAGGAAGAAGTGAATCCGACCATATCGTGTAATGCACTGGCAGGAATTACCACTCCTCAAACTCTCAAGATAGAAGGACATATCAAGAAGAAAAAGGTAATAGTGTTGATTGATTCAGGTAGCACCCATAATTTTATTCATTGTAAGGTAGCCAAGGAATTAAATTGTTTCCTATACCCGGCACCAGAATGTCAAGTGATGGTTGCAAATGGAGGAACTATAAATTGCTCTGGAAAATGCCATAATATCAAGCTAACCATGGGGAAATATGTATTGACTAGTCCAATGCTTTCCATTCCTATGGGAGGTGTTGATGTTGTACTAGGAGTACAATAGTTACAATCTTTGGGGACGGTAGCTTTTAATTTTCAAGAACTTTTCTTGAAATTTTTTTCAGAAGGAAAGGAAGTTGAATTACGGGGTATTGAAGGGAATCCAGGAAGGATAATAAGCTCTAATGTCATGACAAAGCTTCTAAAGAAATAACAACGAGGCGTAATTGCACGATTATGCTCACTAGAAGTTCCGACATCAAAATCATCTATTTCTGCAGATCTCCAACAAGTCTTGGACAATCATTCCAAGGTGTTTGAAACTCCCAAAGGACTCCCACCTATTCGTGATCATGATCATGCTATTCATTTGATTCCAGGAAGTGTTCCTCCAAACATCGGGCCTTATAGATATCCTTACTTCCAAAAGAGCGAAATTGAACGTATGATTGCAGAAATGTTAGAGGCGGGTATAATTCAACCCAGTCAAAGTTCTTTCTCTGCTCCTGTAGTATTGGTACACAAGAAGGATGGATCATGGCGAATGTGTCCGGATTATAGGGGGCTCAATAAGCTCACCATTAAAGACAAATTTCCCATTCCTGTGATTGATGAATTATTGGATGAATTACATGGAGCAATTTATTTTACCAAGTTGGATCTTCGTTCGGGATATCATCAAATTAGAATGAAGACTGAAGATATTCCAAAAACAACATTTCGAACTCATGAGGGTCATTATGAATTTTTGGTCATGCCTTTTGGCCTTACCAATTCACCTTCTACATTTCAAGGGTTGATGAATTCCATTTTCAAACCTTCCTTAGAAAATTTGTGCTAGTATTTTTTGATGATATACTAATCTACAGCAGGTCTTGGAAGGATCATGTTGAACATGTTGACGGGGTGCTCAAACTATTGCAGGAGAAACAATTATATGCAAAAAAATCCAAATGTTTCTTTGGAGTACAAGAGGTGGAATATCTGGGTCATATTGTATCTCACGAGGGTGTTAAAGTAGACCCTAACAAAATTAAAGTCATTAAGGAATGGAAAGTCTCCACAACCATAAAGCAGTTGCGAGGATTTCTCGGGTTAACAGGGTATTATCACAAGTTTGTTAAGAATTATGGGAGAATAGCAGGACCTCTAACAACATTATTGAAAAAAGATGCATTTTCATGGACTCCTGAAGCAACTAAGGCCTTTGAACATCTTAAAGAGGCAATGTGCCTAGCACCGGTCTTAGCTATGCCAGACTTCACAAAAACCTTTATTGTGGAATGTGATGCCTCAGGGAATGGAATTGGTGTTGTTTTGATGCAGGAAGGAAGACCCATTGCTTATGAAAGTCGTCCAATCAAAGGAAATTATTTAAAGAAACCTATTTATGAAAAGGAAATGTTAGCAATACTGCATGCACTAAAGAAATGGCGAACTTACCTAATGGGATGACACTTCAAGGTAAAAACTGATCATGATAGTCTTAAACACTTTTTGGAACAAAGACCATCTTCAAAAGAGCAACAAAAATGGGTCACAAAGATGTTGGGTTATGACTTTGAAATAATCTACAAAAAAGGAAAGCTTAATGTTGTTGCAGATGCACTCTCAAGAAAGAATGAAGAGGTGGAAGCATTGCTTTGTGCCATTTCTATTATCCAACCAGATTGGATAGCTGAAGCAAGAGATGAATGGAAGAAGGACAAAGATGTATGGACACTCATCCAAAAGTTACAGCAAGATCCTAGTACATCTGATGCATTTAGTTGGAAAAATGATTCCTTATGGTACAAAGATCGCTTATATCTTTGTAAGAATTCCCAACTAAAACAAAAGATTCATCTGGAATTGCACACTTCTCCTTTAGGAGGACACTCAGGATTTTTAAAAACTTACCACAGGGTGAAGAAAGAATTTTTTTTGGATGGCCTTAAATCTGATATTCGAAAGTTTGTGGCGGAATGTTTGGTTTTCCGGCAGAATAAAGTGGAAACAATTAAGACCCCAGGACTTCTACAACCTTTATCCATTCCAAGTCAACGTTGGGAGGAGATTTCAATGGATTTTATCACAGGTTTACCTAAGTCTGAAGGAAAGAGTGTCATCATGGTGGTAGTTGATAGACTTACCAAGTATGCACACTTTTGGTGCATTATCTCATCCATTTAAAACAAGTACAGTTGCTAGTACATTTATGGACAAAATTCAAAAGCTACATGGAAGCCCAAGAGTTATTGTGAGTGACAGAGATCCCATTTTTACTGGAAATTTTTGGACGAAGTTATTTTCTTGTTTGGGTACTCAATTAGCTCATAGCTCATCTTATCATCCTCAATCTGATGGTCAAACTGAGATAGTAAATAAATTTTTGGAAGGATATCTTCGTTGTTTTGTATCTGATAAACAAACACGATGGGTCAAGTGGTTACCTCTTGCTGAATGGTGGTATAACACTTCCTTCCATACTGCAGCAAAAATGACCCCATTTATGGCACTTTATGGATATCATCCACCATCCATCACATCATCTTTAAGGGAAAATTCGAAGGTCCAAGCAGTGGAAGATCACATCGAGCATCAGCAAGAAGTTCTCCAACTCTTAAAGGATAACCTGAATTTGGCACAAAATCGAATGAAACAACAGGCAGATCAACATCGTAGCGAGAGAAGTTTTAATGTAGGAGATTGGGTATTTTTACGGCTACAACCATACAAACAAATGTCCCTCAAGCAAGCTAAGAAGGATAATAAATTATCGCCAAAGTATTATGGTCCTTAAAAGGTGTTGCAAAAGATTGGTACTATGGCATACAAATTGGAGCTTCCTGCTTCTTCGCGAGTACATCCAGTTTTCCATGTTTCATGCTTAAAGAAGGTTATAGGTGAAAATATTCCAGTTCAAACAATATTTCCAGAACTTGATGATGAAGGAAAGATAATATTGGAACCTGAAGTGGTCATGGAAACAAGAACTCGACGGCTACGGAATCGATCAATTTCAGAGTATCTCATCAAGTGGAAGAACTTACCCACTGAAGATTCTACATGGGAGGATGAGAATTTTATACAAAAGCACCCAGAGCTACTCAAGCATTGAGGACAACACTTTTGTGAAGGAGAGGGGCATGTTAGGTCCCTATATTACTAGTATAGCCCCTTATTGTTGTTAGTGTAACCCCCTTATTGTTATTATTGTACCCTTGTAACCCCCATTTTGTTATTATTGCGCCCTTAAATTATTATTGTTAGGTTGGCTAGGATTACATTGTGGCCCACTAGGATTACATTATGGCCCCATGGACTCCTATATATAGATAGGAGGTTTTGTAAATTGTATCATCCAAGAATTGTTCATTTATGTAATGTATTGGAGGTTTCCCCCTCGAAGTGGCTTATTTCTAAGGCGTTGATTTCTCGTTTCTTCTATTTTTGGAGCTGGTTACACAACAAGTCCCTTCCAAGGTTACTTGGGAGCGAGAGCAAAAGCGGGGAGTGGGAGCGCCATTTTCAAAAGCTCTTGGTTCGGGAGCGTTTTTTTAATATATATATATATATACTTTTTTTTTTTTGGGTTATATTTTTTTATATTTTGATGCATATATGTCAACAAAAGCATGTAGAATGATGAATTAGACATAAAAAACTTAAAAACATAGATTGAATCACATACATCAATCATCTAGAAGTTATAATTTTCATCAACCACGTCCATAAGTTAGAAACATACAACATGTTGACTCAAGTCTCATGATTCATCAATCTTAAAGTTTCAAGCTTGCAGAATTCAATATATAACATTTATCATCATTGATTCATTGATCACCATAGTTGTACTTGTAAGCTAAGTGTAACCATTACAACAAAGAATATTTAACATGAAATGAAATGTTATAAAATGAAACGAAATGAAACAACTTTCAACTTTCATGAAGCATCATATTCGTATTTCATAATGGCTTATAAACTTATAATTGCCAACTTCAAAGTTTCAAAGTTAAAACTTAAATTGTCATATATTGTTTACAAAAAATATTTTCCATTAAATATGAAAGAGTCAAGTTTCAACAGTTATAAAAAGTTAAAAACTACTAGAAAATAGAAAAGACTAGTAAACTGTAAATCTATTTTATTTATTGCTTGGCCTCTTGCCACGAGAAATGTCTAATTTATGAGCAGCTCGTGTATTGGTGGTCTTCCAACAGTCTCCTCGCAGGAAGTACCACGACCATGACTAGAAGCTCCATGCCCTCCATGTGAGGATGTAGGTGGAGGTAGCAAAGGAATAACAGTCGAAACTCAACACTAGCACTGGCACTACTACCGGATGGTGGGTGTGGCGATGGCATGCCTATTGCTGCTTCATCCTCATCACTCAAAAGTTCTGCTTCAAATTCTTCCAGATGTATAGTGCCGTCCTCCAAATTACCGTCGTTTGGGTTGTTGTCCCAAAATTTATGTGAGAGATCCTCATAAGCTCGATCACAATAATGACTCAACAACCTCAAGTTGTAGTGCACATAAACCAAGCTTTCTGCTCAGTTTTCGTTGAGTCTGTTTCTTCTCACATTATGGATGAAGCTGTAGGTGCTTGTTAATTTCAGATCATGTTCTATGCCATTTTAGATTAGGGCACACAATACTGAAGGAGATAGAACATACTAATAGAACGATGGAAGAAAAGTCCAAACAGAGATTGAATGGTGGTGTTACGGCGATTAGCAGGATGCTTCTACCAGCAAAGTCTCCAACAGGTCATTCAGCCAAGCGTGTCACACATAACCCCAGAACAACCCAAACAAAGAACAGTCCATAGATACACAGCTCCAACGCTATCCAGAGAGAGAGAATTCCTCCACACAAAAGTGTGTCAAATCAACTCTAAGTCTCTCCAATATATAGGAATATTTGGGGGTGTGTGACACGTCCTTTAAGACATTTAAGTCTATATTTTATTCCAGGCCGACCTAGCACATAAGTGGAATAAATTCAAAGTACATGTTCTGCTCATCCGATCGAGATGATCTTTAGATCAATCTTACACCTCTTCGAAAGAGGAATCCAATAAAAATATTGGGATCGTCATCTGAGGAGTACAACCCGAAGTTTGGACCTAGTTGTCCAATTTTAACACTCCCTCTCAACTAGGGAGAACTCCGTCCACAAGTGCAATCCAAACATCGTGCGTCATCCCGCTGTAACTTGCTTTGCTGGCCTCTTTATTTCAGAACATAAGTGGGTCAGTCATAAAGACATCATACCCGGCTGACAGATTCAGCCCAGAGGTCCGAAACCTCTATAGGACTCACAAAGAGTCTCATACCAACCTGAAGTTGGTTTACCTGACCCGAAGTCAGCTGGAGGTTTGAAACCTCACTAGACTTGATCCCAGATCAAGTGGTTGGACATGTGCCATCCTAGATAGAGAGTACGACAATCTCTGATGCGTCCATTAGTCTTTGCTACTAGTCTCTAGCTTTCCTATAAATTTATGTAGATGTTCTATGCTTGATGCAACTTTTCTTTTCACTACAGTGATCACATAAACAATCAAGTAAAATGCTGATAGAACATACCATAGGATCTACAGAAGACAAACCAGAAACATAAAAATGTGGTGGTGCGTTACGGCGGTCAATAGGATGCTTCAACCAACAAAGTCTCCTTGGTCAGCCAACCCAGCATGTGTCACAACAGCCCTCAAAACAGCCACACGGTCGACTCAAAGTCATCCCCAGAAAAGTCAATGCTGTCCAAAAAAGTCAATGCAGGACAACAGCAAGAAAGTCAACGCAGCTCAGACTTCGGTCAACCTCTTGACCTCGGTTCTTGTGCCAATGTGTACGGCCTTCCAAAATCGAAGTCTCCACCAATTTTCAGCCTCTTTGGACCATGCGTTGACCAAAGTCAATGCTGGTCAAACTTGCGTGGAAACCTTAGCTGCAGTAAATTCGTCCAAACCCTAGCTCCAGTAAATTTGTCCTTCTTCCCACGTGTGAACCGAAACTACTTCCAAGGAGCTCGTACTAAATCAGAAGAGGAGATGATGTGTGTGGATGAGATGAGTGAAAAAGTCCTCCAACGTTGACTCTATTTAGATCAATCACTGAGGTGTGTGTTAAATTTGGACAACTAGGTCCAAACTCCATGTTGTGATGCTCAGATTAAGAGTCTAATATTTTTGTTGGATTCCTCTTTCGGAGAGGTGTAAAATCCATATAAAATATATCTTAATCCGATGAGCAGAACATTTATTTTGAATTTATTATTTATAATAAATTATATGTGCAGGTCGGCCTTAAGGTTTCACACCCCCAGCAAATGTGTCACACACCCCAATGATGGATATAAATACAGGCAAAGTTGGAGAGCATTTCACCACAACTCAACACACATCTTCTTCTCTCATCTAATTTAGTACGAGCTCATTGGAGGACAAGTTCAGCCCACACGTGTGGAGAAGAAGGACGAAATCTGTACGGCTGAAGGGAAGGACGAATTTCTGCAGCTAGGGTTTTGCTGGAAGTTTGACCAGCGTTGACTTTGGTCAACGCATGGTCCGAAAGGGCTGAAAATTGTTGGAGAGTTCGATTTTGAGAGGCCGTACACATTGGCACTGAAATCGAGGTCAAAGGGTTGACCAAACTGTTGTTGCGTTGACTTTTAGCTTGCTGCCCTGCGTTGACTTTTCTGGACAGCGTTGACTTTTCTGGAGTTGACTTGGGTTGACTCGGTAGCTGATTGGAGGATTGTTGTGACACATTCTAGGTTGGCGATCAAGGAGACTTTGCTGGTTGAAGCATCCTGTTGACCGACGTAACGCACCATCACATTTTTCTGTTTCTGGTTTGTCTTCTATAAGATCCACTTATATGTTCTATCAGCATTTTACTTAACTACTTGTGTGATTGCTGTAAGAAAAGTAAAGTTGCTTCAAGCATAGAACATCTACAAAAATTTACATGGTATCAGAGCTGAGGTGAAGACAAGCCCTATCTTTAGCAATCACCATCGGAAAAAATGGGTTCCACAAGTTTTGAATTCAAGGAGAATGACAAGCTGACTGGAAGGGATGACTTCCATGCCTGGAAGATGATATTAGATCTCAAATTGGAAGACCATGATCTCTTGGATCATGTACTGGGTAAGATTCAAGAACCTCCATCCAATGCCACCACTGCTGCTAAAAACAAGTATAAGAAGGGGGAGATCAAAGCAAAGTTGATGATCAGGGAATCCATACATAAGAGTCTGGTTGCCTATATATCTGAGCTAGGCACATCCAAGGAGATGTATGACAAATTGATCCTGATGTTCAAAGTAAACAATGTGAACCAAGTGCTATTCCTCAAGAATAAATTGAAGAATATGAAGAAGGGCCGGGATGAGTGTGTTCAAACTTACTTTCTGAAATTGACCGAAACAAGGAACAATCTGCTGGCTATTGGGGAGACAATAGCTGATCGTGAGATGGTTCTCACCGCACTTGGAGGACTCCCATATGAATGGCAAGTATTCACCACTACCATTCTCAATAATAATACCATTCCTAACTTTGACGAGCTTCTGTCGAGATGTATGCAAGAAGAAACAAGAATGAAGGAATTCGATAATGACAGAAATGCTGCTTATGGTGCTCATTCTCGAAAGAAGAACTCTGGTGGTCCTAAGGACAAAGGAAGAACAAGGACTCAAGAAAAGAAGGGTAAGTGTTTCACTTTCCATAGGCCTGGTCACTATGCTAGAGAATGTCCCTTCAAGAAGGATTCTCCCGATAGTGATGATAACAACAACAACCGGAGGAATGGGAATCGAAGAAACGACAGATCTAAAGGAAAGAGGAAGGCTCCCTGTGGTGGAAACAATCAACCTTTTAAAAGGTCTATAAACTCCAGGTATGAGGAGTCTAATGTTGTTGATAAAAGAAATGAGTATATTCTTGTATCTGCTCTCTCTGCTACATCTCCGCCCGACACTATGGATGTCTGGCTGATAGATAGTGGTGCCTCTAGACACATCACTGGTTTCAAGGAAGCACTCTCTGACATGGTTGAGAGGGATACCAATCTAGAAATTATCCTTGGAGATAATGCCACGTATCCCGTGAAAGTGACAGGGACTGTGACCCTCCACTTGTCTCAAGGACAAGTCCTACGTTTGCAAGATGTACTCTATGTACCAAAATTGAAAAAGAACCTTGTGTCTGTATCAGCCATGGAAGACAAAGGGTTCAATGTAACATTCTTTGATGGAAAGGTGCTCATGTGGAAGAAGAGCTTCAAGGAAGCTATCTCGATTGGTTTTAGAGTTGGTACACTCTACCAGGTTGGAGGAAGTCCGCTGGGAGCAATGACTTGTGATACTATCTGACAAACCGAACTATGGCACCGAAGGTTTGGACACCTTCATTACAAGACCCTTCCCGAAGCAAGGAAGGTGGTGACAGGGATGCATGACTTTGGAAATAATCATGAAGGTGTATGTAAGGGCTGTGCTGAAGGAAAGCATACAAGGGGACCTTTCCCCTCAAGTGTCACAAAGACATCTGATATTTTGCAACTGGTCCATTCTGATCTATCTGGTATGTTGCCCGTGACATCCCTGGGAGGATGTTCCTACTACATGACATTCACTGATAACTTCTCTCGCAAAACCTGGATATACTTCTTGAAGAAGAAGGATGAGGCTTTCATGTGGTTCCGTACCTTCAAAGCCTTAGTGGAAAATATGACCGGAAAGAAGATCAAGATTTTGAGGACCAACAATGGCACTGAATATGAGTCAAATGAGTTCAAAGACTTTTGCAGAGAAGCTGGCATCAAGAGGGAGACTACCACTGCATATACTCCTGAGCAGAATGGTGTTGCTGAACGCAAGAATAGGACTATTGTGGAAGCTGCCCGTGCCATGCTATGTGACCCGGGTCTACCAAAGTTTCTGTGGGGAGAAGCTGCAAATACTGCTGTGTACATTCAAAACCGATGCCCTCATTCCGCTTTGGACTCCAAAACTCCCGAAGAGGTTTTCTCTGGTAAGAAACCCGATGTCTCACATTTTAGAATTTTTGGATGTCCTGTCTATTTTCATGTGCCGAAAGAAAAGAGAAGTAAGCTGGATGCTACTGGGAAGAAAGGAATGTTTGTGGGCTATAGTGAGACTTCTAAGGCCTATAGAGTCTATGTACCTGGTCAAAGGGAAGTTGAGATAAGCCATGATGTCACCTTTGACGAAGATGCTTCCCTGAAGAAAGTAGTAGATCTTCCAAGATCTGAAGAAGATCATGAAGAAAGGCCTAGAAATCTGGAAGAACCACAGGATGAGACAATGCCTGATATTGAAGGACCAATGGACCCTATTGATCCATCTCCTTCACTGGGAAAGAGACCATCATGGCTCAGGGACACCCTCGAAGATGCTGAGGGTCATGCTGCCCCAAGGGGGACATTTCGAGAAAGCAAGAAGCCGTGTAGATACCAAGGGTATCTAGCTGCCATGAGTACTATTGTACAATCTGAACTTGGATCTTTTGAGGAAGCCGTAAAGCATCAAGTCTGGAAGGATGCTATGCACGAAGAATATGAGTCCATAATGAAGAATGATGTCTGGGATGTGGTTCCAAGACCGAAGGACAAGTCAGTTGTCATCGCGAAATGGCTCTACAAGATCAAGCATGGATCTGATGGAAGTGCTGAAAAGTTCAAGGCAAGATTTGTTGCCCGTGGCTTCTCTCAAAAGGAAGGAATAGACTATGATGACATATTTGCACCTATGGCACGATATACCACCATTCGATCAATCATAGCCCTTGTTGCTACGCAAGGATGGAGTCTTCATCAGATGGATGTCAAGACCGCTTTTCTGCATGGTGCAATAAAGGAAGAGGTGTATGTGGAACAACCTCTGGGATTTGAAGTTCGGGATCGAGACACTCATGTCTGCAGGTTGAAGAAAGCCCTCTATGGGTTAAAGCAAGCACCCAGAGCTTGGTACGAGAGGATGGATAGTTACTTGATGAAGCTGGGCTTCACTCAAAGTAATGCTGATCCGAACCTTTACTTCAAGGTTGTGCAGGGGAACCCTCTCATTCTAGTGCTATATGTGGATGACCTCTTCCTGACAGGTGCTGACCCTCTCATTCATCAATGTAAGAGGGAGCTCGCTGCTAAGTTCGAGATGAAGGACCTAGGACTGATGCACTACTTCCTAGGCCTGGAGGTCTGGCAGAGACCTGGAGAGATTTTCCTTTCTCAAGGAAAATACATTGTGAAACTTCTAGAGAGATTTGGTATGGTGGATTGCAAGTCCGTGTCAACACCGATGGAACTCAACTTCAAGAAGTTGAGTGGCAGCGCTGCTAGGCCTATCTTGGCCAATCCTACTGAGTATCGTCAACTCATAGGAGCTTTGATGTTCTTAGTGAACACCCGACCGGATATATGTTTTGCAATGAACACTTTGAGTCAACAGATGGTTGAGCCTCATCACTTTCACTGGGTTGGTGCCAAGAATCTTCTGAGATATCTTCGGGGCACGATAAACCATGGGCTGAGATACACTGCCGGGAGTGTGACACTCCGTGGATATACCGATGCCGATTGGGCTGGCAGTGTGGTGGATCGTAAGAGCACATCGGGATGCTGCTTCAATCTTGGTTCTGCTTCGATCTCATGGATGAGCAGGAAGCAGAAGTCGGTGGCTTTGAGCACCGCAGAGGCCGAATACATTGCAGCAAGTATGGCCTGTTGTGAAGGAGTTTGGTTGCGAAAGCTCTTTAGTGAGTTGTTTGGACATGTGCTAGATACCACTGTGATACTCTGTGATAATCAGAGTGGGATTCGTATGACTGAGAATCCTGTGTTCCACGACCGATCCAAGCATATTGATATCAGGTACCACTTTATCCGGGATATGGTACAGCGAGGCGCCGTAAGGCTCGATCATATAAGAACTGATGAGCAGGTCGCGGATATTCTCACTAAGCCCCTGGGGAAGGTCAAGTTCCTAACCTTCCGTGAGAGTCTTGGTGTCGTGGAAAGACCCTATGATGTGGGTCCTGTTGGACGATGAGCTCTGGGAGCTCTTGGGGGCTTTGGGGATGGCTTCTCGGAGCTATAAGCACTCATAATGCTTCTGCCCCACCTTTGTGATTATTGAGCTGGTTCGCCTCTCATTTATCTGTGCCCCGTATGCATCCTACCCATTGAGTTCAGGGCTCATGGGAAGTACCTCTCATTTGGCCAATGAGGTGGGAAAAGCTAAAGACTAGTAGCAAATACTGATGGACGCATCAGAGATTGCCGTACTCTCTATCTAGGATGGCACGGTCCAACCACTTGATCTGGGATCAAGTTTAGTGAGGTCTGGGACCTCTGCCTGACTTCGGGTCAGATGAACCAACTTCGGGTTGGTTGGAGACTCTTTGTGAGTCTGATAGAGGTTTCGAACCTCTGGGCTGATTATGTTAGTCGGGGGATGATGTCTTTGTGACTGACCCACTTCTGTTATGAAATAAAGAGGCCAGCAAAGCAAGTTACGGCGGGATGACGCACGATGTTTGATTGCACTGATGGATGGAGTTCTCCCTAGTTGAGAGGGAGTGTTAAATTTGGACAACTAGGTCCAAACTCCATGTTGTGATGCTCAGATTAAGATACTGATAATTTTGTTGGATTCCTCTTTCGGAGAGGTGTAAAATCCATATAAAATATATCTTAATCCGATGAGCAGAACATTTATTTTGAATTTATTATTTATAATAAATTATATGTGCAGGTCGGCCTTAAGGTTTTACACCCCCAGCAGATGTGTCACACACCCCGATGATGGATATAAATACAGGCAAAGTTGGAGAGCATTTCACAACAACTCAACACACATCTTCTTCTCTCATCTGATTTAGTACGAGCTCATTGGAGGACAAGTTCAGCCCACACGTGTGGAGAAGAAGGACGAAATCTGTACGGCTGAAGGGAAGGACGAATTTCTGCAGCTAGGGTTTTGCTGGAAGTTTGACCAGCGTTGACTTTGGTCAATGCATGGTCCGAAAGCGCTGAAACTTGTTGGAGAGTTCGATTTTGAGAGGCCGTACACATTGGCACAGAAATCGAGGTCAAAGGGTTGACCAAACTGTTGCTGCGTTGACTTTTAGCTTGCTGCCCTGCGTTGACTTTTCTGGACAGCATTGACTTTTCTGGAGTTGACTTGGGTTGACTCGGTAGCTGATTTGAGGATTGTTGTGACACATTCTGGGTTGGCTGATCAAGGAGACTTTGCTGGTTGAAGCATCCTGTTGACCGCCGTAACGCACCATCACATTTTTATGTTTCTGGTTTGTCTTCTATAAGATCCACTTATATGTTCTATCAGCATTTTACTTAACTATTTGTGTGATTGCTGTAAGAAAAGTAAAGTTGCTTCAAGCATAGAACATCTACAAAAACTTACAGTGACACATCTGCTGGGGGTGTAAAACCTTAAGGTCGACTTGCACATATTTGAAATTATTAAAAATAAATTCAAAATAAATGTTTTGCTCATCATATTAAGATCAATTTTAGATCGATCTTACACCTCTCCGAAAGAGGAAGTCAATAAAAATATTGGTATCTTCATTTGAGCATCACAACATGGAGTTTGGACCTAGTTGTCCAATTTTAACACTCCCTCTCAACTAGGGAGAACTCCATCCACCTGTGCAATCAAACATCGTGCGTCATCTAGCCAACTTTCTTGAAACGAGTGGAGTCGATCCTAAGTATCATTCCCTCGGCGATAGATTCGGCCCTGGGAGTCCCGAAAACCTCTATTAGACTCTAAAGCTGTGATCTCATGCCAACTCAGTTGGTTTACACGACCGAAGTCGAGGTCGAAAAGTCCGAAAACCTCACTATACTTGATCCCAGATCAAGTGGTTGGACCGTGCCATCCTAGATAGAGAGTACGGCAATCTCTGATGCGTCCATCAGTCTTTACTACTAGTCTCTAGCTTTTCCCATCTCATTGGCCAAATGAGAGGTACTTCCCATGAGCCCTGAACTCAATGGGTAGGATGCATACGGGGCACAGATAATGAGAGGTGAACCAACTCAATAATCACGGTGGGGCCCAAACACACCAACAAGGTTCGGCAAGCCTAGCCCTGTGGTTGCTTATAGCTCCGAGAAGCTATCCCCGAAGCCCCCTAGAGCTCCCAGAGCTCATCGTCCAACAAGACCCACATGATAGGGTCATTCCACGATACCAAGACTCTCACGGAAGGTTAGGAACTTGACCTTCCCCAGGGGCTTTATGAGAATATCCGCGACCTGCTCATCAGTTCTTATATGATCGAGCCTTACGGTGCCTCGCTGTACCATATCCCGGATAAAGTGGTACCTGATATCAATATGCTTGGATTGATCGTGGAACACTGGATTCTCGGAAAAGCAAATCCCACTCTGGTTATCACAGAGTATCACGGTGGTATCTAGCACATGTCCGAACAACTCACCAAAGAGCTTTCGCAACCAAACTGCTTCACAACAGGCCATACTCGCTGCAATGTATTCGGCCTCTGCGGTGCTCAAAGCCACCGACTTTTGCTTCCTGCTCATCCATGAGATCGAAGCAGAACCAAGATTGAAGCAGCATCCTGATGTGTTCTTACGATCCACCACACTGCCAGCCCAATCGGCATCAGTATATCCAAGGAGTGTCATGCTCTTGGCAGTGTATCTCAGCCCATGGTTTATCGTGCCCCAAAGATATCTCAGAAGATTCCTGGCATCAACCTAGTGAAAGTGATGAGGCTCAACCATCTGTTGACTCAAAGTGTTCACTGCAAAACATATATCTGGATGGGTGTTCACTAAGAACATCAGGGCCCCTACGAGTTGATGATACTCAGTACGATTAGATAGTACGGGCCTAGCAGCGCTGCCACTCAACTTCTTGAAGTTGAGCTCCATTGGTGTTGACACGGACTTGCAGTCCACCATACCAAATTTTTCCAGAAGCTTCACAATTTAGTTTCCTTGAGAAAGGAAAATCTCGCCAGGTCTCTGCCAGACCTCCAGGCCTAGGAAGTAGTGCATCAGTCCTAGGTCCTTCATCTCGAACTTAGCAACGAGCTCCCTCTGGCACTGATGAATGAGAGGGTCAACACTTGTCAGGAAGAGGTCATCCACATACAACACCAGAATGAGAGGCTTTCCCTTGACAACCTTGAAGTAAAGGTTCGGATCAACATTACTTCGAGTGAAGCCTAGCTTCATCAAGTAGCTATCTATCCTCTCGTACCAAGCTCTGGGTGCTTGCTTCAGCCTATAGAGGGCTTTCTTTGACCTGCAGACATGGGTGTCCCGATCCTGGACTTCAAACCCCAGAGGTTGCTCCACATATACCTCTTCCTTTATCGCACCATGCAGAAATGCAGTCTTCACATCCATCTAATGAAGACTCCATCCTTGCGTAGCAGCAAGGGCTATAATAGATCTAATGGTGGTATATCGGGCCACAAGTGCAAATATGTCATCATAATCTATGCCTTCCTTTTGAGAGAAGCCACAGGCAACAAACCTTGCCTTGAACTTTTCAGCACTTCCATCAGATTCATGCTTGATCTTGTAGAGCCATTTCGAGGTGACAACTGCTTTGTCCTTCGGTCTTGGAACCACATTCCAGACATCATTCTTCATTATGGACTCCCACAATGGTCCTATTCTTTTGTTCAGCAACACCATTTTGCTCGGGAGTATAGACAGTTGTGGTCTCCCTCTTAATGCCAGCGTCTTTGCAAAAGTCCTTGAACTCGTTTGTTTCATATTCAATGCCATTATCAGTTCTCAAAATCTTGATCTTCTTCCCTGTCATATTTTTCACCAAGACTTTGAAGGTACGGAACCGCATGAAAGCCTCATCCTTCTTCTTTAAGAAGTATATCTAGGTTTTGCGAGAGAAGTCATCTATGAACGTCATATAATATGAACATCCTCCCAAGGATGTCACGGGCAACATACCAGATAGATCAGAATGGATCAATTGCAAGACATCAGATGTCTTTGTGACACTTGAGGGGAAAGGTCCCCTTGTATGCTTTCCTTTGGCACAACCCTTACATACACCTTCATGATTATTTGAAAACGCGGGCATCCCTGTTACCACCTTCCTTGCTTCGGGAAGGGCTTTGTAGTGAAGGTGTCCAATCCTTTGGTGCCATAGTTCAATCTGTCGGATAATATCACATGTCATTGCTCCTAGCGGACTTCCTCCAACTTGGTAGAGTGTGTCAACTCTAAACCCAATCGAGATAGCTGCCTTGAATCTCTTCTTCCACATGAGCACCTTTCCATCAGTGAATGCCACATTGAAACCTTTGTCTTCCATGGCCGATATAGACACAAGGTTCTTCTTCAAATTTGGTACATAGAGTACATCCTGCAAGTGGAGGACTTGACCTTGAGACAAGTAAAGGGTCACAGTCCCTGTCCCTTTCACGGGATATGTGGCATTATCTCCAAAGATAATTTCCATATTAGTATCCTTCTCAACCATATCAGAGAGTGCTTCCTTGAACCCAATGATGTGCCTTGAGACACCACTATCTATCAACCAGACATCCATAGTGTCGGGTGGGGATGCAATAGAGAGGGCAGATACAAGAATGTATTCATTTCTTTTATCAACAACATGTGATTCCTCATACCTGGAGTTTCTTGACCTTTTGAAAGGTTGATCATTTCCGCTGGAGGCAGCCTTCCTCTTTCCCTTGGACCTGGTGTTCCTTTGATTGCCATTCCTCCGGTTGTTGTTGTTATCATCACCATCGGGATAATCCTTCTTGAAAGGACATTCTCTAGCATAGTGACCAGGCCTATGACAAGTGAAACACTTGCCCTTTTTTCCTTGGGCCCCTGCTTTTCCCTTGTTCTTTGGGCCACCAGAGTTCTTCCTTCTAGAATGAGCAGCGTATGCAGCATTTCCTTCATTTCCATACTCCTTCATTCTTGATTCTTCTTGAACGCATCTTGACAGTACTTCGTCAAAGTCAGGTATCACATTATTATTTAGAATGGTAGTGTTGAACACATGCCATTTAGATGAGAGCCCTCCAAATGCGGTGAGTACCATCTCTTGATCAGCTATTGTCTCCCCAATAGCTAGCAAATTGTTCCTGATTTCAATTAGCTTCAGAAAGTATGATTGGACAGATTCATCCCTGCCTTTCTTCAGATTCTTCAATTGATTCTTGAAGAATAGTACTTGATTCACATTGTTGGCCTTGAACATGAGGATCAATTTATCATACATCTTTTTGGATGTGACCAACTCAGAGATGTATGCCACCAGGCTTTTATGAATGGATTCCCTGATCATCAGCTTTGCTTTGATCTCCCCCTTCTTGTACTTTGTTTTGGTAGTAACAGTAGTAGTGGATGGAGGTTCTTGGATTTTACTCTGCACATAGTCCATGACATCTTGGTCTTCTAATTTGAGATCCAATATCATCTTCCAAGCATGGAATCCTTCCCAGTGAATTTGTCATCCTCCTTGAAGCCATAGTTTGTGGAACCCATTATCCTCTTTGGTGATTGCTACAAATAGGGCTTGTCTTCACCTCAGCTCTGATGCCATGTAAATTTATGTAGATGTTCTATGCTTGATGCAACTTTACTTTTCACTACAGCAATCACATAAACAATCAAGTAAAACGCTGATAGAACATACCAGAGGATCTACAGAAGACAAACCAGAAACAGAAAAATGTGGTGGTGCGTTACGGCGGTCAATAGGATGCTTCAACCAGCAAAGTCTCCTTGATCAGCCAACCCAGCACGTGTCACAATAGCCCTCAAAACAGCCACACGGTCAACTCAAAGTTATCCCCAGAAAAGTCAACGTTGTCCAGAAAAGTCAATGCAGGACAATAGCAAGAAAGTCAACACAACTCAGACTTCGGTCAACCTTTTGACCTCAGTTCTTGTGCCAATGTGTACGGCCTTCCAAAATCGAAGTCTCCACCAATTTTCAGCCTCTTTGGACCATGCGTTGACCAAAGTCAACGCTGGTCAAACTTGCGTGGAAACCCTAGTTGCAGTAAATTTGTCCAAACCCTAGCTGTAGTAAATTTGTCCTTCTTCCCACGTGTGAACCGAAACTGCTTCCAAGGAGCTCATACTAAATTAGAAGAGGAGATGATGTGTGTGGATGAGATGAGTGAAAAGTCCTCCAACATTGACTCTATTTATATCAATCACTGAGGTGTGTGACACATCTGCTGGGGGTGTAAAACCTTAAGGCTGACCTACACATATTTGAAACTATTAAAAATAAATTCAAAATAAATGTTCTGCTCATCAGATTAAGATCAATTTTAGATCGATCTTACACCTCTCCGAAAGAGAAACCTATTAAAAATATTGGTATCTTCATCTGAGCATCACAACATGGAGTTTGGACCTAGTTCAATTTTAACATTTTCCCACCTCACTGGCCAAATGAGAGGTACTTCCCATGAGTTTGAAACTCCATGGGTAGGATGCATATGGGGCACAAACAGTGTTTTAAAAACCGGCCGGTTTGAACCGGAAACCGGCCAAACCGGCCGGTTAGATAGCCCACCGGTCGAAACCGGCCAGGCAACCCGGCTACCTAAGGCATTTCGCCTATTTTTTGAAAAAACCGGACCTAACCGGCCGGTTAGGTGCTAACTCATCCGCGGACCCACATTTTCGGCGGCAGTTATGTTTTAGGGCTGATTTGGAGCCAATGGGAGGGTTCATTTAGCTACTCTTTCCCTATGTGGACCCACGCACGGCCAGAAATGAGTTTTAGGGCTGATGTGGAGGTAAGGGAAGCATTGACATTTCATGGTAATGTTAAATTCTTAAAGTAAAAGTGACATTTCCTTTTTTTCATTTTCATCCTTTTACTTAAATTTTTAACATTACCATGAAATGACTCAGGATGTTTAAGAGTGGTTTCGACCTCATTGGATTTCATATGGAGAAACTAGAATTTTAGGTTTCACTCAAAATTCAGCAGATTTAATGGTTTTCAGGGTTTCATGGTTTGGGAATTTGCAATGTTTCCATTTGATTCTATCATGTGTAAGGGTATGATATTGGCATTTGATCAAGAGCATGAAGTCCTTTAAGAACCTTGATGTACCCTTCAATCAAAGGAAAACAACTAGTTAGACATGCTAATCTTTTTCTATCACATTTTAAGGTTGAGGAAATGAACCCTTCACTCAAACCAAAATCATTGGTTAGGCATGTTAAACTTTTTCAATTTCTATCATGTTATAAGGTTGAGCAATCCAAGTCTGAAGACTTTGAGCTAGATGATGTTTATGTATCTCTTGTTGATGATCCCATTTCTAGTAGCGATGAATCAATGATGAGTTTCATGAGAGACCATGTTGCTCGATGATTTGTAGTTTTGATGTCTATTTTTGCTACTACTACTACTACTAAAGTTGTAGAGGAGTTTTAGGAGTCCTCAAACTTTGAGCCATATTATTTATGTAGCTCATGTTGATGATCCCTTGTCTAGTAGTGGTGATGATTTTGATCATGATGAGGAATGATCATGTTGTTGATCACTAATATGTAGTCTTGTATTAGGCCAATGGCCTCATAGCTTGTAGCATTGTTTTTGGACTTTATGGGCCATTTGGAGCCTCATTGCTTATGTATTTTTCGATGATATGTATTGCAGTCGGTGCCATTTTGATATATTCACCTTTGCATGGTATATAAATGAGCAAAATTTGCATATTTTGTCTCTATTGGCTTGGAATCATGGTTGCAAATCTTAAAAATAGTTTTTTTTTATTAAAAAAATAATTATTTAATGTATTTTTTTTAAACCGGTTCATTGGCATCTGACCGCTCCCGGTTAGACCGGTTCCGGTTAGAAACCCGGTTCATTAGGCCACCGGTTCCGGTTTTTAAAACAGGGGGCACAAATCAGAGAGAGGTAAACCATCTCAATATCATCACAGTTGGGTAGAAGCACACCAACTAGGTTCGACAAGCCTAGCCCTGTGGTTGCTTATAGCACCATAGTTATCCCCAAAACCCCCTTGGAGCTCCCAGAGCTCATCGTCCAACAAGACCCTCAGAATAGGGTCGTTCCATGATTCCAAGATTCTCACGGAAGGTTAGGAACATGATCTTCCCCAAGGGCATTGTGAGAATATCCGCGACCTGCTCATTAGTTCCTATATGATCGAGCCTTACGGCGTCTCGCTGTACCATATCTCAGATAAAGTGGTACTAGCCATCAACATGCTTGGATAAATCGGGGAACCCAGGATTCTATGACAAATGAATCCTCCTCTGGTTATCACAAAGGATAACGGTGGCATCTAGCACATGCTCGAACAGCTCACTGAAGAGCTTTCGCAACCAAGTGACTTCACAACGGGTCATACACGCTGCAATGTATTCGACCTCAGCGGTGCTCAAGGCTACCGACTTTCGTTTCCTGCCCGAAGCAGATCTACTTGTGAAGTAGCATCCAGATGTGCTCTTACGATCTACCACACTGCCAGCCCAATCGGGATCAGTATATCCATGGAGTGTCATACTCCCGACAGTGTATCTCAGCCCATGGTCTATCGTGCCTCAGAGATATTTCAAGAGTTTCTTGGCACGAACCCAATGAATGTTATGATCAACCATGTGTTGACTCAAAGTGTTCATTGCACAACATACGTCCGAACAGGTGTTCACTAAGAACATCAGGGCCCCTACGAGTTGACGATACTCAGTAGGATTTGCTAACACGGGCCCAGCAGCGCTGCCGCTCAACTTCTTGAAGTTGAGCTCCATCGGTGTCGACATGGACTTGCAGTCCATCATGCTAAATCTTTCTAGAAGCTTCACACTGTATTTTCCTTGAGAAAGGAAAATCTTGCCAGGTCTCTGCCAGACCTCCAGGCCTAGGAAGTAGTGTATCAGTCCTAGGTCCTTCATCTCGCTTTCAGCAACGAGCTCCCTCTTGCACTGATGAATGAGAGGGTCAACACCTGTCACGAAGAGGTCGTCCTCATACAGCACCAGAGTGAGAGGCTTCTTTCTATTAAGCTTGCAGTGAAGGTTCGGATCAACATTACTACGAGTGAAGCCCAGCATCATTAGGTAGCTATCTATCCTCTCGTACTAAGCTCTAGGTGCTTGCTTCAACCCATAGAGGGCTTTCTTCAACTTGCAGACATGGGTGTCCCTAACCTGGACTTCGAACCCCAGAGGTTGCTCAACATACACCTTCTTCCTTTATCGCATCATGCAGAAATGCGGTCTTTACATCCATCTGATGAAGACTCCATCTTTGCGTAGCAGCAAGGGTTATTATTGATCGAATGGTGGTATATCGGGCCACAGGTGCAAGTGTGTCATCATAGTCTATGCCTTCCTCATGGGCAACGAATCTTGCCTTGAAATTTTCAACACTTCCATTAGATCCATGCTTGATTTTGTATCGAGGTGACAACAACTTTGATCTGTGGTCTAGGAACCATAACCCTCACATCGCTGCAGATTTAGATACTTTACAGCTTCTTCACATGATCTAGGCTCATATTATACTCATGGCTGCTAGATACCCCTGGTATTTATATGGCTTCTTGGTTTTCCTTCAGAATTTCCCCCTCTAAAGCCATATGTCGCTCCCAAACAGGGATAATGTATCTACAAGCCTTAGCTTGTGTCTTATAGCAATTACCTGTTATTCTGAGGAGATCTGCTGAAGCTTCCTCATACAACCTTCTAAGACTGCAACTTACTGAACTAGGGATCCAATCTGCCATGGTTTATCCTGCGCTTGAGGCATTGCATCCTGATTTGCTTTCAATCTGCCCATTTGTCATTTTTTTGGTTATTTTCGAGGACTGCTCCAAGGCTGTTAAGATTTGCCTACCTCAATGACAATTCAATTTCCCTTGTCACTCTTCCTAAGACTTACATCTTTGCCCATCTCGTCAATAATCTAACTGCTACATAGAATTGCCCCAAGGGCTTTTGCAGTCAACCCTTAAAAAAACTTCCAACTCCAAAAAAAAACGTTCTTTAGAGCTTATTTTTCCAATTTTTCCTCCTAAATTTGCACAGATATAGGAACCAATCTGACAGATGTTTCAAACACAGAATTTTCGGTCCATAAATTACGTGATACCTTTCTCTTATGCAGATGTAGCATAGTCATAAGATACTTCTGCTCATCAGAGTTTCATAAGGGTACATGCCAATCCTGCTCATCTATGTTTAAGCCCCAATCATCCAGCAGGATGAGTCTCACGTCATCAATAAATGTTACATGAGTCATGTTAATGTATAGGTCTGAGCCACAAAGGGATAACTACTATAGTTTCCCTAGCACATAAGAACCCCTTAAATAGGGCATCAAGGATCAATGTCCAACTTCGGTTTGGACCAGTGGCTACCCCAGGAGTGAGATCAATACATAGTGAGCACACAGTAAAGAAATGGTGATAACCGCCTGCAATTTGTTGTGATGATCCCTGAGGAGACACATCCTTTTCTCAGCCTTTATGGAAGGGCCAAAAAAATTGCTCTACCTTAATCTTCCTTAATTTCATAGGCTAGAAAGGACATTCTTCCTTCATGCTGAGGGTAAAAAGGCGAAAAAAAAATTTGGCCCATACAAGGCTTGCTGTTGTGGTATGGCCTGTGGTCTACCACAACACTCAACATGCTGCCTTCAAACAATATTTGGCAATACTGTAATCCAATGTGATGTCAAGACAAAGAACTGATGGAATGATGAGATTCCCATAACAATGATACCCATATGTCTTCAATCTGTCATCCCATGCTGCTGCTATAGCAGCCTTTTTGTTGCAGATAGTTTTCATACAAAATTAACATAGAAAACATACCTTATTTGCTCAAGTCTGGCCCATAATTGTTTCCCTGAGCTGCGACTGCTCTTCAATGGGAGGCTGTCCCTTCACACTGCTCCTTGAGGGAAGTTACAAGGCTTTATACATAGGGTTGCCCTCCTAGAAGACACCCTACAGGTATACATGCAGACCTGTAACAACCTTTTAACAGGGCTATCCATCCATCAAACAACCCCTAAAACAGTTCTGAATAAGATCTAGTGCCTCGGCCTTTTATCCCTGCAACTAGACCTTCTAACAATCCTAAAAAAATGCCCTACAAAGCTCTGCTGTTATAGCCTTCCTTGATGCCCATCTGCTGACATTCCTTCATGACATCAGTGTACACAACATGTAAGTTTATGTATAGCTTCAAGCCTGCTGCCTTCATCAAAATTAGGGCCTGCAGCATTCTCCATAAGGGACAGATCACCCTAAAACAATCCTTACTGTTGGATGTGACTATCATTAGATGCCACAAACACACATAGAGCAGACCTTGAAATTTAGGCTTCCACACAAGAAGTAACTCCATCAAGTAGTGGCTTTTCTTAGGTTAGTTAGGGCCAATCTTTCAATACAGATTTTTTTTGTTTTTTTGTTGTTTATTGTCCCAAAATTAACCACAGATCTCAGATTATCACTGCAATCCGAGATTACAGATCTGAGTCTTTAAGGTATCACTGTACAACGGCAACAACTTTTGAAATGATGAATGAAGGTAAACACGAACCTGATCTCTGCCTAACCGAGCCCTCCAACGCTGCCTAGATTTCTTCCAAAGGGGCTGCGGTGCCCCTTTACGCTGCAAATTTAGGGCAGACCTCCCTTAGATGCAGCGGCATCCTACAGTTGCAGTGGCAGCCTCTTTTGGTGAGGTTAGGCCTGCGGCTTACCTCAAATAGCTGCGACTCCCTTAACATTCCTTCAATCAGATTGCGACAGCCTGTTTTGAGGGCCTATCCACCTTAAACGATCCTTCAAACTTACCTTCTTATCTCGACCTTCTGGCAGCATCTTTGGCCTCCTGAAATAGGCTTCAGACAACCCTAATTTTTTATGATGGTTGTCCTCTTTTGCTGTGGCAGGATTTTGGTGAAGCCTCAAGGCCTGCGTCATTTAGAGAGGCTCATTTTTCTCGCTGTGGTAGCTGCGTCTAGGGCACAGGAGAAATTCAGCTTCACTACGTCCTTTAACACAATTTTGGGCATTCTTCCCCGTAAGCTCCAATACCATGTTAATTTCAAATCATGTTCTATGCCATTTCAGATTAGGGCACACAATACTGAAGGAGATAGAACATACTAATAGATCGATGGAAGAAAAGTCAAAACAAAGATTGAATGGTGGCGTTACGGTGATCAGTAGGATGCTTCTACCATCAAAGTCTCCAACAGGTCATTCAGCCAAGCGTGCCACACATAACCCCAGAACAACCCAAACAAAGAACATTCCATAGATACACAGCTCCAACGCTATCCAGAGAGAGAGAATTCCTCCACACAAAGGTGTGTCAAATGAACTCTAAGTCTCTCCAATATATAGGAATCTTTGGGGGTGTGTGACACGTCCTTTAAGACATTTAAGTCCATATTTTATTCCAGGCCGACCTAGCACATAAGTGGAATAAATTCAAAGTACATGTTCTGCTCATCCGATCGAGATGATCTTTAGATCAATCTTACACTTCTCCAAAAGAGGAATCCAATAAAAATATTGGGATCGTCATCTGAGCAGTACAACTCGGAGTTTGGACCTAGTTGTTCAATTTTAATAGTGCTCCAACACCTCTTACCAGAAGAAGTATTTACAACATGTGAGAGAACTTTTTTTGCCAATTTTGACAAAAGTCCCATGCCGCCATATGTATCCCACCATGTGAGAGCATCAAACCTGTGTCTATCTTCCATTGCATGAAAAGAACCAAATAAACCAGTGCAACTGAAGTATCTGTCTAATTCAAGACGCATATTAGCACACTCCTCCCTTTCAAGGACCAACTTGTCTAATGCTTTCATGTATCCCTCTTGTACCTCTGGATCTGTATGAGGTTTGATCCTAACCCCACCCCAGGTGTAGGTTGGCCCAACCAATATGAAGAGTAGTATTTTGGCATAAGGATATACGCCAAAGCATGTAGTGGAACATTAAGTTTATTCCACCGTGCACACACACAATTGTGAATCATTGAATACAAGTTTGGATCTTTTTCCTTAACAACATCTTTTATTTGCCCCAACATGCTATCCATCTGCGCATGCACCTCCCCAATCACTGGTTTATCTGTATCTTCAAGATGAATAATGTTATAAATGGGCTTGGTGAAATTTAAAATTTCCCTCACACGTGCCCAAAACAAACGATCTAGAGTGGTGTCCTCCACCTATTCAAAACCTTGCCTGTCAACTGATGTTGTTGCCCTGTCTTTTAATACATGCCAGTGTGGACTTGATACCATGGTAGCCAATGACTCTCTTACCTTCAAAAGGCAATTGAAGGTGAGGTAATAGCTAGCAAATCTAGTGTTTGCTATCGTCAACAACTCCAATGTTGAGTGACTGCGGAAAAGACCATGGGTATTGCTATGATTTGTAATAAACCTTATTCTTTTTTTTCCCTCTCTTGTACAAATCACCAAGCCATCTGTATTGAGGTTGTTTGTTTTTAATTATATCATGCATCAAAAGGTTCATTATGTGAACCAAACACCCAAACCACAATATGTTGGGGTATTTATCCTCAAGAATTGCTACCGCTGCCTTACAATTAGCAACATTATTAGTGATGACTTGGATGACATTATATGGTCCAACACATTCAATTGTTTCAAGTAATGACTTTGCAATGTTGATGCCGATCTTGAACTTATCTGAATAATCATATGATGAAAGGAATATTGCACCACTAACAGACACAGCAAGAACACTTATCAATGGCTTACCTTTTACATTTGTCCATCCATTAGATACAATGGACACCCCATGCTCATTCCAAGAATTTGTCATTCTACTCAAAGAATGAGTTGTTTTTGCTTTTTCATGATCAAGCCACACGGTTCTAGCCTTGTCATACCCAGGGCTCTTGTATCCTTTGGGGGCATCATTAATGGTAGAAACCATTTCATGCCAATATGGTGAGCGAAGAACATTGAATGGTACCCCACGTGCATAGAGAAATCGGAAAATTTTTGAATCCACATCATTCCTGGACCCTTCGTCAAGGAAATCGGATATGGTTCTATGCCTTAGATGTTTGGTCAAGGTGTGCCTCCATATCCATTGCCATGGGTGGAAGTTGATGGACTTCTTTGTCCATGTTGTGATGATGCATAAGATTCAATGAAACCCTTAGATCTTTTAGATTTGTATTGGGATTCCTCCTCCTCCCTTATGCATTTGGCTCTATTTGTTGCTGAGACACTTACACAAGTTTTGATTCCTATATTTTTATCTCCATACCATGGCCTTTTTCCACAAAGGTGCCTTCTGGCACGGGTGTATGAACCTGTGAATTGTGTATTGCAATGGGGGCATATAAATTTAGTGGTTCCACCCCCTTTCCCTGCTTCAGGCTTAGTAAAATATTTTCACAATGGTGTTTGGTCAATTTTAGTTGGTGTCACTGTGGTCTCATTATCTCCACTCTCCCCTAAGTCCCCTTCCTCCTCAGGTTGGTAATCCTCTTTAGGATTTTCATCATATCCAATGTAACCCACTTCTTCATCCTCTTGTTCTGGATTAGGCCTCTTTCTCCTACTCTCCAACACCATAATAACAAAAAACGGAACCAACATGAAGAAAATGCCAAACAATATAGCCATGTCCATGATGTTTCAACTTTCAACTTTCAAAATTCAAACTTTCAATTTTTTAACCTGCAAAACAATGGAGGAATGCCAAATGGGAATAGGAAAAAATGCAACATAGAAAAAAAAATCAAATTTTCAATTTTCAAGAAATTAAAATGCAGCATGTAAATAAAAAAAACCATTTTTTTCATTTTTAAACAAATGAAAATGCAACATAGCAAAAAAAACTCATTTTTTTTTCATTTTTCAACAAGTTAATTATCAAATATAGAAAAAAAAAATCAAATTTTCATTTTTAAACAAATTAGAAACACATAATTTTTTTTTTAGATCATTGGTGATTGGGGAGTCCTACCTCTTTGTCCTTCGATGATTTCGATGATTCGATCCAAGCAGAGGCCTCTTTCCCTTGCTCTCTCCTCTCCTCTCTTCTCTTCTCCTCTCTTCTTCCTCTTTCTCTTCTCTTCTCACTCTCTCTCTTTTGCGAAATGAGAAATAGAATGGGAGGGAGGGCTTTTATTCTTTCCCTCCCCTCCCTTCCCTCCATTTCTCTGGCTGTCGACTGTTTTTTTGTTTTCGCGTGCGGTCGTCGGGCAGGAGCGTTTTTCAGCACTCGGGAGTGAACGCTGCCAGAGCGCTCCCTTGTTAAAAGAAGCGCTCCTGGAGCGTCTTTTTTAAGGAGGGAGCGCTCCGGCAGCGTTCGCTCCCGAGCACTCCCTGCAACGCTCCCAAAATGCAGGGAGCGTTTTTGACAGCGCAAGGAGCGCGTTCCCGAAAATGCTCTCGTCTGGGAGTGTTTTCGGGAGCGCATAGGGAACGCGCTCCCGAAAACACTCCCGCGTAGAGTGCGTTTTGGGAGCAAGATCGAGAGGGGGTGGGGGGTGCTCCCTCGCAACCCTAGTCCCTTTTATTGTGGCACTCTCTAGCATAGTGACCAAACTTGTTACAATTGTAACATCTACCCTTCCTTCCCTTGAGACCCGCTCTTCCTTGATTTTGATTTCTCAGACCAACATTATTCCTCTTCTTTGCATGAGCGGTGAAGGCAGTAGGTTCACTTCCATTTCCATTTGAGGGATGGTCTCTTTCCATCATCCTTGTCTCCTCTTGAGTGCATCTTGTCAACAATTCATCAAAATTAGGAATTATATTATTATTGAGAATAGTGGTATTGAATACATACCATGCCTGTGGAAGTCCTCCAAGAGTAATGAAAGTGAACTCTCGGTTAGCTATGACCTCTCCAATAGCAAAGAGATCATTCTTGATTTCGTTGAGCCTCATGAAATAGGATTGGATGGACTCTCCCTTGTCCATCTTGATGTTCTTCAACTTGTTCTTAAAAAAAGAGAATTTGATTAGCATTGCTAGCCCTGAATATGCCAACCAACTTATCATACATCTCCTTAGATGTGCCCAGCTCGGAGATATAAGCAATCAAGTGCTTATGAATAGAATCCCTGATGATCTTCTTCGCCTTGTTTTCCCCTTTCTTTTACTTTGTTTTAGTGGCAACTGGTGCATTTGATGGAGGCTTAATGATCTTTCCTTGCACATAATCCATAACATCTTGTTCCTCCAATGTTAGATCCAAGGGCATTTTCCAAACATGATAATCAGACTTATCATTGAGCTTGTCATCAGATTTGAAGTATGATGAGGAAGCCATTGACCCTGATCCTTTTCTATTCGACTTCCAGTGATTGCTCTTCTCACTCTTGCTTGGGCTTTGTCTTCACTTAAGCTCTGATACCATGTTAATTTTAGTTAACCATGGTATGTTCTATGCTTAGAGAAATTTACTTCAATCTTTGTTATTAGCCCAATTCAATTTCCTGTTATGCAATCACATTAACATTGACAATGAACGCTGATAGAACATAAATAAACAACCAAAAGACAAGCCAAGACAAGAGGACACAATAATTTGGCGGATGGTAGGGAAAACCCCCAATGCGGTGAAAACTCTTTGATCAAATCTTCTTATTATTCTTCAAATTCAACTAAGAGAGAAAGTACATTTTTCAGTAGTCAATAGGATGTTCTAGCCAACAAAGTCAACGTTGGTCAAACCAACAAAATGTCTCCCAATGGAGCTCAGTCAAATCTAGTCAAACTCGACCTCTTCAAATAGTCAAATTCAACCTAAAATAGTCCACAATCCTTCAGTCAAACTTGGTCAACGCTGTGGTCAAACTTCAACAAATCTACAGTCAACGCAGTTGTCAAATCAACTCAGATTTCCTCGATATCTGTGCCACCAAATTCAGCCTTACAAAATCAAAATTTGTCCCAAAGATTGAAGTCAAAAAGTGAAGGTTGACCCAAAGTCAATGTTGCACAGAAAATCCTTGAACAGTCCGAAAACTTCAACAACCCTTTCACACGTGCAGAGGAGACAGAATGTCTCCTAAGGCTGTACGAACCAATCAGATGGAGAGAGAATGTGTGAGATGAGTTGATGTCCAAATGAGGTTTGAGTCTCTCGTTTTTATATCCATCAATGAGGGTGTGTGACATCTTTTGGGGCTTGTGAGCCTACATTGCAATTCTGGCCGACCTTGACAAAGTGCACATGTGTGGAAATTAAATTCAAAATCCAACTTCTACTTATCCAAACAAGATGATCTCTAGATCAATCTTGCACCTCTTCGAAAGAGGAATCAAACAAAAATATCATCTCCATCATATGAGCAGTGCAACATGGAGTTTGGCCCTAGTTGCCAAATTTAGCAGGGGCATATTGCAATAACATTAATTAATGAGCAGTTTCTTTGGTCTCTCCATCCATCAGAAATGATGGACACTTCTGTTTTTGCCCATGTATCCCGGATTGACTGTAGCTATCCACGGATTGTCTCTCTGATGCCAACAAAGTAGTGCAGATCTTTTCATATCTAGGGCTCTTGTACCCTTTTGGCGCTTCATTAACCACCTTAATAATTTGTTGCCAATAAGACGATCACATCAAATTGAATGCTAGCCCATTTGTACAGATATAACGAGCTACATGTTCATTAGCTGTGTCTCTACCCTGATTATTGAAAGCTGCTTCAAGAGGGCCTAGAATGGGCCTTTTATTAGCTGTGGTTAGATGGCAATGGAGGCTTAGTTGTAGAGCTGTACACAAGGTGTTTTCCCTTAGCAAGCTTCCTATTAGCAACATCTTGCAAAGATGCATAGAATTTAATTTTTGCAGGACTCAAACCTTGGTTAGGTTTGCTATTTGCATCTTTTGGCCCAGTGCATACTTGCACTCCTGTTTTAGTTTGTCTAATAAGATGGGCCTTCACTCTGGTATATGAACCATTTTTGATATCTTGACATTCCTTGCACTTCCATTTATATGAACCACCTCCGAGATTTTTTCCAATAATCTCCACATACTGCCATAAAGAAGATGTTGGGCCTGTTTTGATGTTTTCTCTTTCACTGTGCTGTGATGGTCCCATTTCCATAGGTTGTAGGTTATAGTGTGGATGCATATATGAGAAAATCCAAAATTCAAACTATTATAAATAGACAATTAAAAATTAAAATACATAAAAATTAAAAATTAAAGTACATCAAAATTTAAAATAATAAGAAACATTTAATTAATTATGTTATAAAAATTTAAATATATAATATAAGAAATAATTTCTCAGGAGGCTTATATTATTATAACTTGTTGTCTTTCTCAGGAAGCTCTATTGTGAATACATCCAAGGCTGAATATATTATAATGCTGTATTATAAATAATTATAATTTACAATATTCAACATTCTTATTATTTCTTATTATATATAGGTATATAAGCCTCATGAGAAATAATTTTAAATAATTATAATTATTATAATTTAAACATATAATATAAGAAATAATGTGCATTACAGGTATTTAAACATTGAGCATTGGTATTATAATTTAAACACATAATATAAGAAATAATTATAATGTTACATTATAATAGTCTCTACTTTGTCAGTTGACGCCGCACAACACAGTGGCACATTGTAAGGGTAAGGTAAGGTAGGCACACAGGACAAGTAAGGTAGTGTAATGACCCACCTACAATTACAAATAGAATGTGAATATTAGCAGGCATATGAGGCATGCATTGCACTAGCATACACACTAACTAATTATGAAAAATGTCTAAGGTAATTAATTAATTGTCGAAGTGGTAAGTAAATACCAACGTACCAGAATCTAATGAATATACTTGTGGAGTACTTTTTATACCACCATCATAATATAACTAGTACATTATTCAAGGGATTTTGATTAATTAAAAGAAATTATATATTATATATTATATCTCAAATGAAAAGAATTAATCGTGGTTCTTCTGTGATGTGTTCTGAGCTATATATGAAATTATCTGAGGTAGTTTCATAGGGCTGAGATACGAATCTCCTGTGGTCTATATGTTGATAGTAATACAAATTACTTGCCTTTTGGTGGAGGATACATGCCAGTTTATAGTTTTTGTCCATGTGAAGGGTCACGCCCTTTGGGCAGGTAAATTACAAAATTCAAATTTGTCTTCTTTTCATAGGGTCATGAAGAACACACCCTTGACTTTTTCTTTTGACCAAAATAAAGCATGAAGAACATGCTTGAGAATAATTATAATAATGATTTTTTTCCCTTTTGTTTGTACATAAAATACATATTGACACAAGTACAATGACAATTATGAAGATTGATCCTAGTTACAATTTCAACACGGGTCATAGGGTTTGCATAAATGATGCCATATGACTTGCATAGGAGATGACACAAAGATGAGTTCCTCAGGTTCGCAAAATTACAAAGAATAATTTGGATGACAAACAACCTCGAATCAACTTCAGATAGAAACTCAGACTTCTGCATTTTCTTGGAGCTCGGGTCACCCACAGAGAGAGCTCAAACTTCTCATAAATCTCTTATAACTTCACATTGTTCATATGGCTCTTCCTCAATTATACATATGTTGTTAGGTCCACAAATTTGAAGTCACTGGAGATAAGGGGCTACAAAGACTAGATTTGCATACCATAGAGAAGCTCACATACCGTAGGAGGACAGTGCCACAAAGAGTTCTCATGAACCGCAGAAAAATGCATCAGAGAATAGTGCCACAAAGATGATTGATGCCTTTGAACAAAATTCGCAAGTTACCACAGAAATAATTTTCGCATGATATAGCCTCAGGAGCTTGCATGAATCATTTACATAACTCAACCTAGGGAGAGTCAGATTTAACACAGGCTTCAAAAGCTTTCATAGAGACGAGATATAGAAATCGAGCCTCAATCATGGCAACGAACCACATATTTCAAGAGTTCGGATTTCCGTCCTTCTTTGCTCAAGGAATGTGCTCAGATGAATTTAGCCATAGAACTCACAAGAGATGCCACAGAGACGAGGTGACACAAATCTAATTTTAGGATGCCATGGATGTCACTGAGGTAGCTCGCAAATTTCCTCAGATCCATAAGGTAAATCGACAAGTTAGATTCCAAGACAAAAAATAAAAATACGTTTTGTTAACTGCTTTTCAACTTTGACTGATCTTCGATCTTCCCCAACTCTGATAACAAATTTAACACCCTAAGTTAGATAGTAACATAAATGATGAAATTTAACTTAACAGTGAATTCATAACCAAAATTTAACAATTTACAGAAGCTCTAGTTTGGAAAATTAATGAAATTTTAACGAAATTTATACTCAGAATATCCAGAGAAACTAAGATTCAACCATTTATTTGCAGTACTTACCTAACCTTTCGTTTGACGCTGTTTTCGCACTGTTGTTGCTATTGATTTGTGGTAGCATCGGATGTGCTCTAAGTCTCAAATTTTGTGGAGAGGCTTAGACACATGTATTCCAGATAACCCAGAAATCGTTTTGGGGAATTCCACCCAGAAACAGTTTTATTTGATAAATTAATTATTTTTAATTTGACCCTAAGTCTAAACTTAGGAAGTTAAAATAATTAATGGGTATTAATCTAAACTGTGGGTGTAACTTCTAGAAGAAGACGAAGATAAAGTCGAAATGATCTCAACCATTGATTAGCTTTTAATCTGGGCTGTTGAATGTCAACGAGAAGATTATTTAAGAAAGCTCGAGGGTCATTTGGAAAATACACCAGTATAGATACTCAATTGGCCAAATAAATCGATTTTCTCAGTGGTTGAAGTTCGTCAAGAGAAAATCGATCCAGAGGGAGAGTTGCAGGTGGAGGAGAGACAGAGAGGGTTCAACATCAATCCAGGGTGTAGGAGCAGGTGACGCAATTACAGGAAGAGACAACGCAGAGGTAGGAAGGGCACAATGTAGAGTGGTGACGCAGTTTTGCACAGTACCCACGCAGAGCCAACACAATGGTGATGCAGGTGGCCCAGGAGGGTCCTTCTGGGGTTATTTCTCATCTGGAAATTGTGTGAGAAATTTCTCCAGTGTTATTATAGAGAATTCTCTTTATTACTACTGATTGTAAATTGTACAAGAGGATTATTGCTAAAGAATAATAGAAACCCTCATTTGCTGCACCGGTTTTCCACATTGGGTTTTTCCGGGGACAATTGTCCAAAAATCTGTCATTTTTGTGCTAGCATTTCCTTATTATTTTGCTCAGCAATTGTATGGTGAAGACTGCAATTGAATTTATTTCAATATCTCTACTGAAGAGATTTTTGTAAATAACTTATTTATGAATAATAAGTAGGAGAAATAATATCAGATATTGCAGTAGGATTTCAAGTGTGAAATTTTCACATGGTATGAGAGTCGAGTTCAGACAAGAAAGCAAGAGGGTCTACGCTAAAGGGAACTCTTGGTGCTGCTCTAGCAGCGAATCGTACTCCTGAGGGCTTACGCATTCCTTCTGCAGAGGTTGTCGGGAAAAGGAAAAGCACGAAGAATATGGAAGATCACGTTATTTCCGAATTGTCCTCAAGGCTGGAAAGGGATTGTGCGTGTTTATCTAGTTCTGCATCATCAGATGATTGGTATATTGATAGCGGGGCTTCAACCCATATGACTGGAGTAAGAAATCATTTCTCCACCTATCAAGAGGAATGAATGGACTTCCAAATTACTATGGGAAACCAAACAAAGTGTACCCCTGTAGGAAAAGGGACCGTAGCATTTCAGACATAAGCAGGAGATAGTCTCTGAGCCACAAATGTGCTGCATGTGCCTGGAATGGGAATAAACTTACTTTCAGTGTCTCAATTGCAGGACAAAGGATATGATGTATACTTCATTGGAAGGAAAATGTACGTCAAGCATCCAAGCTGGAAGAAAAATGCTCAGATTGGAACTCAAAGCAACAGAGTATACAAGTTGCAGTGCGAGTCTCCAATGGCACTGGTAGGCAGTAGTCTAAGTGGTGAAACAGATTTAAATGAGCTATGGCACAGACGAATGGGACATCTACATCATGGAGCTATGAGAATGCTCAGAGACGCTGTTACGGGAGTTCTAGTCCTAAGCACCAAGCATGATGACGTGTGCAGAGGGTGCGTACTAGGGAAGTACGCTAAAGCAACATATTCCAGAAGCAACAAGAGGGCAAAGAGTGTATTTGGTCTAATACATTCAGACATCTGTGGACCAATGTCCACTGGAGCTATTGGTGGTGGCGAATACTTTATCGCCTTCATTGATGACCATTCCAGGAAGACTTGGATTTACTTCTTAAAGACCAAGGATGAGGTCTTTGATTGGTTCAGAGAATTTAAAGCTTTGGTTGAGAACCCGACTGGGAAGAGGATAAAAGTTCTGCGCTCAGATAATGGTGGAGAGTACACAGACTAGGACTTCATAGATTTCTGCGCTAGAGAAGGCATCAACAGAGAGTGGACAACTCCGTATAATGCGGAGAATAATGGGGTTGCAGAGCGCAAGAACATGACCATTGTTGGGGTGGCGAAAGCCATGTTGTATGATTTGGATATGCCTAGATTCTTATGGGCTGAAGCATGCAACACAACTATGTATATCCAGAACAGGACTCCGCATTGGGATTTGGCCAAGACAACGCCAAAGAGTGTCTTCATTGGAAATAAGCTTGAAGTGAGTCATTTCCGGATATTTAGAAGTGTGGCATACTGTCACATTCCATATGAAAAACGAAGCAAACTGGATCAGACCGCAGATAAGGGGTATCTTGTAGGATACAATGATACCTCAAAGGTACATTCTAGGGAGCAGGAAGATTGTAGTTAGAAGGGATGCAAAGTTCATGGAAGACAGAGCTTTCAGGAAATCTCGAGAGATCAGAGGATGTTCCTCTTGTACAACAACAACAGGGATAAGATCTAGCAGATGAACAATTGTCACGGTCAAGCACTGTGACCAGTACCAATGTTTCTTGGAGAAGAAAATCCAGGTAGCCCACAACAAATGGGACAGCTGGAAGAAGAATTGATTGAGCCACCCACCACCAGTGGTAGAATTAACAGAGAAGTACGCCATATGATAAGGGACACAAAGGAGTTTGTTGGGGCTCCTATAACTGGGAAAAGGCAGCGTAGACAGCCTGACAGATACCAAACATTGGTTGCACAGGTTGAAGAACCCTCTAGCTTTCAAGAGGCAGAACAACATCAAGTTTGGGTGGATGCTATGGTAGAGTAGTACAACTATATCATGAGTAATGATGTCTAGGAAGTTGTACCTAGACCACAGGACATATCAGTTGTAGGTTCTAGGTGGATCTACCAAATCAAATATGTTGTAGATGGCAGCATAGAGAAGTACAAGGCCAGGTTCTTGGCTAAGGGATATGCTCAGAAGGGAGGGATAGACTACAAAGAAACCTTTGGCCCTGTAGCCAGATATACCTCTATCAGATCCATTATATCCCTTACAGCACAAATGGGATGGAAGATTCACCAGATGGACGTCAAGACGTCATTCTTGAACGAGGTGATAGAAGAAGAGGTTTACATCAAACAACTAGAAGGCTTCAAAACACACGAGAATAAAACTCATGTATGCAGGCTGAAGAAAGCCTTGTATGGGCTTAAACATGTACCTAGAGCATGGTATGGTAAAATTGATGGTTACTTGCTGCAGATGGGATTTGTCAAGAGTGACGCTGATCCCAATGCCTCTGATTTTGGTTTTGTATGTAGATGATTTGTTTTTGACAGGATCATCTAGGTTTATCAAAGACTGCAAGAAGAATTTGGCAGAAGAATTCGACATGAAGGATTTGGGGCTAATGCACTATTTTTTAGGATTGGAAGTTTGGCAGTAGAAGGGAGAAATCTTCCTTGGGCAAGGGAGATATGCTACAAAAATTCTGAAGAGATTCAGAATGCAGGATTGTAGACCCATGGCTACTGCAATGATTACAAATTGGAAGAAAATTGATGCATATGAAGTTAAAGAAGTGGACCCCACCTTATACAGGCAGCTCATAGGATTTCTCATGTATCTGGTCAACACTAGGCCAAACATTTGTTACATTGTCAATTCCCTCAATCAGTTCATGGTAGAATCAAAGAGGGTGCACTGGGCAACTGCTAAGCACGTTCTTCGATATGTGCGAGGAACAGTGAATTATGGATTAAAATACTTCCAAGGCAATGATATCAAATTGAGTGGATTCACAGATGCAGATTGGGCAGGAAGTTCGGTAGATCTGAAAAGGACCTCAGGGTATTGTTTCAATATTGGATCAGGAATGACCTCTTGGTGCAGTAGGAAGCAGAAGTCCATGGCATTAAGCTCAGCTGACGCTGAATATATGGCAGTTAGCACAACTTCGTGTGAGGCCATATGGCTTAGGGCACTGCTAGTGAATTTATTCAGAAGAAGATGGAGGCGACCAACATTCTATGTGACAATCAGAGTTGCATTAAGCTCTTCGAGAATCCTGTTTTTCATGATCGGTCGAAGCACATCGACATCAGGTGTCATTTTATCAGACACTGTGTTCAGCAGGGCGCAGTACAAGTGCAGTACGTTCCCACAGGGGATCGTGTAGTAGTCATTCTCACCAAGGCCCTAGGGAGAACAAAGTTTGTTCACTTCAGGGAAAAGATGGGGATGGTTGAAAATCCCTTTCAATAGTAGAAACAGATGATGTAGCACTTGAGAGGGAGTTGTAGTATGGATGCAACAATGGAAATGTCATGGGAAATAGTACAGTTGCAGTGACAGTGCAGTGGTTGGTGGATAACTTGTCAGAGATCAGCAGCGCAGAGGGAGATGCTTTAGAGTCAAAGTAGTATGCAGCAGGGTGTATTGCTAGAGCACATTCCTTGCTAAGAGGGACTATTGATTTTTGGTAGCATCGGATGTGCTCTAAGTCTCAAATTTCGTGGATAGGCTTAGACACATGTATTCCAGATAACCTAGAAATCGTTTTTGAAAATTCCACCCAGAGACAGTTTTACCTGATAAATTAATTATTTTTAATGTGACCCTAAGTCTAAACTTAGGAAATTAAAATAATTAATGGGTATTAATCTAAAGTATGGGTGCAACTTCTAGAAGAAGACGAGGATAAAGTTAGAATGAGCTCAACCATTGATTAGCTTCTAATTTGGGCCGTTGAATGTCAACAAGAAGATTATTTAAGAAAGCTCGAGGGTCATTTGGAAAATACATCAGTGCAAATACTCAGTTGTCCAAGTAAAGCGATTTTTTTCAGTGGCTGAAGTTTGACAAGATAAAATCAATCTAGAGGGAGAGTTGCAAGTGGAGGAGAGACAAAGAGGGTTCAACATCAATCCGGGGTGCAGGAGCAGGTGACGCAGTGACAGGAAGAGACAATGCAGACCCAGGAAGGGCACAACGAAGAGGGGTGATGCAGTTTTGCGCAGTATCCACGCACAGCCAGCGCAATGGTGACGTAGGTGGCCCAGGAGGGTCCTTCTGGGGTCATTTCTCATCTGGAAATTGTGTGAGAAATTTCTCCAATGTTTTTTTTTGACTTTAACGGTTATTTTGATTAAGGGCGGCAAAACTGCTGCCGCGTACAAGAACAATACACTCTGTTTGAACCTTACAGTCCTGTTACACAAACGAGGGTTTCTCCCTTTGAAACTTCAGCAGATGTCGCCTATGGATTCGGGTGCAAGCTTGCTAGATCTGTGAGACGAGATACTTTGAGAATGCCAGATTTGTCAGTTCAGCCCTTTGGATACTGATTTTCTACCTATTTGCCGGATTGGGTGTTGCTCTGACCATTTTGCTACATAGCAATTATTCCTCGTCCTTCTGCTAATTCCCTGGACAATGGTATAACATACTTCTGGATGAACCATGGAAACCAGCGACAGGAAGAATAGCCATGACTGATCCTTCTTCGCTGAAAGGAGGTGAGATTATGAGGTAATCAAACACCAGATTTGCTTTGTCACTGCTCTGGCATCGAAATCAAGGTGGACTGTAGATGAAACAACGATGGCCAGTGCCCAACGCACAGCTATAGAAGCCACCAATCCGGCCGCTGTCCAACTTAGACTGAAAGGAAGGATGCTGCAATACAACCTTTGGAGCTCTTACCAGCATTGAAAGCCACTTTAGAGCGCACTTAATAATGAACCATTCATGCAATTTGCTCAAACCTGGAACTTGATATCAACAGTTCTTCAAACTTTCACTTTCTGCCATATGCATCTAGTTTAGTCTGAGCTTCCTATGCACTGCAACTGTATAGTAATGTCAATAATCATCTCTGTTTGAAATGCCTACCAGAGGAAGCGAATGCTGGGCAAACTGTGACAGAAAGCAATCCAACAGCGCAGCATAGTGAACAGAATTGCTAAGAGTGCTGAACATTACGGAATTATGCAGATCGATTCTTCAGAATTAATTGAAAGAGATCTTTGGCTGCAGGCTGAGCCAAGATTGGCTTCCAGATCAGCTTGGTTATTCAGATGCCTCAGTATATGATAAAAGGATATTTTCCGGAATTTAGTCAGCATGTACCTAATTTTCTTGAGAATGAGTACTAAGTGGATCTGTGATGGAGAAATTTCTCCAATGTTATCATTGAAAATTCTCTTTATTACAATTGATTGTAAATTATACAAGAAGATTATTGCTGAAGAATAATAGAAACCCTCATCTGCTGCACCGATTTTACTACATTGGGTTTTTCCGGGGACAATTGTCCAAAAATCTCTGTGTCATTTTTGTGCTAGTATTTCATTATTATTTTGCTCAGTAATTGTATGGTGAAAACTGCAATTGAATATATTTCAATATCCACTGAAGAGATCTCTATAAATAACTTATTTCTGAATAATAAGTAGTGGAAATAATATTAGATATTGCAGTAGGATTTCAAGTGTGAAATTTTCACAGTTGCCCCATATTTACTCTTGTTACCAAAGTGACCAAAACATTCCTGCCAAACTGGGCACAATCTCGGTACCCAACTCCAAAATACTTCAAAATTGAAGCACTCTGGCCCTTGTTTCCAAAAAGCTTCAAGAACAATCAAGGCTTCTCTCTCTATTTGTGGCTCTTGTTGTAAATTCCTCCTCCATCTCTCCGAAAACAAACTCCAGAAGAATGATTTCCCAAACTCCCCTTCCTCACCTAAACAGCAGAGATTCCTTTGCCTCTATGCATTAGTTCACCATCTTATAAAGAATATTAATTTCTGTCAAACGGTGGCCGCCTTTCACCATATATGATTTAATTGAATTTAGTCGGTTCACCAACTATTTAAATAACTTTAATAGTTTGAATTGATTTTTAATAGTTTTATAAAATTATACTCTTTTAATTTTTTTTAAAATTTTAATTTAGTTAAGACTTATATAGTTAGTTCTTTTTATGATAATATAAACTCCTTTTTATATTTAATAATTCAATTTAGAACTTATATATTTATATAGTTAATTCTTTTCATTTGATATATAATATATAATTTCTTTTAATTATTCAAAATACCTTGAATAATGTACTAGCTATATTATGATGGTGGTATAACAAGTACTCCACAAGTATATTCATTAGATTCTGGTACATTGATATTTACTTACCACTTTGATAATTAATTAATTAACTTATACTTAAACATTTTTCATAATTAGTTAGTGCGAATACTAGTGCAATGCATGCGATGCATGCATATGTGGCTATCATATACATGCTAATATTCACATTGTGTTTGTAATTGTAGGTGGGTCATTATAGGTAGGTAGGCAGACAGACAGATAAGGTAGGCAAACATGCAAGTGGGTGTACACCTCCAGGGGCGACGGTGTCATTCTTACATACCCAAGATAGTGCCTACCTTACCTTAATGGAGATTTAAAAAATAATTGCTGTAAAAACTGTCGACAAATTCCAAACCTGAGTGGGGTCATTGCCCGAAGAATGTCTGTTGGGTTGTTGTTGTTTGCAATTGAGCAGGTGCGACAGTTGTTGCTTGGCGAATGTATGTTGCGCTGTTGCTGCCTACAATTGAGTAGGTGCGATCGACAAACTCATGGAATAAGACAAACAAGGACCACTTCATCGAATTAACCACCAAAAGAAACCTAAAACTACAAACCGCATTGAAGTTAAATTGAAATCCGGTCTTTGTCAACACAGGATCTGTTTCCTAAATACAAAACATGGGATCCATTTCCAACAATTAATGATTCGCCATGTCACCGTTTCTTGGACGAATCAAGGCAGATCCCGATCAAATTCTTGGATCTGCGAATCTTGGACCCTCATGTGCCAGATCTGGTAACTTAGCCGAAAGAAACCCAAGAAAAAGTGCACTCACACCTAAATCCACCTAGGACCTGAAGGTAGCAATAGCAAAGTTATTTTCTAGCTCTCCTTAAAACAAACATAATAGTCACACTAGTATGATAATGGCATACTAAATGTTAGAATGGTGGTTTGATATGCATGGTGCCCTTTGTCACATGGCACCAATGCAGCCCTCCTTTCCCCTTATTTAAACTTAGAATAAAACATCCATATGGTTTGGGGGATTATATTGTAATGTTTTTTAATATTAGCCTTTACCTTTTTGGGTTTATGATATATTCTTCCCTTAGAAATATATTTCATGGGTTTATAACTTGGGCTAAGAATAAAATAATAATTTTCAAACTTAGCCCTCTTTGCGAAGCCTTCTAACCCCTACCTTTCCGTCATATGGAGTCCTATATCCCCATACCTTTTTATCCCTTGGTCTATTTTTATTAATATGAGTGGTTACGTATTACATCTGCCAGGCAAGGACTCCCCACTCTTTTCATCGCTTGGTCTATTTTTACGCCGAAGGCGTTCTATTGTGGAGCTTCTCGTAGCGACACTGTTCATAGATTCGTCGTAAGCCACCTGTCCACCACCTGCCTTAGTTGATTACGCCGCATTTATTGACCGCTGAACCTGCTTACGTCAGGTTCCTTCGGCGTTGATTTGCACCATAAAAGGTGCAAAGGCTAGTTATTAATATTTTTATTAATATGAGTGGTTACATATTACATCTGCCAGGCTTGCTTGCCTTTTAGCACAAGGCTGTTTTAGGCATTGTGGTCTAGAAAGATGTTTATAAATACGCTTAAGCCCGTAACATAATTGGCTCACCAACCTAAGTATCAAATATCAATATATATTTACAATTTAGGGACCAAGTCTGGACTATTACATCATTATGTTATTTGAGACACAGGATATAATTCTTTTCAAAACTTTTCTTGGATTCCATTGAAAAGATATGGCTTGTACATGTGGCTTCTTTGGTTCTCTGTTAATAACATTTCATTTATTATCTGAACATCAGGAAATTTCATATTTTCCTGCAGTTATCAGCGAAAGAATCCCTGGATGGTGCTTGAGCTTGAGCTGGCAGATAGTTGGCTTTATTGCCTTGGTTACTCCTTGTTCATGGTCATTTATTGTTCCAGTTCACCTTCCGGAGCCTTGACTTTTTGTTTTTATGGCATTAGTAGTCTTATGGCTGTGGGCTGATTTTATACGTAGCACTAACAATAGGTTTGTGAAGGTCCAGTTTTGAGGAGTCTTTGATGCACCCCTGATGTTCCCTTAACGTCACCTCCTGGTGGCACACAGCTTTTGTTTTTAGAAATAATTTTCGTACATTATTGCTTCAATAGTAGAAACTCAGAAGCATTTATCAAAGAAAAGAAGAAACAAAGAATCCCTATATAAACACTGGACATAGTAGGATACCTGTGGTTGGGAAAACGCGTTCTTAACATTTTGACACACGATTATCTAGTTTAAAATCTTTGCATATGTGGATGGTGATGGATTGCAGAAAGTAGAGGCATCAGTAGATGGCGTGTTGGGCGGTTATGGGCATGTCAATGGCCGAGACGTGAAAGACAGCAATGAGTTCCTTGTTGACATTCTTGGTGAACGCTTAACACAGAATGGGCATTTGGTTGCTTTGGGTATGATTTATTTCTTGATTCCTCGTGCCCTAAATGTGATTTAGTCATGGGTTCTCTTCACTAGATATGCTAAATACAATAGAAGTGGGCAAATCAGTTGTTTTGGTGTGCCTGGCATCTCTTTCCTCTGGTATTTAAAATACATTCTGTTAATGTTTTTGACAGATTGTGGAGCAGGCGTTGGGAGGGTCACAAAGAACTTACTTCTAAAGCATTTTCATGAGGTAAGCAGCATGGCTTGAAGTAATTTTCATTAAGCGGCAATGCGCATGAAGTCATCCTTCACGGTCTGTGAAAATGATTAGTCCTTAGAGTTTGCAAAATATTGAAACAGACAACTGTTTTACTTTGAATTTACAGGAGGATTTACATGATTATTAATTATAATTCTTAATGTACACTAGCCTTTTCCTGAATTTTTGGATTTTGGTCAAGTTTTTTTAATATGGTGTTTGAAAGTCATTACTGAGTGAGCCTAACGTATATTGGTAGACTTTTAAGTTCTCTATATCTATTGAAGATTTTCAGAGGCCTTTAAGCGGTTTGGATTTGGGGGGTTTGGGTTTGGAGTTTTCTTAGACATATTATGATCAGCAATGTTGTGAGCTTTTTTAGCTGAGCCCGGAACCTATGAAAATTGCTGCTGCATGCTTTATTTACCGTGAAATTGCATTTTCCTCAAATCGAAGTTATTTATTTTTGCTTCAAAAGACACAAATGAGGGTATTTGCTTGCTTGTTCTGGCGCTGCCCTCAATCCTCCTGGTCCTTTGATTCTTGTATGTTCATGGTAACATTAGGGCTTATAATTTCATTTGGACTCCCTGTTTAATGTTGCAAGTTGTTGTTTCAAGTTAAATTTTGAATTGGCTGATTATTGTTGCAAGTTTTAAGTTTGAATAGACTGATTATTTTTGCAACTCGCAAGTTATAGCCGGGCTCTGTTTTAAGGGAGACATCTTACTGTTGTTTTTGAATACTTCTTTTTATTTGATGTTTCATCTTGTGATGTTTCTCCTCTGGTTACAGCCTGTGGTAGGCTTGCCGCTTCACGCAAAAGAGAACAAATCACAGGAAAATAGTTTACTTCCAACTTCCTACCTTGTTTATGTCTTTACATCTCTTTCTCACATTTCTTGCCTTTTATTGTATATTGCAATTTTGAAACTCGGGGATGATAATGTCCATACCATTTTTGTGCTCTAGGTGGATCTGGTAGAACCCGTTTCACATTTTCTGGAAAGTGCTCGTGAAAAGATGAAGGTTGGCAGTCAGTCCAAATCAGTGGCAAATCATGCTGTGAATTTTTACTGTATTCCTCTGCAGGTACATAATTATTTCACGCAGCTGTGCATTTTTTTGTACTTTGCAATTAAATTGCAGAAGTGAAAATAATTGAACGGAAATCCTTTGAAGCTTTTGTGAAAGCTACTGTATCGAAAGCCTGACATGCTACATTTCCTGGTAGGAATTCACCCCAGACGAAGCCAGATATGATGTTATATGGATTCAATGGTGTATTGGTCACCTTACAGATGCTGATTTCGTTGCATTTTTCAATCGAGCCAAGGTATTGGGCATCTCATTTCAAATAATATCATATAATTATGCTGGATTATTTTTAGTACCTTATTGAAGAGAGCAGACTCTAGCCAGTACTAGTGTTTATTATGGACACCCTCTTTGAAGTCTGACATGTAAGGTGCATCTCCAGGTAGGTCTTAAACCTGAGGGTTTCTTTGTCTTAAAGGAGAATGTTGCAAGGGATGGTAAGTATTTTACAAGAACTCTTGAGACATATTTTCCATGCATTTTTAAACCTTGGATGTTATGGAGAGCTGATATGAAGATCATTCCTGCAGGATTTGTATTAGATAAAGAAGATCACAGTGTCACTAGATCTGATTCTTACTTCCGGGAGCTTTTCAAACAGGCGGGATTATATATATACAAAACAAAGGTACAAAAATGTTCATATTTGTTTCTAGCAACCTCACATTCAGACAATGGTGATTGTAACCTATAATTTTTCTTGCACTGCAAAGTAATTTTTGGCAAAGCCACCAGAGCTTGGGGTCCCACTTTATTTGACTTGATGTCCTTTTTCAGGCCCAGAAAGGCTTTCCCCAAGAATTGTATCCAGTCAAAATGTATGCCTTGACAACAGAGCCACCTGCAATCGTGCAAGATGTTTCCCATGAAAGAAGATCAAAGAGACGAACCAAGAAATCCCCAATCATGTAGGGTTTTTGAGAAAATTGAGGAGTCATTCATGGTCCAGGTTAGCAGGACTGGTTGGGAAAGGTCCTCGGTGCTCATTAAGAGCAATGCTATTAATTTACGGTAAACTGGGAAGGGTTCACATTTTATTTTATTTTAATTTTCGATTTTAAGTTGAACGAAGGGTTCAAATGTAACTCTGTACTTTTTAGCTGCCAACATTCTTTCTGTGACTTGGAAGCTCTGCACTACGTGCATGTGTAGCAAGGACACTGTCCTGGTGACGAAGGACATTCATAGGCAGACGACGAATGATAAAGGCAAATGCCCATTTGAGAAGAGCCAAGTGCTAACAATGTGGGTTTCAGCTCAAAGATGAGTTTATTTTCTTATTTCATTTTTTTTCTTCAAATTTATGGTGTGATTACACTTCTGAGTTCAAATTGCAGTATATGTCAATGTAAATTGCCAAGGGAGCAATACCTCCACTGGGCTTGCACATTCTTGTAAACAAGATAATTATGGCGAAAGCTTCAAGGACTTCTGCTTTTCTCCATAAATTTTGAAAAAGGAAGTACATTGGGTTGATATATCAGCGTATGTTTTAAAATTGATTTTCTAATGCGGAATGATTTGATATATTACTTTCGGTTATTAACAATGAAATTTCTCTGGTAGCCCCTATTCCGATTTAATCTGTAGTGTACTGTCTATCTTTTTTTCATTGTTCTTTTTTTATAAAGTTATTTTAAAGACATTTCTTTGGCTGGGTTATTTCTCCATTAAGTGAACCTTAGACTATGCTCTGCTTCTTCTGCTTCAGTTTGTTATGAAGTTTAAAAATTATTTCAGCTCTTCACATTGAATATTCAAATCAATTTTCATTGCCTGCAAATCTATTTGTTTTAATAACATGGAAGCCGATTCACTTGAAATGCATTGAAGTAGTGACCTTTTTAGACCTTGTTCAAAAGGTTAAGTGAAATAGGGTCAATTGGGTGTAACTTGAGTGGTTGTGGGGAAGTTGTTATCCTCCCTATTTGGGTACAAATCTCACTTTGTAACATGTTTGTTCACAAATCCCACTTTGTAACAAGTTTTCTCTTAGTGAACTGATTGTTAATGAGGTATATATAATCTATTCATAAGTTGTTGACCTGACCTTTTTTTCCTGAAAAGTCTATGGTTTACCTTAGGTACCATCCTTAGAATGAGGGTAGAATGAGGGAATGTGCTTAGGTAGTTTCCCTCATGATATTCTCTCTCTTTCTTTTTATTTTTAAGATGAAGTGGAATTGGTAACTCATTAGTATTACCTGGGCACAACCCAGGTTCAAAGCTAGCGGCTGCCACTATAACCCCTAGGTTACCAACAACGTGCCAAATAGGGAACTTATGACTTAGCTAGGGCTGAGACATGCTTCATAGTGGGGGTGTCTATCTTTCTAGCTTTATCACAATGGGCCAACATGTCCCTTTGCAGAAATTAAACCTAGGTGGAGAAGAGAACAAACCATGTTCCCAACCACTTGAGCTAGAACAAAGAAGTGAAAAATGGTGTCAAAGAGGTCATCTTTGTTCTCGTTGAAAGATCTAATTCTTGGTCCGTGAGCCTCTTTGAATTAAAATTCAGGTATTGGAAATATGCAAATACTTTATAATATATATCATTGCCACTTTTATTGATCTCACCATCCCAAACCCTTGTTTGATTTTTCTATTGCAAATTGTTTGTTCCACATCATATTAGCAAAGGTCGAGGAAAAATATTCATTGTCATTCCTGTCATATTTAGCCAAAGTTCTTAGAAATAGGTAACACATTCTCGTTGCAAGTTATATTATTTAAGAATTTGCATAATTGATGCATGTAAAGTAAGTATCTTATGGTTCACATTAACATAGTTACATATTGCTTACATTGACATGGTTACACAAGTTTCACATTTTAATGGGATAGATTTGTATTCTTAAGCACAATGTTTTGATGATCACTACCAACCAGTGTTTTGATGATCACTACCAACCAGTAAAAAGTGTACAAAGGATGAAACGTTAACATGTGTCTTAATGCTTGGAAATACTATGTTAATTAATATTCATGTCTTATTCATCACAATGATGTTTTGTATTCTATCTATGGTTAAAATATGTTTTTTATTCTATCTATTATTAAAATGCACTTCAATACTAATAATATCCATGTGCTCAAGGAGTATAGTTCACAATTATGAAGAAATCAATAACTTATAGTTTAAGCTAAAGAATAATCAATAACTTATAGTTTAAGCTAAAGAATAATATCAAAACTTAACTTTTAGATATCACAATTATGAAAAAGTCACTAAGTTATAGTTTAGGCTAAAGAACAATAACAATGCTTAACTTTAAGATATCACCTAACCATTTAGAGATTATTGAACTTGAATTGTTTTTTTAAAAAAAAATTAAAAAAATTCATCAAACTAGGTACATATCCTCAAATATAAGGGTTAAAATTTACTATATTTCACGTTGAGATTGAAGCATATTGCTCACAACAGTGATAAATGTTTCAATATTGTTTTTTCTTAAAAAATTATTTGTATTTTAGAGGGGCCAAAGATGTCTCATCAATATTGTTTTTTCTTAAAAACTTATTTGTATTTTTGAGGGGCAAAAGATGTCTCATCAATATTGTTTTTTCTTAAAAATTTATTTGTATTTTTGAGGGGCCAAAGATGTCTCAATGATGCAATGTTGCATTGATTTAGTGATTTTATGTGTATCATTTGTTAAATTTAACTAAGTGCATTTAAGGTCATATTATCTTATTACATAATTTTATTACGTAATTTTCATTTTGTGGCTCTTTATATCTCATGCGCTTTTCTCTTGGAAATGAACAATAATTAATTTGCAACACTTCTATATTGTATTTATTTTTCAAATTTTGAATGAGACAATTAGTTGCTCTTGCTTGGTATATTAATCCAAACTCCAGGAAAAAAAATAGTGCTTCAAGAATTGTGTAATATGTTATTGTGGGTGTTAATTTATTATTCAAAGTGAGGTTAAATATATCTTTAAACAAATAAGGGGAGGTCCTCTTTTGGAAACATGATAATATAACATTACCACAATGACAAGGCGACTTATGAAACAATAATGTTTTAAGAATAAAAATTTCCCAATTGTTTTTTAAAAATGGACCAAAAATTAGTAAAGGAAAAAATGATGCTTTTAAGATACATGTTTGGCCAGAATTTATACAAATAGGTGAAATGGGAATTGAGCTTTCTATGGTCAATCATATCTCTTATCGTTAGCCTTGCTTAGACAATGGACCCCCTTATGTTCACAAGAAAGCCTATAGTGGAAGGATCATCACATCTCCTCTTACACCCATAAATATTAAGAAGATATCCATATTGAGCTACAACTCAAACCTCCTTAAAGGTGGAGGGATCTAAAGCACACAACTGGTCTCCTTTGCGGAGAACATATAAATGACGATGAACATATGTTTTGGGGTTGTAGGTGGCTTTGAGTGCTATGGGATAGGTGGATTGAAGTTTTTAATTTAGAAAACTAGCTAATGGAAGTTTAACAAGAAAATTTGTCGTATGGTGATTTCTCATGCTTTCCAAATTTATGCAAATCAAAAAGGTTTTTTTGGGAGTGTTAGGGGTGTTAAGCAACTCAAGAATCTAATACTAGTCTTGCAAGACCATAATTTAGACAATTTGGTAGAATAGGAATAAAGCTCCCCAATCAATCACTCTTAGATCCAAAGAAAGCACAGGAGCAAGTGCATTGCAAGGTTGCACACAATTTAAGTACGAGACCCTATCAAGCAATTCCAAAATGAAATTTTGCTAGCAATAACTTTGCCCAAACTATCAATCTTGAAGATAACAAACATGCTAATAAAAAGTTTGACAATGAGGTTTGGGTTTTATCATTGACGTGCAATAGTGCAAAACTACTTACAAACTTGAAGGCTATTTAGTTAGATGTTTAATGTTTAATTAGTTTTAGTTCAAATTTTGAAAGCTCCAAAGGTTATTATTTTTCTTGGTCTAAATAAAATGGAACATAAAAGATAACCTTAAAAACATTCACCAAAGGCCTTGACCCCGATTCAAAGTGAATGCTCGCAAGCAATAACCTTGCTTAGACTATCAATCTAGAGGAGAATGGAAGCGCCAAGAGCTAATTTAATTAAAGGGTTTTGGTTTGTTAGTTATGTGCAATAGATCAAATTTATTACAAATTTTAAGGCTATGTAGTTTGATGTTTAATGTCTAGTTAGTTTTAATTCAAATTTTGAAAACCCCCAAGTTTATTATTTTTCTTGGTTCTGATACAATGGAGCTGAAAAAATGCCCTTTCCTGCTTGTAAAATAGAGAAACTTGTAATGTCATGTAAAAGTAATTAGGGAAATGTTGAAATGATGGGTCTTGGTTTAGATTTGAAACGTCGATAATAAACATATCTATTGTGGAGCATTTTCTGACATTACAACATCAAGATCATCACCCATACAAATATTCAAACAGAAGTATATATGCACAAAGAGAGAGAGTCTTGGTGACAAGGTGTAGACTTTTATTTTTATTTAGCAAGGTAATATTAGAGAGGAATTGTTTATTGTGTTGGTTTTTATCCTTTTTCTAATAGAGTTCTATTTGTGGTTACCCCTTCTATTGTTATTTACTTTTGCTACAAATTCAATGACTATAATATCTTCACCTCCTTATATTTCCTTCAAGGAGTTTTTTTAATGATTTAAAAGTTATAATTATGTTTTTAGTTATTTTTTGCGTCTTAGTTCAAATCGGATTTCTTCCTCTTCCAATTAGAGATGAGTTCTTTCCTTTTGATTTTGTTATTGACATGTTTGCCATCGAGTCTATAATCTTTTTATTGCTTTTTTCTTTCTTTCTTGGGCTTTGTCTATTTGGGTCCAATCTCACATATCTCTTCCTCATTTTTGGTTGTTATAAATCATTTAGTTTCAAAGTTGAATTGTTAACTTCATGGCAGGGTAGGAGGAGATGAAGCATTCATAAGCATGATAGTTTCTACAATGATACATATATTCTTATAGTTTAGAATTTGAGTCCAAAAAATTCCGTTTCCCTATAAATTTAAAACTTCTAGAAGGCCTTTGAGAATATTGATATTTATACATCTTCATGAAAGAGAACATTAGGGGATTTTTGAAGTCTAAAATGGGTCTCCTAAAGAAATTATAAAATAATAGTGGACATAAAAAAAAAGATTAGATTACATAATTAATTTTTAGAGGGAAAAAATAAAAAAATAATTTTTTCAACTCGTATTTTCAATTTATCTCTTTATTGGTTTACTCAAATTTCGAGCGATAGCTCTCATTGGATGCAAAATTTGATTCTTCATCAAAGGAGTACCCATGTTACATACTTTCGATGGACCCTGTTACACGAAAAATGAGAAATACATGAAAAACGTGATTGCAATTACATTTTTTCATGTATTTCTTATTTTTTGTGTAGCAGAGTCCATCGAAAGTATGCAACATAGGTACTCTTTGGATTATGAATTAAATTTTGTATCCAACGAGTACTGCTGCTAGAAATTTGAGTAAAACCTTATGGAAATAAGTTAAAAATATGAGTTAAAAAAGTAGTTTTTATTATTCTATTATTTTTTAATCTTCTTACTTTTTTACTCCAAAAATGGTGAATCATCCCCCATGGTTTACATCATCATCTTGAATCTTATTGGTTCTTATAAAATTTATTTTGGTTGTACATTTTTCTTAGGAGACCCATTTTAGACCTTAAAATTTCTCTAATGATTCCTGCAAGAGGGGTTCTTTTTCCAAAAATATTTCCCCAATGATATGTAATAGTTTTTACAAATTCATCATTGCAAATTCGAAGTCTTACATGGAATAAGATGGACCCAAACTCTTTTCAAGGAAAGTTAAGAGTGGTTGTTGTGACCTTAGGCTAATGACAAAACATTCCCAAAGGGGCTCTTAGTTTTACAAGTTTACCTTCTTTCAAAGAAATAATTATAATAAAAAATTACTAATACATCGTTTAAAACTTAAATTAATTGGATTTAAAAAAGGTTCAAGATTGAGAAATTGTTGGACATTGGGTTTAGCGCTCCTCATGTGTTTCACGACATGGACTAATCGTCTCTCATAGATCCTAACTCTGGCGATTGTAGCAGAGACTAATGCTTGCGGGTTTTCGTCTAACGACAATCATGATTCTAACAAGTGCTATCAGAGCGACAATTCCGGAGTTCTAAACTCACCCGACTCGCGTTGGGCGGGGGATTGTTGGACATTGGGTTCAACACTCCCAATGTGTTTCACGACATGGACTAACCAACTCTCGTGGATAATAAATCTAGCGATTTCAGTGAAAACTAACACTTGCGAGTTTTGGTCTAACGTGTAACAACTCCAAAATTTAACATGCAACTAATTATATCAAATATGCAATTAATAATCAGCACACAAACTATTAACACACTAGCATAGAAATTTCATAAACACGAGCAAAGATGACTTACCTGTAATGGCAATATTCCTTACTTGAGACTTCGAAGTTGAATGCTATTTGAATTATGCTAACCACAACAAAGTTTTGGGGACGAATCTCCACCCAAACGTAGGCTCAGTTGCACATAATATTTCTACAACTGGTCACCCCCGAGCCCTCAATCAACGTACTACTGCCAGGGAATCCTTTGTCTCACAATACCTTTCTTCCAAGAGAATGAATGAAGGAATGATGCATGAATGAATCTCATCTTCCTCAATGTCTATTAAATAGACCAAAAAATGGAAAGAGAATCACATGCATGCATTCCATGTGTCAACATGCAACTTTTATTTCTTTATTTTACTTAATTTGATATTACTCTTAATTTAACTCTTTCTTATTTTATTTTATTTTACTTCTTGTTAAATTTACTTATTTTTACTATTTTTATGGTTCTCTTAGTTTAACTCTTTCTTAGTTTATTCCTTGTTTCTTTTGTTAAGTTTACTTATTTTATAGTTTACTTTTATATATTTTTATTCAGAACTCTAGTTTATTATTTACTATTTTATTTATTTATTATTGTTCTCTTTATTATGTATTATTTATTTTAATATTATGTTATATTATTTATTTATTATTTTTATTCATTATTATTATTATTAGAGGACATTACATACTCTCCCTCTTTAAGGAACTTCGTTCCGAAGTTAAGTTGAATCATTTAAAATTTTATTATTTAGTTATTTATTACTTCACGTTTCCCAACACCCTCTGCTGAACTAGTATAATCAGCAGGCATCGAAAGTTTCCACAACACCCGAGAAATTTCAAGGAATATTTGTCCTTGTTTCCCACTTTCGGAACCAAGCATAAGCCTCATCGGTTTGTACCATAGCTCAAGGCTGGCCCCAAGGCTCGCACTAGGCTCAGACCTCATCTGCCCCAAGGCAAGCATCAGATCCTAGTACTCAATGACTCTGGGCATCTCGCAAGGCTGGCCCACTCCCTCCACCCTCACTAAGGCGCACAACCTAAGGCATCGAAGTCGTTACAACGCTTCCAGACTTCGACATCCCAATCCAAAACCAAGCACTTGACCAATAATATCAGGCCCTTGGCATCCTCAAGATGGTCCCAGAACCCTTCAAGAGCTATCCATCAAGAGTTACACAGGACAAAGGAACCACTGGCATATGTAGTGTTGATTGAGTTTGTCCCCGACCCATATGATGTTACATATTCTCCCTCGTAGGTATGGGCTCCCACGAGATCATCAAATAACCCAGCCTTCTCGGCTCATTTTTGGATTTCCTGCCAATCACCACATCTCAACATGCATCCAATGCATTAGTTATAGTCATAACATCATTGAAAATAATCCACATGTCAAGTATTGCATGTCATCATTGTTAATAACCACATTATAAATAGTAAAGAACTACATGCTCATGCATGTCACAAAAGCTGTATCGATTCCACATGCTTCACATCATGAAACACCATCATAAGTTATAACATCAACATATATGAATCATGACATGACATAATAAATGAACGAAATGCCAATATACATCATGATCCCTTTGCATATATTATCCATCATTAGCATACAACATCATTATTATAACAAAAAAATAAATAAGTATCACATATGCATCATCCACCTCTCATCAGAACTATATCCATTTACCAAATACCATCACATCATGAAACATCATTAATATGAGAATCATTTCAATATTGATCAAATATAGAACAACAATACACTATAAGAATTATTCTCATGAATTAACTTCATTTACTTATATAAATGACACATACAAAGTATTAATTAAGATTATTCATCATCCCTCGAGGATCTATGTTATATACATATTGTACTTATCCAAATGAAACATTTACACATGGTCATCCTTATTTAAGTCTTATGTTATGCTTAATCCACCCGCATGAGGGCTTGTTGTCCCCTATTGATTTATCCATTATTCACATAATTTTCATTGTTCATCTTAAAATATTTTCTTATCTCATCGAGTTCCCACTTGATTTCTTTTATTGCAGATTCACCCATATTCAAGTTGGACTAGGGATTCTTCCACCTTAATTTTCACTCGTTAAATCTTTAGTTTAGAATTTGAAATGCTTGTAGCCAATACCACCATTATCATCTAGGAATGATTTGGTGTGCTTAATGTGTTTGACACTAACTTCTTTCAATACTAACAACACACACTAGTAAGTTGTTCAAGTACATCCTTTATTAGTTGATTCTCACTTCTTCTACCAATTTATGTGCAATCATTCTCAAGTCTCATTATAGAGTTTCCAATAGTATTTATTCTCATTATTTTATCACTAGTTTACATAGTGAATTTCTTTTTCCATGAGTTAAACAATCATTATCCTTGAAATACTTTCCTAGTTTATCACAAGTGCTCAAAACTTTCTACCTTGACATTTCTAAATTTATAGGTCATCACTTTGACCCTTACCAATCATGTTGATCATTCCACTCATCAATATCCTTAAGATATTTTTCTTCTTGATAGAATCACTCCTTCACTTCCTCATACCGAATATTCATAGATATGTTTTGTTTTTTTCCAGTTGTCTCAATTTCCTTATATTCCATGCCTCATAGCTTCAAAGATGGAAATATAGTCAAATTGGCATTAATTTCTCATGTTGAGTTATCATGGTTTCTTTTCCTCCTCTCTTAAATGCGTAAAATTGTTACACTTGAAATATTGTTACTATTCCTCCGATCACGTAACTTGTTTCCTCCAATTGATCAATTTTATTACGGATTTACTTCTTTGATGCGGCAAAAAAATTGTAATTTACATTTCACCGTGTGGACCTGTGGGTTATGGGCCCACATAAACAGTCAGAAGCATTTCAACAGAGGACTTCACAATATAAAAACAAATTCGCAACCGTGTACAAGGTCATTTCAGATCTCAATGCTTTCTTTATCGCATATCGGCCAAAAACCCTTATCAGAGATCGCGGGGTTTACAATTTCGCATGGTGCACAAAATAACTTTTACCGCCGATCGCGCAATACACATAATACAGAGTTTGCGATACAACGATTTCACAAATCAGAACTATTAACATTTCACAATTCACGACAAATACCATATAGTGCTTGTCGCAATCACATGATATCTCACTTCGGTGATTTAACATAATGGTTCCCCCCTATTTTATGCGATATGTGATGTGCTTCGCATCGCATCATCGCATCACAACATAAATGGTTTATCTTGTGACATCTTAACACAACAATCGTCGATGCGATGTGATCCTGTCCGTTCGTCCCTCAGTGTTGGCTTCATTCTGCAGCTTTCTCTTACCGTCTGTTCCATCTGCACAATTTGTTTGTTGATGGTTTTTTCCATACTCAATCTATAGCGAATTTCATAGGAACTTCGTTCTCTCCACTCAATCAATCTATTCATTAAAAGAAAGCCCACACATATATGAAACACACAGATACAAACAAAGTCCGATTAAACCTGAATATATATAGCAACACACGAATTTCATTAATACATAGAACTCGATTACAAGCTAAGGCCTCACGGCCTGAATCACACTAAACCCCCTGAGGCTACACTGCGTACTTTTTCCTCTCTCATACAATACAACTCGCTTTATAAAGGCAATTACAAAGGGAGTGGATTGTTTAAGATCCATAAGTTCCTTCCACAATCGCTCAACCAACCCTAAATATCTCTATTCGCGTACATGGCATATAATTACAATTTAATCAAGTATTCTAGAGACTTATCAATTCCATCAATTTAGCTCTGTTTAACAAAATTTGCCCCGGTTCACAATGATTTTCCACATTTCACCCTTCATAGCATTGAGTTTGAATTATGGCTTGATGCTCCTACACTAGACTCCTAAGGTACAAAACTTTCTATGACCTCCTGGTCATATGCTTCCTTCATCTCTTAGTAATTCTACCCACATTCTCTATGGAATTTCCTTTATGATATTTCCGTGAGTTGAAACAAAACCTCTGCAGTAATAAGTCTCCTCCTTCCTACACGATACCTCACCAAGCTTCTCTCCTCTGAGCTCAGTCTTTCAGCATCTCTCTGGCTCTCTCTTCTGGAAACATTTGAGCACTCCTTGCTCTAGGCTACTGCAATCTTCTCACCTTCTTCTACCGCTACCTGTACGAAAATATAAAGACCACAAACTTACCAATATTCAACATAACTGTACCTCCTTCTTTTTCACGCAAACTCTTTCTCGCAGGAAATCTTTCCTTGCTCTGATACCACTTTGATGCAGCAAAAAAACTGTAATTTACATTTCATTGCGTGGACCTGTGGGTTATGGGCCCACATAAACAGTCGGAAGCATTTCAACAGAGGACTTCACAATATAAAAACAAATTCGCAACCGTATACAAGGTCATCGCAGATCTGAGCGCTTTCTTTATCGCATATCAACTGAAAACCCTTATCACAAATCACGGGGATTACAATTTCGCACGTCACACAAAATAAATTTTACTGCCGATCGTGCAATACACATAATATAGAGTTTGCAATACATCTATTTCACAAATCACAACTATTAACATTTCACAATTTGGGAAAAATACCATATAGTGCATGTCACAATCACATGACATCACACTTTGATGATTTAACATAATGGTTCCCCCCTATTTTATGCGATATGTGATGTGCTTCGCATCACATCATCACATCACATCATAAATGAAATTTATCTTGCGACATATTAACACAAAAATTGCCAATGCGATGTGATCCTGTTCGTTCGTCCCTCACTATTGGATTCATTCTGCAGCTTGCTCTTATCGTCCGTTCCATCTGCACAATTTGTCTGTTGATGGTTTTTTCCATACTCAATCTATAGCAAAGTTCATAGGAACTTCGTTCTCTCCACTCAATCGATCTATTCATTAAAATAAAGCCCACACATATATGAAACACACATATACAAACAAAGTTCGAATAAAACTGAATATATATAGCAACACACGAATTTCATTAATACATAGAACTCGATTACAGGCTAAGGCCTCACGACCTGAATCACACTAAATCCCCTAAGGCTACATTGTGTACTTTGTCCTCTCTCATACAACACAAATCACTTTATAAAGGAAATTACAAAGGGAGTGGATCGTTTAAGATCCATAAGTTCCTCCCACAATCTCTCAACCAACCCTAAATCTCTCTATTGGCATAAAAATGAAGACTGTGGATATTCCGAGTTTTTCATCTGAAAATTACAATTTAATCAAGTCTTGTAGAGACTTATCAATTCCATCAATTTAGCTCTGTTTAACAAAATTTGCCCCGGTTTACAATGATTGTCCACATTTCACCCTTCATAGCATTGAGTTTGAATTATGGCTCGATGCTCCTGCATCATTCTTTAATCCAGGTTATCATGCTTTCCAAGTTCCTTCAAAATGACGTTCATTATTACCATAATTATTCACTTCATTTGTTGGTTGCCAATATTTTCTTCCTTGTATGTATCATCCTTAAATAGACCTTATAACAATTCTCATCATTTTCTCGTATGGAGATAATTCTATGATTCCACAATCATTTTCTACTGAGTTGTTCATTCAAGGGATACTTTAGAGTACAAAGTTATGATTATTCCACAATATTCCATTATATTCTAAAATATGCTACCCCTTCTTATTTATTTCTTACCCTTGTGGCACTTACATTCAACCACCTTAAGTATCTATCTAGCACCCTTTTTTTTTATGTTGGTTGACATAGTTCCTTTATTACCATTCTTCCCTCTCGAGAAGCATCATCCTCAAAGTAAGATAACCAATGGATGTTAATGATTTCAACCACCATAAGTAAACAATTCACGTTATCATGATCTTAGTCATTGAATAATCTATAAACTATTAAGTCATCATCACTACATGACTCATCTTGATTCGATCTCAATGTTTTACACTTGTAGGTCCTCTTTCTAGTATATGGGAGAACACGACACACTAATTGATATGGATATCCTTCCCAATCAATTCTTATCTTATGATCATAACTCTCATGAGTTGTATTGATTACATACTTCATTCATGCAAGTTATTCAACCAATGGACCATACTTTCATCCACCAATCTCAATAGGTCACCCATAATTCACAAAGAACAATCTCATTCTTAAACACTAGCTTATTGTTGTTCATGTCACCACACCATTAATTTCACTATAGTTAATTCCAAATAGATGTAATATTTCTCTTCACCACTAGTGAGCATTTCATAGCACTTGTACAACCAAAAAACCTCTATAATTCGGTCTCAACAATTTTAGAGCTAAGGAACCAATCAATCTGCATACTTGTATATTCTTCATATCCCATTGTCAAGTTGTGCCAATAGAGAAATTTATCAAGTTGTGCCATTTTCAAATGATATAAGATTAGATAAAATCTTATATCAATTACAATATTTATTTTATAATTAATCTCCTCCTGTCAACATGAATTTATTTCATAGTTGAATATCCATTACCCATACAATAATATTGATATTATCTCTTATCATTTTTTATAACATATATTAAAATATTTAAATCCTTATTTCCTCTTTCATATACACATTCATTGAGGCAACTACCTTATGTCTTACAAATTAATAACATAACTAACTTTAAACTCAATACTCTATACACTACATATATAATCTATTTTTACATTATTATTATGTTTCAATACAATATAAATATACTCATCTTTAATTTTCCTATTTAACAAAATATTTACTCAAAATAATTGTATTTTATTTTAAAATTTAATTTAATTTAACATATACTTTTAAAAATAATATTATTTTTCTCTTAATTTAATTAAATAAAATTCCTCTTCCACCCATAAAATTTCAAATTAACTCACATAAATGGAAATAAAAACACGTAATTAAATTTACTAACAATACACCTAATTTTAAATATATACGAAATATGTAAAATATTTGTGCATTTAACATCTTTAACTTTATTATAGTATGATATAAGGTTTTCAAGTTATAAACCATGTTAACGGTAAAGCATGCTCTTTTATTTTTAACCAATGGCTACTCATGCAAGTATTGCAGGTCTCTGAAGCTTTTGCAGGTCGATGAGTGACTATAGCATGGTTTATTTATTTATTTCCCTTACATTATATTAAAGGATTTAATAAATTATATAATTTTTTATTATGTATTCATAATTTTTTATCGTTACACTTCAGTTTCGTTCTAAAAGTTAGTTACAATCTTTAATAAACCTTTGTTTTTAATATGCACATTCAAAGCCACTTTAAGAAAAGTTTAAGAAGAACGAATAGTCTTCACTAAAAAAATTAATTACTTTCATAAAGAAGAGATTGTTCTAGTCACTTCATAAGCTATGGTTTGACGATTGAACTATTTGTCATCGTTCACCATCTTTATAGGCACTTCTTTCTCGCTTGTGCTTCCAATGGGTGTCTCATCTAGTTTTCCCGCGTAACAACGAGCTACAACTTTGGATATATGATGGTGGGTAACTTCTGCGAAGCGGACGGGTTTACAACCTTCAACCAGGGACAACTTTGCAAAATCTCACATAATAAATTATGATTTCTCAGTATTTCTACTACCTATTATTTCCTACCCACCGATTTCATATTTCATACAACAGGCCTCAAATGAGCCTGGACTGCAGATGTATCACTGGGAATGTGTTTTTTTTTCCTTTCTTTTCATGGTAGGAAAATCTTTAGTAGTGAGGATAATCATTTCTGGATGTTCTCCGCGAATGTAGGTTGACTCATCACTGTTATTCAAGGAAAACCACGCCACCTGGAATAACTCGCTGGTGGTTCGTAAGGGGGCATACTTTCACTCCTACCAGATGCTTCTGGGTCTTGGGTCATTAACCTGTTTCTTTACGTCTGAGGAAGACGTGCTCTTAGCCAAGCAGAAGCAGTTTTAGGGCATATCCCAGGCCCGCATTGGGAATGTGTTACAGTTTTTGAAAGAGAGATTAAAGACACCGGAAATTATTTTTAGTTGAAAATCTTGCAACAAAATTGAGAGGGCTGTCAAGATTGGGAAATTCGAGTCTCGTTCGGCCATTCAAATGTTAAATCTCTCTATTGAAAACCCCAACAACTATTCCAACCGTAGCCCTCGAACCCTTCTATCTGCAACTTTAAAAGTCCCCAAAACCATTACCACCAAAACCTTAGCATGGCCTCTCCTTCTGCAACCCTAAAAGGAGGAAAAACCTTGTAAACATGTTTACATTTTTTTTCCTTTTCACCGCGTCATCAAGATAATGCGTCTCTCGTTATGGAGGGTCGTACAAGTAACAATGCGTTCAATATCCGAGCCTTGCTCAAGAGGGCCCCACCAGTGACTGATTCCTCTAGATCTAAAAAAAAACAATGCATTCAATATATTCCTGAGTGGGTTCAATAGTTAGAACTTGTGATTTTTCTTAGAAGGTTACAGGTTTAAAATCGGCAGGGTAGGGTTGTCTATTGTCCATCATAACCAAGCTAGAGGGATAGACACCTCAATGCTGAATGTCTAGGTCCTTACAAAAATCATGAGTTTCTCATATATGTGACTTACACGCTGCTACATATAGCTGAAAAGTAGAAAAATTGCTGTTCCATTTCTTTAAAAAAACAATACATTCAATATATATGTTATGCGTTCACTGTCGTTACCCATTCCAACAAGAATTTTTTGTGTGGTGGACAATAGCTAATCACTTATCATACTTTTTAAATCATGCTTTTAGGCTAATTACTTATTATACTTTTTAGATCATGCTTTTAGGAAACTGAAGAAAGCTCTTAAGCTTTTGAGTCTGTAATAAAAAATTTCAAACTAATTTAAATTCATAAAGTTAAATTTAGTTAATTATTTAGCTGCGTATTTTTTTTGATTTCATACCATAAACTTGTTATATTAAATGTTGTGCCTGAGTAAAGTATTTACATATAGAAATTAATAGATATACAAATTCACATATAATTAAATATTTTATTTTTTTAGTAATAATATTTTATTTATTTTAATATTTTATTTTTTAAAATTTAATTTAAAAATAAATTACAAATTCTTCAGACACGGGAAAACAAAAGTGGAGTGAATTAACAATGAGTTATTTGAATGTTTAAACAAAATTCTCGGAGTGTTAAACACAAAGTTTAGGTTAGTGATTAGTAAAGCTTAAATAGGATATAGGGATATGGTAGGTTTTTTTTGTGAATTTGAGTTTTCATTACATGCATAATAGTTATTTTGTTTAAAAAAAATTATATATATATATGATGATGATGATGACGATGGTTAATGTCCACCGAGACTAATCTTTGGTTTATAAGACCTAAATAAAAGATTTATTTAATTTGATTTAAGATTTTATTCCTAGGCTCAAAAAGCTTGGAGAGAAGCCTCTCGAGCTCACTATAATTTTCACATCTTAAAAGGCTAGGAAGGTCAATATTGCAACAAAGATTATGAAATTGAGCTCTAATGTGGTTGTACGTGGGGCACTCTAAGAGGAAGTGATTTTCATCCTCGATGTTCATATTCTCACAGAGATGACAAATCCTGTCCATCCATGGTGTCTTAGGAACTGTCCAACTACCTGTTTCACTATGGAGCTCATGAGAGTTCGTTCAACTATATTAATTTTCTTCTTTGAGCTAGTTCGATGTAATTTTAAAATTCCAATTAGTAAAAAAGTGATATTATTAGCTAAATACAATGTTTTTTTATTTTTTATTTTTTGAATAAATATTACAACATGCAAGAATGTAATTATATTAAGATATCATCCATGTAACAAGCATGTAAAATTTATAAAATTCTTTTAAATTAAAATTATAATGGTAGATTCAAGAGAAAGCATCTATATAATTACATGAAATTAAAAAGTTCCTCAGGTTTATCTTTAATAATAAAGAAAGTTTATTTTACCATTTTTTAAAAATTATAACTTATTTGTATTTCTCTAATCTACTTGATTAAATTCTTCCCTATATCCTGATCTCAAGAAAATCAAGTATATATATATTTTTTTCAATTTTTTACCTAGATGTCACAAAGAGTCGAAACCCGCTCTGATACCATATGTAACAACCCTAAAATTTAACATGCAACTAATTATATCAAATATGCAATTAATAATCAATACACAAACTATTAACAAGTTAGCATAGAAATTTCATAAACATGAGCAAATGCGACTTATCTGTAATGGCGATATTCCTTACTTGAGACTCCGAAGTTGAACGTTATTTGAATTATGTTAACCGCAACAAAGTTTTGAGGACGAATCTCCACCCAACCGTAGGCTCAGCTGCACGTAATCTTTCTACAACAGGCCACCCCCAAGCCCTCAATCAACGTACTACTGCCAGTGAATCCTTAGTCTCACAATATCTTTCTTCCAAGAGAATGAATGAAGGAATGAAGAATGAATGAATCTGAGTCTCATCTTTCTCAATGTCTATTAAATAGACCAAACAATAGAAAGGGAACCACATGCACACATTCCACGTATCAACATGCAACTTTTATTTCTTTATTTTACTTAATTTAACATTACTCTTAATTTAACTCTTTCTTATTTTATTTTATTTTATTTTTGTTAACTTTACTTATTTTTACTATTTTTATGGTTCTCTTAGTTTAACTCTTTCTTAGTTTATTCATTGTTACTTTGGTTAACTTCACTTATTTTATAGTTTACTTTTATATATTTTTATTTAGAACTCTAGTTTATTATTTACTATTTTATTTATTTATTATTGTTCTTTTTTATTATGTATTATTTACTTACTATTTATTTTACTATATTATGTTATATTATTTATTTATTTATTATTTTATTCATTATTATTATTATTAGGGGACATTACATAACGACAATCATGATTCCAACATAAATCCCAAATAATAGACTCTTTACTAAGGACCAAAACCCTATTGAATATGCAAATTAGAGGAAAGTTTAGAAATCAAGGAGGATAAACAAGTGCTCTAAGAAAGATTTAAGAGAGGTAAAAAATAATCCCTATTCCTAGAGATACAAGTGTCCATAATCATAAGGAGTTAAAATTTATATTTATTATTAAATATATTAATATAACATAAATATGCAATGATGGAGTTTGCAATAGAATCTAAATATAATTAGGTATTTGCTTGAGCCACCATGGTCATATATTGGTTGGTAATTATCGTTAAGTAATATATTGTGGTTTGTAGTGTCTTTTATCATTAATTGGTGCATGCCCAAGCGACATTAATCCTAGTGGGTGCCCTTTCTTTCTAGTGGAGTGTTGACTCCCTTCTAATAGCACAACTTTCATCTCATATGAAAGATGGCATGAAACTAAGTGACAAAGCCATTATGGGAGAAATTTTCCATTTGTCAGGCTTGTAGGCTTGGCTTGCTAGATTCTTTCATATTTCATTTCAACCCCAATGGTTCCTTCCATCAAAGGATATGGCCCTAAGAAGGCCATTTTATTTAAATATTATCTCTTTCTCTTGAGGAAGCTTTGCACCCCATGATTGCACCTCATTGAATTTCCCCAGAAAAAGGAGGAAGTTTACCATTTGATGAATGAAATTGTGTATAGATCCAACAATGCATGAATAAATCTAATTGATGTCAAAGCTTGGATTTATGAAAATTAGGGTTCTTTCTTAGAGGATAAGATGACGATCCACCCTTATGCCGAAGGTTTTTTATTATCAAGTTTCTCTCTTTTGTTGATAAATTGAGAGGCTTTTAGAATGGCCCCTATATTATAATTAAGGACAACCTCTTTATGAAGCCTTGGAATCTATGATTCATTCCAAAAATTCAGTTACTATGTTCAATCTTTATCTGGGTGTGAATGACCAAACTACCTCTTGAATATTGGAAAAATCCCTTGCCACCATTATTAATACTTTAGGAAATTCGATCACCTTGGCTCTAGAGTCAACAAATTTCCAACTTCTATCTTTCTGTGAAGGATAGTTTGAGCAAGAGTCTTCCTAAAAAAATCATTTTGGAGTATGATGGCCACAATTGGACCCAAGTGTTGGATAGAAAAGACATTGTTTTCCATCATATTGTCTACTTCAAGAACATACACCTCACTAGTTCCTTCCCATAGACTAATGCTTCTTAGGCAAAAATTAAAGAAATCAAGATGTAAGATTCCAAGTCCTATAAAAAATTGTTGGAACCAATCATAGATCATCTAATCCCTAACGAGCTAACTATGCATATATCTTAGCTCTAATCCTTAAGGAGACACGTGATGCTCCTATTATAGATGAGGAGGTTGTAGTAGACAAATATGTGGAAATATTTTCAATGCAATGACTAGCTTGCTAGTTTATTAATCCCTTAAGAATGACCAACTAAGGAAGATGATAATCAATTAGCAAAAAAAAGGAAATCAATCCCTTTTGACAAGATGAATTATAGTGAAAGGAAATCGAGATCATTAGGGAACCTAATAGTTTCAACGAGGATTTCTTTAGAGCATGCATATATAGGGTGGATACAAATAATAAAAATAAGAAAGATAAAACCAACCCTTTAAATTATTATATGTTTTAATTTTGTGATCTGTAACAACCCAAAATTAAAATATAGAACTAACTGCATCAATTTATGCAATTAATAATCAACACACAACTATTGAACTATTAAGCATAGAAATTTCGAAAACCACGAGCAAAGAAGACTTATTTTTAGTGATGATATACTTTATTTGTGATTATGGAGTTGTAGCGTTACTCAGATCCTGCTGAGCCCAACAAAGTTTTGGGGACTAATCTCCACCCAACCGTAGGCTCAACTGCACATAATCTTTCTACAACTAGCCACCCCTGAGCCCTCAATCAACTAGTATTACCAGGGAAAATTTTGTCTCAAAGCACTATCATTCCAAAAGAATTGAATATTGCTTTTCATCCCCCTTTTCGTCTATAAAATAAAACAAACAAAAAAATATTAGAAAGAAATCTGCATGCACACAATCCATATGTCAACATGCCAACTTTTTTTTTCTTCTTTGTTTTAAATTTTACTAAGTCAATATTTTTCCTAATTTAACTCTTTATATATATATATATATAGTATTATTATATTCACTTCATTATTTATTTACTATTATTATCTTTTACTTATTTATTATTATTATTATTATTATATTTTTTTATTATTTATTGTTTTTTTACTTATATATTTTTATTATTATTATGAGGCATTACATACTTCCCCTCTTTAAGGAACTTTATCCCGAAGTTAAGTTGAATTATTTAACTTTTTATTTTATTTTATTTAGTTATTTATTACTTTACGTTTGCCCTACACTCTCTGCTGAACTAGTATATGGGGATGCATCAAAAGTTTACACATCACCGGGGAAATCCCAAAGAAGATTAAGCCTTTTTCCCCATCTTTCATAACCATACATAAAGCCTCATCAGTCTATACCATAGCCCAAGGATGGCCCCAAGGCTCACACCAAGGCTTAAACCTCATTTGCCCCAAGACAGGCACCATGCTCAATACTCCAAGAAGTATTACTCTATGCATCTTGAAAGACTTCCCCACTCTCTCCACACTCACTCAGGTGCACAGGCCTAAGCATCGAAGTCCTCACACCTCCTCAAGAATTCTACATCCCAATTTAATATCAGGCACTCGAGCTCCTCAAGATGGTCTCATAGCCCTTCAAGAGCTATACAAGACAAAATGACCACTGACATATGTAGTGTTGATTGAGTTTGTCCCAAGCCCATATGGTGTTACATATTCTCCTTCGTAGGTATGGACTCCTACGAGATCATTAGATAAACCAACCCTCTCGACCCATTTGTGGAATTATTATCAATCACCACATCTCAATATGCAACCAATGCATTAGTTATAACATCACAATATCATAGAAAATAATCCACATGAAAACTCTTACATGTCATCATAAGAAAAGAACATCATTGTCTGAATCTTTCGGATATAAGCTATGTAGGAGTTTTCTCTATCTGACGTTTCAGGTGGACAATCCACCCATCACTAGGGACCAAAAATCTAATAGATGGTAAGCATGTGAGCTGATCAAATCTATAAATAACAAGATCACGGAAACAAGAGTAACGACTTCAAGGATGAAAAATAGTAAATTAAAAATTAACGGTCAGGAGATGAGGGATACAAATTATTATAATAATAATATTGGTTGTATTCAATAGTAAAAAAAGACTTTAAAAAATGAAATTGAGAAAATACCAACGTTTATATATATATATATATATATATATATATATATATATATATATATATATATATATATATATATAGAAAGAAGTATGAAAGAGAAATTTAATAAATAATAATACAAATATAAATATATTTTTAAAGAGTTAATATATAAATAATATAGTATAATATTCCGATATTAAATATATTATATTAGAAATCCATTTAATATATAAATAGAATATATAATAATTCAGACATTTCTCACACACACAACTTTATATAAAAAATATATAATATGGTTCAATAATTTATTCAACAAATTAATTAGTATTTACTATAAATAAATATATTTATTTTAAATATTAAAATAAAATATCGCCTAATATAAAATAACACCTTCACCTTTTCCCTCTCTTTATTTCTTATCATCCATTTTTTTAATAATAATTTATTAACAATACTACTAATAACATATAAATATTCTAATTCAATTTTAAATATATTAATGCAATATATTTAATATCATAATATTAACTTTATATTCTAAATATTAAACACATGATAATAAATAATAATACCCAAATTCATATTTAAAAAATAAATAACTAAATATATAAATAAATTTATTTTAACCACAATATAATAAATAAATTTAAAATAAATCTATTTGACTATTTATTACATAAACCCATTCAACAAAAATATGAAATTCTAATATGATATCTTTAATATTTGAACATTATACTATATTCTCTAGATATTAATCATAGGATAATAAATAATACTTAAATTAAACTCTTTTCAATTGATAATAATAATAACAACAATAGTAAATATTTTATTTATTTATATTTATATTAGTTATATTAAATTTATGTTTAATCTTTGACTAAATGGTTATATATATATATATATATATATATATATATATATATATATATATATATATAATATTTGAGTATTTTCTCAATTTCATTATTTTAGGTTTTTAATTTGACCATTGAATTCAACCAATATTCTTTTAATAGTTAATTTTTAATTTATTATTTTTCATCTTGCTCTCATGATTTATAGATTTGATCAACTCACACACTTATCATTGACGAGTGGACACATCAGACAAAGAAAATTCCTACACAGTTTATATCCGAAAGATTCAGACAATATGAATAGTTATGGAAATCTCGACTATCACATAACATCATTGTTAATCACAAAATTAGGAGTAGTAAAGAACTACATACTCTTGCATGTCATAAAATCTACATGCAATTACTACATACTTAACATTATAACATCAACATATCTATATATGTTGATGTCTGCGGTGCAGCTAAGAGGTATGAATGAGTGAATAATTCGCATCTACCAAAGTATAGTTTCTTCGCATCTGCCCGCAGGAGGTTTTTTCGCATCTGTCGCATCATAGTTTCTTGGCATCTGTTGTAGCATAGGTTCTTCGCATCTACTCGCAGGTCTGTGGTGCGACTACCACCAATCCAGGTCTGTGGTGTTGCGGAAATGATCGGCTCTGCGGTGTGACTAACACCAATCGGGGTTGCAGCGCGCATTGTGTTGTCAAATATTTTGATCACCAAGTATTCGCCCGTCAAGAAAACAATTTCACAATTTGAGTCTATTGACTGGTTGCCACTCTATATTAGGGCATGATCCTCAGCAAGATTTGTTAAATTTCAGACCCAATATTGGTTTACTTCCACAGTATGGCTCTTAGCTTCGCGAAGATAATTGCCGGCCCAATTCCGTCTGCCTCTGACAGTCAAGCTCTTGCCCATATCGTCAGTGAAGCCCCAGCTCCCACTGTGCAGGTGGTCAAGGCCTCACTGGATGAGGCCTTGAAGTTTTCTGAAACTGCCTTAATCTGCCGGTTTAATGTCTTTTGGCTGCGACTGACAGCTCTCCATAGTTGGATCTCGGAGGTATGGAAGCCTGTCATTTCTGATGAAATTAATATCTACCCCTGTGCTAAGGGTTTCTTTATAGTAGATTTTGAAAAGTCTGAAAGCAGACAATGCATTTTAGATTCTGGCCCTTGGTTTTGGGAAAACTCGGGCCTATTCATGAAGCCATTGAACCCATCATTCGATCCCTCAACAATAGTCATAACCTCAGCACCAGTTTGGGTTAGATTTCCAAACCTACCTTTGCATCTCTGAAACCCCTCCTCGCTAAAAGCCATTTGAAATGCAATTGGGAAATGTTACTGCAGGTGCCCAGAAACAGAGGAATATGTCAGAACCACCTATGCATGCATATGTGTAGAAATGGACTTCAGCACCGGATTCCCAGCTGAAATAATCCTAACAAGCAAAGACTATGTATGGAACTAGAAACTCGACTATGAAAGTGTTCTCTTCAGATGTTGATCCTGCTTTGAGACAAGCCATCTAGCCAAAAATTTCCCAAAAGTCTCTCAGAAAAATTATGCTAGAAAGATTCACCATAGATCTACATGGCGGGAAGGAGCACAAAAGGAACACTACACTGTCGTCAAGGAAGAATACTCTCCAGAAAACTTTGAATCGCAAGAAATCAGGCAGGATAGAAACAACCCTCAAGACAAGCAGGGGGAAACCCCAGCCCAACAAAAAAAAAACGAACTCGACAGCCCCTCTAGCATCAAAAATTATGAGGATCCGAATACCGCGTAAAAGAAATCTTCATTTAGCAGCAAAGTAGATCTCCCAGATCCCGAAGATAAGACACCGGTGTCCCAAGAATAAGAAGAGATGAAGGAGGTGCAAGATAAAGGAAGTTGGAAGACCGTAGAGAAGAAAAATAAAGCTACAACACCAATCTCGCCAAGAAAGACAAGAAGCCAGACAATTAAGAACTAAGAAAATTGTAGGTCCGATAGACCAAAGTGTGGTCTCAGTGGACGTTAACCATCATCATCATCATCATAAAAAACATGTCATGTCATCACATAATAAATGAAACTACATGTCAATATACCCTCATATCATAACATCATAGATATGAAAATCATCCTAATATATATCAACTGTAAAGCAATACTATAACATTTTTATTATGATTCATCAAAAAAATCAATTTCATTTTCTTATATAAAAAATGAACGTCAATGATGAAATAATATTATTCAACATCCATCTTATACCATCTCATATCAAGGTCTATCTTCATATAAAAGTTATAATTTTGTTTTCAAATTGTATCATTAAAATTTGGTGAGTTCCTCTTTTTTCCTTTGTTTTAGGTCTAAATCTTTGTTTTAAACGCTCATAAAAATATTTAAATCCAAACTTCATTTTCATACCACTACCAAGTTTCAAAGGTTCAAAAGAACTTTAATAATTTTAACAACTAAGATCATTTACTTTACATATGTGTAGTTTCACTAACCATCAAAAGTAAAGTAAAAACCATATTTATGTTATCTAAGAATACACCTCCTTATAGTATTTATGATACTCTTCTCATAGATTAAATTAAAATGAACATAATTCTAACAATTTATCAAATATAAAAATAAAATAAAAGCTACATAAACATATATGATTTATACAATATCTTTCCAACTATTCTCATAAACTTCTTTGTTGATATATATATATAAACTTAACATACATACATATTATAAATTTTAGATACACTAACAAATCATAACATACTATATATACTCATCAAAATAATAACTATCTAATTATATATATATATATATATATATATATATATATATATATATAAAATAAATCATAACATACTCTATATATATATATATATACTTATCAAAATAATAACTATCTAATTGTAAATTTAATAAGGTTTTACCCCTTGCCATATATAAATTTAATAATATTATAATTTATTTATTTTTTATTAAATATACCAAAATTAAAATATCTTTGTTAGTTTATCTTTATCACTATTTATTTCCATAAATATATATTAATATTATATTTATAATAATAACCAAATACATTATATATATTATTTTCCAAAATCACTAATTAAAATATATATTCCTTTTACACACCTCTGCTATTAAATTATATCTCCTACCATTGTAATGGACACATTTTGTATTATAGTGTGATGAATTACATACGATTTATAGATAATGTATGAAAATAATACACTATATAAACTTTATTAATGAAAAATAATACCACATAAAAAAATAAAAAAAATAATACCTTTATTAATGAGAAAGGGTAACAAATAATTTAAAAAAAAACAGATATTTGATTTCAACTCAAAGATTATTAATTTACCCTTTCTTAAACTCAAGTAAACTCATATCTAATTTTATTGTTACCTAACTAACATGCCATCACTTCGTAAAAAGAGAGTAGCAGTGAGTTAATGTGGTTCTTTTGTATGTTGTTGTCCGGCAAACTACGGGTATTATGGACTAGCCAGAGTACAATTAAAGATTCCATAAATTAAAAAGTAGCAGTTAGTTAATGTGGTTCTTTTGTACGTCAAACTACGGGTATTATGGACTAGCAAGAGTACAATTAAAGATTCCATAAATTAATACGATCCCATAAATTAACAGGAGACGATTTTTTTCTGAATAATCTAATTATTTTTAATGATTCCTCCAAATTAAATTATTTTAGTTTATAAGATTCCATTGAGTGATTCAGATGTGAAGCAAAGTATTCGCAATAATGAATCAAGAACAATTTCTCAATGATTTAATATAATTTTTGTTCAAGTTTGCAAATTATTTAATAAAATTGAATGTTGGATTTGGTCAAATCTTGATTTTTAAATTAATTAAGACTCTAATAATTTATTTATTTTTATTTTTTCATTTTATTTTCAACAGAAGAAATAAGCTTCACTTTTGTCTTTACATTACTTCCTAATACATCCTTTTGATTACTGAAATAGAAAAATGTCTCTAGTACTTTCCGTCTACAATCTATTGTCGATAATGAAATCAACTTAACTGAGTGTTTAACTTCTATATTCTGTTTGGTTTCTGTACAAAAATATTCACCATCTTCCATATAAATAGCTACTTTCTGATCCCAATGTTAATGGATCAACTTGTTCGATTACAAAATTGAAAAGAGAACTTAAACTTGTGACTTTTCTTTTTCGCTATATGGCCAGTCCCTGGCCCAAGTAATAGAGCCTTCTTGATATAGCTCACGTTTCAGCTCCACTTTCTAAACATGCAATATAACAAAAGAGATTAGAAAAAATTATAGAGTCTCTAGCTCCGTTACTTGATCCTTCAATCAATTCGTACCGAATTTCTCCAAATCTACCATTTAGACCCTTCTTTGACAATCTGTCTGCCTGCATGTTCCTTTCTCTATAAATGTGGCAAAAAGTGAGGGAGGAGAACTTTTTCCTCATGATCTCAATGCGGCCCATCCATGCTGTCAGGAGAACAATATTGAGCGTTGATCCCTTATTCAAGTGGTCTATCAAGGCTTTTGAATCCCCATAGATAGTTAACCTGTCCACACATAGATGATTTGCAAACCACATAAGACCCCATAGTGCCATAGCTTCAGCCCTCATGTTCGTTCCATAACCTCCATACCAGTACAACTTGTAATGGCAGCTTGGATTTAACATCAATATTGCGCCACAACCACACTTTTGATTTTGTGCAACTCCATCAAAATAGCTCGCGGGGAAGTTAAGTTCATGTGGTTTTTCTCTAATAGACAAATCTATTGGAGATTTATCTATCACCTTCATATTCTCCAACACAATGATCACTTGATTGCATATTTTTTCTGGCGTGTTTATTATATTATTAAAAATCCGTCTATTCCTACAGCACCATATATTCCAATGAAAGATTAATGGCATAATGTTGAGATGCTTACCTTTCCTGTACCACTAGTCAAAGCAATTTTTTGCATTTCATATGAAGGCACCTCCAATTTAAGCATGTTGCAAATGTTATTGAAAGCCTTCTTAGAGAATAAACAATTATAGAATAAATGTTTATTATCTTCTGCTTCATTCCAGCATAAACTGCAAATGCATGGGCCATTAAACCCTCTCCGCTGTAGGTTGTTCCATGTTAGGTTTTTATCCTGCCACACAAGCCAGAAAAATATCGCCTGTTTTTTTTGTGCTTTCATCTTCCATACCTCCCAAATCCATCCAGGTGTCCCCTCCTGTACTTTTTCTCTCATCATGGCTTGATATTGTTCCTTGATTGCAATCTGTCCTTTATTAAACTTGTTCCCCCACTTGATACTATCACCCTGGCTTCGCTTATGTAGTCTCATATTCCTTAGCGAATCACAATACTGTTCCCAATCCTCCGCCAACTTTGTCGGGATGCCCAATCTGCTAACCGTGTACCATTGTGGATATTCCCCAAGCCAATCCATAATTTGACACAGAAAAAAATTTCCTTTGTTATTAAGGAAAGATAATAGATCAACACTGATAAAAGTTCTTTGTCCTATTCCTTCCAATTCTGTTTGTCCCACTTTGATTTGTCCTCCATTCCCAAATTTGCACCTTAATTTGTCTTTCAGTTTTGGCCACACTTTCTGAAAACCATTCCAAATCGGAGAGCCTTTCTTCCAAGACTCCAATAAAATGCATACCAAATTCTTCACACTTCACTTTCTGCTAAAATCAAACCCTATGTTGACTGGTCCAGGAGTCCCTCACCATGGAGTTCCTTGGTTAGGTAGTGGAGGGTTTTATCGGTGTTAATGAAGCCTATGGATCTGCATGTAGCACCTTCAAATATCAATTGTCTCTGGTCTGGTTGGTCTAAAATTGTGGGTTTTTTTTTGGCTTGCGTTTGGTGTCAAGATGCAGGGTAAAATATAAAATTCCATATTTGACTTCACCTTATCTTACTTCTCAACGAGATATAATGAAATTCAAATCAGAAAAAAAGGTGAAGCCGCTGGCTGGAAAAGATTTGAAAAACATAAATTCGGTGCTATTTGGTCTCGTGCATGTAAAGCTATTATATTATATTATATTTTTCATAAAATTTTAATAATAAATTTTATTTCTATTTAAGATCATAAATTTAAGCATATATCTTTTAAAAACTAAATCTAATAAAACATACTGAAGTCTCTGCCATATTTGAATAATAGTATCATATGTTGTATTAGAGGGGTCATTATTGTGGGAATTAGTGTGCCTTCGGCGAGTTAGGTCATTAATGTATTGTTAAATGAAACATGAAAAGCTATGATAGATGGGAAGCTCCAAAACTAATTTTTAGAACCTATTGCTAGTACCATATATGCTAATTCTTGCGGGAATTGTTTTGCTTTCAGCTAATTAGGCTATTAATGTACTGTTAAATGCAACATGAATAGCTATGACACATGGAAAGCTCCAAAACCGATTTTCAGAACCCATTGCTGGTACCATCCATGCTTTTGCTTTCTTTGACCACAATCTGGAACTTTGAAATAGATATGATTCTTTTATGAAACTAACGGTTCTACAATCTTCATAACAACATCTCAATTCTAAATTATTGAACAACTGTTCTTCCATTCACTATTAAGCTTATTGTGCACAACCATATTTATGCCACTTTTTGGGGCTACTTGCTCAACATGTGTACTACATTTGATTATACTTTGTCCTCCACAAAGAGTTTGCAACTATAACAACATTGATTTGATAGTTTGACTATACAACCATGTTTCTTCCTAGATTTTTTTGCAGACATAACAATAGTCATCCTACGATTGGACATTACAATGATATTATTTCTTACATTATGATTAGTATGAATAACCAATTTGTTTACAAATATTCAATATCATGCTAATTTAGTACAAGTATTCAATACCATGCTTATTCTGTATAAGTCAATGACACCCTCATAAATACCAGAAATTGACTAATTCTAATCAAGCTAAAAAATAAGAGAGGAATAGAGATTGCAAGGTCTACTTTGGAGCTCTTAGTCAAGAATGTACCTAGCCTAGAATTAAAGTTAGAAAGCAAGAAAACATGTGGCAAGGGAGCAGACCAAGAACGATTTGATGAAGGTCATCAAGGTTTTTAAATGTGATGGTTGCAAGGCACATCCTTATAGTTTAACAAACACAAAATTCAGAGTCCCACTGAACAATTTTGCTCAATCAATGTTCATCATATCCCTGTCCCTACTCAAAATTTTCAAGTATTCCTCCAACTAGATTCAGAACGTTAGAAGTGAATCAACATAACGATTGACTCTTATATTAACATCACTGGAGTAACTTATTCATCGTTTACATGCCTATGAACTTAGCGTGCGAAGAAAACAATTATAGTGTAGCCCCAATTTTGGTCTCCCCTCTTCTACTTTCAGCGGAGATTTCAGAAAATTCACAAAAGTAAAAATAAAAATGCATAACCAAACTTTATAAATACCCCTTCAAAGCCCACGAACAATTGAATTTGGCACACTATGATCAAGGTTAGGAACATAACGGAGAGTAAATTGATAGAAATTAGAGAGAGAGCAAAGAGAGCGATTAAAAACTCACAACACCAAATGCTTTGATATTATTGATCACATTAGATACAAATATATAGGACACAAATCAATGACTTCAAGACATCTAGATCATGACTATGAATCAGACATAAGAATCAACATCTTCTAGACTGATGCCTAGGGACTCATGATGAAAACCACAGATGACATGGAAGCATTACTTCCAACACCCCCCCTTAATGCGTACATGGAAAACACATATTACAACAACGATATGATACCTATCTTACTGCTCTTCATCAACACTCACATCCACTCTGGATTCTCGCAAACACTGCTATTTCTTCACCACCACATCTTCGAGTTGTCACTTGACCTCCATTTAAAACATATCCGCTTTAGACCATCTTTGACGTACTTTGAAAAATTGATGCTTCTTAACCTCTTGGAGCACGACAGGTCAGTCTCAATACTGAACCATCCTATGGACACACCTCCATCTGTTGAACACATGGTCTTCCGTTGTATTCCCTAGTTATCTAGAAAGGTTGTCTAGGTATGGAATGAATTCAGAAGTCAATTTTACAAAATGACCTTTTAAACACATAATCAAATTAACCTGTAAACTGATGTTCATGGCTCCACGCTGTTAGCACAGTTCTATGCTAAGTCATGAGTCTATTTTAAATTTTTTGTTTTTTAGGATAGAATTTGTAAATTTCAAAAAATTTTAGAACGCTACTGAAATTTTTGGTAGCGTCTGTTTTAGCTCTTTTCGGAAAATCTTTTAATTATGTTTTGTGTATGTTTTTCTTTAATCCGATGCTACCAGAAATTCTGGTAACTTCCCCTGTTAAAAAAAATAAAATTAAAAGAAACACATCTACTTTTGTGTTAAGCCACATGTTCCCATTATTGACTAGGTTTTAAAAAAAAAACCTTTTATCATGAGTTAGGTCACGTGATAGGAAATGTTTATGTTGAGTGATGTTAAGTTGAAGTCGTGGTTATACGTGGTGAAAGCTAGGTGTCAATCCGCAGTTTTTAAAAGCCTACTATTGTTTGTCCTCTCTGTCAGCTGAGTCATTTCATCCACATGTCAAGTACATGTTATGTGTTAAGAAAGATCATGGATCTGTAGTTTTAATGTGATGACCATTTGGTTCGATCACACATGGACACTGCCAGAAATTTAGGCATGTAATAAAGATATAGTCGAAGTGACTGCCAGCTCCAGCTCCAGCTCCGCTCATCTCCAACCACCTGTAGCATACCATCTGAAACTCCGCAGCCAACTGAATTTCATCATGACTACCACAGGGTGTATGCTACGGTCTAAGATATTTACCATAATGAAAAATATTATGCATGGGAAGGTGAACCAACGTATTTGTTTTAAATCACCGAAAACAACTGAATACCATTAGTTTTGAGTTTAACTGTTGGTGAGCGAGATATTCCAGTGAGTAGTTTGAGAAAGGAGTCTTAGAGTTCAAATAGATTTCATTGAAGACACAATAACACCTGTTAGGTGAGCTCCTCTAGCCTTGCCACCTATCAGATTTCAACAGACAAATTTCTTTATTACTGAAGATGACTAAGAAAGGAGGAAAGCTAAAACGAATTGAACCCCAAGGAGTTGATATAGTTGATGCTAATCCGAATGTGAGAAGGCTTTTTGTTCAAGCGGGGTGGTATCCATTGTGTTCAAGATTGGGAAGCTCTCATTTAGGAGTAGCTCAGGAGTTTTCACACTCTTTCAATGGGGAGGAAGCAACCATCTATGGTCTCAGATTGCAGGTATCAACAGATTCAATTGTTGAAGCTTTCAACCTTCCACAGGAAGGAGAAAAATGGTTTAAAGGCCAAGTCATCACTAGAAGATACCTCAACATTATCCTTAAAGACAGACACAAATATCCCAACTGGGCTAAAGGAATTCCCAACAATTACCTCAAAAATGAATGGGCTGTGACTGCCAAGCTCATCAAAATTGACCTCACCTGTGAGAGGATGTATACTATGGCTTTTATTTATCATATGAGATTTTTGTTTCATATTGTAGGTTTGAAGACCCTCAACTTACCATTTTTTCTACTGAAGAGCTTGAAAAATATGTCAGCTAGGATTCAAACACACATAGCTGCATCAGAATACAACTTATATCATCAAACTCTTATTAAAGTGTTAGTTGAGGAAGAACTCAAGAAAATAAACCAATTATGGGACCATTTTCTGTTTTACAGGGCAGACCAACCTGCACCCACACTAGATGTTCTAGCTCAACCATCTCCAGCTTCAAAGAAACATCCTTAGCCTGCTAAGATAACTAAGAGAAAGGCTAAGAAGGAGAACATCCATAAAAAGGCTAAAGGCAGAAAAGAAAAGGCTCCTTTAGCCAAGGTTGAGAAGAAGTTGGATAAAGGAGAAGGCTCATCAACCAGCAAGCCTAAATCCATGAAGATAGTGCCTCCCATTTATCCTTTTCCTAATGTTTATACTAGAGTATGGAGAGGAAGGTATGCAACTGCAGAAAAATCCAAAGCATAGGTTCTACCCAAAGTTTCAGAAGCAGACATTCAATAGAAAATCTAGAAGGAATATCACCCCATTAAGTCTGATGAAGAGCTCCTAAAATATGCAGGGTATGAAATCAACATCAAAAGAAGGAAAGAGGATGCCAAACCTGTTGTTGGGAGTAGAAAAAGACACACCAGAGACAACAACAAGTTTAGGCTCAAGTCTAAAGCCCTACATAATCCAAGTTTGTTGACAGAGGTTATAGATGTAGAAGGAAAATCCAAAGGGTTACAGACTAATGAGTCTAAGAAGAAAGACAATGGAAAATCCCCTTCAGACCAGCAAACAGAATCCTCAAAAAGAAGAAAAATTCAAAAGGATTCAAAGAAGAAAAAGACCACTGTAAAAAAGTAGCCACTGGGACCACAAGATTGAGATCAGCTGTTGACAACAAATCAGACTCGGACAAGCTTGCAGAAGATGAAACCCATATGGAAGAAAGGTAAAAGGGTTTCCTAATAAAACACCTTTTTGCTTACTAAGAACATTTTTGAACAACAACTCAAGTTTCGAAGTGTATAAGTCTGCGCATGTTTTTCAAGTGTTTGCTGTGCAGTTTTGAAAATGAAACAAAGCGCTACCGGAAATTCTAGTAGCATTACAGTTTTTGTGCAGTTACATGTTTTTATTGGAATTTTCGGTAGCGCCCATTTTAAATGATTTTTGACAACTGTCAGCAAAATTTCTGAGCAAGTTCAGGAAAGATAAGGACTCATAATGATATGGATATAACAAGTGATGGTTGATAGGTAGTTATGAGGTTGTTGAAGATCATATTTAATGAAGACACATGTTTATTAAAGAACCAAAGTCATGAGAATACAAATCGACAGAAAAAGGGGCCGCATGTCAACATACTCAACAATTCAGTCCAAATTGTCTTCTCTTCTCTCATCTACATCTTTCCTTTCAGTTAGATTTCTATGGGATATAGCTTTAATGTCCTATAACACCTATGTAATGTGAGGAAGATTAGTTCCTTATTTTTAGGAGAGATGAAGTTGGTGCCTCTCTCTCTCTATATATATCATTTGTAAATACCATTTATGGGTTGGACGTTGGTCTACCTGAAGACTTAATATAATAAAGAAAACTCCTTTTTGCACTTCATGCTAAAGGATTTTGTGATTCAAGGACTATCTAATGTATGGTGTGTTTCTCTCATTGTTTATTTCTTCTGATTTATGAGTTGCAATAGCTAGTAAAGTATGAGTAAGATAATTATTAGAGGATCTAATAGTTAACTATCACCTGTCTAGTCTTCTGCAAATCATATGTATGTTGTAGAGCATGTTAGTGAAGGATTTATGAAATTATTTATACATGTATGATACTTTCTAAATGTTGTTTACTTTACATAAAACAAAGTTGATGTAAAGAGCTACTGTTGCAGTTGTGTCACTGATTTAGGATATGCATATTTTTTAGAGTAAGTACCAACTATCTATCTCCTTTCATTTGTTACAATCTGATCCCTATACTACCAATTTACCCATACAATTTATACTTGCCACAACTTGCCAAATGCATGAAAGTTTAAAAGAGAAAAAATCATTTTAAACTCTTTAAGAAGCCATCCCACCACTAAAAAACCTTTAAATTTGAAATGAACTATGATATTTACTCCTTTTGTAGTCAACTAGTGACTCCTTGCGCTAACACACACGATGCCACTAACTTATAACATATTATACATAATCAAATAAGTGATATGTTCTTGTATCACCTTATGCAACAAAAACCACCAATTTGAAAGATTGATTCTTCATTTTATTTTTACCAGCAACTCCTCATTTTTTTTCCACACCCAAAACAAATCTTAAAACAATGACCCACCACTTTTATCACTTGAAATCTGAAAAAGATTTTGCACACCCAAAACAAATCTTAAAACAATGACCCATGATAATCCCTCACGAGACATCCACTCCACTCCCACAATGGACATTTTAATTCATTTCTTGGAGAACTGCATAAAATATGAAAGAGATGAAACCAACCATTTTATTCATCTTAAAAACAATATTGTTGTGCCATTTCCATACTCCCTTTCGTTTGCAAAGGAAATTGGAAAACTTGGCCCCATAGATAACCCTTGGATCATCTTCCTTCCACAACTTCTCGACACCTTCAGACAGCTTCAGTAGCATTTGTTTAAGGTGCAAAAGCTAATGCAAATTTATAGATATTTGAATCACCAGTGAATGTACTAGTGCGAGTTCTTGCTTCCCCGCGAGTAAATTCTGGGATCAACACATGTTTTTATGCTCAGACTTGCTTGCTTCCCCGCGAGTAAATTCTGGGATCAACACATGTTTTTATGCTCAGACTTGCCCCAAATGTATCCATTAATTGATACCGATACATCTATATCCGTATCTGCAACACATCATGTATATGAGCAGGTGGTCACACAACTGTGCAGGGCGACTGCGGATTCTACAATTCTACTAGAATTTCATACCCAAATCGAAGCACATTGAGGTGGCTTCAGAGAATTTACCCTACCATTTGGGCAACATAAATAGCATAGTGGCTCAACAACACATGTTTAGAAGATAAAATAGAAAATCATGCACGATAGAGAAATCATGATCTCGCAGATCTACAAGATCATGGTATTTTCCTTCATACACGCGTCTGTCCATCCGATATGGTCTTACGATTTTCACATATTTGTCCGCCTTGGTGTAATGATCCTCATACGAAATTTTGACGTCAAGGATATCCACTAGCCTTCGAAAGTGGAGGGACACCACGTTGACAAAAAATTGGATAGTGAGTCAGCATGGTGATTAAATAGATATATATTGCATCATTGAAAGTAGAAATTGGATCCAGATACGCCATTAAATAACCAATCTTGGGTGGTTATAAGGACATCCAAAAAACTCTGGTGTTTTTGGACGATGTTTGGTCAAGATCAAATGCAGAAAAAATGTTGTTTGAAGCCCACGGAAACACAACAATTATCACAACAAGACAAGATTATAGTATTCCGATTTCAAATAGTACCCGCGTGTATAACATACCCATGTTGCAGAAGGCTAATGCCCTGTCACTTTTATGCTTTTGAAGCCTTTGGACAACCTTTGATTCCAATAACAGAAGATGAGGATATTGTTAAAATGGTATGGATTACACCCTGATTGTCTCTCTATCTCATTCTTGATGCTTTGCATCCGAGGATAGCAGGTTGAAATCATATTGATTTTGTGTCCTTTTGATGGAAATAAATTGTTTTATGTAAGTATAAAATTGCAACCGCTGTGTTAGAATTGCGAGAAAAGTTTTAATACTGTGGATTTCTGTAGAAAAAATAACCCAGTGTTTAACTATAATATATTTGTAGGTTGAAACAAAGTGTAAGGGCTTAACACTTTCCCTCAAGATTATTGCAACATCTTTGCGCGATGAGCCCCGACCCGTTTGGTAAAATGCTAAGAAAAAACTTTCCAGAGGACAATCAATAACAAAATATCACAGAGATGAGATTTCTCATTGCTTGGAAATAAGTATAGATGTCCAAGATGAGGAGTCAAAGAAATGTTTTTTGGACTTGGGGACATTTCCCAAAAGTAGAAAGTTCAATTCAGATGCATTGTTGGACATTTAGGTTTACACCCATTGATGGAATGGCAAGATGTTTTTGTGGTCTTATTAGAACTTCCAAGTCGTAATCTACTAAATCTCACAAGTGACCCAAGGTAAGGAACTTGTTTAGATTTTCTACTTTTCATAAATTTGTTTGATTTTTTTGCTCAGTTCATATTTGTATCTGGACTTAATTTATTGTGCTTGTGGAATCCTTTGATAGAGCATGAAATTTGCAGAAAATTTGAGGCAAAAACATATATGAAAAATTAACTATACCAACAATTTTCGGTTTAATAATTTTTATATGATTTATTACAAATTAGGAAGGTAGGATCAACTTGTTAAACAACAAAGATAAGAGGCTTTCGAGTTCACTCCACTTGGTTAATATAATTTTTTTGGTGTCATATCTTTTGACTATTCCTCCAAGCTCTCTTTTTCTCAACATGATGTGATGCGAGATTTAGCCTTCCGTCTGGCCAACTAGGGTAGTACCATTCATTGTAAGAGGATTTTCATGCCTAACAAGGAGGATAATATTCCCAGAAAATGGCCAACGCTCAAAGATAAGGCATTTAAGTACCAATTTGTTTCAATTCATACAAATCACTACTGAAACTTTATTTCTTTCACTTCCTACACATTGAATCATTTTTTCTTCAATCTACTTATGTTCCAAATTTATTAAGATATTAAATAAGCATTTTTTTATTAGCATAGCATACTCACTTTTACATTTCTGGGAACTGTAGGTCTAATGAAAGAGAAAAATTGGTGTCAAATAAACCTTCGTGAGGTGGAAGTATTGACTTTGTTCTTTGCTGCCAGTCATTACTATCTTCCAACATTTGTACATACCATTCCAAAACTGAAGGTTCCTATACTATAATACCATGTAGAAATTATATCAATGGGCTAAATCCAGTCATGCAATGCACTAAAGCAAGATACTGAATCCTTCTACAATATTTGCGGAATATAAAACATGATCGCTCAATCACATGCAAGTAAGAGAAAGAAGTAAATCAATACACACATCAGATATTCCTGAGGAAAGAAACTGTTCAAAACCCCTCCACCTTTATTGTATAATCAACCAAGGAATCATGAAACAATACAATGTATTTATGATCACCACAACCTCATACACTCTATCAATTTCTTCACACTGATCTAGGAAAAATTAGACAGACACATAGCCAATTATCAACCTACTCTCAACCTACCCTACTTACGCAATCCCTAGAGAATTAAACCCTTATTAAATAGGAAATTCATCTTTCCTTGATTGCACAATTCATCACGGGCTTCCTATGGTTATATAACTGCATATGGGCAGTTTGCTAAAAATACAACTGATAGTTTACTTGCATTGAACCTTTGTCTCAACTGAGTCTCCACTAGAATTGACATGCATGCAACTATAAATAGTGAATCATCAGTTAATTGGTAGATCACTACTGGTGAATTAAATCTATTTTAATTCACTTGATCTTACACTAGCTCATCAAACAATTAGAACTAGTTAAATTGATTTTAACTCAATTAATGCGAGTTAACTGATCCCACTCACACTACATTAGTGCTACAATTGCAACTGGACCCCGTTAATAATAGAATCACTCTACATGCCTATCCTTTGACCCTCAAATTGAAATTTTTGAGCTAAGTAAGTCTATCACACTTAATTAACTATTACAAGTTGTTATGAAATAAGATTACAATTAATTTTCCAATTTATTTAAAAATTGGTTGTACACTAATGTGTCGCTAGGATCCATCATTGTGTGACCTGTGATCCCACACTAGTGTGTGTGCATTTTGATGTTGTTTATGGATGCCAATTTCACTGTTTCTTGTTGCAAATTTCAACGCGTCCTCTCAACAAGAAATGAGTCAATCTGTCTCGAATCGGTACCTTTGGAATGTTCTTGCATGCAACACTGCTTATTGTTTTTCACACATGCAACTATCCTGAAACTGAATAGCCTCCAAACAATTGAATCAATATAATGCATCTGTCATCAAAGTCTTCTGACTGCTGCTAGCTACTGCACATGTTGACAGGAATCCCTGCGCTGCTGACATCTGCATTTGTTCTCTCTACATTGCTGCTAACTATGATCTACGCTCCAGTATCCGACACTTGTCACTCTGATTTTTTTCCTCCTGACATCTGACTGCATCAATCTAACCGATCGTTCCTGCTACTACTATACTATGGGCTCCTCGTAGCCAGGCTCGATCCATGAGACACACCATCTCAATGGACCTTGCCCAAATTTCTTCTTGGGATTAATTCTGCACATCGCCCCACCTCAAACCTGGAGGTATAGCTGCATGTATTCCCTCTGCCCATCCGGCTCAAAATTTCTCCCTCCTTGAGGTCTCTGCTTGCTTCATCTTGTAGATCCACCTGGATCAACCCACTGACTTCCTCACTAGTCTTGGGGCCACTTCCCATGCACTGTTTCTGATAATGGATTCATACTCCTCAACCATGGCATCAACCCATGTTGGATGTAGAAATTATACAACATGCATGTATATCTTGGATTCACTCAATCTAATAATGTACTAAAGTTAAATACTGAATCTCTTCTACAAATATTTTGTGGAATTAAAAACACAATCGCTAATCACATGAACATGAAGAAAGATCAATCACACACAACACAGATAATTTTGCCGAGGAAATCTTACAACTAAAAACCCCACTATCTTCTATTGTATATTAAGCATGGATCATGACACAATTACATGCAAAATTATTCTCACAAGATCCCTCCAGTACTCAGCTAATTGTCTCACATTGTCATATGCAAAACCGACCAACACATAGCTAATTATTAGCCTCCAGACATTCTGCCTTGCTTGCGCAATCCCTGATGGTATAGATCCCTAAAAGATAGGAATTATTGCATGCCTTGACTGTGCAAGTATCATGGACACTCCAATGGGTGTTTGCCTACAAGTGTGTAAGCCAATAATCCTACAACTGATAGTCAAATTCCCTTTCACCTAGAACTCAACTGGGTCTCCACTGGATCTGACATGCATGCAGCTAATAATAGTAAATCATGAGTTGCATGTGAGATCACTGTTTGTGAATTAATTAATATTTAATTCACTAGATATCTCACTAGTGTATCTTCGGTTACAACTAGCACAAATGAGTTTAACTGACTTAACTGAGTTAAAATGATTTACAACTTGCACCATCTCATGCACCACTGTAGTTCAAATTCTGTTACAAATAGAATTACTCTGCATGCCTCACCAACAACCTCTAACTTGAAATCCACTAGCTAACTGAATTTATCAGTTTCAGTTAACTCATTCAATTCCACATTTAGAATAGATTAAAGTTTAATGTCCATCTTAATTAAGGGATAACCAAAATAGACATGCACCCAAAAAACACCTAAAAATATCACTGTGGGCCCCACCCTAGTCTGGGTGCTTAATGCAACTAGGTGCTGAATGCAGCCAGGTGCTTAATGCACTAGGCGTGGGTGTTGAATATTCTTATTGAATCTCAACACTCTCTCTCAACAAGAAAGGGATTATCCTTCACCCCGATCCTGTCTCTATGGTAGTCGAATTTTCTCTTGGTGAGTGCCTTCGTCAGAATATCTGCATCCTGATCTTATGTGGGAATGTAATGAAGAAACATGATCCTTCTCTGCACAAAATCTCTAAGATGATGGTACCAAATATCTATATGCTTGGACTTATCATGAAATACAAGATTAATCAAGAGTTTAATGCAACTCTGATTATCACAATGAATCACTGTCAGATCCATCTGAGAACCAAAAAAACCAGCCAAGATCTTTCTCATCCAGATAGCCTCACATGCAACTTGAATTGCTGCCATGTATTCCACTTCTGCTGAACTAAGTGGCACGGACCATTGTTTCCTGTTGTACCAGGAAACTACTGTCGATCCAATGCTAAAGATCCCCCTTGATGTGCTCTTTCTGTCCAATGGACTTCCAACCCAATCTGCATCCATGAAGCCATGCAATTTCACTCCATCCATCCATCTATACCATAGACCATACTCTGATGTACCCCTTAGGTATCTCAGGACATGCTTCCCTACCTTCCAAAAGAGCTTGGTAGGCTTAACCATAACTTGAATCAGCTGGTTAACTGCATAACAAATTTCTGGTATCGTGTTCATCAAATAGATTAGAGAACCCACTAACTATCGATAGACAGTATCATCCACTACCTCTCCCGAAGTAGCATCCTCTTTCCTCCAATTTCCTGGAAGAGGAGTATCCATGGGTTTGCAACTCTCCATGTTAAACTTACCCAGTTTCTCCTTTGAATACTTTCCTTGAGACACAAAAATTTCACCATCCCATTTCCATATTTCCAATCCAAGGAAATAATGAAGGAGTCCCATGTCCTTCATTTCGAACTCCCTTGTGAACTCCTCCTTGCATGAGTGTATCAGCTGCTCATCACTAGTCAAAATTAGATCATCAACATAAAGAAAAATGATCAATATCTTACCCTCAACCAAAATCTGGTACAAGTTTGCATCTACTTCACTTTTGGCGAAGTCCAGTCCAGTGAAATAACTGTCTATCCGAGTGTACCAAGCACGTGGTGCTTGCTTCTGTCCATACAGTGCTCTGTTGAGTTTTCACACATACAAATCACTGTTGAAGATATCAAAACCTTCAGGCATCTCTATGTACACCTCTTCCTCGATGATCCCAATGAGAAACGTAGTTTTCACATCCATCTGATTAATGCGCCAGCCCATCTACACTGAGTGTGCAAGGATGGATCTTATGGAATAGTACCTTGCAACAGGTGCAAAAGTATCATCATATTATATCCCCTCGATCCGTGAGAGTCCCTGGGCCACAAATCTAGCCTTGTATTTATCCACACTCCCATTAGCAGCTTGCTTTACCTTGTAGATCCATCTCGATCCAACCACTGATTTGTCGACCGGTCTTGGGACTATCTCCCATAAAATGTTCTTGACAATGGAGTCATAGTCCTCCACCATTGAATCAACCCAAGTTGGTTGATACACTTCTTCCTGAAAGGAATATGGTTTAATTAGAATAAAATTTCTCATAGGAGCCATGTATCTAGTAAATCGGTCAGGAGACTGTAATTTTCTGCGCTGTGAAGTAGGGGCTCCTACATTCTGTGCAACATCAAGTCTCAGCCTATCAGCTTTCGTGGTGCACCTTCTTCCATTTCTGATGGATGACTCTGCATGAGTGTTTTCCTCCTCTCCATGAGCTTCCTCATGTGGCTGATCCACATCTTGAGACTCATCCTTGGGAACCAACAGTTCCTCCTTTTCATGTAAGTCCAACTCCCTCTCAAGGGACAACCGCATGGATTTCTCCTCATCAATTTTTATATCCCATCGCACAAAAATCATTCTGCTGTTTGGAAAATACACATGATAATTATGGGGTGTTTCAGTGTACCCCACAAAAATCCCAACCTCAACAGTCGGTCTCAGCTTCTTCTTGGCATCCTTGGTCACATGCACATAAAAAGATGAGCGAAAAATATTAAAGTGTGAAACATTAGGTTTCTTACTAGTGAAAGCCTCTTCAAGTGTACTCATGCCAAGTACTCTATGAGGACAATGATTTTGCATATGTACTGCTGTATTGCATGCTTCCTCCCACAGATGTATCGGTAGGCCTTGATCATGCAACATGGCTCGTGCTGCACCCAAAATAGTTATGTTCTTCCTCTTTGCGACCCCATTCTACTGTGGGTTATGAGGCGCTATGAGTTCTCTTTGAATTCCTTATTTGCTACAGTAGTTATTGAATTCGTTAGAGATGTATTCTCCACCATTATCGATCCTAAAAGCCTTCACTTGCTTCCCTGACTCTTTCTCCACCAGTGCGTTAAACTCGCAAAACTTAGAGAATGTTTGATCTTTCTTCTGCATGAAGAATATCCAGCACTTATGAGAAAAACTATCAAAAAATATTACATAGTACTTATGTTTTGCTGTTGAAGCAACTGAGAAAGGACCACACACGTCTTTGTGAACTCTCTCAAGGATCCCCGAAGCTTGGTTCTCCTTCTCATGAAAGGTGGCCTTTACATATTTTCCCATAGTACATCCCTTGCATGTGTCTGAGTACGCAAGTGTACCCCTCGGAAGACCAGTAGAAATCTGTTGCATGACTTTCAAGGTTCCATGGTGAAGATGGCCCAATTTCCTGTGCCATAATTCACCCTCATCCCGGCTCACCACTTGATCTATCTTTCCCATCATTGCTATGCAGCCATCTACCCCCAACTTGTAGATATTCTTATTTCAAATCCATATCCTCTTGGCTTGACCCGTTATTTTATGTCTTAGGAAAGATTTTCCATCACTAAAAACAACATCATAGCCTCTATCCTCCAACATTGCGACTGAGACCAATTTTTCCTTCAGACCTGGTACATGCATCACATCTTTTAATTGAAATGGTTTACCTGAATCCCTCTGAAAGGTAATGGTACCAAACCTAGTAGCACTGTACCGTCCATCGTTTCCCATTTCAATATGTATCTAGAGATCTTTCTCCTTCAAGTCATTGAAAAATTTCCTTATCTTCCGTCATGTGAAAGGAAGCACCACTATCCAAACACCACACATATCCCAACGCACTGGACACCATGCATGTGATCAATGAGAAGTCAAGCTCAAATTGCGAGGCAAGGGCCCAACCAGCTACAAATCCAACAACCTTCTTGTACTTTTTATTTTTTGGACAGTTAGTAGCAAAATTCCCATGCTCATGACAGTGAAAACGCTTCACCTTGGACATGTCCTGCTTATTTCCATTCTTTGACTCAGATTTAGAATGGAATTTCTTCCCCTTCCCCTTCCTCACCTTGGTAGTCAAAGCACAATCCTCTTCATCCTCATTCTTAGATGAAGATCCATAAGTGGTGTTCCGTCTAAACTCCTCCTACACCAAATCCGACCACAGTCGTTCCCAATCTGGAAATTTTCTCCTTCCATTGACAAAGTCTTGATAATTGTGCCAAATATTGGGAAGTCCTAGGAGATCCAAGCTCACCAAATCGTCATCATAAACTGTTATTCCAATGCTCCTCTATTCATCCCGACATTGGAAAAAAATTGTTAGATATTTTGGAATGGTGTCGCCTTTTTCCATCTTGATCTTCATGAGTTTATCTTTGAGCACCAATTTCCTATGGTTGCTGCTGCTTTGGAATAGATCCGTCAAATCCTTCCACATTGCATATGGTGTGGTTTTCCCATGGAGGCTTGAGACAATGTGGTCTCGTACTCCCTCCAATAGGATCCTCCTTGCCTTTTCCACTTTCTTTTTCCATTCATCAAGATTTGCAACATCAGCCACAACAGGTTTAGGAACATCAATGTCAATGAATTCCTTTAAGCCATTGTCTTTGATTACTGCCCCCATCCTATCTTTCCAAACAATATAGTTTGAGATGCCCTCGAGTGCATACTCTAACCTCAAGCTATTGAAATCCATTTCTATCTTGAATTAGCTGTGTCACCAAGAAAGTGTTTCTGCAAATTCGAATTCTATCCAGTCACAAACTCAACTCCCGCTTCACTTATGAAATTTCCTATGCTCTCATACCATCTAGAAATTATACAACATGCATGTATATCTTGGATTCACCCAATCTAAAAATTTACTAAAGTTAAATACTGAATCGATTCTACAAATCTTTTGTGGAATTAAAAACACAATCGCTAATCACATGAACATGAAGAAAGATAAATCACACACAACATAGATAATTTCCTAGGGAAAGATTACAACTAAAAACCCCACTATATTCTATTGTATAATAAACATGGATCATGAAAAAATTACATACAAAACTCTTCTCACAAGAGCCCTACAGTACTCAGCTAATTGTTTCACACCATCATTTGCAAAACTAACCAGCACATAGCCATTCTCAGCCCCGAGACAACCTGCCTTGCTTGCGCTATCCTTGATGGTATAGATCCATAAAATATAGGAATTCTTGCCTGCCTTGACTGCGCAAGCATCATGGGAACTCCAATGGGTGTTTTATTGCATGTGTGCAAGCCAATAATCCTACAACTGATAGTCAACTTCCCTTTTAACTAGAACTCAACTGTGTCTCCACTGGATCTGACATGCATGTAGCTAATAATAGTAAATCCTCAGTTGAATATGAGATCACTGATTGTGAATTAATTAATATTTAATTCAATAGATCTCTCACTAGTGTATCTTCAACTACAACTAGCACAACTGAGTTTAACTGACTTAACTGAGTTAAACTAATTTAAAACTTGCACCAACTCATGCACCACTGCACTTCAAACTCCATTACAACTAGAATTACCCTGCATGCCTCACCAACAACCTCTACCTCGAAATCCACTAGCTAAATGAATTTACCACTTTCAGTTAACTCATTCAAGTCCACATCGAGAATAGATTACAATTTAATTTCCATCTTAATTAAGGGATAACCAAATTAGAAATGCACCCAAAACTAGCACTGTGGGCCCCACCCTAGTCTGGGTGCTTAATGCAACCAGGTGCTGAATGAAACCAGGTGCTTAATGCACTAGGCCTGGGTGCTAAATCTTCTTGTTGAATCTCAACATTGGATGTTGCACTGCTTCCTCAAAAGAGTATGGTTCTGTCACAACACACTCGCTCATAAGAACCATGTATCCAATATACCTGTCTAGGGACCTTCTCTGCCTGTGCTGTGATGTAGGTGCACCTACCTCTGTCACATCTAACATCAATCTGTCAACCTCTCTGGTGCACTTCCCACCATTTCTGGTGAATGGCTCTGTATGAGTGGTTTTTTCCACTCCATGACCCTCTACTTGTGGCTGCTCCACATCCTGGGTTTCATCCTTTGGAACTAAGAGTTCCTCATATGCATGCAAGTCAAACTCCCTCTCAAGGGAAAATTGCATGGATTTCTCATACTTCACCATGGTACATCCCTTGCGTATGTCTATCTATACAACAATACCCTTTGGAATACCTGTATAAATCTGATACATGATCCTCAAAGCACTGTGGTGTAGATGGCCCAATCTCATGTGCCATAACTCACTTGTATCCAGACTCACCACCTTCCCTCCTATACTGCCAATGTTGCACAACCATCTACATAAATTTTTTAGAGGTTATTCGCACGAACCCCAATATTATTTACTTGTGCTTTGGATTTGTGATGAAGGAACACCTTTCCTTCACTGAAAACCACATCATATCCAAGATCCTCCAACATAGAAACTGAAACTAATTCTTTTTCAAGCCTGGTACATGCATGACATATTTAATATGAAAGGTTTACCTGAATGTCTCTGGAAAGTAATTGTACCAATCTCGATAGCGCTATACCTCCTATCATCACCCATCTCGATGTGCATCTGAAGATCCTTCTCCTCCAAACTACTAAAGAGTTCTTTGTGTCCCTTCATGTTGAAATATGCTCCACTATCCAAGTACCACATAGATCCCATCACAATTGATGCCATGCATGCAATGACATAGAAGTACAACTCAAATTGTGAGGCCAAAGCTTCACCGCTGCAGCTCCTGGAGCCTTCTTGTTGTTCTTCTTCTTTTGTGGAAAATTTGTGGCATAGTGTCCATGATCATGACACTGAAAACATTTCACCTTTGACATGTCACACTTCTTGCCTTCTTTTCCAGTCTCAGATTTGGAATAGGACCTCTTTCCTTTCCCCTTATTTTCCTTACCTGCCAAGGCACAATTTTCCTCATCATTAGTCTTGGATGAGGATCCATACCTGGTATTCTGCCGAACTCTTCTTGTACCAAATCTGACTATAGTCACTCCCAATCTAGTAACTTCTCCCTCCCATTCACAGAGTCCTATGCCAACTCTTGGGAAGGCCTAGAAGTGCTAGGCTCACCAAGTCATCATCAGCTGCAATAATCCCATCACTTACAAGCTCATATCGACATTATGTGAACTTGGTCAAGTATTTTTGGATTGTGTCTCCCTTCTCCATTTTGATTTTCCTGAGCTTGTCCTTGAGTGCCAATTTTACGTGGTCACTACTGCTTCGAAACATATCTGTCAAGGCCTTCCACATAGCATATGGAGTTTCCTTTCCATGGAGACTTGAGACAAGATGATCTCTAACTCCCTCTAACAAGATCCTCCTTGCCTTTTCTACCTTTTTCTGCCATGCATCAAGAAATTGGGAATCTTCTACTACGGGCTTGGGAATATCATTATCTATGAATTCCTTCAACCCATTGTCCTATAACATTTCCTCCATCATGTCCTTCCATGCAATATAATTCAAAATTCCCTGGAGTGCATATTCGAGTCTCAAGCCATTGAAAGACATCTTGATCTACGTCTAGCTCTAAAGAAAGTATATGCAAATTTGAATATTGTTCAACACTAACTCAATTTATTCTCCACTATTGTGATTCCTAGCACTCTGATACCATGTAGAAAATCTCTAACACAACTATAATACCATGTAGAAATTATATCAATGGACTTAATCCGATCATGCAATGCACTAAATCAAGGTACCGAATCCTTCTACAATATTTGCGGAATATAAAACACGATTGTTAAATCACATGCAAGTAAGAGAAAGAAGTAAATCAAAACATAACACCAGATATTCTTGGGGAAAGCAACTGCTCAAAACCCCTCCATCTTTATTATATAATCAACCAAGGAATCATGAAACAATACAATGTATTTGTGATCACCATAACCTCATACACTCTACCAATTGCTTCACACTAATCTAGGAAAAATTGGACAAACACATAGCCAATTATCATCCTACCTTCAGCCTACCCTTCTTACGCAATCCATATAGAATTAAACCCCTATTAAATAGGAAATTAAACCTTCCTTGATTGCACAATTCATCATGGGCTTCATGTGGTTATATAACTGCATTTGGGTAGTTTTCTAAAAATACAACTGATAGTTTACTTGCCTTGAACCTTTGTCTCAACTAGGTCTCCACCAGAATTGACATGCATGCAACTATAAATAGTGAATCATCAGTTACTTGGTAGATCAATACTAGTGAATTAAACCTATTTTGTGTCATAGTCCTGAACCTGAGTAGCATGGAAAAGCCTCTGGGCACTCCACGTAGAGAGGCAAACGCGGTTAGAGGAAGGCCAACACTCCTCCATAGACGCACCCCCAACATAGCAAAAAGGACCCGACGCCAGTTCCAGAGAAGGATGATGAGGATACAGACATATGGGTGATGAAATCTGATGGCATCTGGATGCGGGTCCCTGACAGAATTGATCCAGACTCCCCCGTCCTCTACACACCGGTCTACACTCCCAGGCAGACAGTGGCTAATGCGAAGGCAGCTGCTGCGCAGGCCCCTTCTTGCCCCATTGTGGAGGAGGGACCCTACAGTGATGTTGAAGATGGAAAATGAAGTCTGCGCAATCGCACAATTCTCCTACGTTTTTTTCATGATCTCCATCAATACCTTTCTTCCATAGTTTACTTTATGTTACTTAGATATGTTAGCGCTTCTGCGCATAATGTTTTTCTTTGTTATAACTTTTGTCTGGGTAGGTCTCCTGCCTCGACCCAGAAACCGTGTAACAAAGGTTGGGATAGGCTAAGCATAACTTGCCTACCCAACCTGTATCATATGTAACTTTATGTTTTTGAATTAATAGAATAGCCCAATTTACCAAAAAAATGTGTCGCTAGGATCCATCACTATGTGATCAACGATCCCACACTAGTGTGTGTGCATTTTCATGTTGTTTCTGGATGCCAATTTCACTGTTTCTTGTTGCAAATTTCAACATGTGTCTCCTATTTATGAGTATTGTAGATCTCCAGAGAGCTTGGAAAAGTTGTCTATATACCTATGTGAGGGTTTGGGGAATATGAATTTATTGGATAAGGGACATGACTTCCCAAAATATCTAAAATTTCAATAAATTAACTTTGATTACTTAACTGAGTCTCTCTATTTCAATATTTATATTCCATTATCTCTCTGACACCATGTTTGGTTGGTTTGCAGGTGAATGACATGGAGGAAAAGAAGATGATGAAAAATGAATCCAATTTTTTAGATGTGAAAGTGCAATTGACCTGTGTGAAGTGGGAAATTACGGTCGCTTTTGCTAGTATAGAGCCTAAACCTCAACCTTATTCTGTACAGTGTTAACCTCCATACAAGTAGGACAAATTATATGATTTTATTTTTTCCTTGTTTTTCCAAAATTAGTATGATGTCTCCAACTATATATTGCATTTATAGTCTCAAATTTCAGAGTATACATAAAGTGTATTTCTTTCTCTATGTATTTATTTATGTTGTCACTGAAGTAGTGTATATTCTCATAGTTTATAATCCATACAGTAACATTGCAAAATAGTAATACTAAATAGTAATAATCTAGAGTAATACTAATACTAAATAGTGATAATTCAGAGTAGTGAGATTTTTTTTTGCAAGACAACAAATTTTCAAAGCATAAATGGTGTTTTGAAAAATGAGCTATTGACAAAGATTTGTACCATTTTATTCAATGTAAAACAACAAGACAAGATGCAGTTGGGCTTCAGTGATTGTAAGCATTCAGGGTTCTAGGCTCCGCAAAACTCCAAAGAAGCCTGACTCCTGGCAGACTGCCATATATGGTTTTTTGAAGTGGCAGGAAAAACATGTAAAGAAAAATAACAAGCCGCATAGCAGTACAAGACCAAAGAACAAGAATTACAAGATTGTGGCCTCAATTAGTGAAGCTGATTATTCGAGGACATAAGGAGAGATAATGACAGGTGGGAAGAGTGCATGTATATAACTACTTGAATATGGGAAAACATTTCATGTAAAATGTTTTAAAGGTAGCATTAATGAAATATGAAAAAATGACTTGAAAACATGTTTTTTAAAACAAAGTTTTTGATACAGAATGCGTATGACGGCCCCAAAAAGAGGCCAAATAAGACCTCAAAGATTTTGAATCTTTTGATTTGTCAACTGAAACCCTCCTCAGTGTTTAATAGATTGAGGAAAAAATGAACAAAAACATGTGCACAAAAACTTAGGTTAGTTTCAGTTTAAGCATGTGATTTCTTTTTAAATGGTTCATATTCCAAAGCATTTCGATTACAAGAGTCCCTGATCACCCTTTGGGCAGAGACTAATAACATATTACTCATTTTATATTTTACCGCTCCCTTAATATCTTAAATATCTTAACACCACTCCCAAGGTAATCGTTTCACCTTTAGTATGAAGACAAAACAAACCTAAAATAAAAACTAAAATTCAAAACAAACCCTACCATAGTAAGAAAAATGGTCTTGATGATGATATATAGTTTTGGATGAAGTATTTAGTATTTACTCCATGCTTTTATGCTATATTATTTTTAGTACAAAGAAATGTTGAATTTATTATCAAAGTACCGTAAATTTTTTTTTCCCTATAACAAGCTTGAATTATGTCATCACTTATTATATTTAAACTTTAGACCATGTATACAATGAAAGAGATCAACAAGTGTCATTAGACGATGAGAATTTCCTCTTATCATAGTTTTTCATCACACGTTTAGATAATGAGGTTTTAAAAAGTACTCTTAATCATGGCTCTGAAATATGAAGTTTTCTTTATTCTATTAAAAAACAAGTAAATATATATGTTTTGTTTTTCTTAACAATATTATTCTGAGCCACATATATATATATATATATATATATATATATATTATTAGTAATTTATTTACATATAAATATGAATGAGATGTAGTCTCAAAGATTTCACTTATCTAATATAATTAATTATATATTTTGATTAGGTATGATTTCTATGTTTTTATTCAAAGAAATCCAAAAGCCCGTAACTCTATGGAGAGCGTGAGAAGGGGTTATAGGCCTCATGAGTTGTAACCTTGGCTTTGATACCCATTGGGTAATTTAATTGTTAGTTAAATTACTTGTCATTAATTTTTCAAACTCTGGGTTCTTGAATTTGCTAATTATACTTACACAATATATGCTAGGAACCAACTTTCAATTTAAGAGTAAATTAACCTATTGAAATAATGACAAACATATTCATGAAAAATGTATAAGATGAGTATTACACATTTTATTTTCCTAAAGTCTCAAATTTGGAACCTTGGAAAGCAATATTTTAATCTACGAAATTTAAATGACGATTGGCATGAAAGAAAATTTATTCTATTGACATGAAATTTAATCTATTCTAGTGACATGAAAGTAAATCTATTTTACCAACAGGGAAAAAAAAAATATTCTAATGACTTGAAAACAAATTTTAATCTAGAAAGCGACAAATCCTATATTAAGAAAACATTGAATTATTAAAACTATGAAATTTAAAGACATTGAATTATTAAAACTATGAAATTTAAAGGCAACCTATTCTGAAAGTAGTGCCAAATCAATTGAAATTATTAATGTGTGCATTGTCAAATTAGAATCATTCATGAGTATCTATCAAACAAATTGAAAAACAATGAATCTATGAAATGAGATAAATAACACTTAACCTGCAAAAAAACATAAATGGAATGAGCATGAAAGAATGTAAGCATTGCATATAATCAAAAGACTTAAAATGAACATAAAAGAAACTAAAAAAATAAAACATTAGAATACATCTCATACTCATTAGGTGGCCATACCAAAGTGCATGACAGGTGGAAAGTTGAGAAAAATATTGATCAAATGCCAAATGAAAGCACAACCATATCAAAGTGAGCTAGAATGGCATTCATTATATCAATCATAAGCATAGTGCCAATCTTTAACAAAAAAAATTCTACATTGAAGAATGAGCATAGCTCCCAAAATTTTCATGCATTTTGAGAGGAGTAGGCACTCCTCTTTAAACAAAAAGTAAGACAACTAACTCATAAATGTAGATCCACAAATATATCATGTGGTTAGAACCATGTGTTGACATCTAGCAATTAACATCTCTTCATATCCTCTGACAAATCTCTCCTAACTTTGATAGGAGACACTTATGAAAACTTCTTGGATTATTCTCCATGAAATGTGCTTGATCAATGATCCCAAAGCTTCCTTAAATCTTCAATAGTTTGAAGATGAAATTCGAATTTTAGTCTTAGAGGACAAATATGACTATCCTGGAATTTTCAAATATGCCTACACGTCATAAAACTCATCCAACTTTTATATATAAGTGAGTACATGTTATTTTTCCAATACTTAACCATAAATTCACTCAAAATATCAAAATAAATGTATTGGAAAATCAGATGTCTAAACCCATATTTGATCATGAAGATTGTTATAGGTCAATTTGGGCACCATACCCAATGGCCTGGTTAAATTGGAAATCATACCTAGAACCAATGAATAGGGTCTATCATCCCCTACATTTTTAGTTGCTACATGCCCTAAGACAAAAAACAAGAACAAATCATCCATGACTTCCATTGCACGGTTTTCAAGATTTGAAGTACATGTTATATCACCTATGAGCTCACCAACGCAACCTCTCAAGGGACTAACTGATTTTCATATGTAGTTACCTCCATTCAAGGGTGCTCTGGAAATCACTTCCCGACATTCAAGAGTGCGTTGGTCAATTGGGAGTGAAATTCTCATTGTTCTGGAATCTCCACATGTCTAGTGCCTTCTAGAAGAGTCCATATGTGTCAAACTTCGAATCCATGTGGCCATTCAACACCTCTGAATTTGGGAACATGTCTTTCCTATTATTAGAAAGTCATTGATTGTGAAACTACCTTCAACTGATCTATAAATTGAGCATATATTGTAGTGTTTGAGAAGGAATAAACTTGGTAGAGAAATGATGTTGAATTCTCAATTGAGTGTTTGATTTGAGTGATATACTGCTGGAGATATGTTCATTGTGATGAGGCTGGGATGATGCTGGAGTTGGTGACATCAAATCAATCGCTGGTTGTAACCTCCCCCTTCTATCCATTAATAAAGATTGCTGCTTACTTTCCCACATATGTATCTGTATAAGCTTCTATCTTTCATATTGTGGATTCTTAAGTGATGTATATGTTTCATGTTTCATTTATTTAACTAATTAAATTAAATAACCATATGTATATTGCAATCTCTTTGCTGTTTAGTCTTTATACTTGCAAGAATTAGTCTGGAGATCAAACTTGGATTAGAAGCTACAACAAGAGCGACACAAGGTGAATAGGAAGCACTTGAACTCCAAGTAAGTTTCCCTATATTTCTGTGTGTCTATTTACTATTAGGAAAAGTATTTGCAAAGTCTTTGATATGTTGTTCTAAATGCATAGCACCACATTTAGGAAATGTGTTTTAACCGTAATTCATAATTCCACATAACAGATGACGACTTAGATGGGGAGTTTCCCTTCATCCTTGGTGTGTTTTTGCCTCTGCTTATCCACTTGGTAGCATATACTCTCAATTATTAGGCTTTTGAAACAAAGAATTGCATTATAAGTGTGTTTAGTAGCTTGAATTATGTTTTCTGCTGCACCCAATGCATTGTTGGTCAAGAAACAATGCTTTGCGTAGCACTTTCTCCTACTAAGGGGTGCTTTTCAATGCACTGTCTCCCCTTAGAGACTGAGTTTCCCCCTAAGCCAACCAAATTCCCTTTGAATTTTTCATTGCCATCACTTTCAACCTTTTTTTTGCTGTGTTTTCAACTCTCTGATGCCTCATAGAGACCAGTGAATTTACCTGAATCTTCCTCCTTTGAAAAGTAAGTTTGTTCAATGTATCTTTAAGTGGTTTTCTTTATCATTGACAAATCAAATTCAAAGTATTTTATTTCTACATTAGATCCATTTGTTTTCGTAAAGGAAATTATCGTCAAATTATTAATTTCCTTTAGGAAAAACTGTAGTTCCATTCTTTGTTTTTCCTAAAAGAGAAATTGTTGTTAAATTCATCGTTTCTCAAAGAAGAAAGCATTTGTTTTTTGTTGATTTGATACATATAGTTTCTTTTTTTCATTCACATTAAAGGGACTGAAAAGAAAAACTTGCATTTTCTTGTAGTGAATTGTGTGTTTTGCATAGGAAAAATTAGGAAAGCTGCATATTAGTTTGTGCTCTTTGTTGTTTGCTCTCAAAACTGATTGCTCTTCCCCTTTAGTAGCTAAGATTTTCATTGAAAAAGCTAAAAGTGAAAACTTTGCTTCTCATTTTAGTTTGAATTTTAGGAATTTCCATCACATCATCGTGGTGAACCTTGAAATGAAAATTGATAAACAATATCAACTTAAAATTTACATCAATTTACCTAAAAAAACATTGAAACCATAACGATAACATTTAGAAGGTCTAGGCTAGAGACATGTTCCGGCGTCGTAAAACACATCAGTTGTCGTTAATTGTCTGTGATACATTCCATGTGTGCTACCTCACTCCATGTACATAAGTATACCATAGCTCGTCCACGTACCTTCGGGTATATCGAGTGGTGTTATAGTATGAAAAGTATAAAGGGGTGCTCTCATTGTGCGGTTTTGCATTAGACAACGCTAATACAGACTTGGGCCTCCACGTACCTTCGAGTATATTTGGGAGGACAACTTTAGGTTTCTATCCATCCATACTGAACCGATTCGGCCGCCTTGTAAATTGTGATACACCGAACACAACATTTGGGGAGATTTCCTGCCCGTACTTCTTGGTTCTCCAGGAGGTATTCTGCAGTTCAAAGTTTCTTAGTAAACATTTTGCCTAGCATTACCCTTTTATTTTGTTTATTTGTTTTTAGTCATAAAATAAATCATTCATCGTGGAAGAAGAAAATCCCTTTCCCCATCATTCGCGTAGACTTGCATTAAAACCACCTTTACCACCAGAAGTCATTTTTGGTTGGCGAAGACGATATTGCTCTACTGAAGCCAATACCATCAGTACCTCTATTGAAGCATCATCTTCCCATATACTAGAGTCAGCACAAGTTGTTTCTACAAATCCTGTTTTTTCTACTGTTGACAAGACAGAGTCCTCACAGTTACCCGTGGTCACGATCCATCCAATTAGTGAGACCATACCTCCCGAACCCAACGTTTTTCAACTGGAAGTTGATTCGGATCCTATCTCTTTTTTTCCAGAACATTTGCATCCCGAAGTTGAACGACCGAAAGTTGTTCCTGTATTGGTCGCCTGACAATATATTGTAGCCATTGAGTCTCCCATATCACATAGTCAACCTCCTGAAATATACTTTGGTCCTGACAGCAAAATCATTCCACCTAGTTTAATTTCAATTGAATAAATCCTACAAGATGAAACACCTTTAACTCCAACCCATTTTGGGGAGGATCTTTAGCTGTACGAGTCTTTTCCTCAGTCACCACCCTCTTCTTTTGTTGATCCCGTTCCTTTTCAAATTCCCATCGATTCAAAAGGGTATACATTTGGTCAAGTAACCATGCCTAAGCCAACATCTTCGGTTGGACCATCTGTTCCAATTACGTCAGCACCTACTCTCGCTACCCCGTCGATGTTCGCAAATTCACCAAAGTCATATTTACATGGTGGACCTATGGTCCCATAAGGTTATAAATATTTATCTGGATTTTTCTCTGGTGCATATTCAAATCCATGGACTTCACCAATGTCATTGTGTGGTATTATAAATGGTAAACCTATAGTGATTATTGAACGGATTGATCCTTTATATCCATCATCAGGGAAATATCAAGCTGGTCCATCTGTGTCTATTCCATCCAATACCATCTCAACTGGACTCCCTGCATTTGGAGAACAATATTTTCCATCTTATTATACTCCTCATGTTGGGGGGAAACCTTTGGTGACCCACTTTGACAGTACTTCGTCCTTTTTTGGTCAACCTAATGTTGAAATGAATGTTTGTCAATGGCAACCCACTTTGCCTATCCAACCACAAACGGTTGTACACTCGTATCAACTAGTTCAACCTATTTCACCCACATTATTTCCACTTGTTAATACATATTTACCCCTATTACCGACTCAAACTGTTGTACAACAACCATTTCAGGCGGGTCCTTCAACTCAATACCCTCAAGTATTGGGCCCACAGATTCCAACTCCTTCGGCTAATTTACAACAACCTATACCTGGAATCATTTATTCACAAGCTGAATTACCATATTATGGGATGTTGCAACCACAACTTGGTTATACCTATCCTCAACGGAATCCAAGTTATCCTAATTTGGGTTATAATATTGGTGGACAAACCCCTTGGTAGCCTCAGGCTCAAATGCCTCAACCTTCATTTCAACAAGTATCGTACGCAGGTTTTGGTCAACATAATCCTCAAGCGTTTGCTTATCAAAACAACCCCTATCTGGGTTACCAACAACATATTCCTTATGCTAGTGCTCGAAGGCTTGTTTCCCAAGAAATTCCATCATACCCTGGCTATGCTCAACCTGACCTCAAACGACAGTTTCCCTTTGTTGAAACTTTAGGGTTACTAGATTTAAACCAGCTGACCAATGATCCAATCAACTATTCTCCTCGATGGCTGATGCTACCCCATAAATTACCCTTGGATATTCCTAAGTTCAATGGAAACCCCAAGGAAGACCCGTCGACTCATGTTATGACTTATCATTTGTGGTGTTCATCAAACTCCCTGAATGATGACTATGTTCAACTACGACTTTTCTAGCGTACACTCATAGGTCCGGCTGCAAAATGGTACATTGAGTTACCTAGAGCTTCTTTTGATAATTTCAATGCCCTAGATACTATATTTTTGACTCACTTCCAGTTACCCATACGATATGAAACTGGAACAAAAATCTTGACTAATTTTAAACAAACTAATGCTCCTCACATTTCTGATCATATTCATGAGTGGCATCGTCGTCGTAGAATGGTTAAGACATTTGTTCCTGATCAGCTCCTTGCTGAGTGGTTCATTAAGTCCTTGTTACCATCCATAAATGAGGATGTGGCTAAGGGTGGTGTCGTTACTGAAGATCAGTTTATTGCTCATGCATAATATTTAGACCTGATTTCTACTCAGTCTGGCACACTCTACGAGAAAATTCCTAACGCGTCACAATCTAGTTTTACTATTCCTCCTCCATCAAAGGACTCTCATGCCAGAGATGGTATGATTGGTACTGAAAGCACACATCATACTATTGCATATGATCCTGCGCCTTCTTCCGAAATCAATGTCGTGTCATTTGACAAAGGAAAAAATGACAAGCAACCTGAAAGTAAGAAAAAAGGGAAATCAAAGAAAAATAAAACTTCTAACACGTAGGAAATATCATCTGATTAATCGTCTGGAAATAGGAAACCTTGTTATCCATGAATAATCTGTAATGAGGAACACTTTGTTCGGGATTGTCCTCACTGCGCTGAAGTCTCAAATGGTTAATACTTCACATGCGTCAGCTGTGTTGACGGATCCGTTTCCGAATCAGGATACAAATTTGGTTGCTACAGATCCAGCTTCTAGTTTCCAAGTGATTATATTATCTTTCACAAAGCCATCAACAGATATTTTGGTGTAAACACGTAATAAATATTATGGTAGTCAGGCCACTGATCAACCTACTACCTTGACCATGAATTCATCTATGTAATTAATATCTCCACCTGCTATTCCTGAATTGAAAATCAAGCCACTGAAGGGAGTCTTTCATAAATCGACATATAATCCTCGAGTAAGAGTTGCTCAAAATTATAAGATAGTTGAATATTTGGCTCAATCCCCTTCAACTATGTCAGCTCTTGAGGTATTACAAAATTTTCCCTCCCAGAAACATGCTTTGTTGTCGACAATTGGTGGAATTGATCCGGCTAATTCTAATCTTGTAGTCTTTAATCATACGGGCTATGTGGCGTAACTACCGGCAGAATTGACATTCTCCATCCAAGTAAATGTTCTCAATCACCTTGTTCATCATACTATTATTGATGACGGAGAATCTACGAGCATTATGTCTCTAAAATGTTGTAAGTCACTTGGCTCGCCGCACTTATCCCAATCATCAACGATGTTGAAGGAATTTGACGGATATACATATAAGACTTGCGGTAATATCAATAACCTGTATGTTGAACTAGGGGTAAAAACAGTGAATCATGACGTTGAGGTCATTGAAGGACCCCTTGACTACAATATTTTACTTGGAAGGCCATGATTATATGCCTGAAATTGTTTCTACATATTTTAGAATGATCGCCTTTCCATATAAAGGTGTTATCACAGTCATCAATCAACTATCCTTCTTTGCGTCCACTTCACAGGTAACTGGAAGTGTTTCGTTTGTTCACACACCCAAACTCGCACTTCAGAACATTGGTGTAGGACTCTTAAAGGATTCCACTCTCATGGGAACCTTTGCATTACCGCCGCTTGCGATGTTGGCAGAAATTGTAAGTATAGAGACCTGCTACATGATCTCTTCCACTCCATCTGGCTTAAGGAAGAGTACGAGTGATTCTGAAATTGTTATGTTGGATGAGTTTATGCAACCTAACCCTATTGAGCTGGCATAGAAATCAATCTATATGGCTTGGGCGACGAATCCGAAATCATCGTCGCCAGTTGTTTGGGTTGATCGTTTCTTAGATTTTGGTACTACATCTGATCCTTTTTCCTCAACTTTCTTGACAGATGAGAATATTTTGGAAACCATGATTTCAGAAGGAGAAACATGGGAAGCTTATCATCATCATTCTCATCTTCCTGATTATGAAGAAAATAATCTGAGTGAACTATATCACCCATCAATCAAAAATTTCTTTTTGAATTCTTTTCCTATTAATGTAATCGATTTTGAGCGAAACTTGTCAAATATTGAAGAAACCATTTCTATCGATATTTCGACCAAACCTGACATTGTAGAAAATATTCATGTCGACGTATCTTGTTCTCCATTAGAACTCGAAACACATCGATCTCTCTTTCGTGAATTTCGTGATGTATTTTTTTGGTCTTACGAGGAAATTCGAGGCATAGATACTAGTATCGTTGAACACACTATTAATATGTACCCTAATGTCAAGCCGGTGCGTCAACGCCTTCATCCTATTCATCCGAAGAAGGCTGCTGCCATTAAAGCGGAAGTTGAAAAAATTTTGCGTGCTAGTTTCATTTACCCTGTTCCGCTAACTGAGTGGGTTTCTAACATCATTCCTGTTATGAAAAAACAAGGAACCATCAGAGTGTGCGTGGATTATCGAGATGTCAATCTTGCTTGTCCAAAAGACAACTATTCTACAACCTTTATCAACTAGATTATTAATGATTGTGCTGGATGTGAAATCTTTTCGTTCATGGATGGATTTTCCGGCTACAATCAAATCAATATCTGCCCAGAGGATCAATATAAGACAACATTCATCTGTCCCTAGGGCACATTCGCTTATCAGAAACTACCGTTTGGTTTAAATAATTCTGGGGCCACTTTTCAGAGAGTAATGGATTATGATTTCAATGACATCAAGCACATTGTTCAACCCTATCTAAACGATTTACCCGCTCATTCAAGAAATCGGATTGATCACCTGATGCATTTGAGAGCCATATTTTTACGCTGCTGACACTACAAAATATGCCTCAATCCACATAAATGTGTGTTTTGTGTTGGTTTTGGTCATTTTCTTGGATTTTTCATCTCAAAAGAAGGAATTCGAATCGATCCATTGAAGGTCCAGGCCATTCTTGATTTTCCTGCGCCATCAGATTTACTTCAGATATAGAAACTTCAAGGAAAGGATAACTTCCTAAGGAGGTTCATACCCAACTACGCTGAAATGGCTAAAGGATTTACTCGAATCTTGAAAAATGGGATTCCCTTCCATTGGGACCAAGTTGTGCAAGCTTATTTTGATGTTGTCAAGGATACTCTTATCTGGGTATCATTAATGTATCCCCCCAATTATCAAAGTCATTATTTCTGATATATCACCACGACTAATATGAACATTTATATGGTATTGGTCCAGGTAGAAAATGGGATAGAACATCCAATCTATTATTTAAGTCGTAATATCAATGATACAGAAGTGAAGTATTCAAATGTAGATAATATTGCCTTGGTCGTTGTTCAAGCTATCCAAATATTTCGCCACTATATCCTGTTATGGAAGACCATTGTCATTTCAGATTGCAAACCCATGAATTATATTTTATCACGTCAATTTCTGGGGGGAAAGTATTCAAAATTGATTGTCATTTTGCAAGAATTTGATTTGGAATTCATCAAATCCAAGTCAAAGAAGTGTTTAGTTTCGGTTGAGCTTCTTTGTGACCTTCCCTCTGATAGTACTGCTACTACGTCGGAACCATCTATTCCTGATGAGTCTCTATTTCTAATCGAACCATCTGATCCTTGGTATGGGGATTTTATCATTTATCTCCAGACCCAGAATTTTTGGCCTGATACCTCTCTCTCTGACGAATGACGTATTCAATACAAAGCCAAAGATTATCTGACCATTGGCGATACACTTTATCGTCATGGTGTCGATACAATTTTAAGAAGGTGCCTCACTCATGAGGAGGCCGAAAAAGTTTTAAATGATTGTCATGCTGGGGCTTGTGGCGGAAACTTGTATGGATACGCTACTACGTAGAATATACTCCGCGCTGGTTACTTTTTTCCTACCATTTTTCATGAATGCATCCTCGTGGTCAGAAGTTGTCATGTGTGCCAGATATTTGATCGTAAAATCCGCAAACCGCGAGTGCCAATGCATCTTGTTGTCTCTGTGGGACCATTTTTTAAATAGGGCATTGACTTCATGACCTGTAACCCTCATTCGTTGGGGGGGGGCATGGTTATATTATTGTCACAGTAGACTACTTTACCAAGTGGGCCAAAGTGATGCCTACATTCAACAACACAGGACAAACAACTGCATTATTTTTCTTTAATCATGTCATTGCACGGTTTGGAGTCCCACAGGCTATAGTCATAGATCATGGGAAGCATTTTCGCAACCATATGATGATTGAATTAACTGCCAAGTTAGGATTGTCACATGATAATTCTACTTCTTATTATCCACAATCAAATGGACAAGTTAAAGCTATCAACAAGATTCTTAAACTTATGATTCAACGAATGATAGGAGTTCGTAAAAGAAACTGGAATTGGATCATGTACTCAGTTTTGTGGGCATACCGAACCTCGGTAAGAAACGCAACCATATTTACTCCCTTTCAATTGGTGTATGGTCTGGAAGCTATCTTGCCAATCCAATGTGAAATACCGTCATTGAAACTTGCAATCGACTTGTTACCTGAAACCTCAGAAGAAGAATCACGTATTTTTAACCTCATCCATTTTGATGGAATGCGTCATGAAGCCCAATTGGCCAACGAAGCACATAAGAGACGTATAAAGGCGTAATACGACAAAAAAATCCAACCTTGCATTTTCTCAGAGGGCGACTTGGTCCTTCTTTATGATCAAGAAGCTGATGTAATAGGTACAGGGAAATTTGAGCCATTATGGTATGGCCCATATATTGTCAAAAGAGTTCTTTCTAAGTGTTGAGGAGGTAAATCCCCTCTGCGGACAGAGGCGATCCCTACTAGCCCAGCAGGGGTCTAGCAACAATCATCAAATGTTACAGCGCAAGTTCCTAGTTACGAATAAAAGACCAAAGATGGAGGCCTACCTGGAATCCAATGCTATGATCCGTAGAAGAAAGCATTCCCGTTCCTCAGCCTCGGCAGATCACGATCCTCCCACGATCTCCGCGGATGGACACCTGCACATGCAAGAAACAACACGAATACAAGCATAAAATCCAGAATGCGCAACTATATATCAGTCAGAAAGGATATAACTCATATTAACATAAGTGAAAACAGAGTGGAACCATAACCGTAATCATTCATTAAATAACAATCGAAAGAGAGTACAACCAATGTTCTGACGTCGCGGTCTCCTTTGGATGGGTCTCCAGTCGTTCACGTCTCACAAAGCTCGCCAGGGAAAGGGAAAACCTCTCCAGAGTCTCTCGATGATAGTCTCCTTACTTGAGTCGGCCTTAAGGGAAGAAAGAGGGCTCTTACAGCACAAAGGCTCTTGGGAATTTGGAGATTCAAAGCTTAGGCACTTCAAGACTAGCTTGCAATGGAATTGAGCAAGCTTTTATAGATGGGGAAGGAGGGAGTTGGGATCCCTATTATCGTGGGATTGGCCCTATCATGAAGGAAGGTTCCATGAGAGGTGGCAAACCACTTCCCTTCCATGGAACTCCCGTAGCCAAACCTCCCAACTCAAGATAGGCAATGGTTTCTGAGTTTGTTGAAACACAACTTCCACCATCTTTATTTAAAAAACACTCCTTAAATTGGCTGGCACGACTGCTGCTCTGGGACAGAGCGCCAGTTGGCGCGGCCTCTTTGCAGGATTTTCCCCATTGGCGCGAGTGATGAACTGTCTTCCCGCGCCAATGCAAAAGGAGATGTTTTCATGGTTTTTTGCAAGGAGATGTCTTTAGGGAAATTGAAGCTCATGTTTAGAGGAATGCATTGATGATGATTTCAAGGCATGATAATGTTCACAGGTCACAAAATGGGTCCTCCATTGTGCGGGACAGGGAATGTTAGGGACGGTGACAAATTACTATGTAACAGATGCCCCCTAAAGTATGAGGCCCGAGAGAGAGAGGGGTGAAATGCTTTACGAGAACATGTTCAACTGAAGCCCCGCCGTCGGAAAACCTGTGCAGAAAAATACAACTGATATCTCAAGTACATGATGTATATGCGGTATGGGCGCAGCCATCCGAAACAGAGTACACTATAATCCGGATCCAGGGTATGGGCGCAGCCATCTAGCGAGGATCAAATAAATAGACTCAGGCATGGTCGCAGCCATCCAATCAGTGAGTCATATACATAATGATAATAATCCACAATCGCAGCCTGGATTACAACAGACACAATCCAGGGTCTTGCGCTCCATCTCGACCCAAACAAAGTACAAGTTCAAGCATGCGAATATGTGAGCTGAAGTCGAACATGCAAGAACATCGTCTAATTACCAGCCAATGATGAGAGCTATTAACAGACGCGAGAGGAACCACCAATAATGACAATGGCCCTCAAGGTACTATAGGTACAATCTACGGCGTGTGAATCAATGAGCTGGCGTCGAACACCCGTAGAATCACTCGATCGGAGGCCAATGATGAGAACCCCACGTCGAATGCGACGAAACTGCCATTGAGGCATGCAGGCTCCAAGGTACCGTAAAGGAGTCTCTAGATCAACTTCTTGGATAATGAGCTGAAGTCGACAGGAAGTGACCTTGATCGAAGGTGGGCCATAATGTTTCCCACATCATCGACACGAGACAGAGGAACATGATGTTTTTGTTGTGAATCAGGATCATATGAGAATCAGAGGAAGGTTGATATTTGCAGAGGTCAACTTCTCTTGAACATATAACGACACAAATAGCGGTTTTTGCAGTATTTGACATCAACGGATCAGAGGTCATGGTGACGAGGCAATGAGCAGAAGAGATATAAAAAAGGATCACCCAAACCCACGGAAGCAAGTGAAAAACAAGATGAGATGTCCCCAACCCGACACGAATGCGAACAAGTGCCATGTTCAAGAGCAACATACTGTCGACGACAATGATGATGGTTCCATTTTTCCCCACCATTTCTGGCAAGTATCCCAATTATTTTTGATAACAAGCTTGAAGGGGATAGCATATGCTTGTAATATAAGTCCGCCCTTCGGGCGAATCCATCCTAGTACATTTAACGAGCCCTAGGAAGGAGAAACTCGGAGAACGTCATTTCGACTGGATCCAATGTCATCAAGGTTTAACAAGTCTGACAAAGGAAGAACTCGACGTCTTTTCATGTTTAGAGAGTTTTGAAAAGACAGCAGAAAATTAAACTCCAAAGGTCCCTTTTCGTAAATAGTTCCTCAGATCCGAAAAGGTAGAAAACACTATCCGAGGAAACCTCCTAGTCGCGATAGGCTAGGGTATTCCTTTTTCGTAATTAATCTATCCCAGCTCGAAAAAGGGGTAAACGTATACTGGGTAGATGTCGATTCGTGTCCATTTTAATGAGATCGAAACGACAAGGGCCTCGGCAATATTTTCATGTTTAGAGAGTCAGAAAAGAGCTGAAAGGTGACTCCTCCTAGAGGAACGAGTGGTATAAAGGGTAGCTACTGGTTCCGGTAATGGTGGAACTGCTCAGAACAAGTAAAGGTTAAGAGGCTGGCTAACAAGACCACTCATCGCAGCGGTTCCTCAGGAACGGGTAAGATAACCAAGTGAATGCATATGATCGGCCAAACAGATAGTGACGATGGAGTGAGAAAACCAAGGCTCATCTGGCAAAAACAGGCTGATAAAATGGCAATCACCAGAGGTAAAATGGGAAAGGTTTCATTTTTACACAAGCTTGAAATCAGAAAACTCTGCTTGAAGTTGGTTTCATTTTTACACAAGCTTGAAACAAAGATAAACTATGCTTGAAAACGGTTTCATTTTTACACAAGCTTGAAAGGAAACAAACTATGCTTGAAAAAGTGAGCATGCCCCCAGCATGGTGACTCAATTCGAGATGCATGCCCCCCAAGCTTCAATCCATATGTAAGGCAGATGGAGTGAAGGTTCAAGTTACGAGATCAAGAGACAGACTCGACTGGGATTTTACGAGAACTTATCAAAGACTCGAATTGAACAGGAACGTGTTTCATTATTTTAACGAGGTTGACACATTAAAAGAACTATCCTCAGGACACCTTGTTTCATGGTTTAAGGAGCTTGGCACAAGACAAGGAACTCTGCTCTGACAACCTTGTTTCATTTTTAAGGAGCTTGACACAAGACAAGGAACTTTGCTCCAACGACCTTATTTCATTTTTTAAAGAGCTTGACATGCTGCAACGAACTGTGGCTCCTGGACTGGGCTGTTTACTTTAAGGAGCTTGACACAAGACAACGAACTTTTCTCCCACAACCTTATTTCATTTTTTAAGGAGCTTGACACAAGACAATGAACTTTGCTCCCACAGACCTCATCATAATGAATAAGAAGTCATCGCTTCAAAGAGTTCCACTCCCGAGGGAAGGAAAACATCTTGGAAGTCAAGACCCAATGCCCCCAGCACCTCATGCACAACGGCACTATCACTGAGTACAGGCACGGGGTAGGTAGCCACATAGTTGACTTGCGGTAGGGTAGATACAACGAGTGGATAAAAACCAGGAAGGGATGATGGTGGGCTAGTTGCCATATCAGGACCAAAGAACGAAAGCTGATCAATGGTCACGATCCATCCTTCATGTGGAAAACAGACCACACGAAAAAGGGAGGAGACAAGCACTCCCACAATAGTAATCGCCCAGGAGCAGATTGAAATCCAAGGGGCCTGGAACGACCATCACGTCCATATGGACGGTTTTACCTCCCAAAGTAACTGGTAACCTTGGAAGGATCCCCAACAGTTGACTCGTTCTTCTGTTAAAAGTCAACAAATTCTGCGTAACAGGCGCAAGCGGCGGCGAACCGAAAGCTTTCCAGGTAGTTGAGGATAAAATACTAACAGACGCGCCTTCATCTATAATGGTGTTGGGTACAACCAGACCAAAAGCATGTACTGTGATCTCGAAAGGCACACAAGACGGAAGGCGGTATCCCACAAATCGACTCCAATCAAAGGAAGCGACCAAACTACTCGGAGGGGCTACCATCGAACTGAGATGGTCTTCCCCTGGTGTTACGGAAGAAGAAGGAGCATCATCCACAACCTCCATCTCGAAGGTGGGAGGGGTATCCTCCAGAGCCTCCATGGTGGGAGGCAGAGGAGCAGCTTCTTGAGGTACGGGGACAGGAGAATATTTCTCCAAATCTGGGGAATCTGAAGAAACAAGAAGGACATGGGGGGTGTGAGATCCACTCTCGACAGAAAAGACCTGGTGCACCACGGACGGGGCCAGTTCAGCTGATCCTACGACCAATGGTTGGTCAGGGACAGATTCGTGAATTTGAATTTCTGGGGGAGTGGGATCGACCAAGGATGACTCTTGACCAATCGTAGGATCAACTGGTGGAGGAATCAAAGAAATTCGTTTATAACCAGCCGGGAGGCATGATGTAGAAACAATTGAGTTTTCCAAGACTTGCTTGGCTTCATCCATATATGGAAAAAGGTGAATGGCATGGTGCCCTTCACACAATTTACAGGGATTGGTGATCTTACCCTGCTTCTTAGGAGTCTTACCAGCACCAGTTGAAGACGTGCCCCCAACCTGACTCCCAGAAGCCAAAGGCAATGGTGGGCAGCCGTTGGACCATACTTCGAGTACCTTGGGAATGCCAGGGCAGTCTCGAAGAAGATGGTCTGCCGTGCACAACATGCAAGGGAACTTGACTTTCCGTGGAGGGTTGGAAGGTACATCAGGAGGAGATGTTTCAGAAATAGTAGCGGCAGCTTTAGCCTCTCTTTTATCGGACTTCTTCTTCTTTGTCTTCTTCTTCTTCTTCTTAACCACTTGGTTACTCGAATCCAGGCTTTCATCAGGCGAAGTAGAAGAGGAGGACGCAGAAATAGGCAAAGAAGGGGAGAGGTCCACCTTGGAATCAACATGATGTCGCCCACAGGAGGAACCGATCAACAAAAGAGCGAAGACATTTAGACCAGAGGTTGAAACAACCAAACAGCAACCCAACAAATATTTAGAGAATCTTAGTGCTGTAAGGAGCACCAACATTTCCAAAAGGATGAAAATGACCAGGATTCCCTTCTGAGGGGATTCCTTGGTTGGTGAACTCTGGAAAAGTTGCCATCAGACTCAAAACCAACATGGTTTAAAAGAGTCAAGACACACGATCAAACGTCAACAAGCAAAATTTAAGAGGGCGCAGACCGTGGGTGATTAATTTTTACCACATTGAAAAATAAGAAACTTCATCGTTTCATGTTTTAAGAGTCGAGAAACGATAAAAGATGACTCTATCTCTTTCAGATTTGACACAAGCGTGAAAGGACAAGTGCTTGACGGTCTTTTCAAATTTAGGGAGTCAGAAAAGACCAAATGACTGCTCAGGAATACTAGGCACAAAGGGTGTACCAAATAACCATGAACTGCAATATACACCTTGGTTTTAATAATGAAAAAGAAATCAACCAAGGACTTTCCGTATGTGCAGGCAATCTCCCCGAATGCTGTGTTCGGTGTATCACGGGTATAGGGCGGCAGACTCGGCTTCCTATGGATAAAGGATTGAAACCTATAGGGGTCTCCCTTTATATACTCGACGGTACGGGGAGCACAAGTCCGTACTAGCGCTGTCTAAAGCCAATAGGCGAACGACAGCTACTAGGTTTAAAGACGCCGGAACACGTCTCTAGCCTAGACCTCTAAATATGTTTCGTTAGATTCCAATGCTGCCTTAGTGTAAATTGATAGATTTTAAAGTTGATCTTCAATTACATTTCAGTTTTCAGGCCCTGACGAATGTGTTGTTTCAAAACTCCTAAATGCAAAGATACATGCCACAGTACACCATTTCGTTCGATGAAAAACTAGCTACAGAAGAGTTGAGAGTTTTTTACACAAACAAAATGATCGGAAGACAAACAATGATATCTCTAATGCAACTAATGAAATTGAAAACTTTTCATCCAAATCACTAATTACTAGTAAAATCGAAAAATTCCAATTTGCACTAATCAACTAAAAGCAAAAGATATTTTTTTTTTGTAATTTTCAATGTTTGATAGTTAGATGCACTAAACACACTGAAAATAAGGGAAGCAACTTGAGAAACGATATTGAAAGAGAAAAACAAACAAATTTCACTCAGTGACACAAACAATCAGATCTCAAATCGACCAAAGTCTCTCAAAACCAAGAAAAAGACTCAAAGGCTCCAATGGACCGTGTGATCTTGGCCCAAAGCAAGACCAAAAGAAATTTTGAATGAAGGAAAGAGAAATCACTCAAAAATCGCAACAAAACAGTGAACAACTACTAAAAGAATGCGGAGGAGTAATCAGAGATTTGACTGGATAAACGAAACACCAAAACTCCCAAGGAGGGCTCGATACACAAATCCACTAGATTCCCTAGGGCTTAAAACGTGAAATCGATAGATAAAAGCAAACAACCAAAGGACGAAGGCAAATTCCCAGTCAAACAGGACTCCAACACACTCAAGTAGTCAAAAAATCAAGAAGAAAAACACTGATCAGACCTAGAGAGCTCAAAACTGAGCAAACTCAAATACCCTACAGGAGTGGCGCGACTGTAAGGCTGCAACTGGCGCCAGCAGGCAATTGGCGCGGGTACTGCAAAAGCAACATGCGCCAATTGGCGCGACTGTCGGGCTACAAAGCGCGCTAGTCAAGTTTCTCAGCCAAAAAATAAAAAAGAACTATCCAGAAGCAGGTCAATGCAAACTAAGCAAACCAAGAAGCAAAAAACAGCAAAGAACCCAGCCCAGAAGGCTAACCAAGCAAGGAAAATCATAAAACAATCAAAGAGACAATCCAAACGAGACAATGAAAACCAGACGATCCCCAGCGGAGTCGCCAAATTGTTGAGGAGGTAAATCCCCTCTGCGGACAGAGGCGATCCCTACTAGCCCAGTAGGGGTCTAGCAACAATCATCAAATGTTACAGCGCAAGTTCCTAGTTACGAATAAAAGACCAAAGATGGAGGCCTACCTGGAATCCAATGCTATGATCCGTAGAAGAGAGCGTTCCCGTTCCTCAGCCTCGGCAGATCACGATCCCCCCACGATCTCCGCGGATGGACACCTGCACATGCAAGAAACAACACGAATACAAGCATAAAATCCAGAATACGCAACTAGATATCAGTCAGAAAGGATATAACTCATATTAACATAAGTGAAAACAGAGTGGAACCATAACCGTAATCATTCATTAAATAACAATCGAAAGAGAGTACAACCAATGTTCTGACGCCGTGATCTCCTTCGGAAGGGTCCCCAGTCGTTCACGTCTCGCAAAGCTCGCCAGGGAAAGGGCAAACCTCTCGTGAGTCTCTCGACGATAGTCTCCTTACTTGAGTCGGCCTTTTGGGAAGAAAGAGGGCTCTTACAGCACAAAGGCTCTTGGGAATTTGGAGATTCAAAGCTTAGGCACTTCAAGACTAGCTTGCCATGGAATTGAGCAGGCTTTTATAGATGGGGAAGGAGGGAGTTGGGATCCCTATTATTGTGGGATTGGCCTTATCAACAAGGAAGGTTCCATGGGAGGTGGCAAACCACTTCCCTTCCATGGAACTCCCGCAGCCAAACCTCCCAACTCAAGATAGGCAATGGTTTCTGAGTTTGTTGAAACACAACTTCCGCCATCTTTATTTAAAAAACATTCCTTAAATTGGCTAACGTGACTACTGCTCTGGGACAGAGCGCCAGTTGGCGCGGACTCTTTGTAGGATTTTCCCCATTGGCGCGAGTGATGAACTGTCTGCCCACGCCAATGCAAAATGAGATGTTTTTAGCCAAACCTCCAAACTCAAGATAGGCAATGGTTTAGGTTTGTTGAAACAAAACTTCCGCCATTCTTATTTAAAAAGCACTCCTTAAATTGGCTGGCGCGACTACTGCTCTGGGACAGAGCGCCAGTTGGCGCGGCCTCTTTGTAGGATTTTCCCCATTGGCGCGAGTGGTGAACTGTCTGCCCGCGCCAATGCAAAAGGAGATGTTTTTATGATTTTTTGCAAGGAGATGTCTTTAGGGCAATTGAAGCTCATGTTTAGAGGAATGCATTGATGATGATTTCAAGGCATGACAATGTTCACAGGTCACAAAATGGGTCCTCCATTGTGCGGGACGGGGAATGGTAGGGACGGTGACACCCTTCTTAGCAGCGTTAAATCTACCGGATTTGACCAAGCTCACCAATGACCCCATCGTACATGACCCGAGTTGGCCTCCCACGCCCACGAAGCTCCCTTCAGACATACCAAAGTTTGAAGGCAAGCAAGCAGAAGAGAAGGCAAGCAAGAAGAAGTCCCATGAAATCATATAATAACCTTTCACCTGTGGTGCTCATCGAATAACATCATTGACGATACTATTCGCTTGAGGCTGTTTCAACGCACTCTTAAGGGAGTGGCCACGAAATGGTACGTAGAGCAACCCCCTGCTTCACATAGAACCTTTAGCGCCCTCGCTACCACGTTCGTCACATAATTTCAGTTACCCATTCACCATGATTTGGGAATGGAGTTACTGACTCATTTCAGACAATCTCCTTCTACCCATATTTCAGAAAATCTCCATGAGTGGAGATGGCATCGCAGTTTATGCAAAGCACAACTCGACGACTGATTCCTTTTAGATTTATTCTTGAAAACTGTGACAGCGGAGATTTCAAAGGATGTGGTACAACGTAACCCCACATTCGAAGAGGATGTAATCAGTAAAGCCCAACAACTTTAACTGATCTATAGGCAATCAGGATACATATACAATATCCTGCCCAACGCCCCGTGCTTGCAATATTATCAAGAATGTCCAGGCACATCGAACTCTGCAGATAGACTTATTGGGTCAATGACCCAAGTGTACCTAGGCAACAATAGTGAAAATCTTGGTTACACACATGGGTCTACCCAGAACATGTCTCAACCCAGATTTCAAAGTCATCATATGTAGCAGAAAAATTTGACTAATAGGGTGCCAGCGTATCACCAAGGAGGACCTCATCCTCCGGCCGAGGGGACCCAGTATGTAGGAAGAAAAACTGACGGAAGAACTCCTCCCAATGGCCAGGTGCAAACATGGGATAGCAGTATGCTCAATCCCAAGCACATAACCCACCTACACAAAAAAATGCACAGGTGAACTTTGTGTAGCCGTCCCAAAATAAACCACACTAGTATGATTAGGAGAACTACCCTCCTAACGTGGTTAAAAGAAAGGTAAAAAACAAGCCCAAAGGGAACCCTGGACAGGGGGGCAGCAACCAAAAGTGCCCACCGCAATCCCAAGCTGGAGGTAACTCCAACCGGAATCAGAACCAGGAGCCAAGCAATGGCCAAAAGCAAGGCAAAAGGCCTGCTCTATGAACAAACCATTCTTGTTCAATATGTGGTGAGTATGGACACTATACTCACCACTATCCCGAGCTCATTGAGCTTAAAAAGATTTAGAGTAACTGAGGACAAGGAGGATCTTCCCAGACAACTGTGGTTATGTAAGAACCCTTCCCCCATCAAGGAACGGTCAGCACTCAACATCAAAACCCCGAAGACTCTGAGAAAAACAACCATTAAATTTATATGGCTGGGGAAGAAATGTTTTTCAAAACTCGGTATCGCAGCTACGACACCCCACCAGACACCAGTATTTCAGGGGCTAGTACGAGCGTGCCAACTGCACCTTTAACCATTCCAAAGATTCCTTTGGAACCATTGCCAAAAATGTTAAAAGGGCCTAATAGGTGAGTAGGTAACTACTCGAAAGCAGCCCACAATTACAACATCTTAGATGATTTAGCTCAATCACCTGCTGCTATGTCTACTTTGGAGGTAATGTAGTCGTACCCAAAGCAACGGAAAGCCCTACTTTCCGCATTAGGCGTTGTCGACCTTGCCGACACGCGCATGATGGCTTTTGACTTAGACAAAGCCACCCCTAGGCTTCCCTCCATGGTCGCCTTCCAGATACCAGTATCGGTACAAAATATCACTATTCACCAATGTGTCATTGACAAGGGTGCATCCACATGCATCATGTCAAAGAATGTATGGCAGAAGTTAGGAGCCCCCAAACTCAAACCTTACGTCATCACACTCAGAGCATACGACAGTCATCCTTCGACCCCCGTCGGTCTCTTCCAAAATGTACCAGTCTGCTTAGCCAGCAACACGGTACACATAGACATCAAAGTCTTGGATGCTCACTTGGATTAAAATATACTCCTTGGGTAGAGTTACATGTATGCCATGTCTGCCATAACATCCTCTATTTTCCACATCATGATGTTCCCCCACGAGGATCGAATCATCACAATAGACCAGCTGACGTACACTGAAAAGCGTCCCTTGACCAACACAAATATGGTTCTACCCTATGTAGATATATCCATAGATGGTCTTTTACGGTATCAAGAATATGGCCCTGGCCAATTCAAACCATCGTCCGTCCTAAGGTCATTTCTAGGAGATCCTCCTATTATCCCTGAGGTATCGCCCGATGCCACAGGGGCCCTGGGATGCATGATGTCCACATCAAGCACTGAGGTTAGTCAGGACACAGACTCAAGAAGTAATGACACTGAGGCATCAGCTACTACAGCCTCCCTAGTCTATGTCGCCTCCCAAACTCCTTTCCTCTACCCACCTCCTGGCTTCATCTCCTAGCAGGTCTTGGAAAAACAGGTATTACCCAATATATCATTGGAATTCCCAGTGTGGTATCTTGTTCCTCCTCCAGGAACACCAACTACCAATGTTACTGCGTTTGGGTTAAAGCCCCCTGGTCCTGAGGAGCCCCAACGTACCCAAGTAGCAATTGAAACCATCCCCACAAGGGAAATTCCCACTGCGAAACCGACAACCATGATAAAGAAAATATCTAAGAAAGGAAAGAAAGTGGTGACCCCCACCATGCAAAGGGAGTCATCAGCCTGTGCTATATGTGATGTCACAGGACACCCTACCTACATATGCCCGGAGTTGGACGAATTAAAACCACTTCTCGGCTGCGAGGTAGGCACCTTGACACGACGTTCCCATAAAAAGGAACTTGCCACCAAAATTCCAGGTAAACCGCTGCATACCAATCACGCATGCGCCCTCTGTGACACCTATGGGCATTATACCCACCATTGTCCAGAAATTCCATGGTATAGGGACGCCTTACATGTGATCGAGCGATCCTATCAAGAGGATCCCTCCATCCAGTCTATCAATGACGAACCTCATACCATCCTGTGCCTACAGGAGGAATGACAGTCACAAGAAAGGAAACCATTTGTCCCTCCTCCCCCCAAACCACCATACGCCATCCAGGGATAGGGGAACCTCGTTGCCTCATCCTCTTGAGTTACCACGTGCGTCGATTACTGTAGATAGTTTGATCGAGTCTTTGACCCAAGGTCACCTAGGCAGCAGTAATATGTATTTGGGGAGTTACCAGGCGCATCGTCTACTACAGACGGTTTGATACGGGTATTTGACACAAGATCACCTAGGCAGCAGTAGCACCCATAATACTCAGAGAGTTACCAAATAGGTAGATTCTGCAGACGGATTGATTAGGTCTTCGACCCTAGATCTCCTAGGCAGCAGTAACACCTAGGTAGGTAGATTATGCAGACGTCTTGATCGGGTCTTTGACCAAAGATCATCTAGGCAGCAATAGTACCATGTGCATCAATTCTGTAGTCGGTTTGATCAGGTATTTTTCCCAAGATCACCTAGGCAGCAGTAGCACCATGCACATCGATTCTACAGACAGTTCGATTGGGTCTTTGGCCCAAGGACACCTAGGTAGCAGTCATCAATACCATGGATACTCATATGATTCTACTTAGAACGTATCACAACATAGCTACCATGAAAGTCACACCAACACTCATATACCAACCATGGACAAGGGAACTGATATCCCCCATTCCCCGCACAGAATGGACCAATAGCACAACGTAATGTGTCGGTCAATCTAGTGCAACCCTTCCTAGGCTCATCAACAACCATACAACCAAGAGAATTATGAAAGTCCTCCAAATGCTGCAAAAAGAATCCGAGGAACAAACAAAAGGGAGATCCTGGACAGGGGGCAGTAATTGGAAACACCCCCCCTTGATCTCAGTCTAGGGGCAACCCCCACTGAAATCAAAACTAGGAGCCAAGTAACAACTCCCAAGGGAAAAATGGAGCTTAGAGTATCTGATCACCAGACTGAAAGCAGCACTGTGATTAACACTCCATAATAAACAGAGGCGATGCCACACATTCGCACTCCTAGAAAAATAAATTTTCAGCGCCGGAAGGTATGCACCCTCCCATCTTATTTTTTAAAGCTCATGCCCTTCAATAATGTTTTGATGAAAAGAATATGCTTTCACTCGAGGTAGTTGTTTTTGTAGGAAGAACCCACAAACCGTTCACAGCGCCATCCACTGAAAGTTCCGGAGCAGGTATAATTCTACCCTCAGCATGATAGAGTCCCAGAAAACTTTGCATTTCCTAACATCATTTCTCCATTAGAAATAAACCATAGGGTCCTTATACCTGACCATGTTTATCATCACCCCACCCTGCATATGATAAACGTCTGCGATGGTCGGTAGAGTCTCCCCTCCATGGCGATCATCATCCAAAGTAGACCATACATCACCCCACAAATGACGCCATGGCCATACCATTTTAGTCTGGGAAGCACCTCATGCCCATCCACATACCATGCATAAGGTTAAGTTCACCATTTAAACTCAACCCCCTTCCCAGACAATCGGGTTGTACACGCAGAATGAAAGCGCATCTCCGCGCGCTGCATTTGGCCCGCCATACCTCCATCAACATAAACCCATCTGCGACATCTTCTGCTTCATCAACCCCGCACATGAGACCAATAAATGGGACCCATACCCCCAGAAAAACACTGACCTCGCACCTTCAGTGAGCGACCCTCTTTCATGTTTTGGGGTACCCGTATGTATGTTTTGTACAAACCAAACCCCATTATTTTATTCTTTTGGTAAGTGTACAAAGACCGCAAATGATGTCATTCGCCACTTTGCCCTCATATTTCACCTTTTTCTCCCATGGCAGCAGTCCCCCATCTCCCTTGGTCAAATTATTTCACCCCCTCCCCCATGCATGCACCATTACAACAATCATAGCCGGTTCATACCTGCCCTGGAAGTCCTACCGACTCCAGGGACTTTTCCCTTTAGAAACATCTATGACTTCCACCAAGCTGCTGAAGTAGAGTTCAACCTCGGGCCACTGAATCCCTATCATCCATTTTCAGCTACCGCTCACCAACATGTCTATGTTAAACCCATCATGGTTCAGTTAAGGCTTCCTTTTTGTCGACCCCAACGCCTCTTTTCCAAAAAGAAAGCAGTACCTTGGATGACCCCTCCCCATGCAAAGGGGTATCCTTGGGTGGCACTATGGGAGACATCATTGTCCATAGATGTCATCGATCCTCTTGACATTTGACTACAACAAAAGCTTTAATGTCACGATGGTATTGTACCTTATAACCATTGCACTTTGATCAAGATCCGTCGAAGACCCGTGCCTTTATAAGCGTCTCAGACAACAATGCTTACACGGGAAGGTCCCAACCAGTACATATGCATACATTGCACAATGATATGCCATACCAAGATTACGCATATGGGTACCACATTCCACCTATCGTCAAAGAAAAAAAAATGCCCCTAAGGGCGTCAACAGTCGTCGTCAATGACCACAAGCATCACTACCATAGTAGTGACACATACAACACATGTATCTGTCAATTTTGTTTAACTAGCCATAACATCACGAGCATGGGACATGCCTGCCTCGTTGAAATTTTGTAAATATGTTGTATATTTTGTCTGCTTGCAGGGGGTCCCTTAGGCCACGGTTATCTCGGAAACGGTGCAAGGTGTTGTCTATTCCAAAATTACACGTAGGCCTCTCTCTCTCTCTCTCTGCGTACGATATATAAAAGAAACTATAATGTATTTCAGCTATACAGTTCTTCCTAGACCTCACACATTAGGGGGCAAATTTTAACACTGGAAAATCGTATAGCAGAAGATGACATCAATTAATGTCGAGCCTAAGGATTTACAAGACATGAATACATTATGGAATCAAGAAGTATTTAAAATCTCTAAGGTTTTGAGAAAATCAGATTTGAACTAGTCATAAATGCTCAAATGCGCGCTTTTTCCTTCGAGAAGAGCGCCTTCTGCGCGCCCTTTTTCCCAATAAGAGAGCATTCGTGGAAATGGAAAAAAGGCACTTTCCGGGACCACAACAAGAAAAGGACAGTTACTCCTTATGTGAAAGCCACCTAAGGACAGCCACTAGCGCCTCCTTAGACATTATGTGAGCACACAATGGAATCACACCTCTCCCTTGGGTCACCATCCATCTTGTACCAAGGGAGGGAAGGAGGATTTTAAGCTCACCTATATAAACCCACCAAGAGATGAAGAAATGGTGATCACAAGGTTATGTTGGCCAAATTTTCCCGAGCAACACCAGCATTGTGTGTGACCCAGGAGCTCGAGCTAAAGAGGACTCGATAGTTGGCCACCCAACATATTAGTCCACCAAAACACAGAGAGAGAGTTAGACTGCATCAGAGGCAGAAATTGAAAGACAAACATCCTTGCATCGGGACCTAGAGCCATTGCCTAAGGGCCCTTTGGCAAGTGGGTAAGATTTCCTTTTATTCTGAACATTTAATAAGAAGAGGCCATCGAGCCATCGTTTGCATTATTACTGTTTGGAACTCTCTGTATAGCTTCTTTTGTGTTTTTAGTTTTAGTTTTTTAACCAGAGCATACTTCAGCATATTATTTCATTTAAGTTTTATGCTTTTGAGTTCCCCCCACATACTTCCTATTACCAATAGTTTAGAGAGTAGACCACACTCTCTAAGCTCGTGTGATTTCGTACACTCGCGTGTCGAGTCCACCACAATAGTAATTTTCAAATGGTAACAATGAATATTAAAACTCTTTTAATTAGTCATTTGATTATTTGAAAATCATATTTACTGGTGTGACTATGGTTTTATTCTATTTTTATCATGAAACAGGTATTTTTAATCCATTTGATGTTATTCTGAACAATTTTTGCAACTGATGAGCACATTAGTCATGCAGATTTATTTCAAGAATGATTTGACCACAAAGTATACTTTTATCCTTATTTTTCGAGCTTTGTTAGAAATGAAAAAGGATTTGAAGCACACTTTTATCTCTTTTTCGAGCTGCGATAACAAAAAAAAAGGAACCCTTGGAGTCTTATTTTATCTCTTTTCAAACTCCCATAATGTGAAAATATTAAAATTAATTGAATTGATATCTACTCAGTATAAGTTTAACCCTTTTCTGGACTGAGATAAATTATTTACAAAAAATGAATGCCATAGTCGAACATGGCTAGGAGGTTCTCTCAGATATTATTTTACACTTTTTCAGATCTGATCGATAAATTTACGAGAAATTACTCATGGAGTTTTCTTTCGTCCTATTTTTGAAACTCTCTAAATATGAAAAAGGATCGAGCTGTCACTGTCGTTAGGCTCATTAAAACATAAAATAGTGACAGGCTTGTTGATCATGGCAAGAATCGAATTTCATTCATCATTAGACTCGTTAAATTATTAAATAGTGATACATTATTCACCCGAAGGGTTGAATTATAGATCAAGCATATGTTATCCTCCTCAAGCTTGTTAAAAAATAAAGAGATACTGGTCGACAAATGACCGGGGAAAATTTGGGAAAGTGAACAGAACTTTTACAATAGTAGGTCACTCTTGAACATGACACTTCACTCCATCACTGTGACTATTTGGGTTGGGTAATCTTCTTGATGGTTCATTCATACCTATGGTTCATCATACCTTCACTTCGGTTTTGGGTCAATGATGCCAACTCATCTAAGGGTCGCCGATATGTTCAAGAGAAGTCATCCAATGAATACTCATCCTTCTACAATACTCATAAACCTTCATTCTCATGACAGCCATCCCTGAACATTGCTATATCAAGTCATATTTTGTCTCCCACATCAGTAACTCTTGTTTCGCAATAAAGTGGCTTCCTGTCGATGTCAAATCATCATCAATAGGTTCCCTTAGAAACATTATCTTCCAGTACCATGAGGCTTGCTACAACATCGACAAGATCCTCGCTTCTAGACTTTTGACCGAAATGTTTTGTTTGGCGTTTGACATCAAATCATCTATTCATGCCTTATGAAATGTACTGAAGTACCTTGAGATCCATTGACATTAATGGTGGTTCTCTCGCGTTTGTTAAAAACTCACATCATTGGCTAGTAATCAAATGATGTATTACCATGTTCGACTACAAATCATATATTCACATGGATAGACTTGTACCCGAACGATCGAGTGAACGAGATAAGAAGACCCCAGATCTAGTTTCAGCCATCCAGGCTACGATTTCAGGATTTTTACACACATCATATGTACGGTGACCTTACATACAGATTTTCATCCTAACACGGGCCTATATATGTAGATATATCTGTATTGGGCAACATTCCAATATAGACGAATTTCTTAACTATGTACATTTTATTAGATAGTTTATGTACTGAGCATGGGAATGCCTTACCTCAAAAATTCATGATTAAGAGGATATATCATGATGTAATGTATTGTAATATTGATGCAAGTCGCCACTCCGCTTCAGCTCCAACCCGTCACAGTGTAAAGAATCTCATTCAAAAATATTGTTATTATTATTCTGACTTCATTCTTTAGGGGGGAATATGTTATAGGTCAATTTGGGCACCATTCCCAATGACCTGGTTAAACTAGACATCATTCCCAGAACCAATGAATCGGGTCTATCATCCCCTATCATTTCAATTTCTACATGCCCTAAGACAAAGAACAAGAACAAATCATCCATGACTTCCATTGAAAGGTTTCCAAGATTTGAAGTACATGTTATATCACCTATGAGCTCACCAACGCAGCCTCTCAAGGGACTAACTGATTTGCATATGTAGTCACCTCTATTCAAGGGTGCTCTGCAAAGCACTTCCCGACATTCAACAGTGCGTTGGTCATTTGGGAGCAAAATTATCATTGTTCCAGAATCTCCACATGGCCAGTGCCTTCTAGAAGAGTCCATATGTGTCAAACTTTGAATCCATGTGTCCATTCAACACCTCTGATATTGGGAAAATTTCTTGCCTATTATTATAAAGTTATTGATTGTGAAACTACCTTCAGCTGAGCTATAAATTGAGCACAAATCCTACTGCTTGAGAAGGAAGAAATTTGGTAGAGAAATGATGTTGAATTCTCAGTTGAGTGTTTGATTTGAGTGATATACTACTGGAGAGATGTTCATTGTGATGAGGTTGGGATGATGCTGGAGTTGGTGACATCAAATCAATCGCTGGTTGTAACCTCCCCCTTCTATTCATTAATAAAGATTGTTGCTTACTTTCCCACATATGTATATGTATAAGTTTCTATCTTTCATATTATGGATTCTTAGCTGATGTATATGTTTCATGTTTCATTGATTTAAATGATTAAAGTAAATAGCCATTTGTATATTGCAATCTCTTTTATTTTTAGTGTTTATTCTTGCAGGAACAAGTCTGACGATCAAAGTTGGATTGGAATTTACAAAAAGAGCGATAGAAGGAGAATAGGAAGCGCTTGGACTCCAAGTAAGTTTCCCTATCTTTCTATGTGTCTATTTACTTTTAGGAAAAGTATCTGAAAATTATTTGATCTGTTGTTCTAAATTCATAGCACCACATTTAGGGAATGTGTTTTATCCGTAATTCATAATTCCGTATAACAAATATGGTCTTAGTGCATGGTTATGGAGCTGTGGAATATGGAAAATTCTGAAGAAAAGTGAAAGAAAAGAGGGTGAAATGGATGAAATTTTGGAGACCCAACAATTCCATATGTAACAACCTGGAATTAAAATATACAACTAATTGCATTAATTTATGCGATTAATAATAAACACACAACTATTTAACATAGAAATTTCGTAAACCACGAGTAAAGAAGACTTACGTGTAGAGATGATATACCTTACATGTGATTCCAGAGTTGTAACGTTACTCAGATTGTGCTAACCACAACAATGTTTTGGGGACTATTTTCCATCCCATCGTAAGCTCAACTACACATAATATTTCTACAGCTGACCACCCCAAGCCCTCAATCAATCAATAATGCAAGGGAATCCTTTGTCTCACAACACTATCATTCCAAAAGAATGGATAATGCTTCTCATCCCCATTTTCATACATTAAATAGAACAAATGGTTCAAAAAATGTAAATGGATTGGAAAGGAATCTGCATACACACAATTCATGTGTCAACATGCCAAATTTTATTTTTTTATTTTAAGTTTTACATAATTCAGTATTTTTCTCAGTTTAACTCTTTCTTGTTTTTTTATTTTTACTTTTTTTTGGGTTAACTTTACTTATTCTTACTATATATATATAATTTCAGTTTATTATTTACTATTATTATATTCTCTTTATTTATTTATTTATTTTTATTATATTATATCTACTATTATTATCTTTTCTTTATTATTTTTGGTTTATATTATTATTATTATGGGGCATTACAAAATCTAAAAAATTGTACCATTTAATGTAAACTATACATTTAAATTTGTCAATCTAGATTCTAAATTACAAATCACTTAACATTTTTTTTTGTAAGCTGGGCTAAATTATACTGATAATACAAAATAATATACAAAAAACTATGGATCGGATATAGCTTGTGTTAATAGCCTATCCCCATCTGATTCTGACTAAAAAATAACAAAAAAAGGAGCTGCTCTGTCGGGGAAACCAACTCTTATAGGTCCTGAGTATATCATTGTCCTCCTGTCTATCTAGGATAATAAAGTAGGAAAAATAAGCTATAACAGACATGCATAAACATACTAGAAACTGGAACCTAGCAAAGAAGCTACCGAGTTCCTTTTCCATCATCTTCTTCTTCAGGAATTTTTTCCAGCACTAAGCATCCATACTCTCAGCGAATGGCTTCATCTTTAGTAGTCGGGAGAGGCAGAGGGCCTGAGGGAGTTGCAACCATTACCAGGAAAGTCGTTGCGTCGTCTCTGCGCCTAGTTCCATCTGGAGAAAGATTCCCAACCCCGATATCCTCTGCTGAAGAGAGCTTGACATGTATACTGATCAATTTCCGCGGAAGGGGCGACAAAGAAACCAAAATGGTTTATTTTCACCTCCGTTTCCTGCCCACATAATGGTTGCGATGAGAGTAGTGAGGGCCTATGTTTAGGAGATGGCCCAAATCAATGTTAAGAGATGGAGTGTTATCGAGAGGAGAAGGGGCAGAGGGATTGGAGCCAACATAGGCCTCCATTATTTCTTCCACTGAGTGAATGCGAAGGGAGCCACTGTGAGTGTGTCCGAGAAGGGTGCCTCTCCCTCTGCCTAAGATGGGTCGCATATGTTGGCGAGGAGGAATTGTAGAGCAGGCCAGGAGAATACTTGGGGGAAGATTGAGAGTGCCAAGGAGAACACGATGGCCTCGAGAAAGCACAATAATATGCAACTCAGCAGAGCAGACAGACCAGGTGACCAATACAAATGTTGGACCAAGCACCAAGAAAATCCATTAAGCGGTAATGACCTTGGGAAAGTAGAGAAGTCATTAAAGTATAAAGTAATGACCTCAAGCAATGGCGGAGGGGATATGACTTCCCCAGGAAACCGTCCTTGTGCCTGTTAATGGCCTTCTCCATCAACCTTTGTGCCATTAAGATGAGGGTAAAATGATGGGTGCCCTCCACGCTGATCGCCAATTTCAGTGACATGTGAAGGACCCGTGTCAGGATCACATCGTCTATCACCTGCATCCGGGGAAAATCACTTAGGAATTAGTATTTTTTTAGTAAAAAATTTAATTATTTAGTATTTTGATAAAGACATCTCAAAATAACTATCTTAAAGTTCATTTCTTAAATCTTTATTTTAGAGTACTTTAATTGTATTGTTGGTATTTGTACTTATCACAATATAACAATATCATATTGTTTTACAATATAAATTATAAAATATTCTGATAAAATAATTTTAATAGTGGTATAACATTGTTATAGTTAAGAACACTTGTTTCTTCTTTGAAGGTTTCAATTTTAAATATGGAGGGGCAGGTTACATACATTTTCTTAAAATAAGCATTCAAATTCCTATGTAGGGTATCCCTTTTCCAATAAACAAGAGACTTATATATCCATTTTTCACCTGAACCTTAATATATATTATTCTTATTATAAAATAAATATTTGCACAATATTATATAATTTTTATAAATGTATATCACTATTGAGAGGGGGGGTGAATAAGTAGTGATGACACTCATAAAATTTTCACCAATTGATTAACCTTTAAACATTCAAAACCTGAAACACATAAAATAAAATTAGAGCATCATGCATAATACATAAACATATAAATAATCACACACATAATGACACCAATGATTTCTGGTGGAAACCCTCAAGGGGATAACAACCACCCATTGTTGCAGTGTTGCTTCTCGTTCTCTTATTATTATAAATCAAATATTTTACATCTTTCATCTGGCCACCACCATCTAGAAGCCACTACTCCTGTGAGCAATATTGTTGGCCACCACCAGATAGGATGTCTCTAATCACATGACTCTACAGGCCACAACCTGCTAGAAGCCACTACTCTCAATAAGCCTCACCCAACCACCACTAGAATATCCAATGACCATTGGATGGAGATGCTACTCCCAATAGTTTATTTTTCCGACCACCACTAGCAATTATACACCACTCCTATCTTTTTCATCCACCACTCATATCTTGGCCACCACTTCCTCAAACTCTTAGAGACATGATTTCATTCATTTTCAAACTAGAGTCCAAGGATAAATTCACAACAAAACAACATCACATCAGTCCTCTGAAAAATATAAAATATGTCCAAAGAAAAAAATTCCCACAAATAATATTTTGATGAATGCACAAGTAGCTACTAAACACCAAAATAATCTACAAATATTCCTTCATCTCCTCCTTCTCTGCATTGAATTTTGGCTGAGATATGCCTCTGCTACCTTCTACAAAATCTGATCTATCTCTTCAAGTCTTCAAAAAATTTGCATAGTCTGCTCTACTTTCATACTCTACTCTTATCACATACTCACTCAACCAATAACACAACCAAACTCTCCAACATGAAGCCCTATCCAATATAATTACCAAGGAGTACCAAGCTCAAATAATTGTGATCATACACTCATGGATTAGTTCGGTAGTTTGAAAATGTCTTCTCCTTGACTTGATCCTCCATTATCTACATTAAATTATAGATCTACACAGCTTTAACCAACTTCTAGAATAATTCTCTTGGCTCTTTAATCAATTACCAAGTGCAATTACCATCGAAAATACCCCTAGAAATGTCTTGAGTGCACATAGAATTCATAAAAACTCACTTACAAAGTGTAACATAGGTTCTTCCTTCAGAAAGTGAGTTACTGTTGGCTTGAGGGGTCATGACCTAGGTTCGGAGTTATCACACAACCAACAAAACACTCCAAATACTGGCCCTTTCGGCAGTTATCTGCTTGCATAGACCAAAGTGTCACCCGAAGCAATATGAGGGGGTTCTGGAACCAAGTTTCCACACCCTGAAGAAGTTTTTGATGTAGTGGCCCTAAACAGACTTATAAAAAATATATAACATATGTGCACATCAACAGATACAAACCTTTCACAAATTATTAGAGAATAATTCAATATATATTTGCGCACAGTAATCGAGAATACTTCAATCAGATCTATTCATCTAACATCAACTAATATTTGCACACATATACAATTAACCATTAAAAAAAGTAAACACACAATAACATAATAGATTCATATCTTAACAAAATTAACATATAATCAACACAACAATCACATGAGAGTCTAGGTTCACCAAAACGTCTTCTTTATTAAGAGTTCTATGAATTCTAGTATATTTATTCCTTCAATCCAATACAATCTATCCTTCCGCACACACAACCAACGGATCCCGCACACAACCAAGACTTAGGTCTCCACGAACACAAAGAACAAGCCTTTCTACCCAAAAATCCAAACTTTAGATGAAAACCCTAGCAAACATTCATCTTCAATCAATTCATATCCTTCCTCAACTTGATCGTTACATATTTATACTATCTAGACGGAAACATACCATGGTCTTAGACCATGGTTTGAGACTCATGGTTTTCCATTTAAAACCCATTAAAAGGATTAAGAGACTTTGACCTTCCCAAAATCCCCTTTGACTCTTTCACGCAGTGCGTACAAAAAATAATTAACCCAAAAATGTACCCCAGGGGACCTCGCTCCAACAGGCCCCCAACACAAACTCGTGACTCATCCCGAGCCACTTTGAGGTGGTTTCCTTCATATTTTCTTTTAGTGCTTCAACATAGCTCTTAAGTGGTAAGATAAATTCGATGCTCTACGCGGCAGCGCTTTGCGCTTCGTCAAATAAATTTTCGGTTATAGGCCCCTTAGCTACCAAATTGATGCTTCGCTGTGTTTGCTAGAGGTTTTTCAGGACACCATCAAGACTCTATGATAACTACATGGCTTCCTCATCCCAAGGCTACATCCTCATTTCAAAAATATTCTCTCAATGGCATAAGTATTCTATTTTTGTCTAAATTTCCTTGCCATCATGAAGTCGGGCAAGTCATTGCGCTATAACTAATGTGGGTGCCATGATCCTAATTTCAGTGAATTGATGTTCCTTAACATGAAATTAATTTCACAGTTGCTATACCATCGGGTCATTTTGAAAAACTATCCAAATTCCCATGGTTTCATCCAATAAGGTTCCGCATTCTGCTACTGCGGTTGCTACGCTGTTTGTAGCTGCCTTTAACTCTGTGGCGTGTTGTGCTCTAACCTCTGGCAGTGTCTCAGGCTGAAGCTTCATCTACATATTAGCAATCTATTGCTCAAACTCTTCCCGGACTGTCTGAATTTTAGTGCACGATGCTTTGATCTTAGCGACCAAACTCTCTAATTTTTTTGTTGGCATGGTTGATGCAGGGACAGTGACCTTTGGCAGGTCACCGCATAATTGATCAATCATTTCCTCCAATGCAATGCACTGACCCTCAGCTATGTGACATGCCTCTTCTGCTAGAGCACCATTGCTTGTTATTAATATTCATGTACAACGTGGAAGGCACGAGCCTCCCGATACTGTAACTCATCCACGATCATATTATGGATCCCATGGTGCTTTCTCGCTGGTAGCACTACTAGATCAAGGTTAATTTCTCCATGGGATATTAGGGACACACGCAAAGTAGGTGGCTTTACTATAATGGCTGGTGCGGGGATATGATTCAGAAAACTATCCTCGAACGATGACATCACTGTACTGTGTTGGAAATGTTGTCATTGATGGCAAAGGAGACAGCATAGAAGAGCAGAGAGAGAAAAGAGGCAGCAAGATGTAGAGAGAGTTGAGCAGCAGCAAAAGAGGCAAGGCAGTATAAGACAGAGGTTGTAGAGATAAAGATAGGAGGCAGAGCAGTGAAATGAAACGGTTGGGCAGCAGAGAAAAGCTGTAGAAAGAACAGTGACACAGAGAAAAATAATAACTGAGGCAGAGACAGAGAATACAGAGGCAGAGCCGTTAACAAACCAACAGTGAAATGATTGCAGGAGATGCAGAACCGTGCAAAAAGGGCGGAACCGAGAAGCTGAATAACAACGAGATTCTGTGTATATAGGTTAATACACAATCGATACTTTTAAACGAAGAATGTAGGTTAAAATAAACCTTTGACGCAAAGTTATAAAATACTGGAACCCGAAGTCAAGAGCGGAACCCTGAGCAAATAGTGAAACCGGTGCTCAAAAACCAGTGGGGTCGCGCGTTGGTAAGCAGTATTTCCAAAATGAACGTGATATATGTCATTGATGGCCACGTGTCCTAAATATGTTTTCAAATACAAATTTTTTTGCGTAATTTTCGACAATTATGTGACGATCATATAAGTTGTGCGATATTGCACGTCGCCCGTCAGATGGGGGTCCAAAACTTAGCTGGTGCGTGAGAGCAGATTGAATGTCCGATCAAAGGAGAAGTTGCGGGGAAAGAACCAATACTATGGGCCCAAGTATAGTTATATGAAGTGTTGGGTTAGTTTTATAAGCCTTGGTTGAAAGGTTATAAACGCTTGCGGGTTTAATAAAAGGCATCAAATCCATTTTTATAACGTTAAGTGATAAGGTCGGGAATATGCAAGTGCTTATCAGGTTCAAACCTTAGAGAGCGGGTTAATAAGGTTATGCGTCAGGTTAATACACCTGACATAATAAACAAAGGAAGGGGTTCAATATAATATGAGCGCAATATTAATACAGGACTTTTAAAACATTATATATGGGGATACAAGTTGTGGTGGGCTCAGTTGGATTATCGTGCTAATGGTTAGTGATTAACCATTGGAGAAAATATTGAATGGTTGAATTGTTTATATATATTAACTGTGGACCCCGATTATGTCGCGGATTGATGAAGAGGTAACCCAAACTTTAGATAATGCATTATATCATTACAAACAAGACGAGTTAAAATAACTCTAGAGCCTGAAAGGTTACATTACTACATATATTAGCGTCGGGTTTAAGTCTAAGTCAAAGACTTAATATAATGTTGACGAAGGATATTATATGTGTAGTGTGGGACCCCCCCTACACAAAATTCCGAGAATCTTAACCCTAGCTGGAGGATCCATAAAAACGGAAGTGGCAAAGTAAATATATATGTAGCGCTTTATATACAAGGGACCAAAGTATATATATATTTGTGTAGCGCTCAAGTGTTGGGTTTAATACAAACGAAGTCCTATAAGGTGGGACCCTCACGAATTGCATCGGAGAAAAGTGTGGCAGCGGAGCATGTCAATAAAAGTTCTGATTGCGATTGTGATGACGATGCAGACTTGATGGGTTTGTGAACTGTGATTCATACGTGCTTGAGTTCCGGCATCAAAGTGAACCATCACATCGGAGCGACCCATCGCATCGGTGCATTGAAGTGAATAGTGATTGATCGAATCGGAGGGGAATAGAACATCAGATCATTTGATTGAAAGCAGCTATTGCGATTATCACATCGGTACTTTTGCAAAGGCTCATCGCATCATACCAAAGGTAAAGTTCGGCGAGTGGGCCCGAAAGTGCATTTTTGTGTATTAAAATGATGTATTGTCATTATATCGCCGAAATTTATTTGAGTTATATAACACAGCTATTCATATGTTAAAAACACCTTATTATTATGCCGAGAATTGAATTGCATTAAATAAAAAGCACAGTTACATATATGCAGGAGTTACGTAATAGCAATGAACAGAAATGCATACAGAGAAGAAAAAGATAGACACAGTCACAGAGAAGAGAAATACGCAGTGATTCAAGAGGCTGAATGAGTTGAGCTGGAGTTCTCATTGTAATTAAATGTAAATGTTTTAATTGGTTTATATTGTTTGTGATGCATTGGCAAGTCTCCGGAAGAAAACAAAATCCCACTGTAATATTAAAATTAGTACATATAGTTATATTTTTCTAAGTGAGCTGGAAAAGAAATGAGAAGGCAGAAGGCTAAGAGGTATGGCCATCCATTTCAAATTCCCTGAGGAATACAAACAGTCATAAGGAAATCTCTATAAATGATATCACCGTGATATGCATAGAGAGGTAAGGGAGTTAGGTTAGAGAATGCAAAGTATGAAGAATTGAAGCAGAGAAGATAAGAAAAAGAGGAGCAGAAAGAGATGCTACAAAACAGAGCTGATATCTAAGGTAAATCAAAAAATACTTTCTTTTGATAAATTGAGGAAGTTGGAGCTTCCCTATCAAGTTGAAGCTTGATAGATGTCATTTGTAGCTGACTGAGGTTGGAGCCTCCTGTAGGTTGGTGCCTGCAGAAAAACAGTGGTGAGAGGGAGTTGGAGCTTGCCTTTGCATCACAACAATAATAAGATGTGGTTTTCTCCCTTTATGGGTTTCCACTTATATATGTTGTCTATGTGTGTGTTGCCTATGTGTTGATATGTTCTATCCAATCTGCTTAATGATTGTTGCTCTCATAATAAGTTTGGTGTCACATTAATTTATTGCTTGCTGCCACATATTAAGACTGTTCTTATATTAAAGTTGGTTATAAAATTAAGCTATAAATAAACTTGATGAAAAGTTTAAAAAGCTCATGTATGTGTTAAACTGATTCACCCCCCCCCCCCCTCAGTTTAACTAAGGATTCAACAATTGGTATCAGATCTAGTTCCTTTAGTACCAGTTTAACCACTGAAAGGAGATCCTAGGTCCCCAGGATGGCTAGTCAAGAAGGAAGCTCAACCAATAAAGCCCCTTTTTTCACCGGTGCTAATTATGCCTTCTGGAAAATCAGAATGAGAGCATACATAATGTCTCTAGGAATAGAAGTTTGGGCTATTGTGGAATTTGGATATGCCCCAAAGGCAACTGACCCAGAGAGAGAAGCTAAACAAGAAATTGTAGTAAATGCAAAGGCCATGAATGCAATATTAAATGGACTATGTGAGGCTGAATTTATCAAAGTAATGCACAAAAATATTGCCAAAGACATGTGGGATACTCTTGAAAATATCCATGAGGGAAACAAGAAGGTGAAGACTGCCAAACTTCAAGTATATAGAGGTCAATTTGAAATTTAAAAATGAATGATGATGAAGATGTTGGGAGCTTCTTCTTAAGAGTTGCAGAAATTGTTAACAATATGAAAGTCTTGGAGAAACTATATCAGAATGTGTAATTGTACAAAAGATTCTAAGATCTCTTCCACCCATCTTTAACCCTAAGGTTTCTGCCATAGAAGAAACAACTGATTGGGAAACCTTGACTATGAACCAGTTACTTGGAAATCTAATAGCCTATGAGATGAGACTCCCACAGAAGAAGCCAAGTGCGAGGGAGGCAACTTTTAAAACAGAAAAGAAGAAAGAAGAAAAGGAAGATATATGCTCTTGCTCTGATGAAGAAGAGGCTAAATTTGTCAAGAAACTGGATAGAGGCTCAGGTAAATACAAAGGTAAAGTTCCTTTCAAATTCTTTAACTGTGGAAGAGTTGGACACTATGCTGCTAAGTGTCCTCATAAGAAAGCAAGGAATCAGGCTCAAGAATCAGAGGGAAGAAAGGAAACAAATTCAGTAGAAAATATTTCTATGCTCAACAAGACAGCAGTGCATTTGAAGACTCAGATTAACCCTCAAGTGAAGAAGGAACCTCTGAATTTTTATTGATGGGCAGAGAAGAACTTGAAGGAATCCTTCTAGAATATGAAGAATGAGGTGAAGTTGACCTTGAGGGGGAGCTAAGAAGTGCCCTGGAGGAGATTGACAGACTCAAACTGAAGTGCAGAAAACAAAAAGACATTCTCCTCAAGTATGTATGAGAAGAACAAAATTCAGAAGTCCTCATGCAGCTGAAGATAGAGCTTGAAGAAGCCAAGAAGATAGAAGACATGTTAATTAAGCAAATCAAGGATAAAATTCAGGAACAAGAGAAGTTGGAAGAAGAAGTAGTATGTCTGAGGAAGAAATTAGAAAATGCTCAAAGGAAAGTGTCTATAAATTCTTCTCAAACAACAAGATCTGGTAAGTTGAATGAAATTATGGATGCTCAAAGATCTCCTCTGATAAAAACCGGGATAGGCTATGAAGGAGAATCAAGTAAAATCAAAGAAAAAGAAAACAAAAATATTATTTTTGTAAGAGCAAAGAATGTTGATGAAGCAACTCAAATAATTCCTACAAAAGAAGAAACATGTAATGAGGGAGACAGAAACTAGAAGAAACCTTGAAATAAATACTCAGACAACAGAAAAAGGATCATATACCCCTGAGTATGTCAAATTTGGAAGCCATCAAAGGAGACTCTTCCCTCCTATGAAAAATGCCACCTGTTATGCCTGCCACAAGCTGGGACACATTGCTGCACTGTCATACAAGGAGGAGTAATTCAAACCAGCAAAATATGCAAACAGTGAAGAGACTGTCTCAAGCAAACAAATAGAGAAGAAAACCTCACATCAGGTATGCAAATTGTTTCTATGGTTACTGTTTTTATTGTAAGGAATTTGGCCATAAAATCATTGAGTGCAGAAAATATGGACAAAGGTTGATGTTCAACACCTCAAGGAGGTTTATGATTCAAAGAGATTTTACTCATACTCAAAATTCTGCGAAAATTATGATGAAACGCTGTGTATGCAATAAAATTGGACATATGCCTTCCAAATGTCCTCTCAGAGGATGTGGTTCATCATCTCACAAAAGATACCAAAAAAAAGGATGCTTCCAGTGGAAAAAGAAGGTGAACAAATGTGACCTGGCTCTAACTGCTCAAGACCTGAAAAGCCAATGGTATTTGGACAGTGGCAGCTCAAAACATATGACTGGAGACAGAAGCAAGTTCATAACTTTTGATGAAAATAAATCTGGTAATGTTATTTTTTGGCAATGATAAATCAGGAAAAATCAAAGGAAAAGACTCATTCAGCCTAGATAATGGCAGAAGAAAGGCCCAAGATGTACTATTTATAGATGGGCTGAAAGAAAATTTGTTGAGTGTCAGTCAAATGTGTGATAAAGGTTGTGAAGTTCTTTTTAGAGCACAAGACTGTGAAGTCAGATCAAGCACCACAGGAAAGACTCTACTCAAAGGTGTTTGAACAAAGAGTAATGTTTGCATAGTGAAAGAGAAGGATGAAGAATGCCATCTTAGAAAACTTGAGGAGTCATGGTTATGGCATAGGAGATTGGGACATCTCAACTTCGACCATATCATCAAACTGAGCAAAAAGAAAGCTGTCAGAGATATGCCAGCAATAAAAAGTCCTTCAAATACCATATGCAAATCTTGCCGATTGGGCAAACAGACCCGGACATCCTTTAAGACCAAATATGAGCTATCAACAAGCAAGCCACTTCAGCTTGTACACATGGACCTATGTGGACTGTCAAGGACTAAAACACCAAGTGGAGAATCCTACTTCATGCTAATAATAGATGATTTCTCCATAATGACATGGGTTGCATTTCTCAAGAATAAATCAGAAGCACTGGAGAAGTTCAAAATATTCAAAGCATTAGTAGAAAATCAAATAGGATGCAAGCTAAAATGCATCAGATCAGATAGAGGAGGTGAATTCACAGATTATGACTTTGCAAACCTATGCAATGAACATGGGATAAAGAAACAATTTACTATTGCAGGGACACCTCAACAAAATGGAGTAGCAGAAAGACAAAACAGGGTTGTACAACAAATGGCCAGAGCCATGATGCAAGAGAGTAACATTACTCAAACCTTCTGGGCAAAAGCAGTACACATAGTTGTGCATATCCTTAACAAAGCTCATTTAATTCCAAGCAGTGACAAGACTCCCTATGAACTATGGAATGGTAAACCAGCTTCAATCAAGCACTTTAGAGTCTTTGGAAGCAAGTGCTACATAAAGAATAATGATGAAAATCTGGGGAAGTTTGATGCACGAGCAGATGAAGGAATATTCTTAGGATATGCATCCAAGAGTAAAGGGTACAAGTGCTACAACAAGACTCTTCGGAAAATTGTAGAAAGAATTGACGTAAGATTTGATGGAGAACTTCCAAACAAGACAAGAAGTACAGACTGCAGCAGTCCTCCAGAAGATTATGAAGAAGAGAACCAAGATGATGATGAAGCAAGAAAGATACCAGAAGATGTTGAATTGAGCTCGAAAACCCCCTCAAGATACACTCAAAAGAACCATCCAGAAGATCAAATCATTGGAGACAAGAGTGTAGGAGTCCAGACAAGAAGGCAACTAACTGAACAGACAGAAGAAGTATACATAGCTATGTTATCACAAATAGAGCCAAAGAAGTTTTAAGAAGCCAACAAGGACAAGTATTGGGTGAATGCTATGAATGAAGAATTTGACCAAATTGAGAAGAACAATACCTGGGAATTAATTCCTAGACCCTCTGAGAAAAATGTCATAGGCTCAAAATGGGTATTCAAGAATAAAATGAATGAGCAAGGACAGGTAATCAGGAATAAAGCCAGACTTGTTTGCAAAGGATATTCACAAACCGAAGGACTTGATTACGATGAAAAATTTGCCCCTGTAGCCAGAATGGAAGCTATCAAAATGTTTTTGGCCTTTGCATGCTACCAAGACTTCAAGGTATATCAAATGGACATGAAATCTGCATTTATGAATGGATATCTAGAAGAAGTCTACATGGAACAACCAGAAGGTTTCTCATTAACATACAAAGAAGACTATGTGTGCAGACTAAAGAAGGCTCTATATGGACTAAAACAAGCTCCTCGTGCTTGGTACTCAAGGCTGGATAAGTACTTGCAAAAAAAAGGCTTTAAGAGAGGAGGAGTAGACATAAATATATACATAAAAGCCCATGAAAATGAACTCCTAATTATTGTAGTATATGTTGATGACATTATGTTTGGAAGCAACAAAGATGAGCTAGCAAAAGGATTTGCTGAAGAGATGAAATTAGAGTTTGAGATGTCTATGATTGGAGAGCTCACCTTCTCCTTAGGACTTCAAATTCAGAAAAATAACACAGGTACATTCATCTCACAGGAAAAATACTTAAAAGAGGTGTTGAAAAAGTTAAAAATGGAAGACTGCAAACCTGTGTCAAATCCCATGATCACTGGATGCAAGCTATGTGCTGATGATGGATCTGCTGATATAGATAAAAGACTCTACAGATCCATGATAGGAAGTCTGTTGTACCTAACAACATCAAGACCAGACATCATGTTGGCAGTAGGACTTGTGGCTGAATATCATGCAGCACCAAAACAAAATCACCTTCTAGTAGTCAAAAGAATATTTAGATATCTACAAGGAACTGTACAATATGGACTATGGTATCCAAAAGACAAGAGCTTCACATTAATAGCATATACAGATGCAGATTGGGCCAGCTGTGTGGATGATAGGAAAAGCACAAGTGGAGGTGCATTCTACTTGGGAAAAATTATGGTGGCATGGCTAAGCAAGAAACAAACATCTATCTCTCTATCTACAGCAGAAGAAGAATACATAGCAACAACAGCATGTTGCACACAAGTCATGTGGATGAAGCAAACCCTCCAATACATGAAGGTAAGCATTGATGAACCTATATCTATCAAATGTGATAAAACAAGTGCTATAAGTATTTCAAAAAACCCTGTACTTCATTCAAAGACTAAACAAATCCCAATCAAGTACCATTTCCTAAGAGAAAAAGTAGCACAGAAGGTAGTGAAGTTGGAATATGTGCCAACAAAAGAACAAATAGCAGATATATTCACAAAACCACTTGCCAGAGATCCATTCGAATATTTGAGAAACAAACTAGGGGCAGTGTCTTCAGATACTTCTCTCTGAAAGAAAAGGAAAGCTTCATTCCAGGGGGAGAACAAAAAAGAAGACATCATTCCAGGGGGAGATCAGTCAACAAAGAGAGATATAAAAAGGCTAGAGCAACTAAACAGAGCCTGAAACAGGTCCTCAAGATAAGAGCAACATGGACGAGATTTAAAAGCACACTGGGAAATGAGCAACCCTTTGCCATTGATGTCAAAGGGGGAGGAAAAGCTAGCACCAGAAGAAAGGGTCCTAAAAGACAAGTAGAGGAAGTGCATTGCCATCAATGCCAAAGGGGGAGACTGTTGGAAATGTTTTCATTGATGGAAAAGGAGACAACATAGAAGAGTAGAGAGATAAAAGAGGTAGCAAGATGTAGAGAGAGTCGAGTAGCAGCAAAAGAAGCAAGGCAGTATAAGACAGAGGTTGCAGAGACAGAGATAGGAGGCAAAGCAGTGAAATGAAACGGTCGAGCAACAGAGAAAGGCTGCAGAAAGAACAGTGACACAGAGACAAAGAATAACTGAGGCAGAGACAGAGAATATAGAGGCAGAGCCGTTAACAAACCAACAGTGAAATGATTGCAGGAGATGCGGAACCGTGCAGAAAGGGCAGAACCGAAAAGCTAAATAACAGTGATTGATCGCATCAAAAGAGAAATTAACATCGAAAAATTCGATTGAAAGCAGTGATTGCGATTATCGCATCAGGACTTTCGCAAAGGCTCATCGCATCGGAGCAAAAGTGAAGTTCGGTGAGTGGGCCCAAAAGGGCATTTTTGTGTATTAAAATGATCTATTATCATTATATTGCCGAAAGTTATTTGAGTTATATAACACGACTGTTCATATGTTAAAAACACCTTATTATTATGCCGAAAATTGAATTGCATTATATAAAAAGCACAGTTACATATATGCAGGAGTTACGTAATAGAAATGAACAGAAAGGCATACAGAGAAGAAAAAGACAGACACAGTCACAGAGAAGACAAATACGCAGTGATTCAAGAGGCTGAATGAGTTGAGCTGGAGTTCTCATTGTAATTAAATGTAAATGTTTTAATTGGTTTATATTGTTTGTGATGCATTGGCAAGTCTCCAGAAGAAAACAAAATCCCAATGTAGTATTAAAATTACTACATATAGTTATATTTTTCTGAGTGAGCTGGAAAAGAAATGAGAAGGCAAAAGGCTAAGAGGTATGGCTATCCATTTCAAATTCCCTGAGGAATACAAACAGTCATAAGGAAATCTCTATAAATGATATCACCTTGATATGCATAGAGAGGTAAGGGAGTTAGGTTAGAGAATGCAGAGTATGAAGAATTGAGGCAGAGAAGATAAGAAAAAGAGGAGCAGAAAGAGATGCTACAGAAAAGAGTTGATATATAAGGTAAATCAACAAATACTTTATTTTGATAAATTGAGGAATTTGGAGCTTCCTTATCAAGTTGAAGCTTGATAGATGTCAGTTGTAGCTGACTGAGGTTGGAGCCTCCTGTAGGTTGGTGCCTGCAGAAAAACAGTGGTGAGAGGGAATTGGAGCTTGCCTTTGCATCACAACAATAATAAGATGTGGTTTTCTCCCTTTATGGGTTTCCACTTATATCTGTTGTCTTTGTGTGTGTTGCCTATGTGTTGATATGTTCTATCCAATCTGCTTAATGATTGTTGCTCTCATAATAAGTTTGGTGTCACATTAATTTATTACTTGCTACCACATATTAAGACTGTTCTTATATTAAAGTTGGTTATAAAATTAAGTTGTAAATAAACTTGATGAAAAATTTAAAAAGCTCATGTATGTGTTAAAATGATTTACCCCCCCTCTCAGTTTAACTAAGGATTCAACATACTGATGGGCTGCATGCTAGAAGTTGGCACGCTTGCTTGAAGTTGGCTCGCTTGCTTCACGCTCTCTTGAATCTGGCTCACTTTTACTTTAATTTTTTGAATACTCGATTGCACTCCCTCGAGCACAACTTTATACTACACTTCCATATCTTTCCACATATCCTCGTTGGATGACTTGACTGTATTTTCAATCTTGGTGAAGTCATCCTCTGTGAGGGTGAGGTACTCTATTCTTGCTAATTTGGACCCCTTTCTCTTCTTACGCAGACATCCTGTGGCCTGAGAACCGTGATTAGTGCCCTTAGCGGTTTGCATCTCAGGTCCATAAGTGCTTGCACCATCTTTTTCCGATTCATCCTTCTCTAAATCGATTGTTTCGCCTGTTACCGTCGGCTCAAGCTTGAATTCTACATATTTTACTTTCTATTGCATATATTTTGTAGTTTTGAGCTTCCTTAGAGTCTTTAATACTGATGATGAGGAACCCCCACTGGTGCGCGAATCTAACTAGGTAGGCGACCGTTTTGCGGTGATGTGTACCAGGTCATCCTCTTTGACCAGGTATGGAAAATCATACCAAAATCCCTTGAAAGCATCGTTCGTGCATATATGAAGGTTGTGAAATGTTGCTTTGAAGTCTACAATTAATTTTTACTGCTCATATAAGGTAGGCGATAGCCTTGGCTTTGATTGAATAGCTTGGAACAATGCAGAGTCAAAAAACACCTAGAAAATTTTATTTCTCACAAATCTGGCTAGGATCTTCTAATTCCATAGGGTTGCGTAGTGTGCGGCTTCGCACATGTCTGGTTCTATATCTGGGAACTGTGTGTCTTTCGGCATCTTCCATCTAATGAGTGCGATAAGGAGTAATATCCATGCATAATAAAAGTGTTTCCCCTCCTCTTGTGCCTCGCACACATTCTCTAGGAATTTTGTACAAAGGTACTGAGCCTAGTTATATTGGACGCCCTTCTCGCACTGCCCAGCCAAAGAAATTACATGGGATGGGACTTCCTTTGGTCTGCACTTCCTCATCATCTTGCAGGTGAGGATTATCATGTGAAATTGAACTATGGGGTCACTGATTTCGCTGATAATAAATCCCTAAGTGTTGCACAATACCATATAGTCCTTCTTTACTTTCTCTGCAACTTTATTCTCTTGGAATTTTCCTCCAAACTCTGCTACAGGTTCTGCCCCTTGGTTGGGCAAGCCACTGATCCGATGGATCAATACAACATCTATCGAAATGTGCTCTCCGAGCCATAGACAATCATCATGGATGAGCGCGAGCAACTATCGCACACAAATATTGTTAATGGGGTTGCGCCTAGTGTGGAATTTGCAATAGGTTCAACAAGACGGATTTTTTCAAACCCAATGCCTAGGGATTTGGCTCTAGGCGCACTACTCCATGGTCATAAGGAACCTGTTCTAAATACACACTGGGTGCGAGTTCTTGAAATTTTTCTTGATCCATGAGGTCCCAATCCTCCATTTTTAGCAGCGGAATTTTGGCGAACATATCGCCTTCAACAAATACGTTCTCTGGAAGCAGTGACATACTAATGTATGAATGGAATTCATCGAGATCCTTAAGTACCTTCACGAAGCTTTGCGCGGTGCGACATATGCAAGTAAATGCAAGATATGGAAAACAATTTCTACCACATAATCCTCCATTATAGTCTCTGGAAACTCCACCATGGGAACCTTCTGGCACTCTGCAACAATGGAGTGCGGATTTGGGTTATTTTGATGGGGCAAAGTTTGGGACCCCGAGGATTGTCCCTTCTTGGTTTGCACTGGCGTAGGGGTCTCAATAGCCTATGAAACGGTCTCTTTACCTGGCATCGTAAAAGGAATAGGCTTGGTTTCATTCATTTTTGGCAAAAACAAATCTTGGTGACGAATCTCCTCTTCAAAGAGTGGATCAAGACCAGACATAGGCTTCAGACAATCTTGAGTAATTAAAAAGCACAACTCGTAAAAATAGCTCAGAAATCAATGGGAACTAATGTGACCCCTTCGGTCATAATTATAGCATAGGCGCACCTTAATCGATCTTATATGAATTATTGTAGCCCCATAAATTCTAAAACGAATCCAAATCTGGCATAATTTCCTCATTAAATGCAATTTAGACTCTTCTCCAAATGGTAAAAATATTGTCTTGTCTAGTTTTACTATTCCAACCGCTATATTCTAGTGCATCTGTGACCCAGTCAACCTCCTTGCGCTCATCGCACCTATCTGTGCATCTGACATCCTTATTGTGCAGATCCATATTTCTTGCCATATAGTCATTTGGTGCAGTAGGGAGAGGCTCATCCCTGTAAGGCTTCAATAGACTTCCATTGACATATCAAAGATGGTCCAGGAGCACCGCACCTCTGTTTGTGATTTCCTTGACAACATATGGTCTGAGCCAATGAATCTTGAACTTACCTGGGTGGCACATAAACTTGCTGTCATAGAAAAAAAACCAAATCCTCCTTTTTAAATACATTCCGTCAGATATGCCTGCCATGCCAAGCATTTTCACGCACCTTCTGCACTTGCTGATGGAAACCTGCAATGAATCGATCCTCTTCTAGCACAACCAACTGCGAAATTAATTATTTCATAATATCCTGTTTTGCCATATTAGTAAACAATGAAATGCGCAAAACTAATGTGCTCCATTGGCATAACAACTTCCTGCCCATACACCATTTTGAACGGTGTCTTTCCTGTCAACTTCTTGCATGTGGTTCTATATGCCCAAAGAACCGCACATATGCGCACATTCCAATCATTTCGAATAGTATTGCAAACCTTATTGAGCGCAATCTCTAATATCTTATTGAAAGCTTCCACTGCACCATTGTTCCATGGGTGATATGGAGTACTCTTCTGATGATGAATCTGGAATTATTCTATTAAAAATTTAATAGTTAATTTGACACACTACGTACCCCGATCGGTCATAAAAATATTATGACACCCAAACTGAGTCAAGATGTTCTCAAAGTTGAAGTGCGCAACTGTGTCTGCACTACAATCCTTCACTGGCTTAGCTTCAACCCATCTGGTTACATAGTCTATCACAGTGATTATCTAACGCACACCTGTCTTCTTTCCTGGAGGTTCAATAGGCCCAACAGAATCAATGGCCCATTTTTCAAAAGCTTGCAATGCCATCTATGGGTGCAATGACATCTCATGTCTGTATGATAGCCTCCCTGTCCTTTGGCATACATCACAAGCGCAAAAAATGTGCATGTGCATCACTGTGCAACATGGGCCACCATTGTTGGAAATACTGAGAGGGGGGTGAATCAATATTTCTTTCAATTAGAGCATTAGTTAATCTTCAATTATTATCAGTGTTTGTACAATGATAGCATCAAACAAGAGGAACACAAATGCACACAATTTTTAAGGTGGAAACCCACTCCGGGACAAAAACCACCTAATGCTTTTCTAATAATTCTTTTCAACTCCAATTGAAAATAAAGCTCCAAATTCCTAGAATCTAGAAAAGCATTCTTTTCCAGCTCCCACTGGATGGACGCTCCAACGCCTGAGATTCTTCAGTAGTCACTGAATGGATGCACCAACACCCAATGAGCTACAACTCACCCTAGCACCACCCTACCACCCTATAGAAGAATAAAACAAGAATGGACTCTCGTACCAGAGAAAATGGTCCACTTTACAATGATATAGAATGATGTAGAAGAAGAAGATATACTAGACCATAACCCCAACTTTGACACAACCACTGCCTCTTCAACCCTTGGCAGATAAACACTAGTACAATTTGTACAATAATGTATTTACAATGACTAAGCACAATGATACCTTTACAATGATTGTATGCAGTGTTGCCCACTTGAAAACTTCATATGATGAACTTCTTACTGATATTATGCACCTTGGTTGCTGCTCTTGTCATGCTACTCTCTGCTGCACCTTTCTTTGCTTTGCTGCCGTAGAAAATCTGGTCCTTTGCAACCCTTGACAACACATGATCTAGCTTTTTCTTACCTTCTAGGAGCTCGATATTGAATCTGGTGTATGTCTGTAATTTCATATCCTCAATATCTGATTTTTGGTCCTATAGTAGTCCTTTGAGTCTTCTTTCCAATGCCAGAGGACTGACCCAATTTGGATTCTCCAAGAGAGAGTTATACCAAATTTCTCACACTTCCCTAATTATGGACTGTTTCAGTAGAGCACACTTGTACGACGTGCCACGTGTCACCGCTTCTTCATTTGTCTCTGAAATTGATAGAGAGCACAATAAATACTGTGCGCTATCTGTCACTTTTTACGACATTCCAATCTGATACTCAAAGAGGGAGTTATGACGAATTTACCAAGGTGACTTCTTTGAGATGAATTTCAGGAGCCTGCAAAAACCCTTACTTCCAGAGATCATATCTCCAAAAACATTGTGCAACTTGATCTGAAGTTTTTACTGTAGCTTCCTCAGAATTTTGGCTTCATCTCATAAAAATTTCAGCTTCTGAGTCTTTGTAGAAAAAAAGGTTAGATCGAAAATTCCATGATGACCTGTTTCAGATGGTCGAATCCCTTGCCTAAGGAGGAAATGAAGATCACAATATATATGAATGCTTAAGTTGAGATAGGCTTCAACAAGTGAACATGGGAGGGATTTTAGGAGCATAAAAATATTAATTATGACTTTTCATTGACCCATGCCCCAAACCCATGGCGTTTTAGCCCACTAACTGGGGTACAAACTTCAAACATGAATATCTCACAAACCGTGAAGAATTACATGGCATGCCATATATCAACGGAAACATCTCGACAAGTAGAAACCATAAAAAGCATTATTGACCCAGAATATATTAATTTTGTAGGTAAAAATTCTCATTTAATATTGGGTTAGCCCCTGGTGCTGCTTGGGTTGACATCAATGACAACCACTGATCAACAATCTCCTCCTTTGGCATTGATGGCAACACAAGTACTCCCCCTGCAATCATGACACCTCTTCCTACAACATTCTCTCCCCCTTTGACATCAATGGCAAAGGGTAATTCCCCCTGAAACACAAAAATCCTGCGAACCTGTACACACTTCCACTCACACTGACACACAACCGTCCTGCAGACTTGCACACACTTGGGAGAATCTAATAAGAACTTGGGAGAATCCCAAGCTTCTAGCGAAGATATTCCAATGCTGGCGAATATTTAATATGTGATTCTTTTGGTGCTGCTTGGAATCTTTCTACTTGTCCAACTAATTGCATAACATCTGGTCGGGAGGCTATTACATATAGAAGACTACTAATCATAGATCTGTACAACCTTTGATCCACATCCTTAGATGAGTCATCTATGCTCAATTTGCAACCAAGTAAAGACATCTCGAAATCACTTTGCACATTTGTAGAAAAATTATTACTTAGTCGATCATCATTGCTACCAATTATTGTATCATCCTCTTTAGCTATTAGACATGCTTTAGTTGCTTCATCCAGAACATATATGTTGTTTGGAGCTCGACTTGTTGTAGCCACAATTTCACCATACACGCCTTTCCTGATTTCACATTTCATGGAGTTGAATAGTATTGTGTGTCCTTGATCACACATTTGTCCAACACTGAGCAGATTGTGATTCATGTTTTCAACCAGTAGAACTATTGGCTAGAGAATCTTTTCTTCCGAGAGTGACATTACCTGATCCTATAACATTTGAAGATCCATCATTTCCAAAGGACACAGTTCCATCCTTCTTCTCTTTCAGAGATACAAATTTATTTCTATCTCCAGTCATATGCGTTGAGCAACCGCTATCAACATACCACACATTTTTGTTCTTTTGAGCCTTGAGAGCGAGAGCACAATTATCATTCTTCTTCTTCTTCCATGTTCGTTCATTATATGGCTTCAAAGATTCTTCTGGAGGATTTTCAAGTCTGCAGTCTTTGGCTATGTGTCCAAAGTTTTGAAATTTGTAACATTCAATATTATTTCTTAAATGTTCAAATATATTGATATTTCGCTGAGCCCTGGGAGTTTTATATTTGACAAATCTCCTGGAATTATATTCGTTGCTAGGGTATGTGCGACATTCTACAGCTTTATGACCAAATTTTCCACATGAATAACAGTAGCCATAAAAAATATGTTGGTACCTGGATGGAAATTTTCGTCGAGGAATTGTCTTTCAAGGTTGTTCTTGCGAATCTTGTCCAATGAAGTCTTCATGCATGTCAGATCTCATAGGTTCATTGTATTTTGTTGTAGAAGGTCTTGCTTCTTCTTCTTTGTAACCAATGCCAGTTTTGTCATTGTAATATCGTTGATTGTTGATGAGTTCTTCCAATGCCCTTGAGCTGTTGGCATAGTTTTGGATAGTTTTTCCTTTCTTCACTTCCTCACGCAGCGAGACTACTTGGGATTCTAATTCTTCCCTTTCTTGGTTACTTTCTTCCAACTTCTTTTGAAGTGACTCTTCAATGCATTTGTGTTCTTCAACTTCAATTTTGAGACCTTGAACTTGTTCTTCAAGAGTTTTGGAACGGATCTTCTCCGCCTTGAGATCTTTTATAAGCTTGATTGCTTCCTCATAAAATTCATCTATGGTCCATCCTTCTTCTTCATTGTTTGATAACTCTTGCTTATTGTGCTTGGGTTTATTGTGCTTGGCCATAAACAATACTCTCTCATTGGCTTCTTCTTCACTATCATTGTCTTCATCGGATGATGAGATATCTTCTTTAGAGAGAAAGTTCCTTTTGGATCCTTGCTTGTTGAATTTCTTAAAGCCTTTCTTTCTCTTTGAGTTGCCATTACTTTTTTTTGGACGTTTTGCTGTAAAATTCCCAACCTCATTACAGCTAAAACATATCAATGGAAGTTTACCTTTGAATTGTCCCTTACCAATTTGTATTTTTCTCGTGAAGTAAGCATATTCTTCATTTGAAAGACCTTCTTCATCATATGCCTTTTCTTCACACTTGCAGGTGCATGTATTTCCAATTGAAGGTTGTTATCCTTATTGGTTTTCTTAGATGCAACGAACGCAGTTTCTAGATGCGAAGTACCTTCTTCTTCATCAAGTCTCATTTCATATGCTATGAGAACTCCATGTAATTCCTCTTTGTTGAGTTTTTCCAGATTTTCACTGTATTCTAAGACCGATACCTTTGGGTTTAATCTCCCTGGTAACGTTCTAAGAATCTTCCGTATAATAGTCTTCTCGTCAACTAGCTCTCCCAATCCTTCCAGAGTATTGGTTATTTCATCAACGTATTGAAAGTATGCAGCAATGTTGCAATCTTCTTTCATTCTGAGTTGCTCAAATTTTTCTCTATAGATTTGAAGCTTTGCTTATTTGACACTTGAGTCACTTGCATATATATTCTCAAGCTTGTCCCATACATTTTTGGCGGTTTTGCAACCCAACACCTTATGATAAGCAGATTCAATAAGTCCACTGATAATAATATTCTTTGCTTTTGCATCATTTACCAAATTCTTCTTACCTTGTTCATCCGTGGTTGATATAAATCCATTTTGAACAGTGTCCCATACTTCGTAACCTTGCGCCAAGAGATAGACCTCCATTCTTCCTTTCCAAAGTGCATCATTATTTTCACTGAATAGAGGTACACCATTCTTGGTATGCTCCATGACCTCCTCCTAGTTGTTAAACTGCTATTGAAGGAACCAAGCTCTGATTCCAATTGTTGGAAATACTGAGAGGGGGGGTGAATCAGTATTTCTTTCAATTAGAGCATTAGTTAATCTTCAATTATTATCAGTGTTTGTACAATGATAGCAGAAAACAAGAGGAACACAAATGCATACAATTTTTAAGGTGGAAACCCACTCCGGGACAAAAACCACTTAATGCTTTTCTAATAATTATTTTCAACTCCAATTGAAAATAAAGCTCCAACTTCCTAGAATCTAGAAAATGATTCTTCTCCAGCTCCCACTGGATGGACGCTCCAACGCCCGAGATTCTTCAGTAGTCACTGAACGGGTGCACCAACACCCAATGAGCTACAACTCACCCTAGCACCACCCTACCACCCTATAGAAGAATAAAACAAGAATGGACTCTCGTACCAGAGAAAATGGTCCACTTTACAATGATATAGAATGATGTAGAAGAAGAAGATATACTGGACCATAACCCCAACTTTGACACAACCACTGCCTCTTCAACCCTTGGCAGATAGACACTAGTACAATTTGTACAATAATGTATTTACAATGACTAAGCACAATGATACCTTTACAATGATTGTATGCAGTGCTGCCCACTTGAAGACTTAATATGATGAACTTCTCGTTGTTGTTATGCACCTTGGTTTCTGCTCTTGTCATGCTACTCTCTGTTGCACCTTTCTTTGCTTTGCTGCCGTAGAAAGTCTGGTCCTTTGCAACCCTTGACAACACATGATCTAGCTTTTTCTTGCCTTCTAGGAGCTCGATATTGAATCTAGTGTATCTCTGTTATTTCAGATCCTCAATATCTGATTTTTAGTCCTATAGTAGTCCTCTGAGTCTTCTTTCCAATGCCATAGGTCTGACCCAATTTGGATTCTCCAAGAGAGAGTTATACCCAATTTCTCACATTTCCCTAATTATGGACTATTTTAGTAGAGCGCACTTGTACAGAATGCCACGTGTCACCGTTTGTTCATTTGTCTCTGAAATTGATAGAGTGAAAAGTAAAGACTGTGCACTATCCATCTCTTTTTACGGAATTCCAATCCAATACTCAGAGCGGGAGTTATGACGAATTTACTAAGGTCACTTCTTTGAGATGAATTTCAGGAGCCTGCAAAAACCCTTACTTCCACATATCATATCTCCAAAAATGTTGTGCAAATTGATCTGAAATTTTTACTGCAACTTCTTCAGGATTTTGGCTTCACCTCATAAAAATTTCATCTTCTGAGCCTTCGTAGAAAAAACGTTAGAGCGAAAATTCCACGATGACCTGTTTCAGATGGCCGAATCCCTTGCGTAAGGAGGAAATGAAGATCACAATATATATGAATGCTTAAGTTGAGAGGGGCTTCAACAAGTGAACGTGGGAGGGATTTTAGGAGCATAAAAAATATTAATTATGACTTTTCAATGACCCATGCCCCAAACCCATGGGGTTTTAGCCCACTAACTGGGGTACAAACTTCAAACATGAATATCTCACAAACCATGAAGAAGTACATGGCGTTCCATATATCAACGGAAACAGCTCGACAAGTAGAAACCATCAAAAGCATTATTGACCCAGAATATATTAATTTGGTAGGTCAAAATTCTCATTCAATATTGGGTTAGCCCCTGGTGCTGCTTGGGTTGACATCAATGACAACTGCTGATCAACAACGATAAACCAACTCAGAGGATATTCTGTGCAGTTTCTTTCCCTGCAAAATGACCTCCGACAATCCCTCCATGAGCCTCAACTAAGATATACCATCTCTCAAATTCTAACACATACCTCTGCAAGACCTCATCTGCATTAGGGGAATTTTGAGGACTAAAATGGGCCTCCTAAGGAAATTTTAAAATAATAGTGGAAATAATAAAATAAGATTTGATTACATCATCAATTTTTAGAGGGAAAAAAGAAAAAAATACTTTTTCAACTCGTATTTTCAACTTAACTCCCAAAGTTTTTACTCAAATTTCGAGTGGGAGTATTGTTAACTGCAAAATCAATTCTTCATCCAAGGAGTACCCATTCTACATACTTTTGATGGATCCTCCTACACGAAAAATGAGAAATCCATGAAAAACATGATTGCAATCACATTTTTTCACGTATTTCTCATTTTTCGTATAGCAGAGTCTATCAAAATTATGCAACATGGGTAAGCCTTGGATGAGAAATTAAAATTTGCATCAAGCGAGTACTCTCGCTCGAAATTTGAGTAAAATTTTGGGAGATAAGTTGAAAATACAAGTTGAAAAAGTTGTTTTATTATTTTATTATTTTTTATGATTTTTACCCTTTTATTTAAAAAATGGTGAATCATCCTCTTGAATCCTATTGGTTCTTATAAAGTTTATTTTGGTTGTACATTTTTGTTAGGAGGCCTATTTTAGACCTCAAAATTCCCCTAATGCACCCATCTTGTACAACTGAATGAAAATTAGAGTAAAGTCAGCTGCGCGCGCGACTAACTCTTTATTTTGTTGCAATGTATACTTTGTGGGCGCACTTCCAGTAGTCAAGTAATGAATAATGTCTGCAAAATGATCATCAACTACCTTTATAGAAAATAACTGCACATTTGGTAAACCATCTTCCATTCTAGTTGGATCTTCTCCATTCTCAATGCACAACAGATGATCTGGCCCAACATTCAATCTTCCAGGTTTCACAATTACTTTGAAATCGTACTCCTGAAACAACAAAAACCATCTGTAGATCTTCCCCCCCAACACAAGCTTATTGACTAGGTACTTCAGAGCAGAGTGGTTAGTAAACATCTTGCACTGGCCTCCCAATAGAAAATGGAAGAATTTATATAATGCATAGACCATAGATAATCCTTCCCTTTCCATAGTTGAATAATTATGCTTTGCGCTTGATAAATTCCTACTTGTAAATTCAATAGGGTGGTCAATATCCTCGGCTCCTAACTGCACTAAAATAACTCTGAGTGTGATACATGAGACATCAACATGTACATGGAATACCTTTGACCAATCTAGAAAGACCAATATGGGCACAGTGACCATCTTCTCGTTAAGAAATTCAAAACTCTTTTCACATTCTTCATCCCAGCAAAACGAGGCATCCTTCTTTAACAGTTTCTCCATGGGAACAGTGATCAACACGTACCCTTGAATGAACTTCTGGTAATACCCTGTATGCCCCAAAATTGAGTGCAACTATTAGACATTTGAAAGAACTTGCGGATTAACAATAACTGCAATCTTGGCTGGATCCACTATCAGTCCTTGCTAACAAACAATATGTCTAAGAAAGATCCCAAATGGCACACAAAATATTCTCTTTTTTAGATTGAGTGAGTTTTAGTACTTCCAAAAAGAACCCAACATCGGGTGCAGACTTGATACATGCTTCTTCAACAACCCAAAGATAATCCAATCATCAAAGTATAATTCTAAGAAATTATGGATGTATTCCTTGAACACAGCTACTACTACGCATGAGAAGATAATTGGCACATTCTTCAGACCAAATGGCATGATTATATATTGAAAGGATCCCCGTTTTGTCGCAAAGGTTGTCTTACTTATATCTTTCAATGCAATTATGTTATGGTGATATCCTAAGAAACCATATGTAAATGAATATGCCTCCTTTCCTCCTATAGTCAGGGAAAATTTTAAGAACCCCCCTAAATTTATATGTATAATAAATGGGCGAATCCCCATGATACATAGGAAAAATGGAAGGTGATTTTATTAATAATATAATATGTATATATATATTTTTTGGCGAATCTCTCACGAGATTATATTATCTTGTAAAATCGTGGCGAATCACCAGTACAAATGGCGAATCACTAGTACAAATTGGTGAATAGATTTGTCTATAGTGGAGTTCAGGTGTGTTGGTTCCAATGAAGATATGGTAGTTGAACCGGGGAGTTGAAGAAACGAACCACAGAGACCAAGCATGGCACATGGTGACTCGTGAGGACGTAGTTCTCGTGCGGTTTGGAAAATGTGTTCTAGTTACGCACAGCGTAGTTTTGTTGATCATGCTACTACTAGCAACGATATTGAGGGTTGGAGGGAGTTTGAGGAAACATGGAAGGTTGAGTGCTTTTTTCTTCAAGCACTCAAAAAAGGAAAAAAATATATTGATTGATTGAAGAAGATATGAGGAAAGTCAACTCAAAAAAAGAAGAAATGATTGATGTGGCCAAATAGGGAGACACGGCTGAATGTGGACGCTATGGTTCAACAAGAAATTGCCACCATTCATTAGAAAGGAGAAAGGATCATAAGGAATCTTCAACATTGGATGGAATCGGGGGCTCGAAGGCTCATGTCTCTGAGAGCTTGGATTCTAACAAAGAGTCCCACAAGTGGACGTGAGATTTGACTTTGGTTCTTGTTGAACCAAATCCGAAGGGTTGGAAAAAAGTGCAAAAAAGGAAAAAAAATGAAAATATTAGCTCTAGTTGTCATACTTTATTTTCTTTGTTTCTTTTGATGTTATTTTCCCTGCAGTTCTTAGTCATAAAAAAAAATCTTTCGTTTTCCTTGTATTCTTTTGATGTTATTTTCCCTGCAGTTCTTAGTCATAAAAAAAAATCTTTCTTTTTCCTTGTATTCTTTTGATGTTATTTTCCCTGGGATTCTTAGTCATAAAAAAAAATATTTCTTTTTCCTTCTATTCTTTTTTAGCTTCATCATGTACTTTCTTATCCTATATGAAAACACATTATGTGTGTCTACAAAATATAATTTTTATACCATTAACAAAAATTTAAGGTTTTTTTTGAGGAAAAAAAGAAAAAAAAGAGAGTTGAAGATGAAAAAACACTTTATATTAAAATATTTTGTGTACACTCATATGACATCACAATTTCAAAATATTTGTCACAATACCAACATTCTTAACTTTCTAATTTATCAAAATTATATGAATCTTAGAATGTTTTTTTTACTATTTAACAAAAAAGCTTGAATAATTCCTTATCTTTCTTAATATCTAATGAATACAAATATAGTTCAATAAATATTAACTACCATCATCAAACCATAACCATATTATAATAAAATTTCTAAAACAATAAAAATACTAAAATAGAATTATATGACAATATTAGTAAAAAGAAGTCACAAACACAAACATAATTAATTTCAATGGATGTTTAAATAAACACGGTCATCATCATCCTAAAATATTTAAACTATAATCCACATACCACCATAACATAATAGAATTTACTAAAATAAAATATTACATAAAAGATAGTCTAAGTTGTTTGTCATTATCATATTGGTCTAACATTCTTTATAAAAGCCTAATGGTACATAACTAGACCCCCTTATGACAAGTTTTCTCAATTTTATAATTGTTATTTAGTGATTAAATATCATTTTTGAAAGGGCAACAACCTCCCACGTATCCTTTACTAGTAAGCAGAATCTTTGTTACAATGTAGTGGTCTATGCTTTACAATTATAAATACTATTTTGTACATTCCTCAGATTAGGAGAGCTTATAATTGTTTTGTCAATCGCCATTTTTAAACAAATTTATAATTTATTTATCAATCGTTGTCACAAACAACGAGACTAGCTATCAACAAATCATCTTATTCATTCTAATTATTTTATTGGAGAAAATACCAGTTTCAAATCAGAAATGTCAAAAACAAGCAGTCGAGCAATTTATAGTGGGAGTTAGAGGTGGAGAACACATCTCAAGCAATTACTGCTAACAAAAAATTCAAAAGCTTTGTTGATCTCTGAAAAAATGGCAACTCATGGGCTAATAAATCCTCCACTCCCAGTCTCTCTGCCAACCACATGTACATATTAGAGAAAACAATGCAAGAGCAAACCATGATTAATTGGTCATCAAATGGAATTGAGAGTTATGTTCTAATACCTTATTCATAAACATTTCTACCGGGCATGGCGAGTTTGAGTTTTCAACATTTCTTATTCATAAACATTTCTACCTTATTATTAGAATTGTAAGTTTGAAGTTTTATAATCTACACAATTCAAGTGCCCCAGAGCTTTTCAGAGCTTTGAATCTATTTATACATTCAAAAACACATTTTAAACAACAAAAAATTGTCTCCAGTCTCATGCTTGTTGTGAATAATGGTGGCTAATATGAATAGAGAGATGTTGTATAAGAATAGAAATGTTTAAAACTCAATTTAGCTGCCATGCTTGGTAGAAATGTTTATGAATAAGGTATTAGAACATAAATCTCAAGGTGAATAAGAGTGGATAAGAGTGTATCCCCCCTCAGCAATACGGCCTCCCATTAGGCCCTTTGAACTCCATCTCCAGTCGCTTCAATCAGGTGGTGACTTTCCCAAATGTACAACCACTTGAACTCCCAACACCACATTGGTATCAGGAATATCAACAACAAAGAAATGATGGTGAGAGAGTAGTTCTCCATCTGCAAGGTCAATCCGGGGACATATCTCGTACACTTCATAGTTCGGGCTCTGATATCGGGAATGAAGAATCCCTCAAACGTGGTTGTGCGGGTTCCCCTATACTCCATCATCTAGGCATCAAGAAAATTGTGGAGGGTGGCTCCATCATCAGCCGAGAACACTACCCACGCTGCCCTTGAATGGTCCACTGAATGCGAGTGTCGAGGTACTTCGGCACACCCCGAAGTCAAGCAAGAAATCCTTCTATTAGGAGCCAAACGGATTCCTCCTTCATGTGGGGGTGGTGGTGGCCCTCCCTGCTCCCCAACTGGACCACCCTCATCCCTCGACTCCTCTCACTATCTCGGTCTCCTCCTCCTTTGGCTCCTATCTCAGAGAGCACCTCAATGAAATGGGCCTTTCCCTTGCTACACTTGTGCCTTGGTGCCCAAGGTTCTTGGCATGTGAAACACAATCTCCTCCTCCCGAGGTCCCTGCGTGTCTCATCATCCAGCCGTTCACGCTCCATCTCTCTGAGTGGCCGCGTATCTCTGTTAACTTTGTGGGGTTGTGGGTCTCGTGGGGAACAAAAGCCCATGTTCTTGGGCATTGCATCAATCATATCCCAAGCTCGAGAGATGGCATCCTCTGTAGTGATGTGGGCTTATGGGCCCTCACCTATCCACGCGAGTGGCCCAACAAGCCCCCTCTACAAACAACATGATCAAGCAGAGCTCTCGAAATATTTGTCACCATCATGCACTAGCCTTTGAAACTCGGTGACGAATGCCTCTGCGTTTGCTGTCTGTCTCAAGTGGGCTAGCTCCCTAGAAAGTGCGGCTCCGGATCCTTCCTCTCAAATCTCTCCAACAACCTACGGGTGAACTCCTGGTATGAAGTGATGTCGATATGTCCAAGTGTGATAAGCCCATGGTACCACCACTCTTGGGCATCTCCCTCCAAGTAGAGGGTGGAAAATCGTATGGCATCTGCTTCCTTCATCGGGTTCAAATGAAAATAGGTGTCCAACTTGTGTATCCATGCTTGTGATGAACTCTTTGCTCCCCCATCGAAATTTTGAAGTGTGACCTTCCCCCGCTCAACCTTGACACCTTATGGGTTTGGATGATCCTCCTCCTTATGGTACGGGATGATCCTCCTACGAAATAATGACCAGGGCCCACATGGTACGTCTCTCCTTTAGGGTGAATAAATTCACCAAGGGACGTCACACTGTCCGGGCATCCAATCCCTCATACTAATCGATGTCGGATGCAACCTAGTGCACTATATCTTCACGCGGATTCGGCTCCCTCTCGAGCTACGGCTCCTCCGCAGTTTGGCATCGAAAGGTATGTAGCTTTGCCCATCGTTATGGAGTGTCTGGGAGGCTGGAATGATACGAATGCCTCCCGCTTTCGGAACCTCCATCACCTTGAGGTTACGCTGCTCCATCTCGGCCTTCCACCCACATGCAACCCCATCCCTGCTCCATCATGTGCCATCATGATACGCTCTTGTCTCATCATTGCTAATTTGCTCTTAGTAGCTCCTCTAAGATACGGTCATGGACCCTTGGCACTGAAAGCTACTCCTCCTCATCGTGTTGGTCCATTCCTACCCTCCCGGCTTCTATTTCTGTGTTTGAAAATGGGTCTGCAGGGATAACTTCTTTCCCCACGGCCTCTACCTGCGCTTTACACATACGAACTCTATGGAAAACTACTCCTTGGTATCTTTGTGGCATCACACACTCTTGTTCCCCCACCACTGGCAAAGAACATGCTACGATACCACTTGTAATATTCCAAATATAAAATTTATAGTGCTATAGAAACATGCAATAAATTTAACACATAAATTTTACTTTTGAGACAAACACAAATACGAAAAATATGCCCAAAAAACAATTTTATTAATATAATCGAGCTCAGAGTACAATATGAGATGGAATGAGTGCACACAGGCTTGCACTGAGGCAAGACTACAAGCCTCGAGGTGATCAACATCAAAAGTACTCACTTTGCTACAATACTGCTTTCACTAGCTGCGTTGTCCTTGGCTTTCTACAATGCTACGGGCTGACTTTGGCACTGATTTTGTCCACTAAATAATGCCCCGAAGAAAATTCTAGGAAATTGGGAAGGTGATCCTTGCCCAAAACCCCCAGAAAAACCCGAGAAATCTTTTCACCAACCTCCAACCTTCAAAAATTGGACCCTTCTCTGCTTGGCCCTTTTTTCAATTTCGAGATTTCGTACATTTGGCTGCTTTGTAGATTTTTTCCCTCCAAAATAGCAACGCAATCCCACGAAAATATATCTCCAATCAAACCCCCCAACTCCTCATGTTCTGTACATACGACAAAATGTTGCTCCCAAATTGTGTGCCCTCTGTGACTACGCGATCACTGGGTGGATGAGCGTAGTCTGCAAAAATAGCCCTGGAAGGAGCTGTGCATTTGGTCTCTCGGGGTCCCGAAGTTGCTCCAACACTACTGGAAATTCCTCCATGATTCCTCCATGTAGTTTCCCCGGATGAGTTTTCTTCACAACCTAGCTCTCCCACGAAAATTGATTTCCTTTACTATGCAGTCCCAACTCTCCTCCATCCCAATTTCGCTCTAAAGAATGCGTGGGATTTACCATGTGCCTCTCCACGATCACAAAATCTTGCGAAGAATCCCTTCTTGAGGTGGCACTCGGGAAGTCCATCGGAGAAGGGATGAGCTTCTCTATCAGGGAAGCTCCTATTCTAAACTCTTTGCTTAGCATTGCCTCAACTAAATAGCTAAGGAAATTCGATTTTACTGAATGTGCAAATGATGCCCATGCCTTCTCCAAATCTTCCCTTTTATAAGTGCTGGGCCATGCAAAACTTGTGGGTCCCTCTACCAATTAAGATTTTCCCAAGGGAATTTGAGATTGCCTTCTTCTCCGATGCGTCTATCCTTGTGGGATCCCATCCTCCACTAACACTTTAATTTATTCTTTTCCTCGTAAGTTGGCCACAAAAAGGTGCTTTAAGTTATTAATTCAAAAAATTGACAAAAATGTATTTCCCAAACATTAGGAAAATTTGGGAAGGGACATTACGGATGCACATGAATATATATGTTTTTATTTAAAATATGAATACTTAATGTGTTTTTGGTAAACTTGATTTTTTTCTTACGGTTTTACTCAGGGATTCCGATCCCAGGTTCCAAGCTCAGTTCAGAGTCCACAAGGTTTTTCGGTTCAATCACAGTTCCGGTTTTGATAACGTTGATTTGGACATTCCAGAAAGATGACCTGTGATGATCGTGAAGTGTCATCATAGATTATTTAATTTTACTATTTAGATTAGAGATTGGCGAGTTCTTAACTCTAGAGGCCATTTAGAGCTTCATGTTTTATCGATGTCATGTATCATGGAACTTTATGTAACTCGATGTGAATTTCCTATTTGGACATTCAGGATGCAGTAGAAATCAACAAACTTGCCTATTTGGTATGTCTCTTTAGATTTCCTTTGTTGTGCATGGATTCTCTCTCTCACACCCACGAGATATTTATTTTCTAAAGTTGACTTTAAGTTTTGTGGTAGAGTCCAACTTGGCTCAGAAGGAAGGGCTTGTCGAGGCTCATCTATTTCCAAGTCATGCACCTTTGGACCAAACTTCAATTGGAAATAACTACTTTCATATGACATCACCACATGGCCCACAATGATTTAGCTTTCAACGGATGTTGGTGCAGAATAATTGATATATATGATGATTGAGACTAATCTTTGTCAATGTGCTACTTTAATTAGATCAATTTTTTACTAAGGCTAAAAGCTGGATTAGCTCAAGTCTCAAGTGAAGGTTCTTGGTCCCCTTTAGTCCATTGGTTGGTTTATGAGCACAAGCTCTCTGCTAACAGAGACTTGAATTATTTATTGTCCGAACAATGCATACATATCGCAGTCTTTGCATACATAATAATGATTATTATCCTATCTCATGCCCTATTGATATTATTCAAAGAAAGTAGCTCCTAGGGGAGCGCTCAATTGGCATTCAGCCATGATATGAAGTCTTTGTGAAGTGTGTGGTTTGAGGTTCAAATCCCCCACTGAAAGTCTTGTAGCGGTGCGTGCCCATTCATGGGTTCACCTAGAGGTATAGTGGTAGCAATCGGAATTGACCTTGTGTGCACGTATTTAAAAGCCTGGCCGATTGTCGATTCCTTCAAACAAACAAAAAAGGAGAAAAAGAAGAAAAAAAACAAATATTATTCAAAGTAGGTAATCTAGAACGACTTCTTTGATAGAGGATGTATGCAAGGAGGATGCTAGAGGATCATTGGTGGATAGTGTCTTGTAGTGAGTAAAAAGGAGATGACTATTCTATCTATTAAAAGTTATTTTTCTCAAGTACAAGTTCGAGTTCTTGCTAAAGTGTTCCAAGTTTTGTGTATCGGGACAATCATTTGTTTTCGAGTTGAACCACTTTAATATTTAAGTCTGTAGTAGTGCTTGAGAATCATCACTTTGGTAGTTTTCATTAGAGACAATGGATTGTCTTTGGAAGTTTGCAATATGATATAGGCATGTTACAATGATCTTTTATGTTTAATTTTGCAGATTGGCTTCAGGTGTTCTAATAAGTTGATTCATAGATCTAAGAATATGGCGGCGGTTACATATACGTGAAATAGTGGGTATCATGCTTTCTGTAATCGAACCTTTGTTTTAAAAATACGACGGTTTCGACTCAGGCCCGAACTGTTTGGTCGACCGAGCCATTAAGGCTGGCCGGTCAACATGTTTCATCGTATTCCATAATCTCTTTCCGACACCAAGATAAAAAATCTAGTAGACCGATTGGGTTGTTCATATAAATGAGAAAAGATATGGCAGATGGAAAATACTCTAATAATATTGTCTCAACCACTAAGTATACATGGTATTCTTTCTTTCCTAAAGGACTATTTCTGAGTAGTTTAGAGAGTTGCAAATATTTATTTTGCATTTCATGTAGCATTACTCTCACACAGTCTCACAGGTCAATAGATATTCAACAATTTTACCTTGTGTTTTTGTCATTGGAGTGGCTATGACTAAAGAAGCAATTGAAGATGTACGTCGTTGCTAAAAGGCTGATAAGGATGTCAATAACCGCCTTGTACAAGTGTTGGAGAAAAAAATGAAGAGTTCAAACCACGTCGTCTGGAAGGATGTGAAGGTTGGAAACATTGTAAGGTCAGCAGTGATGAGTTTTCCCAGGCTGATCTTCTTTTTATATCCTCAAGTGATTCGATGGAATATGCTACGTTGAGACCATGAACTTAGATGGGGAGACAAATCTAAAAGCTGAGGGAAATGTCTTGATAGAAACTAGGAACTTCACCGGCGGTTCCATGTTTTCAAGAATTTAAATGCTATGTGTTGAGTGTGAGCTACTAAAATCCCTCTATTTATACTTTTGTGGGAAATCTCTTATGGAAAAACATGGTACTAAATCTCTGAGTCCTATGCAAGTCCTATTACGAGGTTCAAAGTTGAAGAATACTTATTTTGTATATGGAGTAGTCTTGTTCTTGGGCATGAAACTAAGATCATCATGAACTCAAACGGACCCACCCTCAAAGCTCTGAGTAGGATAGAGAAGCGCCTAGACAAATTGGTTATATTCCGACTATTCCTTCTTATTATCTGTCTACTTGTTAGCGGTTATGCATTTTCTATCTTGCTCTCCAAGGACTACAAGAACCAAACATATTTGCAGACCTGTGATGCACATGGCAAGAACAGTATAGAGTGCTTTCAATTTAATAAGGACAATTCTTTTGTTGCGGAGTTTTGCGGTTCTTTACAAGATTTTTTGTCTTTTGTATGGTAAGTTTCTCACAAACCTCTAGTTTCAAAATGAAATGAAAATGATTATGAATTATACTCTAATTTTAGATGTAATAAATTTCACTATTACCTTTTTCGGAGGAAGTCGTGAGGGTCTGCATAGGGAGTAACTATGTAATCTTCCTTTTTGGCGGGAGACTATTATATGGGAAAAAAATATAATGATAGTTTGTAGAGTATGTTAAATATACATAATTTTTAAATAGCTACGGCAGTGTACAAAGAAACAAGACTCATATATTTTTTTGTATGTTATCAAGTGAATTGAAACTTCATGTGATTTATCATCCAATAATTAAAGTATTAAGTGTAAATTACGAAGTGTTAATACCTCCAAGATCTAAAGCTATAAGTATAGCACTTTGCTACTCCAAAATACCTTTTGCAGATTGCCTTTCCCTTTCATTCCTATATATTAGCCACGAAGAGGACGAGTTGGGTTGAGTGAATGCGAGGGTGAGTGTTATAGCCCGACAGAGTTTGATTCCTAGAAAAAAGTCACTAGTGTTATCCATAGGGAAATTTGGTGATAAGAAGTTGAGTTGTCATGTCCATTAAGTTGAGGTACAGGTGATTACATGCCAAAAATGTGTAAACGATTCCCACCTCTTAATAGGTGATGGATACTTTGACTACAAAGTGAAAAAGAAACTTCTGAGACTTTTGTTCCTGTATATTACAAATCTTGTTGTTACCAATACCTAGGCATTACCCCTACACAATGCGACATAAGTCGGACCCTAACAAAAGATGAAAGAAATATAATGAGGGAATAAGGGGGAGTACAACATTCAAACCTTAGTATATGTATATCAAACCTTGACCAAACATAGTGTGTTTGCTAAAGTATTCCATGATTCAGAGATTTGTTAAAAAAGTCTAATTTTTGTATAAGAGTAACTCAAACTAGCATTTGTGCTTGTGAGAGTCAAACTTAGCATCTTTTGTGATGATGTCAAGTCCATATATGAGTGGCTCTTGCTCACCAACAATATATTGATACTTTTGTACTTACGACACCCATTGACCTTGTTACCCACAAAACCTAGCAGAGGCCCAAAAGAGGAAACCTATGGGACAACTACTAGACTAAGTGACAACAGTCATACGACAATGGCCACTATCACTACAACCAAGGACCCCGTATTTATAGGTGATCTCCTCCACTTTGATCTCCTGCAACCACATGTACATATTCGAGAAAACAATGCAAGAGCAAACCATGATTAATTGGTCATCAAATGGAATTGAGAGTTATGTTCTAATACCTTATTCATAAACATTTCTACCAGGCATGAAGTTTGAGTTTTAAACATTTCTTATTCATAAACATTTCTACCTTATTAAATGGAATTTTAAGTTTGAGTTTTATAATCTACACAATTCAAGTGCCCAGAGCTTTCAGAACCACTGAATCTATTAAACATTCAAAAACACATTTTAAACAACAAAAATTGTCTCCGAGTCTCATGCTTGGTGAATAATGGTGGCTAATCTGCATAGAGAGATGTTGTATACATGTTGTCTACTTGCTTTGGCAATAAAGTTGATGGTTGAATTTTTGCATGTAACATCTGTGAGAAACTTCGAAAATACCAAAAGCAAATAGGTAACCTAAAGCTGAAACTTCAAATAATTTTTGACAAATATATATGGTAAAAGATAAAAAAGATTTATCATTCTTACTGCATATAAAGAGAAGTAAAGAACATGAACAAATACCTTTTCTAGGTCAGACTATTGCATAGCTATCTTCTTAGAAAAGCTAGCAAAAGGGTTCTAGCTTCTCTTGTGCATCCTTTCCAACGGACCTAACACATAGAAAGCACCAAAACACTTAGTTTGTTGTTTTGCATGATCATAAATCAAATCTTCCAAAAGCCTCACAACACACATTGGTGACTATGATAGAAACCAGAACGAAGATGCATCATTTTCATTGTATTAAACATATCTAATAATTTGTAAATTTGACCTTTACAAGCAACTCAAAGCGAAGCTATATTTACACTATGAAACGATTTAGTACTCATTTTTAAGGGGGATTGATTCTTTAAACCAACATGAACTTCTCGAGCACAAAATAAATGAGGCTTTCAATCCCGGTTAAGAGCTATTCATATAAATGCATAAATATTTGGTCTAGATTCAAAAAACCTTGATTTTCTTAAAAGAAACATAAAAGACCCTTCATTCCTTAATTTGCTTGGAAATCATAAAAAGCAGTACTTTCCTTTTCAAAATCTATAATTTTTTCTGCATTATGAGGAAATTTCTTTAATGAATAGGTAATTTATATGTTGTTCTACAAGCTTTGCAAAACACATTATGTTTCAAATATTAAAGAACACATAAAAACAAAAAGTGACATGTACCAAACGAGAAAAATGCATAAGCACAATGAAATACAAATATTCGAATCCTTGGTTTTGAATAATTAAAAAAAGCAAACGGTTACAAGTCAGACTTGGAGGAAAGACTCTACAATTGCGGGTACTTGCAAAGTCGCAAGAAAATTAAAGCGACTTGAAATCTTGATTTCTATCAACAACTTAGTTTTCCTGGATACTCACCACTTCTCACATACTAAGATCATAGAAAATCGTGAAGACAAGCGAGATAATAACGGGGAGAATAAAAGCAGGTGGAAATCTTAATCTTTGCCAAATATCCCAAATCGTAGAATCATATCATATGGTTTTTCTTTTTCCTACAATACCCATGTCTGTGAAAAAATGAACGACAACACAATGAATTTCTAGGATCTTGAAGTGGCATCTCCAAATGGAAGTTCAAGACGATTTATTTGAAGAGTATGAAGCTTCCTAACAAGCAAAGGACGATAAGATGTATACTAAAATATTTTTTTGCTTTAATAACCGGTCTTTTTCCATACGATATGTAGAGGACCACCAATGAAAGCAAACCATTGATACCAAACGAGGATGGGACATGAGCTAAGGAAAGATGTCCTTGAACTTGTTAAAGGGAAATAGATAAATCTCTGTACACAACTATAGGAGCAATAAATCACAACCAAGTTCTGTAAAAATTAGATTATAAAAATCTTTGGTTTAACTCTAGGAAATAGCATGTCCAGAGGTCCAAGCTCTACGGAGGACACAAGTTGAAGTCATGTTCTCACTTAGGGTCCCGACTTCTTCATTTTGTAAACCAACAATAATAGCAATTTTTATTTCAAATATTGTAAGCCCGAATGGGGACTCAATTCGAATTTGTAGAGATTCAGAACCAACTTTGGCATGTCTTGAGAAATCATTGAACAACGGGCGAGCAAAGCTCTTTTTGTACAAAGGCTGCATCACATATAACAAAGCTTATTCATGAAGTTATATGCTTACTTTCAATTCTTTAAGTACATTGCAATATATTAAGGACTAAAAATCCATAATATGCTTCCATTTGTGATTGAAGATGATACTTTCATATCTAAATATAGGAAAATACCTTATTGTATGGAGAATGAAATACAATATAATCTGCATCTAGAAGAGAAAATTGTCTTCCTTCTTCCTTTTCAAACTGGAAAAAGGCAAACATGAAACCTCAACATGAGCCAACCATGCTGCAGACAAGCTGTCATATGCCCTTCATAAACTTCCACATGAAAGCTGGAATGTAAAAATGTGATGCAAACTCACTTATTACAAAACCGTTTGTAGCATGAGATCAATGCTATGAAATAACAAGTTTGTGAAAGCTTCCCATCTACAACTTTGATTCACCAAAATTTCATTTTTTGTTTTAAATTCGTACAAAAAAAGATTAAGGAATCTTTGGATATCTCATATCTTATGTTTTTCAACTATATATTTTCTAAAAAATATAGCGTCAATGGATATGAAGGACACACATAAAGATCAAAGACCTACATTAGACTTGTTTTGCAAGATAACAAGGGCATATTATTCACATCTACTAAGATATGCAATGTTTAATTTCCAATATCGTCAAAAAAATGAAATTACCCAATTCATATATCTTGCTTGTTCTTTGCAAATTGGGCTTTGTGCTTCCAAATCTGAATGGGGAATCCATTCCTCAATTCAAATTTGTATTCTCAAAAACTCATTTTTCTTATAGTTTATGACATATAATTTATAATTTTACTCTTTTATGAATATGCTTCAATGTGAGAAGTTTATAGGCTTTATTTTATTGGGTTCAAAGCTATCAAGGACCTTTGCCAAGACAGTAGGGAAGCTAAAAAACGAGGACAATGCAAATGAAATTTCGCAAATCCCACAAGAGGTCTATCATTTTAACTTCTTATCATGCGTATGCGCACACCAAATCAGATTCATCGTATTTGTACTGAAACTTAATTGCCTCATTAGAACTTTACGATTGAGTTGTGTATTTGAGGATGTTTAGCTTCTATGCGTCATTGATTAGAAACAACAAGAAACACAATTGTTTAGCATCTACTGGGATTTCCAAGAGAATAAGAAATAAAACCTAAAATGGACAAGCATTTCTCTAACTCGAAATGTATTTACCCCTGATGAAACTAGTTAGAGTTGTAGAATATTAACAATAGGCTTAAACACCAAAAAACTTGCATGGATGTGGGATTGATGTTTGGCTTGAAAATACGAGAGATTTGGTATGTGCTACTTTTATTAGACCCGAGAAATGCAACAAGCGAGAAAACAGATAAAAAAATTTAAAAAAAAACAGAGAGGTAAGCTTGAACTAAAAATATAGCACTTAGATTGGAAGCTTCTATCTCTATTCTACATGGTGAATCAACATAGCAAACAATAAAATAGCTCATGTAACGAGAAAGAGTGACATATTAAAAACACAAGAGTAAAAGAAGCGAACCGGATATTCACTAGCAGTTTAGGCTTATAAAAGTCATAGACATGAGCCATATGTGTTCCTGTGTTGCTCTCAATTGCTATTGGAGCATTAGGCCCTATCAGACATTGCATGACAGTATATGCTCCTCCAGTAGGTCGTGCTGCCTGCTCGACATAGACCTTAAACAAGAAAAAGAAAATGTCAATCTTCTAATATAGTAAGCAATGCTTCTAGTACAATCCTAATGAATAACAAAATCATAACAAGAGTATAAAAAAATGCCAACTCAATGAATTTCCATTAAAACTTAATCGAGAGCATCATTTTTGTCTGTCGAGTGGTCGCCTATAGTTTGTATTGTCTATTCATGAGTTTATACACTATTTCAAACCTCTTACAACTAGCTTCCTTTAGGACCCTACTGCTCAAATATAAAATAGATCTCTTCTAATGTGAGATGCAAATATTTGCATAAATAATAATTAGTAGCTGATATTTGATTTGAAATAAAAGATCATTTCGAGAATATTTTCAAAATATCATATACCTTGTAAAAATTTGTAAGTGTAGATAATCACGATCCCCTTTCATAAAACTCTAAGCAAAGATACGGGACCTTTTTCGACAAGGCAATATCCTACATAACTTCTTTTGGTGGGTATTATAATATCGATACAATCATGATTACTGTTTTAAACATGGTAAGAAGCCGATGCGGATAAAGAAAAGTAACAATGACTATTGATGCAAGCATATAATCAATGAAATCTAAAGCAACGAATATTTTAAATACCACCGAACGGTTTCTTAACAACTCGGGTTTATTACGTATGAAGCTCCAATGTCGAGTTCATGCACTATAAGTATATTTAAGTAATGCATGCATTCCATAAAAAGTATAATTTCAAATGTCCTAAGCATATATTCTTCAAAACTGCATGAAAAACCCATAATAGAAGAACGGAATCATCTTACCTATTGTCATGCAGCTACAACAAGACCATATCTTCCATCCCCAGAAGCGCTTTCAATCCAGTTAATACGGTTAAACGAGTTGCGGTTCCTCCATAGCATGCATTTGTTGAGTCCACACTTCAATTCAGGTTTACCTACACTTGTAAAATTTACAAAACAAGGAAAATTAACATTTGGAATGAGCTATTTACAGGGGGAAAAAAATCGTTTAAAAAATAAAAAAATTGAAGGGAAGATCGAGTCTTTGTATGTTTAAAATTTACTTTCTTCTATGATGATACCATCGGATCTATATCAAATGAGACATACAAATATAATAATGACTATAAATCCAAGCATATGATCTGTTGGATATGAGGGGTCCATCTTCCTTGATATGAGATGAACCTTTTTTCGAGGTGAAGATGTCCAAAGATATATTTTTTCTGATTCAAGAATCAAAACCAATTGAAGTAGCTTTCATTGTAAAAATATAATCTTGGATGATTTGAACTAACATTGATTCGAGGAAATTTCTAGTGTGTTTGATTTTAATTTTATATGAAATCTACCATTATGCTTGTGGCAAATATGAGTACTCATGAATAATGTATTTTTTCGGTGCCTCCAAAGCAAAAGCAGTTGAGATTTCATAAGCTAATCAATCCTACTTTCACAAACTCAACCCTAGTAAGCCTATTGCTTGCTAAAATGGATTTGTAAGTAAGATTCACACAACCAGGGGAAAGTTGGGATAGGGACGGCAACAAATGTTAGGTTTTTTAAATTTTTCAATAAGAAGAGTAGAAGAAAATTTTGAATTTGAGAAAAAAATTTGTAATAATTGTGACAAGGTAATCTATTGTCTTATTTCGTTTGTAATTTTATAGAAGGCCATTTATTTTTCACCCTAACCTTGTTGCTTTGTAGTAATAGCTTAGTCTCATAGATCTGGAACAATCTTAGTTTTCATTTCATTAGAGAAATTTTGACTAGTATATGACACAAGCACACATCATAATAGGGAATGTACGAGTAGTGTTGTTGAGTATCATAGAACTAGTTTGGACATAAAAACCAATGCATCTCTCTCAAATGAGCGGTGCTTGAAAAAGATGGATTTCTTTAAAGACAGACAACTTTGAAAGGAGATGTCCAAGTCTTCAAAGAATAAAAAAAAACATTTGAGCAAAATTTGAGGCGAGATAATGGTATATTACATTAAACCTACAAAAGAGGGAAAGGTTTGAGATTACTAAGGCAGCCCATCATTTTAGATATGGGAAAATCCTCTACAAAAAACAATTCAACAAAATACGAATAGAATATGGAATGTCGCTTGGAAACTAGAAGGAAGAAAAATGACTTGCAACCATTACAACAGTCATTCTTTAGGGAGATGTGTAAGTCCTTGTAGAATGAATAACATATCTGAACAAAAAGCCAAACAGAAGATGGGGAGTATTAAATTGAACCTAGACAAGTGTAATGAAAAATTTGGGACCATTTAAAATATAGGTTGTCTTCACCTAAGTAGCAATTTGTTCTTCCATCTTCTCCAAGGTTTAAAAAGCTGAAATATGAAGAAACGAGAAAATCATTAATTGCAAAATCCATATTCAAAATGAATTTTCCTACCTTAAATGTGCGACAAACATAATCTAACAATATGTTTTAAAAATAATCATTGCAGGAAAAAAATATAGAGATAAATTGAAGTTGATGAAGCTAAGATCCCATGAGTTTTACTTTTGTTGAGACATCACTGACGTTGGAAGGTTGAAAACCTGCATATCTCTAAATTGTCTTTTCAAAAGACAAATATGGAAGTCATGTAGGCTTTTATTATCATCATGTATGTAATTCCATCAAAAAAAGCATTTGAGCAGAGCTATTTTGATAATGAGTTTAGATGAATTGGGGAAAAAAACCTCAAAAATATGTCATCAACCATGTCTTTATTGACTTTCTCTTGTCCAATAACGGTTTCACTACCAACTTCCAAGCGACCAATTTGTTTTGGATCAATTTTATATTTTTTCCAAAAAGAGTGACGATTACCCCATTGTCAAAGCTGCAAGCATTCATATGAGGAATCGGCTCATAAAAATCGGTAGGGAAGAAAAATATGTAATATCAAACAAAGCATGAGATAATCTCTATCTTATGAAAATATTATTCTACTACCATACACAAAGCAAAAATGTGGGCGGCCTCAAAAATATGCACCGCTGAAGCAGATGAATGAGCTGAAATTCAACGGTGTTAGGCGGTGACAAAATATCTATAAAGTTATTGTCAAATATCATAATATTTGGGGAAATATTGTTCTTACCTCATAGAAATAACGTCTTTCAAAGTCAATTGTGAGAAAGTCATGCGGTCTTGTCCAAGGTCCATGGTCCTTCAAAAACCGGATCTCTCTTTGTGGCATCGCCCTTCTAAAAGGTGCTGGGCACAGAACAAGACCACAATTTCCTTATCCCTCAACCCCATGTGACCAAAAACATCGCTCGGATGATCAGAGTCCCTTTTTGTAGCATCGGCAAGGCGACCTTCTTACTGAGAGCTCGGAGCTCGTCTTCTCTTCGGGATGGAATGGAATGTCAAGTCCTCCGTCACTTGCGACCACCACACCCAGCCAGTGATAAAGACCAACATAGGTGATTATGGGGGAACTATTCCTTGATTGACTCCGGGGAGCCTCACGAAAATGTCCAGACCGTTGTTAGCACCATGGGAAAGCTCGGCCCCGTATCTAATCGTCCGAAAGGCCCTCCGGGTCTTGGTCTTTGACATCGTAAGTCCCGAGCGTTGTGCCATGCGATTCGAACCATGATCGGTGCACGAGTTCTTCTGCAATGAGACCATGGAGCTTCCTCTTGGATTTGTCGATGGCAGCCCTATACACCTCACTTACGGTGGTACTCTCGCTTACGGTGGGATAAGCCTTCACCATGGTTTCTTAACTTGCCAAATGAAAAATCATCAGAAATCAAGCCTTCACCATGATTTCTACCTTTTTTCTAGCCTAAAAATGTAGCGAAAATTAATCTTTCAAGAACAAGCGCCAACGCACAGGCCGCCCTACAAATACAAATACGGGGGCGAACTTGATATTCAAAGGGAACGGAGAGGGCGAAATACCTATAACAGTCTCCCATAACCAGTACCATTTATGCTCAGAAATCGAGCGACAGAAAATTTTACAAACAAACATGGAGAATCGAGAGCGATCCGAGCAAAATTTTTACAAACAAACAAGGCGAATAGGGTAGGGAAGGTTTATCCGCCCTATTTTTTTGATGGGCTAAAATATAATAATAAATTATTTTTTGGATATTTTTTGGGCTAATTATTGAAACTATTGAAAATTAATGTAATTTAAAAATTCGCCCCTTCAAATAAAATCCCTTAAATTTCGCCCATGGGCTAAAATTCGCCCCTAAAATTTTCCTGAAGCTATATCCGCTCCGCATTTCAGATTGCAATTAGTGCCTTACGGGCTAGCGCTTGGTCTTAGCGGGGTCATGTGGGAAGTGGTTGAGGGGGCGGCGAGAAAGGGCTAAGCCTCATAAAGTGAAAAAGTGGGTCTTTTGGCCCTATTTTTAATGCTTTTAAAGGCCGAGAAAGGGATTCGGTAGGGAGAAAAAGGTGTTTTTACGCCAAACAAAGGGTATTTGTAAGGTTCGAAGGGGTGTTAGGATGATTTAGAGGGTTAAATGGGTAAATAGAGAAGGAGTACAAGGGAAAGTAAACGGAGTTAAAATGAGGGATGAGATAGAGAGGAACGAGGCATTTTTTGGGCATTCTCTTTACAAACGAGAGAGGCTTTATAATGGGGAACAACGAGAGGGGTTTTATCAAAGGACAAAGGCACAAGGAGGCTTCAAGGATGATGTGTTTTTCGGAGGAAATGCATTCCTTGAAGGCTCAAAAAGCATTACCTTTGTTTGCTTGTCAAAAAAAATTCACGGGGGCTAGCGGTGGCTCCACATGGGGATGGCTTCTTCTTGAAGGAGTCAAGAATTCATAAAATGATCTTTGGAGTAGGCCAAATGCCTGCTTTGCTTGAGCCATCTTTTTTCTTTGATTTTTCAGCTACCACAAATTGTGAAGACATCAAATTAGCGAGAGCAATTCTCCTAGATAATCTACCTACCCATCCTATAATGCTAGCATTTTTCTTCAAGGTGCATTTGGACTAGCAGACCCTTTACATCATTATTTTTTTACAAACAAGGAAATAAACCTATTCTATTTCTACCCTTATTACTCCATGAGACCGGTTTAAAAGCTATTGGCCTCACCTACTTCTCTACCTAATCTAATACATGTCGAGTTAGGCTATCTCACGTGATTTCTTCTCTACATTCTACAACAGAAATTCAAACATGACCCAACTAAGATTAGAAAGTCTAGTTTCTTGTGAATCCAAACATAAAGCAGGTTGCACATGGATGAGAAACTTGCAGAAAACTAAAAACAAATCTTGAAGGCTTGAAAAATTAAAAACTTTGAGGCATCCTTCTTTTCAATGTGACTTAGGTTTTGAGCTTGCTAAGTCACTTCCTCTTCTTCATTTCGTACGGTTTTGGGCATGTTAGAAGCCCGATCCTTTTTCTTAATTTGTTGGTTCATATTTTGGGCGAGTTAGAACAAATTGTTTTTACTTCCTTTGGCTCGGGTTTTGAGCATATTAGAGCCAATTCTTACACATGAAGGTTCATGTTTTGAGCATGTCTGAACCTCTCTCTCTCTCTCTTTTGAAGCATTTTCTCTTTTTCTTGAAAAACATAACACGACAATGGTATTTACAATGGAAATGGAAGCCCGGAAATTGGAAATCGAGAAGTAGTTTTTGAGCATCCTGCCATTGGCGGGACCCCCCTAAACGCTACTACCATTTGGTTCTTGTAGAAGAAAGGCATTTGGACCCACGGTGGCCTAGATGATGTATGGACCTTGCCACAAACTATCAAACTTGTCGTGCTTTCCTTTGTCCTCTCTCCTTGAGTCCCACTTGGAACTTTGCTCTCAGATTTTGAAATACGAAGCTTTGGTTCTCTTGTCAAACAACTTCTTTATTTTTTCTTGAACTTTCACCCGGCCTCTTGTTATAGACCTCTTCCCTTGCTTGTTGGAGATTGATTGTTTGGTTTATTCTCCTTCCCACGTGCTATCTTCTTTTGTCTGGATTTCTTGGACAAGTTTGATTCACGGCACTCCAAAGGTGGTAGGAAAAAGCTTGCTTGTTCCATGGACCAGGGCTGATATAGTGACATGCCAATGGATTTATTTTTTGCTAGCTGTCGACCCACGAGGCATGCACTAACTTGTTGATGCCATGAATTTTTTGTTCTCTTCCAACGACTTTTTGATGATAGTCACCAAGCTTTTGTTTGATGATTAGTACTAACCCATTACCACTGTGGGTAATAAGTGGTTGAATGATCGAGTGCTATTTAATTACTGTGATCAAAAATAAACCATTTTTCTTGGACCCAAAAGCGTGACATTATCGGTGATTATTTTTCTTGGAAAACCAAACCGAGAGAGGATATGGCCTTCTAGGGAACCTAATGATGATTGAATCTATGGCATTCCTAGTAGGTATGGCCCTCTATCCACTTAGTGAAGTAGTATGTGGGCTCGTTAAGATCCATTTGTGTTGTGCGAAGAAAGCGGGAGTGAATTTCTCCTGTAAATCTAGGCCCCATTGCATAAATGGACCTTCAACGATGGGTTGTAGAGGTAAGGGGAGGAGCTTTCTTTTACCTTCAAAAAATGCGGCATTTGTGGCGGGACAATTATCATCTCATGGATGTCATTGAAAGAGTGTAGGCCAATAGTAGCCGGCTCTGAGTATTTTGTTTTGCGGTGGCTTTCCGGTTCGGGTGGCCTCCACACTCTCTGCATGGAACTCTTGTTTAATTCTCTCTGCCTCATTTTGGGGGAAAAACATTTAAGCAATAGGCCATTTGTACTTTTCTAGTATACAGCATTCATCCAATATGAAATAGCTTTTGGCTTTTAGTTTGAGGAATCGGCCTTGGTCTTTGACGAGTCTAGAGGGGCATTAGAGGGTTTGTGAGCACATAGAGAATGTCAGAATACCATGGAGAGTTTTGAAATTTCTCCTCAATAGTGGGATGGAAATCCCTCTGCTCATCCAGAGGCACCTACCATGTTTATGTTAAGGGGCCTACTGATTTGATTCAGCCAGTTAGTTGAGCTAGCTACGACCTTTGATCGGTTTTGTGGGTTTTATCTCAAGGTCATATTCTAAGATCACAACAATCTGTTTTCCCCTCTTCCCCATCGGGTCTTGGGACAAGATATCTTTAACCACTATATTTGGCACATAGGCTATGGTGTGAGAATACTGGTATGTACCCTAAAGTCTTTCAGGCCTTAACCAAAGCATAGGCACATTTTTTCCATATATGTTGTATTTCAAGGGTGCATCTCCGAGTGCTTTCTTTGAAAAAAAGAAATGGGTTGTTCCATTCCCCTGCGGTTTTTCTGCGGTATAATTGCAGACTCTTTGTATGCTCGGAGGCAAATCAAAAAAATCAAGAATTATTTTAAGAAATCGGGGTTGATTAGGACGGGGAGCCGGGTGAGTGCAAGTTTAAGCGATTCAAAAGATTTCTTAGCTTCAGCAGTCCATTTAACTCCTACACCTTTCCTTAACATGTTTGTCATATTCCTAAGGTGTTTAGCTAGATTGGGAATAAACCTCCTTAAGAAGTTAATTTTCCCAATGAATGAGTGTAACTCCTTAATGTTTCTCGGGTGTGTGATTTGTAGTATTCCCTCAACATACTTTGTGGATCTATCTTAATCCCCCTTCTCGGATATGATGTGGCCAAGAAGCTTACCTTCTTGCGGCCCAAAATGCGGTCTTTTTAGGATTCAATGACGGATCGAACCTTCTACATTTTTCGAACACTCTTCTCGGATGTTTTAGGTGTTCTTCTTCGGTCTTGGAATAGTGCCCATATGTCATCCAAATAGATGACAATGAAGTGCCCTATTTCATCTGAAAAGGCTATGTCCCATCGCTCTTTGGAAGGTTGCACCAACGTTCATCGGTCAAAAGGCATTTTTAACATACATAAAGGTTCCCCATGGAGTGGTAAAGACTGTCTTGAGTTGGTCTTATGGGATTACTAAAACTTGGTTGTAACCTAAAAAACCATCTAACGAGGAGATCCTTTTTGAGCCTACTACCTTTTGAAGAATGTGTTCCATTTTTTGGCAAAGGGTAATTGTCTTTGAGTGAGGCTTTGTTAAGATTCCTGAAATCAATACACGAGCTCGATCTCCCCCTGTTTTCTTTCTCACAACCACTAGGTTGGGTACCCAATCGAGAGAACCTCACAGAACTATTATACCTGCCTCATACATCTTCTTAATCTCGTTTTCAGCCTGCAATTGTTTTGGGTTTATTCTGCTGAAGTTTTTTGTACGAAGGGCTTGATTTTATTTCAAAGGTTATTTGTGTTGTATAATGTTCGTGTCATAGGCCTTTAGGTCACTCATAGTTCCAAGAAAACACATCAATGAATTCCTTGAATAGGTCGATGTACTTCATTTTTCATGTTTTGCGAGCGGGGGAACCTAGCCAATTTAATCATCCTGGGTTTTATCTTCGAGTGCCTATGTTGCATTCCTCGACATCGAGTCGCTGTGTTCTATAGTGGGATTTTTTGCTACATCGTCGAAGTCAAAAGAGTCTTCTAAAGGTGCCAAACCTCGAGGTATGTTCTTATCTTTGGTCCATGACATCCTCTACTTCCTCACTTTATGTACGCGTTTTCACATTTTTCGTTTGGATTTCCCGAGTCTATTCGTTTAAAGTGTTTACTTCTATGTTACGGGGTGTTTCTCTTTCAAATCGAGGGCTCTTCACTTAGGGTAGCTATCATCAAATTTCGAGTCTAAATCAAAAATTTAAACTCGTCTCTGTCTACTCGAGGGAAATATTCAATCTGTTTATAAGCCCTCAAAGACACCCGCCAATACTTTTCGTTGTCCGGCATTGTAGGTCTGAATTTGGTATGAATGATGATACGTCGGTCATTAGGAGGTCCGTGATATGAACTAGCCATGCAGTCCAAACCATTTTCAATTACGTTCGACCCCTAGGGACAAACACTGAGTACGTATTCTACAAATGTTTTCAATAGATCCATAGCGTCATTCCTATCGCTCTCGGACCTGAGATGTTGTTGTGTATTCACCATTCACTTGTTTAATGATCGGCTTAGAGTCTCCATGCACAATTATCCTACGAGCTCCCTAATTTTCTCAACAAATTCAAGCCTAGGATAAGAGCCTCATACTCTACGATATTGTTTGTACATTTGAAATGCAGGTTTTCCGAGTGTATGGCTCTGCGTGAGTCACTCTCTGTATTGTCTGTACACATGGTGAGTCATATTTTCAGAAGTTGTAGGATGCTATTTGTGGATGGTTGGTCAAGTTTTAAAAATAGATGAAATTATATTTTTTAGAATATTGGGTGAAAGTATATTTATAGATCGTCAAATCTAAAAAATAGAAGTGTCGATTATTATTAGCTCTTAATAATAATCGAAAATAAAGTGACAACTTATTCTCTTGGAGCACTTAATTTCGAGTGCACAGTTTAGAAAATATCGATTGGGGCCAGAAGAAATTACGCAATTACTATGGTTTCTTTGGTGGTTCATGCATGGAGGACTCGGTTAAATGAAGTAAGCAAAGTTATGACGGAGTTGGAAGAATAGTTCTATGGATTTGTTATTCGAGTTTAACTCGGTAAATGGAGTTAAACTCGGTTGAGCTAGTTGTATCTAGTATAAATGAATGATAAACTAGTGAGAGTGAAGTGAATTAATTAGTTAATTAATTCACAAATAATAACTCATTAATCAAGCTGAACAATACGAGTTAACTATAGTGCATGTCGATTCGAGTGGAGACGGTGGAGAGATGGGTGAAAGGGCGAGATGGAAAATGCTGTATGACTATAGTGATGCATTGAGTTGCACCACACACATTGGAGTTGCCAATGAGGATTGCACATTCAAGGCAAGGGGAATTCGAATTCATTCAGAGCTATTCTTCGGCTGGGGGATTGCACGGTGGACGAGGCTATCGAGGTCGCAAAGAAATCGGTGCATGGATTTACAAATTTCTTCGATTAGTGTGTGACGATTGATTGTCTTGAGAGCTTGATGTACTAAGATTTGTATGAGATTGTTACGTGATATCCATGATACATAATATATGATAGTTGCGGTTTTGACTTGAGACTTTCTCATTAAACAATTGTGTTATAATGCGATTGTTTTTATTGCTTCATGTGTTTGCAATTAGAATGTTTAATTTCATAAAAAGATTAACGGTGGAAGGATTACGTATTTAGAAGAAGTTAAAATATTGTTAGATCGGAGAGAATCTAGATATATACATGCATCTTGTATATAATTTCTACAACATCTTCATCCATCAACCACCACTGGACGTGTCACTCCCTTCAAGAGTACAGTGTGAGATTTGACATTCCTATATTTGAAGGCGAGATAGATGTGAAGCGTCATATAGATAGATGGTTGAATTTGTTGGAAGGGTACTTCTCGGTCCATGATTTCTACGAGAAAAGATTCATTTTTACACTCCTCAAAGCGCCCCTCATGTCAAATCATTTGGGTGGAAACCTCACGTGAGTAAGAGGATTAAGGGGAACCCTCTTTGTTCTCGGCCACACCGCTTGGAATTTGTTCCGAGATGGCATCAAGGAACAATATCGCCTATGGGGAGCTATGAGGACACATTCATCTAATGAACCACGTTAAAGCAGCAAAGGGATCAAGATGTGCACGAAGCGACGAATTTGTTCCATACCCTCGCAAAAAGTTGGGTATTAAAGATTCGGAAGAGACATTTAGTGCTCAAGTACCGCGATTTGCTGCTGCACAAACACATTCGGGAGGAAATGGATTTCCTCAACATTACATCGCTTATGCACGGCATATCGTTATCTTGCCCGAGATCGAGTAGAAATTTAAGCAAAAAGTGAGACTTTGGATCGGCGAGATACGAAGCCAAAGAAAGGCGCCCCCAAACCGAAGAAAAAGAGGCAAGGCCAAAGCGGTGCGACTCATAACAACACCATAAATCTTAATAAGGACACAGAGAAATGGTGTGAAATTCATAACAGCCCCACTCATAGCACAAATGAGTGTCGGGCCAAACAGTTGTTGGTGGCCGAACTAAAGGCACCCAAATCAGATTCATATTTACGATCCTAAGTCAAAACCAGAAAAAGACAATGACAAATGGAAGCAGATCATTGATGTGGATCCCCGGTGCGAGTGTTTCCAACACCGAGATCCGAGAGGGAGGATCCCAGAATGATCCCGAAGGAGGGGAGTGCCTCTTCCATTTGCGGATGTGGGTGAAGGGTTCTCCACTGCAATTCCTTGTCGATAGTGTATGCCAAAAGAACCTCATTTCAATAGAGGTCATGAAGTAGATCAACCTACCAACCATATCACACCCTACGGTCATATACCATCGGGTGAGCTTCACCCTAAGGAGAGATCTTTGCATCCACAGGCAGGTGTCGCCTTAGTATGGTATGAAGCTATTACGGATGAGGTACTATGTGAGTCGTTGTTTCTCTTGATGTAGTTGATGTATTATTGGGCCAACCATACTTGTGGAGGTGACATGTTATGTATGAGTCTAAGCCTTGTATTTTTGTTATTACTTTGGGAAATAACTTGTGCACTGATACAGAAGGTAGTACCACCTCTTGTCATCTCTTTGAATATTGCAAAACAACACGGTAAGATTGTTTCCCAAACAGGAAATTTATTTTCCTTTCATCTCGCTCACGGGGAAAGAATAATATTGTGGCCACAGCCTCAAAACAGGGCTCCCCTCAAGGGTGTAGTAGATGGACAAAGTCATGGAGGAATACGAGGACATTTTCTCCTCACTCACTGAGGTTCCTCTACACTGTCAGGGGACAAGCACTCCATTGATTTGACCCCCGGACACACGCAGCCTAATGTTTCCATACCTCCTGCAACTACACATATAGAATCCACACATGTCTTGTCTAAAGGGTGATAAAGAAAATAAATTTACTAAACGCATCCAGGCATGTCCACCCACGGGATGACATCTTGACAAATCTAACACCCAATTCAACAAAATTTACCTCATCTATGGAGAGATCTCAACGCAATGGGGACCATTTCTTCCTAAGGAGGGAGGAATGATCCAAGTGGATATCGGTCGCCACCCACCTATTCCTTTTGGACTTGCACCATCAATTCTTATATCTTTTGACATTCAACACATTTCTATTTTTAGCGAGGTTTTCGGGTCCTACACTCCCGAGTGTTTGGGGCCTTAATGATCCATGTAGATATTGGTGGCCACCCCACCTATTCCATTTTGAACCCCCCACCATCATTTCTTTCAGTTTTTAAGTTAGCAGACTAAATTACTATTTTTTAGTAATTTTGTTTTCGGTCCTAAACTTTCGGAGCCGTTTTGAGGCCCTAAACGACGTCTTTTGGAAAAACCAGGAGCAACATGGAGCCATGGACTAATGTTTCTCACAAAAAAAGTTTTACTCCTCGGATATATATTTCTAACGAGCTATTAATCGCGTCAAACGGAGATCGTATGCCAACGTTACGTCCCCAGGAAGTTGAAACGCCAATTTACCCAAATGGGGCCCTAGTTTTGGTGCTTCATCTCCTATGGTTAGGTTTTTGGATGTTTAGGATTTTGCATTGTTTCTCAACAATAAATATGCCTTCGAGCCTCATTGTAACAAAGTTCGGAGGCATGCAGCTTCCGACTCTTCTCAAAGATAAGCCTACTAGTGCCCTAGCTATTTATTTCCATTATATGCAGTAAGAATATTTCGGTCATTTGATTTTAAATAAAATGAAGTATTGTTCCCATTTCATCTCTGTGTTTATGTATAGTTTCTGCATTTTTATCCGTTCTGCATAAATTTGGATCGGTGGTACGGGAGAGCGGTCTACTCTTTCTCTATTTTTTCTTTGCATTTTCCCCAATCGCGGTCGGGGGTATAAGGAGTTAGGGGCTCGATCTGGGTTGAACACCCCTTGCAAGATCAGACCTCACAAACCCGGACAACCTCCATTGTGGAAGAAAAATAAAGATGAGGGGAGCAAGAGATCCTATCAAAATATTACTCGAGGAGACCCTCGAGAAACAAAGGAAATGCGATGATGGATAAATTTTCTCGGATCCTTCACGGCGCCCACCTACGTGCGTTTGCATCCAACACCCACTACAGGGAGTGCCACTCCCTTCAAGGTACACGTAGAAATTTGACATTCAGATATTTGAAGGCCATATAGATGCAGACGTTGTAGATAGATGATTGAATTTTTCCGGAAGTGTATTTCTTGGTCCACTGATTTCTACGGCGAGAAAAGATCATTTTTTGTACTCCTCAAAGTCACCCCATGTCAAACACTATTGGGAAACCTACGTGAGCAAGAGGACGAAAGAGGAACCCTATTTGTTCTCGGCCACACCCACTTGGAATTTGTTCTAGAAAGGCATCAATGAACAATATCACCCCATGGGGAGCTATGAGAAAAATACATCCAATGGACCATGTTGTGGCGACGCAAAGGGATCAGAGATGTGCACAAACTAACAGAATTTGTTCCATATCACTGTGCACAAATTTGGGTATTAAAGATTCGAGAGAGAATTTGATGCTCGAAGCACCGCAGCTTTTTGCACAAACAAATTCAGGAGGAAATGGAGTTCCTCGACATTACATCGCTGGCACGGCATATTGCTATACACCAATATCGAGCGAAATTTAAGCGGAAGAAGCGAGACTATGGATTTGCGAATCGAAGCAGCGGGGAAAGGTGCAGCGAGCAGAAAAACAAAGGGCAAGGCCAAAAGCGGTGTGACTCATAACAACACCACAAATTCAAAGAAGGGACACGGGGAAGTGGTGTGAATTTCATAACAACCCCACTCAAAGCACAAACGAGTGTCGGACCAAAGCAGTCATTGGTGGACGAACTAAAGGCACCCGAATCGAGATGCATTTTCTGATCCGAGTGAGAACCGGACAAATGCAAAAGACAAAGGGAAGCAAAATCATTGATGTGGATCTCTAGTGCAGTTGTTTCCACCACTAAGATCAGAGGGGAGGATCCAGATGATCCAGTAGGAGGAGCGCCTCTTCCATTCGCAGAGATGTGGGCGAAGGGTTCTCCACTACAATTCCTTGTTGATAGCGGAAGCAAAAGAACCTCATTTTCAATAGAGGTCGTGCGAAGTGGCTCAACCTATCGATCATAGCACACTGTGACCATATGCCATCGGTGGCTTCACCCGGGGAGAGATCTCCACATCGCTAGCGATGCTCGCCCTTCGTACGTGATGTCAAGCCATTCACAGATGAGGTATTGTGTGATGTCGCTCCTCTTCATGATGTTGATGTATTAACCATACTTGTGGAGGCAACATGATGTGTATGAGTCTAGGGTCTCGTGCTATTATTTATTACTTTGGGAAATAACTTTTTACAGGGATCGGAGAGGTAATCGCCTCTGACATCTCTTTGACTACGCAAAACAACGCAGTAATATTGTTTCCCAAACCGGAAATTTATTTTTCCTTACAACTCTCTCACGGCGAAAGAATAATATTATGGCCACGACCTGAAGCAGGGGCTCCCCTACATGGGCACATGTGATTGACAAAGTCATGGAGGAATATGAGGACATTTTCTCTCTCACTCACAAAGGTTCCTCTACATTATCGGCACAAGCACTCCATTGATCTAACCGAGCACGACTGCGGCCTAATTCTTCCCATACCTCCTACAACTGCACATACATAATCAACACATGTATTGTCTAAAAGGGGCTGATAAAGGAACCAAATTTACTAAACGCATCCGACATGTACTACAGACGGGTCCATGGCATCTTCGACAAATATAATACCCGAGTTCAACGAGAATTTGCCTCATCTCATGGAGGATCTCAATGCAATGGGGATCATTGCTTCCTAACAAGGGAGGAATGATCCGGGTGGATATCGTGTGGCCACCCACCTATTCCATTTGGACCTACACCATCAATTCTTATCATCTTTTAACATTGACCACGACTTATTATTTTTAGCATGTTTTCGGGTTTTTGCACTCTCGGAGCCATTTTGGGGCCTTAATGATCCAGAGTGGATGTTGGGAGCCACCCTACCTATTCCATTTGAATCCCCACCATCAGTTCTTTTAGTTTTTAAGTTGCGGCACAACTTACTATTTTAGCGATTTTTAGGTCTGAACTTCAGAGCGTTTTAAGGCCCCTACATGACGTTTTTGGAAAAAAAAGCAGGAGGAACACAAGTCCATGGACTAATGTTGCTCACACAAAAATTTGTACTCCTGAGATAGATCTTTCTAACGAGTTATTGAGCGCATCAAACAAAGATCGTATGCCAACGTTACATCTAGAAGTTGAAACACCAATTTACCCCAAAGCGGGGAGCTCATAGTTTTGGCACTTCATCTCCTATGGATAGAATTTTTTGGATGTTTAGAATTTTGCATTGTTTCTCAACAATAAATTGGCCTTCAAGCCTCATTGTAACACGGTTCGGAGGCATGTAGCTGCCACATCTCTTCTAAGAGATAAAGCCTATCAGCATGCATAGTGTTTATTTCAATTATGTCATGTAAGAATATTTTAGTCATTTGATTTAAATAAAAATGAAGTATTGTTCTCGCTGCATCTATGTGTTTATGTCTATGCATTTTATTGTGCTCCTACATAAATCCCAGGATCAATGGTATCAAAGCGGTCTACTCTTTCTCTGTTCTTCTTTGCATTTCTAGCGGTCAGGTATAAGGAGTTGGGGCTCGATACTGGTTGAACCCTTGCAGAGATCGGCCTCGCAAACCTCAACAACCTCCCATGGAGAAGAAAATAAAGATGAGGGAAGCAGGGGATATCCTATCAAAATATTGCTCAAGGAGGCCTCGAGAAACAAAGGAACGATGATGGATAGATTTGCTCGAGATCCTTCAATGACTGCCCACCCTACGGGCATCTGCATCCAGCAGACCACTATGGAGCGCCACTCCCTTCAAGGTACGGGTAAACTTTAACATTCCTATATTTTAAGGCTGAGATAGATGCGAGACATGGTAGATAGATGGTTGAATTTTTTTGGAAGTGTATTTCTCGGTCCATGATTTCTCAGAACCAAGAAAAGGTTGTTTTTGCACTCCTCAAAGTCGCCCCCCCATGTCAAAGGCTGGTGGAAACCTCTCGTGAGCAAGAGGATGAAGGGGAACCCTCTTTGTTCTTGGCCACACCCACTTGGAATTCATACGAGAAAGCATCAAGGAACAATATTACCCCATGGGGAGCTATGAGATGGACCACGAAGCGGCAACAAAGGGATCAAGATGTGCACGAACTGACGAATTTGTTCCATACCACTGCACACAAATTTGGGTATTAAAGATTCGAGAGAGACATTTGGTGCTCAAGTACCATGGCTTTGCACGGACACATTCGGGGAGAAAATGGAGTTCCTCAACATTACATCAGATTGGCTGGCATATCGCTATCTGCCAAGATCGAGCAAAAATTTAAGCAAAGAAGTGAGACTTTGGATGCGCAAATCAGAAGCCAAGGAAAGGTGCCCTCGAACCAAAGAACAAGGGGCAAGGCCAAAGCGGTGCGACGCATAACAACACCACAAATCCAAAGAAGGACACGGGGAAGTGGTGTGAAATTCATAATAGCCCACTAGGAGCACAAAGCAAGTGTTGAGGGCCTAAACAATCGTTGGTGGATGAACTAAAGGCACCAGAATCGGATGCATTTTCTGATCCTGAGTCAGAACTAGAAAAAGGAAATGACAAAGAAGCAGGGTCATTGATGCGGATCCCAATGCAGCCCTGGTGCCACCACCAAGATCCGAGAAGGAGGATCTCGATGATCCGAAGGAGGGGAGCACCTCTTCCATTCGCATATGTGGGTTAAGGGTTATCCACTGCTTCCTTGGATAACGAAGTCAAAGAGACACCTCATTTTATCAAAGGTCATGAAGCGACTAGACCCCTACCAACCACATCACACACCGCAGTATCGTATACCATCAAGTGGCTTCACCGAGGGGATATATCTGCGTCATTCAAAGTAGCGTGCTACCTCCCATACAATATCAAGTCATTCATGGATGAGGTATTGTGTGATGTTGCTCATCTTGATATAGGTTATGCTTATTGGGATAACCATACTTGTGGAGGCGACATGTTGTGTATGAGTCTGGGCCTCTTGCTATTGTTATTCCACTTTGTGTGAAATAACTTGTCTACGGGATACAGTGTTAGAAAATTATATATTATGGAGCAATGCAAGACACAAAATATAGGGAAAAATACAAGCACACGAAAACACATAAAACCGGAGAGAGACATAGATATACGTGGTTCCTACCAGGTTTGGGCTACGTCCACCCGAACAACGAGTCCTGTACTGCTTTCTGTTATCCCGAGAGAAATGAAGAGACAAAACCTACGGCAGATCCCGCTGTAATATCCTCTATTCTCTCTCACGGTCTCCCTATCTATTTCTGCTCGCAGGAGAATACACATATATTTCCATGACACGCAATACAATACCCTCATAGCAAGAGAGAGAGGGTTGCCTTCATACAGGGCACCCTAAACTAAAAACATAACTTCTCACAGTCATATCATCACGCCTAATGAACGGCCCAAATGGACTAGAAATTACTATACTTTTACAAGGCAATTTTACATCTATTTTTTAGCTTCAGGCACGGTGCCCCGAAACGCCTGTCGAGGGACGAAGTCCTGCCCGCACCCACCGTTGCAAGGGTGTATAGTTTTCTGGGATATACATCTAGCTAAAACAAGGATCTACGGAATCGGGATGAAAAATCGGGCTCCACACCCAGCAATCTCCCACTTGGAGACTAATTGTAGCAACTCCACCGCTACCTCATTTTGCGGACCTAATGACTCCTCTTTGAGACACTGGTTGTTTCTCATCTTCATCATCATCCTTGAATACCAATAGAAAGCGAGCATTCTCGGTTTCTGCTAGTTCCCAACTTTTGTTACGCACTCACTCTGGGATGCTCGGCTAGTGTGTATCTTTTCCGGCTTCAACTCTCCATCTTCAGCAATCCGACCGTTTGAAATGGTACTTGATATGTATGTGTTTGGTCATCTGGAGATGAAATGCTTTGAGTTATTTGCAAGATGAATGGCACTTTGGCTATCACCATGTACACGTGCCCATATCATTCATATCTTACAATTCACCCATAAACCTTTGTAACCAAATCATTTGTACTTCACTAACCTCTGTAGCAACAACATACTATCTGCTTCTATTGTTGAAAAGTGCAAATCACACTTTGGATTTTTGAAACAAAGACGGCAGGTTGTTCCACCTACGATGAGTAAAGTACATATCACGTAGTGCTCCTCCTAGTTATCTCTATGCTTTGCATTTCGACATATCTTCATAAACATATCCTTGTAGAGAAATGTTTGAACCACCAAAGCATAATGCTTGATTTGTGTTCTACCTCTAAAATATCTGCGAGAATCCATTTTATCGCACACTCCACTGTTCTTTTCGTTGGATGCTATTCATGTACCACACTTACAACTCCCCTTTGCATGCTGTACATATGGGAGCCTTGTCATGAGACCCATTGCATACATTGAAAGCTTCAGCTAGTCTGATGCATATGTAACTTTAGACATATAATCCATGTCTTCTTGGGTCTTTAGGAACATCTCCTTACTAAGTTTGAAATGGCTAGCAAAAGGTGTACTAAACGTTTTGCATTGTGCATATTAAATCTTTTCAACACCTTTTGTATGTACTCATTCCCGGAGACAATGTTAATTTTTGATTTTTTTCCTATCTACGGATTATTCTCATACCAAAGTATCTGTTTTGCATCTCCCAAATCCTTCATTGCAAATGAAATTTGCACAATTTTTGATTGAGCACATTTATTTCTTCTGCATGTTAGACCCATGAGCAAGCATTTCATCTACATACGATAACAATGATATAATATAGCTTCCATAATTTTGTTTTTCGGATAAACATAATGATCAGGTGACATCTACTATAACCTTGTTCGTATTTCATAAACTTGTCAAATTTTAGATACTACCTTTGCCTTGGAGCTTGTTTTAAGCCATATGCAAGCTCTTCTTTAACTTGCACACCAATTTTTTCTTTCCCTGTGACCTCATTGTCCTTACGGTTGTTGCATGTATATCTCTTTCTCCGGATCTCCATGGAGAAATGTTGTCTTTACATCTAATTGTTCAAGATGTAAATATTCGTACTGCTACTAGAGACTTAAAATAGTTCTAATTGAGAAGTCATCTTAACAACAAGAGAAAATATTTCCATCAAAATCAGCTACGCTTTCCTGTGCAGAACCCCTTCACCACAAAGTCTACCAGCTTTGTACCGTGTTTTCCTCCATCTTCTTCCTTCAGCTTTGTAAACCCATTTTTTCTACAATGTAGTTTTACATGCAAGCTTAACACTCGACTAAGTCCCAAGTCACGGTTGCTGCATTAAGGATGATCCAGGTGGATATTGGTGGCCACCCACCTACTCCACTTGGCCCCCCACCATTGTCTCTGCTTCAGTTTTAGGTTTAGGTAACTTACTATTTTTAGCGGTTTTGGGTCTTCGAACTTCGGGAGTCGTTTTGAGGCCCTATAGCACGTGGTATCAGAGCACTAGCAAATTTCGATCATCAAATTCCGAAAATACTGAAAAGTTGTAGTCCTCGGATAAAGATTTCTAATGATGTATCATGTGCATCAGACGGAGATAGTATGCAAAGTTGCATCACCCGGGAAGTTCTGAAACACCAATTTACCCAAACGGGGCACACCTAGTTTTGAAACAGCTATCTCCTAGGGGTTAGGGTTTTTGGAGATGTTTAGGGTTCTCCATTGTTTCTCGATAATAAATAGGCCCTCGAGAGCTCGATATGTAGCGAGGTTCGAGGAGGCTCGTAGCTGCCCATCTCTTCGTCGAGAGATAGCTACCGTTTGCCCTAGCTAGTTTTATTTTATGTCCCATCCACGCTAAAGCAAAATTTTGAGTTCTTTGATATTAATGAAATGAAGTGTTATTTCAGACGTGCATCTCTGTGTATTTATATGGTTATGTGTTTGTTCTATGCGTTCACGCATAAATCGGATCGATGGTATCGGAGCGGTACGCTTTTTTCTCGGTCCTGTACACTATGTCACAACGAGGGGTCGGGGGTATAAGGAGCTAGGGCTTGATGAGCGGTGGAACACTTGCAGATCAAACCCTGCAAACCTCGACGGACGCCCATGGGGGACGAAAAGAAAAGATGAGGGAGCAGAGAGATCCTATCAAAATATTGCTCGAGGAGGCCCTCGAAAAACATCAAGGAAGCGACGATGATGGATAACTTTGCTCGGATCCTTCATCGTGCCCGCACCGGCGCGCACGCATGCCGGTAGCTCACTGCTGGGTTGCGACTCCCTTTCAAAGGACTACAAATGTAAAGTGTTGACATTCGTGTTTGAGGGTCAAATAGACGCGAGATGCCGTAGATAGATGGATTGAATCTATTAGGGGATATTTCTCTATTCATGACTTTTCGGACAGGGGAGAAGATTATTTTTGCACTCCATCAAAGCTACATATAAGGGCCCAGGTGGGAAACCTACTTTGAGAACAAGGGACCATGCAGAACCCTCTTTGTTCTCGACATGATCACCAGCTTGGAATTCTTTCCAAGACGCAGTCGAGAACAGTATGCTATCCCAGTGGGGAGCTATGAGGACAGAGCACATACAATGGACCACGTCGCGACAATAAAAGGGATCAAGATGTGCACGAGCTAACGAATCTAGTCCACTACTTACTGCGCACAAAGTTGGGTATCAAAGGATTCGGAAAGAAACATTTGGTGCTAAGTATCGCGGTTGTACACTTTGTAGATACATTCGAGAAGATGGAGTTCCCTCGACATCTCCCTCGCTTGGTACGACATCGCAGGTATGCTGCCAGATTGAGCGAAGAATTCAAACGAGAAGAAGCGAGACTTTGGATACGCGAATCAAAATCCGAGAAAAAGGTGCCTCCAAACCGCGGAGACAAAAGGACGAGCCAAGGCATGGCGGCTCAAAGACCAACCCATAAAAGCTACAAGAAAAGAAAACCACCGCAAGCCAGACACAGAGGAAAGTGGTATGGAGATTTCCATAAGAGCTCCACTCACAACACAAGTGAGTGTTGGGCCAAGCGGTCGCTAGTATTGGCCGAGATGAGGGCTTCACCGGAGTCGGATGCATGCTCACGGCTACGAATCGGGACACGAAAAGGGGAATGAAAAAGGGAAACGAGATTGATGCGGAGCCCAACGCCATTGTTGCCACTACAAAAGTCCAAGGAGGAACCGGAAGATCCGGGAGGAGGAGGAATGTCTCTTCCACTCCCGGATGTGGGGTAAAGGGCTCCACATGCGGTTCATTGTCGACAATGGGGCCAAAAAAGACCTCATTTCAGCGGGAGAGCGGTGAGCGAGTTTGAGCTTGCCGACCACGACTCACCCACATCCATACACCATCGGGTGGCTTCCTGAGGAGCGAGAGCACCACGCGTCGGCTAACGCGTGCCGCCTTCCTATGGCATCAAAGCCCTTCACGGATGAGGTATTATGTGACGTTTCTCCTATTGATGTTTACGATGTGATTATTAGGACAACCATACTTGTGGAAGCAGTACGTGCGTAACTATGAGTCTCGGAAGCCTCGCGTTATTCGTTACTTTTGGAAATAAGTTATGCGAGGATACCGCGGAGGGTACCACCTCCTCGACCTATCTCTGTGTATCTGCAAAAACAATGCGGTGGCTCATTTCCCAGACCAGGAAATTCATTTTTCTGATGATCCGCCGAGCAAGAAGAGAAGCTGACGCTTCCCGACCTCCGGACGAGGGCCCCTCTGCGACAGACAACAAATGGATAAGGTCGTGGGAGGGAGTACGGGGACATCTTCACCTCACCCACGGGGGGTTCTCTCGCCTTTTGCAGGTCAAAGCACTCGATTGATCCGACCCCGAGTGCGCCGCCACGCAATGGACCCCGATCTCGTTGACGCTACGACCCGGGAAAAATGATGAAAATCAGAGACGTAGATTCGGGAGAGTGCACTGCGGAAGAAAAGGTCACATGGGTTCAAGATTCTTCCATGCTGCGGGAGACGATCGTGTTGGTACAGGAAAAGGATGGGATTGTGGAGACTACGTATTCTGACTACTGCTTGACGGCCCGAACAAGATCACTACGTCCAGGAATAGTGCCCAATCTGGACATTGGTGTGAACCTTGGACCAGCACTCAGAGGTGAAAAAATATTTCGAGTAAAGATCGACTCGAAGTACGGGTATCACCGAGGTACCAGTGAACCTATGATGTGTGGAAGGGCGCCAAGCTAAGGAAGGCACTTTTGAATGGCTGGTCATGCCTTTTGGAGTTGACAGAATGTATCCCGCAGCTTCATGAGGGATGATGGAGCCGACATCTTGCGGCCATTCATGCCAACTCATTCGATAGTGGTGTACTTGGATGACATTATGATCTTCAACAAGACTTGGGAAGAGCACCTTCATCACATCTGAAGCAAGTCCTCCAAACAGAGCTGCGGCAACACAAGTTGATGTGACCCAAATTTGGAAGGAGAAAGTGCATGTTTGGCATGACCCGGGTTCAATATACGGGATACATTATTGATGAAAAGGAGGTGCATGTGGATCTCAGCCAAGATCAAGTCATGCGGGATTGCCCGGCCCGACTACTATACGAAAGCTTCGCAGCTGCGGGTCTTGCTAATTTCTCCTTAGTAGATTCGTGTTGGGATTCTCTCATATCACTTGGCCCTTGAGTCACGAGTCACCCAGAAAAGGGAGGAGCGAGAGCAAAATTCTTTTGGTCGGAACCTCAAAAGAAGGCGTTCAAAGAATTGAAAAATCGCCTCTGTTCTGCCCCAGTGCTCACCTTACCAGACTTGCAGCAGCCATTTGAGATCGAGACAGATGCCTCTGACTATGCTATTGGGGCAGTTCTTACTCAACAGGGACATCCAGTGGCATATCACAGTGAGACATTGTCCGAGACAGTTCGCAAGTATCCCACCTATGACAAAGAAATGTATTCCATTGTGCAAGCCTGTCGATAATGGAAGCATTACATTTTTGGGAAGGAAACAATCATCCACACAGACCACCGGCCCCTGCAGTTCATACAGACACAAGGGAAGTTGCAGAATGATCGCCATCAGAAGTGGTCCACATATCTGCAACAGTTTCATTTGAACATTAAGTACAAGAAAGGTAGCACCAATAATGTTGCAGACTGCCTCAGCCGACCACCGATCGTGGCGCTCACCACCGTGCTCAACTCTTGTGGGCACGAGACTTCTGATTGGCCGCTTCTCTATGAGAGTGACCCAGAATTCGGCCACACTTACAAGGCACTCTTGGGGGGCACACAAGTTCCAAATTTTCACCTCCAAGATGAACTTTTATGTCACCTGGGACACCTTTGTGTTCCTTCAAGCGAGCGTGCCAAGATGATATGGGAAGCACACTACAGTCGAGTCACTGGGCATTTCGGGGTCGAGAAAATAGTAGCAATACTACAGAAGTATTTCTATTAGCCGAACCTTCGAAAGGATGTCGAGAAGCACATCAGATCCTGCACTGCTTGTGCCATTGCCAAACCGACCATCAAGAAGCAAGGCCTATATACTCCACTACCTACCCCTAGTCGACCATGGGAATCCATCTCCATGGATTACATGTCGGGCCTGCCCTCTACTAAGAATGACAATGACTGTGTTTTCGTGGTCGTTGACAGATTCTCGAAGATGGCCATTATGGCGGCCTGTAAGAAGAATATCACAGTAGAAGCTACTGCTAAACTCTTCTTTGAACGAGTATGGGTGCACTTTGGGATCCCACAGTCTATCATATCAGATCGAGATAGCAGGTTCCTCAACACATTTTGGTCCAGCCTCTAGTCAATGATGGACACAAAGCTCACCAAGTCCACAGCTTTCCATCCCCAAACAGATGGCCAGACAGAGGTCGTCAACAGAATGATTGTACACATTCTGCGCATGTACAATTCAAAGCATCCACGCACATGGGATGAGAGCCTCCCTTATGTACAGCATAGTTATAACCGGGCTCTCCACAGTTGAATTGGCCATAGCCCCTTTCAGGTGGGCTTGGGATTCTAGCCACTATGTCCCATTGACGTAGCCATGCCATTTGCAGCTGCTCAGGCCGATTCAGCGCACGTCCAGTCTGAAGTTGACAAAGCAAGTAGCTTCATCGAGCGCATTCAACACATCCGCCAACAGGTTCATGATATATTGGACAGAGCCAATGTGAAGTACAAGCAACGCCATGATCAACACCGGGTGCCACACAACTTCCAGGTGGGTGACAAAGTATGGCTACATTTGCAGAAGGAGCGCCTCACTGGACCCCACCGCAAGCTTTGCCCGCTCCGATACGGGCCGTACACCATCACCAAGGCTGTAGGGAACAATGCATTCGAGCTCAGTATTCCACCATTCCTTGGTCTGCACCCAGTCTTCAATGTGGATCGCCTTCGTCCTTACTTCCCACCGCTACTGGACACCTCGGACATTGCAGAACAACTCACACCAACTGAGTTAAATCCAGACTGCATGGAACAGGCCACCACAGATTGCATCATGGACATGCAAATCAAGAACACTCGCCAGCAGAAGATCCAACTATATCGGGTTGTCAAAGCCGGCCAACTCCTGCACCAAGGAAAGTGGTTCACCAGGGACCAAGTTCAGCAGAAATTTCCTCATCTCATGGAGGAACTTAACGCAATGGGGACCATTGCTTCCTAAGGGGGAGGAATGATCCAAGTGGATATCGGTGGCCACCCACCTATTCCACTTGGCCCCCCACCATTGTCTCTTTCAGTTTTTCAGTTTCGGCATAACTTACTATTTTTAGCAGTTTTTCGGGTCCTGAACTTCCGGAGCCATTTTGAGGCCCTAAACTAGATACGGGCCGTACACCATCACCAAGGCTGTAGGGAACAATGCTTTCAAGCTTAGTATTCCACCATTCCTTGGTCTGCACCCAGCCTTCAATGTGGATCGCCTTCGTCCTTACTTCCCACCTCTACTGGACACTTCGGACATTGCAGAACAACTCACACCAACAGAGTTAAACCCAGACTGCATGGAACAGGCCACCACAGATTGTATCATGGACATGCAAATTAAGAACACTCTCCAACAGAGGATCCAACTGTATCGGGTTGTCAAAGCTGGCCAACTCCTGCACCAAGGAAAGTGGTTCACCAGGGACCAAGTTCAGCAGAAATTTCCTCATCTCATGGAGGAACTTAACGCAATGGGGACCATTGCTTCCAAAGGGGGGAGGAATGATCCAGGTGGATATTGGTGGCCACCCACCTATTCCACTTGGCCCCCCACCATTGTCTCTTTCAGTTTTTCAGTTTCGGCATAACTTACTATTTTTAGCAGTTTTTCGGGTCCTGAACTTCCGGAGCTGTTTTGAGGCCCTAAACGATGTTTTTTGGGTATGAAAGCTCTAGCAAATTTGATCTTCAAATTCGTCCCGAAAGCCGTAGTCCTCGGATAGAGCTTTCTAATGATGTATTATGTGCGTCAAACGGAGATAGTATGCCAAAGTTACGTCCCTGGGAAGTTGAAACACCAATTTACCCAAACGGGGCCCATAGTTTTGGCGCTTCATCTCCTAGGGTTAGGTTTTTTGGGATGTTTAGGGTTCTCCATTGTTTCTCAATAATAAATAGGCCCTCGCGCCTCATTGTAAAGCAGTTCAGAGGTCTGTAGCCACCACATCTCTTCTCAGAGATAGCTACCAGTACCCTAGCTAGTTTTATTTTCATTGTCTGTAAGCAAATTTCAGTTCTTTGATATTAATGAAATGAAGTGTTATTTCCGCTGCATCTCTGTATTTATGGTTATGTGTTTATTCTGTTGCGTTCCTGCATAAATCCGGATCAAAGGAGTCCATCTCTTCATCCATGGCTAGCTCCCACTTCTTCTTGCTTTCAACCTACATTGCTTCTTCGTAACATTCGAGTTCACCAGAATCAGTCAACAATAAATAATATAATGAAGGAGAGTATCGTTCAGGGGGTCTACTTATCTTGGTAGATCTTCTAACACCACTTTCAGGTGTTTGAGGTGCCTGTTGCTGTTGTGGTGGTTGCTGCTGCTGTGGTTGTTGATTATTATTATTTTCAATCACCTTTACTTTTTCAATTATCTCATCAAGAACTATGTATTCCTTGCTTTCTTTTTCCTGTTTCTTTTCCTGCAACTGATTCTTATACAAGACCTTTTCATTGAATATTACGTCTCTCCTCCTAATGATTTTGTGATTTTCATAATCATATAAGCGATAACCAAAATCGTTAACACCATATCCAATAAAGGTACATTTTTTTGATTTTGCCTCAAGCTTTGTTCTATTTTTTGTTGGGTGTGGAGCATGATTTTATTCCTGATTCAGAGATCCTTGTTCTAGCTGGATGTATACCCTAGGAAAATTGTACACCCTTGCACGTGGGGGGGTGCGCGGGGGACTTGTCCCCCCCCGCGGGGTCCGAGGGGGCCTACCCCCCGGCTGGGGGGTCCGGGGGCCAATGGTCCCCTGGCGGGGGTTTCAGGGGCAGCGCCCCCAAAGCCAAAAATAGATGTAAAATTGCCTTGTAAAAGTATAGTAATTTCTAGTCAATTTGGGTCGTTCATAGGCAGATGGTAGAAGTTAAGCTTAGTTTAGGGTTTTTTGCCCTAGAAGGTAACCCCTCACTTTTATGAGGGTATTCTATTGCAGCTGCGCATTGTATGTGTATTCTCTGAGCGAGAAACAAATAGGGAGACTGTGAGAGAGAACAGAGGATATTACAGCGGATCTATTGTAGGTTTTGTCTCTTCATTTTGCTAGATAATAGAAAGGAAGGACTGGCTGTTCGGGGTGGACGTAGCCCAAACTGGGTGAACCACGTATATCTGTGTATCTCTGGTTTTATGTGTTTTGTGTGCTTGTATTTTCCGTATATTTTATGTGTTGCATTGCTCTGTAATATTTAATTTTTTCTAACAACTGGTATCAGAGCTGAAGGTATATTTGGCTGATAAACTCGTAGGAAAGAAGGGTTCCTGGTTCGAGTGGGAGAAATGGCAGAATATGCAAAGTTTAGGGTCGAGAAATTTAACAACCAAAACTTCCCGCTGTGGAAGATGCAGATGGAAGATTATCTATATCAGAAATATCTATACCTACCATTGAGCGGAAAAGCAAAGAAGCCGGCGGCCATGACAGACACGCAATGGAACATTCTCGATAGAAAGGCACTCGGAACAGTATGGTTGTGCCTTGCGGCGTCAGTCGCCTTCAATATTTCAAAGGAAACAACAACAGAGGGTTTGATGCAGACGTTGGAAAAACTATATGAAAAACCATCAGCCTCAAACAAGGTATTTCTTATGAAACGACTATTTAATATGAAGATGTCGGATGGTGGATCTGTTGCAGACCATTTAAATGATTTTAATACAATTACCAGTCAGTTAAGTTCTGTAAGGGTAAACTTTGATGATGAAGTTAGAGCTTTGTTATTTCTATGCTCATTGCCAGAAAGCTGGAATGGTTTAGTTGTGGCCATTAGTAACTCTGTCTCTGGATCTAGTACTCTAAAGTTTGATGATGTTGTTGGTGCTATCCTTAGCGAGGAAATGCGACGGAAAAGCTCCGGTGAGACATCGGGTAATGCTTTGAATGCAAAGTCTAGGGGAAGAAGAATGGAAAGAGGAAAGAGCTCGGGATATCACAGTAAATCAAGGAAAGGAAAATCCAAGTCCAGATCGTGGATAGTGTGCTGGAAATGCGGAAAGAAAGGACACCTAAAGAAAGACTATAGATCTCGGAAGGGAAAAGAAGGAGATGCACAACAAGAAAATAATCATGAAGAAAATGTGACAGGTGATGTGTTACAAGATGTTTTGATTCTTTCTTTCGAAATGTTATTGATTCTTGGGTTATAGATTCAGGGGCTTCATTCCATGCCACACCTGATAAAAAATATTTTCATGACTATGTTTAAGGAGATTTTGGAAAATTTCGTTTGGGTGATGATAAACCCTGTAAAATTGTTGGAATGGGTAAGGTTCTTGTAAAACAACAGAATGGAAACCAATGGCTACTAAAGGAGGTAAGGCATGTTCCAGATCTAAAGAAAAATCTGATTTCAACAGGGCAGTTAGGCAGTGAATGTTGTGTTACAACTTTCACGAATAAAACTTGGAAGGTCACCAAAGGAGCCTTGGTAATAGCAAAAGGCGAAAAGGTTGGTACATTGTATTTATGCAATGGTATTTCTAACTCTGTTAATGCTTTAACTGCCAAAGGAGAAAATTCAGCATTATTACATCATAGGCTCTGACATATGAGTGAGCAGGGGATGAAAATTCTTCACTCAAGAAATTTGTTGCCAGGTTTGAAGAATGTTGATTTGGATTTCTGTGAGAATTGTATTTATGGAAAACAAAAGAGAGTCAGATTTCTCAGAGTTGGGAAAGAAAAAAAGAGTGAAAATTTGGATTTTGTGCATACAGATGTATGGGGACCTGCTCAGGTATCATCTCTCGGCGGCTCTCGCTATTATGTTACATTTATTGATGATGCAACTAGAAAAACTTGGATTTATTGTATTCAAAATAAATCTATTGTATTTGATACTTTCAAGAAATGGAAAGTTTTGGTTGAGATTAAGACAGGAAAGAAGTTAAAGTGTCTCAGATCAGACAATGGAGGTGAATATTGTAGCAAAGAGTTTGATAGGTACTGTTCAGAGCATGGAATTCGTAGAGAGAAGACAGTTCCAAGAACACCACAAGAAAATGGTGTATCAGAAAGGATGAACAGAACAATCATGGAGCGTGCAAGGTGCATGAGATTGCATGCAGGATTTCCTTTACAATTTTGGGCAGATGCTGTAGATACTGCTATTTATCTAATAAATAGAGGGCCTTCAAGTTCCTTGGATGGTGGTATTCCAAAGGAAGCATGGACAGGTAAAAAGGTAAACTACTCTTTTTTAAAGCCATTTGGTTGTGAGGCCTTTGTCCATATTAATAAAGAAAATAGAACAAAGCTTGAGGCAAAATCAAAGAAATGTACCTTTATTGGATATGGTGCTAATGATTTTGGTTATCGCTTACATGATTATGAAAATCAAAAAATCATTAAGAGCAGAGATGTAATATTCAATGAAAAGGTCTTGTATAAGAATCAGTTGCAGGAAAAGAAACAGGAAAAAGAAAGCAAGGAATACGCGGTTCTTGATGAGATAACTGAAAAAGTAAAGGTTCTTGAAAATGATAATAGTCAACAACCACAGAAGCAACAACCACCACAAAAGCAACAGGCACCTCAAACACCTGAAAGTGGTGTTAGAAGATCTACCAAGATAAGTAGACCCCCTGAACGATACTCTCCTTCATTATATTATTTATTGCTGACTGGTTCTGGTGAACCTGAATGTTATGAAGAAGCAATGCAGGTTGAAAGCAAGAAGAAGTGGGAGCTAGCCATGGAAGAAGAGATGGACTCCTTAATGCATAACCAAACTTGGGACTTAGTCAAGTTTCCTGCAGGTAAAACAACATTGCAGAATAAATGGGTTTATAGGCTGAAGGGAGAAGATGGAGGAAAACAGAGGTCCAAAGCTAGACTTGTGGTGAAGGGGTTTTCACAGAAGAAAGGTATTGATTTTGATGAAATATTTTCTCCTATTGTTAAGATGACTTCAATCAGAACTATCTTAAGTCTTGTAGCAGCGGAAGATTTACATCTTGAACAGTTAGATGTAAAGACAACATTTCTCCATGGAGATTTGGAGGAAGAGATATACATGCAGCAACCAGAAGGATATGAGGTCAAAGGGAAAGAAAAATTGGTGTGCGGGTTAAAGAAGAGCTTGTATGGCTTAAAACAGGCTCCAAGGCAGTGGTATCTAAAATTTGACAAGTTTATGTCTGAACAAGGTTATACTAGATGTCACTCTAATCATTGTGTTTATCTAAAAAGGAAAAATGATGGCGACTATATTATATTGTTATTGTATGTAGATGACATGCTTGTTGCAGGATCTAACATGCAGGAAATAAATGTGCTCAAAAGAAAATTGGCAAATTCATTTGCAATGAAGGATTTGGGAGCTGCAAAACAAATCCTTGGTATGAGGATAACTAGAGACAAGAAAAATCGCAAATTAACACTATTTCATAATGAGTACATAGAAAATGTGTTGAAAAGATTTAATATGCACAATGCAAAACCTGTTAGTACACCTTTTGCTAACTATTTCAAACTTAGTAAGGAGATGTGCCCAAAGACCCAAGAAGACATGGATTATATGTCTAAAGTTCCATATGCATCAGTAGTTGGAAGCTTAATGTATGCAATGGTCTGCACAAGGCCTGATATTGCACATGCAGTGGGAGTTGTAAGTAGGTACATGAATAATCCAGGAAAAGAACATTGGATGGCAGTAAAATGGATTCTCGGATATTTGAGAGGTACCACAAATCAAGCATTATGCTTTGGTGGTTCAAACATTGCTCTACAGGGATATGTTGATGCAGATATGGTAGGTGACAGAGATAACAGGAGGAGCACTACAGGATATGTATTTACTGTAGGTGGAACAATTGTCAGTTGGGTTTCAAAAATCCAAAGTGTTGTTGCACTTTCAACAACAGAAGCAGAGTATGTTGCTGCTACAAAGGCTAGTAAAGAAATAATTTGGTTACAAAGGTTTATGGATGAATTGGGTAAGAAGCATGATATGGGAACGTTATACAGTGATAGCCAAAGTGCCATTCATCTTGAAAAGAACTCAGCATTTCATTCCAGGACTAAACACATACATCTCAAGTACCATTTCATACGGTCAGTATTGGAAGATGGAGAGTTGAAGCTGGAAAAGATACACACTAGCCAGAATCCTGCAGATATGCTAACAAAAGTTGTAACCACGGAGAAACTGAAAATGTGCTCAGTTTCAATTGGTCTTCAAGGATGATGATGAAGATGAGGAACAGCCAGGTCCAAAGAGGATTCATTGTCCAGAAAATGAAGTAGCGATGGAGTTGCCACAATTAGTCTCCAAGTGGGAGATTGTTGGGTGTGGAGCATGATTTTATTCCCTATTCAGAGATCCTTATTCTAGCTAGATGTATACCCCAGGAAATTTGTACATCCTTGCACGCGGAGGGGTGCAGGGGGGACTTGTCCCCCCCCACAGGGTCTGGGGGCCAGCGGTCCCCCAGCAGGGGTTTCGGGGGCAGCGCCCCCGAAGCCAAAAATAGATGTAAAATTGCCTCATAAAAGTATAGTAATTTCTAGTCAATATGGGCCGTTCATAGGCAGATGATCTGATGGTAGAAGTTATGTTTAGTTTGGGGTTTTTTGCCCTAGAAGGCAACCCCTCGCTTTTATGAGGATATTGTATTGCGGCTGCGCATTGTATGTGTATTCTCTAAGCGGGAAACATATAGGGAGACTGTGAGAGAGGACAGAGGATATTACAGCGGATCTGCTATAGGTTTTGTCTCTTCATTTTGTTGTATAATAGAAAGGAATGACTGGTTGTTCGGGGTGGACGTAGCCCAAACTGGGTGAACCACGTATATCTGTGTCTCTCTGGTTTTATGTGTTTTGTGTGCTTGTATTTTCCGCATATTTTATGTGTTGCATTGCTCTGTAATATTTAATTTTTTCTAACATTTTCTTTATTAATATGGACAAAGGCCTCACAACCAAATGGCTTTAAAAAAGAGTAGTTTACCTTTTTACATGTCTATGCTTCCTCTGGAATACCACCATCCAAGGAACTTGAAGGCCCTCTGTTTATTAGATAAACAACAGTATCTACAGCATCTGCCCAAAATTATAAAGGCAATCCTGCATGCAATCTCATGCACCTTGGACACTCCATGATTGTTCTGTTCATCCTTTCTGACACACCATTTTCTTGTGGTGTTCTTGGAACTGTCTTCTCTCTACGAATTCCATGCTCTGAACAATACCTATCAAACTCTTTGCTGCAATATTCACCTCCATTGTCTGATCTAAGACACTTCAACTTCTTTCCTGTCTCAATCTCAACCAAATCTTTCCATTTCTTGAAAGTATCAAATACATCAGATTTATTCTGAATACAATAAATCCATGTTTTTCTAGTTGCATCATCAATAAAAGTAACATAATAACGAGAGCCACCGAGAGATGATACCTGAGCAGGTCCCCATACATCTGTATGCACAAGCTCCAATTTTTCGCTCTTCTTTTCTTTCCCAACTCTAAGAAATATGACTCTCTTTTGTTTTCCATAAATGCAATTTTCATAGAAATCCAAATCAACATTCTTCAAACCTGGCAACAAATTTCTTGAGTGAAGAATCTTCATCCCCTTCTCACTCATGTGTCCAAGCCTATGATGCCATAATGTTGCATCTTCTCCTTTGGAAGTTAAAGCATTAACAGAGTTAGAAATACCATTGCATAAATACAATGTACCAACCTTTTCGCCTTTTGCTATTACCAGGGCTCCTTTGGTGACCTTCCAAGTTTTATCTGTGAAAGTTGTCACACAACATTCACTGCCTAATTGCCCCGTTGAAATCAGATTTTCCTCAGATCTGGAACATGCCTTACCTCCTTTAGTAGCCATTGGTTTCCATTCTGTTGTTTTACAAGAAATTTACCCATTCCAACAATTTTACAGGGTTTATCATCACTCAAACGAACTTGTCCAAAATCTCCTTGAACATAGTCATGAAAATATTTCTTATCAGGTGTGGCATGGAATGAAGCCCCTGAATCTACAACCCAAGAATCAGTAGCATTTTCGAAAGAAAGAATCAAAGCATCTTGAAACACATCACCTGTCACATTTGCTTCATGATTGTTTTCCTGTTGTGCATCTCCTTCTTTTCCCTTTCGAGATCTACAGTCTTTCTTTAAGTGTCCTTTCTTTCCGCATTTCCAGCACACTATCCTCGATCTGGACTTGGATCTGCCTTTCCTTGATTTACTACAATATCTCGAGCTCTTTCCTCTTTCCATTCTCCTTCCCCTAGACTCTGCACTCAAAGCATTACCCGATGTCTCACCGGAGCTTTTCCGTCGCATTTACTCGCTAAGGATAGCACCGACAACATCATCAAACTTTAAATTACTAGATTCAGAGACAGAGTTACTAATGGCCATTACTAAACCATTCCAACTCTCTGGCAATGAGCACAAGAATAACAGAGCTCTAACTTCATCATCAAAGTTTACCCCTACAGAACTTAACTGACTGGCAACTATATTAAAATCATTTAAATGTTCTGCAACAGATCCACCTTCCGACATCTTTATATTAAATAATCGTTTCATAAGAAATACCTTGTTTGAGGCCGAGGGTTTTTCATATAGTTTACCCAACATCTGCATCAAACCCTCTCTTGTTGTTTCCTTTGAAATATTGAAGGTGACTAATGCCGCAAGGAACAACCGTACTGTTCTGAGTGCCTTTCTATCGAGAATGTTCCATTCTGCGTCTGTCATGGCCGCCGGCTTCTTTGTTTTTCCGCTCAATGGTAGGTACAGATCTGTCTGATACAGATAATATTCCTTCTGCATCTTCCACAACGGGAAGTTTTGGCCATTAAATTTCTCGACCCTAAACTTACCATCTTCCGTCATTGCTCCCACTCGAACCAGGAACCCTTCTTTCCTGCGAGTTTATCAGCCAAATATGCCTTCAGCTCTGATACCAGTTGTTAGAAAATTATATATTATGGATAAATGCAACACAAGCACACAAAACACATAAAACAAGCACACAAGATAAAAGCACACAAAACACATAAAACTAGAGAGACACAGATATACGTGGTTCACCCAGTTTGGGCTATGTCCACCCTGAATAGTCAGTCCTTCCTTTCTATTATCTAGCAAAATGAAGAGACAAAACCTATAGCAGATCTGTTTTAATATCCTTTGTTCTCTCTCACAGTCTCCCTATCTATTTCCCGCTAAGAGAATACACATATATTTCACAGCCGCAACACAATACCCTCATACAAAGAGAGGGGTTTCCTTCTATGGGGAAAAAAAAATACATAACTTCTACCGTCATATCATCCGCCTAATGAACGGCCTAGATTGACTAGAAATTACTATACTTTTACAAGGCAATTTTACATCTATTTTTAGCTTTGGGGGTGCTGCCCCCGAAACCCTTGCCGGGGGACAAGTCCCCCCCGCACCCCCCCGCTGCAAGGGTGTACAGTTTTCCTAGGATATACATCCAGCTAAAAAAAGGATCTCTGAATCAGGATGAAAATCAGGCTCCACACCCAACAACCGGAGGTAGAACCGCCTCTTGTCATCTCTTTGACTACTGCAAAACAACGCAGGAAGATTGTTTCCCAAACCAGGAAATTTATTTTCCTTGCAACTCACTCACAGGGAAAGAAGAATATTATGGCCACAACCTCGAAACAGGGCTCTCTTGCATGACTGCAGTAGATGGACAAAGTCATGGAGGAATATGAGGACATTTTCTCCTCACTCACAGAGGTTCCTCTACACTATCAAGACAAGCACTCCATAGATCTAAACCCCAACTCACCGTCGCCCAATGTTTCTATACCTCCTGCAACTACACATACAGAATCCACACATGTATTGTCTGAGGCTGATAAAGAAACCAAATTTAATAAACGCATCCATCATGTTCGCCCGCAGGTCCATGACATCTTCGACAAATCTAATACCCAGTTCAACAGAATTTGCCTCATCTCATGGAGGATATCTACGCAATGGGGACCATTTCTTCCTAAGGAGGGAGGAATGATCCAGGTGGATATCGGTGGTCACCCACCTATTCCATTTGGACCCGCACCATCAATTCTTACAACTTTTGACATTCAGCACAACTTACTATTTTTAGCAGGTTTTCGGGTCCTGCACTCCCGAAGCCGATTTGGGGCCTTAATGATCCATGTGGATATTGGTGGCCACCCACCTATTCCATTTGAACCCCCACCATCAGTTCTTTCATTTTTTAAGTTGCAGCACAACTTACTATTTTTATTATTTTTTCCAGTCCTGAACTTTCGGAGCCGTTTTAAGGCCCTAAACGACGTTTTTTGGAAAAACCGGGAGCAACATCAATCCATGGTTTAATCTAAAAATAGTTGTACTCCTCGGATAGATATTTCTAACGAGCTATTAAGTGCGTCAAATGCAAATCATATGCCAACGTTATGTCCCCTGGAAGTTGAAACACCAATTTACCCAAACGGGGCCCATAGTTTTGGCGCTTCATCTCCTACGGTTAGGTTTTTGGATGTTTAGGATTTTGCATTGTTTCTCAATGATAAATAGGCCTTCGAGCCTCATTGTAACATATTTCAAAGGCATGTAGCCACCACATCTCTTCTCAGAGATAAGCCTACCAACACCCTAGCTGTTTATTTCCATTATTTCTGTAAAAATATTTCAGTCATTTGATTTAAATAAAATGAAGTATTTTTCCTGCTGTATCTCTGTGTTTATGTCTATTTCTGCATTTTATTTCATTCCTGCATAAATTAGGATCACTGCACACATGCGAATCTCCGTCGAAGGTCTCAAATCCTTTCGGCTGCTCTATTTACATCTCTTCCTTAATCACCCTATTGAGGAAGGTTTTCTTCACATCCATCTAATGTATCTTCACCCCATCTGCTCTGAAAGTGATAGAATTTATTTGATTGAAGAGTACCCTGATGTTGGAGAAAAAGGTCTCCTCGTAATTAATTCCCTGCACCTGAGAGAAACCCTTGGCCACAAATATGGCCTTGTGTTTCTTGAAACTCCCATATGTTGCTTGCTTCACCTTGTAGATCCACCTAGAACCTACCACTAACTTGTTCTCTGGCCTTGGTACAACTTCCCAAGAATTGTTCCTAATAATGGAATCATATTCCTCTACCATGGAATCAACCCATACTAGTTTCTACACTGCTTCCTCGAATGAGGATGCCTCAATCTCTACACTCTCGCTCATCAGAGCCATGTAGCCAGTGTATTGATCTGGTGACCTCCTCTTTCTACACTGTGATGTGGGTTCTCCCACATTCTCTCTAGCATCATGCATCAATATGTCAGCCTCTCTAGTGCGCTTCCTTCCATCTTTGGATGTCTTTGCATGAGTGGGAACTTCCTCTCTCTTCTCCTCTGCTTTTGGTTGTTCCACAACATCCTGAGGTTTTTTCTTTGGAGCTAAAAGCCCCTCATCTGCATGCAATTGAAGCTCCCTCTCAAGGGAACATTTCATGGCATTATTTTCATCGAACTTCACATCTCTATGAACAATTGTCATCCTATGATATGGAAGGTACACACGATAGCTGTGAGGTGTATCAGTGTACCCCACAAACATGCCCAACTCAACGGTTGGTTCTAGATTTTTCCTTCATCCTTGGAAACATGATAGTAAACTGATGAACCAAAGATCATGAAGTGTGCCACATATGTTTTCTTACCTGAAATAGCTTCTTCTGGTTTACTCATCCTGATAATTTGATGAGGACTCTTGTTCTACACATATACTATTGTGTTGCATGCTTTAGCCCACAAGTGCAACGGTAGACCATGATCATGCAACATCGCCTATGCATCTCCCACAATAATTATGTTCTTTCTTTCAGCAACCCCATTCTTTTGTGGGTTATGGGGTGTTATTAACTCCCATTGAATGCCTTATTTTGCACAAAATTTCTTGAACTCACCTAACACATATTCTCCACCATTATCGCTCCTAAGAGCCTGCACTTTCTTTCTTGTGTCTTTATCAACAAGTTTTTAAATTCACAAATTTTTTAGAATGTTTGCTCTTTCTTCTGCATGAAGAATATCTAGCACTTATGTGAGAAATAATTTACAAATGTCACATAATACCTATGCTTGGACATGGCCGTTGTCGAGAATGGTCCACGCACATCTGAGTGAAGTATTTCAAGGTGTTATCACTAGGTTGCTACCAATTGGGTTGTTCAATGGTAAACCTAATGCAACCATTTCAAACCACTTTAGACTGGAAATTAGCCCTTCCAATCAGAGAGGGCTCTCTCAAAGAAAAGATAAAATATTCAATGTAAAACTCATTTGCAGATGGCTAACTCTGTATTATTTGAATTTTAATTGATTTTTCAATTGGAAGATGTATGAAAGGCTACCATTGGGCATGGAGTCAGCTAACGGGACTTCAATCACAAGCAAATGTAGTTCAAGGAAGTTGAGGAAATTAAGCTTTAAAATATAACTTTTTACAGCATACACATAACACATGAAGAAAGTTGGAGCATAATACTATGAATTCCAAGTAACCATGAGAATATGAAGCTGATGATAATATCAGAAATGGAAAAAACACAGACACATAAGCTTAAAATAATTCTCAGGTCTGAAAAACACTTCTGCAACAGTATATTAGCTTGGTGAAACCAAATTACATAATATTCCTCTCATCTACATTCATCAATCCCCCCCTCAAATTTAATAAACCTCTAATTTATAGAGTGGAATCTCTATTACAAAGGTCTGCCACCTGGGCTAGACTTCGATACTAACCTAGAGACCTAATTCAACTAGGATTACATTACTTTGAGGAATAATATGGATATTTATGTTTTAACAGAGTTGGTAATAAAAAATTACTCTATGATTATTAATTACTTAAACAAAATGTATAACAACCCATGTCTGTCATCCTTATCGAATCAAACTTCCATGTTGAGGTGGCCAACTGATACACTGGATTTAAGGTCTTTATACAACTAAATTGAAGATGAGTTGTTCATTTCTGTGAGGTGGCATTATGATGAGTTGTTTTAACCATGTCATCCATTTAAAATGGATTGTTGAGCTTCCCGTAAAATAGATGGCCCAATGATATCCATGATCTCATTAACTGACTCAACCACTTTTTTTCTACATTGACTACCCAACAAATTTCAAAAATTGCATAATGCTGGAAAAACCAGGGCATTAGGAACTTTTGTAGCAACTTCAAAAACCCATATTCTGCACATTTTTTGACTTTGCTAACTGCTGAAGGATCTACCTCAAGAAACCTCATGTCCATAGGCTCATATCGAACAACGGTTACTATTTTATTTTATTTTCCTTGTGATGTCATATCTTCAAAAACTTGTTGTTCGGCTTCTTCCTTGACACCTGTAGAAACCTTTGAAACAATACACCAATTCTTTGACACAGGTAAAACTAAGCTTATGACAATTGCTTTATCAAAAACTAGACCTCTAGACTGCTGGAAAAATAATTGAAACAACTTACCAGAATGAAGGTGAAGTGTTTGAATTTAAAATCAGAGTTTAATGAACAGGCGTGATGAACAGGTAAAAAAAATTAGAAAATAGACATGACCAAGTGTGCATGCGTATGGAAAAAAATTATAGCAGGAAATGAATCAAATAATCAAAGGTGGTTTTGAGGCTTACCCGGAGGGGTGGTCGATTGGTAAGTGGGATTGAAGGGGGTGGGGTGTGTGCGATATGTATGAAAGGCTACCATTGGTCATGGAGCCAACTAATGGGACTTCAATCACAAGCAAATGTAGTTCATGGAAGCTTAGGAAATAAAGCTTAAAAATATAACTTTTTACAGCATACACATATCACATGAAGGAAGTTGGAGCACAATACTATGAATTCCAAGTAATCATGAGAATATGAAGTTGATGATAATGTCATAAATGGAAAAAACATAGGCACATAAGCTTAAAATAATTCTCAAGTCTAAAAAACACTTCTGCAACTATATATTAGCTTGATGAAACCAAATTACATAACAGTCCTCTCATCTACATTCATCAATCCCCCCCCCACTCCCTCAAATTTAATAAACCTCTCATTTATAAAGTGAGATCTCTATTACAAAGGACTGCCACCTTGGCTAGACTTCGATACTGACCTAGAGACCTAATTCAACTAGGATTACATCATTTTGAGTAATAATAGGGATATTTATGTTTTAACAGAGTTGGTAATAAAAAAGGACTCTATGATTGTTAATTACTTAAACAGAATGTCTAACGACCAATGTTTGTCATCCTTATCGAATCAAACTTCCATGTTGAGGTGGCTAACTGATACACTGGATTTAAGGTCTTTATACAACTAAATTGAAGATGAGTTATCCATTTCTGTGATGTGGCATCATGATGAGTTGTTTTAACCATGTTAGCCATTTGGAATGGATTGCTGAGCTGCCCATAAAATAAATGGCCTAATGATATCCCTGATCTCATTAACTAACTCGACCACTTTTCTTTCTGCGTTGATTGCCCAAAAAGGTTCAAAAATTGCATAATGCTGGAAAAAACAGGGCATTAGGAACTTTTGTAGCGTACTTTCTTACCAACTTCGAAAACCCATATTCTACACAATTTTGACTTTGCTAACTGCTGAAGGATCTACCTTGAGAAACCTCGTGTCCATACACTCATATCGAACAATGGTTCCAATTTTATTTGATTTTTCTTGTGATGCCATATCTTCAAAAACTTGTTGTTCGTCTTCTTCCTTGACACCTGCAGAAACCTTTGAAACAACACACCAATTCTTTGATATAGGTGAAACTAAGCTTATGACAACTTATTGATCAAAACTAGACCTCTACGTTGCTGGAAAAACAATTGAAATAGGTTACCATAATGAGGGTGAAGTATTTAAATTGAAAATCAGAATTTAATGAACAAGCGAGATGAATGGGTAAAAAAAATACATGACCAAGCGTGCATGTGTATGAAAGAAAGGATGGCAGGAAATGAATCAAATAATCAAAGGTGTTTTTGAGGATTACCCGTAGGGGGGTTCAGATGGTAAGTGGAATTGAAGAGGGGGGGTGGGGGGTGCAGTCTCAGCGAGGGGATGACACATATGGAGGGGCGTCTTTTGGAAAACGGCTTTACTCGGACCCCCCCCTGCCCCATGGATATCGTCTGGAAAGACTTGGGGGTGCAGGTTTAGATGTGGGCCATTGATGTGAATGCATAATTTCTTGGGCCTTCAAATCTATTATATTTTTATTCACATGCCAATATCATGATTCGACCTTTATGACAAGTTTCATAGCGCATGCAATTTTCAAGAGGTTTAATTTTATACGGACTTCGATGAAAGTGACAAGTGTATAAAAATGACTGGATTTTCTCATGCATGAGATTTTTTATTTTTTTCTTGACATGACCCCTATCACAAGAAAACTGACCTTCAAGACCCCTCACATTTGCATTTTTTGAAAATTTGAATTTCAAAAGACCTTATTCAAGCTTAATTGACCCAACCTAATTAACTTAAGACCAACCTAGACTAACCTAATGGTTATCATGGATAACGCAAGCAATGTTTGCACTCCATTTTCCTTATCATGAAAGGTGGCTTTGGTGTACTTCCCCAATGTACACCCTTTGCATGTATCACATTTCTCTAGTGCACCCTTGGGAAGTCCTGTGGAAATTTGATGCACGATATTCAAGGCTTCATGGTGAAAATGGCCAAGTTTTCTATGCCATAATTCACTGATATATCGGCTCTGCGCCTTCTCTGCTTCCATGCTCAAAGTAGCACAATCCTATACATCCAATTTGTATATGTTCTTCACCTGAACCCTAATCCACTTCACTTGTCCTGTGTATATGTGACGAGGGAAATCCTTTCCTTTGCTAAATATCACATCATAGCCACGATCTTTGAACATAGCAACTGAAACTATATTCTTCTTTAGACCTGGAACATACATGACATATTTTAATATGAGAGGAGAACCATACTCCCTCTGAAAAGTAACAGTAAAGATATCGGTTGCGTATACCTTCCATCATCTCCCATCACGATGTGTATCTAGAGGAACTCCTCCTCCAAGTTATTTAAAATTTATTTATTACCCGTCATATGGAATGAAGCTCCAGATACCACACACTACCCATCACCGATGTCACCATGCATGTAATAAGGGTGAAATCCAACTTGAATTGTGAAGCAAGAGATTCACCTGTCACTCCTCCTAAGGGTTTCTTACTAAATTTCTTGTGCAGACACTTCGTGACATAGTGTCCTAGTTCATGACACTGAAAACATTTAATCTTTGAAAAGCCCTTCTTCTTTCCAACTTGAATGGAATCTCCTTTGGATTGGTATTTCTTCCCTTTCCCTTTCTTTTCCTTTCTAGCCAAGGCACATTTCTCCTCATCATCATGCTTGGATGAGGTTCCACCTCTGGTGTTCTTCCTTACCTCTTCTTGCACCAAGTTGAACCACAATCGCTCCCACTTTGGTAGCTTCTCCCTCCCATTTACCGAATCCTAGTAGTTATTTCAGCTCTTGGTAAGGCCTAGAAGTGTTAGGTTTTTTAGATCATCTTCAGCAACTATAACACCAACACTCCCAAGTTCATCTTGACATTGGTTGAACTTGCTCAAGTACTGTGGTATTGTTTCACCCTTTTCTATCTTGATTTTTCGAAGCTTGTCCTTCAGTGCCAACTTCCTGTGGTAAGTGTTATTCTAAAACAAGTATTTCAAGGCTTTCCACATTGCATATGGAGTCTCCTTCCCATGGAGGTTCGAGACAATATGATCTCAAACTCATTCATGTAAGATCCTTCTTGCATTGGCTGCATTCTTCTTCCATTCTTCTAGATTATGTGCATCAACAATTGTTGGTTTAAGAACATTGCTATCAATGTATTCCTTCAACCCATTATCTTCCATGACTACTTACATATGGTCCTTCCAAGCAATGTAATTCGATCTACCCTCAAGGGCATAGTTGAGCCTGAGACCATGAAACGCCATCTTGATCCTATTGCTCTCTCTAAAGAATAGATCTGTGAAACTCGTTCTCTTGCAAAGATAACTTTGAATTCTCTTCTATGTTGTGATTATAGCTCTGATACCATGTATAAAATCTTTGTAGACTCAAACTGCTAATTGTGATTTACTAAAACAATATACATGAATCTATTCTACCCATCAACGAAACAATTAAACGATTGTGTAATAACAAAGCATACATGAGAAGAAATTAAATCAACACATTACACTATGATTTCCTAGGTAAATCCATAGCTAAAAATCCTTACTATATGTATATTTCATAAGTCAGAAAAATATTAGAATATTACAATTCTTTTCTCAAGCCCGAGCAACCTTTGCATTATCTCCAACTATCTCACTGCTTCCTAGACAAGCCTTAGCCAATACTTAACCAATTTTCTGCTTGCCCATGTCCCTATTTCCTTGCATTGTTTCCTTGGGAATTATCCCCTATTAATTAGAGAAATTACTCAACCACAAATATTCAATCCATCATAGGCCTTCCTCTAACTGCATGCACCACCTGTATAATTTGGATGATTATAGAATTGATAGTAAACTACCCTTGAACTCCAATCTCAACTTGGTAACTCATAGATCACACATGCATGAGTTACTTATGGCTGATTTACCAGTTAACTGGTTGATCATAGAGTACACACCCCACTACTTGACCTCCCACTAGTTCCTCTAACAGTTGGAACTAGTTTAACTGACTTTAACTCAAATTTACTGAATTAATTAATTACAACTCAAAACAAATTCAACCTGGGGTCCTATAAAGTAGGAGACACTCTACATGACTCAAGTTAGGCCCTCAACTCGAATTAACTAATCCAACTAAGTCAAACTAAATTAGTTAACTCTTTCAAGTTGTCAAGTGATGTGGAGTTGCAATTTTCTTCTAATTTAATTCAAGGGAAAGTTAAATTAGAATCTTTCTTGGTGCCAATTTCAACAATCTATAGCCATGATAGTTTTTTTCTTAGAATATTTCTTTTGATCCTATGAGTTGAGATTTGGATGCAACTTCCAATACTTTTCCACTATATGACCATAAATGTTACAGTGGTTACAATGGTTGCTAAAATATTTCAATGGTGTGTTGTGGCTACTGTCTTCTTGTCTTTTCCCCGTTTTCACTTCCTCTTCCCCTCCTTGGAAGCTTTCTCGTGCTCCTTTTGGTTGGACCCACTTGATTTCCGTTTCTTCTATCCTATGTTGTCTAGGTATTGTGTATGTACACAAGCCTCATCCACCATTTTGGGTTTGAACAACAACACTTGCTTCTATAGATGGTTTTGTATACCCCATAGATACACAAGGAGTACACCTGGGTTATTTGGGGAGATACCTAGCATTATTTTCATATTTTTCAATTTGATGGTGTATGTTGGAAATATAATTATACTGAAACGGGGGTGAATCGATATAATGACAAATCTTAACTAATTAAAACACTTTCAACACAAACAAACAAAAAATCACATTAATTGCAAGAGATACACCAAATATATGTACAAAAATTACTCTCTTAATAAATGATGTTGTAGGAACCAACCTACTGTTACAATGATTTTTTTGGCACCAACCACCTAAAATATTTTTTTGCCATCAACCAGAAGGAGGCACCAACCTGATGAATGGTTAACATAATCCTTTGTGGATGCTCCTTTGTTCCATACTTCACTTTTCAATCTTAAAAATAACTTCATAAACACCCTATGAGCTTATCTTCTAACCTCTCTTGAAATCACACGTCCTCTATAGACTTCATTTCACTAAATTATTTCGCTTCCTTCACAACTCCTAATCACAGTTCACTAAAACTTCCTCTTCTTTTTTTCTTCATCAGATCACACTCCAACTCCAAAGTGCTCAGGATTATTTATAGTTTTTCAGGGAAATCAACCATGTCAGGGTCAACAAGTAAACAAGCAACTTGTATTATTTTGTGTTTTCCTTGTTGGAAATGTAATCTGGATGTCATGGATACAACTTGAATTGATGACTCCTTGGCTCCTTGGGGATTTGACCTTAAATTATTAAATCTAGATTCGATCTCCTAGATGTTAACACGTACTCCTGAAATTCTTGGAACCTTTTCCTGTTGGAACTTTGCCATGGTGCTTGACTAGATATAGATCCAAGAAAAAACAAATGTTTTCATATAGCTCACCCCTAGATTTCCCGAAACCCCGACTATGCATTCCAAAATCCTTTACCATGTTGTTATGTATTTTCCCATTATCTTTCATCATATTTCCCATCATCTTCCTGAGGTCCCTAGGCGAGCTCATTTAACCAACCTTGCAAACTATTTGGGGTTGTGAGGCCAGGGATTAAGGCTAATCCTCGATTGGGTTATATTAAACCTTAATAAAATAAATCACCAAGTAATTCAATATTACGCCCACGAATCCTTCCATGTCACTACCACATCAGTTGTTATGCCATATGCACCTCCTTTATGGAATCCATGTCATGGATATGTAAATAGCCAATTCATCTTATCACCATGTCCCCCCGATCATCGGGTAATTAGGCTATTTGATAATTGAAATTCACATACATCTGGATCCAAGAGGTCGAGTATTAAGGATAATGCTATTTATGGTAACTTAAGCCATGATTAAGCATAAATTCATGGAGACCTGGATACACCTTTCATGGCCAAATATATTTCCACATCAACTAGCCAGCTTATATGTCAAGTCATCATCGTCAACCAATCAAGATATACCACCAACTATATGGTGTCCATGTCATCTATTGATCCAAGTCACTCTTCGTTTTCCATGTCTTGTTGGCATCATGTTGTCTTCATGGTGACAACATCATGCCATGTGTCATTCCCTGGGTGGTGCCACGTGTCACCGAGAATCAACCCACTTGCCCACCCAAAATCACCAAAAAATGTGTGACATGTGTCACTCTCCCATACAACCTCATTTCAGTGGCCATGTCACCTTGTTGAGTCATATACTACATCATTACTTAATAAATTGCCACCTAAGCCTCTATTTCTTAACCATTTAACGGAATATAACTCACTCGCATCTCTGAACTCTAATAACCATTGATTGTTAAAACCCTTACTTAATAAAAGGTTGAGAATGTTCTCGGGGCCCCCTTTCTAGTCTACCGACTAATGAAGAGGGGGCTCCAGATTTTTTCTCTTATGCGACTAAACATTGCTCCCCGCAACCCCCCCCCCCCCCCCCACACTATAATTTTTGAGGTTTAAATAGGGGAGGGTCTGATTTTTGGTGTTTTGTGCGCACTAGAACCTAGAGGAGTTGGAAACCTACCAAACTTTAACCTAACTTTTCTCGTCACTCCTTTGGATTTAGATCAAGTGTAATATACCATTGGAAATGTATTGAAGAGAACTATCCAATCATACAACATTCATTCTTATTTGGACTAGGAACAAGAAAATAGATGTCTTTAAATATATTTTATCCAAACTTCAATAATATCTCATGTTGTTAAACTTTGAAATCAATGACAGAGCAATTGGCATTAATGACAACATATATGCAGTAATCCCCCCCCCCCTTCATCTTTAATAACAACACCACCATATATTTATTGTCATTGATTATCTTGGGCTAGACTCCCCTTAGCTCCTTATTCTCTCCATGATGTCCATTTATTCTCCCCTTTGACATCAATGACAAAAGGGCATGTACTCCCCTTGTATTGGTGCATACCATATCCTTGAACTCCCACTATCACCAACTTACTCCTTAGTTAAAATCAATGAGCCATTCCTCCTTGTCAAAAAAGAAATTCCTCCCATTTTTTTTCCAATATATTCAAAGCTTTCTCTTAGTAAAGTTTTGGTAAATATATCTGCAATTTTTTCTTTTGTTGGAATGTATTCCAGCTCGCCATTTTGATCAACAACTTGTTCTCAAATAAAATGACACTTGATAGAAATGTTCTTTGTTTTAGAATGCATGACAAGGTTTTTTGAGATGTTGATAACATTAATATTGTCACACATAATGGGCACGGGTCGATCACCATTCTCTTGATGATCCTTGAGATTATGCTTCATCCAAAGGACTTGGGTATAACATGAGGTTGTTACAATATATTCTGCTTCAATGGTGGATACAGAAATTGAAGTTTTTTTCTTATTGAGCCAAGAAACCATATAGCTAATTAAAAAATAATGCTCCTCCATTGGTGCTCTTATTATCATCAACACTTCCATCCCTATCCACATCTCTATAAGTTATAAGTGTGATACTTGTTCCCCTTAGATACGAAAAACCATAATCTATGTTGCCTTATAGATATATAAATATTCTTTTAATTGCATTCACATGAGATTCCTTTGGGGTTGATTGAAATATACCCACAAAACCCACTGCTTGCATGATATTTTATCTTGATGTTGTTAAATAAAGCAGGTTTCCAATCATGGACCTATACATGGTTTGGATTTCTTATGGAGACTAATCATCATTACAAATTTTGCAACCTTTTACCATAAGGGTGCCCATAGATTCACAACTTTCCATACCAAGCTTCCTTAGTGTTTCCTTAAGGTACTTGGTTTGACAGATAAAGATATATTTTTCTGATTAATGAACCCACAAACCAAAAAAAAAAAGGTAATTCCCCCAGCATAGATATTTCAAATTCCTTCTACATGTTAGCTGCAATTTATTTTCATAGAATCAACATCACTTCCAAAAATTATGTCATCCACGTAGACAACAATAATCAACGTGATATTGTTTTCGATCTTAATGTAAATGTTACTACCTAATACACCTCTTTTGAAGCCTTATTGTCGAAGATACTTATCTAATCTAAAATACGAGACCCTAGGTGCATGTTTCAAACCATACAGGGCTTGATTTAGTATACACACATGATCCTTGTCTTCTGATACCTAAAATTATTCTAGATAGTCAACATATACTCCTTCTTGTAGCTATATATTTAAAAATATTAATCTTACATCCATTAGATAAACTTTGAACCCTTTAAAACTTTCAAAATCTAAGAACATCCTAATTGCTTCAAGTCTGGCTACTGGAGAAAATGTTTCCTCGAAGTCCACACCTTCAACTTGGCATATCCTTTACATATGAATCTTTCCTTGTTCCTTACTATATTTCCATCTTCATTGAGTTTATTTCTATAGACCCATTTGGTTCCAAACTCATTTTTTCCCTTTGATCTTGGTACATATTTCGATGTCTCGTTTTTCTCAATCTGATCCAATCATTCATTCCTAATTTTAAACCAATGTTCATCTTTAATATCCTGAGAAAAATTTTGATGCTCCATCAAGGATAGCAGAGCTAAGTTCTCTTGATTTGATGTGCTGACATGCTTCCTTCTTGTTTGAACTCTTGATTCCTTATCTCCCGGAATTTGGTTATCTAGATGATTCTCTTGGACATATCTGGATGGTATTTTTAAATGCAGTGGGTCACCTTCTTCTCTTTGTTATTCATCATGCTCTTTATCCAAATTTCCATGTGCTTGTGTTTCTTTGTAGATAATAGGATGTGGCTAAGCTCGAGGAAGTGTTTCATCTATTTTTACATTAATTAATTCAACAACATTTCAAGTCCTTTTGTTACATTTAATAATCTCTCGAGTCCTTTTGTTGTGACATTTGTATCCTTTGCTTCTATGGGAATATCTAAGAAAATATCCTTTATTAACTTTGGAATCAAATTTCCCTAAATAATATTCACTTACCTTAATGTAGAATTTGCTTCCAAACACTCTAAAATGTTTGACTATGTCCGGTCTACATTTCCATAGTTCGTAGTGATTTTTGGTATCATTTACCCTTATTTGGTCTTTGCTCAAGATATAGACTATCATGTATATTGCTTCTCCCATAATCTGTCTGGTAGGTGGGCTTCAAAGAGCATGGATCTAGCCATCTCTTGTATTGTTCGGCTTTTCCTTTCAACCACACCATTTTGCTATGGATTTCTTGCAATAGTGAATTGTCTTATGACCCCATGATGTTCACAAAAATCATTGAATTCATGTGAAGTGAATTATCCTCCTCTATCAGTTCTTAGGCATTTGATATTCATACCTATTTCATTTTCGATGAGAGCCTTCAATTTTTCGAAAGCTTTTGAATTTTCTTTAAGAAATGTAACCCAAGTAATCCTTGTACAATCATCAATTAACATCATAAAAAATATGTTTCGCCTTTAAAATTCTAAGTTTTGGCTAGTCCACAAAGGTGAGAGTGAGTGATTGCGATATGCCTAGATATAGAATATTCTTTTGTTTTGAAATATACTCTCGCTTGCTTTCCAAATTGACAAACCTTACAGATGGGATTGTGAGGCTTTGATATTTTAGGCATTTCCTTTATGGCTTGTGCTTTTGTAACCTTTACACATTATCAAAATTGATGTGTCTTGATATTTTGTGCCATAGCTAACTTTCTTCTATCTTTCCCATACAACATTTTTCTATTTCTGCTCCATCAATATTGTATATGTTGTTTTAATTTCTATTAGCCTTTGCCACTAGTTTTCATGTATTAGCATTTCCAATTTCACATATCTTGGAATTAAGTATGAGATCATACCCTTGATCACGCATTTGACTAACACTCAAGAGATTATGTTTCGGTCCTTCCGCATACAAAATATTTTGAGCCTTAATTCTTCGATTATCAATGTTCATTGTTCCTTTTCCAATAATTATTCCAAATGCGATGTTACCAAGAATTACCATTCCTCCATCCTCTTCCTTAAGTTTGATTAATTTAATTTTATCTCATGTCATATGTATTGAACAATTACCGTCAACATACCATTTATTTTCTTGTTTTTGGGCATATAACATGAGACCACACTCTTCTTTCTTCTCTTGTTTCTTCCATACTATTGAATTTCCAGGGGGGATTCTTCCTTGCCTTGTTTTTGAGACTTGTTTAATCTACTCTTGCAATCTCATGCTTTGTGCCCATAATTGTTGCATATCTATCGCTCAACATATTTTTGCAGTGGAGAAAGAGATTTGTCTCTTTTAATGCTATTTTTAATAATACCTCTAGGTTTGTTGCTTAAATAGTTGTTCACTGGAGTTCTTAGAAATTCTCTTGTTCCATGATTTATTCTTGCAAATATTCTACAATCAACAACCTTATGACCAAAATTATTGCATGAGTAACAATGTCCATAAAAGAAATTTTGGTACCTGGATGAATATTTCCAGTTGAAAAGGATAGATTTGTTGAATGTGTTTTCCTACCTTCTTTGTTATAATGTTATCGATTCATAGTTGCATTTGTGCCTTTTAACATGCTTGTATGGATGACATCTTCTCCTTTTTCTAATTTCTTTACATATCCCTTATATTTTTTTGAATGATTCACTCATGTTTTGATGCTAGAGTATTCATGACTTTGATGTCTTTTTATACTGTTATTGAGTGCAACAACATAGTTGATGGGTTTCCTGCTTTCCTTTTTTTTTTTTGAGCTTGGCTCTCCCTTTTTGTTCTTTCGGTTCTATTCATAACCAAGACATGTATTTAGTAATGGAGATCTCTAAAGGCTAAGGATGTGATCTATAAGCTTCAAATTTTGATGAGCTGATCCGAGACCACCTCTAATTATTTTATTGAAAGAATAATTTCTTCCTCGAACTTTCACAGTGTTTTTATTTTTCTTTCAACTGCTTCCAAACAATATCCTTTATCCCCTTTTGGTTTCTTCTAGTTAAATTTTTAAAAGAATGATAGTTTCTACATCACAATCTTTATCCTTATATTCTTGTAGTTGTTGTTCTCGTTGATTTACCTTTTTCCTTAAAGGTCTTAATTCTTCCAAGGCACTTACGAGTTCTCCTTCAAATTCTAGTTCTACTTCAATCTCTTCTTTAGCATTTTGATCACTCGTAGCTATGAATAAGATCTCCCCTCTTTAATAATCAAACATGATGTTATTACTTTCAGAATAACTATATTTTTGGAGCACAAACTTCTCAATTTGATATTTCGTCTTCTTTTATGATCAAAAGGTTTAAATTTTACCTCTTCTTTTTTTTCAAGGAAATATCCAAGAAGATCCATTCAAAGGGATCACATCCCATAGAATTATTAGCAGAGCCTAACCTTGAGGGTGCCAAGGATAATTGACCCCGTGACCTCCCATTAGCGAGGTGATAGTGAGGTGCTTTACTGACAGGGACTCAACGAATTGAGATAACCCTCAGGGCTAGGATTGAATTTTACTTCATCACTACTATCATTCAATTTTGTATAAGGACATTTAGATGTGTAGTGGCCTATTCTACCACGTTAAAAGAATTTGAATGGGAGCTTACCTTTGAACTTTCCAGTTGCCTTTTTCAGCTTTCTTACAAATTTTGCTTCCTTTTCGTTTGATTCATAACTATAGTATTCTTGGACCTTATGCTTGTTCATTTCTTTGGCTACTTTGAATTCAACTTATTTGGATCTTGTCTTCTCTTTCTTTGTTCTTGATTCATATGAGTATCCATATTAAGATATTGAATGTCTAATAATTACTCAATAGATGAAAATTTAGTATTAAACCTCGAGGGAAGAGATCTTATTATTTTGTGAACAATATCAGATTCCTTAACTATATCATAAAGACCTCTGACAGTGTTGACTATCCCATCTACACGTAGAAATAATGAGGTAATACTTTCTTCTTCATCCATTTTCAAACTTTCGAATTGACTTATATAAGTTTGTAGCTTAGAATCTTTTACTTTGTCGTCTCCTTCATAACAAATTTAAGGCTTGTCCCAAAGATCTTTCGCTGACTTTCAATGCATTACTTTGAAAATTTTGGTATTAGATAGACCTATTTATGACATTCATTTTTATAGCATTATATGTATAGAGTGCTTTTCCATTTGCATTGGAAGGAGTAGTTGTAGGCACCATTTTCAACACTCAACTAGACATCATAACCTAAAGAAATAATGTAGGTGCTAATTCTTATCTTTTGAAAGGAATAGTTTGATCCATCAAACTGGGGAGCCTTGCTTGAATAAAATCCCTTGTGATTGGTCATGTTCCCTTGAGATCTACCTTCTAGTGATTAGTTATTCCTGAAGGAACTTTCCTCTAAAATCATTTTTTGGAAAAATAATTATATTAAGAGGGGGGTGAATCAATATAATAGCCAATATTAACCAATTAAAACACTTTCAACACACATATAAAAACAATCACATTAACTGCAAGAGATACACAACATATATGTGAAAGAATTATTTTATTAATAGATGATGTTTTAGGCACCAACCTATTATTCCAATGATTTTATGGCACGAACCAGAAGGAGGCATCAACCCCCTAAAATGATTTTTTGGAACCAACCAGGAGGAGGCATTGCCCCCCTAAGAAATATAGTGTAATGTTCCAAAATCGAAAAAACAATGCTAATACAAAAAATAATAAATTTGTACAATGGAAATTCAAAACAATGCAGTAAATACTCAAAAAAAATTGAAACACAGAAGCAATTAAGCCATTTTCTTATAGAAATGGGAAAGAGAACAAATATATAGAAGAAATGCAATTTGGGCTTTCCTTTTTTGAAAGTGGAGCAAAACCCAGGTAAGACAATAAAACCCAAAAAACTGCCCAACCAATGCTATGTGATGTCCCAGTGAATCTGCACTAGCTGCTGCAATGGAATGGCTAAAAAACCCACCTTTGATGCTAAGAAAAATATGCAAAATTACTCTCATACTCCTCAAGCCAACCTAACCAAAACACATAAATCGTTTGGCCTAATCACGACCCTCCAAAATCGACCTCCAACAGGCCTTATGCTTCCCAGTGACTACTAAAGCACGTAGTCTACAAAATCACCAGTGAAATACTCCATAACTCTCCAATAATGCAACAAACAACTCCTCCGAAACTTCCTTTGTTTCTCCTGAAAAACAACAACCCTAAATGGCTAAGGCACTATTTCACACATGTGCCCAACTTCCCTCCTCTACGTTGGCCCTAGTGATTGTAAATAACTCATGAATAATGCTATCACTCCCATCCTCCAAACTCACCCAAAATCTTAGCAAGATATTGAGCCTCCTCCTACAAAACTCTCCCAACAATGGACTCCCCGAATCAAGCAGCAATAGCCACACACGAAACACTACTGCGTCCTCCATAAATACGCATTGTTGGGGAAAATTGAATAGAAATGTTGAATATAACTCGATGACACTCCCTTGTATGACCAATCTAGTGTGACACTCGAAGTCCCCCAAAGAATGGGTGAGTTCTCTACTTGGAAAACTCATGCTAAACAACAAGTGACCCCGCTAAGTAAGCAGCTCAAGCAACAGAGATAAAATCAATAAGCCAAGAATGCTAAATGAAGTGATCTTCCTTACTTTTATAACCTTCATGGAGCCTTTTCCCCACCTTTTTCCCCCATCGTGGACCCCTCACCAAGCTTACATTTTTCCCACTGTTGCTTTTCGAACCAGTTACTTAGGGAGTGTGTATTTCATGTGTGGGTGGTCCCCATACATCTCCAACAAAATAGCATAACATAAAGTTAACTAACTTCTAACTCCTAAGTATTCTAATGAAAATCAAATGGGCCTGGACATCACCAAAATTGGCCCCTAAAATATTTAAAAAAAAAATGTATCAAAATATTTTAGGAAGGGACATTACAATCCTGCCCTCCCAAATGCTTATTGTCCCCAAGCAAATTTAGTGTTGGATGCTCCAATATGTATTCACCCTCCCAGGTTGCATCCTCATCCGAAAATCTCTTCCAATGTACCAAATACTCTTTGATTTTCCTACTCTTGAGCGTCCTCTCCTTAGTCTCCAGAATGGTCTCCAGTTCTAAAACCAGATGTCCCTCATCATCAAGAGGAGGCAACTCCACAGTTGTTGTAATTTTCTGCCCCTACATTGCGTTGAGGCATGAAACATGAGAAATGTTGTGGATCTTGCTTCCTGGTGGTAGCTCCAACTCATAAGCTACCTCTCTGACCCTCCTGATCACCCTGTAAGGTCCATAAAACCGTGGTTTCAACTTCTCGACCCCCTTTTATTTCAAAGTGGACTATCGATATGGCTGCAAGCGTAATAACACTAAGTTCCCCTCCTCAAAATGCCTCTCAACCCGTTGCTTGTCAACATATAACTTTTGTTGATTCTGGGTTGTCAAAAAATTATCCTTAAGAGCCTTGAGAATGTCTTGGCTCTCTTGGATCCAATATTTGGCCTTTGGAGCCTAGATGTCTCCAAAATGAATCTCGGGAAAAGACAAAGCATCATAGCCATATAATCATAGAAAGGAATCATACCGATTGATATATGATGTGTGGTGTTGTAGCAGTACTCTCCCAAGTGCAACCAACGAATCCACACTTTCTGCTGCCTGGTCACATAGTTCCTAAGATAACCCTCTAGCCACATATTCACCATCTCTGTCTTGTTGTTATTATGTGGATGGTAACTAGTGCTTTGGGTGAGCTATGTGCCCACTAACCTGAAAATCTCCTTGCAAAATTCCCCCATAAATCTATTGTATTTGTCACTGACTATAGTCTTAGGGAATCCGTGCAGGAAGAAGACATCCCTAAAGAACAACTCTACTACCTGAGAAGTTTATTATTGTGCCAGAATAACAAATAAATGTGCATACTTGGTCAACTGGTCGACCACCACTTAAATGCAATCCTTCCCCTGCACCATGGGAAGTCATGTGATAAAAGCCATAGAGATTCTCTCCCATTTTCCCTAAGGAGTGGGAAGAGGCTGAAATAATCCTGTTGGATAAGTCAACTCTCCCTTATTCCTCTGACAAGCCTCACACTCATGTACATATCTCAACATGTCTCCCTTGAGGCCCTTCCAGGTGAAGTTATATGTCTTCCTGAACCCCTGATGCCTCAACAATGGAGAATCGTGAGTTGCATCAAGTACTCGATCTCTCAACTGTGAGCCTGTGAATCTGTGGGGGGTGTTGCCAACTGTGAGAAGCCATTAATTCACTTCCTGTGATAAGTACAAATGCCCAAAAACCCCCTCAACACTGTCACATCTCTAGGTATTGGCCAATCCGAACAGACTTGATCTTCTCCTCGTGCACCTTAACACCATCTGCACCAATAATGTGTCTTAAGTAAAGCATCTCTGTCAGCCCAAATTCACACTTGGAAAATTTGGCGTAGAACTGTTGCTCCTACAAAATACGCAACATCGTCAAGTGTTGCAGGTGCTCCTCCCACATCCTGTTGTAGATCACGATGTCATCAAAGAGCACCAACAAAAATCTCTTCAATTTCACCCTGAACAAATGGTTCTTGCATGATTGGAAAGTGGTAGAGGCATTGGTCAATCCAAAAGGCATGAATAGGAACTCGAAATTCCCATAGTGACATCTGAAAGTTTTTTTCGAGATGTCTTGATCCCCCACCTAGACTTGATGATATCTTGACCGCAAATATATCTTAGAGAAGAAATTGACTCCTCTAAGATCATCCATCAACTCATCAATACATGGTATGGGATATCGAACCTTCAATGTCTTCCTGTTGAGCGCCCTATATTCAATACACATGTGCAAAGTCTCATCCTTCTTCTTCACTAACACAACTGAAGAAGTGAAGGGACTGGAAGTCGGCCTAATGTGGCCCAATTCCAAAAAATCTCTGATGGCCCGCTTAGTTTAATCCTTATAAGATTTGGAATGCCTATAGGGGTTAGTAATGACTGCTTTCTCACCAAGCTCCATCTCTATGGTATGCTCGAATCCCCTATCTGGTAGTCGCTCGGGTGGTATATCTCGAAGGAGTCCTACATATATGTCAAACACAACCTGTATATCTGGTGGTGGAGGCTTGGTCTACCCCCCAGCCTCTAAAATCCTTAGCTCTACTGCCCACGCTATGTCCCCATGCCTCAATTCTATCTCCTTCCGATGAGATGAAATTGTCTATAGGGGATATGAGTGCATACCCCGAAAAAATACTAGCTTACCATCCGTCTCGGTAAAATCCATCACGAGCTGCCTCCAGTAGGTGGTAACTCTGCCAAGGGAATACAACCATTGGAAACCCAACACCACATTGGTGTCTGGCACATCCACCACAAATAAATTATTTATCATCGAATAGTTCCTTGTGGCCACTGTCAAAGCGGGAACATATCGATTACATTACACAGTCCTGTCTCTCGAAACTAATACTGAAAATCCATCAAACTCAATAGTGGTAATGCCTCTCCTCTGATCCAACTGAGCATCAATAAAATTATGGGTGGCCCCACTGTCAGCTGAGACTAAGACACATTGCCATTGCACTATGCCCCTGATCCTCATGGTCAGAAATTTGGGTAACCCACACAAGGATGCAAGGACTCCCCTGTATGGTGTAAAAGATGTTCCTCCTGGTGGAGGTGGTGGTGGTGGTGCTCTCTTTGATGGTCCCTAGTAGTATCCTCCATCGAACCCCAACTCCAACTCATCCTCCTGATCATTGTCTGATAAAACCTCGATATATTTTGATTTTATTGTTGTGTACTGATGACCTAGTGGCCACAACTCCCGACATGTAAAACATATTTTTCCTCCTCCTAAGGTCTCTCCTAGTCTCATCATCTAACTCTCCTCTCCTTAGATCTAATCTATGTGCTGGTGGTGGTCTAGTGACACCCCCTTTCTGAGGGTAGGGAGTGCATGATGGAAAAAGGTGACCGGGTCTTGGGGATGGGCCCCTGCAAATCCCCCGTACAAGTCACAACCTCTAGTAAAGTGGATGGTCGGCGTGACTTCACCAATCCATGTAATGGCTCCATCAATCCATCTAAACATATGTACACCTTCCTAGCATCTGAAAAATCAAGCACCATGACTGAAATCACAGGAACTCTAAAATATAATGTTGAGGATGTCCTGTCGGCCTGAGCTGGGTCAACTCCCTGAAGTGAGCCTCTAGATCCCGCCGTTCAAATTTCTCCACTACTCTCCATGTGAAGTCCTTATAGGTAGTCACATTGGCATGCCCCAAATTGGACAAGCCATGAAACCACCAGTCGTGTGCCTCTCTTTCTAAATGCAAAGTGGCCATTTTAATGGCCTCCATCTCTGTCATCTTGTTGAGTTGGAAATATATATCCAAATTCTCCACCCAAGCACAAGTTGTGCACTTGGAAGTGTCATCATAAGTGGGGAATAAAATCCTCCCAATGGTACATTGTAACCCATAGCTCTGTGTGCCTGCGCCTCCATAGCTCCTTCCCCTCTCATTCTGCTTGAGCTAGTAATAATCTCTAAAAGATAGTGTTGCTCTTAATTCATCTCCCATGGACTGCCATGCTCTGAAATACTCTCCTTCATCAGTTCCTATTTTCTCCTCCAGGGTTATGGGTAGGAAAGAAGGAAATGTAGCTCTAGTTGGCCCACTAGAGGATGGTGGTTGCACACTAGGTAAAGGTTGATCGTGACTGTTGAGACGCTCTGAAAGTCTCGCCAAATAGAAAATATCAGAGAGTGCTCCGCTCTTGGTTTTTCATCTTGATCTCATTAAGCATGTATTTTTACCCCTTTGCCAAATCATTTATGGCCTTCAAAAGACTATCAAATACCATCTCTTCCTTTTCTTTAGGTTCTCCCATGTCCTCTACTATCACCTCCTTTCCACAATCCTGAGTATCTTGGGTGATCTCCAACTCCCGTTCTTTGCTTCAGTATCTTTGCCTTATGTAAGTGATATTTTGTCTATATTCCTCTCGCATATCAAATTTATCCCATTGTTGAGCCAATATCTAAGCTCTAATACCACTATTATGCTCCAAAATAGGAAAAACATTGCTAATACAGAAAATAATAAATTTTCACCATGGAAATTCAAAACAATGCAGTAAATACTCAAAATAATTTGAAACATAGAAGTAGCTGAGCAATTTATTATAGAAATGGGCAAGAGTACAAATATATAGAAGAAATGCACATGGGCTTGCCTTTTTGGCAAGCGGAGAAAATCCCAAGTAAGAAAATAGAACCTAGAAAATTGCCCAACTGATGCTCTTCGTTGTTCAAGTGAATCTACACTAGATGATGCAAATGGAATAGCTGAAAACCCGACCTCTGGTGCTCAGAACTTTGTGCAAAATTACTCCCAGAATCCTCAAGCCAACTTGACCAAAACCCATAAATTGTTTGGCATGATCACAATCCTCCAAAATCGACCTCCAACAGGCCCTACGCTCCCTAGTGACTGTTGAAGCATGCAATTTGCAAAATCACCAGCGAAATACTCCACAAATATCCAATAATGCAACAAACAACTCCTCCAACATTTCCCATGTTTCTCCCGACAAACAATGACCTCAAATGACTAAGGCACTATCTCACATGTGTGCCCAGATCCCCTCCTCTGCACTAGCCCCATTGACTATAAATAGCTCTCGAATAATGCTATCACTCCCATCCTCCAAACTCACCCAATAGCTTAGCAAGCTACTAAGCCTCCTCCTCCAAAACTCTCCTGGAAATAGACTCCCGGAATCAAGAAACAATAGCCACACAAAAAACACTACTGCGCCCTCCATAAATACGCACTATTAGGGAAAAATGAATGCAAATGTTGAAGATGACTTGATGAAACTCCCTTGAATGACAATGGATGAACCAATCTAGGGTGGCACTCGAATTTCCCCAAAGAATGGGTGAGTTCTTTGCTTGAAAAACTCGTGCTAAACAACAAGTGAGCCAACTAAGAAGCTCAAGAAACAAAGATAAAATCGATAAGCCAAGAATGCCAAATTAAGTGAGCTTCCTTCCTTTATAACCTTCGTGAAGACTTTTTCTCGCCTTTTTCCTCCATCATGGGTCCCCCACCAAGCTTACATTGTTCCCACTCATGCTTTTCGAACCAGTTACTTAGGGAGTGTGTATTTAAAGCGTGGGTGGTCCCCATACATCACCAAAGAAATAACATAACATAAAGTTAACTAACTTCTAACTCCTAAGTCTTCTAATGAAAATCAAATGGGCCCCAACATCACCAAAATTGGCCCCCAAAACATAAAAAATAAACCCCTTATCAAAATAATTTAGCAAGGGACATTACATATAGGCACCAACCTGATGAATGGTTAACATAATCCTTTATGTATTCTCCTCTATGATTTACTTTAATTTTGAATCTTCAACACAACTTCTTAAACACCCTCCGAGCTTGTCTTCTAGCCTCTTTTACAATCACATGTCCTCTACAAACATTATTTCACTGAATTATTTCGCGTCCTTCGCAACTCTTAACCACGGTTTACACAAAATTATTCCTCTTCTTTTCTTCATTAGATCACAATCCAACTTCGAAGTGTTTTGGCTTATTTATAGTTTTTCAAAGAAACCAACCAAGGCAGGGCCGACACGAAAACAAGTACCTTGGAATAGATTTTGTTTCCTTGAATGAAATCCGGTTTGGATGTCTTGTACACAACTTTCATCGATGACTCCTTGGTTCCTTTTGGCTTTGAACTTAAATAATAGTAAATCTAGATCCATTCTTCTTACTATTAACGCATACTCCTAGATATCTTGGAACGTTGTCCTCTTGTAACTTTATCATGGTACTTGACTAGATCCAGATCCAGGCCAAAATAAATATGTTGGTATTGCCACCACTGAGATTATGTGGAACCCTGGATATCTTTGAAACCATATATACGGTTCAAACCCCTTTACCTATTATGGATTTTCCCATAACCACATGCGACTTTCCTATCTGGATTCCCTTGGGTCCCTAGGTGAGCTCATTTAACCAACCTTGCAAACCATCTAGGGTTGTGAGGTTGGGGATTACGACTAATCTGATTAGGATAACTTAAATATTAATTAAATAAATCATTGGGTGATTCAATAGTACACTCGTAATTAAGTTAGCTTAAATCATGTGTACCTCATGCATGGTGTCCACGTCATAGCTATACGAATAACCATGTCATCTAGTCTCTACGTCTTCCTAGTCCTTATGTCCCCAGATCCCATTATGGTAATCAAAATAGACATATATCCGGGGCTACGAGGTCAAGGATTAAGGATATTTCTAATTATGGTAACTTATGCCTTAATTAAGCATACATGCTCGGAGGCCTATAGATACATTTGTGATCAAATATCTTTCCATGTCAACTAGCCAACTTAGTTTTAAAGTCATTGTCATCAATAAATCAAGCTTTTCCACCTGGAAGTATATGGTGTCCATGCCATTTTTGATCCAAGTCACTCTTCCTCTATCACATCTTACGAGATGTCATGATGTTGTCATGGAGTTGTCGTCATGCCACATGGTGTCACTCTAGGTGGTGCCATATTTCACTTAGGTGCCGCCACTTGGCCACCCAAAATCACCCAAAATGTGTGATACACATCACTCTCCCATACAACCTTGTCTTAGGAAGCACATCACCTTGTTGAGTCATTTTCTACATTGTCACCCGACTAAACTACCACTTGTGCCTTTACCACTTAACCATTTAATATAATTTAACTCACTCACATCTCTAAAAAATTTAACCATTGATTTCTAAAGCCCTTTAGATCAAAGGATGGGAATCATCCTAAGTCCCTCTTCCCAGGTTAGACAATTAATGAGAACGGGGGGGGGGGGGGGGGGGGGGGGGGGGGGTAGGATTTTGTCGTTCATGTGACTAAACACACGTTCACCTTTGCAAGTGCAACAACAAAATATCGTCGACTTGTCAAATCAAACAAAAATGGCATTACTTTGAGCCCCCACAACATTTCTAAGGTTTAATGAGGAGCTCCGATTTTTGTAGAAATTATATAAGCGATATGTTATACATATGAGATTCTCTTGATCACACTATTTGGTCGTACACAATACATCATCTCTTCTACATTGATCATCACATGCGGAAATAAAATCAATTGCATGCACACATTAAAACCATAAAAATTCACATATGAACACAATAATTTATGGGAAAGCTTAAAGCTGAAAACCCTAGTATACGTATATTATATGTCATAGAGATCATGTAACAATCATCATACAAAGCTCCTCACAAGCTCTAGGTACAATCTCCAATTGCTACACACTAATCGGGCTACACAGTCTTGCAAATCCATGCCATAGATCTTTGCCGGTAACTGGCACCTCTCTTGCTAGCAATCCTGTTGAGAAGAACAAGCTCTGGATGAGTTCAAATCCATCCTATATTGACCCGCAATCCTCATTGTATACTCCATCAATGTGTGGTGCAAACTCATGCAACACTATAGTCTGGCGATAGTCAACCTGCTCTTTCACCTACCTCTCCTTGGTCTCCTTAGACTTGTCCATACATTTGTGGATTAGCTGATGTATTCTTTAGTTGATTAATGAGTTAATAATTAGTGAATTAATAATTAATTTACACCAACATCCTTACAGTATCAATCGGTTAGACTAGATACAACTAACTCAACTATGTTTAACTCGGATTAAATTGAACACAACTCCATCAACTAGCTCGATAACTCCACCAAACTCGCTCACATGAGTTCTAGCCCCGAAGTATCCATGCAATGGCTCCACTTAACCCTCAGGGGAATAGCGTAATTCCTTCTGTCGGCTCACCGTGCCATGCAATCATAGCGAAGTGCTCAAGAGAATAAAGATAATGTTTATAGTCCAACTATTATTAAGAGCTAATAATATTTGACGGATCTATTTTAGTGACGATCTAAAAATAGATTAGCCCAATATGTCCTAAAGATAAAAGTCCATCTATTTTTCCAACTTTACCAACCATCAAAATAGCATCCTGCAACTCATAGATATGATCGACATGTCTAAAAATAGACATAGTCTAAAAATAAATTTGTATTAAAAATTACACCTATTGTGGGCCTAGTTTGAGTGATCCTTTCCAACTAGGATCGGGAATGATGTTTGAGGATGCCTCCTTCACTTGTTCTTATTTTGCAATCTTCAACATTTTTGGCATTTTGTGCACTTTGGAACCTCGAGAGTTAGAGCCCTACCAAAATTTAGCCTAGAATTTCTCATCACTCCTTGGAGTTAGATCGAAGTGCCATATATTGTTGGAAAGGTCTTAAGGAAGTGCTATTCAATAACCACATAAAACATTCGAATAGGGACAAAGAAGAAAATATATGCCTTTAAAGATATGTTATCCAAATGCAGCTAATCTCTCATGCTATTGGACTTTGAAATCAATGAAAACATATATGCAACAACATACTCATGTACACTTTGCCCACTGTCTTTTCTGATAATGCCATTGAATCCACTAGTTTTGTACATACTTGATAGGGTGGGATTGCAACACCTTGAGAATTTTGAAATCCTCCCACTTAGTCACTAGAGTATCTCCCTTCGGTGTCGTGGTTTATGTGGCTTTTCCACCAGGTTTAGGGCACTGGCCCTTTAATTTCATATGTTCAAAAATGAAATTTTATGTTCTTTTAATAATGACGAAGACACTAAAATAAACCTCTAATTGTTGCAGCCAATGATAAAACTTCAAGCGTCAATCTTACTTTGATGTGGCTTGATTTAAACCTTGCAACTACTTTGAATGGGGAGGATGAATGAATCACAACACTCGAACTAGGTTGTTCCTTTTTAGATTCTTTCTTAGGGTTCCCTCTCTAGTTTTTACGATCCTTGATCTCCCCTCTTCCACGATCTCTACATTAGAACCTTCATCTTCTTTGAATAACCGAAATTATTGGTCGGGATTCTCCTTAGAGCTCACAATATGGTTTATATTTATGACTTTTGTTTCCCGACCACGCAAACCTCTCATTTGTGAAGCTTGGGGGTTATTAATAGATTCGTCGACGAAGCTAGGGTTTTATGACTTTCAGCAACTTCAGTCTAGATCTAAGAGTACACAATATGCCCAAGGGATCCACGTAACTCCCCACAATATACCCAAAGGAACTTACTCTAATACCAATAATTATTTAATAATTCATGGATATTATTCCATTAGACATTATTTAAAATATCACATAAAATATATTTAATCTTTGGTATTCCTACTATAAGGGTTTAATTTCTTCTTATATTTTTGGATTTGTTATTTACCATGTTATGTATGCATGCAATAGGGAAAATACAGAAAATAGATAATAGTGAAATAAAACTAACAAACCACAATGAACAAAAGGTATGATCTAGGAAACCCTTATGATGGGAGATAACCCAATTGGAAGGTGGTACTTTGTTATCTATTTTATTTGAGTGGAAATGGATGCAAGACAAGGATATAAAGACTGTGTGATACTATGGTGTATAAAATCCTCTCGGTTTTCTCTCTCTCTCTCTCTATCCAATTTCACTTAATTTTCTCTTATATGGAACAAAAATGTACTTGAATAGAATGGAACCCTTTTCCTACTAGTGGCTTAATTATAACACAACTTGATAACCTACTAGTGGTTAAGTTTGACTCCTTCAACTTTTAGCTAAAGTTACAATATCAACTCTTCTATGATATTCTTCATCATTAACAGATATCTATCCCCCTTTTCCATGAATAATGTGTAGTATGGTGTGGCATCCTCTCAAACCATGGTGGTCGAAACACGAAGATAAACTTACGGTGGCATTAATTTTTCATACAAACTTTGATTGAGGTTATTCTTGCATTGTTGGAAAGGTATGTAAGTGCATAATAGTGATAGGGAGTGATATGTTTGAATTGACAAAGTTTTACTATGAAAAATTCCATTTGTATACTCAAACTACTTAGAAGGTTTCGCGATTCACAAACTAGGACCCATCGATAAAAATAGTCCTATAAGCTTATTCCTACAATGTTTCCACTCTAAAAGCATCAATATGGGAAAATAAATACATAGTCCCAAATCCAAGACATAAGGAAGCAACAAGGTTCTTGAACCAAACACTATAATGGAAAACATTGTGCAAACTAGAACGTATTAGCACACAAACTAGCACCTTTAGATTAAAGTCCAAAAAATGGACATCAGCCTATGGAGAACTAAGATATTGGCCACTATCATCTCACCAAATCTCTTCTTCACTTTAGACCAAGGAAGATGGTTCTAGCATAGGAGGGCTTCGTATGGGTTACCAATGTTGGACATTGGGTTCGATGCTCCTCGTGTGTTTCGGGACATGAACTAACCGCCTCTTGTGGATCTTAAATCTGGCGATTGTAGTGGAGACTAATGCCTGCGGGTTTTGGTCTAACGACAATCGTGATTCTAACAAGTCGTGTCAAGGTGATAGGTCTCGAGTTCGAAACTCACGGCTCGCGTTGGGGAGATTGTTGGATATTGGGTTCAACGCTCCCGAGTGTGTTTGTGACATGGACTAACCGCCTCTCATGCATCCTAACTGCGGCGATTGTAGCGGAGACTAATGCTGCGGGTTTGGTCTAACAACGATTGTGATTCCAACAACTAATTTCACTTCAAAGTAGTATGGAGTGGGAATAATGAGAACTTAGCAACAATGAAAGAAAAGGGAAAAGATGGAATGCATTTAATGGTTTTGGGGGTAATGGATGAAGAGGAGGTCAATTCCTTAATCGTTTTGAGCCTAAAGTCGTGGTTTCCACTTCATAGGGCATTCTAATAAAGATTATGAGCTGTAACCAACTAAAGTTGCATGCCATATAACAACCCTAATTTGGTAATAACTCTATAAGCTAAATGGTGGATAGGGTTTATATGAAATCCTTTGCTCAAGGCAATAGTGTCGGGTGACCCTTTCCATAGAAACATCACTCACAAAGACTTCAAATCTATATGGATGTTTAGTGTGTAATGTATTTCTCTTCTATTCCAAGTAACACAAAAATTGGAATGTAAGGAGAAAACACCAGCCTCTCATTCCTTTCCAATAAGGTAGTCATGCCTTTTAATGGTCCTATGTTGTCTATATCATCCATAAACTTTAACGAAGAAACTTCCAATATAATGCCTAAAACTAAATTTGATACAAATAGATGAAGTTATATACGTGTTAGATAACACACAAATAAGATACCTCAATTCCACTAGCAGGCACTCACCTGACTTATTTCATTCCTTAATTCCATTCCTGAATTTGCAAATGGAGTAGAGAAAACCCTTATATAGGTTATATCTTGACTTATCTCATATAATGAAATAGCATCATTTTTTCCTAGATTCACTTTTTCTCCACGAAATAAAATAAGATAGTAATCTCAACAACTTGCTTACTAAAAGTAGTAGCAAGAAGCTTCTTGAGATTCTCAAATTCGTCTAATAAAATACTCTAGAAAACAAAATAAAATATTGTTCTCATCTAATTAATAAAAAGAGTTAGTTACAACAACTTTCCAAAAACAGAGCCAAGTATTTGGGTGCCTCCTTTGTTTGAAGATAGACCAAGTCTAAGCTTCAAAAACAACAAGGTGAGCCTTATCATTGTCGCATCCTCCTAGCTAGGTGTCTCATACGTGATTAAGAGAGTAAAGTGCCCTCCACATGTGACTAGAAGTAAATATATGAATAAATGATCCATGAAAAGCTCAAGCAACCTTTATCTACATGTGTAGACCTCTATTAGTAAGTTATTCCATGAAGTATAATGAAAGTTGCTCAATAGAGCCATATGGCCATGCATTATCTAGAGATAAATGTTGTCTTTGAAGGACCAAATAAACACTCGAGTAGAGTGAATTTTACCAAGATGACATAGATAAGCAAACGAGGCAACCTCATCCACATTTATGCACAAGTGTGCAATCTAAATCCTCAAGTGTATATATTCAACAAATGGTATAGGAACACATACATCACATCACTCCTCAAGGAACATATATATGAATAGGTAGAGAGTGCTTGAGAGTAAATTCTCATTATCAAGATAAATAAGCTCCCAAAATGTGTAAACAACTCTCTAAGGGAACATACGGTATAAATTATCAATAGATAAAGGTAGATAGGTGGATCTCAAGGTAGAAGGTTGAATAGTAACAAATAAATACCATACACCAAGTGCCAAATCATCAATCCCAACAATCATCCAAATGTGCACAACAACCACCATAGATAACCTAGATCATTGAGAAATGCCTCCACACATTTGCGAGCAAAGGATCACTCCCATGGTGGTGTGAAGTCATCATAAAGTGCAACCTAAACATGAGAATAGAACCAAGAAACCAAGCACTTAAGTGATGAAGTCATATATGAAAGAAGGGGTGGGTTTGCTCCTCCACCCTTACCTTAACCTAGAAATCATGAAGGAGAAGATTGCTCACTTGAGCAAGTTTATGTCCAATAGAATATCATCATATGGCCTAAATTGATATCAGAAACTCTCACAGTATTCTCATCATCCACCATCCTCCACAAGCTCCAAATGACCTATATGCTATATTGGCGTTGCTTAAATCCATGAAGAAGGGAGTGCTATTTGAGACAAGGTGTTCACCCCATCAAATATGCCACTAAACCATGATAGACACAACAAATCTGGGGCACCCCTATCCAATTGGTAGGATCCATCAAGCCCATACCCAAAATCAACCTTGAAACCCTAACTTGTTGAAAAATGTGTCGAGGAAGTGAACAACTCAATAAATTAGTTGTCTATCTAATTAAATGTCACTATATACACATAATATACACCAAATTTTCTTGGGCACTCCCTCACATTAATCAAATACAAAGTCAACTTTGCTAAAACCCAAGCTAAATCCCCCAGGATGCTCCAAAAGTATACCAAGGGGTGAGTGCTCTACCAAAAAAGTTGTCTATTTCATTAAGTATCATCATCAAAGTGTTATATGCATACAAGGCACTAGGTGTTCCTTCTCAATAGAAACATTCAATACATCATCACAAATCCCTACCGTGTTTTAGAACATGGTCAAAGGAGATGAGCGCTCGACATAAGTTTTTGTCTATTGTTTCTAATATCATCGTAAGGAAATAAATAAATATGTAACTTGGTGGAGATATACGCTGTAAGACCCATAACAATACAAATACTCATACAAATATTCAAGGAGAACCACCATGAAGCAATGAACGCATCATAAGCAAGTCGATCCAAAGGCATACCAACATCACATCATAGCACTAAGGAGCATCATCATCATGAAGGAAGAAACATGAACCAATACCATTGACTACATAATCAATCAAGGAGGACCACTATTCTCAACCATCCTCAAGCAAAATTGAAAGGTAAGTATCTATAGTCCATCAACATCCTTACAAGTTACCCCAAAAAAATATGTCATTTGAAAAAAGTCACATATCTACCACTCATGCCAATATGAGGGGTAACAAGACCAAAACTACTTTAAGCCTCCTACTTAACAATTTAACATAATAAATTCTAACATGCAACTTTTGAATTGTAGTTGTAAACCTTTCTTGGAATATTTGGAAGACATCCAACTAGACCACAACATTTTAAAATATTTCCATTTAAACAAACGAAATGCTTTCATGAAAAGATAACACTTTGGTGCTAAGTTTACTTGAGAAAAATTAACATACATGTTTTGATTGGTGTAATTTTTAGATGTGCCTATGACAAAACCATATTATATCATTAGTGTATGTGGCTAGGACCAGCTTATGTTCACTTATTTTAATACACAATTATGGTTAATGTAAACCTATCTTATATGTTTCCATAAACCCCTTGAGAGGGTACTTGCCTAGCAGAGGTGTGTATAGATGCACACACAAGCGTTATTTGTAAATTATCGGCCTTGAGCTATTTCCATCTCTAAAAGTGTTTGAGACCAAATTGATAACATATGTTATTGCTCCTTGTTACTACCTTGGTGTGATTTTTGTCTTGGTTATCTCTCTATATAACTCTTTCAATCTCTTACTCTGGTGCACTTACTCTTTATTCAATGTTATTTTATTATTTTCAATGGAGGTCTAGGGTTTTATTGGTGGTTACATTGGATCCCTTGCGCTCTTATGATCTCAACATGGTCTCAAAGTACTATGAGCCTCCTATTCATTTTTATGCTAGTTAGGGTATTTCTAGGTTATCCATGTTGATATCATTTAGGTTTTCAAGCCAAACCTTGCATATAAAAGAACCTAACTTGAGAAGTATTGGGGTTGTTTTTTACGTGCTATTTGTTGGAAAAGACCGCCTCATTTGGGGTTGTTTTTTACTATGTTTATGGATTTTTGGTGACATTTTTCATAGGATTGAAGTGACAGCCCGATGTTAGGGCTTCCCTATTATTTTTTTTTTTAGGTATTTTCCTTGGACACATCCCTAAGATTCTTCATAAAACCAAAGTAAAAAATACAAGATTGAGGTAAAACGCCCCTAACGTTGGACGCCTCGGTCCTTAGCAGAAGTCATGAGTTTTTGGTATAAAGAAAGAAAGAAAAGAAAGTAATTTTAACGTCCACGAAAGTACAAATAGCCTATGGGATAGATTGCTTCTCTATACGGCTCATGTAATCAACCTTTTCTGTGGGGTTTTACAATAAATTCTCCAACTTCTCGACAAACTCTTTGCTCAATAGATTATCCCATGAACTGGTACATGAGAATACCTACATAATTTCCCCCTCTTGTCTTTGAAGGCCTTGCATTCTAAAATGAAATGTTTTTAAACATTTCCACTTTCCCGTAAAGACAAAAAAATATACTCTTTCTTCCCACATTTTCTTTTGGCCTTTTCAGTACATGCTGTTTAACAACAAAGTTGATGAGGTAGTCCTTAATTGAGCAATAAGAATTTTACAGATACGCAGAAATATTGGCATCTGTCGCTTTTTGTTGATGATCATGAGTGGGGGTTAAGCTCTTGATGTGGTACTTCTTCTTTCTCCACTAACTCTTTCTCGGTACATTTTATTGGAACTTATCCATAACAAAAGTTTTTATCTCTTTACTCTTTGTAGGACACATAGCTTGGTATTTACTAAACCATTTGATATTTTGCCTCATCAAGTCTTCTTTCTTTTGCACCAATCATCATTAAACACGGCCTTAGGCCATCTACCCTCTTCCATTTGCTCAATTTTTTTCAAATATCTTATGGTAGTACCATAGCAATTGCTTCAATAGGGGCGGCCATATTCACTTAACAAGATATCATAAGAAACAACACTTTTCATTTTGAATTTGTTTGTAATCAAACACTTACGAATTTTCTCAATTTGTTTCCATTGCATGTCGGTTGTGCCAACGGCCACAACTCACAACCGTGAAGAATCACGGAATCACTGAAAGCCCAAGAAGTTAGAGGTAGTTTTCCGGTCACGAGTTCCGCCTCTCTCTGTTTTGAAGAAGCATACAAATGCTTTCCAACCCCCCAAGTTCTTTTCTTTCTACAACCATCCCAATTTAAATTTTCATTGTAGTCAATTCCGAGGTATTTGTAGTCTTGCAGCTTCTTCCCGAGAATGTTGCCTTCGAAGTAGAACTTACGCTAGTTATGCTTTCTTTTGTTAAGAAAGAAAACCACTACTTTAGTTTTGCTAATATTGACATGCATCCCCACCTTTCTACATAAATACTCAAGTGAACGTAAGTGCTCTTGCAAACCAAGAGCCGATTGCTTAATCGATATACGCATCTGCGTACAAAAAGCCTTATGTGAAAATGTAGCTGACAATCTTATGCAGAATTTAGCCACTCTTCAAGCTGTCAATATATTAACCAAAAGAGGGTAGGAGACAAAGGGCAACCTTGCTTGACACGAATATCGCTTCTAAAACTTTTCGAAATCACTATTTGAAGTTCTAATTTGTTTTCACCTCTTCGTATAGTCTATGCCTGGTACCCTCAAATGCCTAGGAACCACAGAGTTCCTCCATTTTGCGTCAAAGCTTATCCCTAGGCACACCGTGTCAAAGGCTTCTCACAGAAATCAACAAAGCAACAAAAAACCTCTTCCTTTTTTTCCCAAAATTTTTAATGATGTGCCTTAAAGTTATACAATGATCAAGCTTGTGGAATGTTTAGGTCTAAAACCCGCTTTGCCCTTTAGCACATTTATCTCTTTCTTCTACTTGTTGATTTTCTTTTCTAACATGCTTCCAAATAACTTCACAAACAAGGGGTTTATCATTATGGTTCTATAATTGGAGGGATTATTGACGTCATCACTCTTGTAAAGGGGTATTGCCATACTAGTTGTCCAATGCGAGGGGAGCCTTTCTTTGTATGATGTTGTTGAAGATTTTTGTAATATGAGTTGAAAGATTTTTTTAAGCCACTTTAAATACTCTGCTTGGAGTTCAGCTAAGTCCTTTGCTTTTCCAGCACCCAACTTCTTGATACATCTCTACCTCTTTTTTCGTGAAAAGGTTTGTGTATGTGTATATGTAGCTCACAGTTGCTCTTCCCTATCTAAAAATACAAAAAAGAAAGAAAAAGAAGCGGGAAAAAAAGGTGCATAAATTAGATGTAGCTGCAATTGGCACTTAGAGCAAGACTTTGTTGTAACAATCTGTGATACGGTGTACCAATGACTCATGAAATTTAAAGGCACCTCAAACATGACAACTTCGATAGATATTACATTCAGAAACCCAAAATTACTTCTGGATGGTCTCCAAGTTTTCAGATACTGTTTAATCGAGAGAGAGTCAATTGGTTTTTAGAGCTTCAAAGAGATCATTAAGCAGCTACTTTTAAATTCCGAGTAGCTTGTAGCAGACAGATTGGACTCAAGGATCTTTAAAATTGTTTATGATAACAAGGAAAAGGATTAGTCTATCTATGGCTTAATGTTTTGCGCCAAGTACAAGGAGAACACATGCAATCATTGCAGAAGCAAATATTGTATCCAATGACTCAACACGGGACCCTTCTTGCCTCAAAGTACAAGTAAAATGCATGGAAGTATTCATTACAAGGGAACAAACTAGGTATCCATTGACTGAGCACGGGACTTCATTAAAGTTTACATTTTTCGTAGTGTGAATGCTCCATGGGATGGAAAATAAACTTAGAAAAGTGATTAGGAATGTGGGCCAAAGAAACGTAGGGTTTGGTTTATAGGGTTCTGTCTCGTCATGCGTGAAATCAGATGCTTCTGCGTATTTTATGTTTTCCACTTTTAGCAATATAAAAGGTTTACTAATGGTTATAAATTTGAATGCACGTCTAGGAGAGATGAAACTTTTTTTTTAATAAATAATTTCCATTTTTCACTTGGTTCTATGCAATTCAGCAAAAACCTTATCAAGGTCCTAAACATTACCCATACTTTGACCTAAGTTTAGGGCTGATTTCTAAAGTAGTTTTCTTTGTCTAATTAAAGTCACTGCCCATCTCCACTGCATTCTTTTAGTAACAGCAAGGAATTCTATTGGACTGCTGACGTCTCGAAGTCATGAAAAATAAACAACCAAACAGAAGCTTCAAATTACAAAGATGAAACCAGGCAAAGGAATATGACCAGTATCCAAAAGATAAACTCATAAATACGAACTGATATTTAACAAACGTAGATTTCCTGTACATGTATACCCTTCATGAGTATGATTACTTGATGGCAAGAATACACAAAGTATAAACATTTTGAATGTCAATAGAAATGCACTCAGTTTTATTCTTATTAGTTCAAAAGGCCAGTTACTTCACTGAAGCCCCTAATAATGTTTTGGCTCCTAAATGCATTTTTCAAAAGATGCAAAAATCTAACATCAGGACAGAAAGTGAGCCTTTTCAATTCCCGTTGTCTTCATCACTAGCAACGTGTAATTCAAGACGGAGGTTGACCAGCACTCAATGACGTTCCCAGCCTAAGGAACTCTGATTCTGAGCATATAAAGCCTCTAACATAGAAGCGGATACAGCTAACTCCATCTCATGTATTTCTACCTTTTGCTTTGCTACTACGTTCAAATGATTGTTCCCACGAGCTCTAGAATAACTAATCTTTGAACTCCCGATGAAACTTTCAACAAAATCTTCGAAGTTTTTAAAGGTTGCATTATGGATTTGATCCATGGCTTCTGCTGGATCTCTATGCAGTAACCTTCTGACATTATTACGTTTTGCATTTTGAATACTAAGTGTTCCATCTCTTTTGTCGTCAAAAACATGGTCTTTTGACTCTGTTCGAGATAGGAGAGACAAATTCATTGTGTGAGACACGGCTTCAACATTCTCTTCTTTTCTCTCTTCGTCTTGGCCTTCATTCTCACCCCACCTCCCCCAAGGGCTCACCACGTACTACTTTTCGTTTTGATGGGGGTGACCCGGACATCTTCTCTTCCCACCTTTGGTGCTCCCACTCCATGGACCAATTCTCACTATTTGAATCCACTTGTCCCGACCAAATTTCTTGTCTCTCATCCATCATTTTGGATCTTGCCCTTAGTCCTACTCCCTCTGTCGTTCCACTTCCACCTCTCATAAACTAAAATCTCGCCTATGAATCGATGGTACTTGATGAGGAATGCAAATCTCTCCACATGACTTCGACATGCATTCATCCATACTCCACCCTCCTACCCCAATATCAAAGCCTCATATTGTCGCCTCCTCCGTCGCAAGAAACGTCTCTTTGTCTCCCAAAGAACGTGACATGTTGCCTCTCCCGCTCACTCCCCTAGACACTTATGGCGTCTTGTCCTCCTCGCCACTCTCCCCTCTACACGACCTTAACCCCTAGTCCATGTTCTCCCATGTGTCCACCCTCTATGACATCCCGGGGCAACCCCGGTTGGGCCCGACCTCTCCGCCCCTATTCGAGGGTTTCGTATTCTATGACGGTGACATCGAGGAGAGGCCATTTGGGTGATGAACAACAACAAAGCAACATATGAGGATGGTTTCTGGCGGAGTTCTTTAAACATGGTCTTCGTGCTACGGTTCCCTTACTTGGTTGATCTCTTCAACCATGTGGTATGTACATGTTTCCCATCGACATGGTCTCGACACATCATTCACCCGATACACAAATTGGGTCCAGCACGAGATCCCAACAATTATAGGACTATCATGGTGGGCCACACATTCTCCAAACTATATGCTACATCCCTCCACCTCCAAATCTCCATGGAGCTTGAGCGGGAAACAACTTAGAGCTAGAGAATGAGGGCACACAGTTCCTTTGAGCACGGACTATCGATCACATCCTTACACTTAGGGCCATCATTGAGGAGGCATGAAATCGCTCTTAGAAATTATATTTTTTTTTGTATACTTTCAAAAAGCTTTTGACTAGGTCCCCTAGAAGCATTATTCACAGAACTCGGAGAGATAGTAGCATCTCGAGAGACCCTCTTGTAAAATGCATCATTCGCTTATATGATTCGGTCCTTGGTCGTCGCACGGTACATGGGCTATCGGATTTTATCCCAGGAGCACCTAATAAGGGTAAAACAAGGTTCCCCCTTGTCCCCACACTATTTGGGATCTATATTGATGAGTTGGAGTCCTTCTTGCGTGAACACATCCGGGACGATGATGGTTGCCTTCTACATCATGTCTTGATTTCTATCTTGTTGTTTACGGTCGATGCGGTCCTTCTAGCCCATCCCACGATGGATTACGGGCGGCCAGGACACAGGTGCCACCCAGCCCCTTTTCGATGATCTTCGACGATTCAGTTAACCTAGGTAAAACCAAGGTTATGATCTTCGACACGTTGAAGAAGTTCCTCTGTGTTATCCATTTATTTTTAGGAGAGAGGAGATTGAGATCACCAACTCATACACCCTGCTCTGGGGTTACTATTCACGAGGACCTCACTTTAGCCGCGGCACTGCCCTCCCGGCCTCGAATCAACAAGGGCTGTAGGTCCGCCCGGCCCTTCTCGAGAGACAATATTTTCGGAATCATTTTCGGGACATCGACTAAGATGTCACTAATGGACAGTCTTGTTCGACCCACGATTCTATATGGTTTAAGGGTTTGGGGTCCTGGCTTACTAGAGTCCGATTGGTCTTTGCGAGAGAGAGTCCGAGGATCACCCTTCTTCGTCGCATCATTCGGTGCAACGGAGGCAGTTCCTCGACCCATCATTCTTTATGATTTGGGCCATCCTGTTATGGAAATTACTAAAAAAAATGATCTTAAATATAGGAAAGAAAAATACTACGGAATAAAATTAGGTAAAATTGGTGCACGTGATGGAACCATTTTCCTTTGGAACATTGTTGAGCATCGTTAATGTAGATGAGAATACTTGACCAACAACGATATTTGCTTCCTCCGGGGTAGCCCAATTAGGTGGAATGCGAGAAATACGATATGTGGAAACGAGGAAAAAAATGAAAGCAGATGGTGTATCTGCTTTGCTTCACACTTCATGGTGGGGAAAACATAGAAATAAAAATGCGGGGAGAGGAGTTAGTGTTTATGCATATAGCGGGTGGCTGTTTATTTTTACGTAGAAATGTTTATAGATGTGGGATGTCTTCAGATTATTTTTATATGTGCATGTTTCTTGCCTACCTCCGAGGATGAATGGAGAACTCGGAAAACTCAAGATATAATAGTATCTCGAGGAAGAGTACAGGGAGGATCTAGTCCACCTCTTGTGATGTTGTCTAGAAGATATCGTCTACCTATTGTGAGGATCTCATCTACCTATTGTGAGAGATCTAGTGGCAATGTTTCTAAGGTCTCTACGGAGAGATAGTTCCTCGTGCATGCATTGATCTAGAGTCAATTGCAATGTTGCTATCAATACGTCTTGTGGTGCCCCTAGTTGATTGGAGCACCAATAAGAAATGTCTGTTGAATGGGACGTGCTCTGAGAGGAGGTGGAGAATATGGGCATGGAGTTTGAGGCCTTAGTACATGTAAGGGGCTGGCATTAGAATGAAAGAAAATAGATAGCGTATGGATCCCCCGAGCAAACAATGGAATCTCCCATAGTAATTTGGGTAGCAAAATATAGTGCTCCTCTATCTCAACCTCATAAAGATGGAACTTAAGCTGGAAAATTCTCTTGTCCATATAGTCAAGTGGTCTATCTCTATTGAAAAGTGTAACTAGGTTTGGTCTTCATAATGACATGTGTAATTGCGATATTATGTAATTGATGAAAAGAAGAAAAGAAGATTATTATTGTAATGCTTGTCTAATGGGTTCCATGAGCAAGGAATTTTATTTTAGTAATGGATCCCATTGTGAGCCTTTAGGATTTGTCATCTAGTCTATGTCATATGAAGGACCCTGGGCATGTTACATTTTGTATGAGTCATTAAATAAGTATGAAAGCCCTCCAAAGACAAGCACAAGACCTCTCCTTCAAGTCGACTTCAAAAGAATAATGAAATATTTCAAAAGGACACATCGGTTCACTCACACTTCATGTCGGCTTATTATGGAGCCTCCACCACTATAAATAAGGCAACTCGGCATCATTTCAGCGAGAGAATTTCAGTCAAGGTCTGGGTTGAAAGAAGTGCGAGAAGGTCATCGAAGCCTTATAACCAACGAGGACGAAGAAAGACAACGGTGCGGTGACGTTGGTTTAGGATTGTTTCTTGGGTAAACAACTACATGTGTGGCATAAACTAGGGTTTAGGTAGGTACATCTCTTTGTAATGAGGACGAGAAAGATCTTAAATTTGTTCTATTGCTGGCCGAATTCATCTAGAGAAGCTTCCAAGTATAGAGAAGGAAGGAATCGCCTAGAAACTTGTCTCTACTCTTCAAATGTGTGGTATTGCAGCTGTACGAGTTGTAGATCTTGTTAGCCACCTATAATATTTTGTTATACCAAAAGGTGGCTAAGATCTTTTTGAGCCTCCAAGGAACAAATTTTATCACTAAAAATTGTTGGCTTTTGAAGTCTCTTTAAGGCCTCATGCCTCTATCCAAAATCCTCATTTGCTGTCCCTTTTTATACTCAGAAAATTCTGCTGATTCCAAATGAAAGACTACTGAAAGTCCACCATTTTTCCCTCTTCTCAAAACCTTTCATCTGCTCCCCTTTTTCTCCATCAAAACTGCCTTGTTTTCATAAGTCCTCTTCCTTCCATTTATGAAAAATTCCCCTTTCCATAGTTGAAAACTCACTTTTTAACTATTTCGGAACCCCCATTTCCATTAAAAAACCAAGCGCTAACCCTGTTCGGCGCTCATCACATCAGAAGTATCCAAATGCGCGAGACTTGTGCTCTATTCAAAAGTTTTGATTGTGATCATACTTTGGTTTGAAATGTTCCGATGCGATTAATCCTTTGTAAATACAAAAACCCGATCGCATCGTTTATTTTATATATCCAGTAAGCCCGCCTCTGGTGCTTAAAACATTGTAAATTTTCATTACTGTTATGCTTTTTCCTTTATAAAACCCAAGAACCCACTTATCCAAAGTTTCAACTTAAAAGCTTGAAGTCACGTGTTTAATATTTTAATGGTTAGATTAAAAAGACCGATCGCGCAATCGCGATCGATGAATTCACAATGGGTTGATCGAAAAGACCAGGCCCATGATTCCGATTGCGATTGGCCTTTGATGTACTAAGCCCCGGGCCCTTTGCGTTCCATATATCCGAAGGCCCCGCAGGCGGGCGCCTATCCTTTGTATATATTTTATTTCCGCCCTGATCCATTAAACCTTCGTTTATATTAAAAACTTGGGGTTTTGATATGTTATAAGGGTTTCTGCCAGTTCTTTCTAAAAACTAATCTCCACCGTTGATCGTAAGCCGATCAAACGGCCAGCGCTTAATCGCATCGGTTTTTTCCATCGCATGCATTTATTTTTTCCCCCGATTGCTGTTCCTCCGATTCGCTCCCTGCCGTTGATCTAATCCTCGGATCCAACGGCTATCGCTTAGTCGCCTCTCCCCTCCCGATTGCGCAATCGCATTGGAGTTTTTTGTTTAAATCGCACTCTTTTCCTCATCCCTCCGATTGCGACTACCCCGATTCATTTCCCACCGTTGATCTGAATCTTAGATCGACGGTCTGTGCTAAATCGCATCGCATGTTTCAAATCGGTGCATTTGCTCGCTTCCCCCGATTGCGATCCTCCGATTGAATTTGGACCATCCACGTGTCCAAATCAGACGGTCCAAAACCACCCCGCCTTATTTCTTCTCCCCGCTCTCATTTTTATGATTTGCGCCGATCTCCACCGTTAGATGTTTTTATCCGACGGCTACGCTCCTCCCCCGCCATCTGAAGCAGTTTAAACATATTTCCGCAGGATTTCTTAACTATTTTTTTGTTTTGCAGGTGTTTTAATGGTTTTCCATTGTATAATGAAAGAAAGCCGAGGGTTGGGAAAGACGTTTCCTGCGCCTTCGAGCTGTTAAAGAGAACCATCTGCGGGGTTTCGCTCCATTGTTTTCTCAATGCTTCATGGGCATTGATGCCTTTAAAAAGCCCAGTGCGGCCTGCACATCGACAAGACACTGTTTTATTCAAAAGAACAGTTAAAAGAGTATAAGTTGGAAGACAGAGTACAACAGAAGGAAGATTGAAGACAGTTTTACGGGGATTACGGCTAAAACGGTTATCAAAAGCCTAATCCCCAACTCAAAACACAGTTTAAAGAAAACCTAAAGTGTTTTATCAGACAGAAAGCCTCCACTGCCACATCTTGAGGCAAATTGATTCCTCAGCTACCACCGAGCCACCTGTCGCCTCAAACCTTTCAAAATAGAGGCCGAAGTTATTGAAGAAAATCAGATATTCGCCTCCAGCGCAGCCAGGGAGTTACTTCTGCAAGGAAATCAATGCAGAAAATATCTGCAGAGTTACTCCAAACATTACATAAAGCCTCAAAGTCAAATAAAGCTCCCACCGAGCTTAATCCATAAATGTAAAACAGTTAATATAGAGAACCACCTGTAAACTTTTTCATTGAGCCCCTCAAAAGGCCGAGAAGTCTTGAACCTGGATTAATTATCCTAAGAGATCTTTTCTCAGATCACCTCCTCATTCTTCTATAAATACCTCAGAAGAAGATGAGAAGTTGTTGGTTGCTGTTTGATCACAAGTTGTAATATTGAAACTCTCTGAAATAAATATACAAGTCTGTTGAAGTTGAAAATAATTTGGAGTCTTGGATGTCTTGATGATGCCGTTGCATGTCTGTTCCTGAGAAGGCTCTATCATTTGATCCATGAGCTTGGCTGTTGGTGAAGTGCTCTGAACTGTTAAATGTTTTTTCCCTTGTTTTCATTATGTTCCATAATTTCTTACTACAGTAGGCTGAAAGTTTTAGGCTAAGAAATGACTCCTGGAAGCACCTTAGACCTGCTCACCCTTCACTGTTTTATGTTTTCTTCTGCTGAAGTATTTTAGAGGCTTTAAACCTTTTCTTTAGTCTTCATGCTCGTTTATTTCCTTGATAGCTCAAATAGTTGGTTTCAGCATGTTATGGTTCTCCCTGCTTGTCTGCCATCACTTGAAAGCCATTATTGAAATCTCCCTTCAAAGTACCATTGTCTTAAGTTAACCAAAGAGGTCGGTTTTGATCTTACCCTTTGCCCCTGCTTAAACAGTTGTTTTGAAGGTCTTTATAGTTGCAAACACATATGTTATTTAGGTGTTCCCTCTTCTATGAATGCAACTATCAGTGAATCTTTTATGTTTTCTAAATCCTTTAAAATAAAATCTTTGAGGAAATAGGGTGTTCCCCGAATCTTAGATTTCATTTTAAAAGTTGTCTTGAAATCATTATTTGCTTAATGAATATTTGTAGAATTCATGGTTAGCCCTGTCTATCAAATATCTCTTTATTGTTAAGTCATGTTTTTCAAGTTCCCTTTGTTGAGAATTAAATTTCTTTTTCCAAATCATTAATGTCCATCTCATTCCAAAACAAAGGATCCTGTGGCCAAGTTAGATTTTCCCTTTGATATCCCATATCCCTTGAAGAGTTTGTCATGATATTATTTTGACTCCATTGCCCAATGAACCAGATATTTCCTCTTTCTGTCTATCTTTCCTAGACCTTTCATATTCTGCTGTATCAACTCAACCCAACCAAACAAACATCTGCACTTAATAACTAGTCTAAAATCCATAATCAATGCAAACAAGATAAACCTTTGCAAACAAATATTTGAGAGATCCATCTTTGAGAACAAGAGGACTAGATCCTGGAACTCTAAAGATTGGTTCTGATGTTGCCTTGTCTTTTGATTTGCCAAACTGTCAAAACACGGGATACCAACATAATGGCGATCACGGTGGGACATGCTGAGAATTAGAGGTTTTCAAAACCTTTTCTTCAACTTTAGGTCTAGTATAACATAAGTAACTTTCTTCAAGCACTGCCTAACATAATGGCAATCATGATAGGACTCTTTTGAATCAGTGACAAACTAAGTAACCCTTAGGATTCCTTTTAAATCCTTATCAAACCTTGAAGGAACCAGTTACCAAGCCATAAGAGCAACTCTGTTTGTTTGAACACCTTAGCTAAGTGCAAAATCAGACTTAGAACACTCTCTTAACCTATAAAAACAAAATAAACTCAGAAAAGCCCAAAATATTTCAAGTTTGGCTTCATAATAAATATGGTGGTGGAACCATAAAACATTTTATCTTTATAAAAACTAAAATTTTTTCCACCTGGTGACTCCACTGGCCTCCAGTAGGCCTATTACCCTTCCAGTCCTTGTAGACTCCCTTGGGAATGCATTAAGCAAACCCAATCATGTTGTTGGTGGACAACAATTTTCAAAATCTTCCACCTGGCGACTCCACAAACCCAAAAGACCTAATGAATCTACTGGCAGAAGACTTTGAACTGGTTAAAAAGATACAGTGACCTTAAATACAAAACTCAACCATTACAAGACCTAGACAATGAGCAAGATTATAGACAAATTAATAAAGGAAAATTACTGATCATGATGGAGAAAATGATGTACATACTTGGGAAAAGATTTAAAAGGCATGAGGCCAATTTAAATATTGATGATCTAGAGCATCCCATACTCCTTTCGAATCAAGAGCAAACCCAAAAACTACAAAATAGGTATGATGAACAAGATTACAATGAGAGCAATGAAGAAGGTTGTCAGGAAACTCCTGATTGCCTACCTATTTCTTGTATTATGCCATTAAGAGAACTCCATAACCAGATTGCAAAATCTCATAGTAAGCAGTGCCTTGAGGAAAACATAAGCCTTTTTGAACCGACAAAATCTGAAATAGGAGAAGAGACAATACAACCAGGTTTTCTTCCTTCATGTTTCGAATCATTTCAGATTATTAAAAGACAATGGCATCTTCATAATATGCTTGAAACAACTCATGAACCTTATAGTGGAAGTGACTACCATGAAAATCATGAGGTGTTGGTTGAAATTGAGATAGATCAGGAAAAAGAAGAGAATCCTCAAAATTCCCCTACGAGCACAAGTAATCATCCCCTAGAAGAGGCTCAAGAAGACATCCAGCCTCAAAACCAGTTAACACAAGAGGGAGAGGGTTGTCCTTCTGTCCAAAGCAAAGAGAAAATTCCTTCTCTTTTTACAGAAGAAGAAATTGATCAGATATTAAATAAACAGTCAGCCCTCAATTCTTTATTAGAACAAAACACTTCTGCTCATTTTCCTACTAAATGTTGTTGTCTTGAAATAGAAAATAAACTTGTAGAACAGTTAAACGAACAAACCGATAACCCAATATGCTTGACTGATGAAAATAATTATTCTGGTAATTTTTCAAAATTTAATCAGTTTGATGATGATGATTATTTCCGAGAAGAAACTAATCATGCAGGGCAACCAACATTTGATTGGTGTTATGAGTTTCACCATCGTCAGCTTGAAAGCCGCAATCATCCTTTTCGGTCCATCATAAATGGTTTTCACGTAATTGGGACTCAACAACCTTTCTACTCAGAAGATTAAGAAAAGAGTAATGAAGAAGTTTTTGAGCAAGAGGAAACCTTTGAATACACCCCTGCTCAAGAATATAATAAACTCTTCACAGAATTCAGCTCACTGGATCAGAGCATCCCAAGACTGCAAGAGGACAACACTGCAATATATGATGAATCCGCTAGTTCAGATAATAATGAAGATGAGGAAGTTTTTCTTCCTCATAAGAATCTTTTCCTTAATCCAGTGGAGAAAGAAGAGATGATCCTGGTTGAAACATATCTTCCAAACACTCACAACCAGGTATTATTTCAAGATCCCTATGCTCATTTCTTGAAAATCTTTGAAGAAGGGATAAAGGTGATTAGGAGCAGTGTATTACCAAAAGCAAGAGGATTATTTAACACTCCTGCTAAAAAACAAAAAGAATGGGAGTGGCCCTGTTTGTCCAGCTTGCCCAAAGAGATGAAGAAGGACCAATCGTGGAATCATTTGCTGGATTGGTTGTACTGGAAAAGAGATTTCATCAGCTAAAACATGTAAATTTTCCAAGTTATATTAGGTTAGATAGGAAAAAAATAAAGCTCAGCGTTGAGCATTTAGTTAGTTGTTGATTTTTGTCTTGTAAAAATTTCAAAAATACAAAAACAATAGAAAGAAAGAAAAGAGGGCAGAAAGGAAAACAAGAAAGACAAAGCCCCATGCCAAAAAAGAGAAACAAATCTGAAAGTGTGCAAGCTTAAATGCCACTCCTGATAACCACACTTCTAATTAGTCAAACAGCCTAATCTTGACTAATCAGTTTTCAATTTTTTGCTGATAGGGTAGTGAATTATGGTTTGCCAAATTGTTTAATCTAGGCTTATCAGTAGATAGATTAGGATAGAAATTAAAGGTTCAAACAAATTCAAAATCTGAACCAAAGTCTCCAAAGAGAGATGACTCAAAATTGTTTTATATTCCGAGTCTAAAGATGTAAAATCTGGTTCTAAATAACTCAAAATCTGAACCAGAGAAAAAGAAAGAACAGCTCAAACAAAAGCAAAAACAGAGCTGTGAAGAAGAGAGAAGGCCGTGATGAGAAACTTTCAGATCCTAAGCCTTCCATTTTGATTTTAATTTACTGCAAATAATAATCTATGTGCAGCTTGTTTTTATGCCATAGATCACAGCAAGCCAAACAGCTTAATCTTGACTTGACTGTTTTTAAATTTCTGTCTTAGAATTTAGAGAATGAAAGTTTGTTGGACAGTTCAATCCCAACAGACAGTAGATTAGGTAGAGAAACATCTGGGCTCAACTGTTTAATCTGAGTCCAGGGAGAAATAAGGAGTAGAACTAAATTAGTTTTTATGCTTTCAAAAGAATAAAATGTTGTAAGAGAGTTTGCCAATCCAAGTGCACTCTAAGAAGAAAAAATGTTAGATCTGTAGGATTGGGTAGGTAGCAAGCTTGTTGATGAAGGTCCATTGTTTTCATGGCTGCCAAATATGTTTTTAGAGAAGATCATTCAATCACAGAAGGACAGCCCAATGGATGAGGCAACTGATCAGCCTCCCAGAAGATGCAAGTCTGAAGTTCTTGATGCCTTCAAGAAGACACCATCCCCAAGTGGAGCCACTGTTAGCCACCTATAATATTTTGTTATACCAAAAGGTGGCTAAGATCTTTTTGAGCCTCCAAGGAACAAATTTTATCACTTAAAATTGTTGGCTCTTGAAGCCTCTTTAAGGCCTCATGCCTCTGTCCCAAATCCTCATTTGCTGTCCCATTTTATACTCAGAAAATTCTGCTGATTCCAAATGAAAGACTGCTAAAAGACCATCTTTTTCCCTCTTCTCAAACCTTTCATCTGCTCCCCTTTTTCTCCATCAAAACTGCCTTGTTTTCATAAGTCCTCTTCTTTCCATTTATGAAAAATTCCCCTTTCCATAGTTAAAAACTCACTTTTTAACTATTTCGGAACCCCCAATGTTAAAACCAAATGCCAAAGCTTTCGGCGCTAATCGCATCGCAAATATCCAAAGGGTGCATGACTTTGAACCATTACAAAGCTCATTTTCCTTTGTAAACCCAAAAACCCACTTTCCGAAAGTTTTAAGTTAAAACTTAAAACCATGTGCTGAATATAAATGGGTTGATCAGAAAGACCAGGCCCGCTATTCCGATTGCGATTGGCCTTTGATGTACTAAGCCCCGGGCCCTTTGCGTTCCATATATCCGAAGGCCCCACAGGCGGGCGCCTATCCTTTGTATATATTTTATTTCCGCCCTGATCCATTAAACCTTCGTTTATATTAAAAACTTGGGGTTTTGATATATTATCAGGGTTTCTGCCGGTTCGTTCTAAAAACTAATCTCCACCGTTGATCGTAAGCCGATCAAACGGCCAGCGCTTAATCGCATCGGAGTTTTCCATCGCATGCATTTATTTTTTCCCCCGATTGCTGTTCCTCCGATTCGCTCCCCGCCGTTGATCTAATCCTCGGATCCAACGGCTATCGCTTAATCGCCTCTCCCCTCCCAATTGCGCAATCGCATTGGAGTTTTTTGTTTAAATCGCACTCTTTCCATCATCCCTCCGATTGCGACTACCCCAATTCATTTCCCACCATTGATCTGAATCTCAGATCGACGGTCTGCGCTAAATCGAATCGCATGTTTCAAATCGGTGCATTTTCTCGCTACCCCCGATTAAGACCCTCTGATTAGATCTGGACCGTCCACATGTCCAGATCGGACGGTCCAAAATTACTCCTCCTTATTCTTCTCCCGCTATCCTTTTTGCTTTTCTATGCAGATCTCCACCGTTGGTTGCCTTCATCCGACGGATACGCTCCTCCCCCGCCATCTGAAGCAGTTTAAACCTACTTCCGCAGGATTTCTTAACTATTTTTGTGTTTTGCAGGCATTTTAATGGTTTTCCATTGTATAACGAAAGAAAGCCGAGGGTTGGGAAAGATGTTTCCTGCGCCTTCAAGCTGTTAAAGAGAACCATCTGCGAGGTTTCGCTCCATTTTTTTCTCAATGCTTCATGGGCATTGATGCCTTTAAAAAGCCCAGTGCGGCCTGCACATCGACAAGACACTGTTTTAATTCAAAAACAGTTAAAGAGTATCAGTTTGAAGACAGAGCACAGCAGATGAAGATTGAAGACAGTCTTACGGGGATTACGGCTAAGACGGTTATCAAAAGCCTAATCCCCAACTCAAAACACAGTTTAAAGAAAACCTAAAGTGTTTTATCAGACGGAAAGCCTCCACCGCCACATCTTGAGGCAAATTGATTCCTCAACTACCACCAAGCCACCTGTAGCCTCAAACCTTTCAAACAGAGGCCGAAGCTATTGAAGAAAACCAGATATTCGCTTCGGTGTGACCGATTATGTGAAAATCAATACGGAAAATATATGAGAGTTATCCAAAATTTACCGCAAAGCCTCGAAGTCCAAATAAGCTCCCATGGAGCTTAATCCATAAATGTCGCCTAACTAACTGAGAGAACCTTTGCTATAAATTTCTTCACGTGAAGCCCCTCAAGGCGAGAAGTCTTGGTTGGATTAATTATCCTAAGAGATCTTTTCTCGAGATCACCTCCTCATCTTCCTATAAGTACTTCTGCATAAGATGAGAAGGTTGGTTGCTGTTTGATCACAAGTTGTAATATTGAAACTCTCTGAAATAAATATACAAGTCTGTTGAAGTTGAAAATAATTTAGAGTCTTGGATGTCTTGATGATGCCGTTGCATGTCTGTTCCTGAGAAGGCTCTATCATTGGATCCATGAGCTTGGCTGTTGGTGAAGTGCTCTGAACTGTTAAATGTTTTTTCCTTGTTTTCATTATGTTTCATAATTTCTTACTACAGTAGGCTGAAAGTTTTAGGCTAAGAAATGACTCCTGGAAGCACCTTAGACCTGTTCACCCTTCACTGTTTTATGTTTTCTTCTGCTGAAGTATTTTAGAGGCTTTAAACCTTCTCTTTAGTCTTCATGCTCGTTTATTTCATCGATAGCTCAAATAGTTGGTTTCAGCATGTTATGGTTCTCCCTGCTTGTCTGCCATCACTTAAAAGCCGTTATTGAAATCTCCCTTCGAAGTACCATTGTCTTAAGTTAACCAAAGAGGTCGGTTTTGATCTTACCCTTTGCCCCTGCTTAAACAGTTGTTTTGAAAGTCTTTATAGTTGCAAACACAGATGTTATTTAGGTGTTCCCTCTTCTATGAATGCAATTATCAGTGAATCTTTTATGTTTTCTAAATCCTTTAAAATAAGATCTTTGAGGAAATAGGGTGTTCCCCGAATCTTAGATTTCATTTTAGAAGTTGTCTTGAAATCATTATTTGCTTAAAAAATGTTTGTAGAATTTATGGTTAGCCCTTTCTATCAAATATCTCTTTATTGATAAGTTATGTTTCTCAAGTTCCCTTTGTTGAAAATTAAATTTCTTTTTCCAAATCATTAATGTCCATCTCATTCCAAAACAAAGGATCCTGTGGCCAAGTTAGATTTTCCCTTTGATATCCCATATCCCTTGAAGAGTTTGTCATGATCTTATTTTGACTCCATTGCCCAATGAACCGGATATTTCCTCTTTCTGTCTATCTTTCCTAGACCTTTCATATTCTGCTGTATCAACTCAACCCAACCAAACAAACGTATGCACGTAATAACTAGTCTAAAATTCCATAACCAAAGCAAACAAGATAAACCTTTGCAAACAAATATTTGAGAGATCCCTCTCTGAGAACAGGAGGACTAGATCCTGGAACTCTAAAGATTGGTTCTGATGTTGCCTTGTCTTTTGATTTGCCAAACTGTCAAAACACGGGATACCAACAGATCTATGGAAAAGAGGCCGAAGTTTTAGGGTAGTCGAGAAGTGTAGAAGAAGAAGAAGTTTGACTTGCGTTGACTTGTGCAAGGAAGAAGCAAAGAGAAAGAACTTGTGCTTT